>CM066033.1:215101028-216365415 GCA_033557465.1 Ichthyophis bannanicus | reverse complement strand
ATTATAAATGTATTGGTTTTAATTTTTTAGATTTGTCATCTTATGAGCACATGTATATAAAATGTTTTTTATATATATTTTTTTTAATATATATTTACAATATTGGTCCATCAATTTACATCATGTACTATATTTTTAAATATATTTATATGTTTTCTATGTTGTATGTCATTTAGCTGTGTGCCCCCTGAAGAAGGCTACGGCCGAAACGCGTAGGGGTAATAAAATCCGTTTTTACCCACCTACGACTCTTGCTCTTTGTTGATTAGCTGCCCAGAGCAGACCATGGCCTAGCCCTGTGTAGTTGGGTGCCATGCACTGCAACAGACAGGCCCTGTCTGACGAACAGTCATGGTATCACCAGGGAATGCACCACCTCTGTTGAAACACAGTGGTGCAGTGCACACAGCCAGTGTGCTCAGAAGCAAAAGGTCACAGGTTCATGTCCAAGCTGTGGTTCCTGTCAACCCAGTCCCCATATTTTTCCCACTGCTAATACAGACAGAACTTTTATTGCAGATGACGTAAACATGCCCAAAACACCTACATTTTACCCTACAGAGCATAGACACCATAAACATGCGCATTACCTAGAGCAGAGTCTCCCAAATGCAGTCCTGGAGGGCCAAACATCATTCAGGTTCCATGCTGCCTCTAATAAATATGGCTGTGCTGCATTTCTATGCACTGCCTCCATGGTATGCAGAGGTATCTCATGCATATTCATTAGGGACAGCATGAAAACCCGAACAGTGTTTGGCCCTCCAGGACTGGAGTTGGGAACCTCTGCCCTAGAGCAGCTGCCAACAGGGGCAGACACACCCGCACCCACAGGCTCCATTAACCGAAGCCTCCTGGAGAGGCAGGATGTTGGGCCCTGCGTGCATCTCCCAATACTAGCGCTTGCATACCTTAGAAATGCCACCCTAAACCTTGGAATACGGTACACAGCTATCAAAAGGTTGCTATGATTACAGGCAGATAGCAATTCCGAAGTTAAGTACAATTTTCTGAGTGATCTGCATCATAGCAACCTTTCTGATGTCTGTGGAGTGTGCTACAGGTCTTGTGTCTGACAGTGTTTACCACCCTGGGGAGTGACCCCAACAGTATTGCGTACCATAGCCATGCCTGCACTGTGCCCAGGACTGGTGCGGTGGCCAGGGCTGCCAAACACATCTATAGTTGCACAATGATGGCATAGGTGTGGGGAGTATGTGTCTGTCTATCCAGTGTGTGGTGGCTGCAGACACCCTCCCAGGCCCACACTGCTAGCACTGTTGCCAGTATTGGCCTGCCAATGTGCATAATGAGGAGCAAGGTACTCTGGGAGTAGCCTGGATAGGATGGCCTGGCCTGGATTCATCTGTACAGAGCATAGGGCAATGGCTCAGACATTGTAGTGCCTGGCCACCACCTGCAGAGACAGGGTGGCCACAGCATGTCCTGCTTGGAGGTCACTCTCACCCTGACTGAGCAGTGACCATGGCATGTCTAGGTTCCCCCATAGTGCTATATGGTATTTTTTTCATGTGATATATATGGGTTTTCTTTTGGAGTCCAATCACTGACTTATCTGCTTGGTGTGTATGCTGACATCCCAGTTCTGGGTACATGCATCTCCTCCAGGACCATGCCCTACGGACTAGCTAAGAGACTGTCTGGCTGGAACACCTTGCAGGGTGCAGTGGCTGGAGGCTTGCTGCTGGAGAATGTCAGATAGTGGTGGGGTGCAGCTGAGCATTTCCAGGCCTACTGTCTGTCTTGCCATATGAATGTGTACAGATTGGCATTGACTGCCCTGTAGGATGTCTGTTCCCCAGCAGGACTAGGCTTGATGGTCCCCTCTACTGCCACCATTGCAGGGAGGTAGAATGTGGGTCTGTTAGTGGGTCCAAACACCCCTCCCCCTCTTTACCTACATCATGTGACCATGGCACCAACACAGGATTATGCACTACCCTGGGTGCATCATAGCCCATAAGGGCTAGACATGACTGAGAAATGCAGAAGGACACAGATGTATCCTAGATGTGTCTGCAGGAACTACCCAGCACACACAGTACAACTGATGGGAACCTGCAACATGGCATATTTCAGCCATGAAAGGTGCTGTGGACCTGGTGCTGGGTTGCCCACTTCACCCTCAGGATGAGCACAGTACCCGCACAATGTGACGGTCTGTGGATACTCTTTGCCAGTACCACACACGGTCCGTTCCCCCTACCAGGCCGAGGTGCTGTGGGGGTGCATACCCCATCTTGTGCCCATTTTTCGACTGCTGCTTTGCATGTGCAGTGCATCATGGGTACGGGTGGGTTAACCCTATCCTGTTAACCACAGCAGACAATTTGTGTGGTGTCGTGCAGTTCTTCTGCAGCCAGCCAGGTGCCTGCTAGTAGCTGTAGCCCACTGGTTGGTTCACTGCCTATGAAGCCAGAGGTCATGATTTCAAACCCATGGTGGGGGTTGTTTGATAGGACTGTCTGAGGCATTGTCTATTTTTAATGTACATTAGTGCTGCAAGCAAAAACAACCTCAGAGTTCTGTAACCTTAAGGTGCACCATAAGGCACCTTATAAGGCGCCCTATCAAGCGCCTTATAAGGTGTCCTATATGAGACATTATAGGGTGCTTTGGCGGACAGTGCACTTTATAATGTGCCCTATGGAGTGCGTTATGGTGTGCCTTATGTGGCACTTTAGGTTACGCCACCTTGAAGGTGTGTTTGCTGGCAGCACTAATTGAAATAAAAGTAAACTGCCTCAAAAAGCATTACCTAAACATAAAGGGTGATACCTCAGCCAGCCTTAGGCACACTGGGGAATCAAACTCACGACCCCTGTACCATCAGTCAGTGTATTAACCATTGTGCTACAACTCTGCTTCTATGGTTACATGTCTGCGCGCCTACTTAAGATTATCGCACGGTAACGTGCTTAGCTGCGTTTTGCCCGATAATGTGCGCAGCTCACTTTATCGCGCGATAATCCCGTTTTGCTACGTTAGGACCGAAGCCCACTCCTTTTATGGCATCCTGCACACTAACGCCGGGCGCACGTTAAGACTGCTTAGTAAACATATCCCTATGTGACAGATTCATCTTGCACGCAACTACGAGCAGTAAGGAAATCCTCCAATTGGGAAACATCTAGAGACATATAATTAGAACTCCCACATTGACACCAGACACTTAGGGGTATGTTTACTAAACTGCGGTAATGTGATTCGCATTAGGATCCGCGGTAGAAGCAGAAATCCCAAATAAGGATATGGGCGGTACATCGTTACTGATAACGCATGTTACAAGGCGCCATAAATTAACGAGCGTTAGAGGGCGTTAATCTTAAGAAGCCACGCAGACATACAAACACAGAAACAGAGCTATAGCACAATGGTTTCTACACTGACTGATGGTACAGGGGTCATGGGTTTGAATCCACTGTGTGCCTAATGAATAAAGCTGGCTGAGGCAGTATGTTTAACCCTTTGAAGGCCTACTTTAAAATTTTAATCCACATTCTGCAGCCGGGTTAATGTTTGCATATTTCAGGAAAATTGTAGCCGTCCTATTCAATATGTTCTAATAGTGATTTTCCTTTTGCTATGGTCATGTACTATATACCATTTGATAGGAATATTTAGTCAGAATTCTGGATCCCGAGAGTTTTGGGCTTGGCCTGGAAAGGGTTAAGTATTGGGTTGTGAGGAATTTTAGTTTTACTTTAATTAGTGCTGCCAGCAAACACACCCTCACAGTGGCGTAACCTAAGGTGCCGCATAAGGCACCCTAGAAGGCACCCCAGAGGGCACATTATAAAGTGCACTGTCCGCCAAGGCACCCTAGAATGTCCCCTATGGGGCACCCCACAGGGCGCAGTATAGGGTCCCGCATTGGGCACTGTACAGGGCGCCTGATGAGGCACCGTAAGGAGACAGCACTGTGAGGGTTTGTTGCTGGCAGCACCAATTTAAATTAAAAAAAGAAAATGCATCAGACAGCCCTATCAAATAACCCCACTGTGGGATCAAACCCATGACCCCTGGCACCAGAGGCAGTGAAGTAACTAGTGGGCCACATCTCTAGTGCTGCTAACAGATCCCTGGCTGGCTGCTGAAGGACGTCAGGTCACCACACAAACTGTCTGCTGTGGTGGCCAGGGTTGGATTGGACCAGCCACACCCATTATGCACTGCAAATGCAAATCAGCAGACTACAGATGGTCACATGTTGCGGCATGCACCCCCCCAGCACCTCGGCCTGGTGGGGGTACTGACCATGTGTGTTACTGCCACAGAGTGGCTACCATCCATCACAATGGACAGGTCCTGTGCTCACACTGAGGGTGAGGTGGGGTGCCCAGCAACATTTCCGCAGCACCTGGCCTTGCTGGGATAGGCTATGCTGCAGGTCCCCATCAGTGCCAATGTGTGATAGGTAGTCCCTGCAAACACCCCTAGGATATGCCTGTCTCCATCTGTATTTCACATCTAGTCCTTGCGGACTATGATGCACCCAGAAAAATGCATACCCTGTTTGGGTGCCATGGTCATGTGATGTAAGTGAAGGGGGGGTGTTTGGACCCACAGGCAGAGTACATACCACCACCCAACCCACCCTCTGGGGCTCAGGGTGGGGGACAGGATCTCCCACCAACAGATCCACATTCTACCCCTGCAATGGTGGCAGTAGAGGAGACCATCACCCCACTGCTGCTGGGGAACAGACACCCTACAGGGCAGGCAATGCAGAGCTGTACACATCCATAAAGCAATAGCAGACAGACAGCAGGCCTGGAAATGCACAGCTGCCCCCCCACCCCCGCCCCCCGCCCCCTGCCCCCACCCTGCCCCAGCCCCCTGCCCCCACCCCCCGCCCTGCCCTGCCCTGCCCCCAACCCCCCCACCACACCCCACCCCCTGCCCCCGCCCCCCGCCCCCGCCCCCTGCTCCCCGCCCTGCCCCGCCCCCGCCCCCGTCCGTGCAGGTGGTGGCCAGCCACTACAATGTCCGAGCAATTGCCCTATGCTATGTACAGATGGATTCAGGCCAGGCCATCCTATCCTGGCTATTCCCACAGTACCTTGCTCCTCATTATGCACATTGGCAGGCCAATACTGGCAACAGTGCTAGCAGTATGGGCTGTGGAAGGTGTTTGCAGCCACCACACACTGGATAGACAGACACACACTCCCCACACCTATGCCAACATTGTGCAACTATAGAGGTGTTTGACAGCCCTGGCCACCACACCAGTCCTGGGCACAGTGCAGGCATGGCTATGGTAAGCAATACTGTTGGGGTCACTCCCCAGGGTGGTAAACACTGTCAGACACCAGACCTGAAGCACACTCCACAGACATTAGAAAGGTTGCTATGATGCAGCTCAATCAGCAAATTGTGCTTAACTTAGGAAGTGCTATCTGACAGTAATCATAGCAACCTTTTGATAGTTGTATACCGTATTCCCAGGTTTAGGGTGGCATTGCTAAGGTATGCAAGTGCTAGTATTGGGAGATGCACGCAGGGCCCAATGTCCTGCCTCTCCAGGAGGCATTGGCTAATGGAGCCTGTGGGTGCGGGTGTGTCTGCCCCTGTTGGCTGCTGCTTTACGGCAGAGGTTCCCAACTCCAGTCCTGGTGTGCCAAACACTGTTCGGGTTTTCATGCTGTCCCTCATGAATATGCATGAGATACATCTGCATACTATGGGGGCGACACATATAAATGCAGCACATGCATCTTTATTAGAGGCAGCATGGAACCTGAATGGAGTTTGGCCCTCCAGGACTGCATTTGGGAGACCCTGCTCTAGGTAATGCGCATGTTTATGGTGTCTGTGCTCTGTAGGGTAAAATGTAGGTGTTTTGGGCATGTTTATGTCATCTGCAATAAAGGTACTGTCTGTATTAGCAGTGGGAAAAATATGGGGACTGGGTTGGCAGGAACCACAGCTGGGACTTGAACCTGTGACTATCGGCTTCTGAATACATTGGTTTTGTGCACTGCATCACCATGTTATCACAGAGGTGGTGCATTCCCTGGTGATACCATGACTGTTCGTCAGACAGGGCCTGTCTGTTGCAGTGCATGGCACCCACCTACACATGGCTAGGCCACGGTCTGCTCTGGGCAGCTGCCACTGCCCCCTCGACCACCAGTAACCCTCTGCCACCATGCTGACATTCCCTTCTGCTGGTGGTGCGCAGTCTCAGGCCATCCAGTGTGCGGGTAGGCGGATGCCTATGGTGCGGGTTCTGGGGTAGGAGTGTCTGCATAGGTGTCCACGCTTCCCCCAGCACCGCCTGCCACTGTTCTGTGCCCTTGGGGATACCTGCTGGGTACTATCCCCTGCGACACTGTGGGAAACACAGTTGTGCCCATGTTGGGCCTTCAGCAGTTGCTGTCTGGCTGCTCTGCTGTTTCAGCATTCATATGGGCCACCTAGGCATCACCCTAGTCCGCACTGTGGCCCAGCTGCACCACAGCATGTGCTGCCTGCGGCCCTCTGTATCCCCTTTTCCGGCATCTGTCCAGTTGCCATTCCGACATGCCCGCCCTGCTGTTGCCACACATGTGCACGCCATAGGACACCTGTCCGATGGAGAGGAAAACCCTGCACAGCGCAATTTCACTGTGGGCTCATTCACCTTGTTTGGGGACGGAGCATAGACCCTTCCACGATTTATATCTTTTCTATGGAGCTTTCTCAGGGGGGGGGTTGATGTTTCCCATTAATACCACTATTGGCCAGCTTGGTTATGGTTTTTTTCCAGTTTGTTGAGGTCATTTTCAGTGTTTATGTGCTTTTTTGTTCTCTGCACATGTATCACACTTATCACTTTGTTTGGGTTTCCTTCCCAGGCTGTACATTGCTGACACCTAAATGGTTTCTCTCCCCTGAAATGTGCATTTAACGGCAGGTTTTCAATCGCGTTAGGATTCAGCTCATCAGATCAGCGCGTTAGTGTGAATGGAACCTCTCCCCGCCCACACTCCGCCCATTGACCCCTTCTCTCCGCCCTCTCTCCACCTTCTGCGGTGTTTTACCGCGCCGCGGAACTTTACGATCGTTAACTTACGTTAACGCGCGTTATGAGACGTTAACGATTGTTAATGCATCATAACACGCATTAACGTAAGTTAACAATCGTTAACTTTACATAACGTGCGTTATGTACCATTACCACAGTTTAGTAAACATCCCCCTTAACAAGGGAATTTAAGAAAAAAGGAAGCACCTAAAGCTATGACAAAGGGCTTTAAATTTAAAAAGGCCCTGGGCCTTAGCTGGAAGATCCTAGATACATCTGGAAAAATACAAATCCTATGTCCACAGAAGAATTCCTTCTTTTTCAAAAAGTACAATGCCAATATAGCATTTTATCAACTTTAGAATGCAATGATACCAATAATATTGCCCTAGAGGAAATCTCGCCCCTAGAGGATTCAAGAAAAGCAGATAAGTTTAGGTTTTCAGTCCCCAATTCAGCTCCCTGTTCCCTAACAGCACCCAGAGGCATCCCAGAACCTCTTGGTAAATAGAAATTATTATTAAATATTATAGTTGTGTGGTCCTGAAAATCTAACACCTCTTTAAATATTGATGAAACAATATTAAAGGAGAGGCATCTGGTGATAGGAAAATTCAGCCATCTAAAATTCCTAGACCTTGAGGCATTTTCTAGGTTCTCCAGCTGCCTCTGGAGAGCAAGTTTATCATTAACAAAGGAGGGCATAGCCCCCTGAATATGAGAGCCTTGTTCCTCCACTTTCTGCATTCTAGATTCCGCATTAACAATCTTGTGATCATGCTGAGCTATTTCCGGTAATAAAGTTAGCAAATAGTGATATTGCTGCCCTTAGGGAAGCTTCCATACCAGAAATCAAAACCCATAAATCCTTTAAAGAAACATCCCTCATCTGATCACACACAATAGATTCAGAAAACCATTCTGAGAAGCCTCCCTCTGTTGGGACTCAGACAATCCACAGGAGAGGAACCAACCCCTCCCCTCACTCCAAAGTCCCATCCAGACTCAACCTCAGGCAAACCAGTCAGAGATAAACCATGGTCCCGGCAGCCCTTACTCTTTTCCGGAGGAGGGTTTTTGGGCTTCACTGTTTCCTTGCAGGGCTGTGGGGCAGAGACATCAATCTCCAACATAGATGAGGCACTAAGTGGAGAGTGCAGGCTATCAGACAAAGGCCAGATAAATCGTCCAATGATTTAACAGACATGACTACATGCCTATCCATAGGTCCAACTGTTTTAACAACTCTCATTGGATTTACAGTACTCACGGAAAATACCTTCTTCTTCCATTTGCTCATGGCTGGTCACTGGACTCACCATGCTCCTCCAAGCTCCAAAGGGGCTCCAAGAAGGCAGATCATACCCCTTATGACACGCCCCTTCGGAAACGCTTGTGGCCGTGTTCTGCAGAATGGATCCGCTCTTAAAAGCCCTGAGATCTTCTCAGTGGCACGCTATTGAGTGGATCTGGCAGCGGCTGAAGCAGAGCTCCCTCTGTCTGCCTGCAGTCAATAGGCTAGTTTCATGGTGCTCCTCCAAGCCAGAAAAATGACGGTAACTTTGCCACCAATTACAATAAGAAGCACACCAGATTTTAAAGGACCCCAGATCTTCGCTGTAGCATGCTATTGGGTGGATCCGGCAGCAGATCAAGCAGGGCTCCCTCTGCCTGCCTCCAGCTGGACCAGTAGCGTTGTGCTCCTCCAAGCCAGAAAAATGCAGGTAACTGCACCACCTCTGCTTTTTATCATATAACCAATTCCTGATCCATAATAGTGCACTGCTTTCTATCCCATGACTTCTTAATTTCGCCAAGTCTCTCATGAGAGCCTTGTCAAAGGCTTTCTGAAAATCCAGATACACTATATTGACCAGCTAACCTTTGTCTACCTGTTTATTCACACCTTCAAAAATAATAATAGATTAGTAAGACAAGACTTTCCTTGGCTAAAGGCTTTCTCCCATTAAACCATGACTATCTATATGTTCAGTAATTTTGTTCTTTATAATGGTTTCTACCATTTTGCCCAGTACTAATGTCAGGCTCACTGATCTGTAGTTTCCCAGATCACCCCTGGAGCCCTTTTTAAAAATTGGCCAATCTTCAGGAATTACAGATGATTTTAATGATAGTTCACAGATTACTAATAGTAGGTGTGCAATCTCATATTTCATTTATTTATGTTCTCTTATATACTGTGCTATTCTGCATCAGTGTGGTTTACATTGAACAAACTGAAATTACATTGAACATGGTGTTAGAACTTGGAGATAACTATTTTACAGGGAACATGGGCTATGGAGGGTTAAGTGGCTTGCCCAAGACCACAAGAAGCACCTGTGGGACTAGAAACCCCAGTCCTTCTGGCCCAAGGTTGCTGTCCTCTAGTGGGATTTGAACCCCCAACCTTCTGGCCTTAAGTACCTTGCCCCAACCACTAGGCCACTCCTCCACTCCATTCTTTCAACACCCTCAGATGAATACCATCCGGTCCAGGCAATTTGCTACTCTTTATCAAATAATTGTAATACATCTTCCTTGTTTATCCATATTTCTTTCAATTCTTACAATGTATGACCTTTAAATACCTTTTCAGCCATAAGTAACTTCCTTACTTCTTCTTCTGTAAAGACTGAAGCATAGAATTCATTCAGTTTCTCTGCTATAACCTTGTCGCTCTTAGTGCCCTTTTAACACCTCTATCATCTAATGGTCCAGCTGACTCTCACAGATTTTTTGCTACAAACATACTTTAAAAAAGTTTTTATTATATGCTTTTGCTTCCATGGCAAGCTTTTTTTCAAATTCTCTCTTTGCCTGCCATACCAATGCTGTGCATATAACTTGTCAGTGCTTATGTTGTTTCTAGTTTATTTATTTAGCTGTATTTATATACCGCTTTTCTCGGGGTCAAGGCGCTATACATAGAACTGAAGTTATAACTTAAATTGAAACATTTGTATTAAATATTTAAAGCATGTGATCAAAACAGCACTATATTCAATCAAAAGAACATTGGCTCTTAACTATATTTATTTATTATTATTTAACATTTTTATATACCTCTTTTCAGTTTTATCAAAGCGGTTTACAGTAAAACATGACATTGATTTATATAAAATGTTACAATTGCAATTATTGACATTTAACAATTTTGCTTTTCATGCGTGTTACAACGTAATCTTGCAGCATTTTATAACTATTTACAGAGACCTTAATATTTTAATTACAGCAGTAACCTGTCGGTGTATCTGTTGGTTTGTGGTTTTACTGTTAGGGTGTGTATTATCTATGGAGTTGAAATATTCTGTGAATAGGCAGGCTTTTAGATATTTTCTGATGTCTGCAATATCTGAAATTGCTCTAAGGTGAAAGGGAGGAGTTCCAAAGCACTGGGGTATAGTATTCAAACACTGGAGAACGATATTTGGGAGGTGCACGTCAGTATAGCCATCGTTGAGAGGGAGTTCTGGTGCTGCTTCCTCCTTGCTCTGTTGTCAGGAACCCTTTTGACTATTTCTTTTAAATGTTCGGCAGACTAATTGTGTAGTATCTTAAATGTCATCATTATGACCTTGAATTTTATTTGTGATTGTATAGACAGCCAATGGAGGGCTTCTAAGGCAGGTTAATATGTTCATGTAATTTTGCTCCTGTGATTAATTGGGCTGTCGTGTTTTGAGTGAGTTGGAGAGTTTGGATTGCACCTTTGTGTAAGCCTTGGAGAATTATGTTGCAATAATTTAACTGCAGTGTTATTATTGCTTGGCATATGATTCAGAAGTGATTCTGATTGAGTATGGGGCGTAGGTTCTGGAGGATTTTCATTTTATAGTAGGCTTTGGAGGTCATTTTACTGATGTGGGATTGGAAATTGAGCCTTTGATCTAAGAGAACTCCCAGGTATTTTACTTCGCTCTTCACTGGAATTTGTTTGTTTCCTATTAATAGGCTCTGTGATGAAATAAATGTAATAAATGTGGTGAAAGCCTTGTGATTATCAGGGCTTCAGATTTATTGTAATTAATTGTTAAGTTGCGTTGGGCTAGCCATTCTTTGACTGCTGCTGTGCCTGAAAATATAGTGGAGTAATCTGGATTCTTGGTATTAAATGAGGAGTATATCATTAAGTTGTCCACATATAGGTGATATTTCATGTTGTGCTCTTGTATAACTTTGCAGACTGGTTGAAGGTAAATGTTGAACAGAAGGGCAGATAATGCAGAGCCTTGAGGAAGTCCTTGATGATGTGGGAATGGTCTTGAAATGTTATTCTTGATCTTTACTTGTGTCTTCCTCTCAGAGAGATATGAGCGAAACCAAGTCAGCAGAATGTCACTTATTCCTATTTCTGACAATCTGTCAAGGAGTATGGAGTGTATTATTGAATCAAATGTGGAATTTATGTCTGTGAATATGAGTATGAAACCTTGCTTGATGTCTTTGATTCCTTTAAGGACTGTGCTCAGTAGAAATGTTAAACCCACACACCCATGAACACCTCCTTCACCACCACTGCATGACGACACCCCTGCACCACTCCAACTGATTGGTTTGCAGTGTAAAACTGCTTTGATTCAAGGATAAAGCAGGATAGAAATAATTATAAATAAATAAATAATAAGATTTCAACTCCATGAAACTCACGGAAACCGTGCTGTTGTATATCTATATATAATCAACTATATATAAGTTTCTTTATATAACGATTAGTGATAGGCGGGTGTGAATTGTTCTTCTGGTGGGGGGGGGGGGGGAGGTTATTCACTGCAGTGGAATTGTTCGGTAAAGAGATGTGTCTTTAACACTTTGTGGAAGATCTTGAGGTCTGTGAGGTTCCTGAGCTGGTCCGGCAGTCTGTTCCAAATGGAAGGTGCATAAATTCGGAAGGCTCTTTTGCATGTCTGTTGATTTGATTTGCTTTGGTGTGGGAGATGCTGATGGTATTCCTTGACGAGGTCTGTCTGGCTCTGTGCTGTTATGAGGGCTGTATGAGTGTTTGTAGGTGTATGAGGGGGTCTGAATGAATTGCTTTGTGTGTTAGCATGATGGTTTTGTATGTTATACAGCTTTGCAAGGGAAGCCAGTAAAGCTGTTTGTTTATTGGGATGATATGTTCTTTTCTCATTGCTGCTTGTAGGATTCTTGCTGTTGAGTGAAAGGCTGTCTAAAGAGGTAGGAGTGTGAAATGCAGTAGTCCTTGTAAGATGGAATGGCAATAGTCCATGTGGGGTATTATTGATGCTTGGAATATGGTATGGAAGTCTTCTGGTTCAAGGAGTGGTCACAGGTGCTGTGGTGTCTTTGCCTTAAAATAAATTCCTTGGGTGGTTTTGCTTATGTGCGTTTTGAAGGTTAGGTGTTGGTCAATGGTGACTCCTAGGTATTTCACCTCAGTTTTAGTCTTGATTGTGACATTATTCAGTGTTATCATCAGGGTGGGGCGAATGCATTGTCTCTTGCTTCATAGAGGGTCTCTGTCTTGTTATAGTTCATTTGTAGGTTGTTTTCTGTTAGCCATTTTGTTACCTCAGTGAAGCATCCTTGGTGGGCTGTTATTTTGTGTTGGTGTGTGTTGATTGGTCCATAAATTATAATGTCATCAGCGTAGAAGTGTAGGTTTAGTTTGTGTTTTCTTATAATTGTGCAGAGTGGTCAGAGGTATAGGTTGAAGAGCATAGCGAAGAGGGTAGATACCTGTGGCACACCTTTAGTTTGCTTGTATGGGGTTGCATTGTTGTTTCCAATCCTTATCTTTTGATATCTGTTGGAGAGGTAGGATGTGAACCATTTGTGGACAGTTCCCTGTATTCCAATTGTGAGGAGGCATTGTAGCAGTATTTGGTGATTCACAGTGTCGAAGGCCAATGAAATGTCTATGGAGATTAATAGGTAGCCTTGTTTGATATGCTGCATTCCTTGTGTGAGTGTGTTTATTAATGTGGTTAATAAAGTTTCCATGCCATGTTGTGGTCAGAAACTGTGTTGCTGGGGATCTAGGAGATTGTGTTTGTCAATATCTTCTTGTAGTTGGTACTGAACTGTATTTTCTTTGATTTTCACTGTGAAGGGTAGGCTTGCAATAGGACTGTATGATGCCAGGTCTGATGTGTTCAACCGCTGAGTTCTTTTTTGGTTGCCTTTATCCATGATGTGGGGCAGGAATCGAGGAGGGAGGTTGTTGTGTTGTGGGATGTTATGGTGTTCTCTATTTGTCTTTTTGTTGATTTGATTGAAGAAGCTCCAGGTATCTAAGTGATCATCCATGGTTGTGATAGATCTCCAGGTGTCCATAAGTGTGTCTTTGGTAGAGGGAGGAGTGTTGTTATTTGGTTCCGACTGTAGCTGTTTGTAGTGTTGGTGGATGATTGTGACGCCTTGGTTGTCAGTGGCTGGTGTTTTTGTCAGTTGTTTCACAATGGAGATGAGTTCTGTTGGTCGATTGATCGCTGTGTTTAGTAGTTTGGTATGGTGTTTTTGTTTTACTTTGTCTATTTCGATATGATATTCCTTCATCAGCTGTAGATATGATGCTTTGTCTCTGTCTTGTTTTGTTTTCGCCATTTTCTTTCATGTCTGTGGATTGTCTCCTTAGGAGTCGGAGAATTGGGGTATACCAGTCGGTCTTGGGTTGCTGCATGTGTGTCTTTGTTGTTTTGGTCTTTGGGGTATTGGGGGCGATTGCTGATTTTCTGATGGTATTGTTCCAGTTTTCTATGAGTATTTCTGCGTCAGTGGAGTCAGTAGGCAATTGTTCAATGGTTTCTTTGAGGAAGCTCTCTTTATCAAGCAATTTAAATCTTACTCTGGTTGAGGATTGTTGCTTGGTGCTTGTATTGGTGAGGCCTTGTAGTAGTAAGAACTTCAATGAGATTGTGGTCCGACCATGGTACTGGGAGTACTTGTATAGAGTGGGGGGTGTTTGGTTGGGTGTTATGGCTATTGAAGAATATTATGTCCAATGTGTTTCCTTTTGCATGAGTAGAAGCATTTATTATTATTTGTGTTTAGTCCATCGCTGTCATGGCTTGAAGGAAGGACTGTGCATGGTTTTGATGTAGTGAGGGGAGGCTGAAGTCTCCTAGAACCAATAACTATTTTCGTGTTCTCTCTGCTGTTATGACTGAATCCAATATTGCTGATTGGTTGCTGGAGTTGGATTTCATTTGGTTCCTTTTTCCATGTCCTTAAAGATACTTTTTTTTGGCTACAACAGCCTCTATGACCTCATCTTTAAACAATGCTGGTAGTTTTTTGAACTTTCTTCCACTTTTTTTAAAGCATGGAATACAGCTAGTTTGGGCTTCCAAGATAGTGGGCAGCATTTTCAAAGGCATATACAAGGGTAACTGTTCTAGTTACCCATGTAAATGCCTTATCCAGGATTTTCCAAAGGGACCTACACGGGTAGTGCCTTTCAAAAATCCTGGACAAGTCCCTAACATGCCCAGATGCTATTCAGCATGTTGTGGGCATTCTGGGGTGGAGCAGGGTCAGAGGAAAGGGCTAAACAGGTAGCACTGATTTTCAATGCTACCCGCTTAGCTCTCTGTGCCTTAAAGATAGGCAAGGTTTTTCCTTGTCTATCTTTAAGGCATTGGGGCTAAGTGGGTAGCATCAAAAATCGCTGCTACCCATTTAGGTTCGGTGGCTCTGGGCACATCCAGCCAAACCTGGATTTTCACTTCCGTTGCCGCAGAAGTGAAAATCCAGGTTAAGGGGGGTCGATGTGCAAGCTATGTGCCGACACCGTGCCTAGACTGTCTAGATGAAAATTGGGCCCAGTATTTTTAAACAACGCCCATGCTGGATATAAATCATTAACCTTTACAGCTGCACCTATTTTCCTCATTTTATCATAGTCTCCCTTTTGACAGTACTGTGGATTCCCTTGCTGTACTTCTTCCATTTATTAAATCAAATGTGATCATACTATGATCACTGTTGCCAAGTGGCCCCAGCACCCTTAACTCTTGCACAAAATCTTCTGTTCCACTAAGGACTAGGTCCAAAATGGCTTCCCCTCTTGTCAGTTCATGAAGTAGCTGCTCCAAGAAGCAGTCATTTATTTAATCTAGAAGCTTTATCTCCCCAGCATGTCCTGCAATGACAATGCCCCAGTTGATACTGGGATAATTGAAATCACCCATTATTTTTTTTTAAACTTTTATTTTCATTTTACAACAAGCAAAAAGAAACAACACACCAAAGGAAACAAATACAAACATACAATAAAGAAAAGCAACCCCAATAACCCCCCACCCCTATGCTTCTTCTCTAAGCTGATAAGTATCATCATGTGAGCGCTTACAAACAACAGTAATTGTACATCAAAACAAACAGAAATATTATCTGCGATACAGAATGATCATGTGACAGAGATTTACATAGATTTAAACAGTCATATGAGAGCATTGAGCAGTTTGAACATAGTCGTTGAGCATCTTCCATTTAGACAAGTGGTGGGGGGTCTGAGCGGAAGAAGCTAACATACGAGGTATTTGCTCATATTTACTGTAGAGACAGACATGATTCCACCATTCATTGGGGCTCAGATGGGAGCTATTTTTCCAGTATTTCATAATTAGGGAAATAGCTATGCCCAGCATAAAGTCTAAAAGGAAGTAAGCCGATTTGGGAAGAGAGGGGATCCCCGCAGCTGAGCGGAGTCCCACTATCTTCCAAGAGAGGGGCTCTTGAAAGTGTAAAATAGATTGAATACGACCCCAGACCCGACTCCAGTAATACTGTAATGCGGGGCATTCATACATAACATGAGTGAGTGAACCAATGGCCGCATGGCATGTCCAACATCTATTGCTCTGGGTGGCGTTCCATTTGGCTAACCTGTCAGGAGTATAGAAACATCGGTGGGCTAGAAAGAAAAGTGTCTGAGTGAGTGAGGCGGATCGAGAGACCCGTGTCACCTTACTCCAGACTAGGCTCCATTGCTCCGGGGTCAAAGTTACATGCATTTCCCGCTCCCAGGATTTCTGTGCTATAGGAGTGCCTCTATTTACAGTATTACATAAAGTTTTGAAAAAGTTAGATGCTACACCCGATAAGCTCCCGATAGAGCGGATAATCTCCGATAATCCTTGGGTATGGGATTCCGATGGCGGGAGCACCTTAGCACTCCGAAGACAATGCTGAAGTTGCACCAACTGAAAGTAGTGTTTCACTGGGAGACCAAATTCAAGTTGTAATTCACTAAAAGTCTTCCAGCGACCATCAGAGAACAGCTGGTTAGGGATCCAAATGCCCCTAGTGTACCAGGGGCTCCACGCCATCGGTTTATTTTGTATTTGAAATCGAGCATTGTGCCAAAGCGGGAGTCTATCTAGTGGACAAAGTCGGGAGTCTAGAGACTGCTCAAAGGTATTAAAGGCACCTAAAGTGTCTAAGAGAATTGGTGGATAGTGGGAGTCTGATGGGAGAGTCATACCAGGGAGATAAGTAAGAGGGATTGGTTTGCAAAGGTCCTCCTCTATATCTAGCCACACTGGTCTATTCGGTGTTAGGTCTTCCAGCCAACGAGCGCCTTGTTTGAGAAGAAAAGAGTGATGGTATTTCAGGAAATCAGGGAATCGGACACCACCATTTTCTTTATCTGCTTGTAACTTATGTTTCGCTATCCTAGGTGTCTTATTTTGCCATAAGTATCTAGTCAGAAGACCCTCTAAGTCTTTATATGTACGTCGAGGTAGGAGACATGGCAACATTTCTAAAATGTAGTTCACTTTGGGAACAATCATCATTTTAATGGTTTCTAGGCGGCCCCACCAAGTAAGTGTTAAAGGAGTCCAGCGTTGAGTAAGCGCCCGGACCTTAGAGGTTAAGTCTTTAGCATTAAAGGTGATGGTGTCTTCTAAAGGAGAGCAGTAGTGCACCCCAAGGTATTTGACCATGCGAGGTTGCCATAAAAAGGGAAAGGATTGCATATCTGCCTGATGGATCAAAGGATTTAGTGGAAAGGCAACCGATTTGGTCCAATTTATCTTATAGCCCGAGAGTTGTGAATATTTACCAATTTGCTCTAGGACAGCCGGTACTGAGTCTAGGGAGACAAAGAGCATCAGGTCATCAGCATACGCTGATATTTTGATTTCCCTATGAGAGAAAGGGACTCCATGAATGTCCTTGGATTGCCGGATTAGTAAAGCTAAGGGTTCGAGTGCGAGATCGAAAAGAAGTGGAGACAGTGGGCATCCCTGGCGAGTACCTCGTTGCAGGGGAAATGGCTGAGACTTTAAAGCATTAGCACAGATACTAGCAGTGGGCTGTGCATACATGGTTTGGAGACAACGGAGAAAGCCTTCTCCGAATCCGTACCAGCGAAGAGTTGCAAACAAGAAGGGCCATTCTAAGCGGTCGAAGGCCTTCTCAGCATCAAGTGAGAGGCCAACCAATGGTCGATCAAGATTAACTGCGGCAGTCAGTACATGACATAGGGTCCTAGCGTTATCAGCAGTTGATCTACCGGGAATGAAACCGCATTGATCTGGGTGTATTAAAGTAGACATCTTGTCAGAGAGCCGGGTGGAGAGAATGGTGGCAAATATTTTATAGTCTGCGTTTAGTAGGGAAATTGGACGATAATTAGCTGTTAGTTGCGGATCTCTCCCCTCTTTCTCAAAAACTACTACATTAGCCATTGAGAAGGATCCAGAGGGAGATCCCTCCTCGGCCAGAGCAGAAAAATAAAGTTTCAAAAACGGAGCTAAGTCAGCGCTAAAAGTTTTGTAGAATTCAGCTGGGAGACCGTCCGGGCCTGCGGCTCGACCTGTGGCACATCTCTTGAGTGCCGATTGAATTTCTGATAAAGTGAATGGTTTGTCCATGGCCTCTCTATCTTCGTCAGATAGGGTCGGTCACTGTACCCCTGATAGTAAGCGTTCAAATACTTCTGGCTCGAAATCACATTCAGATTGATAAAGCCGAGTATAAAAATCACGAAAGAGTTCTAATATTTCTGTATCTTTAGTAACCAAACTCCCCCCCGACGGATTGCGGAGAGCGGTAACACGCTTGGCTTCTTTTTGACCTTTCAGGGCATTGGCTAGCAATTTGCCAGCACGGTTATTTTCCCGATAGTACATCCCTTGTTGAGATTCTATATTTTTGGCAGCGGCGGTATATAAAAGCTGATTGTATTGAAAACGAAGACGTTGTAAGCGAAGTAAAATACATGGGTCAGTACGGGACGTGAGAAGACGCTCTCCAGCTTGTATCTGTTGTTCTAGAATCAGTAAATGTTGCTTTCGTTGTTTCCCCTGTCGGATTTGATAGCTAGTTATAGTTGCACGGATAGACGCCTTGAAACCCTCCCACCAAGCCCAGCTCGCAGTGTCATGGGGTGAATTAAAATGAAAGTAGTCTTGGATAGCGGCCTTTATGTCAACCTGAAAATCTGTTTGGTCTAGTAGGGATCTATCAAAAAACCAAGCACGGGGATGTTCACCTTGCGTAGTGACATGTAATGAGAAAGATATGGCAGCATGATCTGAAATATGGAGAGGATGAATCCTAGCCGTGTCCACTTGGGGTATCAGTGCTTTGGAGATAAGAAAAAAATCTATTCTAGATTGTGAGTGATGGGGGGCTGAGAAAAAGGTGAACTCTAAGTCAGAGGGGTGAAGCAGCCTCCATATATCTACTAACGCAAGATCTTTCATCAGAGCTGTAAGGGTATCAAGACTCTTGGGTGGACCACTCGTTCTAGGCGGCTGTCTATCTATCAAAGGATCAAGTACTTGGTTGAAATCGCCGCCAAGTATTAATGGAGTATTGGCAGAGGCCTGTGCCAACTGCGCAATACTTGCATAGTAAGCAGGGTTATCTACATTCGGAGCATAAATACAAATACACGTGATTTCACTATCTCCAACCTTAAGGTGTGCACGGGCCCATCTACCCTCCTTATCAGAGCTAGTATCCAGTACAGTAGCTTGCAAAGACTTCTTAACCAAGATGGCTACCCCACACCGTTTGGAAACGGCGGGAGAGTAGGCAGCCACCATGTAAGGCTTAGCATTGAGTTTCAGTGTTTCAGTGGAGTTTAAATGCGTTTCCTGAAGAAACACTAAATCAGCATGCTCATGATTAAGATAGCTAAGGATTTTCTTTCTTTTGATTGGACTATTGATGCCTTTTACATTCAGTGATAAGAGCTTACATAAGGCCATTCAGTAAAGTTAATAATTCTGAAAAAGAACATGATAACGCACATAATTTCACAATGTCCCTCATATTAACTGTATATGGCTGTACACATGACATGATCGAAAATAAGCTAATGTTAAACAATGAAGCGCCCCATATAAAAAAATAGGCACCGAAGTGCATTAGAGAAGAAGCAGAACCCCAGAAATTACTGGCGACCATGTGTCTGCGGGGAGAAACCCCAGAGAAGGCCTAATTGAAACATATAACCTGTATAGCTGTGCGTGTTCCGAATCCAACCGAGGTGCACATCATGGAGGGATAGGAGACCAAGAAAGCTATATGTAGACAGAAAGAAAAGTCCAGGCAGTCTCTGTTCCAGGCGGTGATCATCGCGTCGGGCCATTCAAAATGGCGGGCAGATCCGGCGGGTTACAGATCCAAGTTGTTGGATTAGCGCATCTGGTCTGCTTCTTTGGAATCTAAAAATGTTGCTAGTAGATCAGGATCTTCGAATGTTCTAGTTTGGTTATGGAGAGTCACTCTGAGCTTCGCTGGATACAATAGGCCAAAGAGAGCCTGTAGCTGTTGAAGTCTAGGGCGAAAAGCAAGGAGTCTCTTCCGACGGTCAACTGTGGGCTTTGCCAAGTCAGGGAAGAAGGAGACTTTATGACTTTCAAACTCAAGATGATGATTCGCCCGGGCAGCATTGAGAATCTGCTCAACTTGTTGATATCTCAGTAATCGAAAGATGATAGGCCGGGGGGTCGTCCGATTGAGGGCCATGTTGGTAGGAACACGATGTGCTCGGTCAATTTCCAGATCTCTGTGAAAAGTAATCTTCAGCAAGGAGGGAAGAGTTTTGACCAGGAATTCTCTTATATCTCCTGCTTCGGCCCCCTCCGGTACTCCAATGAGCCTTACATTGTTGCGACGGGCTCGATTATTGCTATCCTCTAACTCTTTTTGAAGATTCTGTATCTGACGCTCAGCCTTGTCCAATTTCACCAAACGCACCGCGTGCGAGTCGAGGACCCCCGCCATGTTGTCCTGCCGTAGTGAGAGACCTTCAAGCCGGTCCTGAAGCACACCGAAGTCTTCCCGCATGGCTCGGAGCGCCTCTCCGTTGGACTGTACCAGTTCCTTCACACCGCGTATTTCCTCCAAGATCTCCTGTTGCATTTCGGGGTTTTCCCGAAGTGGAACTGTCTTTTGTGGGGAAGACAACTCTGTTTTGGAGCGTTTTCCGTGTGAAGAAGAGGGAGACCCGAAGTCTAAGCGCGCTGGTTTGTGGGCCGCCATCCCCCCGAGGTACCCCGGTAAGTTCGGAGCAAAGTATTAAGTTTAGGTAGGTATTAAGTCAGGATTCTGAGTAGGCCTCTCGGGAGCTTCAGCGCGAAGCGTCTTACCCGCTGGACATCAGGCTCCGCCCCCCAAAATCACCCATTATTATTATTGTTTTGTAACTTTTGTTAGCTTCCCTGATTTCTTTGAGCATTTCATCATCCATTTATTCTTTCTGGCCAGGCGGTCGATAGTAAACACCCACTGCATTGCCTTCCCCTTTTCACATGGAATTTCGATCCATAGAGATTTTACAGTGTATTTTGTTTCCTGCAAAACTTTAATCCTGTGTGACTCAGTGCCCTCTCTAACAAAGTGCAATCCCTCCACCAATTTGATCTACTCTATCACTATGATATAATTTGTTGCCAGGTATCACAGTGCCCCATTGGTTGTCCTCCTTCCACCAGGTCTCTGAGATACCAATCATTTCTAACCTCTCATTTAGTGCTATATATTCAAACTCTCCCATCTTATTTTTTAGACTTCTAGCATTTGCATACAAGCATTTTAGAGGTTGTATTTTATTCATATTAATCTGGATATCAGTAGATGGGGTAATTTGGAATCTTTAACCTCTGTCTGCTCTGTACTTAATGGCATTTGGGTTACTTTTATCTTTATTGGAACCTCTCTGTCAGTATACCCTAACTTCAATCTTTTGCTAGTAACCTTCAAGGGTATATACTTCTGAAACATGTGCCCTTCAGTGACTGTCTACTTTCCTCTATTATCTAGTTTAAAAGCTGCTCTATCTCCTTTTTAAAGGTTAATGCCAGCAGTCTGCATACATCCCGACTAAGGTGGAGCCCATTCTTTTGGAAAAGCCCCTCCTTTCCCCAGCATGGTGCCTAGTTCCTAACAAATCTAAACCCCTCTTCCTTGCACCATCATCTCATCCACACATTGAGACTCTGGAGCTTTGCCTGCCTTTTGGGTTCTGCACATGGAAGGGAAGCATTTCTGAGTATGCTACCCTGGAAGTTGTGGATTTGAACATCCTACCTACAGTAAAAGCCTAAATTTGGCCTCCAGAACCTCTCTACCACACTTTCCTATGTCATTGGTACCAACATGTACCAAGACAGCAGGGTCCTCTCCAGCACTATCTAAAACCTTGTCTAGGTGGCGCATGAGGTCCACTATCTTCGCACCAGGCAGGCATGTTACCAGGTGATCCTCACGTCCACCAGCCACCCAGCAATCTACATGCCTAATGATCCAGTCACCTGCTATAACAGCTGTCCTAACCCTTCCCTCATGGGCACATAGCCCTGGAGAAATCTCCTTAGTGCAAGAGGGTTTTACATCACCTGGAAGACAGGTCCTAGCTACAGCATCACTTCCTGCCACACCAGGGTGATGCATTCCTGTCACCTCTCTACTCCTCAGTACTATGACCCTGTAGGTCTCGTCTATAGACCTCTGTCTTCCTTATGTCCTCCAAGTCTGCTACTCTAACCTCCAGAGATCAGACTCGTTCCCTGAAGGCAGCCTTGGGAAGGTGTCCCAACTCCTCTCCTCAGTTGAGTTTGCAACTGAGAGGAAGAGAAAAAAAAATAACAAACCCTACAACTCCTAGGGATGAAGGCAGGTTGTGAAGACTGATTCCTGATGTTCCCAGAGATTACCTGTTACAGGTTAGTAACTATGCTATCTCCAGGAACAAGCAAGAATGCATTCTTCACAAGCAAGAATGCATTCTTCACAAGCAAGAATGCATTCTTATGCGATGCAAGAAGGATATTTTTGACCTATGGTGGCAGGTCAAGGTCAGCAAGCATTATCCTTTCAGCAGCCATGCTGTGAGGCATAGGGAGTGTAGATTGGGATGGAGGAGTATCCCTTGCTCCTGAGAGAGGAGTTTGAGCAGAAATCCGAGGCTGAGAGGTTGAGTCTACACAAGCGAAGAAGAAGAGGAAACCACAGTTGATGGGTTAAAAAGATGGCTATGAGGATCATGGAGCCCTTGTTGGACTGTAGCATGAATAGCATTTTGGGTAGCATTAAGGGGATGGGAGGAAATGCAAAGACCAAACCCTGTCCCCAGTGGAGAAGAAAGGCTTCTGGGGCCTGCCGGTGCAATGACGGAAGCCCCGAGTGGAAGAATGGAAGCTGTTTGTTCTGCAGAGTTGTGAAAATATCTATGAGTGGAGTTCCCCACATTTGGAAGATCAAAGCAGCCATCTCTCAATGTAAGGCCCACTTGATCAGTTATGGGATGATATGGACCTTGTCTCTGAGGCACCCTCTTGCTTGTGTCCATTGAGAAGACAGAGTACATGGGCTTGTCGTATAAGTAATTGAGCAGAGAGGAAGACATGGACCATGGAGGCCATATGTTTCAACAGACATAGCATCTCTTGAGCTGTTATATGGCTTTGCTGTTGCATTCCCTTCACCAGCTTGATGAGGCAGGCATAGTGATCTTGCAGAAGAAAAGCTCGGGCCTGTTGAGTATCTAAGAATGCTCCAATGAACTCCAGACATTGAGTTGGAGTGAGGTGAGACTTTGGGAAGTTTCAGACAAATCCCAGTTGTTGGAGCACAGTGATGGTGCAATGAAGGGAGAGTTTTACCTCCTGAGGGAAGTCTCCCCTGATTAGCCAGTGATCTAAGTAAGGGAAGACGAAGACCCCCAAAGTGAGGAGATAGGCAGTGACTACTACCATACATTTTGTGAAGACTTGTGGTGCAGAAACTAAACTGAAAGGCAGCACCTGGTATTGAACGGTTTCCTTGAAACATGAAGCACAGATACTCTCTATGCAGGGGATGGATCAGTAAATGCGCATATGTCTCCTGTAGGTCTAGAGAACATAACCAATTGTGCCTCTGGATGTATGGAAGAAGAGTTCCTAGGGAAATCATTTTGAATTTTTCTCGGACCAGGAACTTGTTTAGGTCTCTGAGATCCAATAGGCCTGTTTTCTTTGGGATGAGAAAATATAGAGAATAGAAGGCCATCCTTTCTTGAGGAGGAAGAACTCTTTCTATGGCACTCTGAAGAGAGTGCTTTGAAGGGGATGGGTAGGATAGTCCCCTGTGAAGCTGGTATGGGGTAAAGTTTCGAAGTGAAGCAGATACATCCTTTGCTCTCTAGGAAGGAGTCAAAAAGCAGGCACAAGTTATGCCTGAGCTGCTGGTTAAGGCTTAGGAGCCTTGGACGTCTTGGGTTGGTGAGGGCCCTGCAGCCGCTGTTGAGGATGCCGAAGCTGATAGGCCATTGGAAATTGATAGGAAGTATTTATGTATTTTATTTATTTGGACAGCTTTCTATACCGTCCCTTCCAGAGATCAGGGGTGGTTTACATAGAACCAAGGATAATTATATACATTGTAAACAAATAAGCTATGTACATTGTATCTTGATAAGTATATACATTGTGACATAATGCAACATTGTAGCAGATTTTTTAGTGAGTGTTATTCCAAGTTCTGCTTGAGGAGACAGGTGCTGAAGATGCTTGTGGGGAGTTTGTGATGTATGCAGTTATGCTTCTGATTAAGTTATGCCTTGTGTTTGGGGGGGGGGGGGGGAGGGCGATTGGGTGCTGTTGGTGTTGTGGTTACTGTAGTGTTCAATGAAGAGTAGTGTTTTTAATTCCTTCCTGAATGTCTGTATGTCTTTGAGTGATCGTAGCAAGTCTGGTAGCCAGTTCAATAGTACTGAGGCTGTGTAGGTGAACACTCTGTTGCTTGTTATTTGTTTGGTTTTATGTATAGAGCTGAGAATATTGAGGAGGTTCACCTTACTTTTCCTTCTGTTTCTGGTGTTGAGTTGAACAGTTATAAGGGATGTCAGATATGAGGGTGCAATGTTGTTGAGTAGTTTGAATGTTTTAATCATCATTTTGTATTTTGAGTGACTTGCTATTGGGAGCCAATGGAGGTTATGTAGGATGGGTGTGATGTTATCGGTTAGGTGTGCCTTGGTTATGATTCTAGCAGTGACATTCTGAGCTAATTGGAGGTGGTTTATGTTTTTGTTTTTGTTTTTTGGGTAGTCCTTGTAAGTAAGCTGTTACAGTAGTCCAAGTGAGGTGTGATTAATGCTTGGACTACCGTTCTGAAGTCATGGGGTGCAGCAAGGGGTCTGAGGTGTTGCATGGTTCTTTACTTGAAAAATATGGTTCTTGCAGTTTGTTTTATATGTGGTTCCCTATTAAGGGTTTTGTCTAGGATGATGCCTAGGTATTTGACTTCCTGTTTTACAGGGATGATAGTGTTGAGAATGTGGATTGTTTGTGGGGGTGTGAAACTGTGGTTCCTAGTGGTGACTAGTACTTCTGTTTTGGTTTTTTTAAGTTTAATTCTGAAGTTGTTTGTATTTAATCATTTTTCTGCTTCCTGTACACATTCAGTTATATTGTGGTATGTAGAGTTATGTACATTGATCTGGGAATAGAGTAGGATGTCATCTGCTTAGAGATGATACCTAATTTTGTGCTTTTTGAATATTGTGCAAAGAGGTTGAATATAGAGGTTGAACAGGAGGGCGGAAATTGCCGATCCCTATGGGATACCTTTCTCCTGAGGGAATGGTGATAAAGATTCTGAATCAAGTTTTACATACTGGGTGCGATCAGTTAGGTATGATCTGAACAATTGGAGGATGGTTCCTGCTAGACCTAGTTGAGCAAGCCTTGATAGGAGTATGGTATGATCTACATTGTCGAATGTGGCCGTTATGACTATGAATATGAGTACAAAGGCTGTGTTTGTGTTATCCATGCCTCATATGAGGGTGTCGAACAGTACAAGCAGCAATGTTTCTACACCATGAAAGGAGCAGAAACCGTATTGATGCTCTTCTAGAGGCGCATTTAGGTCGATGAAGCTTTGGAGCTGTAATTGAATGTTTTTTTCTATGATTTTGGCTAAAAAAGGTATACTGACAATTGGCCTGTATGAAGTAGGTCTTCTGTGTTTAGGGTTTTGTTTTTTAGTATGGGCCAAATGGCTGAGCGTTTAAGTTCGCTAGGTAAGTTTCCAAGTGAGAGGGATTGGTTGATTATGTTCAGTAGATATGGTGCTAGTTCTATTTTTGTTGCTTTTATCCATGCTATGAGGGATGGGTCTAGGTGAGAGGTTGTGGTATTGATCTTTGTAATTGCTTCTAGGAGTTGTTTTTCCTTGATGAGGTAAAAGGATTGCCATTTATTGGAATTGATTTGATTATTGGATGGTGGGGGGAAGGGGTGAGTGGTTATTGGACTTTAGTTTGGAAGCAAAATGGATGGCTAAGGTTTGTGGATTGATGTTACTCATGTTCCTATCGTTTTGTGGAGGTTTAGTAATGGATTTGATGATTTAGAAAAGTTCCCTTGGTCGGTCAATGGCTTTGTTTAGGATATTTGTTTGGTAATTCTTGTTTTGCAGTGTTTATGGCTTCTTTATAGGCATTCAGTGCAGTCATATAGTAGTTTTTCAATTCTGTGGATTTTTTATCTCTCCACTTTTGTTCAGTTTTGCGGAGTTCTTTTTTTAGTGAATGAAGGTCATGGGTATACCATCTTTCAGTATGTGTAGTCTTCGCTTTTGTTTGATTGTTGATCCTTGTAGCTGTTTTGCTGACTATAGAGTTCCAGGAGTGTATTGTGTTGTCTAGGTCCTTTGGTGTAGGATAGAATTGGGGGATTATCTCTTCAAGAAAGGAGTTCTTGTTGAAGCTCTTGATTGATGTATTATGGTGATTTTCATGGGGTGTAGGGTGTGTGAACAGTAATATAAGGGAGGTTCAGTTGCAGTATGGAGTGGTCAGACCATGGGACTTGTGAAGCTGTAGGGGGGGGGGAGTAATTGGGGTGCTTTGTAAGGTGCTCAGGGATGAAGATTAGGTCAAGGGTATTGCCTTTCACTGTGGTTGGGAGTGTTTACAATTTGATTGAATGATGTGGATTGGGGTGTAGGGAGGGATGAGAGGTTGAAGTCCCCTAGGATGTTGTGGGGTTTTCTTGTTGGAGATGTGCAGGCAAATTCTAGGATGGCTGCAATGTTGGGGTGGTTGTTTTAAACTAGATAATAGGGGAAAGCCAACAGTCAACCAAGAGCAGATGGTTCGGAAGAATGTTTCCTTGAAGGATACTACCAAAAGCAGAGAGGTTCCAAAAAAGAGTAAGGTAGCCCAAATGCCCTCGAGCATGGAGCAGACAGCGTTTAAAGATTCCAAATTACCCATGTCTACCAATAGCCAAATTAATATGTATAAAATACGGTCTCTAAAATGCTTGTATGCAAATGCTAGAAGTCTAAAAAATAAGATGGAAGAGTTAGAATATATAGCACTAAATGAGAGGTTAGATATTATTGGAATCTCAGAGACATGTTGGAAGGAGGACAACCAGTGGGACACTGTGATACCTGGGTACAAACTATATCGTAATGATAGAGCTGATCAAATTGGTGGAGGGGTTGCGCTCTATGTTAGAGAGAGGACATTGAGTCAAAAAGGATTAAAGTTTTGCAGGAAGCAAAATTTGCTGTAGAGTCTCTATGGATTGAAATTCCATGTAAAAAGCAGAAGGCGATGGCAGTGGGGGTGTACAATCGACAGCCTGGCCAGAATGAACAAATGGATGATGAAATGCTCAAAGAAATCAAGGAAGCTAACAAACATTACAGCACAGTAATAATAATGGGTGATTTCAATTACCCCAGTATCAACTGGGTCAGTGTCACGGCAGGACATGCTAGGGAGATAAAGTTCCTAAATGAAATAAATGACTGCTTCTTGGAGCAGCTGGTTCATGAACCAACCAGAGGGGAAGCCATATTAGACTTAGTCCTTAGTGGAACACCAGATCTAGTGCAAGAGATAAGGGTGATGGAGCCACTTGACAATAGCGATCATAGCATGATCACATTTGATTTAATTAGTGGAGGAGGGATAGTAAGGAAATCCACAGTACTACCTTTTAACTTTCAAAAGTGAGACTATGATAACATGAGGAAAATAGTTAAGAAAAAATAAAAAGGAGCAGTTGCAAAGGTTAAAGACTTACATCAAGCTTGGGTGTTCTTGAAAAATACTATCTTGGAAGCCCAGACCAGCTGTATTCCATGCTTTAAGAAAAGTAGAAGGAAGTCCAAAAACCTGCCAGCATGGTTTAAAGGTGAGGTCAGAGAGGCTCTTGTTGCCAAAAAAGCATCTTTCAGGAAATGGAAAAAATAGCCAAATGACGAAACCTGGAAACAGCACAAGCACTGGCAAGTCAAATGCAAGGCATTGATAAGGCAGGCAAAGGGAGAATTTGAGAAGAAGCTTGCTGCGGAAGCAAAAACATGAAATAAAGACTTTTTCAAGTACATTCATAGCAAAAAACCTGTGAGAGTCAGTTGGTCCATTAGATGATAGAGGAGTTAAAGGGGCACTAAGAGGCGACAAGGCGATAGTGGAGAGACTGAATGAATTTTTGCTTTGGTCTTTACTGAGGAAGATGTAGGGATGTTACCCATGACTGAAGTGGTATTTAAAGGTGCGGAAGATTTGAAAGAAATATTGATACATTGGGAAGATGTATTACAACTATTAGATAAACTGAAGAGTAGCAAATCACCTGAGCTGGATGGTATACATCCAATGGTGTTGAAAGAACTGAAATATGAGATTGCAGACCTGCTATTAGTGATCTGTGAACTATCATTAAAATAATCTCTAATACCTGAAGATTGGAGGATTGCCAATGTAACACCAATTTTTAAAAAGGGTTCCAGGGGTGATCCGGGAAACTACACACCAGTGAGCCTGTTGTCAGTACCAGGAAAAATGGTAGAAACCATCATAAAGAATAAAATTACTCAGCATGTAGATAGTTATGGCCTAATGGGAGACAGCCAGCATGGCTTTAGACAAGGAAAATCTTGTTTTACTAACCTGTTATTTTTTTTTTAAGGTGTGAATAAACAGGTGGACAAAGGTGAGTCAGTTGATATAGTGTATCTGGACTTTCATCAGAGACTTTTGGCAAAATTAAAGAGTCATGGGATAAGAGGACGTGTACTATTGTGGATCAGGAACTTGTTAAAAGATAGAAAGCAGAGGGTAGGGCTAAATGGCCAATTTTTCCAATGGAGAATGGTGAATAGTGGTGTACCCCAGGGATCTGTGCTGGGTCCGCTGCTTTTTGACATATTCATAAATGACCTGGAAAGTGGAATAACGAGTGAGGTTATCAAAACTGCAGATGACACAAAACTATTTAAAGTTGTTCACACCCAAGAGGATTGTGGAAAATTGCAAGAGGATCTTGATAAATCGGAAGACTGGGCATCCAAATGGCAGATGAAATTTAATGTGGACAAGTGTCAAGTTATGCACCTAGGGAAGAACAACCCAAACTATTATTACACGATGCAAGTTTCTGCATTAGGAACCACCACCCAGGAAAAAAATTTAGGCATCATTGTAGATAACATGTTAGAACCATCGGTCCAGTGTGCAGTGGCGGCCAAGAGAGCAAATAGAATGCTAGATATCATAAGGAAAGGAATGGAAAATAAAACAAAAGATGTTATAATGCCTCTATATCATTCCATGGTGAGACCGCACCTTGAATATTGTGTGCAATTCTGGTCGCCTTATCTTAAAAATGATATAGCGTTATTAGAAAAGGTTCAGAGAAGAGCCACCAAAATGGTAAAGGGGATGGAAGGATACTCCTATGAAGAAAGGCTAAAAAGGTTAGGGCTCTTTAACCTGGAAAAGAGATGGCTGAGGGGAGATATGATAGAAGTCTATAAATTAATGAACGGAGTGGAACGGGTAAACGTAGATCGATTGTTTATGTTATCAGAATATAGAAAGACTAGGGGACATGCAATGAAGCTACAGGGTAAACTATTTAAGACTAATAAAAGAAAATATTTTTTCACTCAATGTGTAATCAAACTCTGGAATTTGTTACTGGAGAATGTAGTAAAGGCTGTTAATGTAGCTGGGTTTAAAAAAGTTTGGACAAGTTCCTGGAGGAAAGGTCCCTAAACCATTATAAAGAAGGGACCCAGGATATCAATGTTTGACCCAGTACAAGCATTGTGGAACCTGTGTCTTTTGGGGAAACTGCTAGGTATGTATGACCTAGATTGTCCACTGTTGGAAACAGGATACTGGGTTTGATGGACCTTGGTCTGACCCAGTATGGCATGTCTTATGTTCTTATGTTCTTATGATGTGCAGACGGATTCTAGGATGGCTGCAATGTTGGTGTGATTGTTGCTGGGAGGTCTATAGAGTAGGCATATTGCTTGGTTATTGTTTTCAACTTTAAGTATGTCCATTTCAGGGCTGCTGGTACATGCAGTGGGGTTTAGTTTAACTTTGGATGGGATGAGGACTCCATCACCTCTTTTGGCATAACTTGGACAGCTGTGGTAAGTTGATTCATGAGGATGGTGTCGGACTGTATGAAGTATAATATCTCTTCTTAGAATATCAAATTTTCATGGGAAGTGTCTTCCTTTTGGAGGGGTCAATCATTTTTTTAGAAAAACATTTGAGGGTGAGATCATCCATCTCATTCTCACCTGCCTATTCTCTCCAACCTTTCCCAAATATCTTTACTGATATTCAGTCTAATTAAACCCATTACCTATTACCCATACATGGGATATTGGCCAGCTTGTCCTGGACCCACTGTTCGAGATCTGATGCCTGTAACCAGGACATTCTGTGAGTCCCAATGCAAACTCATGAAACTCTGCTTGTTGACTCAAAGCTATCAAAACAGGCCCTGTTAATAAATTTTGAGTATTTTGGCCTCGCTTGATGAGTGTCCGCTTATCATCAGGAAGCATGGGCTAAACGTCTCCAGATCCCTGGTGACATCCTTTAGAAACATGCCCATTTATAGCATGCAGGAGTTTATTCTGGAGGCCAATATATATGTCTGAAACCATCAACAAAGGCATCAGGTGTCCTTGAATCTCTTCCCTGAGGTATAGATGAGTGATTTTTTGAACTCTTTATTTGGCACATTGCTGATTCCACCACCATTGATTGGTGAGGGAACTGAGATTTTTGGAAGCCAGGGCACTCTGGAACTTGATACATAGTATTGAGCCTTTTGTTGACAGTTGGAACCGTGAGATGAGCCTCCCACATGTGGAGCATAAGATCTTGTAAGATGTGATGCACCGATAAAGTAGCTACCTCTTTGGGTGTGGAAGGGTATTGGAGTAATTCCAATTCCTCTGCCCTCGGTTCTTTCTTTGAGGTTACTGTGATGGCCAGTCTTGCTGCCATGTTACGTATGAGGTCCTGGAAAGACATATCATCTGGTGGAGACCTGCATCTCTCCTATGGAGGCAAAGGGTCTTAAAGAATGTCTGGAAGTTCCTGGAAATCCAATGAGCCCTTGTCAGAATCAAGAGAAATGGAATCAGAGCCTGGCAAAAAGTCAAAGTATTGGTGGTCTTGTGTTTGACTTCAATGCTTCACTTACATTGAGGATTGATGCCAATACTGATGCTCAGAGGAATCAGAATCAGGAGCCATGGCAGTTTTAGCCTGTTGGGTACCAGGGGTATTGGTCATCTCCAATGGAGGCATCAGCCTCTTGAGCTCTGATGATATTAGCTTGAGGGCCGGCATTGGGGTGATACACATGGCTGTAGTCAGAGTGCCAAAGGCTGCACTGCAAGAGCTATCAATACTGTCGGTACCAAGGTGGCCAGGATTGAGACCAAACTCCTCTCGAGAGCCAGCATGCACTGGTCTGGGGAAATGGCCAATGTCTGGTAGGAATCACCAATGGAGCTTTGAGCCACCATCCCATAGCATGGAACCGGTAGCTCTCCAGAGGTCGATTCTTTGGGAGTGACCTGGAGCTCCTCTTGTGCTTTAGAGGACAGGTCCTCCTGCTGGAGCTGCTTGGATAACTGGTCTGCATCAGAAGCACCCCTAGGGGAGTCTCGATGCTTTTGCTGGGATTTTCCTCCATGAGAGGATGTGGAAGCCACTGAAATTGAGTTCAGGGCAAACAGAGATGCATACTGTCTGGTTCTGTTCTTTAAGCCTCTCTGTCATTTGTTGGCACAAAGGACAAGAATTTGGTAAATGGTTAGGGCCTGAAAATTTTAGACACCAGTCATGTTTACCTGTGACTGATATGGTATCAGCACATTTGGTACATTTCTTAAAACCACTAGTTGGCTTTTCCATGTTTTCAAAAGTATTCTTCACAATTTAAGATGATGCTATAGTTAGCAGAGATACCCTCAGGAAAAGAAAAGAAAGAAAAAATTGAAAATTTATAACTAAAAATAAAAATTTATCAGGACCGGTGTCAGGTCTGACGGGACTGGCATTGACAGAAAGGCGGAGCATGGTATTTCACCAACAGAGGAAACATTTTTCGGCAGTGTCAGGATTGTACAACCTGCTGGCTCCACGGAAAATGAAGAACTTAGGAGAGGAGTTGGGAAAGCAGGAAGGTAGGCACACAGGTGCAGTGCAGTGCTCCCAAAGACTTTCCTATTGGACACTGGGGAGTGTTCCTGCACAGGCTCTGTCAGTGCTGACATCACCCATATGTGAAGGCTGCATTCCTGCTTGTTCCTGGAGATTATAGAGTATATAGGGAAAATCACTCGTCAATTTCATGTTTGTTTATCTGAGCACAAGGACTGCTTATCTAAACAAAAAAGAGGAAGCTGCCTCCTTTTTGATTGGTTCTTGATGCAAATATAAGAGAGAATGGTGGTCAGACATTAAGCTGGAGCTCACCAATTCTCAAAGAAATACAATGTAATTGTTTTGTAAAAACTTGAGAAGCCCCTGATGAAGTGATTTGCGAAACAATGATCTTTGTAGGGCCGATCTTTTGAGGATTTCCTCCTAGAGCGCTCAACTTTATGAAACGAAGTAGCTATGTGCTGTTTTTGAATTGGTGATATAACATTATGCTCTAGCAAAGTTCCTTGTATACCTTTGCTTGTAGGAACAGAAAAGCCTATTGGGACTGAACAGGCAAGAACCGAGCCGATGCTGCCGTTTATGGTGCAATGTGGTAGAGCATTAGAGGTTTACATGAATTAGGTTGAGTAGCAGGCATTTTTTAAAAGAAGTGATTAAAAATTACAAATACAAAATTATAAATTATATAGCTATATTTTATAGTGCTGGGATTAAATTGTTGAATAAAAGATAAAAATAGATTTTTTAGACATATAATATGTGTTGATGGCACCTCCCCTTTGGCAAAAAGTTCTTATTGTCATGTAAAGGGATACTGAATCAAACTGAGGTCTTTTTTCTCCTAGAATATTTTCTATATATCTTTTGTTCATTTTGATATTTCAGCGTTACCGAGAGGAAATTAGGGTAATAGGTGTAATTAGACTGAATATCAGTAAATACTTTATTTATTTAAGGTTACCAGATTTTTTGAGGGCAAATCTGGGACACTTATCCAAAGTGTGTGTTGGGGTGATGGGTAGGAAAAATGGACACCTTAGTTCTAGGTTTGAACAACAAGATGTGGAGGATGGAAGAGGAGTCATTACCTTGACCTCCCCACCCCCAAATCCATCCCATGACAGCAAAGTTACTTCCATGCAGACAAAATTGACATAGAATAGAAACAGTGACGCATTTCCTACATACTGTGCAAATCACTACCCCCTCTGTCCCCATTGCTGGAACTGGGGACAGGAGGCTGCCAAGTAAATGGGATTCAGGAACACAGTTCTAAGATCAGGGACAAATCCCCAAAAATCATGGGCATCTGTTAACCTTACATTTATTTTAAGCCTATTTTATAAAAGCACATGAAAAAATATCAACAATTAGGGGCTTGTTTACAAAGCTGCGGTAGTGGTTCGCGATCGTTATTGGGGCCGCGGATCCGATAATGATCGCGAACTGCTACCGCAGCTTTGTAAACAAGCCCCTTAATTCCAATATCCAAATATGAACTATTAAACAGCTTTATAATGGAACTTAAATATGGAGAGTAGTGTACCCTCAGGCAAACAAAGCCTAGGAAATCCTTAGGATTTCAAGACAAAATCAACTCATTTCATCATCTGTTCAAAACAGAAATGTCAATACAAAAAGGATGAATTTTTAGAAGCCTTATTTGTGCTTTAGACATCTGGAAATGGGCATAGAAATGCCCTAAGCACAGAGACGTCTCCAGAGCCATTTTAGAAGCCGGATTTAGGGACATCTGACTCGGAAGGTAGTCATGGCTGGGGCGTTCCCAGGTCTATGGAGGCATGGTCAGGGCAAACCCATGGATCAGAACGTTTCCACCTGATTATAGAAACATCATGGATGTCCGGCATCATGTCTAACTTTAAACCAGCTCTGAGGCACGCATAGCGCCGAACAAGCATCTGAAAAGTGCTCCTTTAGGCTGAAACACATCCAGCATGTGTAGAGAGGAAAGCATTCTATATCTCCAGTACTCAGAACAAGTTCACTAGAGCAGCAGTGGGATATGAACTCCGACTGCCTTGTTCCTAACTCACTACCTGATCATTATGCTATCCTAGATGTCCAAGTTCTGGCATGTTGTTCTAGGGATATCTAAGTAGACACCCCTGCAGACATCCCTATCGGGCATGTCCAGATTTGGGAAATCACGTTGGCAGCTGGACATGCCTGCATTTTTTTCAGTTCTGACTTAGATGTCCCAGATTGCATTTGGATGGCTCTTCTAAAAGTCCCCCCAAAAGGTTTTCTCAGTCACCTTTAAATAGCTCTCCCAGCTCATAAAAAGAAAATAAAGTCCATTCAAATGGTGGCTACCCTAATTCAACTATACAGCAATGCAACTTCCTTTTGGCACGAGAGGTAGTTGACACTAGGGCGTGGAGCCAAGATGGCAGTTTGCTGAGTTTGCTTGTTCGGCTGTGTTTCTCATGGGTAAAAAGCACAAAGTTAAAGGGTTTTTTTGCCCTCCCAGCTCCCTGCTGCTTCAATGTCTTTGCCCACAGTGGCTTCTGGCCCTTTGGATACATATTTTCAGTTGCTACAACAACTGGCGAATACAGGGGAGGTAAGCCCAGCTGCAGGTACACTGGAGCTGGGGGCTCAGCGTCCTCTTTGGGTGTGTCTTCTCTCTCCCCTGACTCACAGCAGGTTTCAAAAACATTGTGCCTACAGCATACCTCTGGAGGTAGTCTGCATCTGAGTCCTTCCTTTGTTGGGAGAGAAGATCAGCTGTGATGGTCAGACGACGGAGGCCAGGATTCTGAGACTGGTTTGCCGGCATCTTCACAGCATGCGTCTTTTTGGAGCCCTCTGGGAGAGCAGTCGATAAGACTTGCCTTCTTTGGATTGAGGGAGTGAGATGCCAAGTAATATGGAGGAAGGGTTATCTGCAGGGGTTGACTGATTGGGATTTACCCCAGTTTGCCCAGAGACATTCACATTGGAAACTATTTGGATGACTATTATCTCTCTGAGTAAAGTGTTGCTACCTCAGATGTCGACTTTGGCTGTTACATTTCTTCTCATGCTAATGTGATTGATGTCCTCAACGCTCAGATCAATGCTATTCAGACATCTTTTACTGAGGTTAAATATAGAGTGGATGCTTTGGAGAATCAAGTTCAATCTAATATTAAGAGTTCCTCTGTTATTCAAGCGAAGACTGAGCATCTTGAAAATCAGACTCGTGCTGGGAATTTGAAGATTATTAACTTTCTCAAGATGGGTATGTTCTCAGCATGTGAAATGTTTAAAAAGTATTTGACTGATGTATTGGCGATCCCAGCATAATCACATCCGCCAGTGGTGAAATTATATTATCTACCGAAGGGTAACAAGAAATCCTCATTGGAGGAAATTGGGGTACATAAGAACATAAGATATGTCATACTGGGTCAGACCAAGGCCCATCAAGCCCAGTATCCTGTTTCTAACAATAGCCAATCTAGGTGACAAGTACCTAGCAGTTTCCTCAGAAGACACAGGTTCCACAATGCTTGGAACAAGCAGTAGATTTCCTGGGTCTCCTTTAATAATGGTTTATGGACCTTTCCTCCAGGAACTTGTCCAAACCTTTTTTAAACCCAGCTACACTAACAGCTTTTACTACATCCTCCTGTGATGAATTCCAGAGTTTGATTACGTGTTGAGAGAAAAAATATTTTCTCTTATTAGTCTTATATGGGTAACATTGTAGCTTCATTGCATGTCACCTGGTCTTTCTACATTTTGATGGCATAAACAACCAATCTACATTTACCCGTTCCACTCCATTCATTAATTTATAGATATCTATCATCAGCCATCTCTTTTCCAGGTTGAAGAGCCCTAAACATTTTTGCCTCTCCTCTAAGGGTATCCTTCCATCCCCTTTACCATTTTGGTAGCTCTTCTCTGTACCTTTTCTAATTCTGCTAAATCCTTTTTAAGATACGGCAACCAGAATTGCACACAATATTCGAGGTGCAGTTGCACCATGGAATGATACAGAAGAATTATAATATCCTTTGTTTTATTCTCCTTTCCTTTCCTTTTGATTCCTAGCTTTCTATTTGTTTTCTTGGCCGCCACTGCAAGTGGGCAGAGTTTCAACGTGTTATCCACGATGACGCCTAAATCGTTTGCCTGGGACGTGGTTCCTAATGTGGAACCTTGCATCGTGTAACCATAGTTTGGGTTGTTCTTTCCTAGGTGCATAACTTTGCACTTCTCCACATTAAATTCCATCTGCTATTTGAACATCCATTCTTCCAGTTTATTAAGGTCCTCTTTCAATTTTTCACAATTCTGTTGTGTTTTAACAATCTTGTGTCATCTTCAAATTTGATTGCCTCACTCTTTATTTCCATTTCTAAATCATTTAGGAATATGTTAAAAAGCAGCGGACCCAGCACAGATCCCTGGGGTACACCACTATTCACCTTTCTCCATTGGGAAAATTGGTCATTTAGTCCTACCCTCTGCTTTCTATCTTTTAGCCAATTCCTGATCTACAATAGTACATTGCTTCCTATCCCATGACTTTTTAATTTTGCCAAGAGTCTCTCATGAGGGATCTTGTCAAAGGCTTTCTGAAAATACACTACATTGACAAACCCACTTTTGTCTACCTGTTTATTTACACCTTCAAAAAACATAACAGATTAGTAAGACAAAACCTTCCTTGGCTAAAGCCATGTTGGTTATGTCCCATTAAACCATGACTATCTACATGTTCAGAAATTTTGTTCCTAATAATGGTTTTTGTCATTTTTCCTGGTACTGATGTCAGGATCACCAGTCTGTAGTTTCCAGGATCAACCCTTGAACCCTTTTTAAAAATTATATTGACATTACATTGGCCATCCAATCTTCAGGTATTACTGTTGATTTTAATGATAGATGACAGATCTGTAAACTCATATTTCAGTTCAACACCCTTAGATGCATACCATTCGGCCCAGATGATTTCATACTCTTCAGTTTATCAAATAATTGTAATACATCTTCCTAGTTTATCAATATTTCTTTCAATTCTTCTGTTACATCAGCTTTAAATGTCATTTCAGGCATGGGTAACTTCTTTACATCTTCTTCAGTAAAGGCTGAAGGAAAGAATTCATCCAGTCTCCTACTATGGCCTCGTCCCCTCTTAGTGCCCTTTTTACCCCTCTATCATCCAATGGTCCAACTGACCTCTCACAGTTTTTTTTGCTATGAATATACTTTTATTATGTGTTTTTGCTTCTGCAGCAAGCTTTTTTTCAAATTCTCTCTTTGCCTGACTTGAAGTGAACCTCGTAAGTCATGCAGAGCCTTTTCCAATAGGCCATCTCAATTCCAGTTTTCCTTTCCAGTTGCAGCCTCTCCCATTGTTCATCTCCCAGCCTATAGAAAAAACCTCTTGGACTTTCCTCTTGACATAAGAACATAAGATTTGTGATAGTGGGTCACACCAAAGCTCCAACAAGCCCAGTATCCTGTTTGCAACAGTGGCCAAACCAGGTCAAAAGTACCTGGAAGAATCCCAAAAGGTAGACTGATTCCATTCCCCACAGTCCACTTTAATAATGGTCTATGGATTTGAACTCCAGGACCTTGTCCAAACCTTTTTTAAACCCAGCTGCATTAACAGTTTTTAAAACAGCTTGTGGGACAAATTCCAGAGCTTAATTACATGTTGACTAAAAGAATATGTTCTCCGAATAGTTTTAAATGTATTACTTTGCAGCTTCATTATGCGCCCCCTGGTCTTTATACTTTTTGAAGTAGTAAACAGCCAATTCACATTTACTAGTTCCACTCCACTCATTATTTTATAGACCTCTATCATATCTCCCCCTTAGCCAGCTCTTCTCCAAGCTGAAGAGCCCTGACCTTTTAAGCCTTTCCTCATAGCACTAGCCTTCCATCTTGTTTATCATTTTGGTCACCCTTCTCTGTAACTTTTCCAATTCTGCTACATTTTTTAGATGCGATGACCAGAACTACGTGCCGTATTCTAGGTATGGTCACATCATGGAGCGATAGATGTATTATGATATTCTTTGCTTTATTCTCAATGCTTTTTCTTATAACTCCTAGCATTCTATTAGCTTTCTTGGCTGCCACTGCCATTAAATTTCAGCTGCCATTTGAATACCCGGTCTCCCAAATTCTCAACATCCTCTTGCAGTTTTCACAATACTCATGTGATTTAACCCTTTTGAATAATTATGAATTGTCTGCAAATTTGATCAGCTCAGTCATTGTTCAATTTCTAGGTCATTTATACATATGTTAAAAAGTAGTGGATCCAGTATAGGTCCCTATTTACCTTCCTCCATTGACAAAATTGACCATTTAGCCCTGCTCTCTGCTTTTCTGTCTTTTAACTAGTTCATAGTCTATAATAAGACACTGTCTCTTAGCCCATAACCATTTAATTTTAAGAGTCTCTCATGAGGGATCTTATCAAAGGCTTTCTGAAAATCCAGATGCACTACATCTACAGACTCACCTTTATTTACCTGATTATTCATGCCTTCATAAACTGTAGCAGATTGGTAAGGCAGGATTACCCTTGTCTAAATCCATGTTGGCTTGTTCTATTAAACCTTGACTGTCTATGGGGTCTGTTTACTAAAGGCCGGTGGTGTGCGGTCCGCGGTGCAGAGCGGGTGCCGTAGAAGGAGTGGGCGTTCCGTCGGGAAGCTGTGAGTGACAGATGCGCGAAGGTGCGCGGCGCCCGTGTGGTTAGTGCCCTGTGCAATTAACGAGGTTTGATCTGTGCACATGGGACACACTGCTCACGGATTTGGGCTTTCCAGTATTGTGCTGCACATTGCTGACGGAAACGGTTTCCTTTCCCTTCCCAGCACCTCTAACGCGACTGTTGGACTCGCGGTATATTTCTTGGGAGATTCGGGCACGCTCCTGTGCGGCGAGTCTCCCCCCTCCCACATTCCGCCCACTGACCCCGTCTCTCCGCCCCTAGGGGGCCTTCCTCCGCCCTCATTTCTCCTTTCCACGCCTGTTTCGCACATTACCGTCCCGCAAATGTGCGCGTTGTCGGCGCACGCTTGCGGGACCCGTTAATGTGCCGCGCACTCGTACGGGGCGCTTAAGAGCACTTAGGGGTCTGTTTACTAAACGGCGCACTTGTACGGGGCGCACATGAGCGCTCTAAAAGAGGTATTTAAGTGCTCTTAAGCGCCCCGTACGAGTGCGCGGCACATTAACGGGTCCCGCAAGCGTGCGCCGACAACGCGCACATTTGCGGGACGGTAATGTGCGAAACAGGCGTGGAAAGGAGAAATGAGGGCGGAGGAAGGCCCCCTAGGGGCGGAGAGACGGGGTCAGTGGGCGGAATGTGGGAGGGGGGAGACTCGCCGCACAGGAGCGTGCCCGAATCTCCCAAGAAATATACCGCGAGTCCAACAGTCGCGTTAGAGGTGCTGGGAAGGGAAAGGAAAACCGTTTCCGTCAGCAATGTGCAGCACAATACTGGAAAGCCCAAATCCGTGAGCAGTGTGTCCCATGTGCACAGATCAACCTCGTTAATTGCACAGGGCACTAACCACACGGGCGCCGCGCACCTTCGCGCATCTGTCACTCACAGCTTCCCGACGGAACGCCCACTCCTTCTACGGCACCCGCTCTGCACCGCGGACCGCACACCACCGGCCTTTAGTAAACAGACCCCTTAAATACCTCTTTTAGAGCGCTCATGTGCGCCCCGTACAAGTGCGCCGTTTAGTAAACAGACCCCTATGTGTCTAAAATGTTTTGTAAGGCTCGCCAGATCAGCCCTGTAATTATTTTTAAAAACTGGTGTTATGTTAGCCACTCTCCAATTTTCATATACTATATATGATTCTAATGATGGAGAATTCCTCTCCAAAATTGTTGTCTGGAAGCATCTGGGGTACATACCAGAATGGTAGCTTGACCTCAACATAGGTAGCTCTCCTTTCTGGAGCTGCATCTGCTTATTAGCAGGTTACCCAGGAAAGTGTTCCATGTTGTTTCCAGCCACCCTGCTAGACAAGTGTTCTCTTCAAAGTTTACCAGAAAATAGTTCATATCCTTTGTTGGAGTTATCCTAGGCATAACCGGAGCTAGAGGGGGGTCAGTTGAGCTATAGTAATTTGCACAGCTTAGGCCATCTGTGTTAGGGAGGTCTGTTGCAGCTCCAACTACTGCAGTACATGCTGCTGCCCCCACTTATTTTACTTAACTCTGCAATTACTGCTGTCCCTCCATCAGCGCCTGAAGTAGCCTCTCCATCATGGGCTAGGCAATATTCTCCTTTCATAGCCCATTCCTGTAATCCAAATTAGTGTTCCTTTTATCAAAAGTGTGGAGTATAAAACAAAACAAACCTGTCTTCCAGCTCTAGCTAACTTTTCTGGTCTCTATCTAGCAGGGCAGGGCTAAGCCTTTTAGCCCCCTAACAGATGCTACATCTGTAGGTAAACCCAGGATCCCCTAAGAGAGCAATAGGTCTATATTCATTAGATAAGAAGAGAGTATAATCTAGTGTTGTTCATTTTGGGTTCAATTAAAAAGGTGCACAGTCAATTATGTGTGTAGAGTCTGCTTGGATGTTACTATGTAAGTAGCAGCACCATACAGTCTCCCTACTAAATTACTATAATATAGGTTGGAAAAAGTCCAGCATTTTCTAGAACGGGGAAGTTTTTGCTGTTAGTCACATCATGCTGGAAGAACCCTCATTTGGGAGGGAAAATCCAACTACTCCCAAAGGCAGAATGCTGTTCTTGGCACACAGACACTTTACCATGCAGACATGATAAGAGTCTTCATCAGAAGAAATTGAAGTGTGGCTTTTTCTCCAGCTCCTCATACCAACCAAGGGGAACTGCAGGCCCACAGTAGTGAAGGAGAGAGAGCAGAGAGGACTTTGACTATGCAAACTCTGCCAGCAACCCCTCTGGCTCAGAAGGAGAGATGTTCTGTTTGGCCAAGAATAGGGAAGTCACTTACTCCAGAGTGAAGGAGAGAATATTCCAAGAATTACATCTAAGTACAAGTGACCATTATCCTCCGAGCCCAGAAAAACCTGCAGATCATCATTGAGGCCCTGCATCTACAGATGCCACCAGAGGAATCCTGAAGTTCATCAATACCCAGTGACACCAGAGACTTGCATGAGACCCAGGACAGTCTCGAGGAAACCGTGCCTGTCTCACCATCAGCTATAGGTACACTAAGGAAACTATTAATATAAGGAAAATCGTACCTACTCAAGAAAACCACATGAGGTACTGCAGGTGTGAGAGTGGAAAGTGTTCGATTATATTTCTAGCCTAAGAGTAATTAAACCCTACAGACTGTAAGAAAAAAATAAGCTTATCTAAAAATTTGGAGTAAGGAGAAGAAATTGGCTGTAATATAGTTATATTTTTCTATCTTTGCCAGTTTTTATTGTCATTGTTCAGTGACCCTTAAATTTAAGTAAACCCTTGGTTCAAAACAAACTATGGACTGGACTCGGTTATTGGAGTGAGAAGAAGTGTGAGTGAATTAAGTGCTAAGGGACTCCCGGTACATGTTGGTCCCCATTCAACATACCTTGATTATTCAAAGATTAGATGCTGAAATACTGCCAGTTGCCCTTAGAAAAGGTGTTCTCCCTTGTCCGCTAAGCAGTTAATGGGGTAGCTGCTAGGACCAGAAAGAAAGGTGTTACGTGCACATAGATACCTATGAATTAATGGGTGTATGTTTGAATTGCATGCAAAAAAATGCTATAGTATGCACAGAAAGGGAACAATTAAGATCAATATGCACAAAAATATGAAATATCAAACTTTTTTTTTGCTCCATACATCCCTAGTAGCATCCCACCATATATAGTAGTGTTATGTGAGAGAAAGGATTTTAGACCTGTGATGAAGCTTGTGGATGCAAATAAAACCATTTGATCCCAGATTATATATATATATACATCAACAGAAAGTGTGTCTGGCTCACCTTGCAAGCTCAAAACAGAAGTGCAATTAAGTGCTCTATGTATACACTCTCTTGGGGTCTTCCTTCTTCACATGGTTTTGGGGTTTTTAGTTCTATACATGGGCCCTACCCACCTGCCAGGTTCCCCAGCCCAACTTCTATTAAAGTGTGTTGGACTTTTGTCTTTTAAAGATGACTAGGGATATCTTAAGTAAACCACTTTGCACTCACATACTTTAAAATGCCCAGTTTCAGGAAACTATTGTGGTAAAAACAGAAGAAGGCAAAAGCATTCTTTCAGAGACTGAGGCCTTGGTTCTAGCTCAGACCCTTCAAGCCAAAGAAGAAGTCTAGTTTACCAAAATGCACACATATTTACCATTTAGGGGGAGTGGAAGTTCACAAGGGCAGGGGTTTGGATTCATTAACCCAAGGCAATTTGGTTCATAATAAAAAGGAAATTCCTTAAATGCAAGACTGCAGGGCAGGGTCCTGGTGGCCGCCCGTAACCGGGTGTTCGGCTGGTGCGGGGACCCTGGCACGCAGCTGTCGTCGAGGGAGGCAGAGGCGAGAGGACGTGATGAGGTGTCTTTCGAGCCCATTGGCTCCACCCACATGCATGAGCCAGAGGAATTGAGGAGTGCGCAAGGCAGAATACAGGAGCCTTGGAAAGGTGAGTGTTGTACAAGTTTTAAAGGTAATTGGGGGTGCAGAGTCAGCTTGGGGGCATGGTATTGGAGTGGGTGAGCTGTGTCCGGATGCTTCAAAGTGCCGGTTCCATTCTCTTTGCTCCTTTTGTGGTATAGCCTAGGGGTTAGAGCATTGTTTTGTGTCTTAGGGTTTGGGGCCATTTCCCACTAGCACCACGGGGCATTGGGCAGGTCAATTAACCCTACATTGCTTAGGCACCCTATTTAAAAAAAAAAAAGTTAACCCCCCCCCAAAAAAAACCCAAGGGGTCTAGCCTGATGCCTGCGCGTAAGGGCCGGTAAGGCCGGGCTGGAGGGCCTGGCAGTGCGGGCAGGGTTTTGGGATGGGTTGAAAGTTGGGTGGCTGAGGAGAATTTTGGGAGGGCGTGAGTTCTGTAGGGGTTAGGGGTCAGTTGGGTCTGGGATCAACAAGAGCTAAAGGGCCTATAAGGGGGCAAGAGGGGCCTATAGCTCTACGCAAGACGGGTAGGAGTGGAGTTAGGGCTCATGGGGCCTGGCCCCGGGAATAAAGGGGCCACTTAGAGGTGAGAGGGGGTCGCGTCTGGGTTTTTTGTGGGCTAGGGGTCCTGAGAGTGGGACTGGTAGGGTAGCAGCAGATGCTAATGCTACGCACAGTGCTGAAACGGGTGTTAGCAGTGAGGTGGAAGCAGCAGGCAACCCCATGGGAAAGGGGAGCTGAGTGAGGGCATTGGGATTCTATGCCTGTCGGCTGGGGGGGGGATATAGGGCTTGGGGGCAGGGGAATGCCTGTTCAAGGGGCCCCCAATTTAGAGGGCAAAGTATAAACTCCCCTGTGGGCTGGCCGGCAGTTCAAGGAGGCTATTTGCCGGTGGGAGGATCTGCATCATGGGAACACTGGCTTGGGGGGGGGGGCAAGGTCCATCCAAGGCTGAGTGGTTGGGGGCTTGGCAACCTTCGTGGTCTCTGGTGGTTCCCCCCCGTTTTTTCTTTTATGTCTACACAGGTACCGACAATGAATCAGCACACTGCGGGGCATAGAGGAGGAGGCCAATTGGGATCAGAGAGCATGGACGCAGGAGTAACAGCAAGGCGGAATTTGTCAGAAAATGATACCAGCACGAGAAGGGACAGGCTACAGCAGCAAATCGAGGATATCAGCCAGTCAATGACTCGTCCAACGGCGGCATTGGCAGTGGATATTGGGGCGGCAGGTGAGTTGCATGCCGAACATGGAGAGGTTGGGGAGCAGAGCAGCTCGCGGGAAAGAACGGGGGGAAAAGTGCGCAAGAAAAGGAAGCATTCATGTCGGCGGCAGCACAGTTCGGAGTCATCCTCCTCTTCATCCTCCGACTATTCGTCGTCGTGTGGAGCAGATATCGCAGAGCAGGGGGTAGGAAGCAGTGTGGTAGCGGTGAACAGGCTAGGGAGTGGAGCTCCGACATTAGCGTTTTTTTTAGAGGGAGGGAGTTCCAAAGAATTTGCGCTGTAAAATTAGGAAACAGCGATATATAGATATTTTCCACCTTCTAGAGGGCAGAAAACAGTTAGGGGAGAGTAAGAAGAGGAGGAAAGAAGACGAGAAGGCAGGCCGCATCAAAAAAGTATCACGTAACGTATGAACTGGACGAGAGCCTTTTTGTGCTTAGCAAGCATATGCGGTCATCACTATCCTGAGCATTATGGGATGTTGTTGGCGTACGCGGATTCAATTTTGGAGGCGTCGCAGACCCATGACAGATGGGCATGGTTAAATTATCACGAGACGTTTCGGGACAAAATGGAGGAGAACAAATTATTGTTGTGGGGGACTCTGGATATTAACCTTTGGCTGACACAGATGTCAGTCAGGGCAGGTTCTGGGGGACTGGGTGGGGCGAAAGGAGGGACAGTGGCCAATGCAGGTGGGGGTCATTCCTTTCGTGCAGAGGGGGCCGTGCCTCAACAGAGATGGGGGGGGTTTTGAAGCAGGGCAGGTGATTTGTGCTGGAGGTTTAACAGTCTTTTTGCCCGTTCCCCGACTGCAAATTTCGATGTGTGCTCCGTCTGTAGCGGAGGACACTCGGCAGCAAAATGTGTTAAAAAATGGCCCCTTTAGGCCTCTGTACTGGTCCCCAAGCAATAATGATGTAGGCGGCCTGGCCCCTACACCAATATGGGTAGAGGCTTTAAAGACATGGCTTCGACAATACCCGAAGTGGGGAGATAAGGAGGTATTAAAGTTAGGGTTTCAGGAGGGTTTTGTTATATTGGTACACGGAAATGTAGCGTCCAAGGATTCAAATTCGCCATCAGTTCAGTGCTTTGCTTCCATAGTTAGGGATAAGTTGGAGGTACAGATGACTTTAGGCAGCATTGTGGGCCCCTTTATAGAACAGCCGTTCCCGAATTTGGTGGTATGACCTTTGGGTATCAAACCTAAAAAAAGAACCATGGAAGTTCCGGCTGATTCATAACTTGTCTTTTCAGTCGGGAGCATCAGTGAATGATCACGTCCCTCGGGAGTTGTGTACGGTTTGCTATGCTTCGTTTGATTGGGTGGTTGAGTTGGTCAGAAAATCGGGTCACAGGGTGTTGATGGTGAATGCTCGGTTTCAGCTTTGATGATGGAATTAATTTTGACAAATACATGCCTATGGGCTGCTTTTTTTTTGCTCATAGTTTGAGAAATTTAGTACTTTCCTGCAATGGGTGTTAGTGCAGAAAGTAGGCTGTGTGAAAGTTGTTCATTATTTAGATGACTTTTTATTCGTGGGAACAGCACAGTCAGCGGGGTGCCTTGAGCTATTAGAAGGCTTTGTGGAATTGTCTCGTGAACTGGGTGTGCCATTGGCAGTGGGTAAGACAGAAGGCCCGGCGATGAGAATTACCTTTTTGGGTGTGGAGTTAGATTCCATGGAGATGGTGGCTCGTCTCCCTCTTGAGAAAGTGTCGAGATTGCGGGTGTTGGTAGCTAATGTGTTGGCTTCCTCTAAATTAACGTTGAAGGAAATGCAGGCTCTAATAGGCTCTCTGAATTTCACGTGCAGGGTTATCCCGATGGGTCAAGTGTTTCTTCGTCAGCTTGCAGCGTCAACATCTGGAGTGCATAAACCACATCACCGTATTAGAATCTCAAAGGTTATGCATGCCGATTTGTGGATTTGGGATGTCTTTTTAAAAGACTTTAATGGGATTTCTGTGATGATGGAGGCCGAGATCTCCAGTGTAGATTTGCAGCTATACATGGATGCAGTGGGGGCAGGGGGTCTTGGAATTTATTTCGGGGGAGTGTGGTGTGCGGACAGTTGGCTGCAGGCTTGGCACGAATCCAGTCTAACCAGCAACATATCCTTCATGGAATTGTTTCCCATTTTAGTGGCATTGGAGTTGTGGCCCGATAAGCTTCGCAACCGCAGAGTAGTATGGTGGTGTGACATGCAGCAGTGGTCAGTGTGATTAATAATTACACTCCACAATGTATTCGGGTGGCAGCCTTAATGAGGGAAGTGGTATTAGCATGTTTGTGTCTGAATGTGTATGTAAAGGCCCGACATATCCTGGGATGTACTAACGAGATTGCTGACGCTCTTTCCCGTTTCAAGTGAGATCGGTTTTGGACTTTGGCTCCAGAGGCGGAAATGGAAGTATTTGTGGTCCTGGAGAAATTATGGAGCATTGGCCAAGAGAGATGCTGAATTTACTGCTGAGTTCTGTGTTGATGGCATATCAGCGAGGTTGTGACAAGGTGGTGGAATTTCTAGTGGACCGTGGATGGCAGCCTGGTTTAATGTCCAATCAGTTGATGGGACAATATTTATTTATTTACATTCTCTTATATACCACACTATTCTGCATCAGTGCGGTTTACATTGAACAAGCTGAAATTACATTGAATAGGGCATTATAACTTGGAGATAACTATTTTACAGGGAACATGGGCTATGGAGGGTTACATGGCTTGCCCAAGACCACAAGGAGCACCTGTGGGACTAGAAACCCCAGTCCTTCCAGCCCAAGGTTGCTGTCCTCTAGTGGGATTTGAACCCCCAACCTTCCAGCTTGAAGTACCTTGCTCAAACCACTAGGCCACTCCTCCACTCTGTATAGTGGAGGCCAAAGAAAAAGGGGTCTCTAGATCATCAGTGCGTGCCCACTTAGCGGGCTTTGCATTTTTTGCCAGAGCAGTGGGTTGGGGCTCCTCAGCGAGGGGATTTCTAGCCCGCAGATTGCTACAGGGGTGGGAGCATTCGAGGCCAACACCTCGCGACTCTAGGCAGCCGATTACACATGAGTTGCTCGTGAGGCTCTGCACTGCCTTTCCCCTGGTAGTGATGTCACGGTATGAAGCCACCCTATTCTGGGCGGTTTTCTGCCTGGCATTTTTTTGCGCTTTCTGTATCAGTGAGTTAGAAGTGAACTCCAGTAAGTCTGGGGTTGGAGGCGGTATGCAGTGACAGAATGTATGGGTGGAGAAAGGGCTGCTACGGGTCCTCCTAGCTAAATCTAAAATGGACCAGCAAGGGAAAGGATTGTGGGTTGTCTTGAAGGAGATTGTTGGCCTTGTAACATGCCCGGTGGACACATTGAAGGTCTATTTGCGGTTGCGTCCCGCGCAGGAGGGAGGACTCTTCAAACATGAGGATGCACGGCTATTGACGCGTTTTCAAGTTTCAGCAGTGCTGAGGATGGTGCTGCGGCACGTAGGAGAAGACCCGTGTCAGTTTGCCGCACACTCTTTCCGCATTGGTGCAGCAACCAGTGTGGCCGTGGCGGGTTTGCCAGAACAAGAGATACAAAGCATCAGCAAATGGTATTCTCGGGCTTTTTTGGGATATGTTCATCTTTTAGAGGGTGAAGGGACAAGCAATTGATGGATACTAACTGGTATTTTCTTTTTCAGATGGGGGACAAAGCCCTAGGGTCTGTTGGCTGATTGGTCATTCCTTCGTTTATTGGGCTGGTCAGCGAGCAACGGTGCAGCTGGTGGGGGCCTAATTTAGGTCTGGATCCAGCTGTGGTGTCTGTTTTATGGCTAGACGAGCACGATCTCCGTTGGACGCAGCTAATGCCTTTGCTTCGACACCATGAGCGATTAAGGAGCAAGCCTGCATTGATACTGTTACATTTGGGGGGCAACGACCTGGTATCGTGGACCTGCAAGCAAGTGATAAGAGTGGCAAAGAAAGATCTTGCTGTGGTTCTGTGAATGTTCCAAGGCATGGTGTTGATGTGGTCGGATATCATTCCAAGGCTTGCTTGCTGGGACCAAAGGCGTTGGTCGCGGGGACTGACAAAAATTAATCAACAGATCAGCTGTTGGGTCTGTGAACAAGGAGGCTATCAAATCAAGCATTCTTAGGTTGAGATTGATTGTGCAGGGTTGTATAGGTGGGATGGAGTGCACTTATCCCCAGTGGGTGTTGATTTACTCCTGAATGACTGGCAGGAGGCCTTGGAATGTGTGGTTCGGCGGGATACATGCTGGTCACAGCTTGGTGGTGGGGGGGGGGCAGCGTAGGGACATTAATGTCACCTGTGCCAGTGGCGGGATCCCGGAGGTTTCCGGGGTCCAGATCCTTAGGCTATACTTGGGCCGGTGGCAGGGTGCCCTGGCCCAGACAACCCCTGGCTGACCTTTGTTAATTACATGGCGTGGTCGGGGAAAAGGGGGTTAGGAAGATTGCCGTTGGCATGACCGCGGCAGAAGCGGAGGCAGTGTCACCTTGCTAATAGCATGGCTGGTGAGGCATTGTTCTGCTGTTTGTATTGTTAAGAGGATTATTCTTGGACTGTAATGTTCGATATGTTATAAAAGTTAATAAAGCTGCGACCAGTTGTTTTCCCAAGAGTTGTTGTGTGTGTGTAGTTTGTGGGTAAAAGGAGGGCGGATCAAAATGGGGTGGGGGTGGGTGGATGGTTAGAGGGGCCTGGAGCACCGGATTCGACCTACTTCGGTTAATGCAAGGCTGCGGAGCAGGGTCCCTGCGGCCGCCCGTAACCGGGTGATCGGCCGGTGCGGGGACCGTGGCACGTGGCCATCATCGAGGGAAACAGAGGTGAGAAGACGCGATGAGGCATCTTTCGAACCAATTGACTCCACCCGCGTGCATGAGCGCGGGGGAGCCAATGAGGTTGGAAGGCGGCGGGACGTTGAGAGGGAGGAGCCAAGAGTCGGCAACGGTTGCCTTCACTCTTGCGCTTCCTCAGATGCCGGTGACTGCTTCCCTCCCTCCCACCCTGTGTTAGGGGTGTTTGGTTGGGTTGAAGGGGTGTCACAGCATTTGGGGGGGGGGGGCGGGATCCCGGAGGTTTCCGGGTTCTGGAGCCTTAGGCTATACTTGGGCCGTGGGCGGGGTGCCCCCGACTCAGACAACCCCTGGCCGACTTTTGCTAATTACATTGCGAGGTCAGGGAAAAGAGGGTTAGGAAAATTGCCGTTGGCATGACCGCAGCAGAAGCGGAGGTGGTGTCATCTTGCTAATAGCATGGCTGGTGAGGCATTGTTCCGCTGTTTGGATTGTTAAGAGGATTATTCTTGGACTGTAATGTTCTATATGTTATAAAAGTTAATAAAGCTGCGACCAGTTGTTTTCCCAAGAGCGGTTGTGTGTGTGTAGTTTGTGGGTAAAAGGAGGGCTTATCATAATGGGGTGGGGGTGGGAGGGGGTGGATGGTTAGAGGGGCCTGGAGCACTGGGTCCGACCTACCTCGGTTAGGACCTCAGAGAATAATCAAAGCAGTTTTCTAGCTTAGAACCTATCAATCAAAATCTTCTCAAATTTGAACGCTGGTGGATACCTCAATGCACTGCTGCTCAATTTAATTCACAAATGTGGTTGAATATGAATCTTCAAGTTTTAAACACTGTTCTGCCTCTCCATCAGTGTTTGGAATAAATGACATAGCTGTATAAGTGTAAAAGCAGGGCAAACTTTTTATTTACTCAGAAACTTAGTTGATTCTCAGTATAGCTTTCTTTGAAACACAAAACACGATTACATTCATATGCTAGAAAAAAATCATCAACAAGTACTACAGCTTTTCCACAAAAACTCGGTGAGGTTTATATTGCTTTTCTAGTGCAATGTTTATAAACAAATCTTTGCCACTGAATTTAAAAAATGCTTCACATCTAGAAGCAAAAATGTGAAATAAATAAGGAGAAAGTGCGCTTCAGTGTACTTTATCCCAGATAGCTGAAAAGGAACCATAAGCAATGCACTCTTAAATGCAGCCATATTCCATCCCGGTAGTTTGACATTACTATTCTCTTTTCTGCAGAAAAAACAACAAGAAATGTAATATATTTTTCACTTGATAATTAAGAATACATTTGATTGTTGATACACTGATTTTTTTTTCTCAGTACAAACTGCTGTGATGTGAAGACATCAGGAACCCATTCATCCACATTCACTCAGAGCACAGTTCTATAAAGCACAGTTCTGTAAAGTGCTGAAAAATCAAAAACCCTACACATAATTGGGATGGCAGGACAAGAACCTCTTGCTAAAAAGACAAAATGTTAGATTTCTAGGGGCCCTTTACTAATGAGCACTAGGGTTTAGCAACTAAAGTGCTTTTAGAGTTAAAAATAACGCACGGTAGTTGCAACCCCTGTGAACATACTGCCGGGGTGTGGCCAGCATATTCCAGGATGGCACTTGAACACAGTGTGGCAGTGTGCACTATTACCATGGGTGCCCAGAACACCGCATTTGAGGTGGCGTTAGGTGCACCCATGCTAATTCCATGAGGCACAAGTTGTGTGCTGGGTTGGGCTCATCACAGCCCCTTTACACTCCTAACCCGACCGTTCACCAACCCAACGAGCAACACGCTGCTAACGCTGTCATCAACGCATATGCTCCATCCTGACCCCGTATTGCCAGTCACCATAGATTTCAGTATGTGCTTAACTGCCCTTGAATGGTGTAGATCGTACTTATCTGAAAGATGGCAACACGTTCGGTCTGGTGGTGTGATGTCTGATCCATTTCACCAAGGACAGGGAGTCCCGCAAGGCTCCTCCCTTTCTGCCTTACTGTTCAATATCTATATGCAACCTATTTGCAAGATCATCAGGTCCTTCAATGTGAGTTGCATGATATATGCGGACGATGTCCTGCTTTATATGCCTTTCAACATAGACAAACTGGACCTATCCCGACTAAGTAACTGCTTTGATGCCATATCGCAATGGCTATTGTCACAAAACCTAAGGATTCAACATAAGAAGACAGAGGTGCTCTTCATGTCAAAGAACCCGAGCTTCAGCCCCCCACAGTTCCTGAAGGTGAAGGATGCTGAGCTACAATCAAAACCCAATATAAGATATCTGGGTGTTACACTCGACCAGAACCTTGACATGAAAGCACATATAGCCAATACTGTAAGAATCATATACTACAAAATCCGGTCACTAAGACATCTTCGCCCCCTGCTTGAACCTGAGGATTTTCGCACCATCTACCAGGCTCTGATCATGCCTCACTTTGACTATGCGAATGTCATTTTGCTATGCCTCCCTCAATCCACTCTGAACCCCCTACAGCTCGCAATGAATAGCGCTGCGAGGGTTCTCTATGGGGCATCTAGATGTGAGCATGTGTCACCTCTACTGATGCAGTTACACTGGCTTCCTATACATGCCAGGATCATATTCAAAACATTACTACTTACATTCAAAGCGGTAAATAGTCTCTCCCCCACATCATTAACCGAACTCATCAAACCCATAGCCCCGAATAGATCAAGGAGATCAATTGCATTAAATACGCTAATGGTTCCCCGCGAACTTACTAGAAGCACTTCAGCAACAGCAAACCGGGCTTTCAGCCTTCGTGCCCCTAAACTCTGGAATGCACTACCGCCAGATATTAGAGCAATCACCAGCCTACTGCAATTTAGAAAAGCCCTCAAACATTACTTATTCCTTAAATACTTCCCAGTGAGTGCTGAGGCACGCCCCCTCTCTGTGAATTATAGACACACCGAATCACCTATTGAACCAGAATTTCCCACTTAGTAAGGTTCCACAGACCTTTGGTATAAGGTTTTACGGGCCTGTCTTAAATCTCATCTGCGCTATCATTTAAGATGTCAATAGTTTACTGTTATATTCCGTGATTCGTAATCTCATTGCTATCCAGGTTTTATGATCCCAGTTACTGATTTTACCCTGTTATCCAAGTTTTATGTCCCTGTTTATTGTAACTCAGACACTTGTTTTTGGTGCTGAATTTTTGTTCGATGTAAACCGCGCTGATGTCAAATAGTGCGGTATATAAGAAATGTAAATAAATAAAATAAATAAATAAATAAATGCTTGTCAAAACCCATGCTGACTTCACAGCACACTTTAGTAAAAGGGTCCCCTAATGTCTTGAGAAAGTGAATAAACTATTAGGCCATATCCAAGGCCTAAAGCATGCTGGCCAATTGGAGGCTGTCCGAGTAAGTGAGCAGACCATGATATTCAGATCCAGATAGTGCTGCTGAATATCTCCAGAATGCCCAAGCACTATCCAGTTAGTGCAGGGACGGTCCATAGTTGATACTGACACTAACTGGGTAAGTGGTGACACTCACCCAGTCATCACGATTTCAGTGACTCTTGTCCAGACAAATTAGGCCACACGAAAAACAGGCATAAATTGCAATGCAGGCAAGCACTGAGTGAAAATCTTGATATCCGGGTAGTGTGGTAGTGCTGGCAGTTACGCAGTTATCTCTGCTCAGCCTTGATATTCAGAGGCCATTCCTATCTGGATACTGCCACTGAATATCCTGCCAATATTTAACTGAAAAATATTGGCAGTTTTGAAAATCGGGCCCTATTTTTTTTTAGCTTTTATAAATAAAGGATGTCTTTCATTGATAATAAAAATGACATTGCTCTTAAAATATTTTAAAATCAATTTATGTTTTACAATGAACAGTAATATTAATTCTGCTGTAGCTTCTTCTAGTTTTACTGAATAAAAATGTAGAAACATATATTGAACACAAACCAAAAGGAACACCAAATCCCCAGACAAACACAATCACAAAAACCAGAAATGGACCATGAACAGAAATCAAGCAAGAATAAACATAAACTTGACCAATCTGAATAGTTTATAGGATATCGTTTTTTGGAATACCAAACGCCTGACTTGGCCAAAGTTTTCGCTCATAGCCTTTCTCAGGTGGTCTAAAGAGTAACATACAGATAACGTAACAAACATATATAATAATTACAAATCATAAAGCATCAGGAAACCATAAAACATTCCAGACTTCAATAAACAAACAATTTCTAATCAAAGTGATAATTAATAATGTAGATTAGAAATGTAGATAAAAAACATTAAAATATATTGGATTAATGCACATATAATAAGACAATAATGTAGTAAACATTAAAAATAATTAGGGGTATGTTTACTAAGCCATCTTAACGTAGCAGTGGCGATGTTATCACGCGATACGTAATGTTATTGTGCGATAATCACGCAATAACATCAAGTATCGCGTGATAACGTCTCCAGTGGTGGTGAGGTGTGCCGAGGGAGGAGAAAGGCACCCCAGAGGGTGGAGTAAGACTCCCCAGGGGCAGAGAGAAGGGGTCAATGGGCGGAGAGTGGGCAGAGAGTGGATCCATGTACATTAATGCCATGAAATAAAGTTCTGAAAATTAGCGCCAGTGAAAACCTTGCACTAGGCACATTTGCAGGACAGAGAAACCATTTCAGTCAGCAATGAACAGCAAAGGCAGAGATACCCAGAAAAGTGATAGTAGTGATACATGTGCAAGAACCAAAAAGGCAAATAAACACATAAAATGACCAGAATCACATTTGAAATCCCAATAACCAAGCTGCCAATAGTGATATTAATGATAAACATAAAGCAACACTACTGACAAAGTGTAAAAAGGAAGATATCATGTTTGGAAGGTTCTATGTTCTGTCCCCTTACAAAGTGAATGATGCCACATTGTAATAGCGGTGATCAGGGTTTTTGTCGTTTATATTGGGCAGGTTTGTTAGGGCGTGCACATGTTCAGCAACAGCAGAGTGGGCTTGTATGAAAGGGCAACTGTACTGATGCTGTAAATGGGATACAGGGGGCTGCAGGCGGCACATGCTATGATCCAGCTGGGGCACAGTGCGGACTAGGCAGATGCCTTGGTGGCACATAGAAATGCTGAAACTGTAAAGCAGCAAGACAGCAACTGATGAGGGTCCAACATGGGTATGAGTGAGTGTCCCACAGTGTCACAGGGGATATTACCCAGCAGGTATCCCCAAGGGCACATAACATTGGCAGGCGGTGCTGGGGGGAAGTGCGCCTGTCCATGTAGGCACCCCTACTCGACAATCCACACCATAGACAGCTGCCTACCAGCACACTGGCTACAGAAAGACTGCAGGTCACCACACAAACTGTCTGCTGTGGTTACCAGGATAGGGCAAACTCACCTGTACCCATGATGCACTGCACATGCAGATCAGCAGTCTACAGCTGATCACATAATGGGGTATGCACCCCCATAGCACCTAGGCCTGGTAGGGGGAACTGACCGTGTGTGTTACTGACACAGAGTATCTACAGACCGTGACATTGTGCGGGTCCTGTGCTCAACCTGAGGGTGAGGTGGGGCACCCAGCACCAGGTCCGCAGCACCTGGTTTGGCTGAGATAAGCTATGCTGCAGGTTCCCATCAGTGCCAGTGTGTGATAGGTAGTACTTGCAGACACACCTAGGATGCACTTGTGTCCATCTGTATTTCCCAGTTACATCTAGTTCTTGTGGACTATGATGTACCTAGAATAGTACATATCCTGTGTGGGTGCCATGGTCACATGTTATAGGTGAAGGGGGTGTTTGGACCCAAACACGGATTATGTAGCACCACGCAACCTGCCCTCTGTGGCTCAGGGTGGGGGGACAGGATCTTCCACCAACAGATCGACATTGTACATCTCTGCAATTGTGGCAGTAGAGAGGACCATCAACCCCAGTCCTGCTGGGTAACAGGCACCCTACATGGCAGGGCAGTCAATGCAGATCTGTACACATCACATAAGGCAATGGCAGACAGGCAGAATGCTGGAGACACTCAGCTGCCTCCCCCCCCCCCCCACCACCCACCACCCACCACCCACCACCACTATCTGATATTCACCAGCAGAGAACACAGTCAGTCTCCACCCACTGCACCCTGCAAGGTGTTCTAGCCATGCACCTGCTAACTGAAGACAGTCTGCTAGCTAACACATAGTACAAGCTCCTGGAGAAACTGTGTACACACACACCAAGCAGGTATGTCAGTGATCAGGCCCCAGAAAAGAAAACCCATAAATATCACTTGAGAGAAATGCTGTATTGCACTATGGGGGAACCTAGCCATGCCGTGGTCACTGCACAGTCAGGGTGAGAGTGACCTCCCAGCATGACATGCTGTGGCCACCCTGTCCGTGCAGGTGGTGTTTGGGCACTACAATGTCCCAGCCATTGCCCTATACCCTGTGCAGATGCATCCTGCCCAGGCCACCCTGTCCGGGCCATACCTACAGTACCTTGCTCCTCATTAAGCACATTGGCAGGCTAACACTGGAAACAGTGCAAGCAGTGTGGGCTCAGTAAGGTGTGGGCAGCGACAACACACTGGATAGACATACACACAATCCCCCACCTATGCCAGTATTGTGAAAATATGGAGGTTTGTGGCAGCCCTGGCCGCCTCACCAATCCTGGGCACAGTGCGGGCATTGCTATGGTATGCAATACTGTTGGGGTCACTCCACAGGGTGGTAAGCACTGTCAAAAGCAATAACTGAAACACACTCCACAGATATCAGAAAGGTTGCTATGATGAATCTCTATCAACAAATCGTGTTTAACTTAGGATTTGTTAGCTGACATTAATCATAGCAACTTTTCAATATATGTGGAACATGTTCCCAAGTTTAGGACAGCATTGCTAAGGTATGCAGGTGCCAGTATTGGGAGATGCTGCTCCGCACAGGGCCCAACAGCCTGACTCTCCATGAGGCTTTGGATAGTGGAGCCTGTGGGTTTGGGTGTTTCTGTCCCTGTTGGCCGCTGCTCTAGGGCAGAGGTTCCCAACTCTGGTCCTGCTGGGCCAAACACAGTTCAGGTTTTCATGCTGTCCCTAATGAATATGCATTAGATACATTTGCATACAATGGGGGCGATGCTTACAAATGCAGCACAGGCATATTTTTTAGGGACAGCATGAAACCTGAATGGTGTTTGGCCCTCTAGGACTTCAGTTGGGAAACTCTGCTCAAGGGATTGCACATGTTTATGGTGTCTGTGCTCTGTAGGGTAAAATATAGGCGTTTCAGGCATGTTTAATTTATCTGCAATAAAGGTTCCGTCTTTATTACCATAGTTTAGTACTGTGTAAAACATGGGGACAAGGTTGGTAGGAGTCACAGTTGGGACTTGAACTTGTGACCTTCTGCCCCTGAACACACTGGCTGTGTGTACTGCACCAAACTGTTACCACGGGAGCAGATCATTCCCTGGGGATACCATGACTGTTCATCAGACAGACCTTGTCTGTTGCAGTGCACGGTACCCATCTAACCGGGGCTTGGCTGTAGTCTGCTGTAGGCAGATGCCACTGCCCCCTCCGCCACCAGCACCCCTCCGCCACCATGCTGACATGCCCTTATGCCGGTGGTGCTGGTGGTGCGCAGTCCCAGGCCATCCAGTGTGCCATTAGGCAGCTGGCTATGATGTGGGTTTTCGGGTAGGGGTGCCTACATGGACATGCATGCTTCCCCCCGGCACCGCCTGCGAATGTTATGTGCCCTTGGGGGTACCTGCTGGGTAATATCCCCTGTGACACTGTGAGACACACACTCGTGCCCATGTTGGTCCCTCGTCAGTTGCTATCTTCCTGCTTTACAGTTTCGGCATTCATATGTGCCACCTAGGCATCTGCCTATTCCTCACTGTGCCCCAGCTGGACCACAGCATGTGCCGCCTGCAGCCCCCTGTATCCCATTTACAGCATCAGTACAGTTGCCCTTTCCTAGGTGCCCACTCTGCTGTTGCTGCACATGTGCATGCCCTAACAAACCTGCCCAATATAAACGAAAAAAAACCCTGATCGCCGCTATTTCAATGTGGGATCATTCACTTTGTAGAGGGACAGAGCATAGACCCTTCCAAACATGATATCTTCCTTTTTACGCTTTGTCAGTAGTGTTGCTTTATGTTTATTATTAATATCACTATTGGCCAGCTTGGTTATTGGGATTTCAGATGTGGTTCTGGTCATTTTATATGTTTATTTGCCTTTTTGGTTCCTGCACATGTATCACTACTATCACTTTTCTGGGTATCCCTGCCTTTGCTGTACATTGCTGACTGAAATGGTTTCTCTCTCTTGCAAATGTGCCTCTAACGCGAGGGTTTCACTGGCGTTAGTGTTCAGACCCGGATTTCACAGCGTTAGTGTGCCTGGAGCCTCTCCCCGCCCACTCACCCCTATCTCCGCCCTCTGGGAGGTCTTACTCCACCCTTCAGAGCCAGGTTTCACAGCGTTAGTGTGCCTTAACTTCACTGCTGATGTTATCACGTGATACGTGATGTTATCGCGCGATACATGACATTATCGCGCGATACATGACATTATCACGCGATAATGTTACATTATGCCATAACATTACGTATCGTGAGATAACATCACCGCTGCTACGTTAGTACGGTTTAGTAAACATACCCCTTAGAGATAAAGGTTAGCTTCTGGGAGAGGGGTGGCAGGGATTTAAAGGGGCAGTGTCACTCCTCTTGGCCTTGGGTAAGTCACTTAACTCTCCTTTGCCTCAGGTACAAACTTAATTTGTAAGCCCTTTGGGGACAGGAAAATACCTGTGTACCTGAATGTAACTCACCTTGAACTACCACCGGAAAGGCAAATACAAATAATGAATAAAGAAATAGAGGGAGACACACTGGAGAAGGGAAATAGAGATGGGGGGGGGGGGGGGAGAAAGCAAGGGGGAGGGGAGTGAAGAGTGCATGGGGAAGGGGCCAGAATGTTTATATGCCAAGATGCACACCTCATCCCTGCAACATACATCACTCACCCCTGAATCAGGAACACACACACACAGGCACACACACACATAAACACAGTCTCCCCAGCCCTGCACAGAATACAAAGTTATCCCACTGCCACACCATTTGGACAAACATGCACACACCACCCACACCACACAGACACACATACAGACTGCATCCATGTACCACACACAGACACAGACCCCACTCTCATGCCACACAGATACACATATCCAATCCCTACACTACACCCCTTCACTACACTCACACGTACACATACTACCCAGCACCATATCATCCACACACCTCTCCCACCACATGGCCCACACTGCAAACGCACACTCTCTGATGATAGACACAAATATAAAGACAACGCTGCTCATAATGATGCCACATACAGCCCAATAGCCACTGCTGCCCTAATGGGACACACTTTTTCATGTGTATTCCCACACAATTTCCCCCAGACATGAGTCTGCAAATGCAAGAAAGAGAAACTCATCGTTTTGTTACACTTTTCCACTTGTTACGCTCTTTCACATATACAATGCATGCCTAAAAAAATCAATAGTTTGAATGAATATGAAAAGAGCCCGGAAACCTGGAAAAGATTGGTTCAAATGAGCACAAATAAATTTTCCTTTGGTTGTGCACACTCCTCTCATATATCTATGGACAAATGGCTAGAAACTAAGGGGCATGTTTACTAAACACCGTTGCTGTGCGGGTTCCCGTTAGTGTGCTGGTGCCATATAAGGAGTGGGTGGGCCAGGCAGAAAAAAGAAAAAAACCGGACCGTACGTGTGTGCGTCGCGCTAATGTGCGGGGCCCACATTAGCGCGTGGGAAGGCTAAGTGGGGCGCTGCTGCATAACCAAACAACAGAGCCGTAGTACAACGGTGAAGACACTGACCTATGGTACAGGGGCCAGGGGTTCAAACCCCCATTGCGCTCGATGAAAAAGACCAGCTGAGGCATCAATTTTTATGGGCAAAAGTGGTGTAGGAGGTATATTGATTATGGGCGGCAGAAGGCGGCGCACTCTTTTTTTATACGGCATGAGGCGGCACACTGTTCATTGTGGGCGCGCTGATAAAATGGGGCAACAGAAGGCGGCGAGCCTGTGGGCAGAAGGTGTCGCGCTGATGTGTGAGGGGGCAGCCCAATAGTGGGAGGGATAAGTGGCGCGCTGATGTGCAAATAGCAGGAATGGAGCCATAGCACAATGGTTAAGACACTGACCACTCGTGCAGGCATCATGGGTTCAATTCCCCACAGTGCCCATTGAAAAAGACTAGCAGAGGCAGTATGTTTTATGTTGTGGAGTGCTGTAGGAGGCCCACTAATTTTATTTTGTAATAACAACTGGAAAACGCACGCTCACAGCATGTTAACATAAGGCAGCCCATAAGGCACATGTGACAGTGCACCGTCCGCCAAGGCACCCTAGAATGTCCCCTATAGGGCAGCATGTATGTTGCGACACAGGATAATGTATAGTGCACCCTATATGGATGGCAACCATAAAGTGCCATATACGGCACCCCATAAAGCGCCCTCAGAGGCACCTTATGGGTACAGTACGCTCAGGGTGTTATTGCTGGCAGCAACATATGTACAGTAAATTAAAAAGATGCTGTGGACACCCCTATCACAGAACCCCACTGTGGGTTTGAACCCATGACCTCTAGCTGCACAAGGAGTGATGTAACCATTGGGCTACAACTCCATAGCTGTAAGCACGCATCTGGCTGGCTGCAGATAGCCTGCACGTCACCTCACAGACAGTCTGCTGGTGTAAACAGGATAGGGTTAGGCCACACGTACCCATGATGCACTGCACATGCAAATTAGCTGTCCACAGATGGACACAAGATGGGTAATGCACCACCACAGCACCTCGGCCCTGTTGGGGGGAGTGACCGGGTGCACCCACACAGCACCTAGGCCTGGTAGGGGGCACTGACCGGGTGTTTTACTGGCACAGAGTAGCTACACACCGTTACATCGTGCGGGTTCTGTGCTCACCCTGACTGTGCAATGATGCGCCCAGGACCAGGTCCACAACACCTTCCATGGCTGATGGAGGCCAAGCGGGAGTTTCAAAGCAGTGTTAATGTGTAAGATAGCTATTTTCTGCACAAACACCATGGATATCCCAGCCAGGCTCAGCACCCCCTGGGAACCCCAACCAGGGCCCCTCTCTCTCTCCCCCTTCCCCCCCCCCCCAGCAAACATGGTTCCCCCATCAAGAGATCCACACTGTATCTCCCTGCAAAGGTGGCACTAGAGGGCAACATCAACCCCAGTCCTGCTGAGGAATGAACACCACCTCCACCCCACACACAATAGCAGACAGACATAGGACCAGGATAAGGCAAGCTGCACCCCACCACCAGATATTCTCCTGCAGCAAGCCAACAGCCACTGCACCCTGCAAGCCATTCCAGCAAGACACATACCAGCTACAAACAGTCTGCTGGTTAGTCCATAGTGCATGCTCCCAATGGAGACACATGCACCCAGAACTGGTCTGCCAGCATACACAGCAAGCAGATAATTCAGTGACTGGGCCCCAAATAGAAACCCATATCTATCACACAAGAGAAATACTGTATAGCACTATGGGGGTGCCTAGCCATGCTGTGGTCACTGCACAGTCAGGGTGAGCGTGATCTCCCAGAAGGCCACCCTGTGTAGGTGGTGGCCAGACACTACAATGTCCCTGCCAGTGCCCTATGCCCGGTGCAGATGCATCCTGGCCAGGCTACCCTGTCCTGACTATACCCATGGTACCTTGCACCTCATTATGCACATTGGCAGGCCAATACTGGCAACAGTGCTGGCAGTGTGGGCTGTGGAAGGGGCTTGCAGCCAACACCCACTGTATAGCCAGACACACACTTCCACACCTATGCCATCATGGTGCTACTATTGAGGAAGTAATTAGCCTTGCCCACCAAACCGGTCCTGAGCACGGCAAGGCATGGATATGGTACGCAGTACAGCTGGGGGTCACTCCCCAGGGTGGTAAACACCATCAGAGGCCAGGCCTGGAGCACGCACGGCAAACACCTAACAGATTGTTCGGATGGGGTCAACTAGCAGTATGTGCGTAACGTATGGATATCTAGCTGCCTGTGCTCCTAGCAAACGTCTCAGAGCTGTGTACCGTATACCTCAGGTGTAGGGTGACATTGGTAAGTTATGCAAGTGCTAGTTTTTGGAGATGCATGCAGGGTCCAATGGTCTGCCTCTCCAGGAGACATTGGCCAATGAGGCCTGTGGGTGTGGGTGTGTCTGCCCTTGATGGCTGCTGCTTTACGGCACAGATTCCCAACTCCAGTCCAGGTTTGCATCACACTGTTCTGGTTTTCCTGCTGACCCTCATGGATATGCATGAGCTACATCTACATACCATGGGTGTGGTGCATAGATATACAGCACAGGCATTTGTATGAGTGGCATCATGGAACCTGACTGGTGTGTGCCCCACCAGGACTGCATTTGGGTGATTCTGCTCTGGGTACTGGCCCTGTTCATGGTGTCTTTGCTCAGTGGGGTAAAAGATAGACGTATTGCCATTGCATATGTCCTCGCCAGGAAAGGTGTGCCCTTACTATCACTGTTTACTTGGGGGAAAAATATGTGGGCAAGATTGGCAGTTGCTCCAGTTGGGCTTTGAACCTGTGACCTTCTGCTCTTGCATGCAGTGTCTGCATGCACTGCACCACTGTGTAGCCACAGATTGGGTGTATTCCCTGGCATGTCCATGACTGTGGATCTGGCAGGGCCTGTCTGTTGCAGTGGACAGTGGCAGCCTGCACATGGCTAGGCCTCTGTCTTCTGTCGCTAGCAGCCACTGCCCCCTGCACCACATGTACTCGTCTGCCAACATGCTGGCATGAGCTCCTCCCATAAAAAGCAGGTGACCTGATTGGAATGTGGCAGTACGGGACTGCATTTGGGGTACTTGGCTGTGGGTAATGCCCATTGTTGTGGTGTGTGTGCGTTGTTGGGTAAAATATGGGTGTTTTCCCCATGCTTATGTCCCCTGCAATTCAGGGGTGTCTGCGCTATCTGTGTTTGGTGGTGGGTAAAATGTAGGGACTGGGCTGGTAAGTGCCCCAGCTGGGCTTTGAACCTCTGACTCTCTGGTCCTAGAGGTACTGACTCTGTCTGCTGCACCACACTATGGCCACAGAGACAATGCAGCCCCTGGAGGTAGTGAGCCTGGCAGGATGGAGTCACAAACCCTGCTCTACGCTGTGGGCATATGCACCCTGTCTGGTGACAAACGTGCACATAAACCACGGAAATGACCATGGGAACTGGGGGAAAAAATATCACCACGCTGGGCAACAGTGATATTAATGGGCAACCATAGCAAACACTCCCAGGACAGCTCCACAACAGGAAATGTTGTTTGGAAGAGTCTCCGCTCCGTAAACACTTCCAAAATTCATTTCTTTTTTCTGGAGCTTTGTTGGGTGTGTTTTCTGTATTTGCCCATCACTATAACTGTTCCCCAGCTGAATTACTATTTTTAATAGTTCTGCTGTGGTCATTTCCTATTTTTATGTGCACTTTTGTGCTGTGCACATGTATCACACTGCTCACGTTTTGCTGGTTTCTCCGGTTTTCCTGTACATTGCTGACGGAAATGGTTTCTCTTCCCTTTAAATGCTTTTACATGCAAATTCGGGCCCGATACTGTGCGGGAACCCTCTCCCCTCCCACTCTCCACCCATTGACCCCGTCCCTCCGCCCCTCCGGAGCCTTCCTCTGCCCTCCTTTAGCCGTTCCACGCCTCTATCGGACATTTGCGGGCCCGCACTTGTACGGGGCCCGTTGGTGTGCCGCGTACCTGTGCGGGGGTGACACGCACATGTGCGGGGCGTTTAAACACGTTTATGCGTGTTTCAGTGGCACGTTGCCGTGCGCTATTTTGCGGCGCGCAAATTTGCGGACTTTAGTAAACATGCCCCTAAGGCTCATGTCGGTCCTTGAGAGTGCCAAATTTCTGGTGTGTGGTGTGGTTGTCTTCCCAGTTACTGTGCCAAGATTTAGGCAAGAAGAGCCAAGATTTAGGATTTCCTCTGACTTACTGGAATGCAGTTTCGTTTGACGGCTATTTCACAGAAATCCTACATTCCATCAACAGGAAATTCCAAGAACTTACAGTATGGAAATGCCAAAGCAAGATTTAACATGCCTTCATCAGAGAGAAGTCATTTTATATTTTAAGATAACATTTACTTTTGTAAATTGGTGTTTGCGATTGATTACGCTGGATAAGATAAAATCTACAAAGGGGCCCTTTTACTAACACTTAGCCTGAGCTATCTGCCACACAGCCCATATGAATAAAATGAGCTCATGCTAAGTGTGAGTAAAAGGGACCCAAAGTTGTATGACTGCTAACACAATGCTACATTGCTTGATTTACAAAATGTTGCTTGTGCATTTTTATTTCCTAAGCCTGTCAATGTTCAAATGTTCTGGGTAGTACTGGGTTATACCTAAATCAATTTTTATGCATACCATTTATGTGAATTCCTGAGATGTCCCGTATTCATTTCTGAACTAGGTTGTCTCAAGTGTCCACAATCTCCATAAAAAACAGTTAGGAGGAGCACAGTTATCGTTCATCAATCAACATCATATCATAGAACTCTTTTTATTGAGCTCAGTGCTACAAACTGCTGTGTACTGACGTTTTCATAGCAAGGATTTATCAAATGTCTTTAATTCATCCTCTCTGTGAATTTTTATTATTTTTCATGTAACTACAGTATTCCTCTGGGTTGCGCCACCCATGCTTCCAAAGAAAGCTGCAAAAAATATGTCAGATCCAATCAGTTTTTATACTCCAGAATAAAAAAAACCGACCATCCTTTGTTCAGCCAATATTAAAAATTATATTTATCTCCAAATCCATAAGCTCAGGCATAGTTGTGAAAAATATAACCAACCCATTTTAATGTTTTGCTGCTTTATAAGATATTTAATGTTTATACAGAGGACTGCATCATTACAGGAATGTAATGTGAATTATTGTACATTTTTATTTAAAATTTCCACAAGAGTGTTTCTTCATCTAAGAGGCTTTTCCTACCAGAGTAATAATATAGATGATGTGGGTAATTTTTCTAAGTACACACATGAATACGCTTAATGTATATTTTCTGCTGTAGTATTGCACACAACGGTGTTTGTTTTTATAGCCATACACTCATATATAAAGTATCCTTTGGTTTATTGTAAGAGCTCAAAATGAAATATATTTGACAGTTGTGTGTTTAAATCTATTTTTTTTTTCAAAAGAGAATTTTTACAGGAATGTAATTTTCAATATAAGAGCTTTACTAAGAAAAGATCTTTAATATCTTAAATATTTAGTTTTCACTCACACTGCTGACATCAAGCAGCCTAAGAAACTTTTTTTTAATTAAACAAAACGTGTGCTTTCAGAATGTCTAGCCTGCTGTCTAAAACAGTGTAGGTTAATTATTGCACTAGTGGCCTGCACTTCCAAAGAATATAGGAAGTATGGGGAGACATTAACAAATGGGAAGAGTCACAACTGGGCAGATATTCAAAGGGAGTTATCCATAGGACACTAGACGGCCAACATTTTTTAAATTCATTCACATGATATCCAGCCACCTAAATCACTAAAAGCCCAGATATTATCCAAATAGAGGGGCCTGGTTAGGGGAAGAGCAGAAGTGTCTCCTGGATGTATCTAGATTTGTGGCAATGCTCAACTGCTATCTGGATACATTATCCAGAAAGATTTAGGACCGCTCAATAGCAGTCCTAAATCTATCCAGATAGTTCCAGCACAGTCATCACTCAGTATATATATTCAGTGATGATAATTATCTGGCTAACAGTACTGAATATATGCATTAAGCATCAACACTTATTCTGCTGAGCATGCCGGCTAAACGTCTGGCTCAATATTTGTTTGGCTTTATAATATATTGTTTCTTAACTTAAGGATCCTCCTGGTAGTTGGCATATAAAGTTTACTACCATCACCTGCATTAAATCACCAGAACAAAAAGATGTTGGCTTCCATTTGCTGCTGAAAGTAAAGTTCTCTTTTTCTTGTTTTATACAAACAGCATTTGCCAAATGAATCAGTAGAGGGAAAGTTGTCATTGGTTTGTAAAGATTTACAGTGCCAACAGTATTCAATATCAAACAGTAGTCTTCAGTTAAAGATAGCTTATAGTAAGGACAAGTTATTAAGAATATATTTATGGTTCAATGTAAAAAAAGATTTTTAAATTACAATTAAATAGAATCATTGACAATATATAGTATATAGAATTTAAATTAAGAAAATTTGATAAATTTGGATAGTGGGAGACCATTTAATGACCCTTTTACTAAAGGTTAATGCACGTTTATGAAGTTAACGTGCATTAAGTGCCACTGCGCCCATTGAAATAAAAAGCTGTGGGCTGTTAACACATGTTAAATTTATTAATGCTCATTAAAACCTTTAGTAAAAGGGCCCCTTAATATGTCTAATATGGTTTGGATAGTTGGATAGTGTGAAGAGGATTTGAAAAGGAGACAGACATGCAGTGCTAGTTCCTGCTTAATAAACTCTTCAGACTTCTCTCAACAGCTTCATCCAACTCTTCTTCTAGTTCTTCCTTCTTAGACATAGCCAATTTCGACTGGTAATCCGTCACTATTTGGTCTATGTAAGGAGCACTTTGGGTCCCATGAAGCATCAAGGTCCATTCTTTCAATATGCCTTTCTCTGGCAAGCTTCCAACAAACCCAACTTCAAGAACCCAAGTTCCTCTGGGGTCTTCTCCCCAGGTGTGAGTTGTCATGAATGGCCATTTGTCAAACCCCACCTTAGAATCATCATCTCTTGGACGCCGGCTAAGTAATATGGATTTGGTTCCCATTGGTGATGTCATATTGATGTTCAGATCACCTCGCCTAGTAGAATTCACAGTTATGACAGCTTGTACGTGTTCAAGATAGCGAACAAAGTTCTCCTTCCCCTCACAGGCATCGGTTGTAAGTGTCAGAACTAGTTTGTCATTTGACTGCACTTTCCTAAGATCAAACAAGAAGAAAGGTTAAAAAAAATGTTCATTGCATATACTACATTTTGCTCTGTGTTTTAAAATTAATTTGATATCAATTCTAAGTTCTCTGGCTAGATGTTGGATCATTCAATGTTCCTATGAATCAGTGTTTCCCAACCTGATCCCAGAGGCACACCTAACAAGTTTTATTTTTGAGGATAGCTAGAATGAACATGCATGAGAGATTTGCATACACTAGGTATCCAGTGTATGGAAATATATATCATGCATAGTCATTAAAGATATCCTGAAAACTAGACCAGATAAGTGTACATCCAGGACAGGACTGCGAAACACTGCTATAAACGATAAGATTGACCTCAGTTTTGGTCAAAATAAAAATTAGGAATAGGCATTCCTAAGCACATATTCAGATGGTATTGGTCCCTTTAATTATTTTTTTTTAAAATTTTTATTTATTGAATTTTTATACAATCAATCAAGAGATAATCTCGAAATGAAAAGAAATACAATGGCACAAATGTAAAAAAAGAAAACATAAAACAAACAGGAAACCTTTTCCACGATCTCTTGTAGTCCACATAATAAAGGAAAGGGGGGGGGGGGGTGAATTAAAACCTAAGCCCAGAGAACCCAAGGCTCCAGGAAAATAAACAAGAAATACATATAAAGGCAAAAACCAAGAATATGCATGGCATTTCTCAGGACTATCATAACATAGAGAGAGTTATTGAACGTCTAACCTTGAAAAAAAATACATGGAAAAATCACGAAAACTTTGTTTAAAACGAAGACAAATCAAACTTTTTTGGGCTGTGCATTCACCTATTAAAATCTGCCTGAAGTCATTTTGTTTGCATAATTTTGGAATAACACATTGTTTCTCCCCCTCTTCCCTCCAATAGGTAGGGGACATATTAGAGCAGTGTTCATACCCACAGAGGCCTCTTTGCTGCAGTCATGACATAGGAAAAGAATCAGTGATGAGAATGAGAGGAGAAAAGCAGGGCCGGCTCAAGGGTTTGCAGCACCCTGAGACTGCTTTTGCTTGGATCCGATCTTGCAGTGCAGGTTGCACCAACAGAGGCAAATTTTCAGCCCACTGGCTTGCTAAATGCCACCCTCCCATTTAACTTAATCTGTATTCTGGGTCACTATAGGTCGTGGCACTGAATATACAGAGAGTATTAACTGTTTAGGCTAGGCCTAATATTCTGCAGGTCTAAACTAAACATATAATTTACCTGGATATCTGGATACTTTTCTGGCTTGCCCTTCTCCTCCCCTAACATGCCCCACAAGTATACTGATAATATCTGGCCATTCTGAGATTCAAACAGCCTGATATTATCTGTATATTTTTGGAAAATACACAGTCTAATTATGCATTTGCCAGAGAATGCCTAATTGCCTTTGAATATCAATCTGATATGGCATAATTATTCATTCATATGGAACATTCCCAGACTCATCAATAAAACTCTCCTAACAACAGATGCAGAGCAGAAGTAGGGTGTTTCACTGTACAACTCAACATACAAAAAAATTCAAATTAAATTCTAGTATTGTTCAATGACATTACCACTAACTCCCTCCACTGCTAGACACTGTGGGTTCATTCTGTGCCATGAATAACAGGGATGTATGACTTGTCGGGGCATACATCCCTGCTATTTGTCCCCCTGTCACCCCGATGCAAAGGCTCCCCATACGTACAGCTGTGTTGTACGGGGAGCCATAGATGGGAGTGGGAGGGTGCAGTCTGGAGGAGGTGCGAGGGTAGGGAAAGACCCCAGATGTACAGAACCGATTCAGAGGTCGGCCCTGTATGTCCGGGGTTGGCCAGGTAGATGGGGGACTTATTCCTCCTCTGAGGTGGAATAAGTACCCCTGGACATCGGGGGACAGTGACGGATGGTGGGGACAGACAAGTGAGGGGCGAAGGGGGTTCTCCATAGTCCGACCCTGGCCATGGGAGGCCGGATTGGGGGTCGGGCTGTAGGGAAAGGGAATTTTGGGTCAGCGGTTGGAGATTGCAGCTCCATAATGGAGCCATGGTGCCATGGCAATGGGATGCCATGGCACTGTGGCTCTATTATGGAGCCAGGCTGACTTAGCCAGGTATGTAGCTGGGCATGCAGTCGATCAGAATTGGGGCCTGGCCTGCACATCCAGGCCATAGACCTGATTCTGATCCTGTGGGCATGTCTAGCCCCCGCGGGATCCAAATCGGGTTCACCTCTGAACACCCAAATCTGATTGGCCGTACAGGGGCTAGATGGCCAGTACAGAATCTACCTCTGTGCATCATAACACAAAGCCCTGTAAATGGATACTCGACACCAGCACAAAGAATTCAAATTGCACTAACCCTACCTATGGAAAATCAGCACTGTGAATATTCTAGAATACCAGTAACCTCCAGTAGGAAAAAGAGAACAAGCTGAACTACTACAGATTCCTAGAGAGAACCTACATAAGATCATAAGAAAATAAGATATGCCATACTGGATCAGACCAAGGTCCATCAAGACCAGTATCCTGTTTCCAACAGTGGTCAATCTAGGTCACAAGTACCTTGCAGTTTCCCCAAAAGACACATGTTAACAGAATTCCTTATCTTGGCTGCACATGGAAAATATAGACCACTACCTAGTAAAGAATAAGAAACTACAAAATCTAAATCAAATATAGACAAAAATTGAAATGGAAAAGCCCCAAAGCAGACATTGAGCTGTGAAATACTAAAGAAAGAGAAACAGAATGCATATACTCCTGTAATAAAACACAAGAACTGCACATTTTCAAAGCTGATGTATTTTATTCTCTAACAATTGACATTCTTTTGTACCTTTGTTGTCTGATCAATTTATTTTTTATTTGGGTTGTTCCCAGTCTCTATTTTCTACTTCCTCTTGTGGTTTTCTTCTCCTTTCTCAAGATCCCATTTTCATATTTTGTTTTAACACACTCCCTGTCTTCGTCCTTTCATTCCCTACATCTCTTCTGACATCGATCCTTCTGCTTCATCATTTTTTCTCTTTTTGTCTCATTTGCCATTTATCTAACTATAACTTCATTCCATTCCTCTTTCTTCATCCATCAATATTCAGTCTCCTCATTTCACTGGTCACGTACTTACCAGATTTCTGTTTCCTAACCTTACTTCCCTAGTCCTTCCATTCCACATCTATCTCATTTATTTATTTATTTAAACGGACTTGGTATACCGCTTTCTCATGAAATCAAAGCGGTTGGCACAGCAAACAATCAAAGAAGGGGGGTTGTCAGTAGCATGCAGTGTTGATTTGTCGCAGTGTACTGTGTGAGGGAGTGTGGTTGATTTGATGTGAAGCTATGTACATTGTGTGCTTATGATACATATTTACAGATTCATATTTACAATGGTGGCTTTGCTATCTGACTTGGTTGATCAAAAGTCATTCTATGAGGTCCTTGAAATGGTTTTTGAATAGTTCAGTTTTAAGCTGTTTTCTGAAGTCTTTGATGTTGTTTGTTGCTCTGAGGTGGTCTGGGAGAGCGTTCCATATGGCGGGGGCTGCCAGGGTAAAGGCTCTTTTTGATGTGGCTTGGTTTGTCCTGGTGTAGTCTTTTGGAGTTCTGATATTGTTTGATGTTCCCTTTCTTCTTGGTCTTTTGCTGTCGTCAGCTGTTATGAGCTGTTGTAGGCTGTCTGCAGATAGTTCGTTTATTATTTTGAATGTGGTTAAGAGAACTTTGTAGCGGATTCGAGAGCTGATTGGTAGCCAATGGAGGTGGTATAGAATGGGTGTGATATGTTCGTAGCTTGTACTGTCTGTTATGAGTCTTGCAGCGGTGTTTTGTGCTAATTGAAGTGGTTGTGTGGATTTCTTTGGGAGTCCTAGGTAGATGTGGTTGCCGTAGTCCAGGGTGGGGGTGATGATGGCCTGGCAGACTGTTCGAAAATGCTCGGGAGCAAGGATGGGTTTAAGTCATCTGATTGTCCTCATCTTGATGTAGGCACTCCTGGTGGTTTTCGCGATGTGGGAATGAAGGTTGAGCTCTCTATCAAGGGTTATTCCCAGGTATTTTATTTCTTGTTTTATTGGGATGGTGGCCTTGTTTAGATTGATGGAGGGCATGGGTGTGAATGTTTGGTCTCTTGTTATGATCAGTGCTTCGGTTTTATTATAGTTTATTGCTAGATTGTTTTCTTGCAGCCAGGTTGTCATCTCTTCAAAACAGTTGGCTATGTTGGTGTGGTCAGGTTTGTTTAGATTGATTGGTGTGAATATCATTATATCATCTGCGTATATGGTGTATTGTATGTTGAAGTTCCTGATGATTGAGCAGATGGGTTGTATGTAGAGGTTGAAGAGCAGGGCTGAGAGTGCTGAACCTTGTGGAACACCCTGTGTGACGCTGATGGGTTGAGAGGTCGTCGCTCCACATCTGACCTGGAGCTGTCTATCCTTTAGGTAAGATGTAAACCATTTCAGGGTGGTGTTGTGTAGGCCTGCTTCTTCGAGTCTTGTTAGTAGGGTTGAGTGGCATACGGTGTCGAATGCAGCGGAGATGTCCAGGAATATCATGAGTACGCCCATTTTGGGGTTGTCGATCGTTCTTAGCAGACTGTCGAATAGTTGTGTCAGTAGAGTTTCAACTCCGTGGTTAGGTCTGAAACCATGTTGGTGTGGGTCAAGGGGGTGGTGTATGTCTAGATGTTGTTGTAGTTGATGTTGGACTACTTTCTCTATGATCTTTGCCAGGAAAGGGATGCTTGAGATGGGCCTGTAGGCTGCGGGGTCCGTTTTTGGTAGGATGGTCTTCTTTGGGATCGGACGTACTGTGGCTAGTTTTAGTGAGTTTGGCATTATCCCTTCTGTGAGAGAGTTTTGTATGATCTTCCGTATTGTTTGTGTCAGTTCTGCCTTTGATGCCTTAATCCATGATACTGGGCATGGGGCGGTGCTGGTGTTGAGGTCAGTGATTATCTTCGATAGCTGTTCCTTTCACAGGGTGCTGAATGTACCCCAGCTTTGATCTGTTGAGGGGGTCCCTTCTGTAGTTGTCTTGTTGCTGCTTTTGGGTGGTGCGGTGAATTTGTTGGTAAGATGGTCTGCATAGGTCTGAGGATCTATCTGTTGTTCATTTCTGTTGAGGGGTTCCTTGGTGAGTTTCTTTATTACCTCGTAGAGTTCGCGGGGTTTGTTGGTGGATTGTAGGATGAGGTTTGTGTGGTATTGTTTCTTTTGGTTGTTAATGAGGTTGTTGTAGTCGTTTTGTTTTGCCTGGTATTGCTTTTGAAGGGGGGTTGATTTATTGCGTCTCCAACGACGTTCCAGTTGTCTCAGTTCTCTTTTTGCTATGCATATTGAGTTGGAGTACCATGCTGTGGAGCTGGGTCTTGTGGCACTGGTCTGTGTTTTGCGTTGGAGGGGTTTGGCGGCTGTTGATATGATGTCATTCCATTCAAGGATTTGCTCTTCTATGTCTGTCGTTTTGGTGGTGAGGAGAGTTCGTGTGTCTTTTGTGAATTGTTCTTTGTTGAAGGATTTGAATCTTTTGATATGTGGTGGGTTCTCGTTGGGATTTCTTGTGGTTTTTGCTTGTAGTTGAATCCGTATTAGGTAATGGTCTGACCAGGGTACTGGTGTGATGTGGGGTCCTGTTATGAGGTTCCTGGTGTTTAGGCTATTCGGGGTGAAGATGAGGTCTGGTGAGTGTCCGAGCCTATGAGTTGGTGCGTTGATCATTTGTGTAAACTGGAAGGAGTCCATGGCGTTCAGGAAGGCTTCTGCTTCACCTCTGCTGGTGGATTTTAGGTTGAAGTCTCCGAGTACTAAGAGTTGTTTGTGAAGGTTGTTGACTGAACATATTGCTTCTAGGATTTCTGAGGTTTCTTCCGATGGGGAGTTTGGAGCTCTGTAGCATATTGCTAGGTCTGCATTTTCTATGATGATTGTATTGCAGTGTGTTGTGCTCCTCGAGAGTTTGGTTTTCAGCTTTAAGCTGGTCTTTGCAATGATCAGGGCTCCACCTCCTCTTCTATGGGTGCGAGGGCAGTTGAATGCTGTGTGTGAGTCGGGGACTAGCTGGTTGAGAAGGACATTGTCGGTTGGTGAGAGCCAGGTCTCCGTGATGCATAGTATTCCGGTTGCTGGTCATTCAGGTGGTCTGAGATAGTGTTTATTTTATTTGGTATCGATCTTGCATTGATGAGGTCTATGGTGATGCATGTGGTTTGGTTTGTGGGGGTGAGAGCGTGAGTGGAAGTATTTCTTTTGTTTGTGTCCATTTTGCTGCGTTTTGAGGTTTTGTGTGTGTTTTGTGCCTGCTTGATCTCCTGGTGTGGTATATAGGTTAGGATGTATTGGGGTAGGATCCAATGTGTGTTTGTAGGGTTGCATGGTGGGTTCGTGTATTGTGGGATGAGCTGTGTTGCGAGGAGTAGCAACGGTAGGTAAAGGGTTCCAGCCATCTAGTGTTACCTTTTGTTGCCGTTGAGCTGATTTGTCTTGCTGTTGGGGCTTCTGTGTTTCTGGTCGGTGTTTTCCTTGTTGATATGGGTGCTCTGTGATTTCTTGCAGAGTCTGCTGCGTTCTCGCCTTTGTGCCTCGCCTAAGGGCCACGCCAAAGGGCCCTCTGGCGAGGCCCTCAGGCGCGGGCCCACAAGGCGCGGGCACGCCCTGTTGGGACGCTGCTTTTAAGGTCCCTGCTGCTGCTTCTGTTGTGCTCCCACTGCCCCGATTGGGCAGGAGCTTCTGAGCGGGACGGCTTCCCGCTCAGGCGCTCTACCCCGATCGGGGGAGCTTCGGTGCGCTGCGGGTGGTGTGAGGGGAAAAAAGCAGCTCCCTTTGGCTTGGGACGCTGCTTTTAAGGCCCCTGCTGCTGCTTCTGTGGTGCTACCACTGCCCCGATTGGGCAGGAGCTTCTGAGCGGGAGGGCTTCCCGTTCAGGCGCTCTACCCCGATCGGGGGAGCTTCGGTGCGCTGCGGGTGGTGTGAGTGGAAAAAAGCCAAATTTCTTTACCAGCATCCTATCACCCTTTCTTTCACCCACTTTCTAGTACCCCTCTCCTCCTTCTGTACTCGTCTATCCCCAGTCTCATCTACCACCTACTGCCTCTCATCCCTTAATCAAGCCCAGCTCATTCCCTAGCACTCATCCTCTCTCCACTTCCAGGCCTTTTCTTATGGTTTACCCCCTTCTATACTTCCATTTCCCTTTTTACTTCTCCCTTCTTGACTCTCTCTCACCTCCTTCATGGAAAACCTGTCCCATCCTGTGGTTCTCATCCACTTCATAGCACTCTGTCCTTTTCAATTGCACCCCAACCTCTCCTCAAACCTCCAGGTCCCTCAAACCTTCTCCCCTCCCCATATTTTTGCACTTGATGTCACAGTCTTACTCATACCCTCATCCAATCACATTGTTTCCACTGTCCTCCTAATCTCTGATCATTTTCTTAGTCCCCACTATCTCCCAAGAAACGCCAAGTCCCCACTCACAATCCCAATACCCAGCCTATTTCAGTCTTTCATCTGATTTTTCATCCAAACTTAGAGTCTTTATCTGTCAGCATTCATGCTTTGCCACATCCCATGTCCCTAGAACTTGGCCTCCTGCCTCTTACTCCACTTCCTCAGCACTCACCCATCTACAGTACCTTCGTCTCCAATATTCATTAACCTTGTCTTTCCTCCTCCTTACCCCCAGCATGCATTCTTATACCTCTCCCTCTCAATATTCCCCTGGTTGTAACTTCGCTTCTTCCCCATTCCGCACAATATCTATCCTCCTCTCCCTTCTCACTCCCCTGGCATTTTACTTTTTTTCCAACCATGATCCTAGCATTTGTCCGAATCAGCCCCTTTCAGTCCAAAGTTGTTAAAACCCAAAAGGATTGTGAAAAATTGCAAGAGGACTTTGATGAGTTGGAAGACTGGACATCCAAATGGCAGATGAAATTGAATGTGGACAAGAACAAAGTTATGCACCTAGGAAAGAACAACCCAAACTATGGTTACACGATGCAAGGTTCCACATTAGGAACCACCACCCAGGAAAAAGATTTAAGCATCATTGTGGATAACATGTTGAAACCTCCGCCGAGTGTGCAGTGGCAGCCAAGAGAGCAAATAGAATGCTAGGAATCATAAGGAAAGGAATGGAGAATAAAACAAAGGATATTATAATACCTCTGTATGGTGCGACCATATCTTGAATATTGTGTGCAATTCTGGTCGCCGTATCTTAAAAAGGATATAGCGTTATTAGAAAAGATACAGAGAAGAGTCACCAAAATGGTAAAGAGGATGGAAGGATACCCCTATGAGGAGAGGCTAAAAAAGTTAGGGCTCTTCAAACTGGAAAAGAGACAGCTAAGGGGAGATATGATAGAGGTCTATAAACTAATGAATGGAGTGGAACGGATAAACATAGATCGATTGTTTACACCCTCAAAATATAGAAACACTAGGGGATATGCAATGAAGCTACAGTGTATCCTATTTAAGACTAATAAGAAAATGGTAGAAACCATTATAAAGAATAAAATTGCTGAATACATAGATAGTCATGGTTTAATAGGAGAAAGTCATTTTTCACTAATCTGTTATTATTTTTTGAAGATATGAATAAACGTGTACATAAAGGTAAGCTGGTTTATATAGTGTATCCAGATTTTCAGAAAGCCTTTGACAAGGTCCCTTATGAGAGACTCTTGGGGAAATTAAAAGGTCATGGGATAGGACTAGACTTGGAAGTGGTTAAAAGATAGGAAACAGAGTAGGGCTAAATAGTCAATTTTCTCAGTGGAGAAAGGTGAATAGTGAAGTATCCAGGAATCTGTGCTGGGCCTGTTGCTTTTTAATATATTGATAAATAACCTTGAAATGGGAATAATGATGGAGGTGATAAAATTTGCAAATGACACAAAATTATTCAAAGTTGTTAAAACACAAGGGGATTGTGAAAAGTTCAATGAGAACTTTGGTAAATTGGGAGACTTGGCATCCAAAAGGCAGATGAAATTTAATGTGGACAACTGCAAAGTTATGTACTTAGGGAAGAACAACCCAAACTATAGTTACATGCTGCAGTATTCCACATTAAGAACCACCACCGAAGAAAAGGATCTAGGCACCATCGTGGATAATATATTTGCCTTCTTGGCAGCGAAGGCCAAGAAAGCCAATAAAATGCTAGGAATCATAAGGAAAGGAATGGAGAATAAATCTAAGGATATTATAAAGCCTCCGTATCTGCTACACAGTGCAACCGCACCTTGAATATTGTGTGCAATTCTGGTCATCATATCTTAAAGAGGATATAGGAGAGTTGGAAAAGGTACAAAGAAGAGCCACCAAAATGATAAAGGGGATGGAAGGATACAATACCCCACGAGGAAAGGCTTAATAAGTTAGGGCTGTTCAACTTAGGAGACAACTGGGGTAGATATGATAGAGATCTATAAAAAAATGAATGGAGTAGAACATTTAAACATAAATTGGTTGTTTACTTCTTCCAAAAGTAGAAAGACTGGGAATGTGCAGTAAAGCATATGCAATAAAGCTACAATGTAAGCACATCTAAGACTAATTGGAGAAAATATTTTTTCACTCAACTCGTAATTAAACTCTGGAATGTGTTACCGAAGGATGAAGTAAAAGCTGTTAGTGTAACTGGATTTTAAAGAGGTTTGTACAAGTTCCTGGAGGAAAAATCCATAAACCATTATTAAAGAGGACCAGGGAAATCCACTGCTTGCCTCTGGGATAAGCAGCACGGAATCTGTGTATCTTTTTGGGATCCTGACAGGTACGTGTACATGTGATCTGGATTGATCAGTGTTGGAAACAAGATACTGGGCTGATGGACTCTTGGCATGATCCAGTATTGCATATAAAAAACAACAACTACATTTCATCTTTAAATGCTTCCTTAAAATGCTGTGTTCTACATGTTTGATGAAAACATAGAATATTATTAAAATTTTAACCTCCATTTGGAACTTTTCCAAGGGTTGGATCAATACATGAAAATACATATTTTCCCCTCTCTACCAACTCTTCTCTACTTGCTGCTGCAAGCAAACCCTTTTGTGATGAACACAAGACCCAAGATGGTCTATAAACATATTTCCGCATTCCTCACCGCCTTGGATGAATTGTAGAAATGCGGGCAGTTCATGATAATTAGGGACAGCAGTGCTATCGGAGTAGCTGTCAATCAGCTTGGGTGGTGGTGTCTAGAAACATTTTTCGTTAGGTTAGCTGAATACTAACCTTTGTTTCTGCTGAGAATAGTGCTTCAACCAGTGCAGTCTTTTTTAAGCATCAAAGAATTGTGATAAGATGTTCAACCATGATGGATTTTATGCATTTATATACTTTAAATTTTGTTTTTATTTGGCGATTGTCATTGCGGTCTGCTCTTTTTGCTTGTCACCACACTATGGTACAGGTCTGCTTCTTGCATTCCTTAATGGCTCTGCTCTTTGGTACCTCTCACGTCCCACCACCGTTCTGCAATGGTATTGGCCACATGGCACCAGGGACGAGGGGAGGGGTGACTTTTTAATGACTTGTGACATCATTGACTGGCTGTGGAATGCTAGACTCATCAGGGGCAGTCATAGAGTCAGGAGGGAGGAGTGGCTGGGACAGGTTACCTCAGGCCAGAATTCCCACATGGGGACAAGCAACTTCCAGCCAGAGGGACTGGGGTCTCTAGTCCCATGGCCACCCCCCATGGCCTTGGGCAAGCCACTTAACCCTCCATTGCCTCAGGTACACTTAGATTGTGAGCCCTTCAGGGACAAGAGAATAAAAAGTACCTGTTAGTATACCTGTAAACCACACTGACTCTAAAGAGCACAGTATAAAAAAAAATGTGATCTTTAAAAGTGGAAGGAAAGCATCTCCCTTTCCCCTGTAACTGGGTCTGAACCCAGTCATGTTTTGCTCACGCTGCCTACTTTTTCTTGCTGAGTTCCTCAGCGATCTACTGCACTGGGTTTGGTCTTTATTCAGCTGAGTATGTACTTTAATGCTTAGTTTAATTTAATATGGCATTTCTGCAACTTTAGTCAGTTACCCAGTATGAAGCAGTTTACATAGGAAATAATGCAAACAGTATACATAATCAAACTCAGATAATACAACATAGCTTTCTTTAATAAAACATAATAAAAAATAAAACGAGGTAGCAATAATTATTCTTAGTTTCTAATAATTCAAGCTTCTCTTCAGCATTATATCCCCCTGAGGAAAATGGTACAGGAATGCATTGCATAAATTGTTTCTCTTATTTTTTTGGTTTATATATTAACCCCTGCTGAGCCCAAATGTGTGTGGGGTGGAGGAAAGGGGGAAGAATGGAGGGGGAAGTTGGATGGGCTCACAGGTGAATAGACTACATTTGTGATCATAATCTGGATGACATCAGAGGCGAATGACCTAGCGAATAATAGTGAACAGACAAATTAAGTTTCTAGAAGGTTAGGCACCATAGCTAATGTGTTGGTGTATGTGAGGGGGTGGGGGGTGGAGAATGTGACAGTCTTGCTGTATGTAGTGGGGTGCATGGCAGACCTCTTTCTCTGGAAGATCTCAACTGTGAAAAAGGCCCTGCTAAGCCAAGATGGATTTTAAAAGTTGATGGCTCTGTGTAGGGGTAAGGCTTTAGGCAGACTCAAGGTTGCTAGATTAGATTGCATTGTTAGGTACCGTATAAAGACTGCTTTAAAATATGACACTGTCCATACAATCATGAAAATGTCATATGCTAAAGAGTATCCTCATGGTTCCAACAGCATTATGAGAACAAGAAAAGCCAGGCTCAAATCCCAGTGATGTTGCTTGTGACTTGGGCCAGTCACTTATCCCTCCTCAGATGCAGACTTCGGGGCCCTTTAATTAAAGGGCACTAGGGTGTTGCATCTAACATGCCAAAAAAATGGTGCGTTAGGTGCAACACCACCACTTTAGCTGCTGGAGATGTGGAAAGCATTTCCCAGCACTTAACACGAAGCGCTTTCCCCTTACACATTCCATGCAAACCCAGCACTAACTCCACTGAGCTCACCACTCCCACTCTCCACCCTATCCTGCCCACTTGAGACCCACCCTATTGCAGGCTGCACTGACTGTCATGTCCCTGTGTTATCTGGCAATGCATGTCCTAGTGCCCCCTCAGTGCATGTCAGAGCATGTGTGCCCGTAGCGACCATTAGTAAAAGACCTCCTTACACTGTAAGTCAGGTACTATAATATCTACTGCACCTGAATCTAACTTACCTTAAATTACCACTGAAAAAGTACGAGCTAAAGCTATAAATAAAAATCCATAGTTATTACTTTATTTGCTACTTGAGCTGGTGCCTGACTTTATCTTGACAACAAAGCATTAAGGGCCGCATTCTTCAATATTGATGTAGGTTTCTGACATTAATAACAGTGGGCTGCAGAATCTGCCCTTGTCTGTTTCTACTAATTGATAGTGTTGCTAGGGTACATTATATACTGTGTTCACAAAACTAAATATAGAATGTGTTTCTGCAACAAACACCCATCCAGAAAAATAAAGCAATTAGCCATGACTGAGGCAGATGTCGATTTCATGTATATTTTATCCAGACAGATTTGCACATAATTTTCTTTGCTTTTCCTCTATAATAGATACAACAATGTTACAAAAATTAGGGATTTTGTTTATCTGGCTAGGTATGCCTCAGAGTGGAGGAGTAGCCTAGTGGATGGAGCACTGGCTTGGTAACTAAGAGACTAGAGTTTGCTTCCCATTAGAACTCCTTGTGACCTTGGGCAAGTCACTTAACCTTCCATTGCCTTGAAAGAAAGGCCTGGCAGTCTACTTCTGGTAACATTACCAAGAAAATCCCTGGGTTGTCAGGACTGAGCACTGACTCCAAGGCACACATTGCAGGTGTCTTTCACTTACATTAGCTTCTGAAAGTCACAGTTCTGATGCAATTTCCTTTCCTTTATTAGCAAAGACAAACATGTTTATGTGGAGAACTTGATGGGGAGCGGCATGGTGAAGTCTGTCTAGGTCGGGAGACAGGGAGCGTGGGAATGGGGAATATATGTGGTACAATGTGTATTTTGTCTTTACAGAGAGAGTTTAGGGGTGAATATTTGTGGGCATGGGTGTATATGTTTGACAGTGTGGGGCAAGGATTGTATGCTGTATGAAGAAGGAGGTATTTTGGGTAGGAATGTGGTCAGAACTGGTGCTAGAGTTTTTGGCATCCCCATGCAACCTATAGATCGGCACCCTCTCCTTCCTTATTATTAATACTGGCTATAATCCCACCCTCCTTTTTCCCCAAACTCCTTTGTGAATTATTTTCGTATGATGCTAGTATTTCTCCTTCAGATCCAATGTTGTAAGAACATTGCACTGAAGGAGCAAATGCATAGCCAGAATAAAAATAACTGCTTAGCAGTAAATACTTAGCATCATATAGTCCAAAATCATGCTAAATTTTTGATATGGATCAAAAGAAAAACACCCAGTGGTATGAACACTTCATAAATATTGTACTCATTGAAAAAATATGCAGAAGAAAGATTTTGTATAGAATGTGGGAATCAAAAACATGATAATCATACAGTCAATGTACATATAGAAACTATAAGCAAAACTGGTATAATCTTGCAGCAAAGAATAGTCACAATATAGCAAGACAGTGACATTAATATACAGCTGATTTAAGCCACATGTGTAAAGCAAGTTTCAATGACAAACCAGTAGATTGGCAAGTTGTAGCACTGTGAAGAATAAAGAGAATCAGGCCACAGTATACAAGCATGTCATTAGACTGCTGTAAACTAAAAAATATACTCTGAATATATTATTCATATGCCAACATGCTTTGATGTGCCCAGGCAATTCACTGTTAATAAAATGAACTAGGAAACCCAAAATTAGTGTCCATAAAATATGTTAAAGCAATCTGATTTCTATTTTTCCCTAAAATGTTTTACTGTGCTATGGTTTCATAACACAAATAGCCTTCTGCAAACTCCCAGGTGTGAAAGTCACATTGTTAAATACCCAACTGGTATTGCGAAAGATTATCATTTTGGGACACTGATCCCACATTGCTGAAACAGTTCCCAGAGCTCCAGTGAGGTTTCAAAATTGGTTGCCCTTGCCTCCCCAATAAATCCATGCTTTCTCCTTGCAACCCCAACATAACTTCTCAAACTGCGCACTGGACCAGAATGGTGTTAATGTAAATGGCTAGGTATCCCTCCAAGCATATCAAAAGTGACTTCATTTCTCTGGGACAGAGGGTGAAGCAGATAGGGACACAAGTGGTGTTCTCTTCAATCCTTCCTGTTGAGGGTAAGGCCAGGGCAGAGAAGCTTGCATCCTGGAGATAAATGCATGGTTGCATGGATGGTGTCATTGAGAGCGTTTTGGTTTCCTGGACTATGGGATGCTGTTCCAAGGGCTGCAGAGCAGAGATGGTATCCAAGAAGGATCGACATGTCTTCAGTAGCAGACTGGCTAACCTATTGACGAGGGCTTTAAACTAGATTCATTGGGAATGGGTGAAGAAAGCCTCCAGGTAAGCGAAAGCCCCCAGGTAAGTGAAATATTAAATACTTTTATAGAAATAGGTAAAAGGGGCAACATCTGGAAAGTAGTGTCTATAAATACCCCCTCCAGTGTCTCTCTCTCTCTCTGGCTCTCTCTTTCCCTCTATCCAGTATCTCTTCTCTTTCTCTCCCTGTCCTTCCATATCTGCCCTATCCCTTCCTATCCTCCTGCATCCAGCATCTCCCCATCTCCATACCATACCATCCACTCTGTATTACTCCCATGTCCATAGCATCCCCTCCCTATTACTCCCATGCCCAGCATCTCTCCATCCCTTTCTTGACCTATTTACCACTGTGCTCATCTTTTCCCCTCTCTCTCCCTATTACCCCCATATCCTGCATTTCCCTCTCCTCTTATTATCCCATGTCCACATCTCCCTCTGTCTCCCTCTGTCCCCACTTGCCCAGCATTTTCTCATAGTCTCCCTACAAGCCCAGGCCATCATCACCACTCTATCTCCCCCCTTGCTTCTCTCTATGCCTGTTCTACCTATGTCCTCTTCCCATGTCCAGTATCTCCCTTCATCTCTCTAGCCCCCCACCTCTAGCTTGTCTCTACTCCCTCACTCCTTCCATGCCTACTTGCCCCCCCCCCCTTGTCCACCCCTTGTAATGTGCCAGAGGCAGAGCTTGCTCGCAGATCAGCTTGTCCCATGGGTAGGGGATGTGCAAGACACGATCCTAGCCTAGAAAGGCAGAGCATAATTGTGGTTTTGCACAGCCCCTGCCCACAGGACATGCTGTTGTTGTGGGGAAGCTCTCTCTGGGCCACAATCATGGATTTGCACAGCCTTCTGCCTGTGGGATCAGCATGTCCCACAGGCAGGCTCTCCGGTGCTCTGTAGATCATCCTGATTTGGAGAGAGCGGCTAGTGATGGAGCCCTGTTGCCATCAGCACCCTCTTGCCGTGCTTACCCAGCTTGGCCCTGACCTTGGATGAGCTGGGGTGCAAAACTGTTTACATCTTAACCTTTCAAAAACCATTGCCATCTGGTTCTCTCCCGGTCACCAGCCCCCCTCTTTGGCTCCATCTTTCTCTAGTGCACCTGTCCCGTTAGTTACCACTTTTCGCTATCTTGGAGTTCTTTTCGACTCAGATCTTTCCTTTTCAACACATGTCTCCCACGTTTCTAAACTTTCCTTCTTCCACTTACGACAGATTCGTGCTATTCGCCCCTTCCTCTCCTCCTCAGCTTTAACCACCTTACTACTCACCCTTGTCATCTCTCGTGTTGATTTCTCCAACTCCATTCTCTCTGGTATCTCCAAACTACAGCTCTCCCAGTTGCAACGCATTCAAAACACTGCCGCCCGTCTTGTCACCCACTCTTCTATCAGGGACCATGTCACCCCTCTCCTTTTCCAACTTCACTGGCTCCCTGTTTCCTATCGCATTCAATTCAAGCTCCTCACATTAGCTCACAAGGCACTACACACCTCTACCCCTCAATATCTGGCTGACTTACTCCACTTCCACACTCCTCGTCATACCCCTCGCTCTTTCCACCTCAACCGACTAGCTCTACCTTCACCTTCTCATGCACACCTTCAGACCACACGTTCCTCAGCTTTCTTCTTTGTAGCCCCTGAACTATGGAACTCTCTCCCCCCCCCCTCCCTTCGGCTCGAACCCCATTACCCTACCTTCAAACGCTCACTTAAAACGTATTTGTTCTCCCTTGCCTTCGACCTCCCCCCTCCCTAGCCCCTACCCGCCATCTCTCCATCTGCCCGCCTTACTCATGTCTCTGTCTCTTTTTCTTCTTCAATTGTAACTTCCTTTCCAATTTTCTGGCTTATGCCATTCTGTATATATTTTTATTGTAAACCGCTCTGCCTATCCATGAAGGGCGGTCAATCAAATAAATGAATATGAATATGAATATGCAGGGCTGGCATGACCGTCAGGTAAACTAAGTGGCCTCCTAGAGAGCCAATGGTCCGAGGGCAATCAATTGCCATCACCGCCACTCCTCTCCAGGACCTGCAGTGCTGGTAATGGCCTCAAAAAGCACCTTAAAATGTTGGTGCTGTGGGGCTGTTTGGCTTCTGCCCATTCCAAAGCCCGATCCCAACTTCCTTTTTGCATGGGGGTGGAAGTAGCTTCTACCCCCATACAAAAGGAAGTCAGCATCCGGCATTGGTGGGAGCGGAAGCAATCAGCCCTGCAGCCCCAAAGTTTTAAGATAAATGCCGAAAGGACTGTTTGAAGTCAATGCCACTGATGCAGGGCCCTCAGAAAGGCAGCAATGAAGGCTGGAGGGAGAGGAAGGGCGCAAGGGATGAGGTTTGTCTCATCTCCTTGCACTGGCCCTGGGTACATGGTGTGAAGGGGGCATGTGGAAGATGTGTACAGAGATGTCTGTAAAAGGTGTCTCGGGTGGGGTTATGGACTATCTGAGGCAGTATGTATGTGTGTGAGAATCAGGGGTACAGTGGGGATATTGCAGGCACATTCTTTTCTCATCTCTCCTAAACCAAGTCCTGCACTCTCCTGTCCCTCTTCTTCTCCCCCCTCTCCTCTTCATCTCCCCCTACTGGACTACATGTTCTCTGGCCCTCCAATCCTCCTCCCTGGCTCTTCTCATCGTGTCCCTTCAGGCTAGGGATGAGCATGACAGTCTCTGTGGTTGCCTCTAACGATGTTGCTTGCTGCATCCCGGTCTTCCATCTCAGCCATCACACCTGGGCTGGCAGCATGAGAAGGGCTCATCCACATTTCATCTCCTGCTGTCTCAGGAGTCAATCTAGGCTTACACAATGCACATTCCTGCTGCACAAAAGCACTTTTCTTGTAGCTGGTCTAGGTGGGGCAGCTGATGAGGAAAACAAGGGGTGGCAGAGTAGCACTGTGAAGGGCTGCCATTATTAGCATTTCCCACTGCAGCACTTCTGCCAGATCCTTCAAGTTCTGATGGTAGGGCTGGCCTCTCTGCCACCTACAGCTACTCCCATCATGCTGCCACTGCTGGGCCCTGGCCTTCCCAATACCCTGTGGCTTGCTGCTCCCTCCCATCAAATCTCATTGATGGGAGGGAGCAGCCCGACAAATCTCATTTAGTCCATAAGCATACATCTGCACATTCTCAGATGCACAGGAAGGCACAGTCAGACACACTGACTCATGATTTTTCACAAAACATGTCTAAAAATGAAGGAAATTTCATTGTCATTTTACATATATTATTTGCAAATAGTAGGGCATGTTTACTAAAGTGCACTACCAGGGTAGCACGTGGTTAACATGCGGTATCAGCACCACACTAAAAACCTTGTGCTATTCTTGCAGTGCATGTTGGGACAGAGACTGGAACTGTTATTGCTCCTGCAGGTGTTTTACTGTGGTGAAGGACAGTAAATGCAAGTAGTATGCTGCCCCCCACTAGTAACATGGCCCGCACACGCGCTACCATATTGGTAAAATAAACGAATGTGTTAATCCCCAAGACAAGCACATACTGATGCCAGGTTCTTTTTGATTTTCATGACGATGTCTTTAAAAACAAGATTATAAAGATACGTTTGGATCAAGACTCAAAAGCACTTACCGAGTTAGCAGCACCTGAACACTGGATAAGGCAGTCCAGGAGCTGCACTTTATCCATGTGAATGACAATTTTGTAAAGTCCTGCCAAGTTTCACGCACCTTTGGCAAGTCTATTTCATAAAGTAGGTGCCAACTTTTCTTTACAGAATGCTAGTAAAAGTGGTCAAATATGTGCACTAATCTAAGACATGGTTATTGACGTGAGTCTTAGATCCGATGTAAATGCCCACATCTAGATTTTGTAAAGAAAATTGTATAATTTACATGCATACTCATGTGTTCCATCCATACTTTGCCCATGCACATGCTCAAAGTGCAAGAACACATCCATGGGGGTGACATGCATATTTATAAAATAGCAATCAGCTTAAGTATGCCCTTAATGCAAGCATTTGTAATGCAATGTGAGCTAAATAATAATGAGATGCAAATCATACTGTAGAAAGGCATGCAAAGCCCCTCATTATTAGGTAAATTGAATAACACAGCTTGCGTTTAATCTCACAAGCTGTGTTGTTTGTAGTTAAAGCCAGCTCTGAACTGATATTATTTTTCCTTCATGGGATCACTGGGCCACTAACATATGGCTCGATGCTGCCAGGGAGCCTCTTAAAGGTGACATTTTACTTACCTTTCCTTGAGTCCTGCTAGACCAGTCCAGACAAGTGGGTTGTGTTCCCCTAACAGCAGATTGGTGGAGACAAAGAACCAATGAAAAGCCCAGGTTTCAATGGCATCACTCCTGTGCCTCTATCCTCCTCAGCCACCAGAAGTCCCTTCAGTATTCATCCCAAAGCAAATGGGAGAAACAGAGAAAGCCTCACACAACCTCAATGTGGGCAACAATGAGCAAACAACAGTAGAGAATTATGTACAGGAAGGTAGAAATAGAAGCTTGCAGCCAAGTATAGAAATCATGGCAGAACAAAGGTACTGCAGCAGAAGAACAGAGCAAATACATTTTCAGGGGCGGGCCCTGGACCAGTCTAGCAGGACTCAAGAAAAGGACATTATCTAGTAAGTAAAATGTCATCTTCCATATCGTCCTGCTAGACCAATCCAGACAAGTGGGATGTACCAAATATACAACACCACTGGGTGGGAAGAAGATACAGCAGCTCACAAACCTCTTGAGTAGAAGGTCATGTCCGCCCATGGGTGGACATCCAAGCGGTAATGCTTGACAAAAGTGGAAAGTGATGCCCATGTTGCTGCCTGACAAATCTCTGTAAGGACTACTGAGCTCTGCTCTACCTATAAGGATGCTTGTGCTCAGGTAGAATGGGGACACAGACCTTCCGGAATGGGCCTATTCCATAACAGATATGCTGAGCAATAGCCTTCTTAATCCAGCGCCCCAAAGTCGACTTGGCCACTGCTTCACCCTTGCGTGGGCCAGCAAACAGTACTAAAAGATGGTCTGACTTACGAAAGGAATTCATAACCTTCAAGTACCAGAGAAGCACTCTCCAGACATCCACAAGGCAAAGATCCTTATCCTTCCCCTGATACTGCTCCTTAGAGAAGGAGAGCAAGCAAATTACCTGCCTCATGTGAAAGGGAGACAGCACTTTAGGCAAAGAAGGCACAGACTGAATGGAAACAGCCTCAGGTGAAAAGGACAGATAAGGATCTGGCAAGACAGAGCCTGCAGCTCGGAGATCTGCCTTGCAGAACAAATTGCGATCAAGAAGACAGTCTTGAGTGTCAAATTCTTCAAGGTAGCACACTTCAACAGCTCGAAGGGGGGCTGCCATCAGGGCCCTGAGCCCAGAGACAGATCTCAGGAAGGGATCATAGACCGAAGGGGAGGACGCAGACATCGAACCCCTTGGAGAAAACAGGAGACATCCGAGTGCAAGGCCAAGGACTTGCCCACCACTGGACCATGGAAACAGGCCAAAGCTGCCACCTGAACCTTCAGGGAACTAATAGAGAGGCCCTTCTCTAGGCCATCCTGCAGGAAAGCCAACAAGGAAGACACCTTGGCTGTCTCAGGAGCCAAGTGCCACGTGCCACACCGGTGCTCAAAGAGGCACCATATCATACATATGCTAGCTTGTTAAACCTCCTCTGGGTGTATAGTAGAGATTACAGATGGATAGTGGCCCTTATGCACTAGCAATCTCCTTTCAAGAGCCATGCCGTAAGTGAGAAGGGTGTCGTGTCCTCTAGGATGATCAGTCCCTGCCACAATAGCCCCCAAGATGGAAGCAGCCTAAAGGGAGGCACTTGAAGAAGCCATATCAGGTCTCCGAACCATGCTTTCTGTGTAAATCTGGTGCCACCAGAACAATCCTGCCTGCCAAATCACACGTCCGACAAGGGACCATGGAGCCGATGACTGGGCCAAGGCTGTGTTAGGGCATCGATGCCCTTGAACCCTATCGCTGTGTGGTGACTGAAGAAGCAGAATGCTTTGGCATTGAAGCAGGTCGCCATCAAATCCATTTTGGGGTAACCCAGGGATGTCAAATCAACTGAAATGCTGGCTAAGGAAGTCTGCTTCAACGATGTCCACTCCAGCAATGTGCTGAGTCAACAAGACTAGAAGGTTCTTCACCCAGGTACAGGAGATTCATCTCCAGGGCCTTTCTGACACTTCTTGTGCTGCCCTGCCAGTTGACATAAGACACCATCATGGCATTGTCTGAAAACACTCAGGGCTGAAAACACAGCCCTTGACTAGGGGCCAGAAACACAGAAGAGCCAACCTGATGGCCCTCAATTTCAGGCAGTTGATGGACCATACCACTTCCTTGCGTTTCCAACAGCCCTGATCCTTTCAGTCTTGCCAATGGGCTTCTCAGCCCAAGAGACTGGCATCTATTGTCAGCAGGATCCAGGAGAAATTGTCCAGTGGTATGTTCTTCCTCAGATGACAGGGTTACTGCCACCAATGCAGGCTGAACCTCACCCTCAACATTGGCGGAAGCCTGCACTTGAACTCCTAAGAACTCGGGGACCATCGAATCAACAAGGACTGCTGCAATTGCATGTGAGCACATGCTCATGAGACCATCTCTGTGGTTGCTGCCATCAATTCGAGGAGCTGAAAATAATCCCAGACTCTGGGACTCTGCTATGTACAGAATATTGCCAGACAATACAACAGACTTCTGACTTTCTCCTCTGGCAGAAAAAGTCTGACCACTTGAGTGTTGAACCAGGCACCCGGAAACTCCAAGGACTGGGAAGGTAAAAGCTGGCTCTTTCCCTGATTGATCATCTAGCCGAGGCTTTCCAAAAAAGACACCACTTGGGATGTTACCCGAGATGCTTCTAACAGGGAATGGGCTAGGATGAGCCAGTCATCTAGGTAGAGATGGACATAGATCCCTTGGCGCTGCAGCACTGCAGTCATCACCATCATGACCCTTGAGAATGTCCTTTGGGAGGTGGAAAGCGCCAAGGGAAGGGTGGAAAACTGATAGAGCCAAGCATGGAAAAATGCAGATACATCTGCTGATCCACCCAGATCAGGATATGAAAATATTGGCCAGATCCAGAGAAGCCAAAAATTCCCCTCGGTGCACTGCTCGAATCACAGAGCGTAAGGTTTCCATCTGAAAGCGCAGGATGGGCTGAAAGGAACCATCCTTCTTTGGCATCATGAAGTAGATGGAATAACTATCCTTGCCCCACTCGTCTGAGGGCATGGGCACCACCACATTTCAGTGAAGTAAGTTGTCCAAGGTGGTCCACACCATGGCACCTTTGATTGCAGACCCACAAGAGGAAACAATGGAGGCATCGGGAATCAGCTTCTTGCATTCCAGGACATGGCCAAATTGAATGGTGTCTAGCACCCAGCAATCTTTGGTAACCTGGGCCAATTTCTGAAAGAAGAGGTGAAGCCTGCCCCCCACCAGAGTCACCAGGGAATTGGTTCCAAAACCTTCATTGTGTGGCCTGGGAGGGTCCTCCTCTAGATGGGGCAGAGTCTCTGGATCCTTGTGCTCCAAGAAAGTGGTATTTAAAGGTGCAGAAGAATTGAAGGAAATATCGATACATCGGGAAGATGTATTACAACTATTGGATGGGCTGAGGAGTAGCAAATCACCTGGGCCGGATGGTATACATCCAAGGGTGTTGAAAGAACTGAAATACGAGATTGCAGACCTGCTATTGGTAATCTGTGAACTATCATTAAAATCATCTCTAATACCTGAAGATTGGAGGATAGCCAATGTAACACCAATTTTTAAAAAGGGTTCCAGGGGTGATCCAGGAAACTACAGACAGGTGAGCCTGACATCAGTACCGGGAAAAATGGTAGAAACCATCATAAAGAATAAAATTACTCAGCATGTAGATAGTCATGACCTAATGGGAGACAGCCAACATGGCTTTAGACAAGGAAGATCTTGTCTTACTAATCTGTTATGTTTTTTTGAAGGAGTGAATAATCAGGTGGACAAAGGTGAGTCGGTTGATATTGTGTATCTGGACTTTCAGAAAGCCTTTGACAAGGTCCCTCATGAGAGACCTTTGGCAAAACTAAAGAGTCATGGGATAGGAGGCAGTGTACTATTGTGGATCAGTAACTGGTTAAAAGATAGAAAGCAGAGGGTAGGGCTAAATGGCCAATTTTCCCAATGGAGAAAGGTGAATAGTGGTGTACCCCAGGGATCTATGCTGGGTCCGCAGCTTTTTGACATATTCATAAATGACCTGGAAAGTGGAATAACGAATGAGGTTATCAAATTTGCAGATGACACAAAACTATTTAAAGCTGTTAAAACCCAAGAGGATTATGGAAAATTGCAAGAGGATCTTGATAAATTGGAAGACTGGGCATCAAAATGGCAGATGAAATTTAATGTGGACAAGTGCAAGGTTATGCACCTAAGGAAGAACAACCCAAACTATGGTTACACGATGCAAGGTTCCACATTAGGAACCACCACCCAGGAAAAAGATTTAGGCGTCATTGTGGATACCATGTTAAAACCCTTGGCCCAGTGTGCAGCAGCGGCCAAGAGAGCAAATAGAATGCTAGGTATGATAAGGAAAGGAATGGAAAATAAAACAAAAGATATTATAATGCCTCTATATCGTTCCATGGTGAGACCGCACCTTGAATACTGTGTGCAATTCTGGTCGCCGTATCTTAAAAAGGATATAGCGATTTTAGAAAAGGTTCAGAGAAGAGCCACCAAAATGGTAAAGGGGATGGAAGGATACTCCTATGAAGAAAGGCTAAAAAGGTTAGGGCTCTTTAACCTGGAAAAGAGACGGCTGAGGGGAGATATGATAAAAGTCTATAAATTAATGAACGGAGTGGAACGGGTAAACGTAGATCGATTGTTTATGTTATCAGAATATAGAAAGACTAGGGGACATGCAATGAAGCTACAGGGTAAACTATTTAAGACTAATAAAAGAAAATATTTTTTCACTCAACATGTAATCAAACTCTGGAATTTGTTACCGGATGATGTAGTAAAGGCTGTTAGTGTAGCTGGGTTTAAAAAAGGTTTGGACAAGTCCCTGGAGGAAAGGTCCATAAACCATTATTAAGAAGGGACCCAGGATATCAATGCTTGAATCAATACAAGCATTGTGGAACCTGTGTCCCTTGGGGAAACTGCTAGGTACGTATGACCTAGATTGGCCACTGTTGGAAACAGATGGACCTTGGTCTGACCCAGTATGGCATATCTTATGTTCTTATGTTCTTAAAGGACTGAGAATGAGCCCAAGGTCCTGAAGCAGATCGGAAGAAAGGTTTTCCAGGTCAGTAGTGATGATAGTCCCAAGACCCCTGGGAATCCAGCCAGCGCAACGTTGGTAGTCAGGCAGAGGCTGATGAGAAAGGGGCACTAATCTACTTCACAGCCCCTTGGACCTGTCTTCTGGGAGGCAGTAGGATTTTGTTTCACCTAGAGGAGTAGCCTAGTAGTTAGAGCACTGGCTTGGTAGCCAAGAGACCAGGGTTTGATTCCCATTAGCCCTCCTTGTGGCCTTGGCCAAGTCACTTAAGTCTCTATTGCCTTAGAAGAAAGGTCTGACAATCTACTTCCAGTCACACTGCCAAGAAAACCCTGGAGCTGCTGTGTCACTAGGAGTCAGCATTGATCAAAAAGCATGCATTGCATTTCAGTTTCTCCAAATCAGTTCCACAGCATACATTGCAGCTGTTCCAAAGAGGAGCTTCCCCTTAAAGGACAGTTGAGCCAAACAGGCTTTGGAGGATTTCTATGCTGCCCAGTGATGGAGCCAAATCCAAGTCCATGGCACCATCCCTGGCTGCCAAGCACACCAGTCATACATGACATCAGAAAGACAGGTTATAGTTGATTCTAAGAGAGAAGCAACTGAATCCAGTGGAGCAGGGCTCAAGACTTCAAATTGGTACATACCCCCAGCTGTAGAATAACCACTGCCACAGCAAACTGGCTCTTCAGCAAGAAATCAACCTTGTGGTCCAGAACATCCTTTAAGGCTGATCTGCCTTCCATTTGAATAGTCATCCATCTGGTAACTGCTGTGACCTGTGCATCCATCTTGGAAATGCCAACCACTCGCCAGGAGAGAGTAGATCTTCTTATAGTCTCTTAATCCTTTAGGCAGGGAGTCAAGTGAGTCCCACTCGAACCAGATCATTTCTTTGATCACCCTGGAAACAGGAAGGCAGTAGTAGATTTCCGTATCCTTGAAGACGCGGGTGTACTTTCGGCTCCTGCTCCGTGCTGGAAACATCTGTCAAATTCAATGCTGGAAATCAATGCTGCCAGCTCCTCCTTCCAGAACAGGCTGATCATGCTGGCCTCTGCATAGGCTTCGGTAGGTCCTCATCCACATTAGAGCCCAATATCGCGTCATCTGGATCCGAAGCAGTCTACATCTTGGATAGCTCTCAACTCTTTCTCATGTTTAGGGAGTGTCCCATGCCAGGGATGCTTAGCTAAAGGTAATTGAACAGGGCTTCGACTTTCAGCTTGCCCGACATGAGACTGCATCCAGGGGTACCTAGAGGCCGCAAGCTCTAAATTTCCAAACCAGAAGGACCAGGCTTGTTGCAAAATGGAAAAGAATTCTGGGGAGGACAATCCAAACTCTGGAAGCTCTCCTCTTGGAAAAGGCTCCCCGACACCAGGGAGCTAGGGGACGAAGAGTGGCTCATAGCATGGTTGCGGGAGCCTCCGGCTGGATGAGCATCCTTACCCTTAGCGCCATCTTGCACCTCCTGCCCTGAGGCAGGTAAAGGCAAACTAACTATATCCCCTGGCTGAGAGAGGGAAAGCATGCCCTCCCGGGGCGACTCAGAAGCTGCCATACAGGAAAGGCAGAGTCCAGAATCCAAGGATGAGGCTCCTTGCCTGACACAGGTCAAACATCGTTTCCTGGAAGAAGACATAGAGAGTTAGGGTAAGTATCACAAGAGTGCATGCTAAGGCTGCATTGTTCTGCAAGTGTGTGTTAAATGTGCTTTTATGTAATGCACATTAAAACTGCTAGGGAATAAGCACACGTTGGAGCAACTTGGGCAGAATGCACATTAGGACTGCATGACCCCCCAGGTGCACACTAGGCAAAGAAACGTTACTAGAACATGCAGAAAATGGTGGGAAACCCCCACAGAGCGCCACCGGTTGCTAATAGTCCACCCTGAATTGCATACCTCATAGATGGAACCGAGAGCCCCCAACAAGGAAAATGACAAGAACAAGCCATGGTACCCACCCCCTTGAGAGCCCCAGGCGAAGGATCTGTGTTGGGCTCTGCTCTACTCTCCTGGAACTGCTTCACTGGTTTTATTTTTAACAGCACTATGTGAAAGGTGGCTGGCAGGCAGATCCCTCTGAGAGACTTCTGCAATCTTCAGGAGAGAGCAGGTGAAAAAGGAGGCAGGAGAAAGAGGGAGCTGAGGTTGTGTGAGTTTGCTGTACTCTTTCAGATCCTTCCAAATCCTTCCAATTTGTGGCAGCTCAACAGGCCCTTATCATGATGAGGGCATGAAACTGAACCAATTTTCTCTCCTATGGCTACCAAAAAGACTGCAGTCTAGTGGAGCTTCCTACTCGCACTCAAGTGACAGTCACTCCATTAGGGCTTGAGGTGGTCATTCACGAGCATTTAATCAATCTCTTTTCCTCTCAGTCCTCAGATTTTCTACAGAGAGGAGGAAATCCCTTCACCATCTACTGGAGACAAAGAAATACTGAAGGGACCTCTGGTGGCTGAGGTGGATAGAAGCACAGGAGTGATGTTACTGAAACATGGTAGGGGAACACAACCGACTTGTCTGGACTGGTCTAGCAGGACGATATGGAATGGACTGTTACCCAAAAAAGATTTCCCCTCCTTGTTCCCCCTTCTCAGTACAGATGATAGCCTCTGTATTCCCGATTCCTCTCCCACCAGAGATGACACTCTCACCCCCGAAATCCCAGACAGCCCAAGTCCCCTTTTCCTCCCCCCCCCCCCCCCCCCCCAACATTTCTTCATAGACTGGCAGGCCAGCTTACTCCTCCATTGTGCTACATTAAAAACATGGCTGTTGGCTCTACTTCTTCATCTGCAATTCAATGAGCCAGACCTACTTTCAAGAGCCTTTATTATAATGAAACAGTTTCATCAATGGTTGTGTTTTATCTTTTTTGTTTGGTTATAAAAACAAAAATCAGTAGGTCATATAAAGAGAGAACTTGATGTAAAAAAAAAGTTGCAGCTCTTGTCACCGTGTTGCATTTAGGGCTTACAAGGGTAAGGAAGGAGAGGAAGGGTAGAGAGGGAAGCCCAGATCTGCAAGACTTGCTTGAGAGAAATGCATTAAACAAGATTTTGTCATCTTTCTTTGTCACGCACAGGATAGAGTCAAATGGCACTTTTTGTATCAGTGACAAAGTAGCCCCTGTGGTTATAATGGGAACTGTGTGCCAGCAGCAGGGACGTTTTAGAAAGACCCCTACTCTGAACATATTTGGAGTTGAGGGATCTGAAAGATGACTGATACTATGAAAGTATGTGGTTCATCGGTGGAATGAAGGGTGCTCTGCCTCTTCTGCAACCCAGATTTATTTTTGTTTGAGACATACAAAACACATTTGTCTACCTATCTCCTGAATACATCCTTGCTATTAGACAAAATATGGGGCTAGTCATGCTTTAGACCCCATAAAAACCAGGCTGAATTTGTCCCCCTAATTATGTTTTAATTTTATAATGCTTAATTAGGTATAGTGATGTAAAACAGATAATAGAACCAAACAGAGCCTTCTGCAGTTCCTATGCTGTAGCCTTTGTATAAACCTTGTATAGCAGGGGGTATTGGCATCCACAGACATTCCACCTGCTGATGAGTGCATGCAGACTGCATATGGCTTCCTACAGAATTCTCACAGATAGGCAGAAATCTGCATTTCGCATTTTAACATTTATATGCAAATTAGCTACTTGCTTATACAGTGTGATCTGTAACCTGTTCAGGGGTAATTTTATAAAGCTTTCTCCTTGTGTACAGCCTGTTTTACATGTAAAAAAGAGCTTTTATAAATTACACGACTAAATATGCGCATAAAAGGAAGGCACAGGGAAGGCGAGCACCTACCTTTTACGTGATCCGCATGTAGGAGCTTCCAGTGGTGTCATTTGGGTGAAGCGGAGGCAGAGCTGCGATATACGCGCGTATGTCATAAAATACACAGGTACAGTATGTGTGTAGAGTACATGCACACATTTACACTTTTTCAGAGTTGGTGTAAATTTGTATGTGGGTATTTACACACTACCGAGGCTGGTTCTGGGGTCTATTTTAGAAAGACACATAACAGATGCTCTTTTTCAGACTTCCTAATAGGTGTCCTGTTATAAAATTACCCCCACAGTGGCCCTAGGCAGCAGCTTGGAAGAACCACCATGTGTGCTGCAGCCTTTAGAAATCAGTGAAATACAGCCATTTTAGGTCTTCTTCTCCTATTCTTTTTGTCCTCCTTCTCTGTATCTGCTCTCTGTCATCTGAAAGTGGCCATGGACATGATATTCCCTGCTGATCCAGGGCTAGAATGGAAACCTTGTTCAAGGTTAAACCCTTCAATGCTATTCAAAGGCAGCAAGGACTGCTTATGTGCAGTTAAGCACTCTTCTTACTCCGGGGTACACAAACGCTACTAAAGGACTAGCATATTTTTACTTACTGTGGTTCTTGGATGGAACCTCCCACACAGTGAAATCTCTCAGGGATGGTCTTCCAGTCTTTAGCCATTTTTACCATGGCACCTGCATCCAGTACGCCATAACCAAATAAATGGTTAAACTCCAGACCGACCCCGTTCCTGCGCCACCGATGAACTTCATCATGAAGCTGGTTCCTTTTAGATGTAAGCACGGTCAGGTGCTGCATATCTCTCCATGTTAATTCAGGACTGGGAAAAAACAAACACACTTACTTTGTGATATTTGCTTTTTAAAAATGCCCTCCGAGACAGTCCTTGCACAGAACAAATGCGCTGTATGCAGCTGAGCACAGAGTACAGTGGCATTTCACAATACACTGGTGCACAGATAAGGGTAATCTTATAAGGTTTTCTCAGTATATACAGTTGGATTTATACATGAAGAAGGCCAGTTATAAAACTACATATCTGCTCTCAGCTTTATAAGTGCACATACTTACAAGGTCATGTGTAAAAGGTGTTTGTGGGGGTGTAATTTGGGCAGAGCAGAGGTAGAGTTGTGATGTATGTATGTATTTTGTAAAATACTGGGGTATATGCATAGAGTATTCACACACATTACATCAGCTTCAGGACAAGTGTCAATGACTCAATTTGTGCATGTCAATATATATATGTTATTCGGACTGGTTCTAAAAGTCTATATTATAAAGCTGCATACATATATTGCCTTGATTAAATAGGCTTAAATTTAGTGCCTTTTTGGACTTTAATAGTAATGTGCACAGGAAGAAAAATGTGGTTAGTTTCCAGATTTTTTCATAAATTGTAACTAATTTTGGGGTGCTTTAGGTTACGTTCACACATTCATTTCAATACAAACTTTTTAGTGCGTGTTAACTTGGTTTACTGTGCAGTAACTGATTAATGCCTGTTAAAATCAATTTAGTGTACACTAAATTTTTACGGTGCCTTAATGAACCAAAGGTACACTAATAAATACACCCCCCTCCCCCAGGATGCTAAGGGTGCTAGCTCTCAGTGCGGTTGTGGCATGCACTAAAGGCACACATTGGACACACGTTGACAGGTAGTTCTGGGCCATGACAGCACAGCTTAATTTCAGTGCTAACTATCCATGGCACATTAGGGTTGTAAGTGGTTGGGTCAGGGCAGAGAATGGGGGGGGGAGAGCCCTATGCGGTCAGCGCACCAGTGCTAGATGGGTAGTGGAGGTAAGTGCACCCACGCCACTTTGTGCCATGGCAAGCCTGCATGCACCGTGTTAGCTGCTGAGAACATGCTGTCCATGCCCCCGCTAGTTAACAATATGGTGTTGCCCTAACGCACCAGGGATTTACATGTTAGCAGTGTATTAGATGCAGCACCCTTTAGATGTAACACTCAGCGCCCTTTAGTAAAAAGGCTTTTTAGACTTTAAACATAGGCATCCTGTTATAGAATTACCCATACTGTATACTCCCTAACACTGTATATTCCTTGTGATAGGATATCACAAGGGTCTCCCAACAATACATTTCCTATTACTGTTCATTTGGCATTTCAATCATATTTCAAAATATCAAGGTCTGAGGAAAGATACATTTTCGGAAATTATATTTTACTGACAAACATGTAAGGCTAAGAGAAGTATTCATTCATCAATCTTAGCACCTTCAAAAAGATATAAACAGGATGGATTCAGTCCAGAAGGCAGCTACTAAAATGGTCAGTGATCTTCTTCATAAAACATATGAGGACAGAATTAAAGAACTCATTCTGTATATTTCGGAAGAAAGGCAAAAGAAGGGAGATATGATAGAGACATTTAAATACTTCAGTGGCATACATGTACAAGATGAGCCTCTTTTAATTAAAAGGAAGCTTGAATGAGGAGGATAGGATGAAGGCAAGAGGAGATAGACTCAGAAGTAGTATAAGGAAATATTTCTTTATAGAAGGGGCAGTGGATGCGTAGAAAAGCCTCCCAGCAGAGCTGATGGAGACAAGGACTGTCTGAATTCAAGAAAGCATGGGACAAGTAGAGAGGATTTTTAAGGGAGAAGAAAGGATTGTAGAGTTTAGTAGTTTGTATGGATGGACAAACTGAATAAGCCATTTGTCTTTATCTTTGTTTCTCTGTTACTTCTGCAATTGTAGTATTAATTAATTATGGACAAATGTGCATCTTTTTTCACTAGGAATTGAGCAAGAGTTTGTACTGACGTGGAGCCTGATTCAGGTAAGGTGATGTTCAGGATGTCCAGATGTCCCCAAGGAAGACGGGCCTGTTTGAACCCGATTCTGGTCTGCAGGAACAAAATGCTTCTGCATTGCAAAGAATCAGCCCCTTGGACGGCCCAGTGTGCCCCTGCCACCTGCGGGGATGTCCTCCCCACAGGTGCCCCCGACTCCTACAGCTTCGGCCCCCCTCTTCCCTGCTGCCCAACCCACGACTAGCCTGCCGGGGCCTGGATCGGGCGGGGGGACCCCCCACACCCAGCCCCAGCCCTGGAGGGGGATCCCTAGGCCTACAGATTTGTGCTGCTTATTCCACCTTTGAAGTGGAATAAGAATCAGGTCCCCACGGACTCCACAGGATGCACAGGGCCATGACCTGAATTGGCCCCGTGCGTCCTGCCGGGCTAGCCTGCCCCTGCTCCGCCCAGATCCCCCCCCTCCTTCCCCCAATCGTCTCTCCCGTCCTGATGTTCGGGGAGAGACAGAGGGGGAATTGGGACTGGATGGCTTGTGGGACTGCACATCCCGCCGGGACATGTAGTTCTGCAACCTGCGTCCCAGAATCTGGCCCATAGAAGTCAATGAATTACCTTTCAGTAAGATGATCAGTTAGCTCGATGTCATAGGCACAAACCAGATTCCAGTTTTTCTAATAAAAGGAAAGTTGTAGGTCACTAGATTGAAGGGGGTAAACCTGGATTAATTTATTATGCCCTTCATGACAAAAAGCTATCAGAGCATGTCAGTTTAATGGCTGTTTTCTTAAGCAGACTTCAAAATCTGTAACAAAATGAGAACACCTGAGGTTTTGCTTATACAGATCCCAATGCCCTAAATCTTAAAAATAGATTAGGGGAAAAAAAGTTCACTGCTAGAAACCATAAATAGCTGTGGCAACTCTGTGTGGATTAACAAAACTACTTTCATTAACAGTTTCTTAGGCCTTTTCTGCAATAGACTATGGGGTATGTTTAATAAACTGCGCTCATGTGCGCGGCGCACATTAGCGTGCGCTAAGGTACCTTAGCGCATGCTAATGATGCGTATTTGTGCCCCGCACAGGTGCGTGCCGCACTAAAGTGCCCGCTCATGTGCGTGACGCGCTAATGTGCGATAAAGGCGTGGAAGGGCTCCCGGAGGACGGAGGAAGGCTCCCCAGGGGCGGAGAGAAGGGGTCAATGGGTGGAGAGTGGGAGGGGAGAGGCTCCCCACACACGAGCGTGACTGAAATACAAGGCAAAAAATACCGCGAGTGAAAACCTTGCGGTAGAGCCGATTTAAAGGGAAGAGAAACGATTTCTGTCAGCAATGTACAGCAAAACCAGGGAAACCTACAAAACAGTGATAAGTGTGATACATGTGCACAGAACAAAAGTGCAAATAAACATTGAAAAGGACCCCAACAAAATAAAATAAAATTATAATCAAGCTGGGCAATAGTGATAGTAATGGGAAACATCAAAAAACACTCCCAAGAAAGCCGCAAAAAATAAATATGAATTTTAGAAGGGTCTACACTCCGTCCCCATACAAGGTGAATGATCCCACAGTGAAATAGCACTGATCAGGGTTTCCCTCTCCATTGGACAGGTTACCTATGGCATGCACATGTTCCACAACAGCAGGGCGGGTAGGTCGGAATGGGCAACTGGAAAGATGCTGGGAAAGGGGATACAGAGGGCTGCAGGCGGCACATGCTGTGGTGCAGCTGGGGCACAGTGCGGACTAGGCAGATGCCTAGATGGCACTTAGGAATGCTGAAACCGAACAGCAGCCAGACAGCAACTGATGAGGGCCCAACATGGGCATGAGAGTATTTAGCACAGTGTCACAGGGGGTAGTACCCAGCAGGTACCCCCAAGGGCACAGAACATTGGCAGGCGGTGATTGGGGGACGTCTGGACAGATATGCAGGCACCCATACCCCAGAACCTGCACCATAGGCAGCCGCCTATCCGCACACAGGATGGCCTGAGACTGCGTACCACCAGCACCACCAGCAGCAGGGCATGTCAGCATGGTGGCACAGGGGTACTGGAGGTGGAGGGGGCCAGTGGCAGCTGGCCAGAGCAGACCATGGCCTAGCCCTGTGTAGGTGGGTGCAATGCACTGCAACAGACAGGTCCTGCCGGACAAACAGTCATGGTATCATCAGGGAATGCACTGTCTCTGTGGCAACACGGTGATGCAGTGCACACAACCAGTGTGTTTGGAGACAGAAGGTCATAGGTTCAAGCCCTACAGAGCACAGACACCAGAAACATGCACATTACCTAGAGCAGATTCCCCCAAATGCAGTCCTGGAGGGCCACAAATCCTTCAGGTTTTATGCTGTCTCCAATCTAATGAAGCTACAGGGTAAACTATTTAAGACTAATAAAAGAAAATATTTTTTCACTCAACGTGTAATCAAACTCTGGAATTTGTTACCGGAGGATGTAGTAAAGGCTGTTAGTGTAGCTGGGTTTTAAAAAAGGTTTGGACAAGTTCTTGGAGGAAAGGTCCATAAACCATTATTAAGAAGGGACCCAGGATATCAATGCTTGAACCAATACAAGCATTGTGGAACCTGTGTCCCTTGGGGAAACTGCTAGGTACATATGACCTAGATTGGCCACTGTTGGAAACAGAATACTGGGCTTGATGGACCTTGGTCTGACCCAGTATGGCATATCTTATGTTCTTATGGAGCGGTACTGGTGGTGGAGGTGGCAGCAGCTGGTGGCAACATCAGACCATGGCCTAGCCCTGTCCAGGTGGGTGCCGTGCACTGCAACAAACGGGCCCTGTCGGATGTACAGTCATGGACTCCCCAGGGAATGCAGCACATCTGTGGCAACACGGTGGTGCAGTGCACACAGACAGTGTGTGCAAGAACAGAAAGTCACAGGTTCAAAGCCCAGCTGGCGCTACTGCCAATCCAGTCCACATATTTTTCCCACAACTAAACCGTGATAGTAAGGACAAACCTTTCTTGCAGAGAACATACGCATGGTTAATACGCCTACATTTTACCCCACCGAGCACAGACACCATAAACAGGCGCATTACCTAGAGCAGAGTCTCGCAAATGCAGTCCTGGAGGGCCAAACACCATTCAGTTTCCATGCTGCCTCTAATAAAGATGCCAGTGCTGCATATCTATGTACCACCCCCATGGTATGCAGATGTATCTCATGCATATTCATGAGGGACAGCATGAAAACCTGAAAAGTGTTTGGCACACCAGGAAGTTGGGAACCTCTGCCGTAAAGCAGCATCCAACAGGGGCAGACACACCCACACCCACAGGCCCCATTAGCCAATGCCTCCTGGAGAGGCAGGACATTGGGCCCTGCTTGCATCTCCCAATAATAGCACTTGCATACCTTAGCAATACCACCCTACACCTGGGTATACGGTACACAGCTATCAAACGTTTGCTATGATTACTGGCAGATAGCAATTCCTACGTTAAGCACAGTTTGCTGACTGAGCTCCATCATAACAATCTTTCTGATATCTGCGGTGTGTGCTTCAGGTCTGGTCTCTGACAGTGTTTACCACCCTGGGGAGTGACCTCCAACAGTATTGCGTACCATATCCATGCCTGTACTTTGCCCATGACTGGTGTGGTGGCCAGGGCTGCTAAACTCCTCTATAGTAGCACAATGCTGGCATAGGTGTGGGAGTGTGTGTCTGTCTATCCAGTGTGTGGTGGCTGCAAACACCCTCCACAGCCCACACTGCCAGCACTGTTGCCAGTATTGGCCTGCCAATGTGCATAATGAGGAGCAAGGTACCATGGGTATAGCCCGGACAGGATGGCCTGGCCAGGATGCATCTGCACAGGGCATAGGGCAATGGCTGGGACATTGTAGTGCCCGGCCACCACCTACACAGACAGGGTGGCCACAGCATGTCCTGCTGGGAGATCACTCACACCCTGACTGTGCAGTGACCATGGCATGGCTAGGCACCCCCATAGTGCTATAAAGTATTTCTCTCATGTGATATTTATGGGTTTCCTTTTGGGACCCAGTCACTGACTTATCTGCTTGTTGTGTATGCATTTCCACCAGAAACATGCACGATGGACTAGCTAGCAGACTGTTTGCAGCTGATATGTGTCTTGATGGAGCGCCTTGCAGGTTGCAGTGGCTGAAGGCTTGCTGCAGGAGAATATCAGATAGTGGTGGGGTGCAGCTTAGCATATCCAGGCCTAATGTCTGTCTGCTATTGTGTTATGGATGTGTACAGAGCTGCATTAACTGCCCTGTAGGACAGGGGTAGGGAACCCTGGTCCTGGAGAGCTGCAGACCAGTCAGGTTTTTGGGATATCCCTAATGAATATGCATGAGATATATATGCATTAGAGATATTCTGCCAACCTGACTGGTTTGTGGCCCTCCAGGGCTGGATTTGGAGACCCCTGCCTTACACCTCTGTCATTTAAGATTGTGAGTGGGCAAGGTGCAGATGTCCAAGACATCAAAAAGGTTAGATAGAAGGTGTCACATTCCTCCTCACTTCTCACCACCACCAAAATATTGTCTATTAGACAACTTTTTGGTGGTGGTGAGAATCGAGGAGGAATGTGACACATTCTATATACCCTTTCGATGTCTAGGACATCTGCACCTTGCCCACTCACAATCTTAACTGACAGAGGTGTAAGGCAGGGGTCTCCAAATCCAGCCCTGGAGGGCCACAAACCAGTCAAGTTGGCAGGATATCTCTAATGCATATATATCTCATGCATATTCATTAGGGCTATCCCAAAAACCTGACTGGTCTGCGGCTCTCCAGGACCAGGGTTCTCTACCCCTGCTGTAGGGGGTCTGTTCCCCAGCAGGACTGGGGTTGATGGTCCCCACTACTGCAACCATTGCAGGGAGGTAGAACGTGGATCTGTTGGTGGGAGACCCTGTTTACCACCTTTAGCCCTGAAGGAGGAGGTGGGTGGTGGTGGTGGTACATAATCCTCATGGGGATCCATGGTGGCTACACCTGACTGAGACATACAGATATATCCAAAGTGTGTCTGCAGAAACTACCTATCTCCCACATTTGCACTACTGGGGACCTACAACATGGCCTATTTCTGCCATGGAAGGTGCTGTGGACCTGGTGCTGGACGCCTCACCGCACCCTCAGGGTGAGCACAGTACCCGCACAATGTGACGGTGTGTAGCTACTCTGTGCCAGTAGCATACACGGTCAGTTCCCCCTACCAGGCTGAGGTGCTGTGGGGGTGCATACCCCATCTTGTGTTCATCTGTGGACAGCTGATTTTCATGTGCAGTGCATCATGGGTACGGGTGGGCTAATCCTATCCTGGTGACCACAGCAGACTGTCTGTGTGGTGACGTGCAGTCCCTCTGCAGCCAGCCAGGGGCTTGCTAGCAGCTATAGAGCTGTAGCCCACTGGTTATTTCACTGCCTGTGGAGCCAGAGGTCATGGGTTCAAACCCACAGTGGGGTTATTTGATAGGGCTGCCCAAAGCATTATCTCTTTTTAATGTACATTATTGCTGCCAGCAAAAACACTCTCTGCATACTGTACCCATAAGGTGCCTCAGAGGGCGCTTTATAGGGCACCTTATGGTTACCGTCCATATAAGGTGCACTATACGTTATCCTGTGGAGTGACTTATAGGGTGCCCTATAGGGGACATTTTAGGGTGCCATAGCGGACAGTGCACTTTATAATGTGCCCTATGGAGTGCCTTATAGGGTGCCTTCTGCGGCACCTTCAGTTACGGCACGTGAGGGCGTGTTTGCTGGCAGCAATTAATAAAATACAAATGAAGTGCTGCAGGAAACAATACGTACATTGCAAAGCTGATGCCTCAGCCAGCCTTACATATTAGGCACACTGGGGAGCAAACTCATGACCCTTGTATCAGCAGTCAGTGCCTTAACCATTGTGCTACACTGCTGTTCCTCCTTGCATGTCAGCGCACCTACTTCAGATTTCCATGCATTTAAATGCACAGTGCTGCCATCAAACGCAGTGCTATGACCTTGCTGTGCCTCATAGGGCACCCTATATGGCGCACTATAGGCCACCCTTTTAGCAACATTGTAGGGTGCCGTGGCGGACAGTGCACTTTAGAATGTGCCCTCTGGGGTACTCTATGAGGCACCTTATGCAGCACCTTATGTTACAATACGTTGAGGGTGTGTTTTCTGGCAGCACTAATTAAAATAAAAATAAAATGCCCCCTAAAGCACTATTATCTATGACAGGTAATGCCTCAGCCAGCCTTCTTCATTAGGCACAGTGGGGGTTTGAACCTATGACTCTTGCATCATTGGTTAGTGCCTTAACCATTGTGCTACACTGCTGCTCTGTCTTGCATGTCAGCGCACCTACTTATGATTTTCATTCCTTAAACTGCACAGTGCTGCCATCAAAAACAGTACTGTGACCTTGCGGTACCTCATACGGCACCCTATAATGCGCCCTATAAGCAACATTCTAGGGTGCCTTGGCGGACAGTGCACTTTAAAATGTGCCCTCTGGGGTACCTTATGGGGCGCCTTATGTTACAGTGCTTTCAGAGTGCGTTTGCTAGTAGCAGTAATTAAAATAAAATTAATATGCCTCAGACTGCAACATTACCTTTAACAGGTAATACCTCAGCCAGCCTTCTTTATTGGGCACAGTGGGAGATTGAACCCATGATCCTTGCACCATCGGTCAGTGTTTTCACCATTGTACTGTGGCTCTCTACTTGTGCTTGTACATCAGCGCGCCACTTATGCTTCCCGTGCAAGTTTCTCATGCGCTAATGTGCGTGGGGCACATGAGCGCACAGCGCACATTAGCGCATGATTAATCCCGGTTTGCTTTTTCAGACTGAAACGCCCACTCCTTATATGGCATCCCGCACAATAGCGCACCACGCACCTAACGGGGTTTTAGTAAACATACCCCTAAGTACTTGTTGCCAAGGTTTGATCTGACCCTCTGTCAGTCCATCTGTACATGTTTGTTTGTTAGGGATATGTATTCGTGAGCACACATTCAGTTCATTTGGGTGGCTAAAAATTGTAAAGTAGGTCAAATTGCTTATATGTGCATATACTAAGAATTAACGTGCACAATTTCTGCATGTTAAAAAGTTCTAGTACCTAAACAATGAATATTGTGACCATGAAACAATGTCTAAAAATCAGGACATATTTATTTTAAACAAGCACAAACCTAATTTTTTTGTCTGTGCCCACCCCTATTGTTTGTGCATGGCAGATAGGTAGTTAGCCACACACATCACCTCACACACACCCTTACACCCCCTCCCCCATTCACATACCTTCACACATTTTTCTAGATGCCTTCCAAACCCCATACCTGGGGGAGGAGTGGCCTAGTGGTTGGGGCAAGGCACCAAAAGTCAGTGGTTCAAATCCCACTAGAGGACAGCAACGTTGGGCCAGAAGGACTAGAGTTTCTAGTTCCACAGGCGTTCCTTGTGGTCTTGGTCTTGGGCAAGACACCTAATCCTCCATTGCCCATGTTCCCTGTAAATATTAGGGGCATGTTTACTAAACCATCTTACTGTTCCCAGCATCAGCTCCAGCAATAATGTGAAGAACACCATAAAACAGAGTGGGCATTCTGGCCTTAAGGTAGCAATCACAGGTTATTGCACGATAAAGCGTGCCACACACATTATCAAGCAATAGAGGGAGCCACACACATTAACCTTAACTTCATGTGCTGACCTGCAATCAAAGCAATAGAGGTGTAGCACACTGGTTATTACAAAGCCTGCTAAAACAGGGGTCATGAGTTCAATCCCCCAGTGGACCTAATGAATAAAGTTGGCCAAGGCAACTCCTTTTCCTGCTTGAAACAGTATAACAATCTGTGCTGCCAGCTAAAAATACCCACACCCCAGTGCCATAAACTAATGCAACTTTTAGGGTGCAACAGAAGGCACATCCTAAAACACCACGTCAGCCAAGGCGGGTTATAATGTGCACCAGAGGCCATGTCAAAAGATTGCCAACTCCCAAGGCACCATAGTAGGCACCCCATAAGCTGGCTGAATCTAAGATGTGGCTTAAGATGCCCCAAGGATGTATAGGTGACCCCAAAAATGTTGGCCAAGGGCAGTAAGATCCCCCAAGTTGAAAAGCAAGAGAGATATGGGCCAAACACAGATGTAACCCTAACACTGCACAGAGCAACAAGGAAAGACAATGCACAAGTAATGGAAGGAAGCAGATCTGAGCTGATGGACCAAACAAATCTGTGTCCAGCCATAATGGCAGCTGGAAAAATGGACAAACATATTGGAGGCAGCTGTAGCGATACATAGGGTGATGGTAATGTACCATGCAATAATGACAGTGTGTTGCAGAGGATGGGAAGACATGTCCAGCAGAGGAGGTAGAAGTGGCAGGATAGGTGTAATGACAGGAGGGCAGCAGAGTAGCAGTGCCATGCAGAGCACACACAGGAGAGGCAACCAGGGAGAGCTGCAATGCAGAAATGTGTAGCGGTGCAGGACGTGGGGTAGCAGCATGCACATCAGGGTAGGACGGCACACAGCTGGCAGACACACATAGATGGACAGAAGGATGGTTGACAACTGTGATAAGGGTACAATGTGCTAACAGCACAGATCTGCACAGATATGACTGTCACAGGAATGAAAAGTAGCTGTGCAGGACAGGCATACAAATGAAAGAGAACAGAGAGGAATCAAACCTATGACCATTAGCACAAATGTCAACACACAAACCGGAAGGCCACTCCACCAATGTGAGGTAATTAGCAAAGGCTGCATACAAGAATATTGCAGGGCATCACACAAGAAGCCTACTGGCTGCCAGGATAGGCAAACCTCCAACAGTAACCATGATGAAATGCACATGCAGATCTGGTGTGTACAGATCAGATCACAGTCTGTAATTGGGACCAGAGACACATATAACTACATGCACACACACAATGAAATGTTATGCAGTGGATACAGCATGCAAAAGAGGAAAGAACCTAAACCCAAAGGGAGGCAGGGCAAAATTTGGAACAGAGCAGGAGAGAATTGAACCTGCAAATAGGTGTGCCACAGACCAGCTGTACTGCAGCAATGCCAATCCCACAAGCAGACTGCCATGCAAATGCTATAAAGAAAGAGACATATGTAACAGCTAATATGTGATGGATAGGCAGCACAGAGGGCACACTGGTGTACAGTGAAGAGATGGAAGGGTGTGTGCATAGGTGATGAACCTGCAGGTACCTAATGGTCATGTTAGCACAACAGAAAAAAAATAAAACCCATGTGGGGATCAAACCTACAGCCTATGGTGCTACAACACATGTCTGTAACCACTATCCCAAACAACCACAATGAGCACAATGCAAAAATAGTACCTCAAAGGGAAGGTGTGTATGGGAACCTGTAACACCCAGTGATGTGGCAAACCACTGGCAGATAGACAGCTGGCACCATACAAGGATGTGAGCACAGGTGGGCCATGTACATGACCAGGAAATCATTAAATACAAGTGCCATGTGATCAAGCAGCAGCAGAGACAAATGTACGTCAAACACATATTTTTATTTTGGCTAATCATCACAGATAGTGTAGATACCGCCATCATAATATCAAGGTGAGTGGAACCCAGGTGAAAAACGGAAAACACATTTTGCAGGGCAGCAACCCACATCTTACAGAAAGGTCACTGGCCCGTCTACAAATGATGGGCAGGAGAGATAATGTGCATCAGTTGCATGGTGTGCAGTATGCATTAGGCCCCCACCCCCCACATGCTGCTGCATACCCCAAATGTGTTAGTTACATATGTGTGCATGTAGAAGAGGGTCCAACATGCATCAATCATGATCTGTTCCTTAAACATATCTTTCTGCCAACACTGGAGGCACACAAATGAAAAAGCATATGCTGTTAAAAGTTTGAAAGTTTAAACACACATATCGAAATTTATGTTACAGCTGTCACATAATGCCTGATATAGGAATCAAAGCTGAAACAATGTAACCCTAAACAATCGTCAAATGCACAATGAGGATATGCTAACAAGTAGCAGAGGCACATGAACACAGAAAATTCAAAAGAAACCATCTGCAGAAACATGCAGAGATGACACTATGGAGAAGGTCCCCTGCACTGGTTGGTGTGGATACAGTGTCCTAACACATATATCACGGTACATGGAATGCACTAATGAAGGAAGAAAATAGACACTCACACTGCCACACTCCAAATATAATGGGCCAATGTGAGTGTCGTTATCTCAGGGGATAAATAGGACTGTACAGACATGCAATGCTAGGTTTATAAATCAATGCAGAGCATCACATCTGTACAGTAAACAGACACAATAACCTGTATATAGAGATGGAAAGAAAGGTAAAACATGTTACAGTAACCCACACAGAAACCAACATGGTGTGCAGTAAAGTGGTGTCGTGGCAAATACTGTGTCATGTCCAAGTGGAGGCTAGGTGGACATGGACAAGAGGACCTCTCCAGTGTTCCACCTGTGCCACATGTATGGCTGTATGCTCATGTCATACCAAACATATGAGCGTATCTTGCATTCCATGTCACACACATGGGCAAAACACAATAACACAATGTCAGAAGGATGTACAACATACAGTGACAATGTTAGTCCCTGCTGCACATGTGGGGACCAATACACAGTGTCCAAAGTGCAAAGGGTGTCTGCAATCCAACAAGTCATGTTACGACTGTCCTTGAAACCCTGGGCATGCATAGTCAAGTGTGACATCCCAATATGCCACAGTACTGGAAAGGTCATGTGTGTCTCCTGCGATGAACATGACACCCCGCCAGAGCACGGCAGCAACGGTGTGTTGGACAGGCCTGTCATGCCCAAAGAAGCAGTCCAATAATAATACTGTCCATCCTAGGCATGCGTCCCACTCGCAGAGGTCAAACATCCTATGGCACCATTTCCCAGGGATAGTTCCATGGTGTTGTTGTGTCCTCCAACAGGTGGTTGATGGTGACGCTGGATGCACTGTAGTAGATGTGCTTTGTGTGTTCACTGCCCTGTGTCAGAAGAGGATAAACAATGTAGTGGTATGCTGCTTGCAACATCAGCCCAAATTGCAGAGAGTAAAACATCAATATGTACGTAAGGAAACATCACACAGGCAAACATAACATGATCACAACACAGAACACACTGCACGTTAGGGACACATTGACTTGGAACCGCAGACGAGGGTGTCACATGGATATGGTCATGTCCATGCCCATGTTACACAGGCATTTCACAGCTCCACCCCATGTGCATCAGCATTCGTGTACACAGACACAACAGGAAATGTCTATGAGAAAAACAGTAAATCATTAACATGTAAAGGCTAATGTCATTCACAAAGGACCAAAGGTGCAACCTACCATGTGTTTGCAGCAAGTGTATGTTTGGGATCCCCTGAGGCTCTCAAAGGCCATAACACGTCACAGTCAAGGGAGAAGATGTCACTGAAATGTGTAGAGTCACCATGTCCCCATGTCCAGCCACTGTTGATGCATGTCCACATTATGGCGATATCTGTGATACACAAATGCTGTTGCACAGTGCTCTGTCAGCACACAAGAGATAGGTCAGCCCACAACACACAACACATGTCCACAATATCCACAAGGTAAATAGCAGTAAGGTAGAGATAGCACAGTCACCACCGCTCCCCAGGTGTACAGACCCCTCACACCACAAGGTTCCTCCCTTTCTGCCCTCCTGTTCAACATTTACATGCAGCCAATTTGTAAGATCATCCGATCCTTCAATGTTGACTGCATGTTATACGCCGACGATGTCCTGCTGTACATACCCTTCTCTACGGAACATCTGGACCTCTCTCCACTAACGAGCTGTTTCAATGCAATATCTGACTGGCTTCTCTCCCAAAACCTCCGAATTCAACATAAGAAGACCGAAGTACTCTTCATTATGAGGAACCCTAACTTCACCCCACCACAATTCCTTAAAGTAAAAGAAGCAGAGTTACAATCTAAACCAACAATACGCTACCTGGGAGTCACCTTGGATCAACGCCTGGACATGAAAGCCCACATCGGAAACACAGTCAGAGCAGTATACTACAAGATCCGCTCTCTCAGGCATTTACGATCCATGCTGGAACCAAATGACTTCAGGACTATATATCAGGCGTTGATCATACCTCATTTTGACTTTGCCAATGCCATCCTACAAGGCTTGCCCCTATCCACCTTGAACCCGCTGCAGCTCGCCATGAACGCGGCAGCAAGGGTCATCCATGGAGCCTCCAGAAGTGACCACGTGACACCTTTACTGATACAGTTACATTGGCTACCCATACAGGCTAGAATCATTTTCAAGACTTTGTTACTCACTTTTAAAGCTATTAACAAGCTCTCCTCTGAAGCAATAACTGCCCTCATCCATACCACATCCCCAAATAGAGCAAGAAGATCCACGGCTATAAACTCCCTAAAAGTTCCAAAAGCAATAACAGATTGCACTGCATCTACAGCCAATAGGGCGTTTAGTATCAGTGCGCCAAGATGCTGGAACGCATTACCTCCAGATATCCGGGCCATTAAGAGCCTTACACAGTTTAGAAAAGCCCTCAAATCACATCTTTTCAATAAGTACCTCATACAATCCAACACCACCCCTTAGTGGTGCATATGTTTCTATAGAATTCATGTTTATATGACTCTATGTTGCACGATATGTAAATAGTTACCCCTGTTATCCCAGTTATTTGCCCTGTTATCTGTGAACTCATACGTGTTAATTGTACTGAGCATTTTTGTTCCATGTAAACCGCGCTGATGCTGAATAGTGCGGTATAGAAGAGACTTTAAATAAATAAAATAAATAATAAATAATGCAAAATGCCTGCACACTGTATCATCACACAGCCAACCCAAAAGCACCCACACACACAGTAAGCTAAGGTGAGTGTGGCAGCAGTAGCATATGGCCTGTATGTGCACAATTGGAGATTAGGGGAGATAAAGGCCTGTTAAATGCAATGATACCCTGCTGTTGGCTGATGCTACAATGTTAGGGAAGGGTGTATGTGCATTCCACCACCCAAACACCTAGGACCTGCACACACACGCAGTTCTGTTGGACGTATCCCAGAGACAGTGTTGGAGAAGACAAACTGGCCAGGAACACAGGTGGATATGTGTGCCAACAGCAACATTTGGGGTATGGGGGTGCAGGGAAAAGAGGTGAACAACAACATATGTACAATATGACAGATCACTGCAGACATGTGCTCCCCCTGACTGTCGTCACAGACAAAGTAGCTGTAGGTCCACCTACCCCATACCACTGCATGTTGGATGATGTACAGTCACCTGCCAATGCAACACAGCACCAGGAGGGTCACCAAGTATGTCCTGTGGATTGAGAAACACAAGAGAAACATACATATGTCATGTTGGAGCTGTGCAGCACACACTGCACCTTCATGTCCGCAGCTCGCAGACCCCACAAGATCCCTAACAGACTGACTGTTCCCCATCACACTGTACAGATTTTTTTATGATAAAGTTATCACTGAAGTGTGTGTGGAAAACAACTGTACAGATTTTTTTTATGATAAAGTTATCACTGAAGTGTGTGTGGAAAACAACAAGGGTCCGTACTCTGTCTGTCCCCTTCCTCACCTCTCTGTTGCTATAAAAAGTGTGGAACAGAATTAGCTCCTCGCTAACGTGTCCCTGCTTGGCTCTAAGCACGCAGTACTATCCTGTGTCCCCCATATCACTCCAAATGCCCCTTCAGTGTGTGATCTGGTGTCTCAGTGTTGTCTGCTAAACTGCTGTCAGTTCCTGTAACACAGGGAAATATGCAGGGGCTCCATTCTTATCCTCTGTCCATATACATTTTCCTGGTGTGTATATATCATACCTTGACTTACATTAACAGCTGTGTGCTGATGTGTTGCTAATATATCTCTCCACGCCTGAGTTATGTCTGCCAAATCACACCCCAATGTCCAGTTTCTACCTGACATTGATGGCTGCATGTCATCCCACTGTGTGAAATTGATAATTGCAAAGCATGGATATCCTATATGTGCACCTAAACCCTCCCTCCCATCAGAGCGTCTTTGTGTGTGTGGCCGAAACGTCCTCTCTCTAGGGTCCGCAATGTAGGTGGTGTTGTGGACTGAACTCTCCTCCTCTACACACATACCCAGCTTGTAGTTGAGGATTGTGATTTATGTCTAGTTGTCATCAGCTAGATCTCCCCAGTCCTCCCTGAAAACACAACTAAAACCCAAATTCCTCCCCCCTTAATCAGCTCCTGGCTTGCCTACTGTAACCTACACCTTGCTGATCTGGCCTTGAATCATCTCTGCCTGAAAATATGTAACACTGCACTGCTTGGCTTTTCTACAGCCACACACATAATGGCACTAATACTCCCCCTGTCAGGACACCTCACAGGTTTCCTATCCGTTTCCGCATCCATGTCAAGGCTACGTGCTGACCTATACAAACAGGCACACTGTGGTGTTGCAGTAACTTCCCCTACTGATCTCAAATACCAGTAATCCAACTATTACTCAGCATGTATATAGTGCTATGTATCAGATGTAGCGATATACAGAAACAAATAACATGCAGTCCCTGTTCATCAGAGAATAACAACCAATCAATCAGCTCAAACTAAAAACTGTGAAACACACACATCCTGGCAACTGGTCCCATCTATGGTCTGCTCTCCTACTGTATACCCCATACCACACGCCTTTCACCTTGCTGCACCCTAAGCTGCAAACTAACTACCTGTGTCTGTACAGCAGCCCCTATCCCAACCAGCCACAAATCAGGTATGACAGCTTAACACCTCCCACAAGCCTACTACTCCCGACACACATAATCCACCACCATCCGCTGTTGTGCCCTGCTCACATCTTCTGCGTTTCACTCATGACTAGATTGTCAGCTGGGATGGCCAGGCAGTGTCTGTTACATGTCAGTGCAGTGTTGCAGCTTACTACCATTGGGATACAAATGTTCACTAGAAGTAGTAGTACACACATATCTAAACAAATGTATGTGGTAACATATGCAGTACTTACATGAGAAGAGCACCTCAATCATCTGCCGCCTGACTGTTGTGCCCTCACGTGTGTCACCATGGGCACGTACAGGAGGGCACGTAGGATCATCCTCCAAATCCTCATTAATTTCAACAGGGATATGGTGCCTGAGAGCAATGCTGTGCAGGATGCAAAAGACTATATTTATCTCTGCCACAGTCTGTGGTCTGTATTGTAAGGCCCCGCCTGTCCTATCCAGACACCTGAAGCGACTCTTTAAAATGCCAAAGGTGTGCTCTGTGACAGAGCGGCTGGAGGCATGGGCCTCACTGTACCTCCTCTCTGCACGTGTCTGTGGTTGATGCACAGGGGTCAGCAACCAGGTGTGACACTCATATCCTGCATCACCTGCAGAAAGAAATGTGGAACGTTAAAGCAGAAGCTGATGTCCACCAAAATGGACACAAGTATGTACGTGCAAACCAAATACACAAAACACCCTGACAGAAACATATGACAGCACATGATGGAACACCACAAATATGCATCAGCACGTGAAGTTATGACACATAAAACAAGGGGTAGGTGTATGGATTGCAATCAACATAATCTGTAACCACGACACAAATGCTAGCGTCCATGCTACCATCATCACACAACACCGTAGCAAGGTAGAGCTGGAGGGCACCCCCCCCCCCCCAACGTTAGGTCACACCCAGACAAATGAGACACAGACACAACTAGGGATACACCTCAAAGACAGAAATGTGCACATACGGTTAGTCACAGGATCACCATGTGCATGTCAGAGATGTGAAATACGCACTCAGCAGTATACAATCCTCATACTGTCCTGCCTCAAATTGTCTGAAAAGTGCCGAGTGATGCAGGATATAGGAGTCATGGGTGGACCCTGCAAACCTAGGGACCACATTCAGAATTTGCATATTTGCATCACATACAGCCTGAACATTCAGGGAATGGTAGTGTTTGCGGTTGCGGAACACTACCTCCCTGTCTCTGGGTGGGACCAGGGCAACATGTGTGCAATCAATAGCTCCCATCACGTGTGGTATCCCAGCAAACGCCTCAAAGGTCTGGTTCAGGGTCTCCCACTGTTGCCTATTGTTGGGAATTGCAATGCAATTCCCCTCCCGGCTGATCATGGCATGCAGTACCTGATGGAGACAGCATGAAAAGGTTGGGTGGCTCATGCCACCCACTGCGGCCACAGATGACTGGAAACTGCCAGAGGCAAAGAAATGTAGGGCACCAAGGAGCTTGACCAAACCCGGTATGGCATGTGACCGACCAGTCAGGGGCTTGAGGTCAGGTCTTAGATCCTCATAGAGCTCCCTAATAGCCCCCGTACTCAGGCGGTAGAGAGAGATGACCTGGTCCATACGCATGCCCTGTAGCTGGGCCCTGGGCCTGTAGAGGCGAGGCTGGCGAGCCTGCAACTCTGCACGCCTCCTGCACCATGCCGGCACAGCCTCTGCCTGGCCTGCCCCCACAGCTGCAGGTCTGTGTTGCAGCGGGACTAAACCCACGCCCTGTGCCTCAGCCCCATGGACACCATCTCCCCCATCAGGCAACCACAGCTCCTGCTCATCTCCCACTGCACATGCAGCAATCACAAAGGCCGCCATAAACTCCGCCCCTCCAACTACTCTAACTCACTCCAACACAGACAACCAGCCCACCAACCTAGCCACACTCCTCCCTCACCACACACCAACCCAGCCACACTACCCCATCACCGCTCACACACCCAGCCACTCTCCACAATACAACTGCCTCCAACACTCTCCTTGCTTCACCAACAATGCACTCCTTCTCTCCCTCGCCTACACAAACCCCTCAACATGAACCAGGTGTGCAGGTGTATGTATAGATTAATTTTACGTACCGCGCGTTGCGCATGCGCCACAACGTGAGCGTGTGCGCTGCGCGTGTTGCGCATATGCCACAGATACGAGGAACATGTGCGCACGGGACACTATGTTACACATGCACATGTGCTGCGTGATGTTAGGCACATGCGCCAAGCCTCGCGCTCACGCACAGCGCGTGTATAAGATGGGGTCTCTTGAGCGCAACTTCTGTGTCTCTGCGCAACATGTGCAGCAGATATGCTCGCTCTGTGGCGCATGCGCAATGCACGAAGCAAACTCGCTCACACTGTGGCACATGCGCAACGCACACTACGTAAAATTAACCTATAAATACAACTGCACACCTGGTTCACGTTGAGAGGTTTGTGTAGGTGAGGGAGAGAAAGCGTGCGTTGTTGGTGAAGCAAGGAGAGTGTTGAGCAGAGTGAAGAGAGGAGGCAGGTGTATCGTGGAGAGTGGTTGGGTCATGAGTGGTGATGGAGAGTGTCAGAGGCAGGTGTGTTGTGGAGAGGTTTGCAGAGGTGTGGGGTGGTGGAGGTGTGGAGCGGTGGAGGTGTGGAGAGGTGTGGAGGCAAAGCAGGCGAGAGAGAGAGGAGGGGAGGCAAAGAGCAGTCTAGAGATACAGCATCAGAGATGAGGAGCAGGCAGCTGGGAGAGGAGGTGAGGCGAGGAGCAGGTGTGAGGTGTAGCAGAGGAGCCGGGATGTGTGACAGGGAGGGAGAGGGCACAGAGGGTAGGGAGAGGGAGCAGCAGGACATGGCAAGAGGGGAGGAGGGGGGAACTTGTTCAGCAGGACCCAGAGACGGCAGGGAGTGTTGGGCATTTGGTGGTGGCTGCAGGCCCATCGGGTGTGTCCCAGCCCACACAGGGCCACCCAGTGCCAAAAGAAGGTGTACACCAGTGCCAGCTGAGGAATGGAGGAGGGCTGTGAGATTCAGCCAGCAAGAAAACCACATCCTGCTGGCCAGTGTGTTGGAGCAGTATGAGGTGCTCTATGGCCAGCTGAGCAACAGCACCACTATGGCAACACATACACACGTGTGGGAGGAGGTGCAGGAGGCCGTAGCCCAGGCAGGGGGACAAACCAGGGACCTGGACAGCCTGAGAAAAAGATTTAACGATATTAAGTGTGGCGTGCGTGCACACATGGTGGCTGAGAGGCAACATGCCATGGGCACCGGTGGGGGTGCCCCCTTTGCCCCAACACGCACACCCTTGGAGCAGGAGCTAGCAGACCGTCTTGGGCCCATCTACCTGCGTGGACTGCCAGAAGCGCTGGACACCGCCCATCCACAGGCAGGTAGGTATGCCCCTTACACCTTGCTGCTCCTTACGCTTAGAATAAACATCCTTTGTCTAGGTGTCAGGCATATTCTTTGTCCCTCCTCACACTTGGGTTCATAGCTCATATCTTTGCCTCTGCCTTTGGCTCATGAGTGTGCTGTTCCCCATTCCACCCCTTTTTCTGTCTGCCTCTCACAAGTGTTCCTACCACCATCCTTTGTCCTGTCTCCCCTGTTCCTGTCTCTTTGCTCCTGCTCCAAACCTCTTTCCACACCTGTTAGTGCTATGTCTATTTAGATTATAAGCTCCACTGAGCACGGATTGTCTTTTTGTGTGTTCACTCTCACAGTGATGCGTGCAGTAGTAGTAGTAGTAGATATTCAGCACATGTACAGGGCACGCCCAAGCACATGTGGCACATGGAGGGGAATGGTGGGGGAGCATGTCCTGAGAGCATGCGTGCCTCAACACAGGCAACTGTGGGGTGATGACACAGCAGCACATGGCAGGGTAGATACAGGGTGTGTGTGACAGGTACCTGGACCTGTGTGCATGATAGACACAGTCCTGAGCATATTTGAGGTCAGCAAAGCAATGGTGAAGCAGGGGGCATGGCATATCTGGTTCTACACTGCATACATCCATGGTCCAGGCAACAGACAAGCAAAGCCCAGATGACTAAGCTGCATAGCAACAGTTCACAGCACCACAGATCATCAATGTAACAGTGATTTAAAGGACCTATCTGAGGAGTTGCTAATGATATCCCACTGTAATCAACAAGACACACAGCATACCTGAGCAGCACTGTAACAGTAATGAACCACATTGGGATATCATTTGACAGTATGCAGATAACCCCCTGGTATCACCTCTACATTGTTGCTCTCTAGTGCTGTGAAGTCTAGCTGTGATGCTGGATCCTTGGGACCTTTCATATAGGTAAGTTTGGCCACTGATGTATGCAGAGTTCATGCGATAACAGGGCTGGTCTGTCCTTCTAAGTACTCTTCCTCCTAAGGATGGATGGCTGGGGGACTAACTGAGGTCAGATGCCTCTACCACTGGAGTAACCATACCCAGAATGGTCTAGCGTTCCATCCTCACATATGGGTTATGAGGACTTACGTTTAATTAATGTCTGTGCCCACCCTATTTGGGGTTGTGTACTTCATTAGCTGCCTGTGGTGTCTGTCCCCCTGAGGTCTACTTGCTAATATAGTATCTGGTATATAGATCACAGCCAGTCATCACACATCTGCAGCCAGTCCACAAACACAGTGAGACAGGGGAAAACATACAAGAGGGACATACAACTAGCCCAGGACACAGTGGCCTGTGGGTACCCACACAACCCACCAAAACATATATGACGTCTGTTTGCACCTACCTATCCAGGGACTTGTCCCAGACCACTGACAGGGAAGGGCCTAACACACGGGGATGATGACGTAGACGCAAGGAAATGTCAGCAGAAACATAACACATGTCACACACCTAACACTCTGTCGGGGGCCCACATTAAGTGGGGATACCCCACCCACCCTCACCAGACCTTGGACGGTACATCCCCACACCCATACAAAATGCACATAGCACAAACCCCACAACACCTGGGATCAGCCCATATACACATCCCACAGTGCCACACCCGCATTCCCATATCCCCACACACTGTGCAACCCCATACCCAGCAGTGCTCCACCCATCCCCCCAGACACCCTACCACACCCCTGGAGTATGTGATAGCTGTCCACCCACACTGCACAGTGTCTGGCAAAGCAGAGGGCCCCCACACACGCCTGGCTTACATGGACACATCCTGCAACCCCTAACATGTATGCCACTCAGGGCAATGCAAGCACATTGCTCACACACACAAGGATGACACACAATCCCACTCAGGACTCCCACACGTGCCACGGCCACATGTATTGAAGGGGCCAATGACAAGGTCAGGTGGACAGTCCATATCTGATACTGCAGATAGGGGGCACGGCCCTCAACACACCATCCCCCACACACCGCATCCCATGTGTCACAGCTACACCAGGGAATGAGCCTACTACACCCCCACCCCCTGTAGGCACCTGTGCTGTCCCTATTGTAGGCACAACAACAGCAGGCACAGGCAGACAACACATTGATTGTGGGGTGGATGTACTACACAGGTGTACATAGGTGCACTGTGCAAACATATCTGTGCTGTGTACGCTTTTCCACAACCCAGGTGACTACAGGACCATGGAGGCACCTGAGGAGGAAGATGTGGCAGGGCCTCAGAATGGGGAGGAGCTAGACGCCACAATGTCCAGGAACACCACCAGTGATGGTGAACGCACACCAGGAACCAATGTGCTGGCCGAGGCAGAGGATACGCCCCCGGATGTCACCGGTACAGTGGGGGCCACTGGCAGCCACTCACAGGCTCTAGAGGGTGCTGAGATGGAGGGGAACCACCACCACCCCAAGCAGACACAAGGGACATCAGCCACCCCTCCCACAAGCATGGCTACAATCCTGGCAGAGCTGCGTGATGCCGAAGGTGGGTAACAACATACACAACAATCCCCATGGGGGTTGTCAGAACATCCACAAGGAGATTGCATGTTGCCAACATAGCAGATCGATTCTTATGTTTGGGGGGAGAGGTGTTCTGTGCCTTGTGCGTTCCACCCTCCTGTAGCATGGCTTGTCATGTGTCAGCATGTGTGAGGGGCTCAGATACATGCACACTGTGCATGGCCATATACCCCAAGTAAGCGCACAGTGGAAACCACCTATCCCAGGTCATCCAGACACCCTACTTGACAGACAGCTCTCCATGGGTATTGTTATGGAGCATAGTTTGTCAACATAATCTGCACTATGCACCAGCATTATAGAAAAGAGTGTCCCCCAGATATATGTATGTGTGTGCCATGATCCCTCACGTCATCTGACCTATCTCAGATGACTAGTGTGCAGATCAAGCATTGACATATTAAACTGCGACACTGCCATGTATAAGATCTGCGATTCTCATGACCCCTCATCAAGACCCCTTCCAGGCATGAGAATGGCTCATGGGACACACAGATCTAAACATGGTCATGCGTTGCTAGTTGTGGCATGCATGATTGTTCTGCAGACTGATCTGGTGGGATATGCCTGAAATGTGCATGTGTGACAGTGGGGTTTGAAAGAGGTATCTCACATATCATCTTGTGTCCCACCCACAGGCACTCATCAGGCTCTGTTGGCCATTCACCACGATCTGTTGGCCACTCACCAAGAGATCCAACAGCTGCGGACCACAGCAGACACTATAGCAGGGGCACTCCTCCGTATTGCGGATGCCCAAGAGGCCATAGCAGCCCGAATACAGCAGCCAGTACCGGCACCAGAGGCTGCACCAGCAGTCCCACAACAGAGGGGTGGGTTGGGCCCTGATCGCCGTGGCTGGCCACAGAGGATGTAAGCAGTACAAATAAACCATCATAAACTATTACATCCTATGTGCTTGTTTCCAATGTGTGGCACTGTGGTCCCCTATGTACCCTGCACCTCATGTTGTCTCCCTGCCCACATGTGCCTTACCCATGTCCCTCGGGGGTGGGGTGTCTATACTGCCACTTATCAGTGCACATAGGTCATACCATGCCCTGTGTGCCATGGACTGTGGCAGGTCACCACCCCACTACCTATGCGTGGGGGTATACCCGTCCTCTCCCATTGCCCAGGAAGATGTTCATGGTGGTACATGTCTGGTGTAGGGATCTGTCACCCTCTCCCACCCCATATACTCTCCATCATTGGACACACATGTGTGACCATTCTCCCTGCCCACACCAGGGCCTACGTGGCTGTCTTCCCACATAGGCTTGCATGAGGCACAGGCAGACAAAAGTGGCTTGCTTCAGTCGGCTGATCACTCTTCACTAGCACTTGTAGTCCCCCACCGCTCATCCTTGTGACATGCAATGACCTATGTCACCCTCAACAGCTATCCCCCTGTGCAGCTCCTGGGTACAGCATTCCATCTTACCCTCCATGCCACATACCTGCTGCTAGCCTTTTTCCCTATTGCCACACAAGCATGGTGCATCAGATATGGTTCCCACACATCGCACACAGCATGCAAGTGACCATAGATTTTGGGACATGCTCCACATTGGCACATCACAGGGACAACAGGGGACTCAGATGCCTACGCACATGGGCAGCCCTCACAACTGCGTGTGGAGACAGTCCATGTATGATACCCATGTCTACTATACATACACATAGTAATCTACACACATGTCCCATGCTTACATCCACAGTCTGTCTGTAAGGGAGACAAATGACCATTGTGATGTAGTAACAAAACTGTATTATAAAAACATATTTACAAAGGGTATTATATACCAACGCCCACATGTTGGGTCCCGGAAGACAGGACAGCACAGGGCACGTGTGTGGGTGCCACAGGGGCCATCACACGCTCCTGGAATGCCCATCAGGGGATGGCTGTCGAGATGCCATGCCCCTACCCACCACATGCTGCATCTCGGCAGCCATCCACTGAATGGAACCTGCCAGCCACCGGATGGTGCAGTCCTGGGCCCGCAGGCATTGCACCATGCCGTCCATTGCCACATACAGGTCCTGGATGCACCTTCCACCACAATCACACATGGTGCCAGGTGTCTGTGTGGTGGCATGTGAGTGGGCCCTGTCTGTGGCAATGGGTGGCATAGCTACACCCAGATGGGCACCATCGCCATGCACATGCGGTGGCTGGCAGGGACCCACAGTTCCCTGTGCTGCCCTGTGTTCCCTCCTCCCCCCTAGCACCTCCCACCCACCCTCACCACCCTCCACGCACTCCTCCTCCTTACCCCCAAAGCATCACACACACTATCACCCTCCCCTCCCACCCCACCATCCACCCCTTCCATGTCCCCATCATCCTCTACCTCCTCATTCGCCTCTGCTGCCTCCTCCTCGGACACCTCCTCCTCAGCCACCTACTCATCCTCCTCCGCTTCCTCCTCCTCCTCCCCCTCTGCCTCCTCCTCCTCCTCCTCTGTCCGGTGATGGAGTGTGGGGCGTTTTCTTCTGTGCCCTGATGTTGAGTGGCCCTCACCAGCAGGAGCATCCTCTGTGGGGGATGACAGTCATTAGCACACTATCATGTGGGTCACATACCACATGTACATAGTTTGGCAGCACACAGGCTGGTGGGCCACTGTGTGATTCTGTACTGAGCTGCAGAGGCTGCAACACTCACCTCCACGTCATGCCATTGCCCCCCTCTGGAGGCAGGCAGTGCAGCCACAACTTCTGACCCTTTTTCCGTAGGTCCTATACCTGGGGGGGAAAGCAATGGGTGGGAGCATTAATGACCATATATCTCTGGTGGGTGCCCAACACATATCACACATCTCTGTGAGCAGCATCGTGCTGCTCCTGCTCCTTTGGCCAGTGTGTCCTCTACTAACTGTGGGTCTGGTCATGTGTGCAGTACCACCTATGTGTACTGTGCGTAACACCCTGGACATCCCATACCCTGTTCCTACACTCTCCTCGCATGACATGGCAGCACCATGCCATGTGTGGTTTGGCCATGCTGGTGTCCAGGGGAGGTCTTCCCTAACTCCCTGTGTGGTCTGGCAAACACATGTGTGTTTGCCTGACCTACACACATCATCCAACACACCCGCCATGGCACCATGATATCCTACCACGCATGGGTGATGTGTTCTGACATAGAGTGGAAGGTGGGTGGCCCTGTGCACCTTGCCAGGCACCAATACCATGACACTTGGCTTTCTACTATACCTCTATGGTCATGACTAGGGCCTCCTGTGATTAGGGCAGTTGTGGCTGACTACAACAGGAGCATGGCCCACCACACCTAGCTGGCCTATTAACATCTGTGCTCCTGTCTGGGGTTATGGCAGAGCTGTGAAACCCCAACAGGTGCATGTACCCTTACACCAGCATCTATACTGTTCCTCTGCGATCAGGTAAGGGACTCCTGGGGAGTGGGCAGATGTGTGACCTGAAACTGCGTACACTTCAATGATATCTGGAGTTATTACAGACCTTCGTAATGAGGTCTCAGGGCTCCTGGGGGTGAGGTGGTTTAGAGCACATCCACAGCTGCACCTACCATACCATCAGGATATGTAACAGACGTGTGTAATGAGGTCTGCGCCTCCGGGGAATAGGGCAAATGTGTGACCTAAGCCGCCATAACCTACAATATCTAGATGCCATACCCTCCTTTGCAATCAGGTCTCAGGACTCCTGGAGGTAGGGTGTCTTAGCACACTTCATCAGCAACATACACCATATCACCAGGGTGACTGACAGAAAACTGTGAGCAGGTCTCAGGATTCCTGGGGGTAGGGTGGATTATAACACATCAACAGCAACATAACCATACCACCAGGGTGACTGACATAACACATTGATGGGGTCTCAGGCCTCCTGGGGGTAGGGTGGATTATAACACATCAACAGCAACATAACCATACCACCAGGGTGACTGACAGACCACTTTGATGGGGTCTCAGGACTCCTGGGGGTAGGGCAGATGTTTTAACCTGAAAATGCACACACAACCATATCACCAGGGTGACTGTCAGACCACTTTGAGCAGGTCTCAGGACTCCTGGGGATAGGGCAGATGTTTGAACCTGAGAATGCACACACAACCATATCACCAGGGTGACTGACAGACCACTTCGATGGGGTCTCAGGACTCCTGGGGGTAGGGCAGATGTTTTAACCTGCAAATGCACACACAACCATACCACCAGGGTGACTGTCAGACCACTTTGAGCAGGTCTCAGGACTCCTGGGGGTAGGGCATATGTTTTAACCTGCAAATGCACACACAACCATATCACCAGGGTGACTGACAGACCACTTTGATGGGGTCTCAGGACTCCTGGGGGTACGGTAAATGTTTAAACCTGAAAATGCACACACAACCATACCACCAGGATGACTGTCAGACCACTTTGAGCAGGTCTCAGGACTCCAGGGGGTAGGGCAGATGTTTTAACCTGCAAATGCACACACAACCATACCACCAGGGTGAATGTCTGAGCAGGTCTCAGGACTCTTGGGGGTAGGGCAGATGTTTTAACCTGAAAATGCACACACAACCATATCACCAGTGTGATTGACAGACCATTTGGAGCAGGTCTCAGGACCCCTAGGGGTAGGGCAGATTGTGACCCTGCAACTGCAGAACCTACCATATCAGCATGCTGTTTACCAGACCTCTTTAGGCAGATCTAGGGGCTCCTTGTGTTAGGGTGTATTTTAACACATCAACAGCAGCGGCTGCCATAACACCAGACTGACATCTGGACCTCTGTGATCAGGTCCTTAGCCTCCTGGGGAAAGGGCAAATCACTTTGATGTGATAAATAGGTGGTATATCACGTGCGTTTAACTAATAAACATAAATGAGATAGAATGCCTACACACAGGAGCATACACAGCTACAATCAACACTGGATATGTATATGGATATACTGACCTGTCCCCATACACTTACCTCATGTGGGTAGTCCGCAAGACGATTATAACGCCTGGTGACGCAGTCCCAGGCCCTCTGTATGTGCCCCAGGTCCTGCCGCTTCAAGGAGCCAGGAAATAGTTTCCTCTACCTAGTGAAGATCAGCCCTGCAAGGTGGCATAGCTCCCTGCGTGTAGAAGCTGGCTTTCTGGACCGAGTCGCCATTTTCAGCAAAGCCTTGCACACGCACACACGCCACACCGCACACATCATTAAGGCACACTAGCAACGTGCCCGTGTCTGTGCCATGGCTGGTACACAGGAAACGGTGGCACCATCAATATATATAAAGATCTATGTTGCAGACACACATTGCAGCGATGTGTCTGACATTTCTTAACACAACTGGCTTATTATGCATTTATCTCAATGTTGGCACACTGTGGTCTCGAACCCATCACCACTGGCTGCAAGGACATTGTATTAACCAGTGTGCTATGCCTTTTCACAAAGCACTGGCTGGCTAAACAGTTACACTAGGTCATCTACATACACTTTCTACTCTGCTTACTGGGCTAGTGTACGGACACAGCTAGGGCACTTTACAGGGCACCTTGGTTTGTCCAACTGAGCTGCAGGTGTTTTGGGATGTGCACATGGATTTCAGATCTATGTCAGACTGCTACATACATAGACAGCCGTATCCTCTGACAGTTATACTGATGGACGCACTTTGTATGCAGCTCACCAGCTGATCTAGCAACCTGCAGCCCACGCCACTCTTCCAACATAGCCACTGCATGCAACTGGCCACACTTTTAGACATATTGTCATCTGGTAACATGCTCTGATGTGATGAGAATACACTATATCCTATACATCCTTATACATCAATATACAGGCCCACTGGGGTATTGAACCCATGACCTCTCCCATTGCGGTCAGTATATTCACCATTGTTCTGCAACAATATTGGTTGTAATTAAACTATGGCTAGCTACTCAACCAGTGCAGGTCACCAGACACACTGTCTGGTGTGGCTACCAGGATAGGTTAGCACCAAGGGTACCCATGATGCAATGCACATGCAGATCAGCAGTCTACATCTGCTCACCGGATAGGGGTTTGCAGCACATCAACTGGGTAGGGGGACCAAACATGCATGTTACTGTCACAGTGTGCCTACTGACCATGCCATTGTGCGTGTTCTGTGATCACCCTGAGAGTAATATTGTGGGGACAGCACCAGGTCCATGGTACCCGGGATGTTTGCAGTAGGTTTTGCTGCAGTTCACCATCACTGCTAGTGTATGGGGTAGTCTTTGCAGACAGCCTTGGAAATTTTCTATGTACATTCCTATATGCCATTGATGCTCGCAACATTAGGCATATTGAGTGTGGTTGCCATGGACACCTTTTTTTGGAGAAGGGGTGTGTCTGGACTTGCATGAGGATGATCTACAGAGCAAGCCCACCCTCTGTGGGTCAGGGTGGGGAACATGATCTGGATACAACAGACACACGCTATCATTACTGTGGGTTCATCAACCCACAGCCAACTAAGAAGCAGAGAGCTGATGCAGATCTGAACATGGAACTCAACCACTGGCAGTGCAACTGGTCAGCTAAACTACCCTCCCCCCCTCTCTCCCTCCCTCCCCCCCCGCTCCCTCCCCCCCTCTCTCTCCCCCCCGCTCCCTCCCCCCCTCTCTCCCCCCCCTCTCTCCCCCCCCTCTCTCTCTCTCCCCCCCTCTCTCCCCCCCCCTCTCTCTCTCCCCCCCTCTCTCTCCCCCCCCCCTCTCTCTCCGCCCCTCTTCTCTCCCCCTCCTCCTCTCTCTCTCCCCCCCCCTCTTCTCTCCCCCCTCCTCTCTCCCCCCCCTTAACTACATTCTGACCTTCAACAGCAGAGAGCAGTCAACGTACACCTGCTGCAGCCATACACATGCTAGCTACAGTCTGCTGCCACATACATAGTGCATGTTCCAAAAGAAACACTGTGCACCCTGGTGTGGGATCTGGGGCACACACCACAGAACTATGCCAGTGATTGGACCACAGAAAACAAAAACCCACAAATATCACTTGAATGAAATGCTATATGGTACTATGGGGGAACCTGGCCATGCCGTGGTCACTGCTCAGTCATGGTGAGAGTGACCTTCCATCATGACATGCTGTGGCCACCCTGTCCGTGCAGGTGGTGGTCGGCCACTACAATGTCCCAACCATTGCCCTACACCCAGTGCAGATGCATCCTGCCCAGGCCGCCCTGTCTGGCCCATACCCACAGTGCCTTGCTCCTCATTATGCACATTGGCAGCCTTACACTGGAGACAGTGCAAGCAGTGTGGGCTGAGTAAGGTGTAGGCAGCCACAACACACTGGATAGACAGACACACACTCCCACACCTATGCCAGCATTGTGCAAATATAGAGGCTTTTAGCAGCCCTGGCCACCACACTAGTCCTAGGCACAGTGCAGGCATGGCTATGGTACGTAATACTGTTGGGGTCACTCCCCAGGGTGGTAAACACTGTCAGAAACCAAAGCTGAAACACACTCCACAGATATCAGAAAGGTTGCTATGATGCAGCTCTATCAGCAAATTGTGCTTAACTTAGGAATTGCTATCTGCCATTAATCATAGCAACCTTTTCATGTATGTGTAACATATTCCCAGGTTTAGGGCGGCATTGCTAAGGTATGCAAGTGCTAGTATTGGGAGATGCTGCTGCACGCAGGGCCCAACAGTCTGAGTCTCCATGAGGCTTTGGATAGTGGAGCCTGTGGGTGTGGGTGTTTATGCCCCTGTTGGCCGCTGCTCTAGGGCAGAGGTTCCCAACTCCGGTCATGGTGGGGCAAACACCGTTCAGGTTTTCATGCTGTCCCTAATGAATATACATGAGGTACATTTGCATACCATGGGGGTGGCGCATACAAATGCAGCACAGGTATATTTATTAGGTACAGCATGAAACCTGAATGGTGTTTGGCCCTCCAGGACTGTAGTTGGGAAACTCTGCTCTAGGTCTTGCACATGTTTATGGTGTCTGTGCTCTGTAGGGTAAAATATAGGCGTTTCAGGCATGTTTATGTTATCTGCAATAAAGGTTCCATCTTTATTACCACGGTTTAGTACTGGGTAAAATATGGGTACTGGGTTGGCAGGAGCTACAGCTGGGACTTAAACTTGTGACTTTCTGCTCATGAGCACACTGGTTGTATGTACTGCACCACACTGTTGCCACAGGGACAGTTCATTCCCTGGGGATACCATGACTGTTTGTCAGACAGACCCTGTCTGTTGGGGTGCACGGCACCCACCTAAATGGGGCTAGGCCATGGTCTGCTGTGGGCAGATGCCACTTCCCCCTCCGCCACCAGCACCCCTCCGCCACCATGCTGCCATGCCATTATGCCAGTGATGCTGGTGGTGCGCAGTCCTAGGCCATCCAGTATGCCGGTAGTCAGCTGCCTATGGTGTGGGTTCTTGGGTAAGGGTATCTACATGGACATGCGTGCTTCCCCTCCACACCGCCTGCCAATGTTATGTGCCCTTGGGGGTACCTGCTGGGTATCCTGTGATACTGTGGGACACACACTCGTGCCCATGTTGGACCCTCGTCAGTTGATGTCTTGCTGCTTTACAGTTTCAGCATTCCTATGTGCCACCTATGCATCTGCCTAACACGTACTGTGCCCCAGCTGACCACAGCATGTGCCGCCTGCAGCCCTCTATATCCCATTTACAGCATCAGTACAGTTGCCCTTTCCTATGTGCCCACTCTGTTGTTACTGCACATGTGCATGCCATAACAAACCTGCCCAATATAGACATGAAAAAACCCTGATCAGCACTATTTCAATGTGGGATCATTCACTTTGTAGGGGGACAGAGAATAGACCCTTCCAAACATGATATCTTGCTTTTTGAGCTTTGTCAGTGGTGTTGCTTTATGTTTATCATTAATATAACTTTTGGCCAGCTTGGTTATTGTGCTTTTAGATGTGGTTCTGGTCCTTTTATATGTTTATTTGCCTCTTTGTTCCCTGCACATGTATCACAACTATCACTTTTCTGGGTTTCCCTGCCTTTGCTGCACATTGCCGACTGAAATGGTTTCTCTTTCCTGCAAATGTGCCTTAACGCGAGGGTTTTACTGGCGTTAGTGGTCAGATCCTGATTCCACAGCGTTAGTGTGCCTTGAGCCTCTCCCCTCCCACTCTCTGCCCATTGACCCCTTCTCTCCGCCCTCTGGGAAGCCTTACTCCACCCTTCAGACCCGGATTTCACAGCGTTAGTGTGCCTTAACACCGCTGCTGCATTATCGCGCGATAAGTGATATTATCGCGTGATAATGTTACATTATCATGCGATAATACCACCGCTGCGATGTTAAGACGGTTTAGTAATCATACCCCAAGGTGTGCACAGGAGCGAAATTTGGGCAGAGTCATGATTTACACATGTATTTTATAAAGCATGCATGGACATTTACATCTGCTCTCAACAATCATAATGTCCGTGCCTTGAAAGTAGGCGCTCTTGTTGCTGGATTTATGCTAGCATTTTATAAAGCCACATAGGACCCTATGGGGTCCTTTTATTAAAGGGTGCTAGCTGTCATCATGAGCCTGGCAAGTGCTAAGGGTGTGTGTTGGACACATATTTATTTATTTATTTATATAACACGTTTTATATACCGCCTTTCTTACATTCAAAGTGGTTTACATGTAACATAGTAACATTTCGAATTTTACATAGAACAGGATATTGGACTTGGATTTATGGGGTATATTAACAGCACGGGGTCATGACAGGTGGTGCTGCTAGATTTTGCCACTAACTGTCTAAGGCAAGTGAGAGGGTTAGGGGTAGAGAGTGGATGGAATGAGCATTGCGCAAGCAGTGCACCTGTGCTACTTGCATGGTGGGCTGGTAGTATGGGTGCACTCACCGCCACCTCTAGAGTAACTGCTGTGAACATGCTTTCCATGCTCCCGGCAGTGAACACTATTGTGATGCCCTAATGCGCTATGGGCACATTTGGGGCAACATCGCAGCACCCTTTAGTAAAGGGCCCCATTTCTTTATAAATTATCCTAGCTTCCCTGTTATAAAACTACCACATGGGATTTTTTTTAAAAGTTGTCTAGAGTTACATGAATAAATCTAGGTATTTTAGTCATATACATGCATAAACGGGCATTTACACACATATGTGATGTGGTCACTAGTCTGAAAATATGTGCGGTCTGCTGATCACACATATTTTCACTTAAGGTACGTATAGGGACTCTACTCTGTCCTAATAATATTTTTATCTCTCCCATCACACTTTTAGTATATGTTCTGGTGGTTCCTCCTCTACTGCCATCCTGCTTTCAGTTGGTATATCTCAGGACTCTATCTTGGAACCTCTCTTTTTCTCTCTCTATACTCAGTCCTTTGGTGCACTTATTTCATTCCATGGTTTTCAGTACTATCTTTATGCCGATGACTCTCAGATCTACCTTTCTGCGTCTGAAATCCCTCCAGGAATCTAGGCCCAGATCTCTGCCTGCTTATTCGACACTGCTGCCTGGATGTCTCACCCCATCTGAAACCAAACATGGCCAAAACGGAACTCCTTATTTTTTCACCAAAACCTACCTCCCCCTTCCTCCCTTCTCTAGTTCTGTGGATCATACTACACTCCTCCCTGTTTCCTCAGCTCGAAACCTTGTGGTCAGTTTTGACTCTACTCTCTCTTTCTCTGCACACATCCAACAGATAGCTAAAATCTGTTGCTTCTTTCTCTTTAACATTGGCAAAATTCATCCCTTCCTTTTTACACATACTAATAATATCCTCATCCACTCACTAGTCACTCCCCATCTTGACTATTGTAATCTGCTCCTCACTGGTCTCCCTCTGAATCATCTCTCTCCACTTCAATATGTTCAAAACTCAGCTGCACGACTTATCTTCCACCAGTGTCGATATGCTCATCTAACCCCTCTTCTCACGTCACTTTATTGGCTCCCTATCCATTTCCACATTGAGTTCAAACTTCTCCTACTTACCTACAGGTGCAATCATTCTGCGGCTCCTCACTACCTTTCCTCTCTTATCTCATTCTACACTCCTCCTCAGGAACTCCGCTCCTCTGGCAGATCCCTTTCATCTGTACCATTCTCTGCCACTGCCAACTCCAGACTTCGTTCATTCCACCTTGCTGCTCCAAATGCCTGGAACAAGCTACCTGAGTTGGTGCGTCAGGCTCCTTTGGCCGTATTAAAGTCCAGGCTGAAGACCCATCTCTTTGAGGCTGCTTTTGGATCCTGATGTTCCTCATTTTCTAGCCCACTACTTATCTTGCCGTACTCTAGTACCCAGTTTTGCAATGTTTTTTCATCTTGATTAGATCATAATCTCTGATAAGCAGGAATTGTGCCTTACGTCTATTTGTACAGTGCTGCATACGCCTTGCAGTACAACACATATAATTATTATTATTAGTAATTGTACAGGGGTAGCGTTTAGGTGGAATGTGGGCAGAACACAGAGTTACAATATAGGGTCCGATTCCGTCCCGCACATAGATCCCCTCTCTGCGTCCCATCTGAACCGGATGCACAGAGGGGATCGTGATTCTGATCCCGTGCAGCACATCTAGCCTCGCGGGATCAGAATCACGATCAAGCATGTATGTGCAGGCCAGGACTGCAATTCAGTCTGGCCTGCACGTACATGCACAGACTGGATAACTCAGTCAGGGCTTTTAAATCGAGCTGCGGTGGCATGACATCATGTTGCCATGGCACTGTGGCTCCATTTAAAAGCTGTGATGCTAGCTGCCAAATAAAAGTGTTTATTCTCTGCAGCCTGACCCCTGATCTGGCTTCCTAAGGCCAGGGTCAGGCTACGGGGAATTAACCCTGGCCCCCCTGCCCCATCTGTGCCCCGGGCTGTTCAACAAATCACATCCAGGGAAGTTATTCCACCTCGGAGGTGGAATAACTTCCCCAGACATTTTGCCGACCCTGGATGTACAGTGCCAACATTATAATCGGCCCAGTATGTCCAGGGCCGGCGACCACCCATTACCTGCCCAGACTCCACCCCTGGGCCTCCCTTTCCCTGCCCCCATCTAACTTCCCTGCACAATCGGCAGGGAAGTTAGTCGGAGCAGTAGCAGGCACGAATAGCGGGGATGGACATCCCATCAGGCCACCCATCCCCGCTATTCGTAGCACAGAATAACCCCCATAAGCTCTGAGAAGCTCTGAGGAAACAAGTGGAGGAACTCAGAGAGGAGGTGGCGAGACTGAGGAGCATTCAAGACAGTGAGAAGTACATTGATAAGATGCCTCTTGAAACATCCAAGCTCTCTAGCAGAGGAGAAGATGGGTGCCAACAGAATTATGAAGGTTGGACACAAGTCACCAGGGTCTGCAGAATCACCCATCCAACTTCTACAGCCCTTGAATTGGAGAACCATTATGCAGCCCTGGAAGTGGAGGAGGTGAAAGTATCCCTGGAAAGGGAAGAACCAGAGCTGAAGTACCCCAAAGTTGCAGAATCAGTGACCACAAGGAAGCGAAAGATAGTGGTGGTTGGTGACTCTCTTCTGAGGGTTACTGAGATGTCCATCTGCCGACCAGACTTGATGTCCAGAGAGGTATGCTGTCTGCCTGGTGCCAAAATCCAAGATGTTATGGAGAGTTTGCCGAGACTCATCAAGCCCATTGACTATTACCCAATGTTGCTAATCCATGTCGGAACAAATGATACTGCCAGGTATCCCTCTGAGCATATCAAAAGTGACTTCATGGCTCTGGGACAAAGGGTGAAGCAGTTAGGTGCACAGGTGGTGTTCTCTTCAATGATCCCTGTTGAGGGTAAAGGCCAAGGCAGAGAGGCTCACATCCTGGAGATGAATGCATGGCTGCGTGGATGGTGTCATCGAGAGCGTTTTGGTTTCCTAGACCACGGGATGCTGTTCCAAGGGTTGCAGAGCAGAGATGGCATCCATCTGTCCAAGAAAGGTCAACATGTCTTCAGTAGTAGACTGGCCAATCTACTGAAGAGGGCTTTAAACTAGATTCGTTGGGGATGGGTGAAAAAAGCCCCCCGGTAAGTGAAAGCCCCCAGGTAAGTGATGCATTAAATACCTTTACGGAAATGGGTAACAGGGGTAACATATGGAAAGCAGTGTGTATAAATGCCCGTAGCATGGGGAACAAGATCCCTGATATTGAAGCTTTGGTGGGAGTGGCCGACTTGGATTTAGTGGCAGTTACAGAAACATGGTTCACAGAAAACCATGACTGGTACGTAACTATACCTGGCTATACTTTATTCAGAAAGGACAGGGTAGGAAGAAGGGGAGGAGGAGTGGCACTATATGTAAAAAATACTATAAAAGCTTTGGAATTACAGAGCTTAAAAGGGAGAGAGGAGGCATTGTGGGTTGAACTAGAAAGAGGGACAGAGAAATCTATTTGCATTGGCCTGATATACAGACCTCCCTCACAAGAGAAAGAGGTGGACAGAGAGTTAATTGAAGACATACGCAGCATTGCTAGGAAAGGGGGAGTGCTACTGATAGGGGATTTCAATATGCTAGATATTGATTGGCACATTCGTGCTGCAGGATCATCTAGAAGTAAAGAGATCCTGGATTCTCTACAGGGAGAACTATTCAAGCAATTGGTAACAGATCCCACACATGAAGGGGCCATACTGGACTTGGTGCTTACCAATGGTGAAAGTGTTTCTGATGTTATAGTAGGAGATCATTTTGCATCCAGTGATCACAAGATGGTTTGGTTTAGTATTAGGACTAGGGCTGTTAGAATCCATTCAAAGGTGAGGGTCTTAGACTTTAAGAAGACTTACTTTGCCAAGATGGGCCAATTCTTCAGGGAGTCGTTAGCAGGATGGGAACAGCTGGGGGATGTAGAAAAACAGTGGGCAAAACTGAAAGGAGATATTTTAAGGGCAACCAACCTTTTTGTTAAAATGGTAAAAAAAGGTAAAAGGAAAAGGAGACCGCTATGGCTTTCGAAAGAGGTAGCTGAAAAAGTGAAGAAAAAGAGGGAGGCCTTCATGAAATACAAGAGATCACAGAGAGAGGAGACAGGCATCTATATTTGGAAAAACTTAGAGAAGCTAGCAAAGTAGTCAGGAAAGCAAAGATTCAAAAAGAGGAGGAAATAGCCAATGCAATAAAATGGGGGCATAAGACATTTTTCAGATATGTTAGTGAGAAGAGGAAGGGCAAAAGTGGTATTGTCAGACTCAAGGGTGAAGGGGAGGAATATGTAGAAACTGATGAGGATAAAGCGGAATTGCTGAACAAATATTTCTGTTTTGTGTTCACAGATGAAGAACCAGGAGCAGGACCTCAGAAAACACCCACAAACAGGAACAGAAGCGAGGGACATCTTGAACAATTTTCAGAAGACTGTGTTCATGAGAAACTAGCTCAACTTAAAGTAGACAAAGCGATGGGACGGGATGGGATACACCCTGGAATACTGAGGGAACTTGGGGACATTCTAGCAGCTCCACTGACTGACCTTTTCAATGCCTCGTTGGAGTCAGGAGTGGTGCCAAAGGACTGGAGAGGCTCATGTGGTACCTTTACATAAAAGCAGAAGTAAGGATGCAGTTGAAAACTAAAGGCCGGTTAGTTTAACTTCGGTGGTAAGTAAATTATTGGAAATGCTGCTGAAAGAGAAAATAGTGAGGTTTTTGGAGTCCAGCGGGTTACAGGATCCGAGGCAGAATGGATTCACCAGAGGCAGGACTTGTCAGACAAATCTGATTCATTTCTTTGACTGGGTGACCAGGGAGTTGGACCGAGGGAGAGCCCTAGATGTGGTGTATTTAGATTTCAGTAAAGCCTTTGACACTGTTCCTCACAGGTGACTTATAAACAAACTGAGCACCCTAGGGATGGACCCTAAGGTTACTGCTTGGGTTAGAAATTGGTTGGGTGGGGGGCGACAAAGAGTACAGGTAAATGGGGCTCACTCTGAGGAGAAGGATGTTACAAGTGGTGTGCCCCAGGGATCTGTCCTTGGTTCGATTCTTTTTAACATCTTTGTTAGTGATATAGCGGAAGGGCTGTCGGGTAAGGTTTGCCTTTTTGCGGATGATACCAAAATCTGGCAGCTGGGATTTAATGTTAAAAAATGTAAGGTCATGCATTTGGGCTGCAGCAATCCAAGGGAACAATATAGTATAGGGGTGAAATACTTTTGTCCACTAAAGAAGAGCGGGACCTAGGTGTGGTTTTGTCTGATGATCTTAAAGTAGCCAAACAGGTAGAATAGGTGATGGCAAAAGCTAGAAGAATGCTTGGGTGCATACGGAGAGGAATGGCTAGCAGTAAAAGGAGGTGATAGTGCCTCTGTATAAGTCTTTGGTGCGACCTCGTTTGGAGTATAGTGTGCAATTCTGGAGACCGCACCTTCAAAAGAATGTGAACAGGATGGAGTCAGTACAGAGGGTGGCTACTAAAAGGGTTAGTGGTCTTTATTATAAAGCATATGGGGACAGACTTAAGGATCTTAATATGTACACTTTAGAGGAAAGGCGGGATAGAGGTGATATGATTGAGATGTTTTAATACCTCCTTGGCATAAATGTTCAGGGGGAGAGCCTCTTTCAGTTGAAAGCAAGTTCTGCTACGAGGGGACATGGGATGAGGGTGAAAGGAGATAGATTCAGGAGTGATTTGCGGAAATATTTCTTTACGGAAAGAGTGGTGGATTCATTGAATAGTCTCCCAGTGGAGGTGGTAGAGATGAGGACAGTAACTGAATTCAAAAAAGCATGGGACAAACAGAGAGGATCTCTAAAGGAAAAAAGGGGACTGTTGTAGTTGTTGATATGGAAGGACAAACTAGATAGGCCATGTGGTATTTTTCTGTCATCAAATTTCTATGTTTCTATAAGGGGAATCTTCATTGTGATTAATGTGGTTAGCAAATCTGCTAACCGCGTTAATTGTTCTCACCAGGATATTTAGCGGCACTAACATGGTTAATCCCGCTGAATATCTCCAGGTGCCACCGCTGCATGCCCATATGCTAGCCAGTTAGCATTGGGGCATTCTGGGGAATGGAGCGGGGGTAGCACTGAGCGATAACTGGGCAGTGGCGATTTTCAGTTGTTGCCTGGTTACCCTAACTGGCTAAAGTTAGGACAATTGAATGGCTGTCCTAACTTTAGCCAGTTTTGCAATCTGGTAAATGGCTGAATATCGCTGCTGACCAGATTGCAAGATCGCAATCCAGGCAACCCAGATATTCAAGGTCGGGGCCATATACCCCAGCATTGAATATACAGGGCAATGTTAAAGTGATAATAGCCAGCCATTTTTACTGTGCTAGACACTTCCACTGGAAATCCCCCTGCATAGATTATAAAATACTATAATTTATGTGCGTTGTTGTAAAAGCTAGTGCAGGCATTTACACAGTTCTAGGGCTGGCGTAATACGCTTGCGAATTATACTATGACATGCTTTTTACCACTTGAGCCCCTTCAAGCACTTGGAGTTCTATAAATCTATGATGATTTGCATAAAGCTGTCATTTGGATACATGCGATGCAATAGACTCTTGCCCTTGAAAGCGCGTGCTTCCACAGATTGATTATCTGTAAGGTATCACCAGCATCTTTGGCATTTCTATTCCAAGCCACTCACGCCTTTGCCCCAAGCTTGAACATACTTTGCCTCTAATGCCAATGCGAAGACTCCGGCTGCCTCTGGCGCTGCTGCAGATGTTCCAGAATGGCGTAAAGTACAGTTGCCATACAAGTCTGTTGTAGCCTGTGAGGGCAGATAAAAATAAATGTAAAAACAAATTTATTTCTGCTGAAGTGTATACAAGCAGTATGGACTTTTTTTTACCACAACGTTTGAAGTTAGAGACAGAAGGGCCAATTTTCAAAAGGATCTGCAAAGGGAGGGATATTCAGCAGCACTTTTTAGATAGTGCTATGAAATATTTCCACTGACCGCCTCGGCATTATCCAGCATGGACCTTGAGCAGAATTGGAGTACATCTTGTAATTATCTGGAAGGTAGTGATCTTCATCACTGCTATTGCGGTAGCAATCTGCATAACTAAGGACAGCAAATAAAGCTGGTCTAAGTGGCATGCACATTGCCTATCCAGATAGTGGCAATATGCAGCCATTATGGGGAGCATTCTGTCCCCCGAACAGTTGGATTGGAAGTCCGACCTGGATGATCAACCCGCATTCGGCTGCTTCCCCTGAATCTGGGCCAGTGTTCTCCGAACATACACAGCGGTTTTACAGGGAGTGCTGTACGTGGGCAGTAAGGAGCGGTGCAGGGGAGTGGCCAGCTGCTGGAACATATAGGGCCTATTTAGGACAGGTCCCTGTATGTTCCCCAGCACCAAGCAGCACGTCTGGCTTATTCTATACCAACAGTGGAGTAAATCCTGGGGGCTTCTCATCTAATGCGCCGCACACCTCCGCATACCATGTCTGTGGCCTCACTGTGCCCCTGCAGACATGATCCGGGCCTTAGGGGCCATTAGTGCAGCTTGGACAGCGGCTGCAGGGGCCAAAGTGTGGCATGGCTTTCCGAGCCATCCAATGGACAGCTCGTTGCCATGGTGCGAGGTCGCCACTGCTCCCTTGCTCCAGCAGTAGCGTCCTGACAGCTACCCGCATGTCAATCTGCTCGGCATACGGGGAACACCTGACTGCGCATCTCCCCAATTTCATCATCGCAGATATATCAGGGCCCCACAGCAGCAGAATTAGGTCTATCTCTGGCCTGTCCATGTTTTGGATGGGCAAAGCGGCCAAGCATGCAGGGACCAGAATCAGCCTCCACCTGGATACTGTCAGTGCTGACCACTAAATCTGGAAATTCAGTCCCAGTCACTGTTGATACTGGCTCTGAATATCCATAATTCTTTTTAACCACGTTAAAAAAAACCCACTGACCATTGTGGGCTGAATATTAGCCCCATAATTAATTTCACAGCTTAATAATAAATCCCTTTTCTAGAAAGCAAGGTTACTATATTATAGTGTGAAACAATAGTGATAAAATGAACTCTAAAATTACAGTAATCAGCGCTCACAGTTAAAACAGCAGACAATCTGACACACACGGGATGTTGTGGTAACCTACCATTGATCCTACTGTTTTCTTTAATAGTAGTGCATCTACTGGATGGTTGCAGACTATCAGCAGTTTTTTTTTTTGAACATAGTAACCTAGTAGATGACAGCAGGAAAAGATTCATTGCCTCATCTAGTCTGCTCAACTGTCCTTCTGTACATTAGTCAGATGGGGGGGGGGGGATATTCAAAGCTTTTTTTTTCTGTCATTCTGGCTTGGACATTCCAGATTGCACTTGGTCGTCATTTGTAAAATGTCCCTTAATGGGTTACTTTTATGCATATCTTCAGCCAGGATATGTGACGTATGATCTCGATCGCTCAAATTTACTGCTAATGCTTTCCGTGCTGCTTGCATCATGCATCATACTGGAGTTCACAGGATAGGAATGTATAGGCAACATACCAAGGTGTGCTTGGAAGCTGCTTTTAATCAGGACTGTGGCTCCCGATATGATAGAAAATATTTCTGTATCTTTCTGCCACATTTTCTTCATCTCTGACGGCATGTCTTGATACTTCAGAGTCTTCTTCCTCTCCACCCAGGTCACAGAATAATTGCTTAGAATGGACACCTCTATAATCAACGCCGTTCTGGTGTTCTTCTCCTTTGCCACTATGTCCATCTGTTTTTTTATGGGTCAGAGTGGGAATATCTCAGGTAATCATAATCTCCTAATAAATAGACATCTTCTGTGCTTATCCTGTGCTTTTTGAATCTGTCACTATGTTTGTCCTTCCTTGCTCCGCTGGTGGGCCCTTCAAGCATTCAACAGTTTTTTCATGAAAAACTATTTCCCGATGTTGTTTTTAAATTCACCTCCTTTCAGCTTCATTTTATATCCTCTTGTTCATTGATACGTACTTTTCAAGCAGTTCTGAGATTCGATCTGAATAGGAACCGTTTCGAATCAATCCTGCCATTAACAGAACTGAGTGGGTGGCATCACATGGTCATGCCACTGGCGGCCACCGCAGGGCAGCAACTCTCTGATGCCGCAGTCCCCTGATGCCATTAACCTTTGGCAAGTAGGGGATTCTTGCTGGTGCGGTGCCAGCATTGGGATGCTGTTTTTGGCCTGATTTGGTGAACACGGCCTGTGTCAGGAACTGGTTCATGTGAAGCAGTGTCAACCGGCTGAATCCCAGCACTGCTTTCAAGCATTCAAATATCTATATCATATTACCCCTTCTCTCCTCTCCTAGTCTAGGGCATACATATTCATATCGTCAAGTCTCTTCTCATACAGCCTCTGGCAAAGACCCCATACCATTTTAGTTACTTTCCTCAGAATTAACATAGAAACATAGAAATATGATGACAGAAAAAGACCACATGGCCTATCTAGTCTGTCCTTCCGTATCAACAACTACAACAGTCCCCTTTTTCCCTTTAGAGATCCTCTGTGTTGGTCCCATGCTTTTTTGAATTCAGTTACTGTCCTCATCTCTACCACCTCCACTGGGAGACTATTCCATGGATCCACTACTCTTTCCGTAAAGAAATATTTCCGCATATCACTCCTGAATCTATCTCCCTTCACCCTCATCCCATGTCCCCTCGTAGCAGAAATTGCTTTCAATTGAAAAAGGCTCTCTCCCTGAACATTTATGCCATGGAGGTATTTAAACATCTCAATCATATCACCTCTATCACGCCTTTCCTCTAAGGTGTGCATATTAAGATCCTTAAGTCTGTCCTCATATGCTTTATAATGAAGCCCACTAATCATTTTAGTAGCCACCCTCTGCACTGACTCCATCCTGTTCACATCCTTTTGTAGGTGCGGTCTCCAGAATTGCACACTATACTCCAAATGAGGTCGCACCAAAGACTTATACAGAGGCATTATCACCTCCGTTTTTCTGCTAGCCATTCCTTTCCGTATGCACGCAAGAATCCTTCTAGCTTTTGCCATCACCTTTTCTACCTGTTTAGCTACTTTAAGATCATCAGACACAACCACGCCTAGGTCCCGCTCTTCTTTAGTGGACAAAAGTATTTCACCCCCTATACTATATTGCTTCCTTGGATTGCTGCAGCCCAAATGCATGACCTTACATTTTTTAACATTAAATCCCAGCTGCCAAATTCTAGACCATTCTTCAAGCTTAGCTAGATCCCTCCTCATGTTATCTACACCTTCCTGGGTGTCTATTCTATTGCAGATTTTGGTATCAGCCGCAAAGAGGCAAACCTTACCCGACAGCCCTTCCGCTATATCACTAACAAATGTTAAAAATAATTTAAAAAGAATCAGACCAAGGACAGATCACTGGGGCACACCACTGGTAACATCCTTCTCTTCAGAGTGAGCTCCATTTACTTGTACTCTTTGTCGCCTCCCACCGAACCAATTTTTAACCCAAGCAGTAACTTTAGGGTCCATCCCTAGGGTGCTCAGTTTGTTTATAAGTCGCCTGTGAGGAACAGTGTGAAAGGCTTTACTGAAATCTAAATACACCACATCTAGAGCTCTCCCTCGGTCCAACTCTCTGGTCACCCAGTCAACTCCCTGGTCACCCAGTCAATTATTTTAAGTCTTTTTCAAATCCTTAGTGAGATATGGACTCCAAAACTGAACACAGTGCTTAAAGTGAGGCCTCACCAAAGATCCATACAAGGGAATTATCAGCTCTTCCTTTTAGCTGGTTATGCCCCTCTCTGTGCAATCTAGCATCCTTCTGGCTTTGGCCTCCACAGTATCACATTGTTTCACCTTCTTGAGATCCTCAGACCTATCAACCTGCAGTCTCTCTCCTGGTCTATGCACATCAGTCTCTTGTCCTTTATTGCATATACCTCCTTTGGATTTCCACACTCCAAGTATACTGCTTTGCACATCTTTAAATTTATTTATTTTATTTACATTCTCTTATGTATCGTGCTATTCTGCATCAGTGTGGTTTACATTGAACAAACTGAAATTACATTGAACAGGGCATTATAACTTGGAGATAACTATTTTACAGGGAACATGGGCTATGGAGGGTTAAGTGGCTTGCCCAAGAGCACCTGTGGGACTAGAAACCCCAGTCCTTCCGGCCCAAGGTTGCTGTCCTCTAGTGGGATTTGAACCCCCAACATTCTGGCCTGAAGTACCTTGCCCCAACCACTAGGCCACTCCTCCACTCCTATTAAATCTAAATTAAATCACTCCAAATTACATCTAAACTGCCAAATATGAGACATAGTTCAAATTTTTGCATATCACTTCCCATGTTGGCCTTCCAGGGTGTCCACTCTGTTGCAAATCTTTATGTCCTCCATAAAAAGACTTTCCTTCTAACCATTTGGCAATATAAGTCACTAGGATACTTAACAGAATTGGCCCCAAGACTAAACCTCTAAGCACTTCCCTAATCACTTTTCTGTTCTCTGAGTGAATTCCATTTACTACCATCCTCTGGCTTCTGTTGGCCAACCGATTTCAAATCCAGGTCATCATTTTGAAACATAATTTCAGGCTTCTCAGTTTATTTATGAGCCTCTCATGAGGAACAATATCAAATGCTTTGCTGAAATCCAAATAGACCACATCTAGCACATTTTCTTGATCTAGTTCTTTGGTCACCCAGTCAAAGCAATCAGTCAGACTCATTTGGCACAATCTACCTTTGGTAAAACCATGTTGCCTCGGGTTTTGCACAGGGTCGGTCCAGCCATCAGGCAAAACCAGGTAGTTGCTTAGGGCAGCAGCTTCTGAGAGACAGCAGTGAGCAGCAGCAGTTAAAGCAAAACAAGAAATCTTGACAGTCACAGAAACTCAGAGATCTATCAACACATCCATCTTTTACTTGCAGGGAGACTAGCCACATATATACTGTACATGCAAAGCAACGTTTAATATGCAAAAGTCTGACGTTTGATCTCCAATTATGCATTTTTAAAGGATTGTCATAGGAGGGGTGGTGTTGGGATGATCATGGCTCTTGAGTTTAATTATCAAAATCTTGGAGGTTGAGGGGAGGAATACAGCTTAGATTTGCCTAAGTCATCTACTACTCCTGCACCGGCCCTAGTCTTGCAAACCACTGGACTGCAGAAAGTCCACTATCCTTTCCTTCAGCGGCATCTCCATTGCTTTTCCCACCACCAAGAACAGCCTTAATGACCTGTGGTTTCCCATCTCTCCTTTGTTACCAGACATCAGCCAGAGGCTCGGCTAACGCTCAACGAACCTGGGAAAAAGCCAGGCAACCCACTGGTAGGGCTGCCTGCTGCTGTACCAATCCTACTTCAAATTTCAGAAAAAAAAACCCAGATCGGAGAGAATGGTGGCTGCACTAGGAGGAGTTGAGCGCAGCACACTCTGCACCCTCCTCTAGCAATGCTGCCGACCACCTCCTGATCCCTCCATGCAACTGGGCATCAGTTAAAGCACTTAAGCACCTTGTTGCTCATTCCTGGAAGTGCATTCCAACATCACCTCTCACCCCTACAAACCAGCCAATCATTTACTGTGGGCAAATATATTCTTTATTTGAACTTGCTAAAGGTTGTTTATGGTGCATTAAGTGTGTGAGGAGATAGAAATAGAGACCCCATCAATATTTTAAGCTAGCAGAAATTTGTCAAAAGGAATTTCTAAGGAAATCTATTTTTCATTTGTCCAGCCACACCAGGTGAATATAGTTCCAGTGTTATATGAATACTTAAAATGATCTCTCAATTCAAAAAGAATTCAGCATCATGAACATGTTGTAAATGTAATCTAAGCAAAGCCAGGAAGCATAAAAGCCGATCTGCGTTTTTAAATATTAACATCCCATATCGTCAACTGACAGTGACTACATCATCCTGCATTGTGCTTTAGATAAAGTGGTTTCAACAAAGGAGCATCTGTTTTCTTCTAAACAGAGAATGGAGACAGCCAAGACAAGCCGGTGGGCTAAAACAACAATAATATCTGCACTCACCACGCCGGCTTCAGGATTTCTCTTCCTCCCATTGCTGAATGTAGAAGCCAAGGTAGAGGAGCAGCTTTCATCATAAAGAGCAGTCCGCCCATCATTGATTGCTGAGTTAATGGAGATAGTCCACATGCTTGATGCATAGCCATCACAGTTACAGTCATCATAACTGCCTCCGTCTCCCGAGGCCCAGACATAGATACTTCCCTTGCCTCCCCGACCCTGTGGGAAGAGGTAATGAATCTCTCAGGTCAACTTATGCAGTTTAGTGTGAACTCACTGGTAATCTGTCAAGGAGCTCTTGTAGAGTGTAATACTGTTTATAGGTAAACACACAGTTGGAAGGTGAAATCGCTTTGATTGCTGAGTTCCATAGATATTAATCACAGTGCTCTGCAGCCTTTTGGACATAGGGTGATACCACAACCTCTGGTACAAATATAAAGGGCTTTCTGTCCAACACTTAACATTTTTATAGTCACCTGGAACAGACATTTTTCTATGAAGACAGCCTTGATGAAATGATATTTTAGTACAATGGTATAACTTAATCTATTCATCAACAGAAATATTTCTAACACTAGCTTTAAGGAGCACCTTTTGAAAACCTGCATATGACGGGGAACAAATGTAAATTCTGATGTGGACAATTTTGGTCATACATATACATTCCCTATATGAAATAAGGAATACACATGTAGATTTTTGAACTGCCCAGGCCACATTCAAACTATACTCTCAACATGACCCCTTTGTTGTTTCTGCATATTAGTGGCATCCATGTGTAAATGTAGGCCTTTCTAAAATCACCATTTCCACATGTAAATGCTGGATTTTCCATATGAAAATCAGGACTAAGGTTTCAAAATAATCCTCATAATGTCTGAGAAAATCGTTTATAAACAAAGGTCTAAAAATCGGAGAGATACATAAAATGTGAGAAAAGCATGCTACGTGAACATGGTGCAAACAAAATGTAACATTTTTTTCCAACTACTGCAAACTATTTTCATAGGGATGCATTTTGAAAGGGTTGAGCCATCTAAATTTGGAAGTTAGACTATTAAAATTGGGCCCTTTGAAAATAGATTGGGTTGTACAGCTAAATTTAGTGATTCCAAAATAGAGTGACCCTAGAAGCATTTTTAGGGTTGGGAGAGGGACGATTAGCTGCCCAGCTTTAATTTCAGCACTAGGCAATTAGAGTTGGCATCCTAACTGAAGCTCTCAAATGGTAGTTCTGCTTTTAACATTTCTATAGTTCTACCAGACTTTTGTACTGTTCACATGTTGACCAGCTAGTTTTTGGAAATGTTCAACTGAAATACCAACATCTTTCATTACTTGACCGGCTAGGTCAGACCATACTGAAAACTCACTCTATAAAGTGTCGCATGCACATGGGATCCCATATTACTCTTTAATCCAGCACTTGAGAAACAGTCAGACACTCTTACGTGTAGGTAAGCAATATTTACAAGAGGCTGAGTAGATCTGTACTTACCTTCGTCATCATGTGTACTCTTGTCTATATTGTTTTGTCTATTGGTCTTCTTTTCAGTAACCTTTCCTTGTTTGTCAAACTTTATGAAGGGCTAATGAGCCATGCAAATAAATTTTAAATGAGCATTGTGAGTGATGTGTACAGAACAATAACGCCTTCTTCAATCAGCTCCTGAAGCAAGTTATTCCCATTGAGCTGACCTGCTACAGGTCTAACAGTCCCGCAAAAGGAAAGTCTGGAATATGTGCAGATTTCTGACAACTGAAATCCTAACCTTTCAAAGTATAGTAGAGGGTGCTTGTAACTAGATGCATCTTATTAAAATCTGAGCTTATATTTGGTTGTAGAGATGTAGGAATAATGTTACAAATTATAATCATGGTATCCCTTTCTTCGGACCTAAATGATACCATGCATTTATTTAGCTCACATCTTTCCATATTGAATCTTTTCTCAAAATATAGGAGCTGTCCCACTCCTGTATGAGGTGGGAAGGCACAACATAGGTGGGACATGGGAATTCTCCCAGCAGGGGGCTCAGAAGACCCAATTTGTAACCAGCCAATCATCCCAACCCGAAGGGGGGGATGGAGAAAAAGAGGGGTTGGTGAGAAGAAGTATAAGATGACTACCAGTCTGGCAGCAGCATTTTTTACCTGCCTCCTGCATGCCTGATGAACTGACTGTAAGGAAAAGAGCGAGAGCTGGACTCCGAGGATACTCTGCTGATCCCGTGCTTTGTACACTCTGACTGGATTTTCCCTACCCATTCTATCCAGCACCAATGATGGACCCTGAGTTATATCTGAACGAGGATAATGGGCAGAAGAAGGAGTTAGACTGAGTTCCATCAGAGCAAAGAGGAAGCGCCAAGGCAGAGGAACACAGAAAATGATATTTTGAGTCACTTTGGGCAAGTCAACACCGACTCCGCAGCATTTTACAATAACAAGAAGCAGCTATGATTAATAGGGATATGTTCCATTTTAAAGACTAGCAGGAATCCTAGTGAAACAGAAAATAACTACATTGTTATAATTTCCTAGTTCTCATCAATAGCGCACAAACTTTTGCAAGAGTGCACGCTATTAAGCACTCTTTCATAAGAATGCAGACTATTGAGCAATAGCGTGCACTATTGAAAAAAAATGATATGAAGAACCCCCAAAACCAAAATCAAACAAAAATTTTGACCTGTACATCCCTAATAATTAATATGAATACAAAGTTGATGTTTTTGTTAAACGTTCTTATGCATTTAATTTGTGCTGTGACTGAAGCATTCATCCATAATGTCTCCAGCTGATTGCCTTTGCCTAATTCTTGGTGTTTGAGGGGGAGGATCTGGATGGGGTAAAAGACTTCAATCATATGTGATGTGCCTCTAAAGTACCAGATCAGGTCATGTTGCTGGAACTATTAACCATATATGGTGCTAAGTTTCTTTTTTATGTTCAGACTACTTCCTATCTATGTCCCTGGAATGATTTTCTTTTTTAATTTTGAAAGTGATTTTTTGGATAGCCAAAGGGGCAATGACTAGCTCAATATAGAGATATCACATACTCAGAGGTCACTATGCACTTCCCCACATTGGAAGACAAAGGGGCATGTTTACTAAACTGCGGTAATGCCATTTACATTAGGTTCCGTGTTGATAATACAGATGCCCATATAAAGGAGTGGGTGGGGCAGCATTAAAGCTGTGTCAGATAAGACATGTTAGAAGGCACCTTATTAGGCGCAGTGCAAATGCAATGCAATGCAATGTGTGCCTTTGAATCAGTCCTGACTCCTGGCGACCCAGAAGCTCCTGGGTTTTCTTGGCAGTGTCACTGGAAGCAGATTGCCAGGCCTTTCTTCTGAGGCAATGGAGGGTTAAGTGACTTGCCCAGGGCCACAAGGAGTGCTAGTGGGAATTGAACCCTGGTTGCTTGGTTACCAAGCCAGTGTTCTAACCACTAGTCTACTCCTCCACTCCACAAGGCATGTTAGAAGGCACCTTATTAGGCGCAGTACAAGGCACATGCAGCAGCTACGTTAAGATGCGTTATGTGCCGTTAAGGCGCCTTAACGGCACATAACTCACCTTAACGTTCCTGGCCGCGTTAAGGCCAGAAAAGGGTGGAGAGAAGGCGGAGAGAAGGGGGTCATTGGGTGGGGAGTGGGCGGGGAGTGGGCGGGGAGAGGCCCCTTCACACTAATGCGGAGAAATTAAGGGCTGAATCCTAACGCAACTGAAAACCTGGCATTAGCACACATTTGCAAGAGATAGAAACCATTTCAGTGTCAGCAATGTACAGCATAGGCAGGGAGCCCAAGAGAGGTGATAGTAGTGCTTCATTTGAAGCAACAGCATAGTGCCCTGGTATGAAAGGCCACTATGGTGATGGTGCAAATGGGGCAAGGGGGCTGCAGGCGGGACCTGCAGTGGGGGCTACTAGGGCATAGGGTGGACTAGGCGGTTGCCGAGGTGGCATATAGGAACACAGAAAATGGAAACCAGCAAGACAGCAACTGGCCAGGGTCAGACATGCCCATGAGTCTGTGTCCCACAGTGTCCCATCCAGGGGACATCACCCAGCAGGCACCCCAAGGGGTGCATAACATTGACAGGCGGTGCCGGGGGAAGCTTGGACATCTATGTAGGCAACCCTACCCCAGATCCCACACATTAGGCAGCCGCCTACCTGCCCCCTGGATGGCCTGGGATGGCGCACCACCAGCACCAACAGCATATGGTCATGGCGGCATGGCAGAGGGGGTGGGTAATTGTGTTGGAGGGAGCAGTGGCACTCGCCTGCAGTGGACCTAGGCCATGCCCTGTACCAGTATGTGTTGTGCAGTGCAACAGAAGAGGTCTGGCCGAGGAACATAAGGGTAGCCCCAGGGACCAATGTACTCAGCCAGCATGTCCAAGAGCAGAAGGTCAGAGGTTCAGGTCCCATCTTTGTATACTGCAGAGCATCTCCCCATAGTTTTAGCCCACAATGCAGCCACAACAACAACATGGGCAAACCCCAATGCAGTGGTGCACAGGGGTACGGACACTCACTCACAAGGGCTCCACTATCAACAGCTTAATGGAGTGTCAGGCTGTTGGCCCCAGCACAGAGCTGCAGTTATCACCAGAGCACTTCTACTACCCCCTGCACAAATTAGCAATGTCGGCACTGTGATCAGGACCAGTGCAGGGGGTAGGGTTGGCAACCACCACCATCTCTGCACAATGCTGAGATAGGTGTGGGAGCGTGCGTATGTCTCTCCATTTTTTTGTGTCTGCCACAGAGCCCACATTGCTCACACTGCTTCCAGCATTAGCCTGCAAATGTGCATAATGAGCAGCAAGGTATTGTGGGTATGGCCAAGACAGGGTGGACTGGCCAGGATGCATCTGCACAGGGTGGAGGGCAATGGCTGGGACATTGTTGTGGCCGACCACCACCTGCATGGACAGGGTGGCCATAGCATGTTACGCTGGGGGTGGGGGTCACTCTCACTCTGACCAAGCAGTGACCATGGCATGTCTATGTTCCCACATAGTGTCACATGTTATCTGTTTCCAGTGATGCCTGTATGTTCCTGGTTTTGGGGCCCAATCACAGAGATACCTGCTTTGTGTCTGTACTGTGCATCCCACTTCTGGGTGCACAGGGTTCCCCTGTGAGCATGTACTATGGACTGGTTAGTGGGCTGTCTGTAGTTTGCCTGTGCATGGTGGGAACACTTTGTAGGGTGCTGCAGGTGCAGTCTGACTGTGGTGTGGGGAAGTTAAGCCTACCCCAAGCATCATTGCTGGTCTGCAATGGTCACAGGTATGGCACTGACCCAGCAGCCCTGGAAGGCTGTCATCCACCAGCAGGACTGTGGTTTCTAGTACTACAGCTGTTCTTCAGAGTGCAGCCACCTGTCCCACCACACCCTCATCTACAAACAGGGTGATTGAGGCCCCTTGTGGTATATAGGGCATACTACTTAGATCCATAGTGGCAGTGTTACATAGCCCTCATGCGAGTCTAGACTCCCCACTGCCCTGATAACAGGTACCCATGGCAACCAGATCTTAACACCGGGTGCACACTAATCTGGGTGGTGTCCAGTCCCACAGGGCCACATATGACTACAGCACACAGCTGGAACAGATGTACCTTTGACTGCACTGCTGGAAACACCTATCACACAGTGGTACTGCTGGGGATGTGCAGAAAAACCTATCTCTAGCACCACATATACTCTGGACCTAGTGCTGGGCGCCCATCCTATCCCTCAGGGTGAAGAGGGAACCTGCACAATGGCATGGTCTGTAGCTACTCTGTGCCAGTATCACATACTGTCAGTGCATCTTACCACGCTGCAGTTCCGGAGAGGTGCAGACCCCATTTGGTGGTCAGCTGTAGGCTGCTGTTCTGCATCAAGGGTGCTGGTGGGGTTACCCTATCCTAGTGCAGGGAGCAGATGGTTTGTGCCGTGACCTGCAGTCCTTCCGTACCCAGCCATTGCTATGCAGGAAGCCATAGAGGTAGCCTACAGTTTAGTATGCTGACGTTCTAGGCAGAGGTCATGGGTTTGATTCCTTGTTGTTCCCTCCTGTCCAAGGCAGATATTTTGCTTGCCTGTGACAGTTATATCTTTGCAGATCTCTGCTGCCAGCCCATAGTACCCTCACTACAGTTGGCAACAATCCTTATAAGGCGTTACAAGGCTCCTAATTAGGCACAGTACAAGGTGCGTTATAAGGCACGTTATAAGGCACCTTATTAGGCGCAGTACAAGGCACGTTAGAAGGAACCTTATGAGGCGCAGTACAAGGCACGTTAGAAGGCACCTTATTAGGCGCAGTACAAGGCATGTTAGAAGGCACACATCAGCCAACAGCCTGCACACCCTCATACAACCAGACACCAGCACACGTCCTAGAAGAAAGCAAACACACAACCGAGTCAGCACCCCAAGTGAATACAAACACACACGCAAGGACACAACAGACAGAGCACTCTCCATGGCTGCTCCAACAATATGGAACAAACTACCGGACGATTTGAGGGCAACTACAGACCTCAAAGACTTTAGAAAACAGCTTAAAACTATGCTGTTCATAGAACACTATGAACACATCACATAACCTCAGAGAATGTATAACAGTACATGATACCGCCTAAACAATGGATGTAAGGAAAATGTTTTCAGCACCACTGTATATAGACCATCTTGTATATAGCTCAAACCAACCTAGCACACATTACAACACACACTCAACTACATTTCACCCTCACTGCATGTATAACACACTCACTTTACCTGATTGTTTGCTGTGATACCACCTTGATTATTAAGATAAGGCGGTTTAGAAATACTGTTAAATAAATAAATAAATAAATAAAACACAGTTTAGTAAACATGCCCCAAAGCTTTAATTTAACCCCTTCAGGGTGTGACCCTTGATGAGCCCATCTTCACTAATGCATGAATCTGTTTACTGCTGCATCACAACAAGCTTATTTCATAGTAAATGAGATTTTCACTTGAATTGTTTCCCTAGTTACAGTGAAAACAAGGGAAATGGGAAGCATGTTCAGTCATTCACTCGATCAGTTATTTGTCATTAAAAACTTAATGCTCTCTTTCATTCACAAGTCCATTTTAATTCTTTTTCGTGAGATCAGATATTTCACTACGTTTCAGGCCATTTAAAGGTAGAGATGAACACATGCATCTTAAAATGTCATACTTCACTCCTTATTAGCATGATGCTCTCAAATGAGACTTAGAAATACATATGACTGAAAAATATTCATAGGGCATGGCAAATAAAATACTCTAGTTTTAGACCAACACCCATTCTATACTGTGTGACAGTCATTTACTTTAAAATGCTATTTTGAGGGGTAGTTACTAAGCAGTGATATCAGATTAGCACACGATAACACGCTTATGTGATATTAGTAACTAAGTCCCATAGCACAATGGTTCTCGACTCTGACCTGGTGTACACTCTAGCCAGTCCTGTTGTCAGGATATCCACAATAAATATGAAGGTGTTAGATTTGCATGTACTGCCTCCACTGGGCAGTACTGAGAACCAAGGCCATAGCATGTAATGAGACCTGTAGTAAATAATACATGTTAAGGTAAAATATTGCATAATAATGGTATCACATCTTAGGAATGATGGTTCAGCTATGACGGCTGTCCAAAAACTGTCCACCCTATGCCCAGCTAGAAGTATCCAAAGTTGTTCCATAACGTTTAGCCATATTAGGAGGAAACATCTCCAGGACAGCGAGAAGGCTGAGCAAATAGATTCCATGCTCAAATCTGCATGCGTTATTTTCTGTGGGAAGAAGTATCTGCAGAAAAAGCAGGTACTAATATCTGAAGGCACTTTCTCTCCAGACAGTTTGAAAGAGGAAGCATGTGCATGGTTTCACAGTGAAAAGTTCAGCAATGTGGGCAGTTTGTAAATCACCTCTATTATTAGCTTTGGAGTGCAGGAGTAGCCTAAAGGTTAGAGCAGGGAAGTCAGTAACCGAATCGCACTGCTGCTCCTTGTGATCGTGGGCAAGTCAGTTTACCCTCCATTGCCTCAGGTGCAAGCTTAGATTGTAAGACCTCTGGGGACAGGGTAATACCTACTATAACTTGCCTGAAACCTCTGAAAAAAGGCATAAGCTAAAAGCCAATTCTCTTTCCCATGACTCTTTCCTGATATGCAACAATTAGAGGCATAGATTCATGAGTGCACATTCGATTTGTTTCGGCACCTAAAAACTGGCAACAGCAGGCAACTCACTTGTGCTTGCATAAACCAACAAAGTTATAGCATGCAAATAATATGGGTATAAAGAACATATAAGGAGAACAAAGATGAAACAGTGCCCAAGAAGCACTCTGACCACTTCCCTCCCAAACCCCAGAACAATCCATACTTTCCCCAGACTTCAGCAAGAACTCTCCACGCTTCACCCCCTAGACTCTAGCACCCACTTTCTCCCCTCACCCCCAGAAAACACCCCGTTTATCCTCCAGAGCCCAGAAAGCACTACCCTCCTTCTTCACCCCAGACCTTGGCAAGCACACTCTCTGTGTCCTCCAGGAACCTGGAAAACATAATTTCAGCATTTATTCCAAGAACGCAGCCAGCAGGTTTCTCCCTTTTCTACTTCCAGACTACAACTAGTACTCTCACCTATCTGCACCCTGAGATCTCAGCAAGCACTTTCTTCCTTTCCCATCTCCAGACTTTGGCAGGCATTCTCCCCAGCCCCCAAAACCTAGGGCACCTGTTTGGTTGTTCATTACATTCTGCACCTTCAGATGATGTGAGTTTGCTTGGGGGGGGGGAGTAATATTCCTGTCAGCTGATGGGGGCCTAAAGAAACTGGAGAGGGGGGGCAGCGGCTGGGGGAGGGGCCAATGCACAGTAGCAGCTAATGCTGCAACCTCTCCAGGGATGGCAGCCTAATGACTCTGGGAGGAGGTGTGTCAATGCACAGCACTGACTGATGACATAGGTGTCTCGTGACACCACCTCTTGACCCATAGAGGCTGATGCAGCAGCTGCAACTGATGCATCTTCCGTTTCTTGCTTAGAGCCAGAGCATGGCAAGATTAAGGCATATCTGACAGGGCATCCCCAAACATTACCTGCATCCTGGCTCCACAGTCTTTGAATTTTTGCTGAGACAAACAAATTTGAGTGGAGTTCAGGTGGCAGAGGAGTCAAATCATTTATTGGGTAAAATACCATCCCACTTGCAGGCTTTGACATCAATTTTCTTGTGTACAATGCTAATGTTTTTTTTTATAGAGAAAGGCGACCAAAATGATAAAGGGGATGGAATGACCCTCCTGTGAGGAAAGGCTAAAGAGGTTAGGGCTCTTCAGCCTGGAGAAGAGACAGCTGAGGGGAGGGGCCATGGAATGCCTCTGTGATTAGGAGGGGCCACCTAAGCTCCACCCTAACTCTAGTCCTAAGCTCCCTACGGCCTTCTTTTCCTATTCTGCCTGTGGGGATCGCATTTTCCGTGGGTAGAAGAGAATGGCCGTGATTGCGGCAGACTTCTCTGACTGTCCACAGGGATCCAATCTTTCACGGGCAGACAGGAAGAGTCTTTGCTATGATCACAGTGTCCTTCCACCCCTGCCTGCGGGGATCCAATCTCCTGCAGGCAGCAGGGCTGGCCCATCCACTAGGCAGGCTAGGTGACTGCCTAGGGCGGCATATCTCTGTAGGCAGCACAGTGACCATGGCATGACATGTGCTTTGGCACACATGGCCTGCCACTTCTGACCCCCCTCCAACAGGAAGTTGTGTCTAGAACCAGGGGGTATACCATGAAGCTAGAAAGTAGTACTGTATATTTAAAACAGATAGGAGAAAACATTGTTTCTCTCAACATATACTGTAATTAGTCTTTGCAATCTATTGACAGTTGATGTGGTGAAAACAGGTAGTGTAGCTGGCTTTAAAAAAGGTTTGGACAAATTCCTGGATGAATTTAATCTGAGAGAAAATCACTTCTTATTCCTGGGGATAAGTATATGGAACTGGCTACTTTTGAGATTTGTCAGGTACTCATGACTTGGACTGGCTACTGGGCTTGATGAACTTTTGGTCTGACCCAGTATGGCAGTTTTTATGGGGGTGGGTACATTAAGGAAACCAGAGGCAGGATCACAGCACAGCGATGCCATTGTCATGGGTTGGGGCCACTTGCTCCCTAACTTAATGATGACTTTCCCATAAGAAATGCTTGTAATATGAAGTCTATGGTAGGGGGGTGGGGTGTGCAAGGAGGAATGCAAATTGGAGTGCTTACCCTAGCTATTCCAACTAGGAATCCTGGTGTGGAGCTCCAGGTTGAAATGTTTATTGTGGGAAACACAATAGATAGTCTGAATGGGATTTGTGGCACTCTACATTCAACTAAGGATACTTCTGATGTCCGGAAGAGAGGCCTCAGGTTTTGGCAGGTCTTATTCTAACAGAGGGGATAAATAGCTGTAGTCAGGCAGTGGCAGATGTAAAGGAAGCATAACACATGCCAGGTTGAGTGTTTGACCACAGATGTTTTTGGTATGCATTCAGGATAGTTGGGCAAGAATGTTGTCCTAAGTTGTTTACAGACTCCAGGATAAGAAAGTGAGAGGAAGAGGAAAAGATAAGAAGAAAAGGTGAAGAGGGAAGTTCAATATCAGCTCTAGTGGTTCATTAGATTTGAATCCCGAAATTCCTTCTGATTCTGATGAGCTGGTTGTGGGGACTTGAGAAAGGAGGAGGCAACGAGCTGTCGTGTCCCCTATAAGCTTAATGCTGTTAGGGGAGGGATATTGATATCCCTTGGGGAAATATGCAAATTCAAATATGTTGTTATATCAAATTGCTGAAAGGGAGATGTAAGAAGAGCAGCAGGAAGAAATAAAAACAAAGGAATGTTGCTGTTCTTGCTGAGTTATTGCGCTGCTTTATAGTTGTCAATACACATTCTTTGTTTTGGAAGAAACCAGGCGTTTGTTTTTCATGAACGGATTATGGTTGTTAGGGGAAGGCACCTTCCTTACACATCACTTTTTCCATTGAAGGTTATTGAGAGTGCAGGAAAGAGAAGGATGTGAAAATTGTAGAGGTGAAAGAGAGAGGAGATGAGCTCTCCTCTATGAGACCTGGCCATCTCTCTGTGCATTCATCTCAGATCCTGCCTTCTGCTATGTGCTAGGCCGCCCTCTTCCAAATCCCCGGCCATCCACTATGTCTTATAGCCTCCTGTCAGTGCCAGTCTCTTCTCCTTCCACCTGAGATCCCCCTTAACTCTTCTTTCCATCCTACAATGACTGAAAAGTTAAAAAGAGCAGTGGAAAAAGTTCATCCATGATTGGTGTTCAAGAAGAAAACTAGTAACATTGTTGCCAACAGCATTTTGCTTTGGGCCAGAATGGGATGGACTTATGTCATATCAATCTCTTCCTTTCCTCTCTTTTTTTAAAATGTCATTCTTATTTCATTTCATTTATTTAATTTAATATCCCTCTTTTTTAAGCATATACAAAGTGGTTTACAATTGTAAAATAAAACAAAGCATGAAAGGAATTCCATAACATTTTTGAAAGAAATAGAAGAAAACACATATCACATAGATTCAAGAAAAAGAACCATGCATTCAAACATAGATTTAAGAAAAAGAACCATGCATTCAAGACTGAGGGGGATGTTCACTAAAAACCACAAAAGTGCGCGCCGCACAATAGCGCACGGAAAAGTGGCACTTAAACGCTTCTAAACGCTCTTAAACGCCCCGCACACGTGCGATGAACCCCCGCGCATGTGCGCAACACACTAACGGGCCCCGCACAAGTACGGGCCTGCAAATGTCCGATAGAGGCGTGGAACGGCTAACGGAGGGCGGAGGAAGGCTCCCGAGGGGCGGAGAGACGGGGTCAATGGGCGGGGAAGGGGAGGGGAGAGGCTCCCCGCACATTATCGGGCCCGAATTTACAAGGAAAAAATAGCGCAAGTGAAACACTCGCGGTAGAGGGCAGTTAAAGGGAAGAGAAACCATTTCCGTCAGCAATGCACAGGAAAACCGGGGAAACCTGCAAAACGTAAGCAGTGTGATACATGTGCACAGCACAAAAGTGAAAATAAAAATAGAAAATGACCACAACAAAAATATTAAAAATAGTAATTCAGCTGGGGAACAGTTATAGTAATGGGCAAATATAAAACCCACACCCAGGAAAGCTCCAGAAAAAAGAAATGAATTTTGGAAGGGTCTACGGAGCGGAGACTCCACCAAAACTAATTGCCATCTTTGGAGCTTTCCTGGGAGTGGTCCCTATGGTTGCCCATTAATAGCACTGTTGCCCAGCTTGGCTAAAAGTATAGCCCCTGTTTTCCGTGGTCATTTCCGGGGTTTATCTGCACGTATGTGACCAGACAAGGTGAATGAGCCCACAGTAAACATGTGCAGAGCAGGGTTTGCGACCCCATCCTGCCAGGTTTACTATCTCCAGGGATTGCACTATCTCTGTGGCCACAGTGTGGTGCAGCAGACAGAGCCAGTACTTCTCAGACCAGAGGGTCACAGGTTCAAATCCCAGCTGCAGATACTGCCAACCCCATCCACATATCTTTCCCACAACTACACAGTGATAGTAAGGACAAACCTTTATTGCTGAGAACATAGGCATGGTTAATACGCCTATATTTTACCACACCAAACACAGACACCATAAACAGGCACATTATCTAGAGCAGAGTCTCCCAAATGCAGTCCTGGAGGGCCAAACACCATTCAGGTTCCATGCTTCCCCTAAGAAAGATGCCTGTGCTGCATATGTCTGCACCACCCCCATGGTATGCAGATGTAGCTCATGCATATTCATAGGGGACAGCATGAAGACCCGAACAGTGTCTGGAACACCAGGACTGGAGTAGGGAAACTCTGCCGTAAAGCAGCAGACAACAGGGCCAGACACACACACCCACACCCACAGGCCCCATTGGCCAATGCCTCCTGGAGAGGCAGGACATTGGGCCCTGCGTGCATCTCCCAGATCTAGCACCTGCGTACCTTAGCAATGCCACCCTATACCTGGGTACACGGTACACAGCCCTCAAACGTTTGATGTGGGTACCAGCAGATAGACAGTCCTACGTTCAGCACTGTTTGCTTCTTGAGCTCCATCAGAACAAGCTGTCTGATGTCTGCGGTGCGTGCTCCAGGTCTGGCCCCTGACAGTGTTTACCACCCTGGGGAGTGACCCCCAGCAGTACTGTGTACCATATCCATGGCTGTACCATGCCAAGGACTGGTGTGGTGGGCAGGGCTACTAACCTCCTTTATAGTAGCACATTGCTGGCATAGGTGTGGGTGTCTGTCTATACAGTGTGTGGTGGCTGCAAACACCTTCCACAGCCCACACTGCCAGCACTGTTGCCAGTATTGGCCTGCCAATGTGCATAATGAGCAGCAAGGTACCATGGGTATAGCTCAGACAGGGTGACCTCTGTATGTGCTGCTGGGGGATCACTCCACCCTGACTGTGCAGTGACCACAGCATGGCTAGGCACCCCCATAGTGCTATATAGTATTCTTCTCATGTGATATATATGGGTGTCCTTTTGGGGCCCAGTCACTGATGTAACTGCTTGTGTGTGCTGCCATCCCAGTTCTGGGTGCATGCATTTCCACCAGGACTAACTAGCAGATTGTATTCAGCTGGTCTGTGTCTTGAAGGGGGTGCCGTGCAGTGGCTGATGGCTTGCTTCAGGAGAATTTCTGACAGCGGTGGGGTGCAGCTTAGCATATCCAGGCCTAATGTCTGTCTGATATTGTGTTCTGGGGGGTGTATAGAGCTGCTGTGACTGCCCTGGGGGGGGGGGGGTGTCTGTTCCCCAGTAGGGCCAGGGTTGATGGTCCACTCTACTGCCATCATTGCAGGGGGGGGGGGTGGAATGTGGATCTGTTGATGGGTGACCCTGTTTGCTGCCCTCGGCTGGGGGGTTGGTGGTTCATGGCCCACCTGGGGGTCCATGGGGGGGGTGGTCCCCTGACTGAGACAGACAGATATATCCAGGATGTTTCTGCAGAAAAAACCTATCTCACAGATTAACACTGCTTTGGAGTTCTGACATGGCCTCTCTCAGCCATGGAGGGTGTTGTGGACCTGGTCCTGGGCGCCTCATCGCACCCTCAGGGTGAGCACAGTACCCGCACAATGCGACAGGGTGTAGCTACTCTGTGCCAGTGGAACACCCGCTCAGTACACCCTACCAGGCCGGGGTGCTGTGTGGGTGCACATGGACACTTCCTCCTGCCAGGCCGGGGAGCTGTTGAGGTGCATTCCCCATCTTGTGTGCATCTGTGGACAGCTGATTTGCATGTGCAGTGCATCATGGGTATGGGTGGCCTAACCCTATCCTGTCTACAACAGCAGACTGTCTGTGGGGTGATGTGCAGGCTCTCTGCAGCCAGCCAGGGGCTTGCTGTCAGCTATGGAGCTGTAGCCCAATGGTTACGTCACTGCCTATGATACCAGAGGTCATGGGTAAAAACCCACAGTGGGGTTATCTGATAGGGTTTTCCACAGCATTGTTTTATTTCTTGTACATATGTTTCTGCCAGCAATAACACCCTCAGCGTACTGTACCCATGGGGTGCCTCTGCGGGTGCTTTATTGGGCGCCCTATTGGCCACCTTATGGTTGCCGTCCATATAAGGTGCACTATATCTTACCCTGTGCCGCAACATATATGGTGCCCTATAGGGGACGTTCTAGGGTGCCTTGGCGGACAGTGAGCTGTAACATGTGCCGTATGGGCCGCCTTATGTTAACACGCTTTGTGTGTGCATCTGCTAGTCGTGAGTACTAAAATAAACTTAACTTGCCCCCTACAGCACTCATCCCCATAATATATAATGCCTCAGCCAGCCTTGTTTACTGGGCACTGTACAGAATTGATCCCCTGCTCCCTGCACTATTGGTCAGTGTCCAAACCATTGTGCTGTGGCTCTGTTCCTGTGCCTGAGCATCAGCGCGCCACTTCTGCTGCCCACTATTTGAATGCCTGCGCACACATCAGCACGCAGCCTGATGCCCATCAGCGCGCCGCCTTCTGCCACCCAAAATGACAGTGCGCCGCCTTCTGCCGCCCAAAATGACAGTGCGCCGCCTTCTGCCTCCCAAAATTATTTTGCCTCCTCAACCACTTTTAACCATTAAAGTTGATGCCTCAGCTGGCCTTTTTTGTGGAGCACAATGGGGAGTTGAACCTGTGGCCCCTGCACCATTGGTTCGTGTCTTCACCATTGTGCTACAGCTCTTTTCCTCTATGTGCCCAGCGACGCCCCACTTAGCCTTCCCACGCGCTAATGTGGGCCCCGCACATTTGCGCGGCGCGCACACGTACGGTCGGTTTTTTCCTTTTTTCAGCCTGATCCGCCCACTCCTTATATGGCACAGGCACACTACCGCGGCCCCGCACGTTAGGAATGTTTAGTAAACATGCCCCTGAGATTGCATATTGCTTCCATACTCTTTCTGTTTCTCTTCTATCTCATTCCCTTTTTTTCCCTTCCTCTCCTTCCTCCCTTGCTATAATCTTTCAGGCTGTATTAGACAAAACATTTCAAGATTAATATTCAGTTGGGTAGCTTCTGCTTAATGATGCCTGAATCATTTATCCAGATATCTTTAAGCATATTTGCAGCCATCCTGTCTATTTGACCGCTAAATATGTGGTCGTAAACTTAAATATATAAGTTATGGAGATAGCACAAAATATTGATGCTATCCTCATAACATTTTGGCCTACCACCTTCTGGTCCTCCTCCTTCTAAGACTATATAGACTGATATTCTATCCTCTGTGGTCAGATTTCTTTTTAAATACTAGCCACTGTGGACAAAAGGAAAATGGATACTCAGTGTAAGTGTCTGGGTAGCAATTTCCAGTGAATATTCCTTTCAGCAGTGACTGTTATGGGCTATGAGGCCAATTCCATAACATGCATGTCTGGCCCACAGACACCTCCAAATCGAAAACAAGCCCAATTTCACCATAATTACACAGCCACGGATATAGATGCGCCTGTGGTTCCAGAATCAGGGACATAGGCGTTTCCAACATGACCCAAGCAAACTACTATGAAAAACTAGACACGAGTATATGCAGCAAATGGTTTGGACATCCCTGTGCTCACCGTATTCTGAAAAAATGGATGTTTTCGATCCTGCCCGTCTCTGCCACGCCACGCCTCCTCTGTTAAAACCTGCATCTCCTAAGCTGCTCCACTCAATGGCAGTGTTGTGCTGATGCAAACTACATATAAATACTGAGGATACATAAATTCTGCTGCAATCTAGACTAGATATATTAGTCTGTTGCATGCCCAGAACAGTGTGAGGCAATTTCAGTGCACTCAAAGATATAATAACAGCAAATAGAAAGTGATATGTTTCTCATGACATGCCTTGCATCAAAACATATATGGCAGTAGAAGAAATCCTTAAGTTATTCTTTCATTGGTCATCTCTAAGAACAGTCTTTGCAATGCTAAGTATGGACCCTTACCAACCTCAGAAAAACCTCTCTGTAAATGTGAATGATGGTGTTTTTGGGCATGTTGAATGCTCCTATGCTGAGGGTCTCTTATTACTGAAAGGGATATGTTTTAACATTTAGCTATGAAGAACCTTTTGTGAATTTTTTCTGCCCTATCACACTGGCACCTGGTGACTCTGCAGTCATCCTTTCGGTCCAGGTACTGGCCAGGCATTAATGAACTGCAGTTGAGCACACCAGATCCTCCCGTGTAACCCTCAAACTAGACACACGCACACATACACACACTGTCTCTCTCTCTCACTTTCAATCACAAAAACACATATCTGCCAAAAAGATGCCCTGAGCCTATAAATAACAGCTAGTATAACAGAATAGCATGGAGTGCCAGGACTAAAGGTATGATCTCCGTTTCTCAAGCAAACAAGTATCCTTTCCATACTCACTCACATACTATTTTTATATCAACAGACCTATTTTTCAAGCCACAGGAATTGTTAGGGTCATTGGCACAAACAGCAAATGTCAGCATGGCCAGAATAATCACTATTGTTCTCCTTAATATTTCTTTCAGAGTAGTTATCAATGCCTCTTTAGCTTACAGGATTCCCACACCTTTGATTTCTGTTCTTTATAAATGCATCTTGTGGTGATTTCCATACTGCAGTCCACCATTTCAGAACAGACTAGTTACCACCTTTATATAAACACCGCAGAATAGTTTCTAAGTACTGGCCTTATTTCATGTCTCCGGCAGGTACAACGGGCACGTCTGCAGGAACCTCCCAAAACATACACAGGCCTTTCCTGAATACGCTTTAAACATCTCCGTGGCTAACCACGCCCCCATTCCTCAACTCCCGGATATGTTCAGAGATCCCCAAGTTAGTGAGATAAAATCTGTGGGCGCTATGTACTGGAATACACTCGTAGACATGTTAGGCAGATAAACCTCTCCAGCACACGTACAAACCCTTATTTGGTTTCTGGAATGACCTCCTATCTGGATAGTGACGATATTCAGCCTCAATTGAGACAATAAAAACACAAAGTTAGGCCTGCTTTTTTAAGGCCTAACTTTATGCAGTGTCTTATTTTGGTTAGCAAACTGAAAATAGCCACTAACTGGATAACTTCTTGGACCACCCTCACACTCTCTGGACAGAGCTGCGGTGGTTAGAGAAGATATTCAGTGACACTATCCAAACAACATCACTGAATATCCTTCTCAACTGTACTTACCCAGTTGGCAGATGCTCCTAACTGAATAAGTGATTTTGAATATCGACCTGATAATTTTTGACTGCTTATAAAGATGTCTGGCCTTGAAATTTTACCCCAAAGTTAATCAAATAAATCATTATGAATATTGACCTCTTATGATCTGTCTCTAACCAGCAGGCAGTTTTTATACAGGGTCATTCTGAGGCGCGAATAGTGGAGATGGACGTCCCAATGGGACATCCCATCCCCACTTTTCGGACCCTCTTCCGACCCTGATTAACTTCCCCACATGTTGTACAGGGAAGCTAGAGCGGGGCCAGAAAGGGGTGGAGCAAGGGAGGTGTTAGGACAGGCAGTGGGCGGTCAGCAGCCCCGGACGTACAGGGCCGATTCCAATGTCAGCCCTGTATGTCCGGGGCTGGCTGCCTGTATGGGGAACTTATCTCACCTCTGAGGTAGAATAAGTTCCCCTAGTCGGCAGGGGATGGCAGACCCAGCCATTGGAGGAGATAGGAGGAGATAGAGGGGATTCCTCACAGCCCGACCCTGACCTTGGGAGGCCAGATCAGGGGTCGGGCTGTGGAGAATGAACAGTTTGGTCCAGCAGCTGGGGATCGCGGCTTTTGAATGGAGCCACAGTACCATGACATCCGGACACCATGGCACTGCGGCTCCATTCAAAAGCCCTGACTAAGTTATCTGGGCAAGGCTTGTATGTGCAGGCCGACCTGAATCTGGGTCCCAGCCTGCACGTAAAGGCCTGGAAGCGATTCTGATCCCAGAGGGCTAGACATGCTCCACAGGATAAGAATCCCTGCTAAATCTGTGCAACCAGGATGTCCAGGATTGAATCGGGCCCACAGTATCTCAATCAGTACTTTAAGGCACTATAAAAGCTGCCTGCTGGTTAGACGCAGATCATAAGAGGTCAATATTCAAAATAATTTATTTGATTAAATTTGGGATGAAATTTCAGGGCTAGACAACTTCATATGCTGTCTTGAGTGTCTTTTTGGACTTGTGTGCAGTTTCTGTTTAATATTTAATAAATATGATTAACCATTCTTTGAAAAAAAACATCAAAATAGTGCACAAAGTAAACCACTTCTGGATCTGTTTTTCATGATGGTGACGATGAATCATGTGTGGCTGTATGTGGGAGGTGGAAAGGCATTGTGAGTGGTCAAAGTTATCTGTTTTATGGGTGATATTCCACATAATTCAAATATTTCTTTGTATTCACTCTTTGGAGCCACAAAGATTATGGTGAATGGGGCCCAAAATGAATACAGTCTTCAGATGGATTTAGCCATACTAATGCAGATTAATATGGCTAAAATATCCCATCTCTTCAGTTCAGATAAAAGTATATTTGTTGGGAAATGGACAAGCCTAGATGGCAGGATTAGGATGGGAGTAGAAAAATATGAGCAGGGATTTCATATTTTACCACATTTACTTAGCACCTACTCTGAAGAAGAATGGATGTGCATAGCTAAAAAATCTTCAGTTCCCTTTCAGAAATTGGGGAAGTATTCTCAATTTTCAGGAGACTTTTTTAAGATTATTTCTACCATTTTGTAAAGAAAAACCTTTATGTGCATTACAACTTTTTAATGTTCAAAAATCATCTGTATACACATTAGTTTATGGCTAATTGAGGTAAATCAGCTTTGGGAGCACTAAGTTTTCTAGAGCACACTAATGAACTGAATGTGCACTAGAAAAATAATCCCTCGTACAAAGAAAGGTGGCACAAAAGTACCCAGCAGTCAGGGGCGGCCCAAGAGGGGGGTGTGGGTCCATGTGTGGAGACTTGGTGCGGGGCCTCATTTACATAAGGGACCTCATTTGCATAAATATTTGCACAATGTTACCATACACTAATTTTTAGTAAAACATGCCTTAATGAGTGTATGGATAAAGAAAGACTAAAAGATTTCTACATTAATATAATCCAGTGCCAACCGCCAGGCACATTAGGAACTACTACATAAGAACATAAGAACATAAGAACATAAGATATGCCATACTGGGTCAGACCAAGGTCCATCAAGCCCAGTATCCTGTTTCCAACAGTGGCCAATCTAGGTCATACATACCTAGCAGTATCCCCAAGAGACACAGGTTCCGCAATGCTTGTATTGGGTCAATCATTGATATCCTGGATCCCTTTTTAATAATGGTTTATGGACCTTTCCTCCAGGAACTTGTCCAGACCTTTTTTAAACCCAGCTACACCAACAGCCCTTACTACATCCTCCGGTAACAAATTCCAGAGTTTGATTACACGTTGAGTGAAAAAAAAAATTATCTTATTTGTCTTAAATAGTTTACCCTGTAGCTTCATTGCATGTCCCCTAGTCTTTCTATATTCTGATAGCATAAACAATCGATCTACGTTTACCCGTTCCATACCATTCATTAATTTATAGAGCTCTATCATATCTCCCCTCAGCCGTCTCTTTTCCAGGTTGAAGAGCCCTAACCTTTGTAGCCTCTCTACATAGGAGTAGCCTTCCATCCCCTTTACCATTTTGGTGGCTCTTCTCTGGACCTAACAAACACTACCCATTGAGAACCCATAGCAAATCCACCGTATCATAACAGAACTACCAGGACTCACAAAGCACCATTCTCTGCCTATCAAATATTAAACCGATACATTTCAGAAAATAACAATACATGACCTACTGGGGAAAGTGAACAAGTGGCAATGTCAAATAGGAATTACATAAACAGAATACCTCAGCTCAGTTACACATGCAGAACATAGACCATCACCAAACAAGGAATCACAATTTAGAAACAGGAAGACAATAATTAAACTGGGAATCCTTAAAGACAAACTTGGAATGTACAACAACACTGTAGAAATAAAACTATAAATTAATTTCCTCTTGTAGTAAACAAAGCACAGACGTTAATGATGCACTTTTCCCAGGGCTGACATAATCCAGTTAATAAATTCAAAATAAAGAGATATTTTTCTACCTTTTGTGCATTTATTTTTAGTTGCAATTGCTCCAGCCACTTTCTTCTGGTTTCTTTGGGGCTTGTTTACAAAGCCGCGGTAGCGGTTCGTGGTCGTTATCGGAGCCGCGGCCCCATTGAAATCAATGGGGCCGCAGCTCCGATAACGATCGCGAACCGCTACCGCAGCTTTGTAAACAAGCCCCTTTGTGTCTTCTGCTAACTCTCCTTCATCTGCTGTCCATTTGTCCTTTCTTCTCTCTTCTAGTTTTTTTTTCTGTTCTCTCTTTACATCTGCTTTAATATATTAATCTTTCTCCTTTTGCTCTTTCCTCATTCCTATTTCATCCACTCAAATTTTACCCCTCCATCCTCAATCCCCACTTACTCTCCCAATACCCGGCCAATTGCAGATTTTTCTTCCCTCCCACACAAAATATTTTCCCCTCTCCATTTCACTCTCCCAGCCCCATCCCATTTTAACCCTCCCCCAACATCAGCTCCCTTTTAGTTTCAGCCCCACCCAGCATCCACTCCCTTCTAGTTCCCGCATCAGCCCATTTCAGTCCTAGTCCCCCATCAGCCCATTTTCAATCCTATCCTAGCTCCACCATCAGCCCATTTCCAGTCCTAGCTCCCCCATCCATTTCCAGTCCTATCCGAGTCCCTCCATCAGCTCATTTCCAATCCCAGCCCCCCATCATCCCATTTCTAGTCCTTTCCTAGCCCCACCATCAGCCTATGTCAAGTCCTAGCTCCCCTCCACTCAGCCCATTTCCAATCCAAGCCCTCCATGAGCCTACTTTCAGTTCTAGCCCCTCCATGAGTCCATTTCAATCCAAGCCCCCACCACAGCTCATTTCCAATCTTAGCACCCCCCCAACAGCCCATTTCCAGTCTTATCCTAGCCCCTCCATCAGCCCATTTCCTGTCCTAGCTCCTCCCACTCAGCCCATTTCGTCCTAGCTCCCTCCCCTCAAGCCCATTTTCATTCCAAGCCCCCCTCCCCATCAGCTATTTGCAGCTAAAGCCCCCTTCCACTCAGCCCATTTCCAGTCCTAGCAACCCCCCATAGCCCATTACCAGTCCTAACCCCCCCATCAGCCCACCTCCAGTCCTAACCCCCACATCAGCCCATTTCCACTATTAGCCCCCCATAGCCCATTACCATTCCTAACCCCCCCATCAGCCCACCTCCAGTCCTAACCCCCCATAGCCCATTTCCAGTTTTAGCCCCCCCCCCCCCTCCGTTAGCCCATTACCAGTCCTAATCCCCCTTCCCCCCATCAGCCCAGGGAAATTTAAAACCAAACAAAAAAAAATCTGGCTGCTGCTGCTGCCGCTGTGGCAGCAGCAGAATTAAGTGTCCCATGCAAGGAGAATGGTCAGAGTAAAAATGGAAGTGGGAAGAAAAAGATCATGGCTGGGGCCCAGGTGGGGCAGTAAGGTGCTCAGAAGCTCACGGAGCCTGTGTCGGGGGCAGGGAAGCCAGCGAAACCTACAACCAGCAGCCCTCACCCACCATACAGCAGGGAGGATCCATGGATGTCTGACCTCATGAGTCAGGTAAGGGCCATAGTCACGGTCCACAGAGTGAGATGCTTGCAAGCTCTCCTGAGCTCACTGGAAGGAGCACCAACCACAGGCAATGCTGGGGCTGTGGAGGCAGGTCTGAGCTATGCGGCTGCACCCGGAGAGTCATGACCAAGGGGTGAGTATGAGCAATGTGCACTGTTATCTGATAAAACGGGGGGGGGGGGGGGTAGGAGGGAGGCCGGAATTGTGAGGGGGATGGGGCAGCAGGGGGCAGAGGATGCAAGGGGGCAGGGGCATGGGGGGAGCATGGGATGGGGATAATGTGGGGAATGCGGATAAGGGGTTTAGGGGGAGGGGAAGGTGAGGTGTTAGCAGCAGCGGCACAAGTGTGGGGTGTTGGGGGAACAGCCGAAGTGGAGCGAACGGGTGTTGAGATGTTGCTGCAGTCCTGGCACAGCTCGTAACTGGCACTAGCTTCGCAGCAGGCAGGACCGAAGCAGCTCAAAGCCCAGTGGGGGGAGGGGTCGGTGTGGACCCCACCCCACCCCCTGCCACCCCCACCCCCTCCTCTTAGAGTCAGAGATGGAGTGGGGGGTGCAGCTGGGGATAAGGTACTGGCATCGGAGCTTAGGCCGGGGGAATATGTATGCACCACTAGTGCTTTGGACAGCCATGTACTGCCCGCCCAGAAGGAGACAATCTGGAAGGGCAAGTATGTGGACATCTTCGCACTGCTCATCTGGAGAAATGATAAAGCCTGCGAATGCACACGCTGCAAAAACAGGTGCAAATTGTTATCCAATCGCGTCAACTCTGTCCCTCAGATCATTGCAAACTGGTGCGCAGTCTATGGGTGCTAGTCAGCATGGTGGGGGACAAACACCCTGAGCAGTGCAGGGGGCTCCTTAAGTATCAGGACACCATTTGTGAGGCCTACAGGGTGTACAGTGGCAATGCCTGACTGTCATATGACAAACAGTTTCATCGGAACATGGTGGGCAATAGGAGGCTTAGTTGGGACATTGACCTATGGATACGGTTGATGACTCAAGGCCAACGGAGCAGCCAAATGAACCGGGCAACAGCAGGGAGTTAGCCTGGTAGGTTCACAGGACCCTGCAACAGCCTCAGGGAGACAGCAGACCTGGCACAGGAGGCGGCAGTACCCCCCCCCCCTTGCCACCCAGCTACACTATGAGGTGAGGGGTGTGCAGACTTTTCAGTAGCAGAGCATGCAGGCTCAGTAGCACCTGCAAATATAAGCATGCATGCGCCACTTGTGGGGTGGGACACCCACAGGTGCATTGTGGAAAGAGGCAAGGCGGGGACCCCCATCACCTACACTGAGTCTGTCTAGCTGGGTCGGGCCCCTATGCCCAGAAAGATAGGGGCACTGGGGAGAAATCTGAAGGTTACAATCATGGAAAGGTGCAGTGGTTAATTGAGGGCTTTACGAGGGGTTTTACCATCCCGTACTGTGGCCCCCCAAGTCCGCGTATGGCAGGAAACTTGAAATCCACTCTGGAGCAGAGGGAAGTAATCCGAATGAAGCTCCTCAAGGAGTGGAAGCTGAGCAGGATTGCGGGCCCCTTCAAAACCAAACCCCTGCACAATCTGATCATCTCCCCACTAGGTCTAATACCGAAGAAGGAGCCCACCGAGTTCTGGCTCATACACCACCTCTCTTACCCAGAGGACACATTGGTAAATAACCATCTGGACCTGACAGCTTGTTCAGTGACATATGCATCAATTGACCAGGCACTGGACTTTCTCCGGGGCCTGAGAACAGGGGCAATGCAAGCAAAGACAGATGTAGAAGCCACCTTCTGGTTGCTTCCTATTCGCCCAAATAGCTTCCACCTGCTGGGGATGCAGTTTGAAGGACAGTATTAAGTGGACAAATGCTTTCTGATGGGCTGCTCCATATCCTGCGCCTACTTCGAGGAATTTAGCTCCGCCCTCCAATGGATGGTCGGAAGGAGATGGGCAAAGGCAGTATAGTACTATTTGGATGATTTCCTGCTCCTGGCAGAAGACTGGCAGGCCTGCCATGGAAAACTGCGAGCATTCCAGGCAAAGGCCACCAGATTGGGAGTCCCACTATTAGTAAAAAAGACTGAGGGGGCCGGCTCAGTGGCTATCATTCCTGGGAACAGAAATTGAAACAAAAGAAAAGGTGACACATCTCCCGTTAGAAAAACTGGCAGCCTTGAAGACCGCGGTCAAGGCGGCCATAGCCTCAAGGAAGATCACGCTTAGGGAGTTGCAGTCTCTGATAGTGCATTTGAATTTCACCTGCCGGGTGATGCCTATGGGCCAGGCTTTCATCCAGCACCTGGCTGATGCCACAAAAGGGGTTCGCAAGCGGCACTATTTCATTAGGGTCAATGCCCCATGCAGGAAGACCTGACCATGTGGCAAAGGTTCCTCTTATGGTTCAATGGCAGGAACATCTGGAGAGTGACAGCCATTAGCAACACTGACATAGAACTGTTCACAGATACCTCTGGGGGAGTTGGCTTTGGTATTTATCTTAAGGGGCTTTGGTGCCAGGAGTGCTGGCCAGCAGAGTAGTACCAAATGGGTGTGACCAAGGATATCACTTTCCTTGAGATGTTCCTGATCATGGTGGCCATGACCCCATGGAGACACCAGCTCACTGACAAGAGAATAGTTTTCTGCTCGGACAACACAGTGGTTGTTTTCATCATTAATAGACAGCGAAGGTGAGGAAGGTAATGAGATTGGTAAGGAGGCTAGTGTTTCTAAGCTTGGAAATGAACGTGTTCATTACGGCTCAACATGTTCCAGGAGTAAGCAATGAAATAGCTGATATTCTGTCTCGTATCCAGCTGCAGCGCGTCTGGCAGCTCACTCCAAATGCAGCACCCAGGGCGGACTGCATGCTGGCGGAGATGTGGACCCTTGGATGTGGTGCATAGTCAGACTGCTGGGGGCATCATTGTCAGTCTGGACCTGGAGAGCCTATGGGAGGGCCTGGAGACAGTTGCAGAGCTTCTTAGTATGGAAAGGAACCAGTCCTGGGAGTGGGGTTCTAGTAGGTCTCCTACTCAAATTCTTGATGCATTTGCAGGCAGAGGGAACCTCGGTTAGGCAGGCCAAGCCGATGTTGGCAGGGTGACCTTCTTCCTCAAGTTGGGAAATTAGAGACATGACAAGAGACTTTTTGGTGAGTGAAGGTGATGGAAGGCTGGGAAAGAGGACCACACCTCGGCCTGACGGGCATAGGCTGATTTCCCTGCCCATGCTGTATAGAGCCATGCAACAGGCGTCAACCATCACCAGAGATGGATTTGAGTGCCAGTTGTTCAGGCTGACTGCTTTGATGATGTTCTTTGGAGCTTTCCACATGAGCGAAGCTTTGCCATGGTCCACTATGGGCACGAAAGGCACTGCCATATGAATCCGGAACACAGCGGTGGAGGGGGACAGAGTGTGTCTGTTTCTAGCCCAGTCAAAGGCAGACCAGCACGAAAGGGGGAGGACAGCATGGCTGAATGCTACAGTGGTCTGGGAACTGCCCAGTGGAGGCCATGTGGGGGTATTTGCAGATGCTCCTGCCATTGGGGGCCCCTGCTGCTTCACGCTGATGGGTCCTGCCTTTCACAATATCATTTCAGGACTCTGGCTAAGGGCAGTGGAGGTGGCGCGGTTCGACACTAAGGGGATCATGCTACATTCCTTTAGGATAGGTGCAGTGACAACAGCGCATGGGTTACTCTTAGGGTGGGGCTAGATCTAGGCCATTGGGAGGTGGGTGTCAGACCGGTACAAACTTTATGTAAGGCCTTAAAGTCGAATGCTATCGCTGTCTTCATTCACCTGCTGTTTTCTCTCATTTGCTAGGACACGGAGCAAAGTCATTCTGGATCATAGGGCATTCTTATGTCTACTGGGCTGGACAAAAGGCAGTGAGGTGACACTTCGGCACATAGCTCGGTGAACAGTGGTACCCCTCCACGCCAACCTCCAGTACAGGGGCATTGTTTAACCATTGTTAACTATTGTGTAAATACTGTTTATAGATTGAATATGTGTTCAGGGACAATGCTTATAGAATGTTGTATAGATGTTTAGGATTTAGATCAGTTACGATTGTTAGGGTTACCGAATGATTGTAAATAGTGATTGTTAGAAGTGCCTTACCTTGTATCCATAAGCTGTGGCCATGATGATCCACCAATAAAGCAGTTTAAAGCTATGGACCAGGCCGTCTGTCTGTTGCTTGCGTGTCGGGGGGGGGGGGGGCGGGTTATAAGGTGGGGAGGGGGTTAGAGGGAAGAGGGTGGCCCAAGACCATTCTGGCATGCCCCGAGTTATGCATGTCCAAAAATAAATTCATCTCATAGTCACCCCTCCATGGTGCTTCTCTTTGAAATTTGGACAATAGGTTCATAGGGCTATGAAGTACCTGTTTACATTTGCAGCAGCTTTGAATCAAAAGGCATACATGGGGCTTTAAAATGAAAGCCCTGTTCATATTGTCCATCCATAACTAAACCCCTCCCCTTTTTACCCTGGGCCAATGTGTCCGTTTAGGTGCTTTTTCCTGTAGTGTTGGGGAAGGGGGGAATATTTGGTGGCCTTTTTTTACACAGGTGTTCATCTGTGTTTACCTACATGAAAAGTTATACTATAATCCTTACATAAGAACATAAGAGATGCCATACTGGGTCAGACCAAAGTCTATTAAGCCCAGTATCCTATTTCTAGAAGTGGCCAATCCAGGTCACAAATACCTGTCAAGTTCCCAAAAAGATACACAGACTCCACAATGCTTATTCTGGGGTAAGTAGTGGATTACCTGGGTCCTCTTTAATAATGGTTTATTGACTTTTCCTCCAAGAACTTGTCCAAACCTTTTTTAAAAACCCAGCTACACTAAAAGCTTTTAGAGTGCCATCCTCTGGTAATGAATTCCAGAGTTTGATTACATGTTGAGTGAAAAAATATTTTCTCTTATTAGTCTCAAATGGGTTACATTGTAGCTTTATTGTGTGTCCCCTAGTCTTTCTGCTTTCCTTAATATATACAATATTGGACTTAATCTGAAGTTGATGATTTCTTTTATCATATGGCACTAATCTCAAACATTTCAAAATCTGAAATCCAAAGGGCACAATTAACTTGGGTAAATCCACAAATGGATGAATGGGTGAGTAGATTGGAGTAAAGCAGAATAATGTTGCTCCTATAGGAATTCAATGTCATTATGCGATGCGGCATTTGTGCAAAATTCCCTTCCTGCGCAGAATTCTGCACAAGGAGCAGGAGGCATCAGCGGGGTGGCTTTGGTGGTTCCCTCCTCTACCCACAATGATGATGGCGAGATGAGAAGGTGAGCAGCTGCATAGCAGGCCATATACTCCTCCTCTGCACCCGTTGTTAGACTGCTGAACTGAACCACCTGGGACACCATACAGCCATGTGATTCAAATCAGCATTTGGACTCCAGAAGATGTGGTCAGATGGGCAACTGCTTTCTTCCTCCTCTTGCTGTAATCAGTGGGGGGCGGTGAAAGAGAGAGAGAGAGACAAAGCAACCTAGAGGATATTTATTGGGGAAGAGAAAACCTAATGATGTTTAAAAAGTCTAATTTTAACTTTTGGAGTTAAGAAAACATTGGAACAAGTTAGGGTTGGATCAGGTCTATGGAAACATGGTAGTTCTGGTAAGGAGAAAGATGTACATGTGAAGATCTGAGTCAGATTACAATTGTTTCAATCTAGTCCATGGAGTGGAACCTAGCACCTTAGCTCCATGAAAGTTTCTTTCCTCTGACTTTTACCTTGTTATGGTAAAGAGGAAGACCTATAGCTGAGGTAGAGGCATGGGTTCTTCTAGTCACTTGTGTCCTATCAATGCTTTTGTTCACCATGGAGAATCAGCGTTTACTAGTTCTCAGCGTCAATCATTAGAGGCATTTGTGATGGAAGAAAGGTCATTATACTTTCAGGCCACAAAGACCATATTCAGATCTAGGGACCAGAAATAGCCTCCAGATCCTGTGCTATGCTCGGTTCGGCGAGGTATGCAATGAGCGATGTTGAATGGTGGTGTCTTTATGACAGTAGCAGGGGATGTTTCTCAAGGTTCTGCTTTGGGCGGTGAGGCGTCTGTGATACCCTGCATTGTGATTCCTGCCCCTGGAGGAGTTCTTCAAGGTTTAGCATTTAAAATGGAGAATCCTAAATCATTCAACTTAGAAGCAATTGTAGATATCCTTGAAAGAAAAGTGGAGAAACTGTTTCAAGATAACAGCACACTGGTTAATGAAAAATTGAAATTAATACATTTTTCTAAAACCCCCTTATTGTTACCTCGGGATGTTTTTAGGAAATATACGCTGGATGTTTTTAAATTTCCTGTGGACTCTTTGCCACCCTTTTCTAAGCCTTTTTTTGAGTGGAAGAGTAGCCTAGTGGTTAATGCAGTGACCTGATGCTCGAGACCAGGGTTTGATTCCCATGGGCACTCTTTGTGACCTTGGCTAAGTCACTTTACCCTCCATTGTTTCAGAAGAAAGGACTGGCAATCTACTTCCAGTCACACTTTGCCAAGAAAACTCAGGAGCTATTTGGTCACCAGGTGTCAGCACTGACTCAAAGGTACACATTGTATCATAGCTAAGCCTTTTAAATTTACCATTATGAATGAGACTCCAATTGAAGAACTGATGGATACTGCCCAGGAAGCAACAAATAATCTGAAGTTGACTGTGATATTAGAAATGTCTAAAAAAATCAGGATTGATATTCAAACCTTGGTAGCAGATAGCCAGATAAATGATGCTGACTGGATAAAGTCACCAAATCTGGATATGATTGATATTCAGCTGGCAGCGGATCAAACAAATAATGGTGGATCACCAATAGAAAACCTAAGAGCCTCATGTGTTCTTGTGTAGACTGCAGGTGTTCAGGCATTTTCCTGTTCCTGTTTAGAATCTAGCTTGTTATTTATTGTTCTGTCTATATTTCTGTTTTGCCAGTGTGTGTCCTATCATCTGTCTGTCCTTTACCCAGATCCTACTCTCTGCAGTGCTGTGTCTCCCTTCTCAACACTTTATTATCCCCCCACCCCCACGCCCCTCAGTCCACCCACCCCTGGCTTAACATTCTTTCACAGCCTTCCTCTGCTCGTTGACGCAATTACTCAGGTGCACCTGAATTCTCCAGGACTCCCTCTCCATCTGTATCTCCTTTGATTTGCATGCTCTCCTTTTCTCCCTCTCCTATCGTTCCATATCACTTTGTGTTCTTGATCTTAACGCTCCCTAATCTTTTCCCCTTATTCCACCAATTCCATGGCCCTACTTCTCATTATCCACTCCTTACTGTCCCCACCTCCCCTATCATTTTGTCTTTTACATTATCATCTGCCCCTGAGCTTCACTAGTTTCTTCCTCTGATTCAACCATATCCACTCTCACTGAGGGAACCTCACCCTTCCTTCCATTGTGCCGCCTCCTCTCTCCCCCGTTCTCTCCTACTCCTCCTTCTCACCTGGAGATGTCAACCCCGACCCTGGCCCCCCTAGTGTTTTTTCCCACTCCCAGGGCAGATCAATGCATAATTGCTCTAATCTTGTTCATATGCCTCTCCTCCCTTCCTCTTCTTTCCCTTTTTCGTGTGCATTGTGGAATACGCATTCTGTCTCCATTAAACCTACCTTCGTTCATGAACTCTGCATCTCCTGGCTCTTACTGAAACTTGACTTCTCCCTGAAGATTCTGCTTCAGTCGCTGCCCTCTATCATGGTGGCTTCCTATTTTCCCATATACCTCGGCCCATTGGTTGCGATTCCTACTCTCTCATTCCTGCCAATTTCAGCCCCTCCTTTTGCCTCCATCTAATTCCTATGCATCCTTTGAAGTCCATGCCATCTGCCTATTTTCTTTACTATCTCTCTGGGTAGCTGTCATTTATTGAACCCCCCCCAAAAGTCTACCTGTTCCTTTCTCACCGATTTTGACTCCTGACTCTTCTCCTTCCTGGATGAATCTTCCCTAATTCTTGGGGATTTTAACATTCACGTTGATGACCCTTCTGATCCTTATGTCTCAAAGCTGCTTTCCCTAACCTCCTCATTCAAAGTTCAGTTGTGCTCTCCCACTCCTATTCACAAGCACGGCCACTGCCTTGACTTCGTCTTCTCCTCCAACTGCTTGTTCCACACTGCCTTGGCATTCCTTGCCACTGGCAGCTTCCTGCATGTAGTAGAGGTCAGCATAGGGATCACAAACTGCCACCTCTCACTCTATAGCCTTCATGAGCTCCCTGCTGAGAAAAATGCATGACTTCATAAAATTTCCACAGAGCAGTGCACAAAGGGAACAGATCATGAGGGACTTTCATTTTGGCTGACCTTCCTTCTGTGTTGGGGGCTATAGACTGTACACATGTGGTCCTGAGACCAACTGAGTAGGATGAGACAGCATACAGGAACTGACAGAATTACCACTCCGTTAACATGCAAGTGGCATGCAATACTCAACTTGTAATCACAAATGTGTGTGCAAGAAATCCCAGATTCTGTTAGGATGTGTGTGTGCTTTTGCAATCTGATCTTGGACAGGCTGCTGTCTCTTGACAACTGGGAGATATCTGGTTTCTAATTAAGTCAAACCACTTATGGAATGACTGTGATAGCATGCGGATGTCCATCCCACCAAAGAGCAATTCCATGGGAGCATTGCCTATTGTAATGGTTCTTATCCCAATCGCGGCGCGCCCCTAACCTGTCTGGTTTCAGGATGTCCACAATGAAGATGAGGAATGAGATGTGCGTGCATTGTCTCTGCTGTGTGGAAATCCATCTCATGCATATTCAGTGTGCATGTCCTGAAAATAAGACTAGCTGGAAGTTTCATCAGGATTGGGGTGAGAATCAGGACCCTAATGCCTGTCATGTGCTGCAGAACTGCAAGTGGATCCTGTAAGTCCTCCCCTCTACTATGAGCCTCAGAAGTATATGGGGCAAGGTCCAGCACCTCACTGGTATTGGCATGCACTGCCCACAGTCCACAGTGCAGTCTGTCTGCATTGGCTATGTCCCTCTTTCTGGAGCCAGTCCTGGTGACTGCTCCATCTAGTCTGGTAGTCAGAGTATCCACACTGAATATGCATGAAATATTAGAATGGAGCGGAAACAATGCATAGAAATCTAAAGCATGCACATTCATTTTGGGCATCCAGACTACCAGACTGCCTGGGTGTGTTCATCAGGACTGACCTGAGGAAGACTGGCCTATGCTATAGTAAAGTGTTCACTATGCAGTATGCAACAGTTTATGTCATCTGCCCATGTCCCTCAACAGCTGTCCATTGTCTGTTCTCCCTCAAGACGGGTGGCATGTAGAGGGACTAGTCATGCTAAGCCTACATTTTTGCATCTCAGCGTTTTCCTGTTTTGCTTGCAAGCCTGTATGTTCCTGCTCCCTGAAGAAGTCTTTCTGGTGAAACAATTGGTGTTGGAGCTACCGAAGCTGCATATATTACTTTTTTTCTTTATCTGCTATTGGCAATATGGTGAACGCTCACAGACATTTGTAGCAGTTTACAGGCTCTGCAGTTCTTTTGGTTTTGAGAAGGTTTTTCTTTGACCTGTGATGTATTCTTCAGCAGCTTAATCATTGTTTGCCATGTTGACTGGCCACTCCCACTGAAGTATATGATTCTCTATCTTTGTGGGAATACTGAGATCTTTTTCCTCTCATATTTCAGTTGAGGATTTATAGGGAAGTAGCTTATGTTTTTGTTTGTTTTTTTCTTCTGCTGTTTTGAGCCCGTTGAACAGTTTTTTTGAATGGTATACAGAAAGTAATGATAGGTTTTAGCTCTAAGTTGGATGTGTGTAGAGAAGGAGAGGGAGGATTCAACGACGACCCCAAGGTTGCAAGCTGAGGAAACAGGGAGGAGTAGGGCATTATCTATAGAGATTGAGAAAGGAAGAAGGGGAGAGGTGGGTTTAGGGGAAAAAATCAGCATACAAAATGTATCCTATACAAAGAGTCTAAGAATATTATACCCAAATCCTTGTGATCAGAGACGTTAACACATATACATTTAAGCCACATTGGTGATGGAGTGTCTTACTTGCCTAATATGCAAGGTGAGATCAAGAACTTTGTGAGCAATTTTTCCTTCTGCAATGTATATACATGTGAGCAACAGAAGGAATCTGTGATGTCACATAAATATTGGTGTGGCCTTGGCAGATTGTCAGCATAGACATATTTAACTTTGCTGGGAAAGAGCTATTGTTGATAGTAAATCACTATTGAGACTTTTGGGAAATTGAATTGTTCCCAGATAAGTCTGCAGAAGCTACAATCAAGTGCTGCAAATACAGTTTGCATACTATGGCAAACCTTATCAAGTGATCTTAGATAATGACCTTCAATTTACTTGTGTGCAATTTAAACAGTTTTCTGCTGAGTGGGGTTTGAATATGTTACTGCATTACCAAGGCACCCACAAGCTAATGACAGAGCTGAACATGCTGTAAAGATAATGAAGAACCTGTGCGAGAAAGGAAAAAAGGATGGTGAAAACCCATAGAAAGTTATATGGTATTAAAGGAACACACCAACAGAAGGCATGGACAGCAGCCCAGCGCAGCGCCTGATGTCAAGGAGGCTGTGAACATCTCTGCCAATGGCCAGCAAGCTAATTGAAACCTGTGTGGTACAAGGTATATCAGAAAATACATTTCTTCTTGTGTCAGAGTTTAAGTCAAGATATGACATATCTCCAAGAGAATTGGGTGAGCTAAATTTTAGGGACTCAGCCCATATGAAAGCACTACTGGGAGATCATATCATTGGAAGCTGAGTAACAGTGTGCAAAAGGTGCTAGTAAGTAGACAATGAAGGCTCTATTGCCAGCTTTACAAGGACAGCATACGACTGAAGAGCCGAACAGTCCTTCCTCACAGACCAGGATCAGTGCAGGAAAGCTTTGTCTACACTCTCAGTGGCCAGTGCTCAAAGCCATCTTAGCAACTTGATCTGTAGGATATCTATAATAGAAAGTTGTTCATGAGCTCAAAGAGAAGAGACAGATTACACCGGTCAACAAATTTTTACAAAAGTCATATTACTGAAATAAAAATAATAATTTCTTATCAATTTTTATATGCTGAACACGAATATGACAGTGAAATTGCAAAGTTGGCTCTATTTTTTTTGTAATCTACAAGAATTAATGTTTACATCACAAAATGCATGTCAATAGTAAATATAATAGGCCTTCGGTTAATACCTGTAAAAAAACAAGTCATAGACTACTTCTTAGATTTTTTCGCCTGTCTCTTGTATAGCTGTTCGGGAGCTTCTCTGGGGAGTATCCAGCAGTAGTCAGCCAGCATTGTAGTGGACCATTTTCCCTGGTATCTTTGCTGCATCGTTGCAATATCCTGGTGAAAACGTTCCCCTGTTCATCACTAACCATACCATAGTTGTCAGGAAAGAAATCGAGATGGGAATCAAGGAAATGGATCTTTAGAGACATATTGCAGCCAAGTTTCTGATACTGCATCAGCATGTCTTCTACTAGTTCCTTGTAGTTTTCTGCCCTAACATTCCCGAGAAAGTTTGTTGACACTATGCGAAAAGTATTCCATGCTTGCTTTGCATCACTCTGCAGCAAGTTGTTGAACTAGTCATCTTTGAAGAGCTCTCGAATCTGAGGATCCACAAAAACTCCCTCTTTAATCTTTGCTTCGCTGAATTGAGGGAATTTTTCATGCAGGTATCGGAAAGCTGTCGAAGTGCGGTACATGGCTTTCACAAAGTTTTTCATCAAACCTAGTTTGATGTGAAGGGGTGGTAGCAGGATTTTGTGAGCCTCAACCAGAGCTGGGTGCTGGATATTCTTCTCTCCAACTGTTACATTTTGTCTGCGATTCCATTCCTTCCGCAAGTAGTGCCAATCCCTTGCTTGGCTATCCCACTCACATAAGAAACACATGTATTTTATATATCCCTGCTGCAGTCCCATTAAAAGGGCAACTACCTTCAAGTCACCACAGAGGTGCCAGCTGTACTTGTTATAGTTAATGGAAGTCAGTAGATGCTTTAAGTTATCGTATGTCTCTTTCATGTGGATGGCATGCGCTACTGGAATAGATGGAAGACGGTTTCCATTGTTCAAAAGCACAGCCTTCAGACTCAGTTTCGAAGAGTCTATAAATAGTCTCCAGTTTTGTGGGTCATGAGTGATTTTTAAGGCATTCATGAGGCTTTCAATATCGGAACAGAATAACAGATTGCTTTCCTTTCTGACTGCGTATAGTACACTGCTGACATCAGATGGCTTCAGCAGCCGTCTGGCAGTAGTATTGTATTGCATCACAAAATGATGCAATCAACTCTGGATGATGTGTGCATGCTGGTATTATGCAATGTGATGCAATATTACATCATTCAAGGCTTATTTGGGATGTTGTTGATGTCCTACTGGATAAATTTACACGGTGAAACGTCAAAAATGAACTACATGCAATATCTTCAAAATGAGAGCCAATACAAATTTTTTAATGTTATATTCGTGTTCAGCTCACCAAGATACTACAGATTAGGGCCTTTTAAAGTCAGTAACGATTTCATAGTTGACCAGTGTTACCTATGTTAACTTATACTGATGCCATCTAGTGGCTCATTGTTATATCTCATTGTTTTCTTACTTCCTTGTTGTCACCTTTGACCTTCTCATGTAACAGTTTAGCATGTCTTTATTTTTAATTCTAAAATAACTTGTCCCATTACATAGCTCCTATAATTGGATTGCTCTTCACCTTGTAAAAACATATGCAATATTCAGCCATTAATCAAATAACTTATCTATATCAGTTGGACCGTACAAATAGCAGTCCTAACTTTAAATAGATAACTTATCTATTTAAAATTAGAAGGGCACGTTCAACAGTTCCACATGTATAGACAGAGTGGCTGAAAATCCACATAAATTTTAACTTTGTGGCCATCTACCCGATCGAATATTGCCCTGAATATGCTTTGTGCCAAATTATGCCTTCAGATATATTTCCTGGGTAATATATGTCCTTCTTCTTCCTGTTGCATTAGGTCCTCTGTTGCCCTGATGCCCCCAAATGTCCTCATCCACCCAGGGTGCCTTCCCTGTGTCCGAATCCACACTGAGGAGCTGCTCCCTTGCTCTTCAGCTCCCTCCATCATCTCTCCTACGAGCAGAGGACTGTCACTGGAAAGTCTGGGCTGAGTTTGGAGGAAGAGAGAGGAAAATAGCAAACCTCTCAGTTAGTTGTGAGTTAAGGTTCATAGTATTGTAGCCCAAGAAAAGGTTAGTTCTGATTAGTCCAGATAAATAATTGTAGAATTAAGTTAGAATCATTTTCTTCATCAGAATAAATTGATTTTGCAGTTAGCTGTGCACCACATGCTCTATTTATGATAGCCTCTGAGTTTATTTAACCACACATCTTTTATTTCTGGAAATCACGTGATTGGCTCAAGATATCTAGGAGCAACGTAGCATGAAGCTGCTTTTCTCTTTCCTAGAGAGCAGCTAAGCAGAAAGCATTCCAATGATATAAAGAGTCATACCTTTAAATAAGTATGTTCAAAGGCCTGCATAATTCTGGGCTAGATATTTGGCAGACTTATTAGCCAGCTATAAACCTGCTAGGACCCTATATTCACCTCAGTCGGCATAGCTAAATGTCCTTACTTTCTCATCTGTATTGCATTTTACAAAAGAATATCAAAGCCTTGTTATATCTCCTTGAGGTTAATTCCAAATTAGTCATTAGACATTTATATATTGTTTTGGTGCCCTGATTAGTCTTAGGATTGGTGGTTATTTAACCAGGTATTGGTTAGAAAGCTAATGCAATTAACCTGAGGAGTTTCCAGGGGTAGCAATTATTAGGGCACATTGATTTGCTCTCTGGGCAGTTTCTCCAAATGGGTTAGTTTTGTGCATAACCATGATAGGCATGAACCTCACTTCTAAGCCAGGGCATGGGGAGTATGATCTCACTCTCTCAAATTCACTGCTAAGGTTTGGCATAGTACTTGCATTGTGCCAAAGAGAGCCTCCTGCTGGAGTTTGTAAAATGTAACATGTATAGGTAGTTTGTCAAGATGCGCTTGGAAGTTCTTCTTTATCAAGCTGGTGGCACCCAACATAATTGGAAATATTTCTATGGGGCATATTTACTAAACCGTCTTAATGTGCGCTCTGCGACATTATCGCACGATAAGGTACCTTATCGCGCAATAATGGTGCTTTATCAGGCACACAGGTACCTTAGCACGCGATAATTCGTGCAGCGGCGCAAACGAGCGCTGAAGGCGGGGAAAGGCTCCCAGAGGGCGGAGGAAGGCTCCCCACGGGCGAAGAGAGAGGGTCAATGGGCGGAGAGTGGGAGGGGAGAGGCTCCCCGCACACTAACACTGTGAAATCCGAGGCTCAAAACTAACGCCAGTGAAACCCTGGCGTTAGAGTCGATTTAAAGGGAAAAGAAACCATTTCCGTCAGCAATGTACAGCAAAGCCAGGGAAATCTACGAAAAGTGATAAGTGTGATACATGTGCACGAAACAAAAGGGCAAATAAACATTGAAAAGGACCCCAACAAAATGTAAAAAAAACATAACCAAGCTGGGCAATAGTGATATCAATGGGAAACATCAAAAAACACTCCCAAGAAAGCTCAAAAAAAAGATATGAATTTTGGAAGGGTCTATGCTCCGTCCCCATACAAGGTGAATGAGCCCACAGTGAAATTGCGCTGACCAGGGTTTCCGACTCCATTGGCCAGGTTTCCCATGGCGTGCACATGTTCCACAACATCAGGGCGTGCATGTTGGAATGGGCAACTGGACAGATGCTGGAAAAGGGGACACAGAGGGCTGCAGGTGGCACATGTTGTGGTGCAGCTGGGCCACAGTGCAGACTAGGGTGATGCCTAGATGGCCCATAGGAATGCTGAAACAGTAGAGCAGCCAGACAGCAACTGATGAGGGCCCAACATGGGCACGATAGTGCTCCCTACAGTGTCACAGGGGATAGTACCCAGCAGGTACCCCCAAGGGCATGGAACATTGGCATGCGGTGCTGGGGGGAAGAGTGGACAGCTATGCAGGCACCCCTACCCCAGAACCCACACACTGGATAGCCTGAGACTGTGCTCCACCAGCACCATCAACAGAAGGGCATGTCAGCATGGTGGCAGAGGGATACTGGTGGTGGAGGGGGGCAGTGTCAGCTGCCCACAGCAGACCATGGCCTAACCCTGTGTAGGTGGGTGCCGTGCACTGTAACAGACAGGCTCTGTCTGACGAACAATCATGGTATCACCAGGGAATGCACTGCCTCTGTGGCAACATGGTGGTGCAGTGCACACAACCAGTGTGTTCAGAAGCAGAAGGTCACAGGTTCAAGTCCCAGCTGTGGATCCTACCAACCCAGTGCCCATATTTTACCCACTACTAAAACATGCTAATACAGACAGAACCTTTATTGCAGATGACGTAAACATGCCCAAAACACCTACATTTTACCCTACAGAGCACAGACACCATAAACATGCGCATTGCCTAGAGCAGAGTCTCCCAAATGCAGTCCTGGAGGGCCAAACACCATTCAGGTTCCATGCTGTCTCTAATAAAGATGCCTGTGCTGCATTTCTATGCGCCGCCCCCATGGTATGCAGATGTAACTCATGCATATTCATGAGGGACAGCATGAAAAGCCGAACAGTGTCTGGCCCACCAGGACTGGAGTCGGGAACCTCTGCCCTAAAGCAGCGGCCAACAGGGGCAGACACACCCGCACCCACAGGCTCTATTATCCAATGCCTCCTGGAGAGACAGGATGTTGGGTCCTGCGTGCATCTCCCAATACTAGCACTTGCATACCTTAGCAATGCCACCCTAAACCTGGGAATATGGTACACAGCTATCAAAGGGTTGCTATGATAACTGGCAGATAGCAATTCCAAAGTTAAGTACAACTTTCTGATTGAGCTGCATCATAGCAACCTTTCTGATGTCTGTGAAGTGTCTTGAAGGACTAGAAAGGGGGGACTGTTACTTCTGGAGAGAAATCTGCAACTGTGAGTATATACTTCTGGTAATTTTCTAAAAAGAATTCTTTGTATTAAAGCTACTTAATCTGTGAACCCACTGTTTTTTGTTGGATCAGTTGGGGCCTAGTAGCAGCAATTAAAGTTTGAATTTAAAACACAGAGGAGAGCTTTCTGGTTACATTTCATACCCAGCAGAGAGCTTGTAGTTTAAATTTAATAGTCACTCAGGGCCAATTAACAGCAAAGTACTTTTAGTTTAAATTGAACACACAGAAGAGAGCTTTCTGGCTAAATTTAGTACCCAGCAGAAAGCTTGTAGTTTAAATTTCATAAGAAGTTAGAGCCTAGCAGCAGCTAAGAGCTATAATTTAAATCAAATCAGAATTTAGCTTACCTCAGCAGCACAAGACAGGGTACTGTGTAGCAGCCCTCTTTTAATAAGTGTTATTTCCCTCCTTCCCCTGGGATAATCGTAGCTTTATAGGTACTTACACATCTTAAAAGACAGGAGGTGCTTTCAGGTGAAGCTCATTACCCAAATCAGTCATACACTAAGGACCTGAGATTAATTAAGCTTCAGGTGAACAAGGTATATTAAACGTATTAGGTACAGTTTTATTGGTATAGATACTCATAGCAACCCCTAGTAAGTAAGAACTTAAAGATCTAGACACAAACTTAAAACTAAGATGCAGACAGCAGTCCAGCAGCGTGATGGGGGCTTTCCAGTCTTTTGCATTGAGTGTATGATTTTCTCCCAGTTGGTGAGAGGTCTTACGTGTACACTAGGTGCAAGGAGCTCTTTTCTCTCAGGGAACAAGTCCGTTCTCTAGAGGCTAAAGTAGCAGACTTGGAAAACATAAGACAGACAGAGAGGTACATAGACGAGACCTACAGGGATATAGTCCTGAAGTCCCACCTCCAGTCTGGCAGCACCCGTTGCCATGGAGGAGAGAGGTCACGTGACAGGAGAGCATCACCCGGGTGTGGCAGGAAGTGATCCTGTAACTAAGACCTGTCCTCCAGGTGATGTAAAACCCTCTCGCACCGAGGAAGTTTCTCCAGGGCCATGTGCCCATGAGGGAAGGGTTAGGACAGCCGTTCTAGTTGGTGATTCGATCATTAGGCATGTAGATAGCTGGGTGGCTGGTGGATGTGAGGATTGCCTAGTAACATGCCTGCCTGGTGCGAAGGTAGCGGACCTCACGCACCACCTAGATAAGGTCTTAGATAGTGCTGGGGAGGAGTCTGCTGTCTTGGTACATGTCGGTACCAATGACATAGGAAAATGTGGTAGGGAGGTTCTGGAGGCAAAATTTAGGCTTCTAGGTAGGAAGTTGAAATCCAGAACTTCCAGGGTAGCATTCTCCGAAATGCTTCCTGTTCCACGCGCAGGACCCAAAAGGCAGGCAGAGCTCCGGAGTCTCAATGGGTGGATGAGACAATGGTGCAGAGATGAGGGTTTCGGATTTGTTAGGAACTGGGGAACATTCTGGGGAAAGGAGGGGCTCTTCCGAAGGGATGGGCTTCACCTTAACCGGGATGGAACCAGGCTGCTGGCATTAACCTTTAAAAAGGAGATAGAGCAGTTTTTAAACTAGATATTAGGGGAAAGTCGACAGTCGCCCAAGAGCGGATGGTTCGGAAGAATGTATCTTTGAAGGATACTACCAAAAGCAGAGAGGTTCCACAAAAGAGTAAAGTAGCCCAAATGCCTTCAAGTATGGAGCAGACAGAGCTTAAAGATCCCAAATTACCCATGTCTAACAACAGCCAAATTAATATGAATAAAATACATTCTCTAAAATGCTTGTATGCAAATGCTAGAAGTCTAAAAAATAAGATGGGAGAGTTAGAATATATAGCACTAAATGAAAGGTTAGATATGATTGGAATATCAGAGACATGGTGGAAGGAGGACAACCAGTGGGACACTGTGATACCTGGGTACAAACTATATCGTAATGATAGAGCTGATCAAATTGGTGGAGGGGTTGCACTCTATGTTAGAGAGGGCATTGACTCAGAAAGGATTAAAGTTTTGCAGGAAACAAAATCTGCTGTAGAATCTATATGGATTGAAATGCCATATAAAAGGGGAAAGGCGATGGCAGTGGGGGTGTACTATCGAGCACCTGGCCAGAATGACCAAATGGATGATGAAATGCTCAAGGAAATCAAGGAAGCTAACAAAAGTTACAGCGCAGTAATAATAATGGGTGATTTCAATTACCCCGGTATCGACTGGGTCATGTCACGTCAGGACATGCTAGGGAGATAAAGTTCCTAGATGAAATAAATGACTGCTTCTTGGAGCAGCTGGTTCATGAACCGACCAGAGGGGAAGCCATATTAGACCTAGTCCTTAGTGGAACACCAGATCTAGTGTAAGAGATAAGGGTGTTGGGGACACTTGGCAATAGTGATCATAGCATGATCGCCTTTGATTTAATTAGTGGAGGAGGGATAGTAAGGAAATCCACAGTACTACCTTTTAACTTTCGAAAGGGAGACAATGATAAAATGAGGAAAACAGTTAAGAAAAAACTAAAAGGAGCAGTTGCGAAGGTTAAAGACGTACATCAAGCTTGGGTGTTGTTGAAAAATACTATCTTGGAAGCCCAGACCAGCTGTATTCCACGCTTTAAGAAAAGTGGAAGGAAGTCCAAAAAACTGCCAGCATGGTTTAAAGGTGAGGTCAGAGAGGCTGTTGTTGCCAAAAAAGCATCTTTCAGGAAATGGAAAAAAGAGCCAAACGACGAAACCTGGAAATAGCACAAGCACTGGCAAGTCAAATGCAAGACATTGATAAGGCAGGCAAAGAGAGAATTTGAGAAGAAGCTTGCTGCGGAAGCAAAAACGCAAAATAAAGACCTTTTCAAGTACATTCGTAGCAAAAAACCTGTGAGAGAGTCAGTTGGTCCATTAGATGATAAAGGGGTTAAAGGAGCACTAAGAGGTGACAAGGCGATAGCGGAGAGACTGAATGAATTCTTTGCTTCGGTCTTTACTGAGGAAGATGTAGGGATGTTACCCATGACTGAAGTGGTATTTAAAGGTGCGGAAGAATTGAAGGAAATATCGATACATCGGGAAGATGTCTTACAACTATTAGATAAACTGAAGAGTAGCAAATCACCTGGGACGGATGGTATACATCCAAGGGTGTTGAAAGAACTGAAATATGAGATTGCAGAACTGCTATCAGTAATCTGTGAACTATCATTAAAATCATCTCTAATACCTGAAGATTGGAGGATCGCCAATGTAACACCAATTTTTAAAAAGGGTTCCAGGGGTGATCCGGGAAACTACAGACCGGTGAGCCTGACGTCAGTGCTGGGAAAAATGGTAGAAACCATCATAAAGAATAAAATTACTCAGTATGTAGATAGTCACGACCTAATGGGAGACAGCCAACATGGCTTTAGACAAGGAAGATCTTGTCTTACTAATCTGTTATGTTTTTTTGAAGGAGTGAATAAACAGGTGGACAAAGGTGAGTCGGTTGATATTGTGTATCTGGACTTTCAGAAAGCCTTTGACAAGGTCCCTCATCAGAGACTTTTGGCAAAACTAAAGAGTCATGGGATAGGAGGCAGTGTACTATTGTGGATCAGGAACTGGTTAAAAGATAGAAAGCAGAGGGTAGGGCTAAATGGCCAATTTTCCCAATGGAGAAAGGTGAATAGTGGTGTACCCCAGGGATCTGTGCTGGGTCCGCTGCTTTTTGACATATTCATAAATGACCTGGAAAGTGGAATAATGAGTGAGGTTATCAAATTTGCAGATGACACAAAACTATTTAAAGTTGTTAAAACCCAAGAGGATTGTGAAAAATTGCAAGAGGATCTTGATAAATTGGAAGACTGGGCATCAAAATGGCAGATGAAATTTAATGTGGACAAGTGCAAGGTTATGCACCTAGGGAAGAACAACCCAAACTATGGTTACACGATGCAAGATTCCACATTAGGAACCACCACCCAGGAAAAAGATTTAGGCGTCATTGTGGATACCATGTTAAAACCCTCGGCCCAGTGTGCAGCGGCGGCCAAGAGAGCAAATAGAATGCTAGGTATGATAAGGAAAGGAATGGAAAATAAAACAAAAGATATTATAATGCCTCTATATCGTTCCATGGTGAGACCGCACCTTGAATATTGTGTGCAATTCTGGTCGCCGTATCTTAAAAAGGATATAGCGATTTTAGAAAAGGTACAGAGAAGAGCCACCAAAATGGTAAAGGGGATGGAAGGATACTCCTATGAAGAAAGGCTAAAAAGGTTAGGGCTCTTTAACCTGGAAAAGAGACGGCTGAGGGGAGATATGATAGAAGTCTATAAATTAATGAACGGAGTGGAACGGGTAAACGTAGATCGATTGTTTACCTTATCAGAATATAGAAAGAATAGGGGACATGCAATGAAGCTACAGGGTAAACTATTTAGGACTAATAAGAGAAAATATTTTTTCACTCAACATGTAATCAAACTCTGGAATTTGTTACCGGAGGATGTAGTAAAAGCTGTTAGTGTAGCTGGGTTTAAAAGAGGTTTGGACAAGTTCCTGGAGGAAAGGTCCATAAACCATTATTAAGAAGTGACCGAAGATATCAGTGCTTGACCCAGTACAAGCATTGTGGAACGTGTGTCTCTTGGGGAAACTTCTAAGTACATGTGACCTAAATTGGCCACTGTTGGAAACAGAATACTGGGCTTGATGGACCTTGGTCTGACCCAGTATGGCATATCTTATGTTCTTATGTACAGGTTTGGGTCTGAGAGTGTTTACCACCCTGGGTAGTGACCCCAACAGTATTGCGTACCATAGCCATGCCTGCACTGTGCTCAGGACTGGTGTGGTGGCCGGGCTGCCAAACACCTCTATGGTTGCACAATGCTGGCATAGGTGTGGGGATTGTGTGTCTGTCTATCCAGTGTGTGGTGGCTGCAAATATCCTCCACAGCCCACACTGCTAGCACTGTTGCCATTATTGGCCTGCCAATTTGCATAATGAGGAGCAAGGTACTGTGGGAATAGCCTGGATAGGGTGGCCTGGCCTGGATTCATCTGTATAGAGCATAGGGCAATGGCTCGGACATTGTAGTGCCCAGCCACCACCTGCACAAACATGGTGGCCACAGCTTGTTCTGCTGGGAGGTCACTCTCACCCTGACCATGGCATGGCTAGGTTCCCCCATAGTGCTATTATAGCATTTATCTCATGTGATATTAATGGGTTCTCTTTTGGGTTCCAATCACTGACTTATCTGTTTGGTGTGTATGCTGACATCCCAGTTCTGGGTACATGCATCTTCTTCAGGAACATGCACTATGGGTTAGCTAGCAGACTGTCTGTAGCTGGTATGTGTCTTGCTGGAACACCTTGCTGGAGGCTTGTTGCTGGAGAAAGTCAGATAGTAGTGGGGGGCAGCTGAGCATTTCCCGGTCTACTGTCTGTTTGCTATTGCTTTATGGATGTGTACAGCTCTGCATTGCTTGTCTTGTAGGGTGTCTGTTCCCCAGTAGGACTGGGGTTGATGGTTCCCTCTACTGTTGCCATTGCAGGGAGGTAGAATGTGGATGTGTTGGTGGGCGGTTCTGTTTCCCATGCTGAGCCCCGGAGGGTGGGTTGTGTGGTGGTACATAATCCGCCTATGGGTCCAAACACCCACCCCCCATCCACCCAAAAGTGCGGTAACAAGTACACATCCCAATTGTAATCAACTCTGGGCTTTGTTGAAAGAGCAGAAATGTGAAATTAAATAAAAAAATATATTTTCAGTCGTTTTGAATCAACTGAAAGGATGCTGCAAAGTACAAAACTGTATATTAGAGCTGTGCTATATTTAGTGCATGTGGGTAAATGTGTTTACAATAAGCTAAATATAGAGGAATTTATTAAAATCCTACTGCAAGAACAAATCAGTGGGTTTTTCTTTCCACATACGAGAATGCATTAAAAGGTAATGTGGGCAGCAAGGTAATGACCTAATTAATCACTAATATGCAATTTACATTATGGTTGCATTTTACATGCATATGAAATTGAATTATTTTATTGATTTATTTAACATTTTTTTTATATACCACCTTTAATCCAAGGCGTTTACATAGAACAACAGCATACAAGCTCATGAGAGCTGTGTTACATAGAACAACGACAAGTAATCTTGGTGATAAATATGGAGGTTATATAAAAATCAAGTATTGATGGTTATATTGTATACAGTTAGGTAATATCATCAGTACCAAAATATTCAATGAAGAGATGTGTTTTTAATAGTTTCATCAGATCTTGTGGAGATTGAAACTACATTTGAAAACTGAATTTAACTATTAATGTACTGAGTATAAAATAAAACTCCCCCCCCACCTGCCCGCCCGCCCGCCCGCCCAAAGACACTTCCAACCCCTGAAGACACCATTTGACCCTTCAACAAAGACCCACCAACTCCTCCTCCTCCCCCCCCCCATAGGAACCCTTCTACCAGGCCTACCACTGTAATTCCTTGTGCTTAGTGGTAGGGGGAAAGGAGTGATCCCCAGACACTCCTGCATTGTCAGGTGAAAGGTTCAAAATGATGCCTGTTGATCTCCTAGTGTAGTCTTGCAGTACTATCACTAGGGTTCAGTCACCCTAAAGATAGTACTGTGAGATTACCGTAAGGGGTCAGTCAACCAGTGCCATTTTGTGGTCTGATGTTCCTGGGGAAGAAAGATAATACCAGCTCAAAGCTGACTCTATTTTTCCATCAAGCATGTGAAGTTCAACGCAAGCTGAGTTATTCAATTTGCATAATAATATGGTGCTTTTATATAATATGCGTTATGGTAAATTAGCATGCCGTCATTTTTCTCAGGGTGCTAGAAGCCAAGTACTCATTATTCAGATGTTTTATAATTTATATCATTATGTCCAGGAGCAGCCCAAGGGGGGTGCAGGGCCATGTGCGGAGATTAATTGTGGGGCCTCATTTGCAAAAGGAGTCTCATTTGTATAATATTAACATGCACTTTTACTAAACATGCCTCTTAATGAGTGTCTGGATAAAGAAAGACTAAGGGGTATGTTTACTAAACATGAATAACGTGCGTAGTATGACGTTAACGACCGTAAGTGCAGTGTAACGCGCGTAAACATGCGCCAACGACCGTTAACGTCGTACTACGCGCGGTAACCGCGCTTAACGACCGTAAAGCCCCGCGGCGCGTTAAAACAGCGCAGAAGGTGGAGAGTGGGCGGAGAGAAGGGGTCAATGGGCGGAGAGTGGGCGGGGAGAGGCTCCCCTCACACTAACGCGCTGAATTTCTGAGCTCAATTCCAACGCGAATGAAAACCTGCCGTTAAAGGCATTTAAAGGGAAGAGAAACCATTTCCGTCAGCAATGTACAGAAAAACCGGGGAAACCCACAAAACGTGAGCAGTGTGATACATGTGCACTGAACAAAATAGCACATAAAACGTTAAAAATGACCACAGGAAACATTTTAAAAAGCATAATACAGCTGGGCAACAGTGATAGCAATGGGCAACAAGGAACAACACTGCCTGGAAAGCACCAAATAAAAAAGAAATGATGTGTGGAAGGGTCTACGCTTCACAGACCATTTTAAATATCATTTCATTGTAATGGATTGTCCTGGGAGTGTTGCGTAATGTTTCCCAATGATATCATTGCTGCCCAGCTTGGTTATGGGTGTGTGCCCCTTTTGTGAGGTATTCTCTGAGGTTTATGTGCACCGTTGTCTGCATACAAGGTAAATGAGGTCACAATAAACCTGTTGCAGAGCAGGGTTTCTGACTCGTCAGGCCGGTTTAACTAACTCCAGGGACTGCACTGTCTCTGTGGCTACAGTGTGGTGCAACAGACACAGCCAGTGCCTGTAAGACCAGAGGGTCACAGGTTGAAATCCCAGCTGGGGCTCCTGCCAACCCAGTCCCCATAGCTTTACCCACCACTAAACATTGATAGTAAAGACACACCTTTATTGCAGAGAACATACGCATGGCCTATATTTTACCACACCAGAAACAGGCACATTACCGTAAAGCAGAGTTTCGCAAATGTAGTCCTGGAGGGCCCCACAACATTCCGGTGTCATGCTGCCTCCAATAAAGATGCCTGTGCTGCATAGCTATGCACCACCCCCATGTTATGCAGATGTAGCTCATGCATATTTATGAGGGACAGCATGAAAACCCGAACAGTGTTTGGAACACCAGGACTGGAGTTGGGGAACTCTGCCGTAAAGCAGCAGCCAACAGGGCCACACACCCACCCACAGGCCCCATTGGCCAATGCCACCTGGAGAGGCAAGAAATTGGGTCCTGCCTGTATCTCCCAATACTAGCATTTGCATACCTTAGGAATGCCACCCTACACCTGGGTATATGGTACACAGCTATCAAACGTTTGCTATGAGAACTGGCAGATATCAATTCCTCTGTTAAGCACATTTTGCTCATTGAGCTCCACCATAACAATCATTCTGATGTCTGCGGTGTGTGCTGCAGGTCTGGTCTCTGACAGTGTTCACCACCCTGGGGAGTGACCCCCCAACAGTCTTGTGTACCATATCCATGCCTGTACCATGCCCAGGACTGGTGTGGTGTGTATGGCTGCTGACCACCTCTATAGTAGCACAATGCTGACATCGGTGTGGGGGTGGTTGTCTGTCTATCCAGTGTGTGGTGGCTGCAAACACCTTCCACAGGCCACACTGCCAGCAATGTTGCCAGTATTGGGCTGCCAATGTGCATAATGAGGAGCAAGGTACCATGGGTAGAGGCCGGACAGGGTGGCCTGGCCAGGGCGCATCTGCACAGGGCATAGGGCAATGACAGGCACATTGTAGTGGCCGGCCACCACCTACACAGACAGGGTGACCTCAGTATGTGCTGCTGAGAGATCACTCTCACCCTGACTGTGCAGTGACCACAGCATGGCTAGGCACCCCCATAGTGCTATCTAGTATTTCTCTCATGTGATATATATGGGTTGCCTTATGGGGGCCCTGTCACTGATTTAACTGTGTATGCTGACATCCCAGTTCTGGGTGCAGGTATCTCCACTGGGCACTAGCAGACTATTTGCAGCTGGTATGTGTTGTGATGGAGTGGCTTGCAGGGTGCAGTGGCTGATGGCTTGCACCAGGGGAATATCAGATAGTGGTGGGGTGCAGCATGCCATATCTAGGCCTAATGTCTGTCTGCTATTGTGTTCTGGATGTGTACAGAGCTGCTCTGTGGGGTGTGTGTCCCTCAGCAGGACTGGGGTTGATGTTCCCCTCTACATCCACCTTGCAGGGAGGTAGATGTTGTATCTTTTGATGGGAGACCCTGTTTGCTGCCCTGGGGGAGGGGGTGGTGGTGCATGGGCCCTCCTGGGGGCTACACCTGACTGATACAGACAGAGATGTCCAAGGTGTTACTGCAGAAACTACCTGTCTCACACTATAACACTGCTGTGGACCTGCACCATGGCCTCATTCAGCCATGGACGTTGCTGTGGACCTGGTGCTTGGCGCCTCACTGCACCCTCAGGGTGAGCACAGTACCCGCACGGTCAGTACCCCCTTACAGGCCGAGGTGCTGTGGGTGTGCATTCCCCATCTTGTGTTTATCTGTGGACAGCTGATTTGCATGTGCAGTGCATCATGGGTGTGACTGGCGCAACCCAACCCTGGGGGAATCCAGCGCCTGCTCACAGGCTTTGATAACCCATAGGCCATCCCACGTACATCTGTTAGCATTGTGCATAGGTGCAGGACACCCTACCGAGTCTGTCATATATGATACCCACACAGGTAAAAACACACATACCCACGCACGATTGTACGCGCGACGCTACGCACGCCCCAACGTACATTGTTACACACACTGCGAGGGTCTCTTTCTGTATGGAGTACTCGACGTAAAGGAAAACATGCCCTCTCACAGCACACTGGGGACTCGAACCCATGCTGCCCGTATCAGCAGTCACTGCAGTAACCATTATGCTACAGCTCTGTATGGGTCAGGTATGTATGCTAGCAAACCTACAACACATACATGACATATACATGCCCCCACACTCACTATATAACGTGTGGGTGTATTTACTTGCACTCTATAGGGAAGGTGAACATAGACATGCCCCCTCACTCACTAGATAATGTGTGGGTGTGTTTGCTTGCACCCCTACAACACAGACGCAACATATACATGCCCCCTCACTCACTAGATAATGTGTGGGTGTGTTTGCTTGCGCCCCTAAAGGTAAATTGACATATACCTGCCCCCTCACTCACTATCTGATGTGTGGGTGTGTTTGCTTGCACCCCTCCAAAAGGAAACAAATAAATGCCCCCTCTCTCACTGTATCATGTACAGGTTACTACATCAGCCAGCCTTCTGCATCTGGCACCCTGGGGACTCGAACCCATGCTGCCCGTATCAGCAGTCACTGCAGTAACCATTATGCTACAGCTCTGTATGGGGTCAAGTATGTCTACGAGGCTTCTTATGCTTAACGCGCGGTGACTCCTCTAACGCGCCACGTAGCGCTCGTTAGTTCTGTACCGCGCGTTAGATCTTCTGTTGTCCCGCCCATCTCCTTATTTGGGGGTTTGTCTTATTAACGCGAATACTAACGCGAACTGCAGTAACGCGATTTAGTAAACATCCCCCTAAGAGATTTCTGCCTTACTATATTGCAGTGACAACCGCCAGGACCATTAGGAAGTACTATAAACACTGACCATTTAGAATCCATAGCAAATCCACCCTATCATAACAGCACTACCAGGACTCACAAAGCACCAAACCCTACCCATCAAAAGGCAACACTGTAGATATTAAACCAATACATCTTAGAGAATACAATACATCTCACAGGGGAAAAGAAAACAAGTGGGACTGTCAAACAGAAACTACATGAACAGAATACCTCAGCTCGGTTACACAGAACATAGACCATCACCACTCAAAGAACAAGGGATCACAATTTAGAAATAGGAAGATAATAATTAAACTGGGAACCCCAAAAGCCAAACATGAAATGTACAACACTGAAGAAATAAAACTATAAAGTAATTTCCCCTTGCACTAAACAAAAACGCAAAGATGTTAGCAATACACACTTCCCAGACCAGACATATTCCAGTTAATAAATTCAAAATAAAAAGTATTTTTTCTACCTTGTTTGTGCATTTTATTTTTCAGTTGCAATTGCTCCAGTCACTTTCTTCTGGTTTCTTCGTGTCTTCTGCGAGCTATCCATTTGTCCTTTATTCTCTTTTAGATGTTTTCCATTCTCTCTCTATATCTGCTTTAACATACTGATTGTTTCCCTTTTGCTCTTTCCCCCATTTCTTTCCTTATTCCTTTATCATCCACTCAAATTTCACCCTTCCATTCTCAGTCCCCACTTACTCTCCCAATACCCGGCCCATCATAGACTTTTCTTCCAAACAAAATATCTTTTCCCCTCTCCATTCTCATTCCCCATCCCCATCCCTTCTAGTCCTCCCCCAAAATCAGCTCCCTTATAGTTCTAGACCCACCCAGCATCCGCTCCCTTCTGGTCCCATTCTCCCATGCCTCCACATCAGCCCATTTCCAGTCCTATTCTAGCCCATCACCCATTTGCAGTCCAAGCTCCCCCCATCAGCCCATTTCTAGTCCTATTCCAGCTCCTCATCAGCCCATTTCCAGTCCTAGCCCCACATATACTCTTTTCCTGTTCCATTCCATCCCCCCATCAGCCAATTTCCACCCCAAGCTCCCCCATCAGCCAATTTCCAATCCTAGCCCCCTCGTCAGCCCACTTCCAGTCCTATTCTAGCCCCCATCAGCCCATTTCCAGTCCTATTCCAGCTCTTCATCAGCCCATTTCCAGTCCTAGCCCCCCATCACAGCCCATTTCCAGTCCAAGTCCCCCCATCACAGTCTCTTTCCAGTCCTAGCCCCCCCACCATCACAGCCTATTTCCAGTCCAAGTTCCCCCCAACCATCACAGCCCATTTGCAGTCCTACCCCCCTAATCCCAGCCTATTTCCAGTCCAATTTCCCCCCCACCATAGCCCATTTCCAGTCCAATTCCCCCCCACCATCACAGCCTATTTCCAGTCCAAGTTCCCCCCCACCATAGCCCATTTCCAGTCCAAGTCCCCCCCACCATCACAGCCTTTTTCCAGTCCAAGTTCCCCCCCAACCATCACAGCCCATTTGCAGTGCTAGCCCCCCCATCATAGCCCATCCAGTCCTTGCCCCCCCCCCCCGACCAGCCCCCACAGCTGTCTGAGGGGCTTCAGCAACCGCGGCTTCACAGAAACAGCCGCCAGCGTGAAAGAAATGGATCTTCACGCTGGCGGTTGTACAGAGGGAGCCGGGACCTCGTGCAGGCTTCCCCGGCTCCCTCTGAAGCTGTCTGGTGTGCCATAATGGTATTCACGCAGGGCCCCCTGAAGTGCAGGGCCCTGTGCGAACAACATTATTGCACAATGGACAGGCCAGCCCTGATTGTGTCAGTATTCAGACTGCATCACTTGAAAGAGTTCACCAAAGCCGTTACCTGGGACATGATCAGTGGAGTAGAGAAATAAGAGACATGAAGGCTGCAGCTTATGATAAGTGATAACAAATATGGCTAGATAAGCATCATTTCTAACCATGTTGTGCCATACTAACAATGTCATGTTTTCAGATGAAGACTGGTGAAAGAGAATTTTAGAATATCCGTCCAAGTGCAATCTGGGATGTCTAAGCCAGAACTAAGCATGTTACTGCCGCTGAATATCCCATGCAGCAAGTCAGCAAACCATGTAAATGCCTTCGAATATCTTCCCCCCTCCTCTCTCCTCATGTGCAAGTCCTTGTTTTGGAACTTAAGGTGTAAGGTACATGCTGCATGTAAGTCTGTATTTTGCAAACTTACAGGTTTAAATGCCTTCTATTAACGCCAGAGATTACTATCTTTAATTCATTTCAATTTGGAGGAGGAAATAAACTATAGAGGATTAAAGAGGATAACCCCTTTAATCTTCTATAGTTTAATCCCTTCTGTAAAGAGCTGGCTGTAACTAACACATTTTAGAAACCTCTATGTGCCAGGGAGCAGAGTAAATCATGACAAAGACAATTTTGGTTACACATATGCATTCCCTATATGAAATAGAGAATACACTGTGTATAATTTTTAACCACTCTGGCCATGCCCTAAGCACGGCCCTAACACTTTCCCTTCAATTTCTATTTATTATGGACATACATATATTAATTTTATCCCTTTCTAAAATCACCATTTACATGCATAGCAAAGAGCAGTCCCAGAATGTCAACTACATCTCCAGGTCACACAGACGCCCCCTGAGGAGGCCAAAAAAAGGGCCCTCTACATGCCCCCCAAGCTGGATGCAAACTCAATACCCCTAGCACTGTGGGTCAGGCCCAGAACCAGCAGGCTACAGTTGTCAGTGCTTCCAGGCCCTGGGAAAAGAGAGAGTAGAGCAAATCAGAGGGGAGGCACAGTGTGAATGGTACAGGTGCAAAATGAAGCAGAGCAGGCAAGAGGCGAACCAAGCAACCCAGGTCAGGCCCAGATCCACAGGTCTACAGCTGTCAGTGCTCCCAGGACCTGGGAAGTGAAGGAACATGTCCCTGTACATGTACACCACATGCATTAACCAGCTGCAGCCCCCTCCCCTGCATAGCATAGCAGGGCGATGTGCCACTGATAGCAGAAGCGGACAGGGCACATGATGGGCATGTGCAAAGCGCCAGCAGCACCACCCCAATGGGTAGGTAGATCTGTGCCCTGGCATAGGAGAATGATGAGGTGTGTCTCTACCCCACAGACATTTCTGGATCCTGCATCACATGGAGGCCTACCGTGTGTGATACCGCACAATCTGCTGCACATGCCTGCGATGATATGGCATATCCGGCAGCAGCTGCGGGAGGAGCAGAGTGAGTATTCATGCAGATACCCAGTATGCGCAGCAGGCTGACAGGGCCACCAACACCAAGGTGGAGCAACACATTTAACAGCAGACATCACTATGGCATGGACCATTGAAACAGCATGTCCCCACCCCAGGGTCCCTCAACACATAGTCTGGGTCCACACTGCCCCTCCCCCAGCAGAGATAGGACATGCTGAGACACCCTGTGTGTGTGGATTTCCCCCCCCCCCCCCAGCAACCACAGTAGTGCAGCAACAGGGAGAACAGGGTATGGACATGTGAGGCACAGCCACCACAATGTTCCATAGAGAGATAGGGGCACTGAGCATGCTAAGGTGACAAAGAGGCCTGCCCCATCACAGTGGCAGTGACAGGAGCACTGTCCGGAGCCTGTCACAGGAAAAACATAACTAATGTGGTCCACCCAAGGGCCCGGAATGCCAGCACCCACTGCCACTGGCACACCAGGAACACATCTGGCCATGGATGACCTGTCAGACATACAACAGAGACACCACAGTTGTGCAGCTAACCATGACCTCTGTCCTCCACAGCAGCAGCACAGCAGGAGGAGGACTCCCCCACCACCATCTTCTGATGGCTTCACCTCTGATACTGTGGAGAGCACTGGCACAGATATGCCTCTCAGTCCCAGTTGAAGCAGCAGCAGCATGACTAACAGCGGGGACAGCAGCAGCACACAGCAAAGTCCCAGCCCAACACCATCCACGGATGATGAGGAAGATGAGGAGGGCCCAGCAGCGGAGGCAGCATTCTCCCAGTCCACCTCCTCTGAAAGGAGCAGAACTGATGGAAGTTGGCAGGCGTACCTATATCCCACAGCACACCTGGGGGATAGTGGGCAGCAGGTAGGTGAAAAGGTCCCACGGGTGCTATGTGCAGATGCCCTAGAGAGAGAGGGCAACTTTGATCCCTCATCCTCCATCCCCTGTGACAGGGTGGGTAGCTGTGGAGGCCCCATGGAGTGTTGTTGGTGAGGCTGTAGTGACACAGGCAGAGGGGTCAGGTATAGGTGGCAAGGGGGGGCTGGTGAGTATATGGGGAGGGTGAGTGACTGGAGGGTGGAGGTGGGGGAAGGTGTCTGTGTGCAGGCTGGGTGAGCGTGTGGGCGAGCGTGTGTGAGTGGCAGAAAGTGGGAGCGAGGAAGAGGGGGTCAAAGTGCATGGAGAGGGAGCATGTGGGGGGGGGGTGTGAGTGGCAGGTGGGGGGAGCAAGGGTGAGGGAATGGAGGGCAGGGCAGGGGAGGAGTGCAGGAGAGGATTTGTGGGCAGAATGGATGGGAGTTCCAAGGGGGGGGGGAGGAATGTGACAGTGCAGCTGGAGGGGGTGCTGATGATGATGAGGCAGTGGGGGGCCCAGGATATGGAAGCTGGGGTTGTCAGGAGGCAGTTGTGGTGGCAGGTCATGTCAGTGATGAGGGTGGTGATGCTGAAGAGGTGCCATCAACTGTGTCCATGTGGGAGCAATGTGCCTGTGTTGGTGGACCAGGAAGCCCACCCCTATCTGGTGAGGGGGCCCAGGAGGGGTAGGTGGAGGCCACGAGGATGTGCTAGCCCTGGCCCATATGGCGCGCGTGCTGACACGCAGCCTTGCATGGCTGCATAGGCCTCTCTCACACCATGTGGAGGGCCTTGGGTGAGGTTCTGGGCCGGAGGGGTGAATTCAGGGGCCTGTGACTGCTGCTGGAGGCCTACCTGCAGCTACATACACCACCACCCCAGTTGCACAGCAGGCAGCCCTGGGGGGCACTGAGGGGGCCCCACCATCTGGGAGGCACACAGGGGTAGCAGTAACACCTCATGGGCCACGCCAGTGACTGCTGGTGAAGTGTCAGCCATCAGGGTGGACTGGCAATATTAATGGCCCTGTAGGTGCAGAAAGGGTGGGGTTTGGGTGCTGGGGGGCTCTCCTGTTTGCCAGTGTATGTGGGCACTGTTTGACCATATTCTGTGTCTGTCCCATACATGTTGCCTGGGAAATAAAGTGTTATGCTGTTCTACATGTGTGCCTTGTGTGCCTATGTGTCTGTCTACCACAGCAACCCTGACCACCAATGGTCCCAGTCACATGTGTAGTGCCACGGTGGAGATGCTGTGCCACACAATACATGTTCATGGTAGCCCATGCATATCCAAGGCAAATAAGCAGATAGACTGGCCACCATAGGAGCAAGAGATGGTGCAAACACCCAGGGGGAATGGGGAGGTGCCACACAGAGGGACCATGAACATGTGGCAGCAGTTTACAGGCTTGGGGTGCGGGATGGGGAAGGTGTAATGGCCCAGAGTAGGCCATGGATGTGGTGGACCCAGGTCACATGGGCAGGCCAGATATTCATGTATCCCCAAGAAGGCATGTGGCATGACTCAGGAAGGGGAAGTTGGGGAGGCACAACAGGCAGACTGCACAGCTGGGGCTGCATGAAGCAGCAGCTCTGGATGTAGAATCAGTGTGGGAGCAGGATGTGCTGCATGTGGTAATGGGCAGGATGGGGCCTGCAACTGACCAGCTGCACTGTATAGTAAAAAACAGATGGAAGGGGTGAGAGTGGGGGTGGCCAGATGTGGGCCACCAGTGCTGGCAGCACAAAAGGCATGGTGGTTGCCAGTAGTTGGATACATAGATGTCCCAGGCATTGACACATGTGTGATGTGCCTGTCAGTGTGCCACAGGGGGGTCATCTGTGGCATGGCTGATCCGGTGGCAGTGTGGGTGAGCTAGGGGCAGGGGCACATGCAGCCACATATGCCTGTCCCATGCAGGGAGCCACCTGTGTGGCAGCCCTGCCAACCCACGGCAACAGGAACAGGCCTGAGACTGCATCTGTGGTGCCCGCTGGCTTCCATACATCCCCTTTGCTGGGGGTACCATGTATATGTGCCCCACCATGTGCCTGACCTGTGCCCCATGTCAGCTTTGTGGTGTGCACCAGCTTCAGCAGGCAATGGGCAGGTAAAGGACAGCCAAGGGACCGGTGGACCGCACAATGTGTGTGTCCCAGCTGAAACAGCCATGACTGCCATGCCATGGATGCACATGTCCAGACACAGGGGACCCAATGCAGGCCACCATTGGGGAATGCACCTGGACACATGTCAAGGCATATGCGTGGCTGGGGAGAATGGTATGTGGTTGAGCATGTCAGTAAAAATAGTGGCAGGGTGGACCACGAACCCACAACCTCTGGATGCAGAGACATTCCTCATACCAGTGGGCCATCATGGCATACCACTGTAACCAATATTCCAGGCAGGCAATGTACTTGATGCACAGGGACATGGCCTGGAATCACAAGCCATGTATGCACGGTGTGGATATGCATAGGGCCGTGGCGGGTGTGGCACATACCCCAGCCCCTCCCCATTCGCTGGCATGTGCATTGGGTGTTATGTGTGGAGTACATTACTATTCTACTACTATTCAACACTTATAAAGCGCCACGCTCGCAGCGCTGTACAGCTAACCAACAAGAGATAGCCAACATACAAGAGAGAGTCTCTGTCTGTCAGAGTCATGCTCATCGGAGCTTGCAATCTAGTCATATGTCCTAGGCTGTCAGGAAAAGTGTGCCAGGACAAGACTATCATGTGCCAACAGACCCCATCTAGATGGTGCACCCAGGTGCGCATCTGCGGCAGCATCTGGCTCATCATCCCCCAGGACTGGCTCTGGCTCATCCAGCAGTGGCTGCCTGTACCACAGGGCTAATTATGGAGCATGCAGCATGCCATGGTGATCTGGCACACCTTGTGAGGCCCGTAGAGCAGTTCCTCCCAGACCAGTCCAGGCATCAGAAGCAGCACTTCAACTGGCCAAAGGTCTGCTCTATGATTCCCCATGTGGTCCAGTGCACATGGTTGTACCGGTGTCAGGCTGGGCTGTTAGGGTGGAATTTGGGGGTCAGCAGCCAGTCACAAAGGGGGTATCCCCGGTCACCTGCAGTGGGAGAAAGAACAGCAAACTGTTGATCAGCTGGTGTGCCAGTGAGGGGGACATGTGCCTCTGACACGTAGTGGGTTATGGACAGCTGACATGGATGGATGGTCCCAGGGGTGCCAGTGGGCCACTATGTGTCCACAGCCCACCACATGTGAATGAGCGCACCCAAGGGCGCAGAGGTCCCTGATGGGGGGTGGTTGGGCCTGGGCACTGTGTGTATGTATGAGGTCCCAGCCCTGTGCCTGGCCCATGACAGGCATACCCCTGGGCAGCAGCAGACAGGGCTGCATGACACGTCACTATGCGCAGGCCTGCTGCTGCCACCCTGGTCACCTGCCCATCTCCCACTGCATGCACGGGACCACTTTGTATGCTGCAGGGGTTCAGGGTGGGATGTGTGTAGAGGGTGGGTGTGGGGCAGGTGGGGTCAACACCCAGATGGACAGGAACAGTATGTACCATGCCTATGTATGTGGGGGGGTTCCCTCCCTGTGCATACCTCCACCATGGTGGCAGGGGGTCAGGCCACCCCCCCGTATATACCCAGTTGCTCCCCCATGGCCAAATGATCCACACACAGGGACCTAGGGTCATGAGGAGAAGGCCAACACCACCTGCCTAGCAGGAACACCACCATGCGGTGCGCCATGCCTCCCAATTTCAGGGTGTCTGTACATATGTCCTCCTAAAAGCCATCCACCACTGAAGTGGTGCCTCTCAAAGCGTGCATAGATGCCTGACTGGCTCAGGATGTAGAGGTTTGGCAGGAACCAGATACCTGGCACATACGACTGTTATCTCCCCATGTGCATTGCACATTGACAGAGTGGAAGGCCTTGCAGTTCTAATATGCAGCCTCACTCTGTCATGAGGGCCAGAGGGCAATGTGTGTGTGGTCTACCATACCTAGGATTGATGGGAACCCTGGCACACCATAGAATTCCTGCAAGGTCCGGTGCTGGTCCTGCTGCTTTGCTGGAAAGCAGATGTTCTGCACCATGGATGGCAGGCATGCGCACTGAAACTGCATGAGGCACCATGATACTGCAGGCTGCCTGAGTCCCCCAACAGCCGACAGCACCATCTGGAATGAGCCCATTGCTAAGAAGGCCAGCATTGGTAACGGATCCCCCTCTGTGTAGAGCTTTCAAGCAATGGTTCAAGCTGCTGGCAAATGTCATATATGGCAGTCCTGTTGAACTGGTGCCTTGCCACAAATGCTGTATCACTCAAGTCCATGTACTGGGCCATCTGCCATGGGACATGTGCATGGGGGGCACCAATGCTCCATGCCCTGACCCCCACAGTCACAGCTGTGCAGCAGGGCCAGTGCGTACCAGCTCTGGATGTCCTGCATGTTGTCCTCATCCAGCCAGCCAGCTGCACAGTGATTGACACCCATTCCTCACATTGTGGAATGTCACGGTAAGCTTCAGGTGGCACCATTACTGTCACACACTGTGTCAGTTCTGGTGCAAAACAGTTCATTACTGAGCATGCACAGATGTGTCTATGGCACATGCGCAGAGGCGCACGTTCACAGACATGTGCTGTACAGACACACACACGCATACAGGTTGATGCACCATAAGGATTGACTGCATGCGCCTGGCCCCCACCATATCCTGTATCAGCTATATACATACTGTGGCTGATTCCTCTCTGCAGACTACTGCTGGTCCATGGAGATTCCCATCCATTGTGCCAGCTATGGGAGACGAATCACCAACCTTCTGTATCCCATACACATCATCCCTTCTACTCTGTGCAGCTGCAATATTGTAGGGGTTGTGTGGGCACAAATATGTGTGCATATTGTGCGGGTGCAAATATGTGTGCAAATGGGGGTGTGTTAGCATGTTCCAGTGTGCACGTCCAAGATGGGCCATCCCAGGCCCATGGCATTGCCTCTGTGACACAGACAGTCCATGTAATGGCACTTAAGGTCGCTACCAGGAAGGCACAATTCTCTGAGGGTGAGGTAACCCTCATGCTGGAGGAGATTTTCCAGCGACTGCCACAATTTGTGGGGGATGCATCCACACTTGTGGGTGCCTATGAGACACAGTGGCAGTGTCTTGATGTGTGCTGCTGTATCAATTCCATATATCACTGGAACTGGGACATCGAGGATGTGAAGTGCAGGTGGCAGCAAGTGTACTGTGACACTGCCCAGCAGGCATAGCAAGGGGCTGGGGGTATGCAGGGGCAGCAGCTAACCAAACTCGAACAGGGTATCCTTGTTACAATTGACCCTGTCACCTCAGGGGGTATGGACCTTCCCGATACATCTGAGGCAACCTGAGAGCAAGGTATATGTGCAGTGGGTATGTTCCTGTTGCCATGTACATCCCTCCTGCTGTGTGCACACACACACTTGCACATAGCCAACAGTATTGGCTGCCATGGTGTCCTATCTGTGCTGCTGCTGCCAGGTACACAGTGTGTGTGTCTACTCCAATGTTGAGCTGTGGGTCAGGGGCATTGGCAGCATGGCTGCCAGCTGGTGGGGCAGGGTTCAATACACAGGCCTCTGTGACTATCTGACTCTGCACATGGGGACAGGGTGTGTCACCAACCATGTCAGCAGGCCCTCCATGCCTGTGTGGCCTAGTGGATGATCCATATGGCTGCGACACTGCCACTCCATTGGTGTCTGCATTGGCAGTTGCAGGTATGACCCCTCACTGTTGTCTCTGTCTTCACAGGTGCCCCTGCTGTAGCTTCATAGTGCCTGCTCCTCCAACAGTATCCATGGAGGATGCCACAGGAGAGGGGGGGACCCCACGTAATGCCCCACTGCCATACATCTTTGGACCAGATGATCTGGAGCTCCATGCCCCATCCCCATCGCCTCCACCACAGCAGCCTATTGACAATGGTGACAGCCAGGAGGGGCACACACACAGGGGTACACCGCAACAATTGGGTCGATGTTTTGAGAGTCTGCTTGCATACAGCACTGCCCATCAGGCACAATCTGTGCAACAGCTGGAGCTTCTGTGACAGTCCATGGCATTGCAGGAGAGGCATGTTGTGGGCACAGAGCAGCAGACCATGACTACCAGCACCCTCCAGGCAACCATGGTGGAGATTCTGCTGATGCTGCACCATATCCCTGGGTGGTCCATCCCTACACAGCCCCATGTACACTCCAATGTGCCTCCTGTTGGGTCAGAGCAGGGGCATGGTGGGGTACCGCCCACAGCTGTGGCATCCTCAGTGGCATATGCACCTGCGCCTCCATACCTGGGCACCAGTGGTGTGATAACATGGGCCTCTGCACATACCATGTCACTGTTGGTTGGCCCACCACACAGGAACTCCCACTCCTTGGGCCAGTTCCATGGGCACTGGTCTCCGGATGGTGTGTCCCCCATCCTATGAGGGTATCATGGAGTCCGGCAGCACTACCTGTGATACCTCTGGGTCCAAAAATACTCCACCATGCACACCTGTGACCATGGTGACCAAGGCACAGGTGTATGTGCCCTCAGGGGAGGGACAAGGGGTGGGCATGCAGCAGGAGCCACAAGGGGACCATCTAGCACCAGGGTTGGGGACAGCATGCCTGGTGGGTGGGCTTTGGGCTCTCATGTGAGCACAGGCAGTGTGGATTTGTGCAGGGGTGTGTGGGGTGGGTATCAGACACATTCCAGGTCTGTCTGTGTGACATTGTGGCATGTGGGTGGACATGGGTGGTTGGGGAATGGGTGGATCCACAGGATAGTGCTGACTCATATGTCTGGCATTGAGTGTGTTCAGGAGATACACCATTCTGCATGACCTGGATACATTTGTTTGTGTATTGGTGTGGGACATGCACGGGTATATGTCCACAACATCCACACACTGTCTGGCCCAGGATCCTGGTGTATGTGTCATCAGTCTTCTGGCCAGTGCCCCTCTATGCCACCTATGGGGGTCACTGCATGAAGCATAATGGGGCACCTATACATGCTATGATTACTGTCATATTTGTCACACCCTCCTCCCATCTAAATCTGCTTGGAGACACAACCACTGTCATAAAGGTTGGTGCTTGCCCTGGGGCACCATCCACAACTGATTTTGCTAGGGTGTTGGGGGAACCTGTTGCCTGCCCTCTGCACCCTCCACAGGGTGTTGTGATGGCTGTCTATGTGCCCTGGGGCCTTGAGACACTGGTGGAGCTGTGACCCATTCCTGCTGGTGAATGGTGGCTACAGTGGTGGCTGTTATGCACACATTTGTGTGTCTTTGTCTGTGCCATGCAGATATTTTCCTGGGCCTCTTCTGACAAGTATGGCATGGTAGCTCCATGTGGTGCACTCCTGTGGACAGACATGTGTGCCTCATATGCTGCATGACCTGGTGCTATGGATGTTATATTTCCACATTTCCACATTCCCATGACTTTCTGTTTTCCAGGTAGTGCTATTTCCAGTGCGCTGCACAACCACTATGTGATGTGACTGGCTGCTTGTAATGATAGCCCGCATTGCCAGCATCACACTCTGCTCATGGTTGGCAGGTATCACCCCTCATGGACAGGTAGGTCAGTGTTGTGGTGCCTTGTCCAGCATCCGGTTGCATACCTCTGGCCATTGACATTTCCATGTGCCAACGGTGTTGGGACTGGTCAGACATGTGCTGTGTCAGGCTAGCCCCTGTACTAGCTCTTTGCATCCACAGCTCTCATTCACTCTGGCACTGCATGGGTTACACACAGGGGGGCATTTGTGTGTCCATGACACATACATTACATATCTTACATTGTCAAGTTTGTCTGAACACCATGACACAATCTGGATGGTGCAGGGGTGGGGTTCCCTCCTATTAGCCTCTACTGCATGGGTCCACATATGGCAGCCAGATACTGCCACTCTACATCTGGATCACTGCAGTCACACCTTAGATATTCCTCCAGCTGTATTGCCTATCTATGTCACAGCTCTGGACTACATTGTTCTCTCAGAACATGGCTGGGTTTCGGAACACTGGGCATATATCCACTGGAGGCAGTTGTTGTCAGCATATTTCATGCCTTTCTGATGGTGGCCTGGGTGTCCTCACATCTAGGGGACATATTTGCTTTTGGTACTGAGCTTTTCTCATCTTCAGTGCCTACAGACATTATGTCCCCTTTTGTTCTGGGGCAGATGATTCTACTTTAGCTTTCGGGTAACCTATCTACCATATACCTGTCTGTGCCATTGGCACACATATTCTGTGCCCAGCCCCTGGGGGATAACTTACTTGGTCCCATGATTATGGTGGCACCATTCACAGTTGTGGGGCACACCTCAATCTCTGTGCATCCTCTCTGTCCATTTATTTGCTACATACGTCATGTATGGTTGGTGGCACACATCTTCCTAGACAAATTTGGGTGGTTGTTTCAGAGGTATACCCATATTACAGCAGCAGTAGTAGCATGTGTGTACTGCCATTCACAAGGATATGTCCTCTTAGGTTTCACATTGCTGTCATGCAGTGTACCATGTTAACTTTCTCTGGAGGGGGGAGTGTGGGCAGTCTGAGGTGGGGTCTTGACCAGGCCCACATTGTGTACTGCGACACCCACCGGCTGGTCCAAGAGGCTGACAGCTTGTAGGCGGCCTTGATGTCCTTTAGAATAAAGTTCTTTTACTCCTCAGGCAATAAATTTGTAGTTGAGTCGGTGGTAAGGCTTTGCAAGATTTTTATTTTCTTTTATGGGGGTTTCCAAAAGCACGCTGGGGTTCAATTACAACCAAGGCAGAAGGATAACATCTCCAAACAGAAAAGATGAACTCAGGAAAACCAGGAGAAACAAATCAAATAAACTTTTCTTTTCTCAGCCTTACTGCTGCTCTGTGTCCTCACACTCTGCACTGATCCGTGTGGTCACACAATGAACTGCAGCAGAACTCTATCACAGCTGTTCTCACTTTGTAATGCAACGTTCCCTCACAGCTCCGTTGCTCTCAGTCAGTGAACAAACAAACATTGAATGCTTCTTACAACTCTCGTGGTAAGCACTATCCTTACTATAGGGTTTTTACATTTCTTCCTTTCTTATCTCACAACTGTAGCTTTCCTTTGAGCCAGAGAACAATCCATAGGAACTGGGCAACAGACCTCATTAGGCACACATGTCTCTATTTGCATTTCTTCAAAATCATTTGTACCAACAGAGTCTCTCTCTCATACTGTGGAGTTTCTTTAAGTTTCCCCTCTCTTAGAAACTGCTGAAATTGGTCCCACAGCAAGTCAGCCCTCGTAGGTATTTTTGCATTGGAGATAGAATTCCTCTCATTAGAGTGTATCGCTTGCAAAACCCCTAATTTAGAGGATTCAAAAGCTTCTCTGTTATCTGCACTGGGGATTCTAACACTGGCTAAGCTTTCAATCCACTGATCAATGGTGGAAGGTGAAGGTTTCAGTTCCTGCCCTTTTAAACCAGCCCTTAGCCCTCTTGCCACATTGTCAGGAAAGAAATTATCGGCTTTACCTTGAGGCTGTTTCTGTATGTCAGCACTGATACCTTTTCCACCTCTCCAGCTATCACCGTTGTCCCGGTTGCTGGCCTGACATGCACTTCTCCTCCAGTTACTTGTACTTCTGCTTTTAAATGCTGGCACAATATCTCTTTCTTCCTGGTCTGAAACAGTAGACGGGCTTTGGCCTGAGACTGCCACTGCCTCTCGGTGAGTTGCTGCTGCCTGAGTTTGAGCCTTCTCTCTGGCTCCTTCTCTCACCCAGACTTCTCTCTCCCTGTCTGGCTTCAGCCACTCTCCTCTGGCATTCACTCCAGCAGGTCTCTCGCTGACTCTCACTCCCTGGAGTCTCCCTTCGTCTCTCCATCTCTGTCCTTGAGCTTGACTCTGTGCTTGTCTCTTTCCTTGGCTCTCTCCTTGGCTCCTTCCTTGTCCCTCTCCTTGTTTGCTACATGTGGTTTTTAACCACTGCTTCCTGCTGGGCCTTCCCTGTGCTCCGCCCTCCTCTGACCAATCAGGAGGGTGGCTTGTCTCCACCCCTGAGCTAGGGCGTGTTCCACCCCTTGCAGGGAGCTGAATTTTTCTCTGATGTAGGCTGAAATTCCCTTGCATCTTTGCACTGTCATTGACTTCCATGGGGCTTTCAGGATTTTCATCCATATCCATGCTTTCTACTATGCTTTCACCATCACAGTACATTGGTTCCCATAGTCACATATCATGCTATGACTGCATTATGTGCATGTCTGGCATGGCGACATGTCTATATTGGATGTGGGCAACATCTGCACCAACTCCGCATCCATGGGTGTGCATGTGCATGACATATTTTTCAGGGCTCATGCAGGTGTTATTCAGCTGCCCCCATGCCTCGGACACAGGGAATGGTTTTGGATGTCCCCATGCATATCGTATTCTGGGACGTTAGACGTTTCTGATCCTGCACATCCCCACAATGTACTTTCTGACGCCATGCCCCTTGTGTAATATGTGCATCTCCTAGGCTTGCCGGCACAGACAGCAGTGTGTTAATGCACTGTGGACATTGCTACAAATGTGCTGCTATAGTTGCAGCAGCCTGCCGATATCTCAGTCACCCTCATGCCCTGTGGGGCACTAGCTAGGCCCAGTGCCCACCTATATGGGGTTCCAGAATGTAATTGTCAACATGTAGTTTGGCACATACATACCATCCCATGGTATGTTGCATTCTGAGTCAGTCCCAGGGATTTCCACCCTGGTCATCTGTGCAGATATGCCTTTGATGCCTTGGGATGGACAATCAACCACAGTACTACATGCTCAACAGCACACTGTGCATCATGGGTATTCATCAGTGCTTTTTGCAATGTTGGGTGTCCCTATTATGGGGGAGTCCCTTATCTTTGTTGCACATCTTTGCCGGCCTTGTTACACTGCCACCTGGTGACAATGTGCTTATTCATACGGTCCAGGTACTGTCGTCAGCACTCCCTGGTGGCCAGTGGCTGTAAGGGTAGGCTGAGCTTTTTCATTGTTTCAAGGAGAAAAGGGCACTTTAAGGCCAAGTGCAGGTTGGTCTTTGTAGTCCAGCTCCTTGTATGAACAAATTGTATAAGCCAAATAGAAGGTATTAAGGCTTTTATTTCCCCTTTAACGCAAAGGCTCAGTAAGGCACAGAAATAAAGAAAGTCCTTTCTTTCAGGGTTTCACCAAACATAAGCAAGAAGAAAAACTGTTACAAGTTTCACAGTTGATTGGAGAGATTAACTAAAAGATTCTCTTACTTCAGAGCAACTTAAATAAGCAAAACAGTTCTCTGGCACTTAGCACAAAAGATGGGCATTCTTAAAGCAAAAAGGTCTGTTCAATTCACAGTTCTGCTAATGACTCAAGGCTGCTAGCAATACACAAGGTACAATCCATAAATTCATCTGGAGGCATGGGAATAGGATTCTCTAGGTCTATTTCCATGGACTCTGGGTCACTGGCCTCGCCCTCTGAATTGGATGTCTCCTTTGCTGCTATACTTTCCCAGACTCTGTCTCTGTTTGCTTGTTTCCAATAGGGCTGTTCTAAGGCTCCCAAACGAACATGGCCTGTTCTTCTGCCCTTAAATACTGGTTTGCAAAGCTCTGACTTGTTTCCTTTTCTCCTGCACTGAGCATCTGTTTCACCAGAGCTTCTAGGAGATAAACTTTCTTTTATAAATGAAGTGGCACCATACCTGGGCTTCCTCCTGCAGCCGGTATAACTGGAGCTTTCCCTCTGAGGCACCTCTCTCTGGAGATAGGCTTTCCCTTGGAACCTTCTGAGCAGTGCTTGCCCCTTTTGTAGTTTAGGAAATCCTGGTGAGGAATCAGGATTTCCTTGCTTCTGGGTAAAGGTAGCTCTGCTATCAGAACCTTTCCTTCTTGTACCTCTTAATCCTGATTCAGACTCCTCCGGTGAGCGTAGGCCTCTCTCAAAGCATGGCTTTCTCCTCCCAAGCTCTTTGCCTCTGTGGTCCTTTGCTACCGAGTCTCTCTCCAGACTGACTCTCCTCGAGCTGTCCTTCTTTCTGACTTTCTCTGCTCCTTTTCCAGCACTTACTGTTCTGGGCGTTTTGCTTGATCCAGCTACGCTGCTTGGGCTGGAGGTGTCACTCCTTCCGTCTGAAGTGCTTCTCCTGGCAGTCTCTCTCTGGACTGTCCCTCTCTGGACTGCTTTCCTCCAGACTGCTTCCCTCTGGACCGGTTCCTTCTGCTGGCCTGCTTTCCTCTGGACTGGTTCCTTCTGCTGGCCTGCTTTCCTCTGGACTACCTTTCTCTTATAAAGGCATTCTACCTTTGAGTTTCCCGGGCTTGTCGTCAGGTGCAGCTGATTAGCTCTTACGTAATCAGTGGCTGGGTGTGTTAACTCAGCCTCAGTGGTTTTGCTCCTGCTCCCTCTAGCTAGGCTGCAAGGTAATTGCATCCTCTGCACATCAACAGCTCTGTGAAAGACAGGGTTTTTTTCTAAGTCTGCACTCTCAGTATCTTCAGCTTCATGACAGTACTGGCCAGGCTTTCATGTCATCCCTGCACTGCTGCTGCCCACACGAGCTCCCCCTGTGCACCCCTCAGACCACACACACACACACTATCTCACTTTCTGCGACAGCAATATGTTTCCTCAAGGGGGCTGCCCTATACCTGTACATATCAGCTGGGACATAACATGTGCACAAGGGGTAACAGGGCTACATATCTGTTCTCCCGGTCTCACCCCAAAAGGTATCCTTTTCATACTCTTCCTGACTCATCAGTCCCATCATTATGTGCATTGTTTTGTTGGCATCCCATGAATTGTCCCCTTTGGCATATACAGCACAAGTGTGCATGTCCTGATTGGACACTATTATTCTTCTTAGTATTTCTGCAAGACTGCTTAGTTATGTTTCTTTGCCCTACGACAGTCCCTCAGTTCTGCTCCCTGTACCTTGTGGGTGCATCTTGTATTTGTCCTATCTGCAGTGGCACCACTTCAGCACTGACTTGTCACATCCATTCACCTATATCGGACACATTACACAGCAGAGCTGAATTTTTTCTGTCCGAGCCTTATACCTGGTTTCAGCAGGTCTAATGTGCACGTGTCCGTATTATACCTCATACGTACACAGCCCTTTTGGGAATAAGCATTATATGTCTCTGCGGCTGACCATGCCCCTATTCCACCCACTCCCACCCACATTCTGAACTCCCTATGCTAACATCATGGATGTGCATGTCAGAGGTGTTCTGGAATATGGTGGGGATGTTTTTACTACATACACAGCCCCCAGCCACATGTGGACATCCTTTATCCATGTTCTAAAATGACCCCCATGATCTCTCTTGCTCGTCAGACAAACACATGCACTCATACACACACTATCGCTCTTCAGGTGCATGCAAGCATTCTTCCATTCTTCAGATACAGACACATGGTCTCTCTTACTCTTTAGACACAGACATGCACTCATATAAACACTATCGCTCTTCAGATGCATACAAACATTCTTCCGGTTCTTCAGATACAGGCACATGGTCTCTCTCACTCTTTAGACACACACATGTATGTCCATGCACACACGCTATTATTCTTCAGACACACACACACACACACTTGGTGCTATTCTACTGCTTGCTGCTCATGTACTCAGCAGTCAGTTCCTACCCCTTCTCCCAACAATCATTTGCTGACATCTCTATTTTCCTCAGCTTTCAGCAGGTCCCATCCTCACGTGTTCCCCCATCGCTCTTCCATTACAATCCCTTCTCAGGAACCCCCCTCAAGCACAGCTACCGGCTCTCTCTAAGGTAAGTCCAGTATCCCCTGCAGAGCATCAAAGCACAGGAACTTCTCCCTGGCTTCTCCCCTCTCTTCTGGTGACTAAAGCAGCCTTCCATTGACGAGATCTTACTAGTCTCTGCTGCTAATGGCACTGGAAGCAGGCAAGACATATGCACTTACACAGTTAGTAGGTTGGAATGGGAGAGTTGCAGAGAAGTTTTAAACTCTGAAAATATCCAGATACTTTAGCCATTCTTCTGGCTTTCGGACAATAATGCAGAAATCCACAGAACTTTGAAAAAAAGCCAGAAAGTTGGTAATCCTATCTTCCTGAATACTGAGCACATCTGGCAGGGCTCCCCCCTTAAACATTTGGGCCCTATGCACATTTTAGATAGGATGTGGAGATCAGAACTGAGATGTCTAGGTCAGGACGTACTCAGTTGTCATGGTATTTTAGGAACAGCTCTGCTAAAGATTGAGCCATTTCAAAACTATACCTCCCTGTGCAGTGGGAGGAGGCATTTCAGCAATATAGATGTGGGAAAAACTGAGGGGGGGGGGGGGGGCCGCATCACGCAAGTGCCGGCATTTCACAAGAAAGACGTGTAAAAGTAGATGCTTAAACATGTATCTGGGCCATTTTGCAAACTTAGACAGCTGTTCTTAATTCATTACAGAGGACTTTATATTAACCCCTTTTCAACTCAGACGGAGAAATAAACATTGGAGAATTCAGGGAGATATCCCCCTTAATCCTTCCTGAAAGGGATGGTCAAAAAGAACACTTTTAAAATCCCTGTTCATGTCATGGAGCAGGTATAATTCTGGCTGCAGACTATTTTAGCTTGCATGTACATTCCCTTTATAAAATGGGGTGTGTACATGTAAAGTTTTGTCACACCCCAGACATGCCCCCACATACCGTAACTTAGACACACCAACAACATCCACATGTAAATTGGACCATTTCTAAAATGGCTGTTTACATGTGGATGCAATTTCCACATGTAAAGCCTCAATTTTACATGTGGACATCACAAGTAAGTATTCAAAAATAACCCCATTTTAGTAAAAGGGCCCCGGAGCATAACAATTATTACCTGGGACAATTGTGATTGCTTCCCCTATCCTGTCCCTTATATTGTTCTTCCCTTTCTTGAGCTAACACATGACACAGACTCTCCTGGTCACGAATAGATGAATCACTTGTTGCTTCAGCCACCATACTATTAATATTTGACCTTTCCCCACCCCTTTTTCGACCTGGGAGATGACCTTCAAGCCAGCATATATTTGCTAAACACTGCATAAAATAATTCAATGCAAGAGAGGCCCTATTTTGTGGAGTCATGGACTGTAGAAGTAGCTGAGCTTTCATTTAGTGATTCACGTTATCCGAGTTTAGAAATATTTAGTGTTTTATTTCTTCATGCACAGAAACTATTAATTTATACCTAAATCGTAAGTCATAACAAGCTAAATATGCAATGTCATGCTATTCATATTGTTTATTGAAAATATTACCTTGTTGACACCATCTGCCATAGCTTGCAGTGTTAATTCTCTGGGCCCATCTACTGTTTTTCCATCATCAGTTGGCCCCCAGCTGGCACTGTATATATCTATTATTTGAGGCATATGACTAATGGAGGAAGCCTCTATGATGTCTGTCATAAATGGTTGGTCCAACATCCGAATACCTATGAATATTAGCAAACATGAACAGAAAATTACAAACACCATAGCAATCTGAAATATTAGGCTCAATATTCAGTGCAAGTTATATGCTTACCATCTGCCAATAAATTTATAAAGTTCTTATTGCTTTTTGAAACACTATTTACAATTTTTGTATGTAGGAACTAAATCTCTGTTTTCTGACCTGGATGTCATACTCAAATTCAGGGGTATTTTGATAACAAGTCACCTAGGTTAGAAAGGTAAAAAAGCATCTTTTTATAAAGACCCCTAAGCATCTACAAGATATTAAGGGGAAATTGGCAAAAATTGCAGCTAAATTGAAGCCATGGACATTTGCAGCCGCTTGGAAGCTGGTGAAAATATACACATGTACAACCTGCGTGATTTTGTATATGTTATAAAGAACGTATGTACTTTGCAACTCCATCCATACGCTAGATGTGGGATGTAGAAAAGTATTTGCATTCTTTTAAATTTGCAATCCAGAGGATAATCTTACAAAAGTCCTTTAACAAAGTTTTTCATTTGGAAAAGGTCATAGACTTGCCCTTTTGGGTCCTCCGTCTAATGGATTTTTCACCATGGGGCCGATTCAGACCTGGATTCCAGTCCTCTGTGTGCCCAGTCAGAACCGGATGCACAGAGTTAACTTGGATTTTGATCCCACGGAGAATGTCTAGCCCCACGGGGCACATCTAGCTTTGCCCAGCTAGCTTTGATATTGTGTATCTGGACTTTCAGAAAGCCTTTGACAAGGTCCCTCATCAGAGACTTTTGGCAAAACTAAAGAGTCATGGGATAGGAGGCAGTGTACTATTGTGGATCAGGAACTGGTTAAAAGATAGAAAACAGAGGATAGGGCTAAATGGCCAATTTTCCCAATGGAGAAAGGTGAATAGTGGTGTACCCCAGGAATCTGTGCTGGGTCCGCTGCTTTCTGACATATTCATAAATGACCTGGAAAAGGGAACAATGAGTGAGGTTATCAAATTTTCAGGTGACACAAAACTATTTAAAGTTGTTAAAACCCAAGAGGATTGTGGAAAATTGCAAGAGGATCTTGATAAATTGGAAGACTAGGCATCAAAATGGCAGATGAAATTTAATGTGGACAAGTGCAAAGTTATGCACCTAGGGAAGAACAACCCAAACTATGGTTACAAGATGCAGGTTCCACATTAAGGACCACCACCCAGGAAAAAGATTTAGGCATCATTGTGGATAACATGTTAAAACCCTCGGCCCAGTGTGCAGTGGCGGCCAAGAGAGCAAATAGAATGCTAGGTATCATAAGGAAAGGAATGGAAAATAAAACAAAAGATATTATAATGCCTCTGTATCGTTGCATGGTGAAACCGCACCTTGAATATTGTGTGCAATTCTGGTCGCCGTATCTTAAAAAGGATATAGCGTTATTAGAAAAGGTTCAGAGAAGAGTCACCAAAATGGTAAAGGGGATGGAAGGATAATCCTATGAAGAAAGGCTAAAAAGGTTAGGGCTCTTTAACCTGGAAAAGAGACGGCTGAGGGGAGATATGATAGAAGTCTATAAATTTAATGAACGGAGTGGAACGGGTAAACGTAGATCAATTGTTTATGTTATCAGAATATAGAAAGACTAGGGGACATGCAATGAAGCTACAGGGTAAACTATTTAAGACTAATAAAAGAAAATATTTTTTCACTCAACGTGTAATCAAACTCTGGAATTTGTTACCAGAGGATGTAGTAAAGGCTGTTAGTGTAGTTGGGTTTAAAAAAGGTTTGGACAAGTTCCTGGAGGAAAGGTCCATAAACTTATTATTAAGAAGGGACCCAGGATATCAATGCTTGACCCAGTATAAGCATTGTAGAACCTGTGTCTTTTGGGGAAACTGCTAGGTACGTATGACCAAGATTGGCCACTGTTGGAAACAGGATACTGGGCTTGATGGACCTTGGTCTGACCCAGTATGGCATATCTTATTTTCTTAGCTCAGTCAGGGCTTTTGAATGGAGCCGCGGTGCCATGGTGTCTGGTTGCCTTGGCACCGCAGCTCCATTCAAAAGCCGCGATCCCTGGCCACCGGACAGCAAACTTCATTTCCCACAGCCTGACCCACGATCTGGCCTCCCAAGGCCAGGGTCAGGCTACGGGAAATGTCCTCTGCCTCCTGCCGCCTCCTTTGGGCCCCAAGCCTGCCCGATCCTCCCAACTAGGTGAACTTATTCCACCTCAGAGGTGGAATAAGCTCACTGTTCAGGCTGCCGGCCCCGGACGTACAGGGCAGACATTGGAATCAGCCCAGTATGTCTGGGGCTGATGACTACCCTAATGCCGCTCCTAATCTGCCCCTTTCCCGCCCCGTCTAAATTCCCAATACAACGTGTGAGGAAGTTTGTCGGGGTCGGAAGGGGACCCAATTAGCAGGGATGATCCCCGTTATTCGTGCCTTGGAATGACCCTCCATATGTTTAAAGAGTTTGTGTGCTTTTTTATGTGGTGGAGTTTCTTTTCATAGCTGTTGAGAATACTTAATTTGGAAGGTAAAACGTGCAGCACTGGAAACACTCTGCAGATATAATTCAAACATATCTGTTTAGTTTTTCTCTGCTAGAAGATGAGCTTGTGATGACAAGTTCCTAATTTGTGCTGTTTCAACTTCATCTTCTTGTGTTGGGTAAAAATTTCAGTTATATTTTCACATTATTATCTGGGGCACACTACAACTTCAAATGACATAAGTACACTTCTCACATTAATTGTAATATAGTTCAATATTGTTATGTAAACTAGTTCATAATGTACTGAATCAATTGTATTGATATTTGATTTGTTATAATGTATAATGTTCCTAGTTCTTAAAGTTCAATGTACCAGTTCTGTTTGTTATAATGTAAACCGCTGCTGATCCTTGGAAGCAGCGGGATATAAAAGCTGTCCAAATAAATAAAATAAAATAAGAGAGAGTTATGTAACAGAGTTTTTCCCTTAATGAAATATGGAAATTATACAGTAAAACACTTACCCCATCAAAGAGCATTTAGGGGTATGTTTACTAAACTGTGCCCGGCGATAGTGTGCAGGCTGCCATAAAAGGAGTGGGCGTTTCGGTCTTAAAGTAGCAAAACGGGATTATCGCGCAATAACATGCGCTGCGCACATTATCGCGCAATAACATGCGCTGCGCACATTATCGGGCGAGACGCCGCTAAGCACGTTAACGCGCGATAATCTTAAGTAGGCGCGCAGACATGCAAACACAGAAAAAGAGGTGTAACACAATGGTTAATACACTGACTGATGGTACGGGGTCATGAGTTTGATTCCCCAGTATGCCTAATCTATAAGGCTGGTTGAGGCATTAGCTTTTACATGTAAATATTGTTTTTTGAGGCATTTTATTTGCAGTTTAATTAGTGCTGCCAGCAAACACACCCTCACGTGCCGTAACCTAAGGTGCCGCATAAGGCACTCCATAGGGCACATTATAAAGTGCACTGTCCGCCAAGGCACCCTATAATGTCCCCTATATGGCACCCTATAGGGTGCTTTAGAGGACACATGATAAGGCACCTTATAGGGCACCCTATAAGGCACCTTATAAGGTGCCCTATAAGACGATTTATGGTTACAGTACACTGAGAGTGTTTTTGCTGGCAGCACTAATGTACATTAAAAATAGACAATGTCTCCGACAGCCTTATCAAATAAACCCACCATGGGTTTAAACCCATGACCTCTGGCTCCACAGGCAGTGAAGTAACCAGTGAGCTACAGCTCTATAGCTGCTAACAAACCCCTGGCTGGCTGCAGAAGGACTGCACGTCACCACACAAACTGTCTGCTGTGGTTACCAGGATAGGGTTAACCCACCCGTACCCATGATGCACTGAACATGCAAATCAACAATCTACAGATTGGCACAAGATGGGGTATGCACCCCCACAGGACCTTGGCCTGGTAGGGGGAACTGACCGTGTGTGGTACTGGTACAGAGTAGCTACAGACCGTCACATTGTGTGGGTACTGTGCTCACCCTGAGGGTGAGGTGGGGTGTCCAGCACCAGGTCCACAGCACCTTTCATGGCTGAAATATGCTATGCTGTAGGTTTCTATCAGTGCTACTGTGTGTGATAGGTAATCCCCTGCAGACACATCTAGGATACATCTGTGTCCTTCTGTATTTATCAGTTATATCTAGCCCTTATGGGTTATGATGCACCCAGACTAGTGCATCGCCTGTGTTGGTGCCATGGTTACATGATGTGGGTGAAGGGGGGTGTTTGGACCCATAGGCAGCTTATGTACCACAACACAACCCACCCTCTGGAACTCAGCGTGGGAATCAGGATCACCCACCAATTTATCTTTATCTTTATTAAAACATTTGATAAACCACTGCGGCCTAGGCATAGAGCGGTGTACAATAAGACCTGTAGCACACTCCACAGACATCGGAAAGGTTGCTATGATGCAGCTCATTCAGAAAATTGTACTTAACTTCGGAATTGCTATCTGCCAGTAATCATAGCAACCTTTTGATAGCTGTGTACCATATTCCTAGGTTTAGGGTGGCATTGCTAAGGTATGCAAGTGCTAGTATTGGGAGATGCACGCAGGGCCCAACATCCTGCCTCTCCAGGAGGCATTGGATAATGGAGCCTGTGGATGTGGGTGTGTCTGCCCCTGTTGGCCACTGCTTTAGGGCAGAGGTTCCCGACTCCAGTCCTGGTGGGCCAGACACTGTTTGGGTTTTCATGCTGTCCCTCATGAATATGCATGAGATACATCTGCATGCCATGGGGGTGGCGCATAGAAATGCAGCACAGGCATCTTTATTAGAGACAGCATGGAACCTGAGTGGTCTTTGACCCTCCAGGACTGCATTTGGGAGACTCTGCTCTAGGTAATGCGCATGTTTATGGTGTCTGTGCTCTGTAGGGTAAAATGTAGGTGTTTTGGGCATGTTTACGTCATCTGCAATAAAGGTTCTGTCTCTATTAGCACATTTTAGTAGTGGGTAAAATATGGGCACTGGGTTGGCAGGAACCACAGCTGGGATGTGAACCTATGACTTTCTCCTTCTGAACACACTGGTTGTGTGCACTGCACCACCATGTTGCCACAGAGATGGTGCATTCCCTGGTGATAACATGACTGTTGGCTAGGCCACAGTCTGTTCTGGGCAGCTGCCACTGCCCCCTCCACCACCAGTATCCCTCTGCCACCATGCTGACATGCCCTTCTGCTGGTGGTGCTGGTGGAGCGCAGTCTCAGGCCATCCAGTGTGCAGGTAGGCGGCTGCCTATGGTGCGGGTTCTGTGGTAGGGGTGCCTGCATAGCTGTCCACGCTTCCCCCCAGCACCGCATGCCAATGTTCCGTGCCCTTAGGGGTACCTGCTGGGTACTATCCCCTGTGACACTGTGGGGAGCACACTTGTGCCCATGTTGGGCCCCAGCAGTTGCTGTCTGGCTGTTCTACTGTTTCAGCATTCCTATGGGCCAGCTAGGCATCACCCTAGTCTGCACTTTGGCCCAGCTGCACCACAGCATGTGCCACCTGCAGCCATCTGTGTCCCCTTTTCCAGCATCTGTCCAGTTGCCCGTTCCGACATGCCCGCCCTGCTGTTGTGGAATATGTGCATGCCATAGGAAACCTGGCCAATGGAGTCGGAAACCATGATCAGCGCAATTTCACTGTGGGCTCATTCACCTTGTATGGGGACGGAGCATAGACCCTTCCAAAATTCATATCTTTTTTTTGGAGCTTTCTTGGGAGTGTTTTTTGATGTTTCCCATTGATATCACTATTGCTCAGCTTGGTTATGTTTTTATTACATTTTGTTGGGGTCCTTTTCAACGTTTATTTGCCCTTTTGTTCCATGCACATGTATCACACTTATCACTTTTTGTAGATTTCCCTGGTTTTGCTGTACATTGCTGATGGAAATGGTTTCTTTTCCCTTTAAATCGGCTCTAACGCCAGAATTTCACTGGTGTTAGTTTTGAGCCTCGGATATCACAGCGTTAGTGTGCGGGGATCCTCTCCCCTCCCACTCTCCGCCCATTGACCCTCTCTCTCTGCCACTGGGGAGCCTTCCTCAGCCCTCCGGGAGCCTTTCCCCGCCTCAGACCTCGTTTGCGCCGCTGCGCGCGTTATCGCGCACTAAGGTACCTGTGCGCCTGATAAAGCACCTGATAAAGCACCATTATTGCGCGATAAGGTAGCTTATCGCGCGATAATGTCGCAGAGCGCACATTGGGATGGTTTAGTAAACATGCCCCTTAGTTTCAAACAGTTATTTGAGCAGTAAATCAGCCCATACCAACCAATTTGTGGGGCTACAGACTTCAAGGTAGTTCTTTAGGCTAAACCAGGGGTCGACAACCCGCGGCTCCGGAGCCGCATGCGGCTCTTTCTCACCTTTGCCGTGGCTCCGGAGCACACTGCCCGCCCGGTGACAGGCAATAGTGTTGTAAGCTCCCTCCCTTCTTCTGCAGCCGCGGCTCCCTGCCTCTTAAGGAACCGCGGCTGTGCTTTTAAAATCATCTCGGAGCCCTTCCTGTCTTGACGGGCTCCGTGCAGCATTGTCCCGCCTCTAAAGGAAGTTTGGAGGCGGGACAATGCTGCACGGAGCCCGTCAAGACAGGAAGGTCTCCGAGATGATTTTAAAAGCACAGCCGCGGTTCCGTAAGAGGCAGGGAGCCGCGGCCGCAGATGGAGGGAGGGGGGCTGACAGGGAGGAATGGAGGGGGCTGACATGTAGGGAGGGGGGCTGACATGGAGGGAGGGAGCTGATATGGATGGATGGAGGGAGGGGGGGCTGACATGGAGGGATGGAGCTGATATGGATGGAGGGAGGGGGGCTGACATGGAGGGAGGGGGGCTGACATGGATGGATGGAGGGAGGAGGGGCTGACATGGAGGGAGGGAGCTGATATGGATGGAGGGAGGGGGGCTGACATGGAGGGATGGAGGGGGCTGACATGGAGGGAGGGAGCTGATATGGATGGAGGGAGGGGGGCTGACATGGAGGGATGGAGGGGGCTGACATGGAGGGAGGGAGCTGATATGGATGGAGGGAGGGGGGCTGACATGGAGGGGGCTGACATGGAGGGATGGAGCACTGGTAATGGGGTTGAGGGGACTAGCACTGGAAATGAGCTGATTAGGGGAGGCTAGGACTGGTAATGAGCTGATGGGGGGTAGGACTGGTATTGGGCTGATTAGGGGAGGCTAGCACTGGTAATGGGATTGAGGGGGGATTAGCACTGGAAGCGAGCTGATTGGGGGGCTTTGAATGGGCATGGGCTGATTGTGGGGAGGGGAGGATAGAGCTGCTGGCCCTGGAAGATAACTGGGGGCTAAGGCTGCCATGGTATTTGTACTAGAAGGGACTGGTCAGTGGGGAAGGAGGGGGATTGGAAGGAAATGGACACCAGTGGCAATCATGGGAATGCAAGTTGACATTGGAAGGTACTGGGAGTGAGGACTGGAAAGGGGCTGATATTGGGGAGGGTTACTGGGACTGGAAATAGGCTGATGGAAAGAAGTGAAGAAAACGAAAGAAGAGATAAGAAATGGCAGATGGACCACAGACCACAGAAAGAGAGCTAAGAGAAGACAGGAAAGCAGAAGCCTCAGATCGGGACCAGCATGATCAAAGAATAAATTGGTCAGACAACAAAGGTAGAAAAAATAATTTTATTTCATATTAGTGATTTGACTACAAAATCATCATAATTTTGAAATCAAATATTGTTACTTGTTGTGATATTTCTGGCGTATTTTTTTGGTGTGCGAAGGAAGAGGGGTAGTCTTATACGGCGAGTATAGGCCAAACACCTATATTTTAACAGGAAAAGTAGGGGGTCGTATATAGCATTAAGGTAAGAAACAATATATGCAGTGTTAGATTTGTTTTAAATGTCGCAATGGTTTTGCGGCTCCCAGTTTTTTTTTTCCCTTCGGAAACGGGTCCAAGTGGCTCTTTATGTCTTAAAGGTTGCAGACCCCTGGGCTAAACTATGCCGTCCATACAAAAGGTTTTGCATAATCTTATATAAGCACTTAATTTTACAATTGTGTCAGAGTATTAAGAGCCCTTCAGAAATAACCTAGATAATTATTTCAAAGAGCTCCCAACCTAAAAGTAAAGCTGCTAGATTGCACGGTTTGTATATTTCACTCCTTACTTTCTGGTACCGGTAATGTGATGTATGCCACTTTCAGAAAAAATTCTGAGTCATATTTTCATTTTTAAAATTGTGGGGTAATTTTAGATCTGCATGTACAGGGAAACAAGCCTTTCGCTGCCAATACAGGGCTGTTTTATTTCTTTATTTATTTAACTGAGCTTAGATACCGCTTTTCACCTGGTTAAAGCAGTTTACATTGAACAAATGTTTTACCTATGGAAATGCTTTTGAAAATGCCTTCCCCCCGCCCCCCCCCCTCCCCCCAATGTCAGGCCGAGGAAATCTGGAAAATTCCACCATCATAAGAGAGACAAAACAAAGTAATCAATATGTGGACAAATGTTTATTTATAGACTCTCTATTGTGAAATTTGAATGGGTAGATTATGAAATTAAGCCAAAGTATGAATGTTTCCTCTTTAATTTTATTTTCTGGAGAAACTGAAGAGGTTACAGTTTCTAAAAGTCATTTGTAATGTTTCAATTATATGTATAGTTTCTTATTTAGAGCCCAAGTCACATCTCTCCTGTCAGTAGGGGTATCTAGCTTGCGAATCATAGGGAAGATTCAGAGTTGGCCATTTTCCCTCTGATCCTTGGATATTGCAGTATGCTTGCTGAAAATCAGATTAGGGAACGCTAGCATCAGTCTCCACTGACAGGGTTTTAGTCAAAGCTTTTTTCTCTTGCATTGGCCATTGGTTTCTAAGGCCTTCATTGCAATGTAAAATTAATATATTGGGAGAGTTTAAAATCTTCTAATATAAGATCTAAAAGTAGGAACACTTCCCTTAAATTAGCTTTTCTTAAAATAAGGAAATTATATTTATGTTAAATAGTGTTCCTGATCCGCTCACATTATCACATTATGTTATCTACATTTTTATTCCATCTCTAGTTTCTCCCCCTCGCCTCCTTTTCTCTTGTCTTCATTTCTCTCAAATCTTTTTCTGTCACACCTCTTTGTATTGCCTCATTCTCCTTGTAGTCTTCCTTTCCTCCTCCTCCACCCTTAAGTAATTCTCTGCAGTTTCCTGCCATTGCTGTCTACAAAAGACTTGCAGGCCGATGCAGAAAACCAGCGCTGAAGTCGTGCTCTATTAGCTGTGTACATGTTTTCGTAGCACGCCAATAGCGCAAGACTTCAGCACCGGTATACAGCAAAGGGATGTATACAAATGAGCTGTGTGCAAAACCTCAGTGTAAAGTTGAAAGGTCGGGAGCCAATGCATGAGCCAACAGATGCACTAGAAGTGGCCGTGTGCGCATACGTGTAAACGTCAAATGCTCACATTATGTGCACAGGACATGCAGGTTCTTTTGGCACTCAGCATTTTAAAAAAGTCACCTATGGACAAAGGCCAAGTAAAGAACACATTTTAGCCTACTTTTATAAAGCCCATAAGGGCTTGTGTGACTTTTTAAAATACTAGGCGTAAACCAGCAGAAATAGTGGCTTGACAGTGGTTTTCAACCTTTTTTCAGTGGGAACACATCTGACTAATGATTCTCACCTATATGACCCCCATGGACCTTTAGGGGTATGTTTACTAAAGAGCGGTAGCGACTTCCATATGATATCGGAGCCGCAGCCTCAATGGGACAATGGCTCTGATATCGCATGGAAGACGCTACCGCTGTTTAGTACACATACCCCTAATCTGTTACAGTATAGCAGTTTTTATGAGTTAAATGTAAACATACTCTGCATCCACAAAATCCTTCCTCCCACCTTCAATAGCAGGTGCAGAGCAGAAACAGGACCTTATTCCATGGAAGTCACTATACAAAAAATATCATTCTCACGTCATCTAAGTACCAGCAACATAAATCTCTCCACTACAAGGCACATTGTAAAATAAGGCAGCATATGGTCATGGCGGCATGGCAGAGGGGGTGTGTGATTGTGCTGGAGGGAGCAGTGGCACCCGCCTGCAGTGGACCTAGGCCATGCCCTGTACCAGCACGTGGTGTGCAGTGTAACAGATGAGGTCTGGCAGAGGAACATAAGGGTAGCCCCAGGGACCACTATGCTGTTGTGGCAACAGTGTGGTGCAGTACACTCAGCCAGTATGTCCAAGAGCAGAGAGACAGAGGTTCAGGTCCCATCTGTGAATCCTGCAGAGCATCTCCCCATAGTTTTAGCCCACACTGCAGCCACACAACAACATGGGCAAACCCCAACGCAGTGGTGCACAGGGGTACAGACAACCACTCACAAGGGCTCCACAGCTTCATGGAGTTTCAGGCTGTTGGCCCCAGCACAAAGTTGCAGTTATCACCAAAGCACTACTACTACCCCCTGCACAGATTAGCAATGTCGGCACTGTGATCAGGACCAGTGCAGCGGGTAGGGTTGTCAATCACCTCCATCTCTGCACAATGCTGAGATAGGTGTGGGAGTGTGCGTATGTCTCTCCATTGTTTTGTGTCTGCCAACACCTCACTGAGCCCACATTGCTCACACTGCTTCCAGCATTAGCCTGCAAATGTGCATAATGAGGAGCAAAGTATTGTGGGTATGGCCCAGACAGGGCGGATTGGCCAGGATGCATCTGCACAGGGTGGAGGGCAATGGCTGGGACACTGTAGTGTTCGACCACCACCTGCATGGACAGAGTGGCCACAGCATGTCACACTAGGGGGGGGGGGCGGGGGTGTCACTCTCACTCTGACAGAGCAGTGACCATGGCATGTCTATGTTCCCACATAGTGCCACACATTATTTGTTTCCAGTGATACCTGTGTGTTCTTAGTTCAGGGCCCTATTGTGGAGATACCTGCTTGGTGTCTGTGCTATGTATCCCACTTCTGGTTGCACAGGGTTCCCCTGAGAGCATGTACTATGGACTGGCTAGTGCGCTGTCTACAGTTTGCTTGCACATGGTGGGAACACCTTGTGGGATGCTGCAAGTGCAGTCTGACTGTGCTGTCTGTTGATGAATGGCAGACTGTGGCATGGGGCAGTTGAGCTTACCCCAAACATCACTGCTGGTCTGCAGTGGTCACAGGTATGGCACTAGCCCTGTAGGGTTGTGATCTGCCAGTAGGACTGTGGTTACTGGTTCTGAAGCCATTCTGTAGGGGTGCAGGCTTCTGTCCCACCACACCCTCATCAACAAAGGGGGTGATTGAGGCTCCTTGAGGCGTATAGCACATACCGCTTAGATTCATAGTGGCAGTGCTGCATCACCCTCATGTGAGTCAAGACACCCCACTGTCCTGATAACAGGTACCCATGGCAGCCAAGCAATAGCATCAGGTACACACTATTCTAGGTGGTGTCTGGCCCCACAGGGCCACGTGCAATGGCAGAACACAGCTGGTGCCGGGGGGAAGCACACATGTAAATGTAGGCACCCCTACCTGACAACCCACACCATAGGCAGCTGCCTACCAGCACACTGGATATCCTGGGACTGCGCACCACCAGCACCACTGGCATAAGGGCATATCAGCACGGTGGCGGAGGGGAGCTGGTGGCGGAGGGGGCAGTGGCATCAGCCCACAGCAGACCACAGCAAAGCTCCGTTTAGGTGGGTGCAGTGCACTGCAACAGACAAGGTCTGTCTGATGAAGTCATGGTATCCCCAGGGAATGATCTGCCCCTGTGGCAAAGGTTTGGTGCAGTACACACAGCCAGTGTGTTCAGGGGCAGAAGATCACAAGTTCAAGTCCCAGCTGTGGCTCCTGCCAACCTTGTCCCTATATTTTACCCAGTACTAAACCGTGGTAATAAAGACGGAACCTTTATTGCAGATAAATTAAACATGCCTGAAACGCCTATATTTTACCCTACAGAGCACAGACACCATAAACATGTGCAATCCCCAGAGCAGAGTTTCCCAACTCCAGTCCTGGAGGGCCAAACACCATTCAAGTTTCATGCTGTCCCTAATAAATATGCCTGTGCTGCATTTGTATGCATCACCCCCATTGTATGCAATGTATCTCATGCATATTCATTAGGGACAGCATGAAAACCTGAACAGTGTTTGGCCCTCCAGGACTGGAGTTTGGAATCTCTGCCCTAGAGCAGTGGCCAACAGGGGCAGAAACACCCACACTCACACCCACAGGCTCTAATATCCAAAGCCTCATAGAGAGTCAGGCTGTTGGGCCCTGCGCGGAGCAGCATCTCCCTATACTGGCACCTGCATACCTTAGCAATGCTGTCCTAAACTTGGGAACACGTTCCACATATATCAAAAGGTTCCTATGATTAATGTCAGATAACAAATCATAAGTTAAACACGATTTGTTGATAGAGATTAATCATAGCAACCTTTCTGATATCTGTGGAGTGTGTTTCAGTTATTGCTTCTGACAATGTTTACCACACTGGGGAGTGGCCCCAACAGTATTGTGCACCATAGCAATGCCCACACTGTGCCCAGGACTGGTGAGGTGGCCATGGCTGCCACAAACCTCCATATTTGCACAATGCTGGCATAGGTGTGGGAGTGTGTGTATGTCTATCCAGTATGTTGTGGCTGCCCACACCTTACTGAACCTACACTGCTTGCACTGTTTCCAGTGTTAGCCTGCCAATGTGCATAATGAGGAGCAAGGTACTGTGGGTATGGCCCAGACAGGGTGGCCTGGGCAGGATGCATCTGCACAGGGTATAAGGCAATGGCTGGGACATTGTAGTGCCCGACCACCACCTGCACGGACAGGGTGGCCACAGCATGTCATGCTGGGAGGTCACTCTCACCCTGACTGAACAGTGACCACGGCATGGCTAGGTTCCCCCATAGTGCTATATAGCATGTCTTTTAAGTGATGTTTGTGGGTTCTCTTTTCTGGGGCCCAATCACTGATATACCTGCTTGGAGTATGTGGTTGTATCTCATTTTTGGGTGCACACAGTTCTTCCAGGAACATGTACTAGCTGGCAGACTGTCTGTAGTTAGCATGTATATGGCTGGAACACCTTGCAGAGTGCATTGGGCGGAGATTGACTGTGTCCTCTGCTGGTGAATATCAGATAGTGGTGGGGGGCTGCTGAGCTTCTCCAGTGTTCTACCTGTCTGCTATGTGATGCGTACATATCTGCATTAACTATCCTGTAGGGTGCCTGTTCCCCAGCAGGACTGGGGTTGATGGTTCTCTCTACTGCCACCATTGCAGATATGTACAGTGTGGATCTGTTGGTGGGAGATCCTGTTTTCCCTTCCCCCCCCCCCCCCGAGCCGGTGGGGTGGGGTGGTGCTGCATAATCCACTTTCGGGTCCAAACACCCCCCCCCCTTCACCTATAACATGTGACCATGGCACCCACGCAGGATATGCACTATTCTGGGTGCATCAGAGTCCACAATGGCTAGACATGACTGGGAAATACAGATGGACACAGGTGTATCCTAGGTGTGTCTGCAAAGGACTACCTATCGCACACTGGCACTAATGGGGACCTGCAGTATAGCCTATCTCAGCCAAGCCAGGTGATGCAGACCTGGTGCTCCACCTCACCCTCAGGGTGAGCACAGGACCTGCACAATGTCATGGTCTGTAGCTACTCTGTGCCAGTAACACACACGGTCAGTTCCCCCTACCAGACCTAGGTGCTGTGTGGTTGCATACCCCATTATGTGATCAGCTGCAGACTGCTGATCTGCATGTGCTGTGCATCATGGGTATGGGTGGGTTTACCCTATCCTGGTGACCACAGCAGACAGTTTGTGTGGTGACCTGCAGTCTTTCTGTAGCCAGCCAGCAGTGTGGGAGTAGCTCTAGAGATGTAGCCTACTGGTTACTTCAATGACTGTGGAGGCAGAAGTCATGGGCTTGATCCCCCAGTGGTGTAATCTAAAAAGGCTGTCTGAGGTATTTTCTTTTAATTTAAATCAGTGCTGCCAGCAGAAACACCCTCACAGTGCTGTAGCCTAAGTTGCCTCATAGGCGCCCTATAGGGTGCCCTGTAAAGCGCTCTATAGGGCACATTATAGGGTGCCTTGGCAGACAGAACACTTTATAATGTGACCTATGGTCTGCCTTATAGGGCGCTTATGAGGCACATTAGGTTATGGCACTGTGAGGGTGTTTTTGCTGGCAGCACTGATTTAAATTAAAAGAAAACACCTCAGACAGCCTTTTTAGATTAAACCATTGCAGGATCAAATCCATGACTTCTGCCTCCACAGTCATTGCAGTAACCAGTAGGCTACATAGTTATAGCTCCTAACACTGCGCTGGCATGTACTTAGGGTTAACTCGTGTTAACGTGCCACGGCGCCCAATATCGCGCGATACAGATCCTTGCTACCTTAGGACTGGAACGCCCACTCCTTATATGGCATTCTTCACATTATCACTGCAACTAGCGCCGGTAACATTAGGATGGTTTAGTAAACATACCCCATAATTAAACTCTGGAATTTGTTACCAGAGGATATATTAAAAGCTGTTAGTGTAGTTGGGTTTATAAAAGGTTTTGACACGTTACTGAAGGAAAAGTCCATAAACCATGATTAAGGAGGACCAGGAAAATCCACTGCTTGTCCTGGGACGAGCACAGTAAAACTTATTTGCCTATGTGGACAAGTTCCTGCAGGAAAGGTCCATAAACCATTATTAAAAGGGATCTGGGATATCACTGCTTAACCCAATACCAGCATTGAGGACCTTGTGTCTTTTGGGGAAACTGCAAGGTACTTATGACATAGATTGACTACTGTTGGAAACAGGATAGTGGGAATGATGGACCTCGGTCTGACCCAGTATGATATTTCTGATGTTCTTATGTACTAAGGGGTATGTTTACTAAACAGCGCTAACGTCGCAGCGGCAACGTTATCATGCGATAAGTGATGTTATCGCGCGATAATGGCACATTACTGTATGAGAACATCACGTATTATGTGATAACGTCTCCGCCGGCATTAAGTTGCACAGAGAGTGGACTAAGGCTCCCCAGAGGGCGGAGTAAGGCTCCCAGGGGTGGAGATAAGGGGTCAATGGTTGTAGAGTGGGAGGGGAGAGGCTCCATGCACACTAACGCCTTGAAATGAAGGTCTGAAAATTAGCACCAGTGAAAACCTCACGCTAGAGGTACATTTTCAAGAGAGAGAAAGCATTTCAGTCAGCAATGTACAGCAAAGCCAGGGAGACAAAGAAAAGTGATAGTAGTGATACATGTGCAGCAACATCATAGTGCCCAAGTACGAGAGGGCACTACGGTGGAGGAGTGGCCTAGTGGTTGGGGCAAGGTACTTCAGGCCGGAAGGTCGGGGGTAAAAATCCCACTAGAGGACAGCAACCTTGGGCCGGAAGGACTGGGGTTTCTAGTCCCACAGGTGCTCCTTGTGGTTTTGGGCAAGCCACTTAAACCTCCATAGCCCATGTTCCCTGTAAAATAGTTATCTCCAAGTTATAATGCCCTGTTCAATGTAATTTCAGTTTGTTCAATGTAAACCGCACTGATGCAGAATAGCGCGGTATATAAGAGAATGTAAATAAATAAATAAATACGATGAGGCTGCAAATGGGGTACAGGGGGCTGCAGGCAGGACATGCAGTGGGGAAGCTGGGGCACAGGGTGGACTAGGCAGGTGCCTTGGTGACACATAGGAATGTAGAAACGTAAAACCAGCAAGACAGCAACTGACCAAGGGCAAACATGTCCACAAGTGTGTGTCCCACAGTGTCCCAGGGGACAGTACCCAGCAAGTACCCCAAAGGGCACATAACATTGGCAGGAGGTTCCAGGGGGAAGCGTGGATGTCTATGCAGGCACTCCTACCCCATATCACGTACCATAGGCAGCCGCCTAACGGCACACTGGATGGCTTGGGACTGCACACCACCAGCACCACCAGCACAAGGACATGTCAGCATGGTGGCAGAGAGGTGCTGGTGGCGGAGGGGGCAGTGGCATCTGCCCACAGCAGACCATGGCCAAGCCCCGTTTAGGTGGGTGCCGTGCACTGCAACAAAGGTCTGTCTGACATACAGTCATGGTATCCCCAGGGAATGATCTGCCCCTGTGGCAACAGTTTGGTGCAGTACACACAGCCAGTGTGTTCAGGGGCAGAAAGTCACAGGTTCAAGTCCCAGCTGTGGTTCCTGTAAACCATGTCCCTACATTTTACCCTGTACTAAACCATGGTAATAAAGATGGAACCTTTATTGCAGATAAAATAAACATGCCATAAACGCCTATATTTTACCCTACAGAGCACAAACACCATAAACATGTGCAATCCCTAGAGCAGAGTTTCCCAACTTCAGTCCTGGAGGGCCAAACACTATTCAGGTTTCATGCTGTCCCTAATAAATATGCCTGTGCTGCATTTCTATGCACCACCCACATTGTATGCAAATGTATCTCATGCATATTCATTAGGGACAGCATGAAAACCTGAACCGTGTTTGGCCCACCAGGACCGGAGTTGGGAACCTCTGCCCTGGAGCAGCGGCCAACAGATGCACAAACACCCGCACCCACAGGTTCCACTATCCAAAGCCTCATGGAGAGTCAGGCTGTTGGGCCCTGCACGGAGCAGCATCTCACAATACTAGCACCTGCATACCTTAGCAATGCCGTCCTAAACTTGGGAACACGTTACACATATATCAAAAAGTTGCTATGATTAGTGTCAGATAACAAATCCTAAGTTAAACACAATTTGCTGACAGAGATTCACCATAGCAACCTTTCTGATATCTGTTGAGTGTGTTTCAGTTTGTGTTTCTGACAGTGTTTACCATCCTGGGAAGTGACCCCTACAGTATTGCGTACCATAGCAATGCTGGTACTGTGCCCAGGACTGGTGTGGCGGCCAGGGCTGCCATAAACCTCTATATTTGCACAATGCTGGCATAGGTGTGGGAGTGTGTGTTTGTCTATGCAGTGTTTTGTGGCTGCCTACACCTTACTGAGCCCACACAGCTTGCACTGTTTCCAGTATTAGCCTGCCAATGTGCATAATGAGGAACAAGGTTCTGTGGGTATAGCCTAGACAGGGTGGCATGGGCAGGATGCATCCACACAGGGCATAGGGCAATGGCTGCGACATTGTACTGCCCGACCACCACCTGCACGGACAGGGTGGCCACAGCATGTCATGCTGGGTGGGGGGGTCACTTCCCCCCCTGACTGAGCAGTGACCATGGCATGGCTAGGTTCCCCCATAGTGCTATACAGTACTTCTCTCAAGTGATATCTATGAGTTTCCTTTTCTGGGGATCAATCACTGACATATCTGCTTGGGGTATGTGCGTGTACACATCCCATTTTTGGGTGCACACAGTTCTTCCAGGAGCATGTACTAGCTAGCAGAATGTCTGCAATTAGCACATGTATGGGTGGAGACTGACTGTGCCCTCTGCTGGTGAATGTCAGATAGTGGTGGGGGGGCAGCTGAGCTTTTCCAGGCCTACTGCCCGTGCCCAGTGTGATGCATACAGATCTGCATTGACTGCCCTGTAGGATGCATATTCCCCAGCAGGGCTGGGGTTGATGATCCCCTCTCCTGCTACCATTGCAAAGATGTAGAAAGTGGATCTGTTGGTCGGAGATCCTGTCCCCCCACCTTGACCCACAAAGGGCAGGTTGGGTGTTGTAACATAATCCACTTTTGGGTCCAACCACCTCCCTTCTCTTATGACATGTGATCATGGCAACCACACAGGATATGCACTATTCTGGGTGCATCATAGTCCACAAGGGCTAGACATAACTGGGAAATGCAGATGGACACAGGTGCATCCTAGGTGTGTCTGCAAGGACTATCTATCACACACTAGCACTGATGGAGACCTGCAGTATAGCCTCTCTCAGCCAAGCCTGGTGCTGGGCGCCCCACCTCACCCTCAGGGTGAGCAAGGAACTGCACAATGTCACAGTCTGTAGCTACTCTGTGCCAGTAACACACATGGTCAGTTCCCCCTACCAGGCCGGGGTGCTATAGAGGTGCATACCCCATCTTGTGAGCAGATGTAGGCTGCTGATCTGCATGTGCAGTGCATCATGGGTACGTGTGGGTTTACCCTATCCTGGTGACCACAGCAGACAGTTTGTGTGGTGACTTGCAGTCTTTCTGTAGCCAGCCAGCAGGGTGTTAGACCCTCTAAAGATGTAGCCCATTGGTTACTTCAATGACTGTGAAGGTGGAGATCATGGGTTTGATCCCATAGTGCTTTTTGATTTAATAAGGCTGTTTGAGGCTTTTCCTTTTAATTTAAATCAGTGCTGCCAGCAAAAACACCCTCACAGTGTCGTAGCCTAAGGTGCCTCATAAGGCGCCCTATAAAGCACTCTATAGGGCACATTATAAGGTGCCTTTGTGGACAGGGCACTTTATAATGTGCTCTGTGGAGTGTCTTATAGGGCACCTTATGCTGCACCTTAGGTTACAATTTAACAATTGTATAGTGGGAGAAATTTAGTTAGGTGGTTATTGGCACCTTAGGTTACGGCACTGTGAGGGTATTTTGCTGGCAGCACTGATTTAAATTAAAAAAGGAAATGCCTCAGACAGCACTGATTTAAATTACAAAAAGGAAATGCCTCAGACAGCACTGCTTCAAATTAAAAAAAGGAAATGCCTCAGACAGCCTGCTTATATAACAACAGTGTGGGATTGAACCCATGACCTCTGCCTCCACAGTCATTGCAGCAACCAGTGGACTACATCTTTTCAACGTTGAGCCCTGTGCTGGCATGAACTTAAGGTTGATGCGTGTTAACGTGCCCACTATTGCACAATAGCATTTCCTTGCAACCTTACCTCTAGACCACCCACTACCTTATATGGCATTCTGCACATTAATGCTGCCACTAGCGCTGGTAACATTAAGAAGGTTTAGTAAACATACCCCTAAGATTTCTCCAGTGCACCTTTACTGGTGGAACCCCCTCAGAGCCGCTGCCCCGTGCACATGCTCAGCTTGTACAGTGACTTGTACTGATCCTTCAGCCTCCTTCGTTCCCCACTCAAGGCTTTGCAACACCGTGGTTAAAAACCAGAGGGCTAGATGGAAAGTATGCACATATTTGTGTGTATTTTATGGAATACAGCCATAAATCACAGCTCCACTGTCACTCCACCCAAACTCCATCCCAGAATACGCATACACGTTGATCACAAAAAACAAACAAACTCTACACCTTCTCGTCACTGAGCATACATGCCCATAATACCTGGGGTATATTTATAAAAGCCCTTTTATGCAAGGCGTCTAAGTGCAAAAAAAAATCTTTTATAAAATGGTTTCCAATCCATGTATTTTCATCAGGACTATATGGAGAGTGCTGATGAAAATATCTTCTGAATGCTCTGGCACTAGCGATTGTGCTGGATCAGGCTGACATTTCACCCAGCTATACAGAGAGCAGCAACACTCATTCATTCATTCACAACAGAGCTAAATGGATTCAATCAGGGCAGGAAAATGCTGTTCTAACTTGAATCACACCACGATATGCATAGCCACCAAGAGCGAGCACCATCCACATATACTCAGCACTGTACCCTATCCATAAAGTGATATTGAAAATGCGTATATTTTTTTAAACTGCATCTGCCTTTTAAAACAATGCTCTCTGATGCTGCTGAATACTGATATGATTATTTTTAATACTAAAATGCTTAAATAATTTTTCTGTGGCAAGTTAATATTACATATTTAGGTATTTGGGATATTTTTTAAAACTGTATACAGAAAAGCTCATAAAATGGAATAGTTTGTCTATTTTTTTATGGAATTGCAATGTTTCTAATTCAGGCATCCACAATTAAGCAATCGATTCTCTGTAGATATTTGTTTGCCATCTCCCATTCCATCTGTAATTCAAGCTACAAAGGGTTATTCACTCCTACATTGCTTTTTTTCATCACCCTGTACCTAAATATCCAGCCTATTTATTCTAATCTTTGGCAGGAGTATCTCTGGAATCATTTGGTCCTAGCAAAGAGTGACTTAACTTGACAAAGAGTAAATATAATCCCTGGTGTGAAAAATGGTTGTTTCCATATTCTCAGCATGGAAGAGCAGTAATAAGCTTTCGCCAGTAGGTGGGAGCACTGGACTCTTGTAAGAAGTTCCAGTACTGAGACTTTCATTGTAATCAAGAATCTCTGAAGTTATGCTACAAAACTTGATGGTTGACAGCAGAGAAGGGAATAGCTTCTAGGGGGGCAAAGGACATTCTAGGGGAGCTGAATCTTCAGGGGGAAGGGGATTGCCTCATTTTCCATCAGGTCTTATGGTTCTCACAGAGTAATACTGATACATTATCAGTAGCAGTAATGCATTGTCATTATCTACCCCAAAACACTAGGTTTAATGCCCGAATGTGGTAGCTAATGATTACATTACAACTGACCATTAGCACATTTCAGTGGATGATTTTAATGTGACTTAGTACTATAAAGATACCAGCAAGTTCCTTATTAGACAAACATGTCTCCTCTATGGAAATCATACGTATAAGGTTAGAGGGGGAATGTGGTATGTTAAAGGCATATCCCAAAACATGTTGCATGAGAACTTGTTGTTGTTGTTGTTGTTAAGGCCATCAGAATCATAAATCCATGCTTGCTTCAGAAGATCCAATGCTCCAGGTTGGAGCCTATGGGTCCCAGAAAGTGAGTACCTTAGAACAGCCCATAAGTGATCTCAGTAAGGAATCTGATGAGATTTCTTGGGGAAGGGCAGTAAATTGGAATCCTTCCTAATTTGATAAAGAATTATGAAGGCTGTGTTAGTCCACTATAATGGCAGTTAAATAAAAGGATAAACAAAAAGGAAAATAAAATGATAACCTTTTTATTGGACTAACTTAAGGCATCGCCTTTTTGTTTCTCCTTTTATTTAAGTTCCTAATTTAAGAAATATTTTTTAAAGGATTTGGGAAGAATGGAGAAAAGGACAAAAAGGAACAGAGCTGATTTCAATGTGCCCATAACTGTGGAAGATCTGTTATCCTGGACAGTGGTCAGCAGGAACTTCTCCAGTGATGTCTCTATGGGTGGAAAGGAAAGGAAGAGCTTAATGGTTGAAGGAGCAATCATCCTACCTAGGGTGCCCATCCCTGCTCATTCCAAAGCACCGAGAAGAAGCGGAGGGTCACAATGAGAAATTAAGAGCATAAAGAGTCCAAGAGAGTCAAGGATGGTTCCCTGGAGTAACCTGATGGGGTGCCTAGAATCTAGGGAGGCCTCTGCATGAAAGTGAATCAAGTGAATGTTTACATTTAATCTATGGATATCACCAAAAGAAAACATGTTTTTGCAAATGTATCACTATTCAACAAGTTTCAAGTAAGACTCTCAGGTGTGGAACTGTCTTTATTCCAAAGCCATGAAAGTCTGTCCTTTGCCCTAAGGGTCCTGAAGCAAAAAAAAAAAAAAAAAAAAGAAGCTTTTTCCTCCTGTTGGATTGTATGATGGCCCAGTGGCTCCACAATGCACCTCTCTGTCTAGTTCATGCATGGAAGGGGGTTAAGGTACACTCACCTATAAGAAGGAAATGTCCAAGTAGCCTATGTAGCATGGAGGCCAGTTCCATAATATGCATGTCTGACTTGCGGACACGTTCAAATCAAAAGCAGGCCTGATTTCACCCTAATTCCGCAGCCGTGGGTATTGATGCGCCCACGGTTCCGGAATCGGGGACATAGGTGTTTCTAACAAAGCACAAGCAAACCACTATGGAGAAACACGGGCCCCGCTATTATAACGAGATATGGGTATACACAGCAAATGGTTTGGATGTCGCCACGCTGACCGTATTCTGCAAAGATGGACATTTCTGATCCTGCCCTTTTCCACCATATATCCGTGGATGTCTCAGACAGCCATGCCTCCTCTGTTAAAACATACATCTCCTAAGTTGTTCCGCTCACTGACAGTGTTGTGCTGATGCAAACTACACATAAATACTGAGGATACATAAATTCTGCTGCAATCTAGACTAGATATATTAGTCTGTTGCATGCCCAGAACAGTGTGAGGTAATCTCAGTGCACTCGAAGATAAAATAACAGCAAGTAGAAAAGATATGTTTGTCCTGGCATACCTTGCAAAAATTTTACACGGCAGTAGAAGAAATCCTTAGTTATTCTTTCATTGGTCATCTCTAAGAACAGTCTTTACAAAGCTAAGTATGGACCCTTACCAACCTCACAAAAACCTCATTCATCTTTGCAATTCCCCAAAGGATGCATTGTATTGCTGAGTGACATCCAGGGCCGGCCCGTCCATTGAGCAAGAATGTTTTTTGCACAGGGCCCCACGTTTCAGGGGGCCCCGCGCAAAGAACATTCTGCTTTTTTTCAAAATTAAATAATAAAAAAAAAAAGCTGGCTGCTACCGCTGCCGCTGCTGCTGCCGCCGCAGCAGCAGCAGAATGGAGTGTCCCGCGGGGCCCCCTATGACCGGCTGAGTCCCTCCCTCCCTCTGTGACGGCTGAGCCCCTCTGTGCCGGCTTTCAGATTCGCGAAGGGAGAGTGTCTCCCTCGCGTCTCTGTTAAGCCCGCTGGGGCTGATGGGAAATTTCCCATCTGCCCCTGCAGACTTAACAGAGACGCGAGGGAGACACTCTCCCTTCACGATTCTGAAAGCCGGTACAGAGGGGCTCAGCCGTCACAGAGGGAGGGAGGGAGGGAGGGAGGGACTCAGCCGGGCAGAGGGGGCCCTGCGGGACACTCCATTCTGCTGCTGCTGCGGCAGCAGCGGCAGCGGTAGCAGCCAGCTTTTTTTTTTTTTTTTTAAATTTTACTTGAGCCGGTGGGGAGGGGGGGTTAGGACTGGTAATGGGCTGTGGGCTGTTGGGGGGGGGTTAGGACTGGTAATGGGCTATGGGGGGCTAGGACAGGATATGGGCTGATGGGGAGGGGTTAGGACTTGAGGTGGGCTGTTGGGGGGGACTGGTAATGGGCTATGGAGGGTTAGGACTGGTAATGGACTATGAGGGGATAGGACTGGAAATGGGCTGATGGGGGGTTAAGACTGGAGTTGGGCTGATGGGGTTAGGACTGGTAATGGGCTGTGGGCTGTTGGGGGGGTTAGGACTGGTAATGGGATATGGGGGGCTAGGACAGGAAATGGGCTGATGGGGAGGGGTTAGGACTTGAGGTGGGCTGATGGGGTTAGGACTGGTAATGGGCTGTGGGCTGATGGGGGGGGTTAGGACTGGCAATGGGCTATGGGGGGCTGACTGGAAATGGTTGATGGGGTTAGGACTGGAAGTGGGCTGATGGGGGGTTAGGACTGGTAATGGGTTATAGGGGGGGCTTAAACTGAAAATGGGGTGATGGGGGGTTAGGACTGGAAGTGGGTTGATAGGGGGGCTAGGACTGGTATTGGGTTGGGGGGTTGCTAGGACTGGAAATGGGCTGATGGGGGGGCTAGGACTGGAAATGGGCTGATGCAGGGACTAGAAGGGAATGGATGCTGGGTGAGGCTGGAACTAGAAGGGAGCTGATGTTGGGGGAGGATTAGAATGGGATGGGGCTGGGAGAGTAAAATGGAGAGGGGAAAAATATTTTGGGTGGGAGGGATAAAAAATCTACAATTGGCTGGGTATTGGGAGAGTAAGTGGGGATTGAGGATGGAGGGGTAAAATTTGAGTGGATGAAATAGGAATGAGGAAAGAGCAAAAGGAGAAAGATTAGTATGTTAAAGCAGATGTAGAGAGAGAATGGAAAAAAACTAGGAGAGAAGAAAGGACAAATGGACAGCAGATGATGGAGAGTTAGCAGAAGACACGAAGAAACCAGAAGAAAGTGGCTGGAGCAATTGCAGCTGAAAAAAAATGCACAAAAGGTAGAAAAATATCTCTTTATTTTGAATTTATTAATTGGAATATGTCAGCTCTGGTAAATGTGCATCATTAACGTCTGCGCTTTGTTTAGTACAAGAACAAATTAATGTATAGTTTTATTTCTACAGTGTTGTGCATTCCAAGTTTGGCTTTTGGGATTCCCAGTTTAATTATTGTCTTCCTGTTTCTAAATTGTGATTCCTTGTTTGGTGATGGTCTATGTTCTGCATGTGTAACTGAGCTGAGGTGTTCTGTTTATGTAATTCCTATTTGACATTGCCACTTGTTCTCTTTCCCCAGTAGGTCATGCATTGTTATTCTTTGAAATGCATTGGTTTAATATTTGCAGTGTTGCCTTTTAATAGGTAGGGTCTGGTGCTTTGTGAGTCCTGGTAGTGCTGTTAGGATACGGCGGGTTTGCTATGGGTTCTAAATGGGCAGTGTTTGTAGTAGTTCCTAATGTGTCTGGCGGTTGGCACTGGATTATAGTAATGTAGAAATCTTTTAGTCTTTCTTTATCCATACACTCATTAAGAGGCATGTTTACTAAAAGTTAGTATATGGTAACATTATGCAAATATTTATGCAAATGAGGCCCCTCACCGAGTCTCCGCACATGGCCCCGCACCCCCCTTGGGCCACCCCTGGTGACATCACAATGCTCTTCAAATGACTATGGCTGTCTGGCTATGACATCTGTTTCCCACATATCTGGGTACTGGCATTTCACACAGCAGCTCCCTACATGTGGCTACATCTGTCCCATAGCATGTCCACTCTGACCTGGCTTATGTTGGTCTGTATACATCTGCTATCTGTGGAGCAACTCCGCCTGCCTTCTCACAGTCTGCAATGTGGCAGTGCTCTCCTGATCAGTCCTGTGTGGGCATAGAAGGGGACATCCCTGTGCCATCATACCAAGCAGACAGCCTCCGAATCTATCACCACTCTCGCAGCTCTCATAGATCCTGGACTGGGAAAGGATGTAGGTCTCATGGAACAATTTTGGAAATGTTGGCACATCAGTCATGTCTCCCAGTGCCTGGCACAGTGGATGTATGGCTGCCCTATCACACTGCCAATAATATATGATCTTATTAGAGTAGCTTATGAAACATATTCCAGAAAAAAAACGCAAAAGGTTCGCTATAGCTAAATGTCAACAACATATCCCTTTCAATAACAAGAGAGCCTCAGAATAAGAGCATTCAACAGTGCAAACAGCACTCAGATATGTCCAAAAGCACCATCATCGGGCCCTATAAATGTGCACATTTTTAGAAACCAATGATAGTGCTTTTGTGCATGTTTTAGTGCTGTTTGCACTGTTGAATGCTTTTGGTCTGAGGGTCTCTTATTACTGAAAGGGATATGTTTTGACATTTAGCTATGGAGAACTTTTGTGATGTTTTCTGCCTTATCACACTGGCACCTGGTGACGCTGCGGCCATCCATATGGTCCAGGTAATAGCCAGGTATTCATGTCCCTCCTGAATTGTAGAAGAGCACACGAGATCCTCCGTGCAACCCTCAAATCACACACACACACACACACACTTACTTTCAGTCGCAAAAATCATACTTCTGCTAAAAAGATGCGCTGAACCTATAAATAACAGCTAGTATAATAGCATGGAGTACCAGGACTAAAAATATGATCTCCGTTTCTCACCCAAACAAGAATCCTTTACCATACTCACTCACATACTATTCCTACATCAACAGCCCCATTTTTCAGGACACAGATTAGCTCCATTATCGCAAAGAGCAAATGTCAGCATGGCCAGAATAATCACTATTGCTCTTCTTAATATTTCTTTCAGGGTAGTTATCAATGCCTCTTTAGCTTACAAGATTCCCACACCTCTGCTTTCTGTCCTTTATAAATGCATCTTGTGGTGTTTTTCCATACCGCAGTCCACCAGTTTAGAACAGACTAGTCACCACCTTTATACAAACACAGCCGAATATTTTCCAAGTACTGGTCTTACTCCATGTCTCCAGCAGGTATAACGGACACATCTGCGGGGACCTCCCAAAATGTACATGGGCCATTCCTGAATATGCTTTATATGTCTCCGTGGCAACCCTCCCAGATATGTTCAGAGATCCCTGTATTAGTGAGTACATGTGGGAAGTCTGGCTTTCCGAATTCACTCCCTGCAAATAGTGGGAGTTGGATGTCCACGGGCAGTATGTATTGGAATATGCTCATAGATGTTTTTGGCAAATAAATGTTCCCGGCGCATGTACAAACTCTTATTTGGTTTCCAGAATGATCTCCTATGTGCATCATTTACCTTTGAAAATTACTTACAAGGTCTGCAGACTAAAAATACCTGATCATATGCATCTGCAATGTTCAGACAAAAATGTGTTAGAAAATTGCACACACAGAAATGAAAATCCAGTCTATGCTTGTTGTTTATCTAATCCACCTTTCCCGGCCTTCAAGAATATCTCCTTTCAAACTGTCCTCTAAGGGGGTCATTCCAACCTGCAAATAGCAGGGAGCGAATTTGGAAAGCCAGGCTCCCCGCACATATGCCGGCGTTGGGTGGGGAGGTCTGGATGGGCGCGGGAGAGGGTAGGCTGGAGGTGGAAGTGGAGTGTGGCTGGAGCAAAGGAGTGACCGTGATCCCAGACTTACAGGGCCAATTCCGGTTGCGGCCTTGTACGTCCAGGGCTGCAGGAATTGAGGGGGAACTAGTCCACCTCAGAGGTGGAATAAGTCCCTCCATGGACAGGAAACTGCACCACAGAAGAAGGTGCCCTGCTGCCCAATCTGGGCCATGGCAAGCTCTTTCATGGGTCGGCGGCGGAGAAAGGAAGGTATATTGCTTGGCAGGGAATCAGGGCACCTGCATGGCATCCTGGTGCCATGGCGACAGGATGTCACAGCACTGGGTCTCTTTGCAGGTGCTCCAGCTAGATTGGACAGGGCGGGCGGTTTATGTATGGCAGCACAAAATTGGGCACATCCTGTCCGTCCAGGCCCATAGCATCCGATTCTGATTTTGGATGTCTGGACAGGCCGGACAAGCTCTGATGGGAATCATGTCCTAAATGGATCCACACTCTATATATTCCTGTGTCCAATTACCACACTGTCATCATACATAAACTCACAAAGGATAAAGGCACATGTAATAGTATACAAAAAAACAAACATTTAACTGAAATATCCACTTAAAAAGTAGCATGAGCTATAAACTTTCCAAATATGATCAGTGATTCATCTGAGATTTTGCAGCCTCTTGCAGGGATTCATACCTTTCATGGGTCGTGAAGAGTGGTTGAAAGTGGAGGAAGAATCACGCATTCATCAACGCTGTGCCTTAGTTCATCATTTAGTGCACATTGAAGATCCTGCTTACTAAACTGCACTAGTTTGTGTTTTAGCATGTGCTGATGGTCCGTGCCAGTGGTTACCACATGCTGAAAGAATCCAGTGTGGTAGAAATCTCACATTAACTGCTTAGCACCTGATGAAGCAGAGACAGGGTGGGTTGTGAGCAGAGACAGGGTGTAGACTGCATATTGTGGTTAGCGCACTGTCAGTACTGCACTTAACGTCACCTCAGAAGGAGGCATTAGGTGCCCCTGAGTTAACTGTGATTGAACCTATAGAGGTCAATTCTGAACGGTGCATGCCTGGATCATCCAAGTGCCTACAACCTGGAGGGTTCAAGTTGGACCCAATTCTGCAACCGCAGGATCTGTACATACCTGAAATTGCAGAATCAGGCACTTAGATAGCCCGACATGCACAGTATTCTGCGGTGTAAGATGTCCTCATGGCTGCCCATCCCACGCACACAATGCTCCAGCTGGTGTGCCAGTACAGTAGCATCCCATCAGCATGCACAGACATTTATTTATTTTTATTTATATTCTCTTATATACCGCGCTATTCTGCATCAGTGCAGTTTACATTGAACAAACTGAAATTACATTGAACAGGGCATTATAACTTGGAGATAACTATTTTACAGGGAACATGGGCTATGGAGGGTTAAGTGGCTTGCCCAAGACCACAAGGAGCACCTGTGGGACTAGAAACCCCAGTCCTTCCAGCCCAAGGTTGCTGTCCTCTAGTGGGATTTGAACCCCCGACCTTCCGGCCTGAAGTACCTTGCCCCAACCACTAGGTCACTCCTCCACTCCATGACATGTGCAGCTGGAGGCACTGTATGCCCGGTCTGACAGCAGGCCCAGCACATCACCGTCCGACCTTTCACGGGGGCCCCCAAGGCCTTGATCAAGTGGCGGGAGCTGTCCCATGGCATTGCCATGGGGTAGTAGGGCTGCAGCCTGCAAACCACACAGTCCCCGGCACTTATTCCACCATTAAGGTGGAATAAGCTGGACGTCCATCCTGGTGCCAGGGTACACATAGAGGCCTAATCTGAATGGCCTCTGTACATCCCGACGCCTGGCCACGCCTTTGTCTGCCCCGGCTCCACCTCCTCCCACCCAAGTACAGCGCTCCCAGCACAAACGCTGTGTACGTGCAGGGAGCGCAGGTGATGAAATCAGGCTTCGGAGCAGAGTGCATGTTGGACATCCAGCCTGAACATTCAACCCCACTGTTCATGCCATGGAATGCCCCCCAAAGCGTGGTAAGGGACTTTCCAATGAAACTACCTATAGGGAACATGCTGGCCATGCTCTCCCTGACAGCGCATAACCTTTGCACTTATCTCATGTTAATGTTTACCTCTAATGTGCGGTAAGTACAAAACCTTACTGCATTTTAGAAAACATGCCCTTTAATCAATTTAGTGTCCACTCAAAATTCCCTATTAAATCTAATGTATGAAACTAACCAATAATAGAACTGAAAATCTGGCAAAAATTCACGAAAAATGCGAAAGCGAACCACATTTTTCTTGCTTGTACACATCCCTAAATTACAGCACAATGACCTGGGTGTAACAAACTGTTGACGCAAATACAAAATCCCAGTGAAAGCCACCAAGTGGCATATCTTCCAACGAAAGACACAATACCTGCAACCTTGGAGCTATAAGCCACGCCCACGCCACAGATGTTATTGTTTGCAGCTGCAGACACTTCTCCCGCACACCTCGTTCCATGACTGTAAAACAAAAAGGAAATCACATCAAAAACATGTTTTGTTTTGTTTTGTACTCAACATATATAAACCATAATGCGTATATCTATCTGATTTCATCTTCTGAATGAGAAGCGAGAGGCTGCAGCATGGCATATCCTCTGACCAATGCATAGTCGGCTGTTTCCGTGACTGCACTATGATTTAGCAAGACAAAACCAAACTAAGGAGTGAAGTTACTAGGAAATAATGCATGATTACTGCCTCTTAATGTGAATCAAAGGGCAAAATTGTGTGCTATTTTAACATAGCACGTTATTTTACCCCAAGGCACATTCCAAAATAATAAAGCAAAACACCTCATTATTGTGTGGGTAAATTAACACAACTTGCCCTGAACTTTACAAACTTTTATTCTAGCAAGCAATAACGCAAGCTCGAAGCTGCATATATTTTGTTATCTGGGAGCAATGGGCCTTTAATACGTGGCCCGATACTCCTGGACGCCATCTCAAAGGGCCAGTCCTGAATGAGGTGTATAACAAGTGTCTTTATTTGCAGAAGATTATAAGAGCCACTGCCAGACACAGCTGTGCTTTGGCACTGCCTTCATCAAGGATTTGGCCAATAGGGGGGATATGCATAAAACATAAATTAGAAATAAAATGAAAACAACATTAAAAATGAAAACAGATAAAACAGATTTTAAAGTCCATAATGTCCATAATACACAAAAATACATAAAAGAGCATAATAAAACATAATATAGCACCGTGACAAGAAAAGACTTATAAAAAGAAATTAAAACATAAATATAAGCCAAATGTAAACAGGGCTATGATTATATTAAAATAACTCATTACCAAGTTAAAGGGGTATGTTTACTAAACCGTCTTAATGTTACCGGTGTTAGTTGCAGTCTTACTGTGACGAATACCATATAAGGTAGTGGGCGTTCTGGTCTTAAGGTAGCATTTCAAGTTGTCGCGCGATAAAGTCTGTTATCGTGCGATAGAGGGAGCGGTGGCACGTTAACGCGCATTAGCCTTAATTAGGCGCGCTGACCTGCAGTCACAGCAACAGAGGTGTAGCACACTGGTTAATACATTGACTGCTGGTACAGTGGTCATGAGTTTGATCCCCCAGTGGGCTCAGTTAAAAGACTGTCTGAGGCAATCCCTTTTCCTGCCTGTAATAGTCAGACACATCCCAACAATTTGCACTGCCAGCCAAAAAAAGCCTCACCCCAGTGCCGCAACCTAATGCACCTTTTAGGGCGCACCATAAGGCACATCATAAAGCACCACGTCACCCAAGGCAGGTCATAATGTGCACCAGAGGGTGGCAGGAAAGGTTGGCACCCTCCAAGGCAGCATATAAGGCGCCCCATCAGCTGGCCAAACCTAAGGTGCCGTGAAAGATGCCCCAGGGATGCCAAGGTGACACAGGAGATGGTGCCCAGGGGCACAAAGGTGCCCCAAAGTCACGAGCATGAAATGTATGGCTCAAACACAGATGTAACCATAACACTGCACAAAGCACCAAGGAAAGGCAATGAACAAGTGATGGAAGGAAGTAGATGATGGAGCTCATGGACCAGCCAAATCTGCATGCAGCCCATGTGGCAGCAGGTAAAGTGGACAAACATATGGGGGGCAGCTATACCAATGTACAGGATGATGGCAATGTACAGTGCAACAATGACAGTGTGCAGCAGAGGATGGGAAGGTACATGAGGATAGGCTGTGGGACCAGCAACCCCACTCCTTGTGGCAAACAAACAGTTGCTGAAGATCTGCACTTGGGACAGGGCCACTGGCAGATAGGTAGTGGGCCCAGTCAGCTCAGCTACCCCCCACCTATGATCCGACATTCAACAGCAGAAGGCAGTCAATATGCACCTGCTGCGTGGTGCAGCCATACAGATGCTAACTGCAGACAGTCTGCTAGCTAGTACATAGTACATGCTCCTGGAGAAACTGTGTGCACCCAAACCTGAGATGTTAGCGCACACACCACACAGGTATGTCAGTGATTGGGCCCCAGAAAAGAAAACCCATAAATATCACTTTAAAAAAATAGTGCTTGGTACTATGGGGGAACCTAGCCATGCAGTGGGCACTGCTTAGTCAGGGTGAGAGCGACCTCCCAGCATGACATGCTGTGGCCACCCTGTCCATGCAGGTGGTGGTCAGGCACTACAATGTCCCAGCCATTGCCCTATACCCTGTGCAGATGCATCCTGCCCATGCCACCCTGTCCGGGCCATACCCACAGTACCTTGCTCCTCATTATGCACATTGGCAGGCTAACACTAGAAACAGTGCAAGCAATGTGGGCTCAGTAAGGTGTAGGCAGCCACAACACACTGGATAGACAGACACACACTCCCACACCTATGCCAACATTGTGCAAATATAGAGGTTTGTGGCAGCCCTGGCTGCCACACTAGTCCTGGCACAGTGCGGGCATTGCTATGGTACTCAATACTGTTAGGGTCACTCCCCAGGGTGGCAAACACTTTCAGAATCAATAACTGAAACAGTGTTCTGTTTTTGGTTTTATTCAACTGGGAAGATCAAGGTTTTCTTTAATCCCTTATGAAAATTGTCTTCATCACTGTTTCAATGTGTTTAAATACCCTTTAGAATTACATTAGGGTTTAGCTCTGTTCTGAACTCCGTACGTAACAATAAAGGTTCCTGCACAGAAGAGTTGACTCACTTTCGAAAACATTTCCCTTTGTATTTTTAAGTTTCAAAAATAGTTTTATTGGAATATGTTTAATACCAACTTTTAATATCCATTTTTGAGGATTTTATGGTGGTTTTGTATACATTATGGGGTCATTCTGAACCATGAATAAGCCACCTATATATGTGGGATAGACGTGTATCTCGCGAAAACCTCCAGAATTGTATTCTGAACCTTTGCAGCCCTGCACATACACGGCACTTAAACAGGGATCGCAGAACATGGGTGGGAAGGGGCGGAACGGGGGCTTGGCCAGCCATGGAGATGTATAAAGCGTATTCCGGTTATATCCATGTACATCCACAGTCGACCCATGAGTGTCACATGTATGATTTTCTCCCAGTTGGTGAGAGGTCTTATGTGTGCACTAGGTGCAAGGAGATCTTTGCTCTCAGGGAACGAGTCCGTTCTCTAGAGGCTAAAGTAGCAGACTTGGAAAGCATAAGACAGATAGAGAGGTACATAGACGAGACCTACAGGGATATAGTCCTGAAGTCCAACGTCCAGTCTGGCAGCACCCCTGTTGCCATGGAGGAGAGAGGTCACGTGACAGGAAAGCATCACCCTGGTGTGGCAGGAAGTGATCCTGTAAATAGGACCTGTCCTCCAGGTGATGTAAAACCCTCTCGCACCGAGGATGTTTCTCCAGGGCCATGTGCCCATGAGGGAAGGGTTAGGACAGCCGTTATAGTTGGTGATTCGATCATTAGGCATGTAGATAGCTGGGCGGCTGGTGGACGTGAGGATCGCCTGGTAACATGCCAGCCTGTTGCGAAGGTAGCGGACCTCACTCGCCACCTAGATAAGGTCTTAGATAGTGCTGGGGAGGAGTCTGCTGTCTTGGTACATGTCGGTACCAATGACATAGGAAAATGTGGTAGGGAGGTTCTGGAGGCTAAATTTAGGCTTTTAGCTAGGAAGTTGAAATAAAGAACTTCCAGGGTAGCATTCTCTGAAATGCTTCCTGTTCCATGCGCAGGACCCAAAAGGAAGGCAGAGCTCTGGAGTCTCAATGCGTGGATGAGACAATGGTGCAGAGATGAGGGTTTTGGATTTGTTAGGAACTGGGGAACATTCTGGGGAAAGGAGGGGCTCTTCCGAAGGGATGGGCTTCATCTTAACCGGGATGGAACCAGGCTGCTGGCATTAACCTTTAAAAAGGAGATAGAGCATCTTTTAAACTAGATATAAGGGGAAAGTCGACAGTCGCCCAAGAGCGGATGGTTCAGAAGAATGTATCTTTGAAGGATACTACCAAAAGCAGAGAGGTTCCACAAAAGAGTAAAGTAGCCCAAATGCCCTCAAGTATGGAGCAGACAGAGCTTAAAGATCCCAAATTACCCATGTCTAACAACAGCCAAATTAATATGAATAAAATACATTCTCTAAAATGCTTGTATGCAAATGCTAGAAGTCTAAAAAATAAGATGGGAGAGTTAGAATATATAGCACTAAATGAAAGGTTAGATATGATTGGAATATCAGAGACATGGTGGAAGGCCGACAACCAGTGGGACACTGTGATACCTGGGTACAAACTATATCGTAATGATAGAGCTGATCAAATTGGTGGAGGGGTTGCTCTCTATGTTAGAGAGGGCATTGAGTCAGAAAGGATTAAAGTTTTGCAGGAAACAAAATCTGCTGTAGAATCTATATGGATTGAAATTCCATGTAAAAGGGGGAAGGCAATGGCAGTGGGGGTGTACTATCGAGCGCCTGGCCAGAATGACCAAATGGATGATGAAATGTTCAAAGAAATCAAGGAAGCTAACAAAAGTTACAGCACAGTAATAATAATGGGTGATTTCAACTACCCCGGTATCGACTGGGTCAGTGTCACGTCAGGACATGCTAGGGAGATAAAGTTCCTAGATGAAATAAATGACTGCTTCTTGGAGCAGCTGGTTCATGAACCGACCAGAGGGGAAGCCATATTAGACCTAATCCTTAGTGGAACACCAGATCTAGTGCAAGAGATAAGGTTGTTGGGGCCACTTGGCAATAGTGATCATAGCATGATCGCCTTTGATTTAATTAGTGGAGGAGGGATAGTAAGGAAATCCACAGTACTACCTTTTAACTTTCGAAAGGGAGACTATGATAAAATGAGGAAAACAGTTAAGAAAAAACTAAAAGGAGCAGTTGCAAAGGTTAAAGACATACATCAGGTTGGATGTTGTTGAAAAATACTATCTTGGAAGCCCAGACCAGCTGTATTCCACGCTTTAAGAAAAGTGGAAGGAAGTCCAAAAAACTGCCAGCATGGTTAAAGGTGAGGTCAGAGAGGCTGTTGTTGCCAAAAAAGCATCTTTCAGGAAATGGAAAAAAGAGCCAAATGATGAAACCTGGAAACAGCACAAGCACTGGCAAGTCAAATGCAAGGCATTGATAAGACAGGCAAAGGGAGAATTTGAGAAGAAGCTTGCTTTTGGAACAAAAACGCGAAGTAAAGACCTTTTCAAGTACATTCATAGCAAAAAACCTGTGAGAGAGTCAGTTGGTCCATTAGATGATAAAGGCGTTAAAGGAGCACTAAGAGGCGACAAGGCGATAGCGGAGAGACTGAATGAATTCTTTGCTTCAGTCTTTACTGAGGAAGATGTAGGGATGTTACCCATGACTGAAGTGGTATTTAAAGGTGCGGAAGAATTGAAGGAAATATCGATACATCGGAAAGATGTATTACAACTATTAGATAAGCTGAAGAGTAGCAAATCACCTGGGCCGGATGGTATACATCCAAGGGTGTTGAAAGAACTGAAATACGAGATTGCAGACCTGCTATTAGTAATCTGTGAACTATCATTAAAATCATCTCTAATACCTGAAGATTGGAGGATCGCCAATGTAACACCAATTTTTAAAAAGGGTTCCAGGGGTGATCCGGGAAACTACAGACCGGTGAGCCTGACATCAGTACCGGGAAAAATGGTAGAAATCATCATAAAGAATAAAATTACTCAGCATGTAGATAGTCATGACCTAATGGGAGACAGCCAACATGGCTTTAGACAAGGAAGATCTTATCTTACTAATCTGTTATGTTTTTTTGAAGGAGTGAATAATCAGGTGGACAAAGGTGAGTCGGTTGATATTGTGTATCTGGACTTTCAGAAAGCCTTTGACAAGGTCCCTCATGAGAGACTTTTGGCAAAACTAAAGAGTCATGGGTTAGGAGGCAGTGTACTATTGTGGATCAGGAACTGGTTAAAAGATAGAAAGCAGAGGGTAGGGCTAAATGGCCAATTTTCCCAATGGAGAAAGGTGAATAGTGGTGTACCCCAGGGATCTGTGCTGGGTCCGCTGCTTTTTGACATATTCATAAATGACCTGGAAAGTGGAATAACGAGTGAGGTTATCAAATTTGCAGATGACACAAAACTATTTAAAGTTGTTAAAACCCAAGAGGATTGTGGAAAATTGCAAGAGGATCTTGATAAATTGGAAGACTGGGCATCAAAATGGCAGATGAAATTTAATGTGGACAAGTGCAAGGTTATGCAATTAGGGAAGAACAACCCAAACTATGGTTACACGATGCAAGGTTCCACATTAGGAACCACCACCCAGGAAAAAGATTTAGGCGTCATTGTGGATACCATGTTAAAACCCTCGGTCCAGTGTGCAGCGGCGGCTAAGAGAGCAAATAGAATGCTAGGTATGATAAGGAAAAGAATGGAAAATAAAACAAAAGATATTATAATGCCTCTATATCGTTCCATGGTGAGACCGCACCTTGAATATTGTGTGCAATTCTGGTCGCCGTATCTTAAAAAGGATATAGCAATTTTAGAAAAGGTTCAGAGAAGAGCCACCAAAATGGTAAAGGGGATGGAAGGATACTCCTATGAAGAAAGACTAAAAAGGTTAGGGCTCTTTAACCTGGAAAAGAGACGGCTGAGGGGAGATATGATAGAAGTCTATAAATTAATGAACGGAGTGGAACGGGTAAACGTAGATCGATTGTTTACCTTATCAGAATATAGAAAGACTAGGGGACATGCAATGAAGCTACAGGGTAAACTATTTAAGACTGATAAAAGAAAATATTTTTTCACTCAACGTGTAATCAAACTCTGGAATTTGTTACCATTGGATTTAGTAAAGGCTGTTAGTGTAGCTGGGTTTAAAAAAGGTTTGGACAAGTTCCTGGAGGAAAGGTCCATAAACCATTATTAAGAAGGGACCCAGGATATCAATGCTTGAACCAATACAAGCATTGTGGAACCTGTGTCCCTTGGGGAAACTGCTAAGTACGTATGACCTAGATAGGCCACTGTTGGAAACAGAATACTGGGCTTGATGGACCTTGGTCTGACCCAGTATGGCATATCTTATGTTCTTATGTTCTTATAACCCGCAGACGTCCAGGTTATACCTGCTGAAATGTGGAATAAAGGTAGGACCTAGAAATGTTCCTGCTCTGCACCTCAGCGCATCCAATAGTGGTGAATGGATGTGTAACCTATGCTGTGCCCTGGTGTGTCTGCATTCTGGAAAAACACAGCAAGCAGTGTTACGGAACAAAAGCAGAGGACAGGGAGGACGTGAGTCAAAGCAGCAGAGAGAATCACCCCCACAAATATATGCAGCAGAGCACTGGTGCTCAATCCGGCTATGCTGGCTGTTGCTGTGTGAACTAAAGGGGCACAGTGAGGGCTCCCTAACATTGCCCATGTCCTGGAAATGTGTTGTGCTCCACACAGTGGATTTCCGCAATATGCTCTATGCAATGTGCACAGTCCCCTGATGCAGATCAGGTCTTACGTAATTCGCATCCGAACACTAAGGGGTATGTTTATTAAACCGTCTTAACGTGCGCTCTGCGATGTTATCGCGTGATAAGGTACCTTATCGCGCGATGATGGCCCTTTTTAAGGCGCACAGGTACCTTATCGCGTGATAACGCGCACTGAGGCACAAACGAGCGCTGAAGGCGGGGAAAGGCAACCGGAGGGCGGAGGAAGGCTCCCCAGGGGCGGAGAGAAGGGGTCAATGGGTGGAGAGTGGGAGGGGAGAGGCTCCCTGCACACTAACGCTGTGAAATCCGAGGCTCAAAACTAACGCCAGTGAAACCCTGGCGTTAGAGCTGATTTAAAGGGAAAAGAAACCATTTCCGTCAGCAATGTACAGCAAAACCAGGGAAACCTACAAAAAGTGATAAGTTAGATACATGTGCACGGAACAGAAGGGCAAATAAACATTGAAAATGAACAGAAGTAAATGTAAAAAAAACATAACCAAGCTGGGCAATAGTGATATCAATGGGAAACATCAAAAAACACTCCCAAGAAAGCTCCAAAAAAAAGATATGAATGTTGGAAGGGTCTATGCTCCGTTCCCATACAAGGTGAATGAGCCCACAGTGAAATTGCGCTGCGCAGGGTTTCCGACCCCATTGGCCAGGTTTCCTATGGCGTGCACATGTCCTGCAACAGTAGGGCGGGCATGTCGGAATGGGAAACTGTATAAAATAACAATTTCTGTGATTCTTATATAGAAGCTATTTTCGCAACAAATTGAACTCTAGGCTAATGAGGTCTCAGATACCATAGGTTGCCACTGTTTCATGAAACTGCAGTGGACTAATACCTAAAAATACATCAATGACCTCTTTCTTCAACTTTTAGCCATGTAAGTCCTCTTCTAAGACAGCATTCATGACGTGAATTTTTTTCTTTTTTTCTTATTTTTCTCGAAGACCCATTTGAATAAACATACTGTTCAGTAATGAATAATCAATAGTAAACCAGTGCTTAGCTTTACGATAGACTTCCCGACGCTAATTCAAGCGCTCCGAGATGCGTTTCTCCTATTTGTTTCTTCAGGGGAATACATTCACATCGTCACTATAAAGAAAAAATAAGTTCTTCAGTTACATGCTTCAAAAATTCACATGTTGAAAAGTCATTTTATTACCATGTTCACCAATCCTCCTACCTATTTATTGCACCAGCTTGGTTCAACGGAGCTTTGGTTATGATGTGCTCCACTAACAAAAACGCCGCGCATGCGGACTAGTAAAATAGTCTTTCGTAATTGATAGCTCATGAATGGATGTAATCCCTTAAGCTCCATTGAACCAAGCTGGTGCAATAAATAGGTAGGAGGATTGGTGAACATGGTAATAAAATGACTTTTCAACATGTGAATTTTTGAAGCATGTAACTGAAGAACTTATTTTTTCTTTATAGTGACGATGTGAATGTATTCCCCTGAAGAAACCAATAGGAGAAACGCATCTCGGAGCGCTTGAATCAGCGTCGGGAAGTCCATCGTAAAGCTAAGCACTGGTTTACTATTGATTATTCATTACTGAACAGTATGTTTATTCAAATGGGTCTTCGAGAAAAATAAGAAAAAAAGAAAAAAATTCACGTCATGAATGCTGTCTTAGAAGAGGACTTACATGGCTAAAAGTTGAAGAAAGAGGTCATTGATGTATTTTTAGGTATTAGTCCACTGCAGTTTCATGAAACAGTGGCAACCTATGGTATCTGAGACCTCATTAGCCTAGAGTTCAATTTGTTGCGAAAATAGCTTCTATATAAGAATCACAGAAATTGCTATTTTATACATTTTGACACTGTGATAGATAACCACATCAACAATTGTTAAATGGGAAACTGGACAGATGCTGGAAAAGGGGACACAGAGGGCCTCAGGTGGCACATGCGGTGGTGCAGCTGGCCCACAGTGTGGACTAGCGTGATGCCTAGCTGGCCCATAGGAATGCTGAAACAGTAGAGCAGCCAGACAGCAACTGCTGAGGGCCCATCATGGGCACAAGTGTGCTTCCCACGGTGTCACAGGGGATAGTACCCAGCAGGTCCCCCCAATGGCACAGGACATTGGCAGGCGGTGCTGGGGGGAAGCGTGGACAGCTATGCAGGCACCCCTACCCCAGAACCCGCACCATAGGCAGCCGCCTACCGCACACTGGATGGCCTGAGACTGCGCTCCACCAGCACCACCAGCAGAAGGGCATGTCAGCATGGTGGCAGAGGGATACTGGTGGTGGAGGGGGCAGTGGCAGCTGCCCAGAGCAGACCGTGGCCTAGCCCTGTGTAGGTGGGTGCCATGCACTGCAACACAGGCCCTATCTGACGAACAGTCATGGCATCAGCAGGGAATGCACTGTCTCTGTGGCAACACAGTGGTGCAGTGCACACAGCCAATGTGTTCAGAAGCAGAAGGGCACAGGTTCAAGTCCCAGCTGTAGTTCCTGCCAACCCAGTCCCCATATTTTACCCACTACTAAAACATGCTAATACAGACAGAACCTTTATTGCAGAAGACGTAAACATACCCAAGACACCTACATTTTACCCTACAGAACGCAGACACCATAAACATGCGCATACCCTAGAGCAGAGTCTCCCAAATAGAGTCCTGGAGGGCCAAACACCATTCAGGTTCCATAGTGCCTCTAATAAAGATGACTGTGCTGCATTTCTATGTGCCGCCCCCATGGTATGCAGATGTATATCATGCATATTCATGAGGGACAGCATGAAAACCCGAACAGTGTTTGGCACATCAGGACTGGAGCTGGGAACCTCTGCTGTAAAGCAGCAGCCAACAAGGGCAGACACACCCGCACCCACGAGCTCCATTATCCAATGCCTCCTGGAGAGGAAGGACATTGGGCCCTGCGTGCATCTCCCAATACTAGCACTTGCATACCTTAGCAATGCCATCCTAAACCTGGGAATACGGTACACAGCTATCAAAAGGTTGCTATGAATACTGGCAGATAGCAATTCCGATGTTAAGTACAATTGTATGATTGAGTTGCATCATGGCAACCTTTCTGATGTCTGTGGAGTGTGCTACAGGTCTTGTGTCTGACAGTGTTTACCACCCTGGGGAGTGACCCCAACAGTATTGCGTACCATAGCCATGCCTGCACTGTGCCCAGGACTGGAACAGTGGCCAGGGCTGCCAAACACCTCTATAGTTGTACAATGCTGGCATAGGTGTGGGAGTGTGTGTCTGTCTATCCAGTGGGTGGTGGCTACAAACACCCTCCACGGCCCACACTGCCAGCACTGTTGCCAGTATTGGCCTGCCAATGTGCATAATGAGGAGCAAGGTACCATGGGTATAGCCCGGACAGGGTGTCCTGGCCAGGATGCATCTGCACAGGGCATAGGGCAATGGCTGGGACATTGTAGTGCCCGGCCAACACCTGCACAGACAGGGTGGCCACAGCATGTCCTGCTGGGAGTTCACTCTCACCCTGACTGGGCAGTGACCACGGCATGGCTAGGTTCCCCCATAGTGCTCTATAATATTTTTTTCATGTGTTATTTATGGGTTCCCTTTTGGGGCCTAATCACTGACTTATCTGCTTGGTGTGTATGCTGACATCCCAGTTCTGGGTGCATGCATCTTCTCAAGGAACATGCCCTATGGGCTAGCTAGCAGACTGTCTGCAGCTAGTATGGGTCTTGCTGGAACACCTTGCAGGGTGCGGTGGCTGCAGGCTTGCTGCAGGAGAATATCAGATAGTGGTGGGGTGCAGCTGAGTATTTCTGAGCCTAATGTCTGTCTGCTATTGCTTTATAGATGTGTACAGAGCTGCATTGATTGCCCTGTAGGGTGTCTGTTCTCCAGCAGGACTGCAGTTGGTGGTCCCCTCTACTGCTGCCATTGCAGGGAAGTAAAATGTGTATCTGTTGGTGGGAGACCCTGTTTCCCACTCTCAGCCTCAGAGGGTGGGTTGGGTGGTGGTACATAATCTGCCTATGGGTCCATAAGGGTTAAACCTGACTGAGAAATACAGATGTATCCAAAGTGTGTCTGCAGGAACTACCTATCTCACATACTAGCACTGTTGGGGACCTACAGCATGGCCTATTTCTGCCATGGAAGGTGCTGTGGATCTGTTGCTGGGTGCCCCACCGCACCCTCAGGGTGAGCACAGTACATGCACAATGTGACGGTGTGTAGCTACTCTGTGCCAGTAACACACACGGTCAGTTCCCCCTACCAGGCCGAGGTGCTGTGGGGGTGCATACACCATCTTGTGTTCATCTGTAGATGGCTGATTTGCATGTGCAGTGCATCATGGGTACGGGTGGGCTAACCCTATCCTGGTGATCACAGCAGACTGTTTGTGTGGTGACATGCAGTCCTTCCATAGCCAGGTTGGTGTTTGCTAGCAGCTGTAGCCCACTGGTTATTTCACTTCCTGTGAAGCCAGAGGTCATGGGTTCAAACCCACAGTGGGGTTATTTGATAGGGCTGTCCAAAACATTATCTATTTTTAATGTACATTAGTGCTGCCATCAAAAACACCCTCAGCGTACTGTAACCATAAGGTGCCTCAAAGGGCCCTTTATAGGGCGCCCTTCTGAGGCACCTTATGGTTACCATCCATATAAGGTGCACTATACAGTATCCTATGGAGCAACCTACAGGGTGCCCTATAGGGGACATTATAGGGTGTCCTGCCAGACAGTGCACTTTAGAATGTGCCCTATGGAGTGCCTTATAGGGTGCCTTATGCGGCACCTTAGGTTATGGCACGTGAGGGTGTGTTTGCTGGCAGCACTTAATAAAATACAAATAAAGTGCTGCAGGAAACAATACTTACATGTCAGAACTGATGCCTCAGCCAGCCTCAAGTATTAGGCACACTGGGGGATTGAACTCATGACCCCAGTATCATCAGTCAGTGTATTAACCATTGTGCTACACCTCTGTTTCAATGCTTGCATGTCTGGGCACCTACTTAGGATTACCGCGCGTTAACGCGCTTAGCGGCGCTTTGCACGATAATGTGCGCAGCAGCACGCGTTATCGCACGATACTCCTGTTTTGCTGCTTTAGGACTGAAACGCCCACTCCTTTTATGGCAGCCTGCACACTATCGCCAGGCGCACATTAAGACGGTTTATTCCTATATTGAGGGTATCGTACACTGGTGGCTATATGGCACATATCTTGTGCACAGGTCACTGTTGCAGTTGTTTATATATGTGGGCCTATGATGTGCAATGTACATACAGTATGGGGTTTGACCCTTGAGGATGATCTACTGGAAGAGCTGTTTGGAACTACTGCAGCTCTGTATCTGTTAGAAGTCCACTATTATAGTTAATGTGTATGTACGTAGCCAATTGGAAATGCGGTGAGCAGGTATGCTGCTGGGTTGGAAGTACTGAGTGCTATGGTTTCCTTTCCATCAGATAAGACATTTGATGCAGGGCATTCCTTTGGCAGATGGCTGTTTCTGTGGGACTGCAAGTGAGAGTGCATGTGTGTGCATGGTTGGAGGGCTGCATGGGGGGAGGGGAGGTTTAGATTGCTCATCCACATATCCAGGGGGGACAAGTATGCCTGGCAGGTACCTGGACCATAGGGCTGTCTGCAACATCACCAAGTGCCAGTGCATACAGACAGGGGTGAACAGGATGGTTCCTCGATAACTTCCCTCAGAGGAGGGCGTGCAACAGTGCAAAGCACAGTGCGCCATTCCCAGGTGCACCAACATTGGTCTCTACAAATGTGCACAGTTATAGGGAGTGACACTGATGTCTCTGGGCATGTCTGTGTGGTGCTGGCACTGCTGATGCTGTCATTCCAATGGCACGATGACCTGTCTGTAACAAACTGTTGATGCAAACACAAAATCCCAGTAGTTCTGCACGACATCTTGTGCCGGTAGGTTCACTCTCTCCTTGTTTTTCTGCTACATTACAGTGCACTACAATTGCTTTGTAGTGGTCTGGGCATGCCACAGACTAGTTTTTATTGTTTAACTTGCATCCACTTATAAGTATCACCAACTTTCATTGTCATTCAGCCTCATGAAGCACTGTATATGCCCACAGAAGCTTCAGATCTGTACGTTTTAAAGAGGAGGGGGGGGGGGTGGCCATTTGCGGGTATATCAGGGAGATGGGCAGGGTTGCAGGCATACATCTTTTCAGAATACAGTGAGCGTGGGGATGTACAAAGCTGTTCTCAACCTGTACCTGTCTTCATACAACGTAGCACTGTGGGTGATTCTGTACACGCAGCTGCATCTATCCCCACATGCACAGAAACAGGTTCTATTCCTGCATGTTTCCATTTTGACGTGCATGCTGTCCGGATGTGCACATTTTCGGAATTGGCCTCCACATAATTTAGGTCTTTTATTAGGTTCTGCTCATGGATTTCAAAAGACTCAATCTTCTTTTACAAATTGTTTTTATATGGGGGTTCCTTTACAGCCAGATGTTTATGTAGATTTCAATGATGTTTAGCCCCCTCTGACTAGTCTTTTGTGTATCAGTATTCATGACAACAAGTTCCCCCTTTTATTGCCAAAAGGTTGCTTTAAATACGCCTGTGGGACGTTGTGCCAGCTTCTACACAATCAGCAATACTGTGGGTTTATCTTGTCTCAGGAAGGTTAGGTTTTTTTAGCAAATATGCGTTCATTGGTATTTATATTTTAACCTTCGGCTTAGGCACTAGTTCATTTAGAAATTGCTACTGGTTATGCTTTGCTACCTTTTAGCCTGCTTGATCAAAGGTTTGATTCTCTGCTGATCTCATACAACTTATTACTGGTTTCCCCCAGGTTTCTGTCAGATAAGGTTGAATGAGAATCATCTTTTAATATAACCCACATGTGCTTCATCCTCCATTTTCCTCTCATTTAATCGTTGTATCCAATATTAAAAGACAACACTTTTGACCAGTGTAGTGTATGAAGTTCATGGACTTACCCATACAGCTTCTTCATTTTGAAAACATATAATCGAATAGGCTGTGCTTTATTATTTTTCATCTGTGCAATCCCTGGTTTGAGATTTTAACAATATAATATATTAATGGTTTTCTTTTTAGATATAACGGGTTCACCCGCGTCTCTGACAAGAAAGGTTGAATGAAAACCATCCAGTATAATTCTTATTTTATTATAGCCCACATGTGCTTCCTCCTGTTTTCCTCTCACTTTATCACTATACTCAGATTGCAGTACAATACTTCGACCAAAGTATTATTAAGTTTTCAAGCCTATTGGAGCTTTTAAATGAATGCTCTCGTATGGTATCTCCATATGAGTTATTTTAACACCATTCTCTTATGAGTTGCTTTATCATATCCACATATGAGTTCTTTTAATGTAATCATAGCCCTGTTTACATTTGGCTTATATTTATGTTTTAACTTCTTTTTATAAATCTTTTCTTGTCACGGTGTTATATTATGTTTTATTATGTTCTTTTATGTATTTTTTGTATTATGGTATGACACTCCATTATGGACATTAATATCTGTTTTATCAGTTTTGATTTTTAATGTTTAAATTCATTTTGTTTTTAATTTATGTTTATGCATATCCTCCCTATAGGCCAAACCCCTGATGAAAGGCAGTGCCAAAACACGACTGTGTCGGGTAGTGGCTCTTATAATCTTCTGCAAATAAAGACACTTGTTGTTAGGCACCTCACCCTGGACTGGTGCTATATTGTGTGTGAGAGTGGTTTTGCTTTGGTATTGGAGTGTGCACCATCTTAAAGGGGCCAGTACTATGTCAAATTGCATGTAATCTCTCCCCCCCCCTCCCCCCAAAAGACACTATCCATATTTCCAGTCCAGACATCCAACCTCCCAAAGCCATTCTGTGGATCTCTCCCTCTCCAAAAGAACCACCCCGATCTCGATCCTCCTCCCAAAGAAAATCCCCAACACCTGATGTCTAGTGTTTTTTGGAGCAGGATTGATCCCCAATCACTTCTGCTTCTCTCTAGAGCCAGGTTTAAAATGTCACCAGTTGAACTGTAACAATAGTCTCATGGCATTTTCACCAGATTTAAAGCTGCCATGTAAGGGCAAAAATCCCTTATATAGCAGCTTGAATGCTAGTGGAAGTATCACAGGACTACTGTTAGGGTTCAACCGGCACCATTTTGCACCCTGCATCAGAATGGGCAGGAGTGATGGGGATCACTCCTGCCCCCAAAACCCTGGACCATCAAGGATTTTGTCAGGTAGGCTCGAGAAGACCTATGGAGCTGGTGGTAGGTCTTGCTCAATAGGGGGAGGGATCAGGACTGGGGGTGCCTAGGTGGGAGGAATCCACAGGGTGATTTCATGGGGTGGGGGTCTGGACTATAGGTTAGTCTTCTGGAATGAAGATGGGGGTCTTGATTATGGAGAATGAGGGTTCCATGTGATTTGACATGCTACCAGCCCCTTTAAGATGGCAAATGGGAACACCAGGCTGCATGCTAGAGGCCAGATTCTCCCTGCCAAGAAACAAAGCCAGCTGGCAATATTTTTCCTTGGATTAACACAGTTTTCCAAGCAGCATTATTCCTTTATCATGGGAGTTATTAATCTGAGATACTGAAGAACAAACCAGTTGGTACAGAGGAGATCAAACCTAAGCTTTCTTTAGGATCTCAAATGACAAGACTTCGACTTTCATAATTTGGACACATCACACAAAGAGAGAGATCATTAAAGAAAGACATCATGTTTGGCAAGGATGAAGGTCAATGCAAAAGAGGACAGCCAGCAAAGAGATGGATCAATATAGTAACAGTAGCTATGGATGCCACTCTGTCAACAATGAACCATTTGACTGAAGATCAAATGCAGTTGAAGACAACCGAGTTATCACAGGTTAGTGACTCCAATGGATTAAGCTGTGGTAAAATTCAAGATTTTATCACAGCATAATAATTTCCCTCCTTAAATATCCTAAGAATCTTTAACATGATCCACGTGGTGTAAGTACTGTCAATAGCCAATGCATAGTGGGCCTCTTTACACAGAGGATAAGGTTTTGCACTTGATGGAAGTAATTTGATAAGGATCTGAGAAAAGTTACACACCATCTCTATGCATAAATCATGGATTTTTAGTGATTCACATGCATAAATGGTTTGCATGCATACTTTAGCTGGTCGCTGTTCTATAAGTACGCATGTAAGGCCAATAATGCATACTTTCACTGTGGATATGCACATGAACAGAGCTTAGACAGAGAAGAAATGTATGTGTATAAAATATAAAATACTAGAATTTACTCTGTTCTTGACACAGGCGTTTACACCAGCACTAAGTTGGTGTAAGTAATTGTGCCTAGATTTAAAGAGCAGTTTCGATCACTTACACCCCTATTTTATAAAAATAAAAGACATGGCGTACATTAGGTGTGAAATTCACGCAGAAAACTTTGTGGTAAATATACAGGATTTTATGTAATTACCTTCTACCTGCATTAACATCAATTCTGAATATGAGTTAACAACACCATCCAAGCAATAATATTTGGAGGAGTGATCACATTTGGTTGGAGTCAGCCATGAGGTTAACATGGGACAAAGTCATTATAACAAGTTAATGCTGCACCAAATAAATGTGGAACACATTAGCTGTTTTTAACCTGGAGGTCAATATTCAAGAAAACATCTGGGGAATAATTTGAAATGTCTAATCTAGATGTTTCATAGTATTCCTATGTTCAGTGGCAATATGCATATAGTTAGTGAAGCTGAATATACAAGTATAAATTATAACTATACATATATGGGAAATAGCTGAATATTAGGATCTTATACATATATGCTATGGGGTTTATTCGCGCCCTTGCCATCCCTTCTAAGCCTTCCCGTACAAACTGTATGGGGAGGCTTAGAAGATGGAGGGAAGGGGTGGTGAGGAGGCGGAGTTAGGGTGGGCAGTGGGCGGTCTGCGGTCCCAGATGTACAGGGCCGATTCTGAAGTTGGCCCTGTATGTTCAGTTCTGGTAGACTGGATGGGGGACTTATTCCATCCTAGACATCGGGAGATGGGAGGCCCAGCCAGTAACAAAAGGTGAGGGGTGTAGGAAATTCCCTGCATTCTGACCCTGGCCATGGGAGGCCAGATGGGGGGGGTCAGGCAGCAGGGAAAGGAGAAAATGGTCGGTGGCTGGGGATCGCGGCTCTTGAATGGAGCCGCGTTGCCATGACAACCAGACACCTTGATCTTGCGGCTCCATTCAGGAGCCTGACTGAGTTAGCTGGGCAGGGGCCTGTATGTGCAGGTCAATGGGAATCGGGTCCCAGCCTGCACGTACAGGCCTAGATGCGATTCTGATCCCGCGGGGGCTAGACGTGTCCTGCGGGATCAGAATCGCGTCTACCTCTGTGCATCCAGTTCAGACCAGACACACAGAGGCCAGGACCAGCAGTAGAGAATGTATCTTCACATGTTTATCTCGGACAGTCCAAGTTATACCTGGTTTGGATACGTTCAAGCCAAACATATAAGCTATACGTATAGGGAGCAAATATCTGAGCCTATAAGTGTACCTTTTAAGGATTTGTGGCTCCGCTCCTGGTACCTCTAACCCCACCACTTCCTCTACATATAGCATTATACATATAGTAGAATATTGATATTCCACTATAGGCCCGATTCAGTAAAGTGACCTGCAGGTCTGCACATCCCAGTAGGATGTGCAGCCCTGCAAGCTATCGTGCCCCAATTCTGCATGCCACTCTCCCCACACACACAGAGCCACTGTGCATGGAGAGCAGGACGGGGGAAGCACAGGGGTGGGGTGTGGGCGGGCCAGGCACAAGGACATATAGGATCGATTCAGATAACAACCCAGTATGTCCATGGAGTGCAGGAAGGATGCCTATCTTATTCCACCCCCTTCCATCTGCCTGATGACCCCTCCAGGAGTAACAGCACAGTCAATGGACCCCCGATGATGGTCAGGAAACTTGGTTGTGGGGTCTGGATGTCCTGCCACCTGGACATCTCCAGCGGCTGCTGAAGGGGCATGTCGGGCCATCTTAGAGCCCTATCCTGCATTGTGGGAACGTCTGGCTTCCATGGTGCAGAATTGGGTCCTAATGGACCCGTCCTGTTTGAGGGCATACAGATGGGCCAGACATGCCCCTTCTGGGATTGGACTCCACATGTATAATGCTATATTTAAAAAAAACAGCACTTAGACATTCGTCACAGTACCTCTTAAATATCGATTCTCCAATGTACATAATAAATAGGACCCATTACTTTAACAAAAAATATCCAATATGTTTCCACAATGTAGGTATCCATAAGGTGAAAGAAAAATATAGCCATGAAAACTAATGATGAACTTGCCCTAAAAATCCTCTCTCTCAATCCCCATTCAATCAGCAATAATCTCCCCTTTCAGGATTTGATGACTGAGGTACCATGTGGTGCTTCCTAATTTTCTTCTCCCCAGAGCCGGAGGTGCCATTTTATTTATTTATTTACTTATTTAAGTCATTTACCTCCTATCAATACTTCTAAGCAGGTACAATACATAATCTGCAACACAAAACAAGACAAGACATTACACAATGAATAAAGCCAAAACCCTCACTATAATATAAATAAAAATCATAAATAAGCCCTTTGAAATAAATAGGCTTTCACCCACTTACAAAACCCTAAATAATCAGTACACAAAGTAAAGACACTGGAAGATTGTTCCACAGCATGGAGGCTGCAACCGAAAAACTGCATCGAGAGACCGCAAGCATTACATGAAGAGAGCACTTCCAATAACACCTGCGACACAGAACGCAGCATACGATTATTCAACCAACTTTCCCCACAACTCATTCTGCTGCAAAAAAATGTAACAATTTAAAAAGCATGACGACACATTAAAATTCCATCCTATGAAACACTGGCAACCGCTGAAGCTCCTTCATTAGTTGCTGGATATGAAACACCCCTGTCCCAGGCTGCAAAGAGGAAGCAGCGGAAGTCAGCATGCCCCCAGGGTCATACTGAGCTAGAATCGTGCTCTGTACAAATTGCACATTGGGCACGCACCCCCCCCCCCCTCCATCCAGCCACTGCCTGCTCCTACCCTGCTGCTGCCGCCCTCTGTTTTCTCCATGGCGGCGCCGGCAGCAGGGAAAGAGCAGGGGAGGAGGTGGGGCTGGAGAGCACGCACCCGATGTGAAAGTCGCTGGCACTTTAAGCAGATCTGTCCCTCCCTGCTCTAATGTCGCATAAGAGGAGGGAGGGACCAGACCTGCTTAAAGTGCCGGGAAAAAGCTTAGGGAGCAGCTTTTGGCTGCCTGCTGCTGCCCTGACGCCACTGAGAGAAGAGAAAGTGGCAACAGCAGAGCAATAGCAGGCAGCCAAAGTGCACCCCCCAAGCCTTTGCGCTCTGTGCGGCTGCACCGCTCGCAGAGGGCTAGGCACGGTCCTGCATGCCCCCACTCCTTTTCTAAGCCTCATCCCCAAAAGAGTAAGCAGAATAAGACAGGGGTCAACATGGGCTGCCACCTCGACTGCTTCCAGTTCCATCCAGCTCCACCTAGTTCTGCCTGGAATAAAGAATTCTCTAGCAAAGGCCGAGCAGAGTAGGAACACTGAGCACAATTCCCAAAAGATAGTCAAAAAATGCATTGTTAGCCCAATAAAGTGGTATCAACCTACAATTTTATGGCTGGCCTTTATTTCTATGAATTTGCAAAGGGAAGCTGCATATGTTGAAAGCTGAGTGCAATGCACATGAGCTAAAAGTACCTGAGTTTATTACAAAAAAACCATGAGCTATTCAAAAGGGTAAGTTAATGAAAAAACTAAAGGGTCTGCCTGTTACCTCTAACAGTGTGCGAAATAGAAGGGATGTACAAAAGTGCAAAAAGGTTGGATTATTTTGTTCATTTTTTCCGTGATATTTGGACTTCTTTGGTTTGTTTTACCATTCTTTAAACATAAAAGGGGGATACTCAGCGGCAGCAGTCAGCGCTTTTAAAGCACCTGGCTGCTGCCACTTTAATTAAAACCACCTTTGTTAGTGATATAGCGGAAGGGCTGTCGGGTAAGGTTAGCCTCTTTGCACATGATACCAAAATCTGCAATAGAGTAGACACTCAGGAAGGTGTAGATAGCATGAGGAGGGATCTAACTAAGCTTGAAGAACGGTCTAGAATTTGGCAGCTGAGATTTAAGGCTAAAAAATGTAAGGTCATGCATTTGGGCTGCAGCAATCCAAGGGAGCAATATAGTATAGGGGGTGAAGTACTTTTGTCCACTAAAGAAGAGCGGGACCTAGGCGTGGTTGTGTCTGATTATCTTAAAGTAGCTAAACAGGTAGACAAGGCGACAGCAAAAGCTAGAAGGATGCTTGGGTGCATACAGAGAGGAATAGCCAGCAGAAGAAAGGAGGTGATAGTGCCTCTGTATAAGTCTCTGGTACAACCTCATTTGAAGTATAGTGTGCAATTCTGGAGACCGCACCTTCAAAGGGATATAAACAGGCTGGTGCCAGTACAGAGGGTGGCTACTAAAATGATTATGTAGCATACAAGGACAGACGTAAAGATCTTAATATGTATACTTTAGAGGAAAGGGGGGATAGAGGAGATATGGTAAAGATGTTTAAATATCTCCGTGGCATAACTGCACAGAAGAACCTCTTTTGACTGAAACCAAGCTCTGCTACAAGGTGACATAGGACAAGGGTGAAAGGGGATAGGCTCAGGAGTAATAGTAGAAATATTTCTTTATGGAAAGAGTGGTAGATGCGTGGAATAGGCTCCCAGTGAAGGTAGTAGAGATGGGGGCAGTATCTGAAAAAGCATAGGACAAAAACAGAGGATCTCTAAAAGAAAAAAAGGGATTACTGTGGTTGATATGGAAGAGCACACTAGATAGGCCATGTGGTCTTTTTCTGCCGTCATGTTTCTATGTTTCTTTATTCAGCACCAGAGCCTATCCAACGTTTGACACTGAATATCTGGTTTCACAGGTGGTCTCGGCAATTATCTGTTTTGCAATGATATTAAGCCACTAACCAGACAGCTAAAGCAGATAAAGTTAGGACAGCCAATGACCTCTCCTAACTCCCCACTCTGCCTGCAGACTGCCCCAGTTTTAACTGGTCATTGACTCCTGCCTGTGGAGATATTCAGTGGCAGTATCCAGTTAATTAAAACTTTTTAATTCCTTTCCTATAGTAACATAGTAAATGATAATTCCCTGGTCAACACATTTTTACAAAAGTCATGTTACTGAAATAAAAATAGTAATTTCTTATCAATTTTTATATGCTGAACACGAATATGACAGTGAAATTGCAAAGTTGGCTCTAGTTTTTTTGTAATCTACAAGAATTAATGTTTACATCATGAAATGCATGTCAATAGTAAATATAATTGGCCTTCGGTTAATAACTGTAAAAAACCAAGGGGTATGTTTACTAAACCGCGCTACAGTGTGGGGCGCACTTGAGCGTGCGCTAAGGTACATTAGCGCACGCTAATGATGCATTTTTGTGCCCCACACACGTGTGCGCCGCACTAATGGGCCCGCTCATGTGCGCGTCACGCAAATGAGCGATAGAGGCGTGGAAAGGCTACCGGTGGGCGGAGGAAGGCTCCCCAGGGGCGGAGAGATGGGGTCAATGGGTGGAAAGTGGGAAGGGAGAGGCACCCCGCACAGGAGCGGGGCTGAAATTCGATTAAAAAAATACCGCGAGTGAAAACCTCGCGATACAGCCGATTTAAAGGGAAGAGAAACCATTTATGTCAGCAATGTACAGAAAAAACAGGGAAACCTACAAAACGTGAGCAGTGTGATACATGTGCACAGAACAAAATAGCAAATAAAAATTGAAAATGACCACAACAAAATTCTAAAAACTTATAATCCAGCTGGGCAACAGTGATAGTCATGGAAAACATCAAAAATCACTCCCAATAAAGCCCCAAAAAAGAAATATGAATTTTAGAAGGGTCTACGCTCCATCCCCATAAAAGGTGAATGATCCCACAGTGAAATTGTGCAGAGCAGGGTTTATGACTCCTTTGGCCAGGTTTCCTATCTCCAGGGACTGCACTGTCTCTGTGGCCACAGTGTGGTGCAGTGAACACAGACAGTGTGTTCAGGAGCCAAAGGTCACTAGTTCAAGTCCCAGCTGGGGCTCCTGCAAACTGTAGGGATTATAATGTTCTTGGTTCATAATCACTCAATGGCCTCTGTTCTGCTCTAATAAAAATATGTCAACCAAACTACTATACAGTGGGCAAGAAGAAACAGGCCAGCATAAAGAACCATATAAGGAAATATCATATAAGCCTTAGCAAAGTGTATACTTGGATTGAAGAATCCATGCAGATACTTTTTGCAGAAGGCACATACACAGGAAACCATGCAAACAGCATAAGCTGGGCCGTTAGCCCTGAAGACAGTAGACAGTTGACAGGTGGTGAGTATAACCAAGACAGAGGCCTTAGAGGTGTTGAAACAGAGGGGTCAGAGAGGTCAGCAGCAGGAAACGAAGGGAGGGGGGGAGAAAAGACACAGAGAGGGCTCACAGAAGGATGAATGTGGAGACTGCATACACGGAAGCAAAAAACGTATATATGTAACATGACTATTGTACTCAGTGGGAGGAGGGATTCTGAGGTCTGATGACTGACAGAAATTCTCCTCTCCCTTGCCTGTATTTGTCCATCAGTTATCTAATAAACAGAGATTCTGATTGCACCTGTACTGACTTTTTGGATCAGGACTATACAGGAAATTAGTCTTTAATTAGTAATCGGTCTCTTGTAAGTAACAGGGCCTTACAAAACCCAATCCCCATATTTTACCCACCACTAAACCATGATAGTAAAGACCAACCTTTTTTGCAGATAACATAAGCATGGTCCAAACACCTCTATTTTACCCTACAGAGCACAGACACCAGAAACATGCGCATTACCTAGACCACAGTCCCCTCAATGCAGTCCTGGAGGGCCACATATCATTCAGCTGTGATGCTGTCACCAATATAAGGCCAGGTCAGCATGGTGGCGGAGGGGTACCATTGGTGGAGGGGGCAGTGGCTGCTGTCCACAGCAGACGGTGGCCTAGTCCCCTTCACGTGGGTGCAGTGCACTCCAACAGACAGGCCCTGTCTGACAAACAGCCATGGACTCCCCAGGGAATGCACTGTTCTTGTGCTAAGATGGTGGTGCAGCGGACACAGCCAGTGCCTTTAGGACCAAAAGGTCACAGGTTCAAATCCCAGCTGGTGCTCCTGCCAACCCCATCCCCTTGTTTTACCCATGAAGAAAACATGGTAGTAAAGACTGAACCATTATTGCTGAGAACATAAGCATGGGTCAAAAACTTCTATTTTACCCTACACAGCACAAACAACATAGAAATGTGCATCACCTATGGCAGAATCCCCCAAATGCAGTCCTGGAGGCCCACAAATTCATCAGGGTTTATGCTGTCTCCAATCTAAGGATGGAGCGGTACTGATGGTGGAGGAGGCAGCGGCTGGTGCCCACAGCAGACCATGGACTAGCCCTGTCCAGGTGGGTGCTGTGCACTGCAACAAACAGGCCCTGTCGGATGTACAGTCATGGACTCCCCAGGGAAGGCAGCATATCTGTGGCAACACAGTGGTGCAGTGCACACAGACAGTGTGTGCAAGAAGAAAAGGTCACAGGTTCAAAGCCCAGCTGGGGCTACTTCCAATCTAGTCCACATATTTTTCCCACAACTAAACCGTGATAATAAGGACAAACCTTTATTGCAGAGAACATACGCATGGTTAATACACCTATATTTTACCCCACCGAGCACAGACACCATAAACAGGGGCATTACCTAGAGCAGAATCTCCCAAATGCAGTCCTGGAGGGCCAAACACCAGTCAGGTTCCATGCTGCCTCTAATAAAGATGCCTGTGCTGCATATCTATGCACCACCCCCATGGTATGCAGATGTATCTCATGCATATTCATGAGGGACAGCATGAAAACCCGAACAGTGTTTGGCACACCAGGACTGGAGTTGGGAACCTCTGCCGTAAAGCAGCAGCCAACAGGGGCAGACACACCCACACCCACAGGCCCCATTGGCCAATGCCTCCTGGATAGCAGGGCATTGGGCCCTGCATGCATCTCCCCATACTAGCACTTGCATACCTTAGCAATGCCACCCTACACCTGGGTATACGGTACACACCTATCAAACGTTTCCTATGATTACTGGCAGATAGCAAGTCCTACGTTAAGCACAGTTTGCTCATTCAGCTCCATCATAACAATCTTTCTTATGTCTGTGGTGTGTGCTTCAGGTCTGGTCTCTGACAGTGTTTACCACCCTGGGGAGTGACCCCCAACAGTATTGCGTAGCATATCCATGCCTGTACTGTGCCCAGGACTGGTGTGGTGGGCAGGGCTGCTAAACTCCTCTATAGTAGCACAATGCTGGCATAGGTGTGGAGTGTGTGTCTGTCTATACCAGTGGTTCTGAACCAGTCCTCATTGAACCCCTAGGCCAGTCGGGTGTTCAGGATAGCTCTAATGAATATGCATGAGATATATATGCATTATATATATCCTGCCAACCTGACTGGTTTGTGGCCCTCTAGGGCTGGATTTGGAGACCCCTGTCTTACACCTCTGTCATTTAAAATTGTGAGTGGGCAAGGTGCAGATGTCCTAGACATCAAAAGAGTAAATAGAATGTGTCAATGCCTCCTCAATTCTCACCACCACCAAAAAGTTGTCTAATAGACAATATTTTGGTGGTGGTGAGAAACAAAGAGGCATGTGAAAAATTCTATTTAACCCCGAATAAAGCTGTTATTGAGCGAGGTCATCGGCAATGCGGATCTTGCAGCATATGTGCCATAACTCTGCAAATACAGAAATTTGAATATCATGGCACGGAGTACGAACTGCGCAAAGCTACTACTTGTTCTTTATGTAATGTTGTTTATGGAATACGATGCCCTTGCCAGTTACTTTATGTGGGCAAGACAATTAGGCCATTAAAAGTACGGATGGCTGAACATCGTAGTAGAATATCGAATAGAGTGATAGCGGCCCCTGTAGTACAGCACTGCCTCGATATGAACCATAGTTTTGATCAGCTTCAGGTATTTGTTATAGATCAGGTAGTGGAGTCCCGGGGATCACGAACTCAAGAACAAACATTAATTCGAGAGGAGCAACGATGGATCTTTAAACTTAATACAGTATGTCCGCATGGTTTAAATGCATCTATAGATTGGCAGTTATGTGTTTAACGAAATCAGTGGTACCCAGATCATCTAGGTGACATCATGGAAATTGTGGGAGGAGTTGAGTTTGACACCCATAAGGTAGCTGGTGGAAACATCAAGCCGCATGCGCAGAGTTTTTTGCTTTTCACATGGGAAAAACAATGCTCACAATTTCTCTTCATTTAAGATAAAGAATGAGTATGGCGCAACGTGGTAAATATCTTGAGTAGAATTTATTATTATAAGTGCATAGTGGTAGGAATCATCATAGACGACATGATAAAATGAGTTTTGAGAACAATATGGTATTAGTTTTAATGTGTTTGAAAAAACTATTAATAGTGAAAGTTTGAATTCATTTTTTAGAAGAGTCCTTGGTGTAATAAAACACTCCCCTGAAGAACCTCAAGGAGAGAAACGCTTGGGCGCCTTAGAATATCGGCGTTGGGAATTGAGTGCATATTCGCCAGCAAAGAAAGTTTTCATCACCTCAATGAAAAGAGGATAGATATCGGCGGTGAAGAAGATAAGTGTTCATGATTTATAGATAAGCAAACTCTGTGAACGATTTATGAACGTCATTGCTCTGGACATTTTATAGCAGTTTGCATTTGGACTTTGAGGTGGTGTTTGCAATACTGGCAATACTGGCAATCAGCATACACATACGGGACATTGTTCTGCAATATATTGAAATACAGAGATATATGTCTATAACTGAACCAGTAGAAACAGAAAGAATTTATTGAGTTAAAAATGAGAAAATAAGAAAAACATAGAAAAAAAGAAAAAATGAGAAATATACATGATAAAATAAGGTTAATATTATTATAAAATAATTTCAAAGGCATTAGTAGTTGGGTCGTTGATGTGAACAGCAGTCTAGCAAGAGTGTTGATTTTTGGACCTTGCAAAAGACTGCGGCGTTTTATACTGAGACCCACGAGCCTTTGTAAATTTTGATACATTAGTTCCTAGTAGGTGAAACTTTAAGCAAAAAAAATCAACTTTTTAGTTTTGTAGTGATTTGCTTAATAATTTTGACCATACATAGTAAGGCAACTGTACTTGTTATAGCTAATGGAAGTCAGTAGATGCTTTAAGTTATCGTGTGTCTCTTTCATGTGGACGGCATGCGCTACTGGAACAGATGGAAGACGGTTTCCATTGTTCAAAAGCACAGCCTTCAGACTCAGTTTCGAAGAGTCTATAAATAGTCTCCAGTCTTGTGGGTCATGAGTGATTTTTAAGGCATTCATGAGGCTTTCAATATCGGAAAAGAATACCAGATTACTTTCCTTTCCGACTGCGTATAGTACACTGCTAACGTAAGATGGCTTCAACAGCGGTCTGGCAGTAGTATTGCATTGCATCAGAAAATGATGCAATCAACTCTGGATGATGTGTGCATGCTGGTATTATGCAATGTGATGCAATATTACATCATTCAAGGCTTATTTGGGATGTTGTTGATGTCCTACTGGATAAATTTACACAGTGAAATGTCAAAAATGAACTACATTCAATATCTTCAAAACAAGAGCCAATAAAATGTTTTTAATGTTATATTTGTGTTCAGTTCACCAAGATACTACAGATTAGGGCCTTTTAAAGTCAGTAACGATTTCAATGTTGACCAGTGTAACGTAAACAATCGACCTACGTTATAACAGACAATGAGCAGCATGGCCCATCTGGTATTCCCAGTAAGGTGGTTGGGATTGTAAAAAAATGTTTAAATTACAACAAATATACTCATTAACAAATGTATATCCCTATAAACAGCATGCAGACGCAAGGTACTCTTTATGCAGACCGGCCATTTTTCATTTTATTCTAGAGTTTTTCACTGTTTTTTTAGGTTGTGTGGTAATGTGCACCATTTGCACATAATAATAGGCAATACTACCTGATGCGAAACATGCCAGCCCCCCACCCCACACTGTCTCAACATATTTTTGTTCATTTTGAAACAAAGCAAGCCTTTTTCAGCACATTTTTTGTTCTCTTTCAAAGTGACTGCATATCTTAATGGACCACTGAGCATGCAGGGGAAGGGAGGTGGGGGACTTTTCATGAAGTCATTTTCACATGTATGTGGCTACACATGGGTATGAACAACCTCTTCTAAAATACTGACCAGCATAAGATTCAGCGCATTGGTGTGAACATGTGCACTTATAGTCAGGTATTGGCCTCAAAAGAACACAGGTGGAGTTTGCAAGTAGGTGCGTTGATTATGAAAAACCTTAATGTACGCATGTACTTGCAAACTTTATGCACATTCACTTACAGCTGCTCTTGAGCTGCTGTAAATATCCATGCTGGCATTTAAGGTGTGATCTCTGCTTCTTAACTAGTATTTGATCAAGACCCAGAGGTGCCTGTGGGTCTTTTTAAAATTGTGCCTAAATAGGCACCTAATTGCCATCTTCAACTAGGCGCTTCCTCATAAGAATACCCTCATGCAGTCCTGATTGGAACGGCGATGCAAGAAATAGAAAAAATGAACAAAGCATGATAATTCCAGGGTTTGACATCATGGAGCTTTTTTAGAAGCCTTATTTGTGATGTACACATGTATAAATCTGTCTACTTTCTTCACAGTGATATTCCAGTACTTGCTATTATTCTAGAGTTAATGGGAGATATATATATTTTGTCTTCTATGTCTGCTAGAAGAGTGAAAATACCTGCCTATGTCCTCATTTGCTCAGTGCAATTTTGTTCTCAGCTCCTGCCAAACCCTAACTTACTGAAATGGTAGGGACTATGTTAATAATATGCTTTCATCTGCCTACACTCTGCTTACTATCTGAGCTTTTGCTACTATAAATAGAAAACATTTGGGAATAGTTTGAGAAAAATAAAACAAGGACAGAATAAAGCAAAAAGCACATTATGCTGTCTCTTGAATTTTCCCAGGTTAATACAAATCAGACTGACAGCTCGGTGCAGCAAAGCACACTGCAATTAGCGCAGGCAATAGTGCAGTGATTGTGCAGAATCTTCTGTTCTAGTGTGAGCGCAGAATGTAGGAAGGCACTTAATATGAACTTAATTAATGCGCAAATACCCATGCTAACAGCAGCATACTGCACATTTAAATCCATTTCAGTGGATGGTAATGAAGTAATTACGTAGCTATGCAGAGGCTGTGCTCGACGCAGAGATTTTAACTCGAGGTCTGAAGAGGAGTTAAGGGTTAGCTCATAAGTCTGTGGTTAGTGCTAGGGAAGAATTTCTGCCTTTTTCTTCAACGTACAGCACCTGAAATGTTTTTCTGGCTCCACTGAAGAGTGTGCTGAAATCATGACAGGGAGACACGTGCCGGAACAATGTTAAGCGCATGTGCTGGGATGCTGCCTGACTCATAAGCAGCAATATTATTCCGTGCCGAACGTCTGCATGAGATATTGCCAGATCATGAGGAGCACACAATCAAGTCTGATAGAGTGTACAGCTAGTGGGAGTAGACCCCAAGGTCCAATGTATCCTACTTTCATTATTAACAGCCTCAGAGGAAGATATTTCATTTTGTAAAATGGGAAAAAATCCCACTAAGAAATAACAGAACCTATCTCAATACATTTTGCAAAGAGGTTTAGGTTCTTTAAGACAGCTTTTGAGGCTGATATTGGAAGGTCTAGGCCATGAAGACGTGCTGATTCTCCTCTTAAGCCGATATGAAGCAATGCCTACAAGTTGAAGACAAGTAGATAGAATGAAACTCGTAAAGGGATAAGGTCTTCTCAAACCTGTTCTGGGGAACTCACAACCAATTGGCTTTTCAAGGTATCAACAATGAATATTCGGGAGATAAATCCACATGAATTGCAGACCCATTATAGTCAGAGTTATTCCACATATATGTATTTTTGATATCCTGAACCTCCAACTGGCTGTGGGACCACCAGGACAGGTTTAGCAAGCTCAAGCAAAGATTATCCTCTCCTGTAGCATTAGATGTTGAGAGTAACTTGGTGGGGAACCAGGGCCCTCTGAAAGGGTTAATATGGAGAATGGCTTGGAATGTTGCTGACAGTCTGAAGCCTAGCAGCCTGGAGAGAGAGATGTTATAAAAGGTTGTTTGTGACATTGTTTGTGAGAATGAGGCACAATGTTTTTGTTTTAGAATGTTGGGGAGCAGAGAAATGCCTGTGCTCTGACCAATAACATGTAGATAAACAAAGCTTGAAGTAGAGCTGAATTTATACCATGTAACAGTTTTTCCCTAATAAAAGGAGATGCGATGGCCTGGCTTGAGAGGAGGAATCATGGGAACCTGCACAAGTGTGCACACCTGTGAATTCCTCACTTAAGATGAAGTTATACTGTTTTATATAACTCTGTGTCTGTGTATTTCTTTATTTGCAGATGAATTTAGAGAATTGAAGTCCAAGAAGTTTTGCTGCCTGGTCAGAAGTAGGCCACCTGTTAAACGATCCATTCATTAGAGTGGGATATGGATCGCTCTGCAAATTACAGAAAGTACAGTCAATAAGATTTTGAGGTACCTAACAGCAATGCGATTGTTAGAAACAATATTGGAAGGACTATAAAAATCACCCTGTTTAACTGTCTTCTGTGCTATATCTAATCAATATAGCAACATAATAAATGGCAGCAGATAAAGACCAATATGGTCAAGCATACCCAACAAGGTGTTTAGGATTTAGGGTTGTAACTGCTGCTTAATGCAGCTTGACCCATATGCCTTCTGTGTAGGACTGTAACTACCACTCATGGGGGCTACCCCCATGCCTAATTGGAAGCACAATGCAGTCATTTCACTGCTGTTTTGAGCCGACCCTCTGCTCTGTGCAGGTTATGCTCTCCTCCCTCCCCTCGTGCTTTATTTTCCTCCTCTTGGCTCTAGTCTCCACTATCTCCTCCAGGAGGGCATGCCAGGATCCATCACCTTTTCCATGACAAAATATTCCCTGATGTTGTTCCTTCATCTATGCCCTTAGAGCTTTGGGTTATGGCCCCTAAATCTCCAGCTTCCTTTTCAGTGGAAACGTTTGCTTCATTATTATTTCCTTTCAGATATTTAAATGTCTCTCTCATTTCCCTTGTCTCTCCTCTCCTCTATATATAAATAGGTCCTAACAAAGGCACTTGCACTTTCCTCACCGCATTCATCTCCAGTAAACACACTGTATGCTCACTCCCATATGTGCAACTAAGTGGTCGCAGCTTTCTTTGCAACCTGCAGCACTTAACCTTTGCAACCGTATACAAACAAACATTTTCCAGGTGGGTCTTACAGCTCAGACACCTCACTTACTTGGCATTAAATCCCTTTCCCCCCCCCCCCCCACTACCCAGCCCCCAGCTACAGCTGCACTCGGTCACCCAACTAGTCAGTGTCGATCCGGCTGACCATACCTTGTGGCATTCCAACCCCTTTTCCTCGTACTCCTTCCAACAGCTGGAAGTGATACACAGCTGTGCCCCCAAAGCTCATGGCAGTGGTGCACGGAAGTCTTCATCATTCCCTCCCCTTCCCTACCCAATACACCCCTAGTCTGACAGACCCAGCAGAAACTGACTCCATCAGCCCTCACCATAAGTGATGACAGCCTCAAGCTAGTCACCGCTCCCCCAAACTGCAGCCCCTTCACCACTATAGGAGACTTCCAACACATCCTGCACTTTATCCTAATCAGTTTTGGATAAGTGGACTCCATCCTGGTGATAAGGCCCCAGACAATCCGTCATCAACAGATCATGCACTAAAACCAATCCCCCCAATGAAATCACTATCCTGGCCACCTCTGCATTCATCTTCTTCCACAGCCTATCTATTGCCTTGGGCTGCAGAGCATCCCTCCAAACTATCCGAATGATAATTTGAGACCACAGAATACAGGCATTTTGAAAGGAACATTTTACCATCACCATATCACCCTGCCTTTGATGAATTAAGTCCACACCCTTCAATGAGCAAAGATCATTCCCTCCCAAATGGATAAGATTCAGCTGTGGGGAGAAAAAAACATTGTGCTTGTAAGAGGATCATAATGAGTTGACTACACAACATGCCCCAAATCCCCAGCCACCAGATTCGGATACTGAGAGCTGCCAATCCCAAATGAACCCCCAGCCGGGACTCTGCGGCTCACTTTTGGGCCCAAAACATGAAGGAATGCCCGCATATCCACACACATCTCTGGAGGAAGGGCACCTGGAATAGAAATGGTAAGAAAGCCAAGGTGAGCAACACCAATTCACCTTAACGCTCATAACACAGGTAAGTATTAGAATCCAGCACCCCACCTTCTGAATCAAGGCAGGAGCCCCCCCTCCCCCCGAACTGCTATGAACGTTGCCACCCCCATGCAGAATGAATGGGTCCCATACTCCACCAGGTCAAACACAGCCTGGGCCAGACTCCTCTAACATTGCTGCACAATGAAACCTAGTCAACGGCGCACCCTGTAAACAAGCCAGTACAGTCCACTTGGCACACACTATAAAAGCGCTAGCCACTGCTACTGAATATTCCCCTCCCCCCCAGCTCTTAAATTAGCTGACTGTTTAATAACTTAAGACTCTGCATATTCATTGAATGTTAAGCAGATCAAATGTATTGCTGCATTTTGACTGTCAGTGAAATCTCCTTCAGGGGTTTAAGAGAAAAAAAGATTCTGGCAAACACCCAGAATTTGGAGGAATGTAAATGAAAAGGGAAAAACAGAAAGCAAAAGCTGCACTAAGAAATGATATATCAGGTAAGAAATGTTACATTAGTGTAGCAACCTGGCCACGCTTATGGAGAAAAGCAAACCAGAAGGCAGGGCAATGCAAATTGGTGAATTACACTGATGGGCAGAGATTTCACTTGTTATCATTTATGCACAAACAACAGAATTATTTTATCAAACTGAGAGGTACATAGGATAAGAAATGTACTGGGATAGTGAGAGGATCTCAGAGGTGAGTCCATAGAAGAAACATTCTCACACCCTGACCTAGAAGAGTGGGCTATGGAATGCAGATGCACCAGCTCGGAACCATTCTGTTGGACTACAGGAAAGAGGATTTGCACATTTCCCTCTTGGTTCCTTTATGTATCAGACTAGGAGATGGAGGGGTCTCGCCACACCATAAACTCATAAACTGTTACTGTATGTAATAGGCTCAAAGAGTTGAGATCACAAAGAACTTGGGTTGAAAGAACACATTGTATTGAGTTTGGGTAAAGCAGGAATGCAATTGGACCTCAACCAGTGACCCTTCCAGGTAGAAGAGCATGGCAGGGTGGTGGAGCCTGGCGGTGGCAGCCCCTCCAGCACTGTATGGTCAAGCAGAAACAGATATCCCCAGGACCCACAACAGCCACTAGTCCAGCCGTAGTCCAACATATGGGTGAAACCTATGGGAAAAAAAGTGGGGGAGGAAATCTGGAAATGGGATTTAATAACATGAAGGTTTTCATTGGTTAATTAGTAAACCTGCAGAGGGGTCAGTGGTCTGATTCATCTATTGTTTAATTGGTATTGTACATGTAAATTTTAAGAGAGTAAGTTATTGTTCATTGATTCAGTTTGCATCAAAGGGATTGTCACTTAGGTTGGTAAAACACATTAGTAATGGTAGATGTGTATATTGTTAAGGTTAATAACAGTTTAGAAGGATTTCCAGTTAACCCTGTTCACAGACCCACTTTTCTTTGATTTTTTTTCTAATTAGGGAGGATAATCCTACCTACTGACACCCTTCTTCTCAAATGGAGGCACTATGACACCAAGGGGATTATTTTGGAAGTCCTATTCGTTCTTTGACAGAAGAAAACAGAGAGAGTACAAGTGACCACAGAACTGGGTGTTACCTAAATCATATCTAGAGGGAATAGATATAAATCTCCTTTAAATGCCCCTTGTCTCCGTACTGTACTGTATCTAGTAACAGCGCCACTGAGAGGGAAGGGGATGGCCTCAGTAACAGGGTGGAGGGTTGCAACTTGCAGCTAACATTCACTGTGGCAATGACCTCCCTCTGATTTAGGTAACATGTGGTTCTGCGTCACAACACTCCGACCAATAATAAAGAATAGTAAGCTTGACTCAAAAGACCCGAACTCATACAGACCAATAGCCAGCATTCCATTTATAGCCAAAATAATAGAAAAAACAATTCAACTACAGTTACAGGAACACATTGATGAACACAAACCACTTGACTCACACCAATTTGGATTCCGCCCCTTCCATGGAGTAGAAACTCTCTTAATCACCTTAATGGACTTCCTCATCCGTGGTACAGATGACAACAACCAAGGCTTACTACTCCTCTTCTTAGATATTTCAGCCGCCTTCGACAACATCAACCACCTTACACTAATCAACAGACTAGGGAACTTAGGAATAGGCGGGACTGTCCTTAAATGGTTCAAGTCCTACATCACACATAGACTAATACGCGTCCAAATTGACCAACAAGCATCAGAAACATTCCCCCAGGGACAGGGAATACCCCAAGGATCGGCCCTTTCAGCCCTCCTATTTAACCTGTACCTGCAACCTATAACAAACATATTTAAAAAACACAGGATTAAGCATTTTATATACGCTGATGACATCATGCTTGCTATCCCCATAAACACTAAAAACCCCACTTATGACACACTATCCTAATGCATGGCAGAGACGTCCTCCTGGATGGAATCAAATTACCTTAGCATCAACCTCAGAAAAACGGAAGCAATGTTCGTAACAAGGTCATCTATGACTGAGAACACTTACCCGGAAACAATTACAATCAACAAAACTACCATACCTGTTAGAAAACAGGTAAAATACTTAGGTGTAATAATCGACCACACACTCACTATGCTACCACACATAAAACAAACAGTGAAAACCATTTTCTATAAACTTAAAACTATTCAACACCTAAGGCCATTCCTCGAAACACAAGACTTTAGATCTGTAGTAAGCACACTGATCACCCCACACTTCGACTATTGCAATAGTCTCCTAACAGGCCTTCCTCAAAAAAGCACATACCTTCTACAAAGAGCTCAGAACATCTGTGCAAAAGTAATTGCTAAAGCCCACCTAGCAGATCACGTAACCCCAATACTACGGGAACTACACTGGCTCCCTATAAACAGCCGTATTAGATACAAAATTGTCCTAACAACCTTTAAACTCATAAATGAATTAGCCCCCTCACACCTATCTACACTACTGCACTCTCCAACCACAACTAGATCCCACAGACAAAATGCAGCCCACTCCCTCATCACACCAAAAGCTATCCGGAAGACTAAGAAAACCACCAGCTCCAGAGCATTCACATTCGCTGCTCCAATGCTCTGGAACGACCTCCCAATAGACATTCGAATCATAAAAGACCTCTCCCAATTCAGGAAAGAATTAAAAACCTACCTATTCACTGAGCACTTTGAAATCCCCTACTCCCCCAAAACATGCTCCACAACAAACATGGACACACATACGCAAACCCCCTAACCCCCGTTAACTAACTCCCTGTCTGCCCCCTCCCCCTCACCCCTCATTTACGACATAAAAGGAAATTATGCATAAAAGGAAATAAATTCCAACTCCTACACTTGTCCTACTCACCACACACAGCCACTGTAAATATTTATTGTAAATAGTTTGACGATTGTTCTACTTTAATACCTTACAAAGTTAAATTTTATTGTTCAATGTAAATAGTTGAATTCTACTGTTCAATGTAAATGTATACAAATGTGTACAATACTGTTAAACTGTTACATGTAAACCGCCCTTGATCTCTGGAAGGGGCGGTATAGAAGAAAATAGTTAAATAAATAAATAAAATAAACTTGTACTCCTGTTTTCCTCTGTGTATGTGTAGTGAGAGTCTGTGGAGTTATTTTGAGATTGGCAGTTCTATTTGTTCTTTAGACATCTGAAAATGGGCAAAGAGACATCCAAAGCGCAGAGAGATGTCTTCAGAGCCATTTTAGGAACCAGCTCTGTGGATGTCCAAGTCTAATTGGGGGCATGGTGGAGGCATAGCCAGGTCATTCCTCAAAACCTGGACATCCCTGCCTGATCTCAGAAACGTCCTGGACATCCGGAATCATGTCTAAGTTTAGACCTGCTCCAAGCATGATCAGGCATCTGAAAAGTGCTCGTTTTGGCTGAAAAACATCCAGAGGGTATAGAGAAGATAGCACTCCATCATCCCCAGTACTCAATGACAGCAGCAATGGGATTTGAAGATTGGCTTCTCTGTTCCTAGCCCTCTACTCAAACCATTAGGCTAATCATAGATATCCAGGTTCTGAAATACTATTCTGGGGTGTCTATTGAGATGCAGATGTCATTGTGGATGTCCACGTTTGTGAAATCATGTCTGCAGCTGCATGTGCCTACCGATGAAGCCTACCTGAGAGGGAACTCCTACCAGGCCAGCCCCAGACCCAGGGACAACCACTAGGGGGCATTACATCAGTTTGGTGTTATTGTTGGACCTGGAGAAAACCTGCTTAGTAGGACTGGATTAACTCTATGTTGTCTCTAGGCAAACAGGTATTTGTGACCCCTCATTCACTTTTCATGCATGCCTTCCCTTCGTAGAGATCTCCTTTCCTGGTCTTTCTCCCTCCTTCTCCAGATCTAGTTCTGGGATACCAATGAGCATGGGGACTGAGCAATGGAATGCCCACAGGTCTTGCTTCTCACCTACAGCCCAGGAGTGGGAGGGACCAGTATGCAACCTGTGAATGCACACTGATTTAGTTCTTGCACTCACTCACAACCTGCTACCAAACCTGGGACCAGCTACAGCTTTCTACTGGAGAGATGAGTTGGAGGAGATGGGGGGAGGGGTGTTAAGGAAGAAGTAGAGGTCTATGTGAGAAGAAAGGGGGAGACAAGCTGTAAAGGAAAATGTAGATTCAGGGGACGCAGGGAGAGAATAGAATCATATAGAGGGGGCGGATGGAGTACTATAGGAATTCAGACATCAGCAGATTATTGTTGTAGTAATTATATTGCTGATTAAAAGACTCTGCCATCCATTGTCATCCCTTAATTAGAACCACCGCTTGGCGGGGGGCGGAGCCTGATGTCCAGCGGGTAAGACGCTTCGCGCTGAAGCTCCCGAGAGGCCTACTTAGAATCCTGACTTAATACATATACAAACTTACTATTTCGCTCCGGGCTGACCGGGGTACCTCGGGGGGGATGGCGGCCCATAAACCAGCGCGCTTGGACTTCGGGTCTCCTTCTTCTTCTCACGGAAAACGCTCCAAAACAGAGGTGTCCTCCCCACAGAAGATGGTTCCATTTCGTGAAAACCCCGAAATGCACCTGGAGATTTTGGAGGAACTACGCGGCGTGAAGGAATTGGTGCAGTCCAATGGAGAAGCGCTTAGAGCCATGCGAGAAGACTTTGGAGTGCTCCAGGCCCGACTTGAAAGTCTCTCATTACGGCAGGACAATATGGCGGGGGTCCTCGACTCGCACGCGGTGCGCTTGGGCGCACTGGACAAGGCTGAGCGCCAGATACAGAATCTTCAAAAGGAGTTAGAAGATAGCAATAATCGAGCCCGTCGCAACAATGTGAGGCTCATAGGAATACCGGAGGGGGTGGAAGCGGGAGATATGAGAGAATTCCTGCTCAAAACTCTTCCCTCCTTGCTGAAGATCACCTTTCATAAAGAACTGGAAATCGATCGTGCACACCGTGTTCCTACCCACATGGCGCTCAACCGACCGACCCCCCGGCCTATTATCTTTCGCTTGCTACGATATCAACAAGTGGAACAAATTTTAAATGCTGCCCGGGCGAACCATCATTTGGAATTTGAAGGTCATAAAGTCTCCTTCTTCCCCGATTTGGCGAAGCCTACCGTTGATCGACGGAAGAAACTCCTTGCTTTTCGCCCTCGACTTCAACAGCTACAGGCTCGCTTTGGCCTGTTGTATCCCGCGAAGCTCCGAGTGACTCTCCACAACCAAACCAGGACATTCGAAGATCCTGATCTACTATCAACATTTTTAGACTCCAAAGAAGCAGAGCAGATGCGCTAATCCAACGACGTGGACTTTTATTTGCCGGCTCTGTCCGCCATTTTGAAGGGCCCGATGCGGCGGTCATAGTCAAGCACAGAGATCACCTGGACGTTTTTTCTTTCTTTCTATGACTTTTGTTTTGTGGTCTCCTATCCTTCCATGATGTGTGCCTCGGTCGGATTCGGAGCACGCACAGTCCTACAGGTTATGTGTTTTTTTTTTTTCGATTTCGGCCTTCTCTGGGGCTTCTCCCCGCAGACACATGGTCGCCAGTAATTTTTGGGGTTCTGCTTCTTCTCTACCGCGCTGCGGTTTTTCTTTTTTAATGTGGGGCGCTTCATTCTATTATCTAAGCTTATTTTCTTTTATGCCATATGTACAGCCAGATACAGTCAATAGGAGGGACATTGTGAAATTAGGTGCGCTATTATGCTCAGAATTTTTAATTTGTCTGAATGGCTTTATGTAAAATACTATCACTCAACGTAAAGGGCATTAATAGTCCAATCAAGAGAAAGAAAATCCTTAGCTATCTTAGCCATGAGCATGCTGATTTAGCGTTTCTTCAGGAAACGCACTTAAACTCTGCTGAAACACTGAAACTTAATGTTAAGCCTTACATGGTGGCTGCCTATTCTCCCGCCGTTTCCAAACGGTGCGGGGTAGCCATTCTGGTTAAGAAATCTTTGCAAGCTACTGTAATTGATACTAGCGCTGACAAGGAGGGTAGATGGGCCCGAGTACATCTTAAGGTTGGAGATAGTGAATTTACATGTATTTGCATTTATGCCCCGAATGTGGACAACCCTGCTTACTATGCAAGTATTGCGCAGTTGGCACAGGCCTCTGCCAATACTCCATTAATACTTGGTGGTGACTTTAATCAAGTGTTAGACCCTCTGATAGATAGACAGCCGCCTAGAACGAGTAGTCCACCCAAGAGTCTTGCTACCCTTACAGCTCTGATGCAAGATCTTGCGTTGGTAGATATATGGAGGCTGCTTCACCCCTCCGACTTAGAGTTCACTTTCTTTTCTGCCCCCCATCACTCCCAATCTAGAATAGATTTCTTTCTCATTTCCAAAGCACTGATTTCTCAAGTAGACACGACTAGGACTCATCCTCTCCATATTTCAGATCATGCTGCCATATCTTTATCATTATGTGTCACTGCGCGGGACGATTCTCCCCGCGCTTGGTTTTTTGATAGATCCCTACTGGGTCAAAAAGATTTTCAGGTTGATATAAAGGCCGCTATCCAAGATTATTTTCATTTTAACTCACCCCATGACACAGCGGGCTGGGCTTGGTGGGAGGGTTTTAAAGCATCTATCCGTGCCACTATAACTAGCTATCAAATTCGGCAGGGGAAACAAAGAAAGCAGCATTTACTGATTCTAGAGCAGCAGATACAAGCTGGGGAGCGTCTCCTCACGTCCCGTGCTGACCCATGTATTTTACTCCGTTTACAACGCTTGCGTTTTCAATACAATCAGCTTTTGTACACTGCTGCTGTTAAAAATATTGAATCACAACAAGGGCTATATTATCGGGAAAATAATCGTGCTGGCAAATTATTAGCAAATGCCCTAAAAGGTCGAAAAGAAGCCAAGCGTGTTACCGCCCTCCGTAATCCGTCGGGGGGGGGCTTGGTCACTAAAGATACCGAAATCTTAGAACTCTTTCGTGATTTTTATACTCGGCTTTATCAATCTGAATGTGATTTTGAGCCAGATGTATTTGAACGCTTACTTTCAGGGGTACAAAGACCGACCCTATCTGATGAAGATAGAGTGGCCTTGGACACACCATTTACTGTCTCAGAAATTCATTCTGCTATCAAGAAATGTGCCTCAGGTCGAGCCACAGGCCCAGACGGTCTCCCTGCTGAATTCTACAAAACCTTTCACGCTGACTTAGCTCCAGTTTTGAAAATTTATTTTTCTGCTTTGGCCGAGGAGGGTTCTCCTTCTGGGTCCTTTTCAATGGCAAATGTAGTGGTTTTTGAGAAAGAGGGGAGAGACCCGCAACTAACAGCTAATTATCGTCCAATTTCCCTCCTAAACGCGGACTATAAAATCTTTGCCACCATTCTCTCTACCCGGCTCTCGGATAGGATGCCTACCTTAATACACCCAGATCAATGCGGTTTCATTCCTGGTAGATCAACTGCTGACAATGCTCGGACTCTATGCCATATACTGACTACCGCAGTTAATCTTGATCGCCCATTTGTTGGCCTCTCACTTGATGCTGAGAAGGCCTTTGATCGCTTAGAGTGGCCCTTCCTGTTTGCAGTCCTCCGCTGGTACGGATTCGGGGAAAGTTTTCTCCGTTGTCTTCGCACCATGTACGCACAGCCTACAGCCAGTATATGCGCCAATGCTTTAAAGTCTCAGCCTTTTCCCCTTCAACGCGGCACTCGCCAGGGATGCCCACTGTCTCCACTTCTCTTCGATCTTGCACTCGAACCCTTGGCTTTACTAATCCGGCAATCGGAGGAGATTCATGGAGTCCCCTTCACCCATAGGGAAATCAAAATTTCATCGTATGCTGATGATCTTATGCTTTTTGTCTCTATAGACTCAGTACCGGCTGTCCTAGAGCAAATTGGTAAATATTCACAACTGTCCGGTTATAAGATAAATTGGACCAAGTCGGTAGCCTTTCCATTAAATCCTTTGCTTCATCAAGCAGATATGCAACCCTTCCCCTTTTTATGGCAACCTCGCATGGTCAAATACCTTGGGGTTCACTATTGTTCTCCCTTGGAAGACACTATCTCCTTTAATGCCAAAGACTTAACCTCTAAAGTCCGGGCGCTTACTCACCGCTGGACTCCTTTAACACTTACCTGGTGGGGTCGATTAGAAACCATAAAAATGATGATTGTTCCGAAAGTGAATTATATCTTAGAAATGTTGCCCTGTCTCTTCCCTCGACGTATATATAAAGATATAGAGGGCCTTCTGACTAGATACTTGTGGCAAAACAAGACACCTAGGATAGCGAAACATAAGCTGCAAGCTGATAAAGAAAATGGGGGTGTTAGATTCCCTGATTTCCTGAAGTATCATCAATCTTTTCTTCTCAAACAAGGCGCTCGTTGGCTGGAAGATCCAGTACCGAGCAGACCTGTGTGGCTAGACATAGAAGAAGACCTTTGCAAACCGATTCCTCTTACTTTTCTCCCTGGTATGACTCTCCCATCAGACTCCCACTTTCCACCAATGCTTTTAGACACCTTAGGTGCCTTTAATAATCTTATGCAATCTTTAGACTCCCGACTCTGTCCGTTAGACAAGCTCCCACTTTGGTACAACACTCGATTTCGAATACAAAATAAGCCGATGGCGTGGAGCCCCTGGTACACTAGGGGCATTTGGATTCCTAGTCAGTTGTTCCATGAAGGTCGCTGGAAAACTTTTAGTGAATTGCAAATTGAATTTGGTCTCCCAGCGAAACACTACTTTCAGTTGGTGCAACTTCAGCATTGCCTTCGGAGTGCTAAGGTGCTCCCGCCATCGGCCTCCCCTACACAAGGTTGGTTGGAGACTATCCGATCTATCGGTAGTTCACCGGGTGTAGCATCCAATTTTTACAAAACCTTATGTAATGCTATAACTAGGGATACCCCTATAGCGCAGAAAGCATGGGAGAGAGAATTGCATGTGACTTTGACCCCGGAGCAATGGAGCCTTGTTTGGAGTAGAGTGACACGGGTCTCCCGATCCGCCTCACTCACTCAGACACTCTTCTTTCTAGCCCACCGGTGTTTTTACACTCCTGATAGATTAGCCAAATGGAACACTACTCAGGGCAATAGTTGTTGGACATGTCATGCGGCCATTGGTTCACTACCTCATGTTATGTATGAATGTCCCGCACTACAGTATTACTGGCGTCGGGTCTGGGGTCGTATCCAGTCTATCTTGCACTTTCAAGAGCCCCTTTCTTGGAGGATAGTGGGACTTCGCTCAGCTGCGGGGATCCCCTCTCTTCCAAAAACGGCTTACTTCCTTTTGGACTTTATGCTTGGCATTGCTATTTCCCTAATTACGAAATACTGGAAAAATAGCTCCCAGCTGAGCCCCAATGAATGGTGGAATCATGTCTGTCTCTACAGTAAATATGAACAAGTACCTCGTATGTTTGCTTCCCCCATTCAGACTCCTCATCATCGGTCTAAATGGAAGATGCTCAATGACTATGTACATTCTGCTCAATGCTCTCATATGACTGTCTAAATTTGTATATACCTTTGTCCCATGATTATTCTGTATCGCAGATACTCTTTTGATTGTTTTGATGTATAATCACTGTTGTTTGGAAGCGCTCACATGCTGACATAATCAGCTAGAGAAGAAGCGTGGGGGTGGGGGGTAATGGGGTTTACTTTCTTTATTGTATAATTGTTTTGTCTTCTTTGGTGTGTTGTTTCTTTTGTTTGTTGCAAAATGAAAATAAAAGTTTAAAAAAAAGAACCACCGCTTGGCAGCCCTATCCTGACCCTAAGTATCCCACATCTGTTGCAAGTTTACCATTCTGAGGTGGAAGACTGTCAGGTCAGGTGGTCCCCTCTTTGGGCTCTAGGCATGTGCCTGTGCCTTAACCCTGTCCTACAGCCCAGTCTCTAAGACATGTGCATCCTGGAGAAAAAAAGCTTTTACTTTTTTCCTCCTTTGCATAGCTTTTGATTTAGAATTGATTTCAAACTTTTGCAAGTGCAGACAATGGATACAGAATTAATCACTTGGTCAGATTATGCTACCATAACACTGAAGTGCCTATTAAATTCAGTAGCAATATTTATGAGGAGCTGGAAAATGAATGATTACTTATTGAAAGTTGCTTCTATTTGTGAGTCTACTGAAGCTTATACTGAAGAGGATTTTTGTTATAATGGTTGATAACATAGAATATGGCAACAATGGGAAGGTTATTGCTAGCACCTATTGGATAAAGCAAATCTGGGCATTGGAGCAAAAAGAAAAACTTTTCCAGCTGCTAAAAAAGGCCTTGGGGAGCATTGGAGCAATACAGAGTTGATAAGATGAGAGCGTAAACAAGAGGTATGTTTTTAAGGAGCCTTTTTATGAATCAGCATCGCCACTCCGTCAACAATGAGCCGCCTGACTGAAGACTGAATACAGTTTAGGACAATTATCCAGAGGGCCGCCATGAGTAGATACCGACTCGACGGCACTTAACAACAAGAATAGGTGCTGTAGCTGTTGACATTAACAGCTATAGTGCAATGGGGGGAGAATAGGTGGGGACTCCACCTCAAAGTAAATCCAAAAGTAGTTACCGTCTAGTAACTTTTAGCATAGCAAATAGGGTAGCACAGTTAGAGCACAGTAATGAAACTTCCTCTGCTCTGAGTGAATGGGACACTGCTAAGAGCATCCCCAACAGTTAATGCACAAGTGTTTCAGTTACCACATAGGATAAACTTGGCAACTAATGGGTGACTACTACAAACATTTACCACACTTTAATGAATAGGGGCTTAAATATATAAATGGGCAGAACTAAATTTATTAAGGTTCAGGTTTAGAAACTGAAGTGGAGGAGTAGCCTAGTGTTTAGAGCACAAACTTGATAACCGAGAGACCAGAGTTCAGTTCCCACCAGCATGCCTTGTAGCCTTGGGCAAGTCACTTAACCTTCAATTGCCTTGGAAGAAAGGCCTGGCAATCTACTTCTGGTCACACTGCCAAGAAAACTCAGGAGCTGCTGGGTCACTAGGAGTCAGCATTATTTATTATTTTTATTTAATTATTTACATTCTCTTATATACTGCGCTATTCTGCATCAGTGCGGTTTACATTGAACAAACTGAAATTACATTGAACAGGGTATTATAACTTGGAGATAACTATTTTACAGGGAACATGGGCTATAGAGGGTTAAGTGAGCATTGGCTCAAAAGACATTGCAGGTTGGAAATTATGATTAGGAAATTGAGGCAAATATGCTATGATAAAGGGACTCTTACACAGATTAAAAACTGAGTGGAACAATAATTGGACATCTTCCATTAGGAGGAGATGAAACACAATATCAAGAATATCTGTAGCACTTCTGCTGAGTATTGAAAGCTGTGATGTTCTATGAGGGTAATTTTCTTAGGGTTGCCTACAATTATGCATGCGTTTACACATGGAAAGCATGGTAGTTTAGTAGTTTCTACATGTAAACGGCCATTTTTGTGCATAATGTAGTTGGTTACTATTCTCTAAGTACACATGTTGGACCAATGCTGTGTATTTTTGCTGTAGGCATGTTCATGGGCAGAGCGTAAATTTGCACACGTAAGTTATAAAATATTACAACAAGAATCTAGGCATAGACATTTACACCAGCCATAGGGTAGGTGTAAGGGCTTGTGTTGTGGGACACTTACACACCTATTTTATCAAGTCCACACGTGTTTTACTTTATAAAACAGGCGCATGAAAATGTTTCTAAGCCTAGGCAACCCTTGTAAAATTACCCTCTACATGGGCTATTAACAATGAGGGAGAAACTAAGAACAATTTTAGTTTTTTGGAAATCCCAGTGGTATACAAAATTTGTTGTGCAGTTAGTTTATAGTTAGGCATGGTTTAATCGGACAAAGCCAACATGAATTTAGCCAAGGAAAGTCTTGTCTCGCTAATCTGTTTTTTTTTTTTGAAGGTGTGAATAGACAGGGTGTACCAGTTGACATATTGAATCTGTATTTTCAGAAAGCCAATTTTCCTCTTCCTACCAATCCTTTCATCTTGCTGCTCCTTATGCCTGGAACAAACTACCCGAGTCTGTAGGTCAGGCTTCATCTCTGTCCCTTTTCAAATCCATGCTAAAGACTCACCTCTTTGAGGCTGCTTTTGGATCCTGATCCACTTATCCTCTTATGTGTCTCCTTACCTTTCCCTAGTTGTATCCTTGTCTTCAGCTGTGGTATTGTCTGTCTTGACTAGATTGTAAGCTCTGACCATCTTTATATGTATCTGTACAGCATTGCCTAAGCCTTGTAGCACTATATAAATGTTCAGTCGCAGTAGTAATAGTATTGCCAAGCAGTCCCAACACCATTACCTCTCATACTAGATCCTGTTCCACTAAGACCTAGATCTAAAATAGCTTTTGCTCAAGTCAATAGATGAACCAGATGCTGCATGAAGCAGTAATTTATTTCATCTAGAAACTTTATGTCCAGATAGGAGGAGGGGTGGAGCTATATGTTAAAGAGGACCCCTCTTTAGACCCCTGCCCTGCTTTTTGGATAAAGGAGTTACGATCAGACATCAGTCCTTTTATAGCTAGGCTCATGGACTGCTCCTTCACAACAGGTACATTCCCCCAATCACTTAAACGCACCTCCATTAGACCACTTCTAAAGAACAATAAGCTCGACCCAAAGAAGGCAGACTCATACAGACCGATATCAAGCATTCCACTTCTGGCCAAAATTATAGAAAAAGATGTCCAAAGACAAATCCAAGAACACATTGAAGCTTCCGCTCCGCTTGATCCCTGTCAACATGGTTTTAGAGAGGCACATGGGGTTGAAACACTCCTCACCACGCTCTTTAGTAATATAATGACTGGTATTGACAACATCCATCACGTATGTGTCCTCATTTTCATGGACATAGCAGCCGCTTTTGATTCAATAAGCCAAGAGCTCCTCCTGCTACGTCTCAAGGAGAAGGGGATACGCGACACAGCACTAGAATGGTGCAAATCGTATCTCTAAGATAGATGGCAGCACGTACGATCAGGGGCCTCAACATCAGAGCCATTTCACCAGAATCAAGGCGTCCCACAAGGATCCTCCCTCTCTGCGCTGATGTTCAAAATATACATGCAGCCTATATGCGATATTATCCGATCTTTCAATGTGAATTGCTTAATATACGCTGATGACGTTTTCCTTTACATGCCATTCTCGACAGAAAACCTAGACCTCTCCCCACTGACAGACTGTTTCAACGCAGTGTCCATCTGGCTCCAAACCCAAAATCTTCGAATTCAACATAAGAAAACAGAGGTCCTATTTATCACAAGGAACCCAAACTTCATCACTCCACCCTATCTAAAGGTCAAGGAAGCAGAACTTCTCACCAAACCCACTATCAGATACCTTGGAGTCACCTTAGACCAGCGGCTAGACATGAAGATGCACATAAGCAATATAGCACGAGCAGTATACCATAAGATCCGATCTCTCCGGCACCTATGCTCCTTGCTAGAACCGGATGACTTCCGGACAATCTATCAAGCCTTGATCATACCGCATTTCGACTATGCAAATGCCATACTGCAAGGCCTCCCGCAGTCCACTCTACACCCACTACAGCTCGCGATGAACTCAGCAGCAAGAGTCCTTCTGGGAGCATCCAGAAGTGACCACATAACCCCCATCTTGAAACAGCTCCACTGGCTCCCCATACATGCCAGGATCACTTTCAAAACCTTACTGCTAACCTTCAAAGCCATCAATGGGCTCTCTTCCTCATCTCTAACAGAGCTCAAACAGAGAAACCCCCCTAACAGATCTAGAAGGTCAGCAACGGTAAACACACTAATAGTCCTGAAAGCAATAACCCAGTGCAACCAGACAACAGTAAACAGAGCATTCAAATTCTGTGCACCTAGATGCTGGAACACCCTCCCACCCAGCATCCGAGCAATTTCTGATCTAGCACAGTTTAGGAAAGCACTAAAACATCATCTCTTCCTTTTATGTTACTCGGAAGACAGTACCACCAGAGCCCCTTCAACTACAAAGTACAAAGGAAATATTCTATACTAGATTGCCAAGATGTAAATAGTTACCCTAGTTATGATCCAAGTTCAATTACCTGTTCGTTGTAAACACAGATCAACTTTGAAATGTGTAAGTTCTGAGGTTCCATGTGAACCGCACTGATGCTGAATAGCGCGGTGTATAAGAAAATGTAAATAAATAAATAAATTGAGTCAAAGAGGATAAAGGTTTTGCAGGAAATAAAATATGCTGTAGAATCTTTATAGATAGAAATTCCATGTAAAAAGGGGAAGGGAATGGCAGTGTGGGTATACAACCACTCGCCTGGCCAGAATGAACAGGCAGATGATGAAATGCTAAAAGAAATTAGGGAAACTTGCAAAGTTTACAACACAATAGGACATTTCAATTACCCCAGTAGTGACCAAGTCAATTGTACATGCCTTTTTGAAATCTCACACTATTATTATGTTGTAAACTTTGCAAGCTTGGGCCGGATGGTATACATCCAAGGGTGTTGAAAGAACTGAAATATGAGATTGCAGAACTGCTATCAGTAATCTGTGAACTATCATTAAAATCATCTCTAATACCTGAAGATTGGAGGATCGCCAATGTAACCCCAATTTTTAAAAAAGGTTCCAGGGGTGATCCGGGAAACTACAGACCGGTGAGCCTGACGTCAGTACCGGGAAAAAATGGTAGAAACCATCATAAAGAATAAAATTACTCAGCATGTAGATAGTCACAACCTAATGGAAGACAGCCAACGTGGCTTTAGACAAGGAAGATCTTGTCTTACTAATCTGTTATGTTTTTTGAAGGAGTGAATAAACAGGTGGACAAAGGTGAGTCGGTTGATATTGTGTATCTGGACTTTCAGAAAGCCTTTGACAAGGTCCCTCATCAGAGACTTTTGGCAAAACTAAAGAGTCATGGGATAGGAGGCAGTGTACTATTGTGGATCAGGAACTGGTTAAAAGATAGAAAGCAGAGGGTAGGGCTAAATGGGTTCTGTGCTGGGTCCGCTGCTTTTTGACATATTCATAAATGACCTGGAAAGTGGAATAACGAGTGAGGTTATCAAATTTGCAGATGACACAAAACTATTTAAAGTTGTTAAAACCCAAGAGGATTGTGAAAAATTGCAAGAGGATCTTGATAAATTGGAAGACTGGGCATCAAAATGGCAGATGAAATTTAATGTGGACAAGTGCAAGGTTATGCACCTAGGGAAGAACAACCCAAACTATGGTTACACGATGCAAGGTTCCACATTAGGAACCACCACCCAGGAAAAAGATTTAGGCGTCATTGTGGATACCATGTTAAAACCCTCGGCCCAGTGTGCAGCGGCGGCCAAGAGAGCAAATAGAATGCTAGGTATGATAAGGAAAGGAATGGAAAATAAAACAAAAGAGATTATAATGCCTCTATATCGTTCCATGGTGAGACCACACCTTGAATATTGTGTGCAATTCTGGTTGCCGTATCTTAAAAAGGATATAGCGATTTTAGAAAAGGTACAGAGAAGAGCCACCAAAATGGTAAAGGGGATGGAAGGATACTCCTATGAAGAAAGGCTAAAAAGGTTAGGGCTCTTTAACCTGGAAAAGAGACGGCTGAGGGGAGATATGATAGAAGTCTATAAATTAATGAACGGAGTGGAACGGGTAAACGTAGATCGATTGTTTACCTTATCAGAATATAGAAAGACTAGGGGACATGCAATGAAGCTACAAGGTAAACTATTTAAGACTAATAAAAGAAAATATTTTTTCACTCAACGTGTAATCAAACTCTGGAATTTGTTACCGGAGAATGTAGTAAAGGCTGTTAGTGTAGCTGGGTTTAAAAAAGGTTTGGACAAGTTCCTGGAGGAAAGGTCCATAAACCATTATTATTAAGAAGTGACCGAAGATATCAATGCTTGACCCAGTACAAGCATTGTGGAACTGGTGTCTCTTGGGGAAACTGCTAGGTACATATGACCTAGATTGGCTACTGTTGGAAACAGAATACTGGGCTTGATGGACCTTGGTCTGACCCAGTATGGCATATCTTATGTTCTTATGTTCTTATGTTCTATGCTGGTGACGAATACTGTGTATATCATAAATTGACAGAAGAACAAACCAGTCAGTACTAGAGGAGATCAAACCTAAGCATTCCTTAGAAACTCAGATGACAAGACTTCAACTTTCATACTTTGGACACATTATGCGAAGAGAGAGATCATTGGAGAAAAATATAATGCTTTGCAAGGTAGAAAGTCACTGTAAAAGAGGAAGGGCGGCAGTGAGATGAATCAATACAATAACAGCAGCTATGGATACCACTCTATCAACAATGAGCCGCTTGGCTGAAGACCAAAGAAAGTTTAGGTCAACTATCCAGAGGGCCACCATGAGTTGACACTGACTCAATGGCATTTAACAACAACACATTTGGACATTGAGGGGTTGAATTGCAAGGGTGCCAATAATGTTGACCACAACTGTAGATGGATTGCAAGTACAAATGTACAAGTGGGCATGGTTTGGGCATGGATAAGGCATGATTTAGACTGGCCTGAAATATCAGTGTGTATTCTCCATTTTAGAAAGGGAATATGTGAATACCAAACATTTTGGATGTCATCCTTCTCCCCTGCCCAGAGGCATGCACAAGTGCCAGCTTGAAGAGACTGATGCAAAGGCCGAAATCAATATCCTTCCTTGATAACCCCCTGACATCCATACCCCTCCTCCTCAATCACCCTCCCAACAGCCATCAGCACCCCCAATCACCCTTCCTGTAACCTTAAGCCCCCCTGATCACCCCACACAGAGAAACCCTCACCCCCTGCTCTTGTTGAGGTCCCTAGTGGTCCAATGGAGTGATTCCCAGTTGCTCCTAATCCATGCAGCCTGTGGGTTTCAAAATGGCATCCTTGACCTCTAGTATCGCAAGAGATCAAGGATGCAGTTTTGGAACCCACAACCACATGTGGCAGAAGCAAGAGTTGATTTCTCCTACTCCTTCTGGACAAGCAGGAATCCACAGTAAGAGCTAGGGGTGGGATCAAGGGGTGGGGTCTTTTCTGCAGAACAGCTGATGGATGAAGGAAGGGTGATTGGGGGAGCATGGGAAGAACATGTCCTGCTGGTATAGGAGGGGATTAGGAACGAGGGGGATTGATGCTGTTAGGAGCAATAATTTTAAAAAAACTTTCCCATGTAAAACTGGGAGAGAGCAGAATGCATTTTTTCACATGTGCAGTTTTTTTAAAATTTCTGCTACTGCTAGATGTGCTGGTAGATCAACGTGCAGTCCTGCATGAACTTACATGTCTTTCAGAAGAGGCTCTGTGTTTGGCAGAACCTTTGTAAAGAACAGGGGGAGGTTTCCAAATCCCAACATGGATGCCTTAATTCCTCTCCCCACGAGCTATCTAAAATGTGCCTGAATGACTTTAATATGAACATAAATGAAACCAAAATTATAGGGCCCAATTTTTGAAGGCCTTTACATGGCTAACTTCCCTAGTTACCTGTGTAAAGGCCTTATCTGTAATTTTCGAAGGGCACTTACATGAGTAGTGCCCTTCGAAAATCCTGGATAAGTCCCTAACATGCCCAGATGCTATGTGGGTAGCATCGGGGCATGTTAGGGGTGTTCCTGGGTGGAGCAGGTGCGGACATTAGTGCTACATGGGTAGCAGTGATTTCAATGCACCCGCATAGCCCTCTGCGCCTTAAAGATACATCCCCGCTATTCATCCCGCTGCCACCCCAGTGCAAAGGCGGAGGTGGGAGGGGGCAATGAGGAGGTGGGGCAAGGGCAGGGTGAGGGCAGGGCATGTACAGTGCGAGACCCAAGATGTACAGGGCCAATTCAGAGGTTGGCCCTGTACATCCGAGGTTGACTAGGTAGACAGGGGACTTATTCCACCTCTGAGATGGACTAAGTCCCCCTGGATGTCGGGGGGCAACAGCGGATGGCATGGACACAGGGCCGGCCTGTCCATTGAGCAAGAATGTTTTTTGCACAGGGCCCCGCGTTTCAGGGGGCCCCGCACAAAAAACATCTTGCATCAGCCCAACTAGGTTAAAAAAAAACACAAACCGGCTGCTGCTTCTGCTGCCGCTGCCGCCACCGCCATGACAGCGGCAGAATCGAGCAAGCCGCGGGGCCCCACCTGCCCTGCAGAGTCCTCCATGCGGCCTCAGCGTCGGCTGTCAGAGCCACACGAAGAGAGAGGGCTTCTCCTCTCGCGGCTCTGTTAATCCCGCCACGGGGCTGATGGGATTTCCCCCCATAGCCCATTACCAGTCCTAACCCCCATCAGCCCCGCGGTGGGATGAACAGAGCTGCGAGAAAGGGAAACTCTCCCTTCGTGCGGCTCTGAAAAGCCCACGCTGAGGCCACATGGAAGACTCTGAAGGGCAGGGGGGGCCCCACGGGATGCTTGATTCTGCCGCTGCCACGGCAGCAGCAGCCGGTTTGTGTTTTTTTTAACCTAGCTGGGCTGATGGGGGGGGGATGGGGTTAGGACTGGTAATGGGCTATGGGGGGTTAGGACTGTTAATGGGCTATGGGGGGGCTTAGGACAGGTAATAGGCTATGGGGGGCTAAGACTGGAAATGGGCTGATGGGGGGTTAGGACTGGTAATGGGCTATGGGGGGGTTAGGACTGGAAATGGGCTGTTGGGGGTTAGGACTGGTAATGGGCTATGGGGGGGCTAAGACTGGAAGTGGGCTGATGGGGGCTTACGACAGGTAATGGGCTGTGGGGGGGCTAAGACTACAAGTGGGCTGATGGGGGGCTTATGACTGGTAATGGGCTATGGGGGGCAAAGACAGGAAAATGGCAGATGGGGGGTTAGGACTGGAAGTGGGCTGATGGGGGGGTTAGGACTGGTAATGGGCTATGGGAGGGCTAAGACGAAGTGGGCTGATGGGGGGTTATGACAGGTAATGGGCTGTGGGGGGGCTAAGACTACAAGTGGGCTGATGGGGGGCTTAGGACTGGTAATGGACTATGGGGGGGCTAGGACTGGTAATGGGCTGATGGGTGGGTTAGGACTGGAAGTAGGCTGATGGGGGGTTAGGACTGGTAATGGGCTATAGGGTGGGGGGCTGACTGGAAATGGGCTGAGGGGGGGTGTTAGGACTGGTAATGGGATGATTGGGGCTTAGGATTGGTAATGGATTGTGGGGGGGGTAAGACTGAAAATGGGGTGATGGGGGGTTAAGACTGGTAATGGGCTGTGTGGGGTAAGACTGACAATTGGCTGATAGGGGGTTAGGACTGGTAATGGGCTATGGGGGGCTCGGACTGGTAATGGGATGGGGGTTGCTAGGACTGGAAATGGGCTGAGTGGAAGGGGTGTTTGAACTGCAAATAGCTGATGGGGACAGGGGCTTGGAATGGAAATGGGCTGAGTGGAAGGGGGGGCTTGAATTGCAAATAGCTGATGTGGAGGGGGGCTTGGAATGGAAATGGGCTGTGAGGGGAGGGAGCTAGGACTAGAAATGGGCTGAGTGCGGGGGGGCTAGGACAGGAAATGGGCTGATGGAGGGGCCAGGATAGGACTGGAAATGGGCTGTTGGGGGGTGCTAAGGTTGGAAATGGGCTGTGGTGGGGGCTTGAATTGAAATAGACTCATGGAGGGGCTAGAACTGGAAGTAGGCTCATGGGGGGTTTGGATTTGAAATGGGCTGAGTGGAGGGGAGCTAGGATTTGACATGGGCTGATGGTGGGGCTAGGAAAGGACTAGAAATGAGCTGATGGGGGCTGGGATTGGAAATGAGCTGATGGAGGGACTCGGATAGGACTGGAAATGGATGGGGGAGCTAGGACTGGAAATGGGCTGATGGTGGGGCTAGGATAGGATTGGAAATGGGCTGATGGGGGGCTAGGACTGGAAATGGGCTGATGCAGGGACTAGAAGGGAGCAGATGCTGGGTGGGTCTGGAACTAGAAGGGAGCTGATGTTGGGGGAGGATTAGAATGGGATGGCGCTGGGAGAGTGAAATGGAGATGGAAAAATATTTTGTGTGGGAGGGAAGATAAATCTACAATTGGTCGGATATTGGGAGAGTAAGTGGGGATTGAGGATGGAGGGGTAAAATTTGAGTGGATGAAATAGGAATGAGGAAAGAGCAAAAGGAGAAAGATTAGTATGTTAAAGCAGATGTAGAGAGAGAATGGAAAAAAAAACTAGAAGAGAGAAGAAAGGACAAATGGACAGCAGATGGAGAGTTAGCAGAAGACACGAAGAAACTAGAAGAAAGTGGCTGGAACGATTGTAACAAAAACAATGCACAAAAGGTAGAAAAATATCTCTTTATTTTGAATTTATTAACTGGAATATGTCAGCTCTGGGAAATGTGCATCACTAATGTCTGTGCTTTGTTTAGTACAAGAGGAAATTAATTTATAGTTTTATTTCTACAGTGTTGTACATTCCAAGTTTGGCTTTTGGGGTTCCCAGTTTAATTATTGTCTTCCTGTTTCTAAATTGTGATTCCTTGTTTGGTGATGGTCTATGTTCTGCATGTGTAACTGAGCTGAGGTATTCTGTTCATATAATTCCTATTTGACATTGCCACTTGTTCTCTTTCCCCAGTAAGTCATGTATTGTTATTCTCTGAAATGTATTGGTTTGATATTTGCAGTGTTGCCTTTTGATAGTTAGGGTATGGTGCTTTGTGAGTCCTGGTAGTGCTGTTAGGATACGGCGGGTTTGCTATGGGTTCTAAATGGGCAGTGTTTGTAGTAGTTTCTAATGTGCCTGGTGGTTGGTACTGGATTATAGTAATGTAGAAATCTTTTATTTATTTATTTATTTAATGGTATTTCTATCCTGCCTTTTCCTTTAATCAAGGCGGTTACACAGCAAACAATCAATTGAATTGTAATTGGGTTCAAGGTGTGCATATAATGTACAGTGAATTGTGGGTGTGTTGATTAGTGTGTGCTATTTACATCATGAGCTTTATACAGTGAATGTACAAGGAGCGTGCGGGTAAGTTGTTAGTCCATGGTTGGAGGACTTAATATGTGTTCAGGCTGTAGTGCTCCAGGAATAGCAGAGTCTTTAGTTGTTTCCTAAAGTCCTTAGTGTCCTTTTAGTCTTTCTTTATCCATACACTCATTAAGAGGCATGTTTACTAAAAGTTAGTGTATGATAACACTATGCAAATATTTATGCAAATGAGGCACCTTATGCAAATGAGGCCCCACACCTAGTCTCCGCACATGGCCCTGCACCCCCTTGGGCCGCCCCTGCATGGACAGACAGGTGAGGGGCGAAGGGGGTTCCCTGTAACCCGACTCTGACAATGGGAGGTCAGATCAGGGGTCGGGATGCAGGGAAAGAGCATTTTGGGTCAGTGGCCAGGGATCACAGCTCCATAATGGAGCCACAGTGCCATGGCAATGAGACGCCATAGCACTGTGGCTCCATTATGGGGCCAGGCTGAGTTAGCTAAGTGTGTGGCTGGGCGTATGGCTGATCAGAATCGGGGCCTGGGCTGCACGTCCAGGCCATAGGCCAAATTCTGATCCCATGGGCACATCTTGCCCCTTGTGGGATCAGAATCGGGTCTACCTCTGTATGCCCTGATTCAGATTGGCCGTACAACCAGTACAGAATCAGCCTCTAAGAGGCCAATTCAGAATGGGGCATGTCCAGCCCTTCTGAATGTCCAAATTCTGGATGGGACAGATCTGCACCCGTGGAGCTAGATGTTCCTGCACCCAGAAGCAGAGGGTCTGGATGTGTCAGCTGTGCCCTGATTCTGTGCCACTGGATGCCCAGGAAGCTCCTCATCTAGGCCACCCTATGCTCCTGCATGGAGCCCAGTGCCATGGCATCCACAGCATGCCTCTGACAGTTCCTTTTCCCCGCCACCCAACCCCCAATCGGGCCTGCCACGGCCTGGATTGCACTGCAGAGATCCCCTCCTGCACCACACCTCATCAGTGTTGCCCTCCAGCATCAGGTGGACTTATTCCCCATCTAAGTTAGCAACCCTGGACATACAGGGCCATGACCAGAATCTGCCCAATATGTCCAGGATCAGGGTCTTGCCTCCTCCCTGCTCATGCTGCTCCTCCAGGTCACCCCCTCCCACCCTCATCCAGAGCTCCCTGCACATTGGCATTTAGCAGGGATGTGCATCCCTGCTCAACACTGTCAGAATCTACCTCTAAGGGGGTCATTTTGGAAGCCCAATTTGTTCTTTGGACATCTGAAAATTGCCATAGAGAGCCTCCAGAAACATTTTAGAATCCTACTCTGGAGATGTCCAAGTCTGAATGGGGGTATGATGGAATCAGGCCAGGCCTTTCCTAGGAACCTGGACATCCCCACATTATTGCAGAAACATCTGGCATCGCATTTAAGTTTAGACCTGCTTGTTTTGGCTGAAAAACCATCCAGACGGTGTAGAGGAGAAAGTACTCTGCCATCCCCAGTACAATTTCAATGATAGTAGCAGTGGGATTTGAACCATGGTTGTCTTTTTTCTAGTCTACTACTCTAACCATTAGGCTACACTAGACATCCAGCTTTTGGAATGTGGTTCTGAGAATGTCTATGTAGATTCCCCCGCAGATATCCATCTTGGGCATGTCCAAGTTTGTGAAATCATGTCTGCACCTGGTCGTGCTTGCTTTCTTTTCAGATGTGGCTTAGATGTCCCTTCTAAGATTCTCTTCCATATTTTTCTTCACTTCTTTGTAACATGAAAGCAAGACCTTAGATAAAGGTCACTCTACCAAATCTCCTGGTTTGGCAGAACAGTGGCCACTAAAATGAATGTGTTGCTATTCTTTATTTTATCTTTGAAATGCATTCAGTGTTTCCAATTTAGGTTTTAAAATAAATAAATAAATATTAGAATTCCCCTGAAAAAGCATGGGCCCAAAGTTTATAGAAATCTTTGTGCGTTCATATAAATAGGGTTAGTGGGTCATGAATGGGCTGGCAGCACCAAACGTTCAGGTTCACTATTTGTTCATAAATTGCAAGAAAATTGTTCATTAGATGAATAGAAACCCCTGACAACCAATGCATCCAGTGAGAAAGGGAGCTGTGAAGGACAAGAATTTCTTGGTGCTTTTATCAACATTAACGTTTAGGAAGCAGACAAATATAAAGCACCCTATTATTTCCCCAGTGGTTGATACTGTAAATGATACTGTATTTCACGTGAGTTTCAAATGACACTGTTATGGAACAACCTCAATCTTCATTAATGCTTGTCTAGAACCTATTTCTCTTTAGGGAAATAATTGAAAGTTTTAAGTGCAGGATGCTTCTTCAATAACATGGCTCTCTTGACCATGAAGGAACAGCACACCTGTCCTGCAGTGTATCCAGTAAGCAGGTAATTTTAACAATGTCAGCATATCTGCAGTCTGCAGTATTTGTTACTAGAGTACTTTGTACTGATTTTCAAAATAAAAATACCCATGTACTTTTAGATAGGAAATTTTGTACTCTTTATTGTACAAATCCTGCTTCTCCCACTGACACTGTTTTTGACTTTTGACAAATTATTTCATCCTCTTTTACCTCAAGTACAACTAAATTGTAAGTTGATTAGGACAGGTAAGTAACTCATCTACACAAATATATAACTTGACTTGAGCTTGGATTTAGAAAAGGAGAGTAATAAATCTAAACTCCAAACCCAAATATTTTTTTCCATGAAAACTAGGCGGGGGTCACATGATGGCATGAGCAGGTGAGAACGTTTCTCTGCCTGATCCAAGGCTGCCACTGCTTAAATGGTGTTTTATTGGCAGATTACCCCTCTAAATTGATTCTAGACCAATTTCTCTGATAAATTATGATGTGAAATTGCTTGCTTTCATTTGGCCTGGAGAATGAGGAACATTCTGCCCACGTTAGTGGGGCCAAGTCAAGTGGGATTCATCTAGGACTGTATTGTGGCACCTAAAATTACTCAGCTGTTGGTCGCAATGGAGCATTGGGGTCATGAGAGCATGTCATGTCTTCTTGCAAGTTTTGATGCCAAAAATGTGTTTGACAGAGTCTCATGGGTTTATATGTTGCAGATCCTGCAGAGATTTGATTCCTAAGGGGATTTTCTGCCTTGGGCCCAAGTACTTTATAATCAACCCCAAGCATGTATTTCAGGATTGCTGTTAGAGTCATTTAGTTTGGAATGTGTTATGTGGCACAGATGCCCCCGTCTTCTCTCCTATTTTTTTAAACTCTAAAACCATTGTTGCAAGCTTCAAAGAGAATCTCCAAGGGTTACAGGTCTCCAGCTGAGGAGATAAGAAATTAAACTTTTGTGGATGATCTGCTTTTAAGCCTTACTACCCAAAGTCCTTGTTGTGTGCTCTGCAATTAATCAAGGACTTTGGGCAGTTTTTGGGACTGAAGATCAATGAGAGTGTCGTTAGCGCTGGATGAGAAGAAAGAAAGACAAAACTGGCCAGGGGCCTTTCCATTGCAATAGGCAGATGAGCAAGTGCATAACTTTGGACTTGTCCTCATTAAATTTAGCCTGGCATTTGGATGCCCAGTCTCCCAATTTTTCAAGGTTCTCTTGCAATTTTTCACAAGTTTCTTGTGATTTAACAACTTTGAATAATTTTGTGTCATCTACAAATTTGATCACCTCACTTGTTGTACCCATTTCCAAGACATTTATGAAGATGTTAAAAATCAGTGGGCCCAGAACAGATCCCTGTGATTACTTCACTATTCACCTTTCTCCACTGAGAAAAATGGCCATTTAGCCCTACTCTCTGCTTTCTATCTTTTAACCAGTTCCCAATCTACAATAGTACACTGCCTCCTATTCTATGACTTTTTAGTTTTCTCAAGAGTTTCTCATTAGAGACCCTGTCAAAGACTTTCTGATAATCCAAATACAGTATATTAACCAGTTCACCTTTATCTGTTTATTCACACCTTTGAAAAAAATACAGAAGATTAGTGAGACAAGACTTTCCTTGGCTAAATCCATGTTGGTTTTGTCCCATTAAACCATGATTAACTCTATGTTGAGTAATTTTGTTATTTATAATGTTTTCTATTATTTTGCCCAGCACAGACATCAGGATCAGCAGTTTGTAGTTTCCGGGATCACCCCTGGAACCCTTTTTATTTATTTATTTGTGTATCTTTTATACCACTCTATCATGTGATCAGGGTGGTTTACATTACAAACAACAGTATTATATTATAACGTTTTAAACAATTACAGGTAACAAGCATGGATGTCTATTACAATCACTGATATATATATATATATATACATAATTAATTTGCAACTCTTTTTTTAACTTATTTACAATTTTCATATGTAATTATGTTTTCAGGTGTATCTTTTCACTCCATTCATGTTCACAGAAAACAGTATCAGAGCTTTGTTACTTAGGATGGGATTGGGAGGAAGGGAGAGGGGTAGATGGGAGAGGGTTAGAGTTTGAGAATGTTGAATTGGTTTCTGGTTATTATGTTGGGTCAATGATGATATTTTCTTCATTATCGCCGAAGTGCTCAATGAAAAGAAATGTTTTGAGTTGGGCCCAGAAGGTAGCCCGGTCGGTTATAACTCTAATTCTATCTGGCAAAGTATTCCATAATGATGAGGATACATTTTTGAAGGCTCTGGTACTGGTGTGTTGTTTTGTTTTGCAGTATTCAGCTGGGATTACTAATGTATTTGTCATTCGTCCTCTACATTGGCGATCGTTAGGCGTAGTACTGATTAATTGTGATAGGGTTGTGAGAGCTATATTTCTGATAATTTTGAAAGTTGTCATTATTTTTTTGTATTTGATTCTGCTATGGACTTAACCAGTGGAGCACATGTAGTATTGGTGTTATGTGTTCTGACTGGCGTGAATTGTAAATAATGTGAGCAGCCACATGATTGGGCCATTTGAAGACTGTGTAGTGTTTGTTTAGGTAATCCTTGTAGGAGACTATTACAGTAGTCTATGCAAGGGAATATCATGGCTTGTAGTACCGTGATACATTTTTACAAATTGTCGTTATGCTGGCCACTCTCCAATCTTCAGGTACGATAGATGATTTTAATTAGTGCACAGTTTACTAATAATAGGTCTGCAATCTCATTTTTCATTTCTTTCAGAACTTGAGGATATATATTATCCAGTCCATACAGTCTACTCTTTAGTTTATGAAATTGCTGTATTACATCTTCCAGGTTTATCAAGATTTGTTTCAATTTCTCTAATATTGCTCCCATTTCTGGCATGGGTAACTTTCCTGCATAATGTTCAGTGAAGACTGAAGTAAAGAATTCATTTTGTCTCTCCATTATGGCCTTGTCCTCCCTTAGTGCCCCTTTTACCCCTATATCATCTAATAGTCCAACTAATTCTTTCATAGGTATCTTGCTGGGAATGTACTTGAAAAAGGTTTTATTATGTTTTTTCCTTCCTGAGCAAGTTTTTTTAAATTCTCTCTTTCCCTGCCTTATCAAAGTGCTTTTGAATTTGAAAAGCTCTTATGCAGTAGCATTAAGAGCTTTTACTTAGATTTGCCAAGTGTCTGAATGGATACTGAATGGAGACTACAAGTTATTTGTAAATGTGGGGTATGTTTAGGGTGTTCTTGGGATAGGATAAAGCACAGTTACTTACCTGTAACAGGTGATCTCTGGGAACAGCAGGAATAAGTCTTCACATATGGGTATCGTCGGTACCGACGGAGCCTGCGTGGGAACGCTCCCAAGCGTCCAGTAGGAAAGTTTTTGGGAGCATCCCACAGCGCCTGCGCGCTGCCTTCCCACCTTTCCTAACTGCCTCTCTCCAGTTCGAGTTTAAAGCTGAGACAAAGAGAGAGGGAGGAAAGGAAAGATAGATAGAGAGATACAATTCCTAGGGGAGGTGGGTGGATTGTGAAGACTTATTCCTGCTGTTCCCAGAGATTACCTGTTACAGGTAAGTAACTATGCTATCTCCAGGAACAAGCAGGAATGAGTCTTCACATATGGGGACTCCCCAGCTAGAGATGCCTGGGAGATCACCCAGGTTGTGAGTCCCTGGAAAGGGCTCTACCTCCACCCATGAATCTCAGGCATCCAGTCAGGGATGGAGGGTAGGAGTTGATTAGGTATGGAACAGGTGTTTGAGAACAGCCTGACCAAACAAGGCATCCCGGCGGGAGTCCTTGTCCAAGCAGTAATGGGCTGTGAAGGTATGAACCGAGGCCCAGGTGGCCGCTCGACAGATTTGGTTGATGGACACAGAGTTTAGATGAGCCATAGAGGCTGCCATGGCCCTCACATTGTGAGCGGTGACATGGTCCTCCAGAGAAAGGTTCTTACTCTGGTAGGCGAAGGAGATACACTGAGCAATCCAATTTGACAGAGTTTTCTTAGAGACTGGAAGTCCTAAATGAGAGGGATCAAAAGTAACAAAAAGTTGAGAGGACTTTCTATGTTGCTGTGTCCTTTGTAAGTAGAAAGCAAGTGCTCTTTTACAATCCAGGGTATGAAGATTCCTCTCTGCACTTGATGCATGAGGTCCTGGAAAAAAGACAGGTAAATACACCTCCTGGTTCAGATGAAAAGGTGAGACCATTTTAGGCATATAGTGTGGATTAGTTCTGAGGACTACCTTGTCATGATGGAACCTTGTATAAGGAGGATTAGACACTAAGGCTTGCAACTCACTGATACGGCGAGCTGAGGTGACTGCAATGAGAAAAATAACCTTCCAGGAAAGTAATTTCAAGGAGGTAGTGGCTAAGGGTTCAAAGGGTGGCTTCGTAAGCTGGCCAAGAACCAGAGTCAAGTCCCATGCCACTGGAGGTGGTCTAATGGGAGGTTTAGTCAAAAGAAGGCCTCTCATGAATCTTGCTATAAGAGGATGAGAGGAAATAGGATGTCCATTGAGAGGCTTAAGGGATGCTGAAATAGCACTCAAATGGACTCTGATTGAATTCGTTTTAAGGCCTGCATGGGATAAATGCAGCAAATACTCTAGTAAAGAATTCATAGGTATTGCAAGAGGGTTAAGACCCTTCTCTGCACACCAAATGGTAAACCTCTTCCATTTAAAAGCATAGGAACGTCTGGTGGAAGGCTTTCTGGAAGCATGAAGGATATCCTTCACTTGCTGAGAAAGAGGTAAATCTTGAAGGTCTAGGCCTTCAGCAACCAGGCCCTGAGATGAAGAGACTGGGGATTTGGGTGCCACAACGTTCCCTCCTCCTGGGAGAGGAGATCTGGAGCAGACCCCAAGTCCAGGGAGGGAGCTTGAGAGAGATGTAGAAGTAGAGGGTACCACACTTGGCGTGGCCAACGTGGTGCTATGAGGATCATAGACCCTCTGTCTCTCTGAAGCTTGAACAGTGTCTTGGGAATGAGGGGAATAGGTGGAAAGGCATAGAGGAAATCTTGCCCCCAATGAAGGAGGAAGGCATCCCTGGCCTGAACTCCCTGACACGGAATCCTGGAACAGAACCGGGGAAGTTTGGCATTCCATGGACTTGCAAACAGGTCTATGTCTGGGGTTCCCCAAATTCGAAAGATCCTGGCTATCTGGTCCCCATGGAGGGACCATTCGTGTGGAAGCAGAACTCGACTGAGTCTGTCTGCCCAAGAGTTTTGAACCCCTGGAAGGTACACTGCCATGAGATGGATTTGATACTCTCTGGCGAAGGCCCACAATCTCAGAGGTTCATTGCAAAGTGACAGAGAGCCAGTCCCCCCCTGCTTGTTCACGTAGAACATGGCTACTTGGTTGTCCGTGTGGATGAGGACTGTCTTGTAGCTGAGCAGGGTGTGGAAGACTCTGAGAGCCAGAAAGATTGCTCTGAGCTCTAAGAGGTTGATATGTAGAGATGTCTCCTGTGGAGACCAGATGCCTTGGGTGGAGAGATCTTGTAGATGAGCTCCCCAACCCTTTGGAGAGGCATCTGTTGTAAGGGTTGCTTGGGGTAACACCTGTTGAAAGGGGGACCCCAGCAACAGATTTTGAGTGGACTTCCACCAATGGAGAGAGGAAAAGAGGCGACTGGAGGTCGCTATTTTGTCTGACAGGCACCCTGATGCCTGGGTCCATTGGGTGGACAGAGTCCATTGAGCTGCTCTCATGTGAAGGCGAGCATAAGGAACCACATGCACAGTGGATGCCATGTGGCCTAAGAGTTGTAGCATCTCTCGAGCAGTTAAATGGGATTTTAACTGAATCTGTGAGGCTAACTGCACTAAGCGTAGGCAACGGGCCTGGGGAAGATAGGCCCTTGCAGTTGTGGTATCCAGCAAGGCCCCTATGAACTCTAGAGATTGAGTAGGGGTGAGATGGGATTTTGGAATGTTTATTACAAGTCCCAGATACTGAACAACACGCCTTGTGCAGGCCAGGGAAGTCTGGGCCTCTGACTGGGATGGAGCTCGGATGAGCCAGTCGTCCAGATATGGGAATACGAATATCCCTAGAGTGCGTAGAAATGCAGCTACTACTGCCATGCATTTTGTGAACACTCTTGGTGCAGAGGCCAGACCAAAAGGAAGCACTTTGTATTGGTAGTGCTTTCCTTGGTAAAGGAACCGAAGGAACCTTCTGTGTGTTGGATGGATGAGAACATGGGTGTACGCATCCTTGAGATCTAGAGAACAAAGCCAGTCCTGACTCTGGAGGTATGGAAGGAGAGTTCCGAGAGAAGTCATCTTGAATTTCTCCTTGCATAGAAACTTGTTTAATTCTCTGAGATCTAAAATGGGTCTGTAGCCCCCTGTTTTCTTTGGAATGAGAAAATAGGGGGAGTAGAACCCTGAGCCCTGTTGAAGAAGGGGTACTTCTTCTATTGCCCCTTGGGCAAGAAGGGTAGCAATCTCCTGACCTAGAAGGTGGAGGAGAGATGTTGGAGAATTGAATTGTTTCACCATGGTGTGAGGGGGAAGGTTTAAGAAATGAAGCTTGTACCCGTCTCTTATGATGGAGAGGGTCCATTGCTCTGCTGTGATTTGTTCCCATCTGGGAGCAAAATGAGCTAACCTTCCTGGAATGGTGAGAGGCTCTGGATGTTCTAGAGCCAGAAAGGCTAAGTTCTCTAGTGGTAAGTCAAAGGCCCTGAGGAGGCTGAAGCTGTTGGGCCGTAGCAGTCCTCGCAGCCTTAGGCTTGGCCTGTTTTGGTTGTTGCTGTCTCTTTGTAGCAAAACGACCTACAGAAGAGGCCTGACCATAAGCAGAAGAATATTTCCCTTTTTTGGGGAAAAATCCTTTTTTGAACAACCTCTTTTTAAAAGGAGCAGAAGTAGACTTTGAAAGTCTATCTAAAGCAGAATTTTCAGCATCCAGCTGGTTGGCCTTTGCTTGCCAATCTTTGCCAAACAGGTTTTTACCTGTACAAGGAAGGTTACCTAGTCCATCCTGAACCCAGGGTTCTAAATCAGAGGCTTGTAACCAAGCAACTCTGCGTGCACCTATGGCAATAGCCGAGGCTCTGCTGGCACCCTCAAAAGAGTCAAAGGCTGCACGGTTGGAAAACTTGGAAATATCCTGGGCATGTTTAAGCCAGGTGAGAAACTCTTCCCTTTTATTTTCTGACATAAAAGGAGATAAGGTTTGCAGATGATCTGTAACTTCCTTTAGAAACATCCCCATATAGAGACTATGGGAGTTGATTCTGGCTACAAGCATACTGGCCTGGAAAATTCTCCTGCCAAAGGCATCTAAGGTTCTGCATTCTCTTCCTGGAGGAGTAGAAGAGTGCCTTTTTGCACTCTTGATCTTTTTCATAGCAGACTCCACCACAATAGAGTGGTGAGGAAGCTGAGTCTTATGGAAACCAGGACAAGGAGGAACACGATACATGGTGTCCAACCTACAAGAATGAGGGGAGGTGGTAAGAGGAGTCTCCCATATGCCCAACATGTGATCATAAAGAATCTCATGTATTGGTAAAGTGGCTGCCTCTTTAGGAGCCTTAGGATATTGTAAAATATCTAATTTTTTGGCTCTAGGCTCTGTCTCAGAGGCCACTGAGATGGAAAAGCCCTTGGCCACCTCCCTGATGAAGTCTTGAAAAGACAAGTCTTCTGGAGGGGGCATTCTCCTTTTTGGAGAAGAGGGTTCCTGAGGAAGGATCCCCGATGCTTCGATAGAGGCCTCTGATTCATCAGAGTCTTCAGAGGAATCGAAGTATCGCCTGTCTGGATGCTCTCGTAGAGCCCGATACGCGTATCGGGGGGTATCAACATCGGGAGTAATCGGTACCAATTCGGTACCGATGGGCATCACAGGACAGTGTACCGCTGCCGTTGACGTCGATGCAAGCGGTACTGGCAGCAGAACCGATATCGGATCCGGTACCGGAATCGGTACCGACAACGGAGTTTGTTGCGGTACCGAAGGCGTCGCAGCTTGTATGAATGCCGTGATGGCACGCTGCATGGTCAGAATATTCTGATCCATCGACGCCACCAATGTCTGGATGTCGGTACCGGTGGGTGCTTTAAAAGTTTGGAAGACTGTTGTAGTGCAAACATGTTTCGTCACAGCCATTAAGAGAACAGTGTGGTTGTGTTTTGAGTATTGAAGAATATTCGGTTTTACTAGTTATTACTCTTGCGAGTGGGACTAATGAAATTTAGGAAGTGCACTGTGTTAATGTAGACACTTTAAGGGAGGTCGTTGATGCAATATTGGGAGATATAGTAGGTCAGTTTTGGCCACATTTTCCCACAGTCTGAGACCTCATGTGTTGTAGTAAGAGTGCACTTCCTTTTCTATCGTACCCACTGGAGAAGTTTGATTACCATTATCTACTGCATTTTTGAGATATTTGGAGTGTATCCATTTGAGTTTGATTTCTACACACTCTGCAGATTGAAACCCTTGATTACTTGTTTGTGCCCATATGGATAGGGCCAACATGCTATCCTGAAACCCCTTCTCCCATGAATAACTAGTCCCTGTATAATGCACATTAAAATCATCCATGACAACCAACTCAGGGCAATCCAATAGTACCTCACTAATCAGTTGTGATATATCCTCCATACAGTCCCTATGAGTGTCTTGGGCTCTATAAATAACCAAAACCTTGAACCTACTCCCAGTAGCCAACCACCTCAAAAGTCATTCAGTACCAGACAGTTCTCTAAGATAACTGATTCTAAACCAAGAGACAACCTCGATGACAGACCCACCGCTCCATCATTCTTACCCACCCTATCAACTCCCAATGAACTTTAGCCAGAAGGACTGAGACAACACAACCTCCTTTTGAATCCATGTTTCTGTGATTGCAAGCATGTCCCAGTTATGCTTCACCACATGTTCAGATAACCACTTCGCTTTATTCCATATAGAGAGAGCATTAATCAATGCCACATGTAACCACAGATTCACATTATCTGCCCTAGCCACCTGTAGCATCTGTAATGGTCTCTATACTTGTTCCTGACTACATACCCCATACCCCATATCAGTTTCCATAGTCTGCACTGTCAGAAAAACAATTAAATTCTCTCAGACCACTTCCCCAACCCCTTATCACAACCCTTCACCACTCAGTCCTCCCCCCAACCCCTGACTGTCCAAGTCAAAAACCATACTCATTATCAAACACTAACAACCCATATCCCACTACCATAAATCATACCCATCACCTTTTCTAAATACCCCCAAAATAATACTCAACAACAAAGACATAGTCCATGCCAGCCATTCGGTATCTAAAAGCCAAAGAAAAAACATACTAAAAAAGAATAAATGAATGTACCTTCAGTCACCTTTTGATCGCATGGAGGAGCTCAATGAGTGGCATAAGATAAGAACATAAGATAAGAACATAAGATATGCCATACTGGTCAGACCAAGGTCCATCAAGCCCAGTATTCTGTTTCCAACAGTGGCCAATCTAGGTCATATGTACCTAGCAGTTTCCCCAAGAGACACAAGTTCCACAATGCTTGTACTGGGTCAAGCATTGATATGTTCCTTTGCCATGGCCATTGCAAACCAGGTATTCATTTTCTCCATGCTTTGCGGATCCCAATACCAGTTCCTCCCGTGCAACCCTCTAACCTTACTGTGTACACACACACTCTCACTTGCAGGGATGAATCCTAGAAGACAGCAGAAAATTGGCAAAGTCCTGGCCTTGTTCCATGTATCTGACAGGAATAATGAGCACGTCTGTGGCAAAATCCGTAAACATGCATGGGGCTTTCTGGAATATGGTCTACAGTTCTCTGGGGCACGTGCAGACATCTCCATGCAAGTAAGATAAATATCCACGGGCACCGTGTATCAAAATATGTTTGTAGATATTTTTGCTACATACCTGTCTCCTGTGCACATGCAAATGGTCTATTTTGCTTCTGGAATAATCCCCCTTAGAAAATTAGAATGTTCCAAATTGAACTCAGAGGAACATTATATGAGAAACAGCAGATAGCTCAAGGTGGTACAGTATGTTTCAATTGTAAATCAGCAGATGTTCTGCTGAAAAATGAAATAGCTCACTTAAGAAATAAATGTTGTACTATGCAGTGCCTCTCTTTAAGGACCTTTTACTAAAGTGCACTGTGATTTTGCACCTAAGGCACCAACAGCATGCAAAATATAGGTCCGCTAAGTGCAAAGCCAATGCGTTAACTTATCAGGGATGGGGCGAGCATTTTCCAAGCAGTTAACACACAGCACCATGCACTAATTTGGGGCACTATTATCACGGCTGCACTTAACTCCACTTGTTGAGGTGAAGGTAATTGCACTCATGCTGACAGTTAGTACAGTATGTGGCGTTTACTCCCATGCTGACTGTGCAGCACTTACCACAGCTACTCTTCATCCATAACCCGTCCCGTTTAGCACTACAACGTGCTAGTCGCAGTTAGTGCAGAAATCGTCCTGTCATGCAACCATGCTAACAGCTGCCGTGGGCTGAAACTCATACTAACTGCATAGCACACTTTAGTAAAAATGGCCCCTAAGTGTTCCCCTAGCAGATGAAATGAATTTTCATGTCAGCCTATTTTACCTGTTAAACCAGTCATCTGTATATCGAGGATATGGGTAAGGATCATTGCTGCTGAAGTCATAACTTGCTTCTGCATTCTATAACAAAAATAAGAATTTCACTTGATTAGCAAAAAAAAAGAAAAAGAAAACAGAAAACAGAATAGAAAGACATTAAAGTAAATGAGCCCATAACTCTTCTCACACTCCACATACCCTGACTGAGGCTCATCACACTCACGGTATGTGCAAAACTAACCCCATTGGAGAATCTGTTCCCCTCCCTCCCATACTGAATTCTGTATGAGATTACATGGAAATCTTTGTTTATTGAACTTTACCTAACTATCCAAGCTTTTGCAAAGATTAAACACATAAATGTCAAAGAAGCAGTAAAGAATAAAGAATCAGGCAGAGAAGTCTGGTTCCTATCTCCCAAATCAAATATTCTTAACACCAAGGGGCCTGTTCACAGACACGTAGTAAATGTTTGCACTTGCCACATGCTAGGAGCAAAACGTAGCATAGGGTAAGTGTAAAGACTGTGTGGTAACCGTTAGGGGCATGGCTGCATCTGCCCTGCAGTCACCACACAGGGCAGACATTTACCGAATGGCAAATGCGTCTGCAGATTACACGATCAGTACGTTTGCATAGTCTGTTGATGCATTTACTTTGGTCCACTGCAGTAAAAGAAAAATAAAATCATCATCTGATGAACATCCTATACCCACTTCTATACCCTGATCGTCATTTCCGAAATCCTCCCATGCCCCCCTAATCAGCATCCTTATTTGACAGCTTGACTCCTAGCGGTAGGAATCAGAGCTGCCATTTTGAACCCAAAAAAGCAATGGGACAGGAGTATCCTGCCCCACCAGGTATAACCCACCAGAGATGCCCCAGGTAAGAGCTGGGGGGAGAGAGGATTGGATGTTGATCGGTGCTGGTGGGTGGGATCAGGATTCTGATTGTGGAATCTGTCAGACCACGACAACTGCCTGTCAGTAGAGGGGCGAACTTAACACCTTCTTTAAAGGAAGCAATAAGTGCATTGCTCTATCAGTAACTGTGAGAGTCAGCACAGGTAAATTACCATGCACCAACTGCCCATTCTCAACCCTCAACCCGCTCAATTCCTGCCCTACAACGAATCATGCACTTAGTGGGAAATTGGTGCATGCTGTCACGCCTGCATGGTAACAATTGCAACGTCAGTATGTGAAATGTTAATAGCACTAATTAGTATTTTGACTGCTTAGCTTATATTAGTGCACAGGCCCCTAAGGCACAGCAGTCTTACTAGAAACTCTTTTCCTTTAAAAACAAACTTCTACAAATAATTTTGTAAAGCTTTGAGGTGCCGGCATCATAAATAACACAGAAATTCTTTGTTATTTCCCTCGTCATCTATTTTTAATCATGTGCCACCTTTGTAGATCAAAGAACACATCAAATGACCAAAACTGGCCAATAATTATATATTGGCAAACAAAAATGGTATAAAGTTATATGATTTTATTTACAAACTAAAAATAAAGCTAAAAGAACAACCATACTCCATGAATAATTACTCTGTAATTAGTTACCCCTGTTACCTCCAGGTTATCTCGTCCTTGTTCAATGTAAAAACTCAATTGTCGTGTGACATTGCAGTATGTTTTTTGTTCAATTGTAAACCGCACTGATTTTAATAGCGCGGTATATAAGAGAAGTAAATAAATAAATAAAAATAAATAAACAACACCAATGCCTCCACATCATGACACATCAAATGTCCACCAACATCAAACTACAGAGATGCCCAATTCTCCCTCCGGCTCTCCCTGTATGTCCTGGGCATCAGGACAGGGAAAGTTGGCAGGGGGAGGGAGGGGGCAGGAATGGGGCAGGGTGGGGGCAGGCCAGCCTGGCAGCATGTACAGAGCTGATTCAGGTCATGGCCCTATATGTGCTTCCGGGCTTGTGAGGACATGCTGCTTATACCACCTCAAAGGTAGTATAAGCAGAACCTTTGGCCCAATCGGGTCTGAGGATCCACCCCCCCCCCTCCCCCGAGGCTGGGGCTGGATGAGGGGGTCCCCACTGCCCGATCCAGGCCACAGCAGGCCAGCCATGGGTTGGGCAACATGAACTGGGGGCCCGGAGCCACGGATGTTGGGGCCCCTGCGGGGAAGACATTTGTAAATGACAAACTTAGAGCCCTATGTAATACAATATGACTATTGCACCTATTGCATGCTAATTGCAAAACCTCTGGTAATTTTTGGGCGTGTTCCCAGAATTTATTTTTGCTGGGGGGAGGGTGCTATTGTGCAGTTAACGCAGAACAAAAGAGCATCACTGCATATTAATGTGAAGCAGATAATGATACTACAGAATGAAGTTAGCTACACCTCTACAAGGCACAGCCGTGTCCATTTCGTAGTCCCCTAATAGTGATTTCTCTGTTAAAGGTTTAATGTGGACTAGCGACACCAAGGCGTATGTTTACTAACCGGTGGTAGTGGTTTCCATGCGATATCGAATTCAATGGGGCCGTTGCTCCGATATCACACAGAAACCGCTACCGCCGATTAGTAAACATACCCCTAACAGTGCCACTGCATTAAACTGTTCGTGCAGTGCCATGTTAACTGTTAGCATGTGTTAATTCCCATATTAAACAGCTACAACAGCTTAATAAATAGGCTCCTTAGTATTAACAAGTATATGATGATTTTAAAAGGCATTTCTGCAAGCAAAACAGAGTATACAGTATGAGGTCCATTCTGATCGGGGCCTGTGTGGCCCGTCCAGACATCCAAAATCTGGACGGGCCGGATTTGTACCTGATTCTGCACCTGCGGGAGCTAGACATTACCGTGGAAGCATAATCAGAGCAAAGGTCTTGGACGGGCCAGATGGGCTCCGATTCTGTCACGCTGGACCTACAGCTCCCACCCTGTCTAACTCTCCCAATGCTCCTGCATGGGGTCTCGGTGCCATGGCATTCCATTTCCAAGGCACCAGGATGTCATGCAGGAGCCTGCTGCCCTGCACAGCTCCAAAACAGCTGTTCCCTGAGGGCTGGGACCGGGTGGCGGGGATCCTCCTGCCCTGCTCACCTGTTCGGGGAGGGGGGGTCTTGCTGCAATGGCCACAGACATTGGGGGGACTTATTCCACCTCTGAGGTATCTCCTCAATCCTGGACGTATAGATCCTGCAGCCGGAATCGGCCCTGTATGTCCAGGGTCATGGGCCTGCTTCTGCCCTGGCCATGCTCCTCCTCCAGCCCGCCCCCTCCCACCTCTGTCCAGAGCTCACCACACATCTCCTCTCTATGTGCTTTAGGATCAGCATCAGGCCCAAGCGTTTGGCGGAGGAAGTATATCCAAACCAGACATACATCCCTGCTAAACGCTGCTCAGAATGAACCCCAATATGTGTGTTTACTTTCTTTGGGGCAATTTTAAAAGGGCAAGTAGGCCTACTATAAAATTACTCTACCTACAACTAAAGAAGCTACATTGTCCCTTTTCTTGTTTCCTAAGTATCACATACTGCTGTATATCAAAGAAATAATGGACGTTTCTTCTGGATTAGTCAATCTTCGGCATCATTTGTCCCACTGTAGCAGCAGATAAGCATGCAATAAATAAATCCAGGAGTCTTTTCAAGGATCCAAGCCAGTTTAATGTGCACATGGCTCCAGCAATAATCAAATTCAAAATGGCTGAGCAATGGCTTCTAGTAAAACAACAACTTTTATAGCTTTCTTGTCCATTCTAAGCATAGGCAAACTTTTCATTGGTCCCAGTACCCCTCTCACCCATCTATTGGTCCCGGTACTGATATGGCTACCCAATCGGGACTCTGGTCTGGGCCCAGCACCTGGTTGCCCCCCTTCTAGTCCCAATTACAATGGTCAGTGTCTCCAACTTGTTACTTCTCTCCTCCAAGGTCGCTGAGCTTGTTAAAACATATGGGAAGCAGAGGCACTGTGACCTTGCTCTCTGCAGAGTTAATTAATTCCATAGAAGCATAGCACACCTTATCAGTACCAATTAAACTTGTTTTTCTTCTATTTTCCAAGTTTCGTTTCTGCTTAGCTATGTTCAGTTAAACTGAGTTAAGTTTCAATTCTATGGTGTCGTCATTCAGGGGGGTTTTCATTCCTCTGGGCCTAACTACAGGCTTCAGTTACAGGTCAAGCTGCTCAGGCCTGTCTGCTTAGTTCAATTAGCATGGATCATAGGCCGTCGCCTACCACATTCCCCCCTTTGATTATTCTCACCCGCATGTTAATAAGGTGTGAGAATCAAATCACATAATACTAGGTAAAGGTATCACTCTGTGGTATAGGGTAGTAAGTTCACATAGCTAATATCTTTGTAGCTGTCTTACGCTCTACAGTGTTATTAATAACTGAAGTTATCATTTGCAAGCAAAATGGCAAGAAACAAGGGAGCAACAGGCAGATAGTCAAAGTCCATAGTTTGGCAAGAGTGGGAAAAAGAACTAAAGGATTAGAAGGTTCGGTTGCATCTTTGTTGTGCTGTCGTAAAGCTTCTGATTTAGACAGACCAGCTGTCCATCCTTCGTAGTAGATTGTGGTCCAGTCCGAACAAAACACAAACTGTCAACAATGGGGTGGGCCAATACCCACTCACTAGTAGTATTATGTAAATCAGTCTGATTGTATAGGATAGAATAGTTCAGTTCTTGCGTCTCCCAGGGCCACTGATCTCCCATCTTAGTTCCTCCACAATAGAAACAGTCAGAAGTGTGGAGACTAGATGCTATTGCTCCAGTAAGTTCAAGAAACAAGTTCTGGTGGTGGTATGAGGAATTGCAACGGTGGCTTGCATAGCCTTGTAGAAAGTCAAAATCTAGAACAACTTTTGGATTGGAGAGTATACCAATGCAAGTATAGGAAGAATGATAAAACAAGGTCTGAGTGACCTTCGGTCCAGTTCATGTTGTACTTATACAGGCTGCCCAGGGAGATAAGGCAAAAGTCATTTCAAAGCACTCCAAGGCTGCTGCCAAAATAAAGCAATAATAATAATTCATAATGGGCATAGTCTCTGGAAAATTGGTGGAACTGTCGACTTCCACAACAGATAACAGATGTAGGGTTGATTGTAGATCCTCAAGCTTCTGCCGTACGTAGACCTACCAGCGTTTTGGCAGGAGTAGGGCTGTAGATTCCAAAGTATCACTGTCCTCTGGGATGTCTCAATTTCTTAAAATATCATAGCATAGTCTCTTAGGCTATTATTGCTTCCTTAGAGCAGTTCACTCTTTAGGAGATCAAAACAGTCTTTTCAGAGTATTTAAACACAGTCTCTTAGAAGATTCAATTTCTTAACACAACACAGTCTCTTTCTGATGATTGCAGGTTTTTTCAGATGCGAGGCTTACCTTCAGATAAACAAACAGTCTTGAAATAGTGCAGTTTCTGAGGACCAATAAGTCTTAGGTCCGTGGTTGTTGTCGTAGGGTGAGGTGCAATGGAGTCTCAGGATGCTGTACAGTAGTCCAGTGATCAGGTTCAAGAGCAGCTGCTGGCTTCACTTGATTATGATGGGTCCAAGGTTCAAATTCTGCGACTTTTACTGCAGTTGGAGTTGTTGACAGGATGACGACATAGGGTCCCCTCCAATGCAGGGCTAACAGTATCTTTCTCCACTCTTTGATCCACACCGAGACTCCAGGCTTGAAAGGATGCAGGGGTGCAGGCAAATTGATGAGTAATCGATTTTGTACTCAGGTATGAAGACTTCTGCAAAACAGAACTTAAAACCAATAGTTCATGTCTAATAATTTCAGATCCTATCTGTCTCATATCTCCTTTTATTTCCTATACAATAGGCAGTGGTTGCCCATACAGAATCTCAAAAAGGGAAACTCCTAAAGACTTGGCAGGGGCTAAGTATATCCTAAGAAGGGCTATGGGAAGAACCTGGGGCCACTTCAGGTAAACCTCTTGGCAAAGTTTAGACAACTGAGATTTCAGGGTTCTATTCATATATTCTACTTTTCCTAAATTCTGAGATCTATATCAATATCTTGGGGCTATACTTAATGGACTTGCTTCCTAAGGTTATCCATCCTCATTCTTTGTACAGGGCCCCATATGCATGCAAGGTTGTAAGGGTATACTTGAAATCTGGGTACACATTTAGACAGGGCTCTTTTCCTATTGTTAGTGCTCTAGTGAGGACTATCAGTTCAGCTTTCTGTGGTGAAGTTTCTGGGGCCAGGGCTGAGGACTCAACTACCAAATCAGGGGTCACCACTGCATATCTAGCACAACAATGTCCATTGATGATGAAACTGCCTTCAGCCACAAAGAAAGTCTGTTCAGGGTTCTCCAGAGGGACATCAGTCAAATCCAGGTGGCTTGAGAATACAGTGTCCATAATTTCTAAACAGTCATGATCAGGGGATCAAGACCAACTGATAACAACATAGCAGGATTGAAAGCTTGACTGACCCTTCAGTTGTATCTGGGGTTTTCACACAACATACTCTAATATTTCAACATTCATAGATTTGTTAGCTAGTAGTTTCCTTTGTATTTCATATTGGTTAGAACAGAGTGTGGTACAGTAACTTGAAGATTCTGTCTCAAAGTGAGCTTGTCAGCTTTGCTCACTAGGAGGGCTGTAGCTTGCAACAGCTCTCAAATAAGGGGCCAGCCTTTTGCAACTACATCCAATTGTTTGACAAATAGGCTACTGGTTGTTGCCAAGGTCCAAGAGATTGAGTCAACACTCCTAGAACATTTCCTTGCGACTCATGAACATAGAGACTGTAAGGTTTTCTGGACATCTGGTAGACCCAGAATTGGTGACAACATCAGAGTGTTTTTCCAAAGATCAAAAGACTGCATTCCTATTCAAGTCCCCATTCCAATGGAGACTTTTTCATTCCTTTGGTAGCTTGATACAATGTGATACAATGTTTTTGCTAGCAGCGCAAAATTGGGGATCCATATACAACAGTACCCTGTGGCACCCAAGAAGGCTCTCACTTGCCTCCTGGTGGTTGGAGTAGGAATACTGCATACAGCTGCTTTGCGTTCTGGTAAGGGTTCCAGGCGTCAAATTCCGCTGGACAACTGGAATCCTAGGTATTTAACTTGTTTGACATAATTATGCTTTGGCTCTTGAGACTTTGTATCCAGCCTCATTAAAAAGGTGCAAGAGTTCACTGGTGGCTGGTGGACATTCACTTTCTGAGTTGGTGGTTATGAGCAAGTTGTCCACATATTGAAGTAGAATTTTTTCTTTTTTTTTTTTTCTGGAGTTTCTGGATAACTTGTCAAATCTTTTGCTGAGTGAGGCGAGTTCTTGAATTCTTGAGGTAATCTTGTCCAGATGAGTTGGCCCCGCCTCCTTGTAGTGGGGTCTTGGGCTAAGCGTATACAGAAAAAGGCATCTTTTTAAGTCCAGAATGATGAAATGTATAGCTTCAGCAGAGATCAGTTCCAAGAGAATATAAGGATTTTGGTACCACTGGTTGTATAGTTTCAGCTGCATCATTCATTCTTTCTTAGATCCTGCACTGGGCGGTAATCACCTGTCCCAGGCTTCTTGACTGGCTTGAGGGTGACAATGGCAGGGGCTATGTTCTTCGCTAGGCCAGGTGGATTATCTTCTGCCCATCCTCCAGGTGGGGCTATGAGGTTGGTAAGTGTACAGCTTATTGCTTTGGATGCAGGTGAATAGAACCGCCATTCTTCTTCTTGGGGACAGTTAACACCATCAGGCCAGCAGATTTTGAGTTTCATTTTTTTCCCCTTCAACAAAGGATATCTGTGCTTGAAGCTTTGCAAGCAGGTCTCGGCCCAAAAATGGAATAGGGCATTCAGGCATATACAGGAACTGGTACATTATTATTATTTTTTTTTTCTAGTTCACACATGTGGTTCTGCAGAAAAGGCTTTGCGAGAAAAACACAGGGGCTACTGGCTTTAGTATTCTGCTCCTGTATCCCCCATAAAAGTCCATATATTGGTCCCCTATTTTTCAGACTGACTCCTGGGGACCCAGGGAAACTGGAGAGTCCGGTCTGGCCTAGTCTTCATCCATGCTGTAGCCCTCTCAGGCTGCCACTCACGCTATAGCTGCTCCACTCTCGTGCTGAAACACTGTGCTTGGTTTATTGTTTTATGACTTTGCAATCAAGTACTCCCTCGGGAGTCAAGATACGGGCATTCACTTCTCTAATGTCCTTCTTTTTCTATAATGGGCGCACTCACACCCAGTTTTCACATCCGCTGCTCCTTCGATCAGGAAAAACTCCACATCATCCAACTAAAATATCATTCACTTTCTCTGTTACATTTATTTTCACAATTCACACACCCTCTGATTAACTTTCATTTAACCATTATGCCCGCAAATTCATCCAGTTCTCTGCAATTTCCGCTCATTAGTTCAATCAAGTCCTAAAACTTCTCAGTGCAGTTTTTTTTCAGTTCTAAACAAGTCTGGTCAGCTGACTTTCACTTCTAGTCCGGAGGGGGTGGACATTCCCCTGTTGCAGAGGTGGCTAGCAAACTACTTGGGAATCTGTAGTCCCCGTCCCCCCCCCTCTCCTGGATTCTGTTTCTCCTAGCAATGCTCTATCCAGGAGGTTGATTTTTTTTTTTTTTTAAAAGGATCCACTTCTCTGCTGTGGGCACATTAGTTCACGCCCACCGGGGGGGTGACATCATCGGTGGAATGGGCTCCATCCCCCCCTTAAGCACTCTAAACGGAGCTACTTACAGAGAGAGAGAGAGAGAGAGAGAGAGGATACCTAGAAATTCTGGGGCAAAATCCTGATTGGGACAGAGACATTTCATAATCTTCAGTAAATCCCTTACTGAAATTCTTGATCATACTTGAAAAGACACTTATTATTTCTGTAAACATAGGGCAGGCAGGAAACACTTAGATTGAGCACATACATCCATTATGCTTCTTATAGAGAGAACTATAGCTATCTGTCAGCATGTCTCTGCAAAAGAAATTATTTTTTTTAGTTCAGGAAGCAAATATTTAAAAGACATTCCGGATATTTTTCATAAAATACAGTACACCTTTCCCTTTTTTTTTTTTAAATACAGAAAAGCTAACTGATTTGTTCATTAGTAACCAGCACAGAGGGGAAGCATGCATTCAAATGACTTATACTCATTCATAAAAAGATAAACTTTGTTTTTAAAACTTTTGGTTAAACAGAGCTAGTGAAACAATTGAACTGTGCTCATAAAAAGATACTTCTCATTCACATGGACAGAGATGCCAGAAAAAAACAATTTAAATCAATGTTAAGTCGTGATCTAATTACTTTGTAGATCAAAGGAAAAACAAAAACAGTTCTTTATCATTTCCTATTTAAACTGTTTCAGTGCTTACTGAAAATTTGAACATACAGCCGACAGAAATTCCTCTCACTTGGTCCGCAACCCATAAGGGATTAATACAAACTTAATCCTTTTCAGGCTAAACCCAAAAACTATCGGGACCCACAATCCTGACTAAACATTCTTATTAAATGATAAATAAATGATATATATTACATAACCACAGCAGAAGGAACAAAAACATATTAAATAAAACAGGTACAATTTGCCTGAAATAAGCACAAACTACCAGCATTGAGGTTTAAGCCTGCACAGGATTAGAAAGACGACACTTACATTCTTTCCTTCAGACACGCCCCCTGTCAGTTTTTCACACTGCAGTAGAAAAACTAACTGGGTCAGACCAGCTTTTTGATTTCTAAAAATGACTGTAGGTGTTTTGGGTCTTCATTCTGCTCTATTAATACAATTTCTTAATCAGTGAACTGTCACAAATTACTCAACAGAATAATCTCACATATATAACAAAAGGGAAACTCGCAGTTTCAACAGATAGCAAAAATCAAATACACAGGACGGACAATACACCAAACGCTTCATCCGTTTCGCGACCTAGACGCAGTCACCCGACTAGGAACTGCGCTAGTCCAGAGTCCACTCTGCTTGGTCCGTGCTGCCAGACCTCTCATTCACACTTCATTCACACAATCATGCTAGCAACGTATCTTAGAATGCATTCCTTTCTATCTATTCTGACTAGTCTTTTTCCCAATTACAAAAAGGATGAGGGTTTCACCCGGCGAATTCCCATGCGGGGTTACTCGGCCCTTCCTTGAGAGCTCTCTTACCAATTCCCAATATCTCGAGATTACAAATTCCAAGTTCCACTGGCAGTACTGCTCTTTCTATTTCTGTCTAGACATACCAAAAACCCAGTCCTGTCTGCTCTGACCAGGCTGAATCATGATTCTCTATAACAACTGTACCTAGCGAATACTCATGCAAGGATTTTCAAACAAAGACTTAAGTCTTACCAAAGTTTTCAAACTGCAGTTCTAACTCATCTGTCTAGACAGGTTTTCAAAACTATACTTACCAGATCTGGTTCCCAAGCTTCTGAGTTGGATCCTGGACTCCCCCGGGTCGGAAGTGTTGGCCAGCTGGACTCAGTGCCTGCCGAGGCCAGGCAGAACTCCCTCCGATACAAGAGGATCGGTGGGCCCAGGGAAATTCCCCTGCGTCGGATTGGCATGGTTCCAACTGGACCAAACCTCAAGGCGAATTACGTGGATTTATTCACTTGAACACTATCCACCACTCGCACTTCCCGGCCAACGCACCAAGAATGTAGCAGCAGATAAGCATGCAATAAATAAATCCAGGAGTCTTTTCAAGGATCCAAGCCAGTTTAATGTGCACATGGCTCCAGCAATAATCAAATTCAAAATGGCTGAGCAATGGCTTCTAGTAAAACAACAACTTTTATAGCTTTCTTGTCCATTCTAAGCATAGGCAAACTTTTCATTGGTCCCAGTACCCCTCTCACCCATCTATTGGTCCCGGTACTGATATGGCTACCCAATCGGGACTCTGGTCTGGGCCCAGCACCTGGTTGCCCCCCTTCTAGTCCCAATTACAATGGTCAGTGTCTCCAACTTGTTACTTCTCTCCTCCAAGGTCGCTGAGCTTGTTAAAACATATGGGAAGCAGAGGCACTGTGACCTTGCTCTCTGCAGAGTTAATTAATTCCATAGAAGCATAGCACACCTTATCAGTACCAATTAAACTTGTTTTTCTTCTATTTTCCAAGTTTCGTTTCTGCTTAGCTATGTTCAGTTAAACTGAGTTAAGTTTCAATTCTATGGTGTCGTCATTCAGGGGGGTTTTCATTCCTCTGGGCCTAACTACAGGCTTCAGTTACAGGTCAAGCTGCTCAGGCCTGTCTGCTTAGTTCAATTAGCATGGATCATAGGCCGTCGCCTACCACACCACCCTTCATCCTCAGCTTAAGCGCTACAAGTGGAGTGACCACATGACACCAGTTCTGCAAAAACTGAACTGGCTACCAGTACCTTACAGGGCCAGATTTAAAACTCTGTCTTTAAGCTTCAAGGCCCTCAGATGAAATGGGCCAGAGTACCTAAAAAAAATAAGGGGCCCTTTTACTAAACTGCAGCAACGATTTTAGTGCAATGGAGTAAAATCAGGATATAGAGCTGCAATGGCGGCTGATGACAGCTAACATGAAGGACCGCACCACCTATTAGCTATCACAACTACCAATAGGGTGGCTGAACTTAACGCCACCTGAAGAGGTAGCATTAAGTGCAGCCACACTTCCAGCAGCCCAGTAGAGTGACCGTTGCCCATACAAAAAAAAAAGTCGTGCTGCATCCCCCCAAGTCCCAGTCCCACCCCCAACCGATTAAAGCCCTCCCCAGAGATCAGCACACTACTGATCTAAACCCCTCCTCATGCACACATCCCCTTCAGAACCCCCCAAAAAGCAACTCAACAATGCAAGCCCTCCATCCTGGACCCTCTCCCCACTCAAAGGATCCCTCATAGTCTCAGTGGTCAACCAGGGATGAGTGGTTGACTACCCCCTCCACTCCTGCCCCAGTTCCAGCAGCCCTAGCAGTCTCACGGCACTACCACTACGGATTACTGCTGACATTTTAAGAGCTGCCAGAGCCAGGACAGGAGCAGATGGGGGCCGTTACTGCCTGGTTGATCACTGAGACTGCCTGGATTTAAAAAAAAAAGAATGTATTTCATAGTATTTAGCTCAAGCCTTTCCAGCAGTAGTTCAAAGCAAGTTACAATTAGGTACAGTAAATATTTCCTTGTCCCCAGAGGGCTTACAATCTAAGTTTGTATCTGAGGCAATGGAGAGTTAAGTGGCTTGACCGAGGTCATAAGGAGTGCTAGTAGGATTTACACCCTGATCTCTTTGGTCAGAAGCCACTGCTTTTAACCACTAGGACTACTCCATGCCACTGGATGAGATCCAGGGGAGGCTGGGCAGGGTAGGGGGAGGGTCTGCCATTCTTTTCTACATTTCTATTCTTTATTTCACCTTAGTCAGTCCAAAAGGCAAGCAACCTCTATATAGGTAAGGTTACTGTGCAGCAGTTAGTGCTAAAGTAGAATCTATTATATGTACTAGAAAGGAGATGTAATGCACATTTGCAAGCTCATCTGGAGAAACAGCGGTCTATAAAACTCCTTTGTGAGAGCTCAACAGCGTCACCGTGTAGCTGAGTTGTGTGACATACAAAGAGGATGAGCCCGAAGCTACAGCTAAGTGCTAGATGTTGAAGCAGTATTTGGCTGACACACAACTGATGCTGGATCAACATTCTGCTGGCTTTAGCTAGATGTCTGAGCAACATTTGACTAGCACATGCTAAATGTGGGAGGAATATCTCACACGCAGGTCACAGCATGATACAGAGCTCCTGCTCAATTTGTGCTTGGATCTATGGATTTATATTTGATTGTTCATCTTTCCACATCCAAGTTCAATATAGTAGATAGTTCCTTATCCCAGAGAACTTACAATCGAATAGCCTCATGTACTAACATGCAGTAGCATGATTTAAGGCACACTGTTTAACTCAAGACCTGGGACTTTCCATGAGGTCCATCTAATAAATAAGCACTTAACTCACTTTAATATGCATTAAGACTGATTAATGAATAAGGTCTTAAGTTTATAGCTAAGGCCATGTAGGGTGGAGGAGTACCCAGCATCAGCAGGATTTGAATCCTGGTGTCCATGCTTCTTAGCCCACTACTCTAGCAACTAGACCATTCCTCTATATTGTATTTAAATGGCATTATTCGTATTATACTAAGAGCAACCAGCTGCCCTATTCCAGGGGAAAGGGTGGATAGTAGGTGATGAGGCTGCAGTTTTTCAAACCTCTCATCAAATTCAAGACAGTGAAAAATCAGGCAGTACTTAGTTCCTTTTCTATTGTCCTTGATTGGAAGTCAAGATATCTTTCCAATACCAGTGTTGCTTCGTTGTGGTCGATATGGCAGGTTACAATATCAATAGACAGAACTTAATTTTTCTGAATTTTTGTTTGCTCCCCAGGTAGGGACTAATTCCCTTCATGTGACCCTGATTAATCCAAGATCTGTGAAGACGAAAACCACAGTCCCATTTGATTACATTAAGGTGACTCCTCCAGATATATTAGGTGTCATAGAATCTGATAGTGTCTTACTTTAGCAGTTGCATCCTCCATCTTCCTCTAAACCCACCCAAACAAGTATGGAGAGGTTTACTGGCAATATAAACATAGCTTGAAGTTACGAATCCTATGTGATATATATTAGAGATGTGGGGTATTATTATTATTACACTCTCTCAATTGGAAATTAATGTTAGTCTTTTTTCCCCAGATTCTGTTGAAAAAACAATTTATTTTCAATTGGTTAAGCTATTAGTATCTTTACATTTCTGTTGTGCAGATTCTGTTATCTGTTGCCAAAAAAGCATCTTTCAGGAAATGCAAAAGTAGCCAAATGACGAAAACTGGAAACAACATAAGTACTGGCAAGTTAGATGCAAGGCATTGATAAAGCAGATAAAGAGAGAATTTGAGAAGAAGCTTTTTGTGGAAGCAAAACTGTCTAATAATGACTTTTTCAAGTACACTCATAGCAAAAACCTGTGAGAGTCAGTTGGACCATTAGATGAAAGAGGGGTAAAAGGAGCACTAAGAGGCGACAGGGCCATAGTGGAGAGACTAAATGAATTCTTTGCCTTGGTCTTTACTGAGAAAGATGTAGGGATGTTATCCATGACTGAAATGGTATTTAAAGGTGATGCTGCAGAAGAAATGTAAGAAATACAATGGAAAGATGTATTACAACTATTTGATAAACTGAAAAGTAGCAAATCACCTGGACCAGATGGTATACATACAAAGGTGTTGAAAGAACTGAAATATGAGATTGCAGACCTACTATTAGTAAACTGTGAACTATCATTAAAATCATCTGTAATACCTGAAGATTGGAGGATGGCCATTGTAACGCCAATTTTTAAAAAGAGTTCCAGAGGTGATATGGGAAACTACAGACCGGTGAGCCTGATGTCAATACTAGGAAAAATGACAAAAACCATTATAAAGAACAAAATTACTGGATAGTCATGGCTTAATGGGAGACAGCCAACATTGCTTTAGTCAAGGAAGGTCTTGTCTTACTAATCTGTTATGTTTTTTTGAAGGTGTGAATAAACAGGTAGACAAAGGTGAGTGGGTTCAAATAGTGTATCTGGATTTTCAGAAAGCCTTTGACAAGGTCTCTCATGGGAGATTCTTGGCGAAATTAAAAAGTCATGGGATAGGAGGCAATGTATTATTGTGGATCAGGAACTGGTTAAAAGATAGAAAGCAGAGGGTAGGGCTAAATGGCCAATTTTCCCAATGGAAAAATGTGAATAGTGGAGGACCCCAGGGATCTATGCTGGGTCCACAACTTTTTAACATATTCATAAATGACCTAGAAATGGGAATGAGTGAGGTAATCAAATTTGCAGATGACACAAAATTATTCAAAGTTGTTAAAAACCATGAGGATTGTGAAAAATTGCAAGAGGACATTGATAAATTGGAAGACTGGGCATCCAAATGGCAGATGAAATTTAATGTGGACGAGTGTAAAGTTATGTACCTAGGAAAGAACAACCCAAACTATAGTTACATGATGCAAGTTCCACATTAGGAACCAACACCCAGGAAAAAGATTTAGATGTCATCATGGATAACATGCTGAAACCCTCTACCCATTTTCAGCGGCGGCCAAGAAAGCAAATAGAATGCTAGGAATCATAAGGAAAGAAATGGAGAATAAAACAAAGGATGTTATAATGCCTCTGTATTGTAGCATGGTGCGACTTCACCTTGAATATTGTGTGAAATTCTGGTCGCCGTATCTTAAAAAGGATATAGCATTATTAGAAAGGGTGCAGAGAAGAGCTATCAAAACGTTAAAGGGGATGGAAGGATACCCCTATGAAGAGAGGCCAAAAAGGTTAGGGCTCTTCAACCTGGAAAAGAAACGGCTGAGGGGAGATATGATAGAGGTCTATAAATTAATGAATGGAGTGGAACGGGTAAATGTAGATCAATTGTTTATGTCATCAAAATATAGAAAAACTGGGGACATGCAATGAAGCTACAGTGTAACCTATTTAAGACTAATAAGAGAAAATATTTTTTCATTCAACGTGTAATCAAACTCTGGAATTCGTTAATGGAGGATGTAGTAAAAGCTGTTAGTGTAGCCGGGTTTAAAAAAGGTTTTGCCAAGTTTCTGGAGGAAAGATCCATAAACCATTACACAGGTACACTACCAAAAAACTGCCTCCAGTTTTGCAACTGATTCCTATAGATTTTGGGGTGCTGAATCCAGGAAAAATAGCCAAAATGTTCCATCACGTCACGTTTTCTTGCAAAATTAGATTTCTTACCCATATAAGGAATGTTCACATAATTTCTTTTTAGCCGACTGCAGTTTATTTTCTTGGCCCAAAATAGAGGTTGTAATGGTTAACTAACTAGAAACACTCCCTCATGATATTTTAGAGTGTTTTGTATTCATTTTATACATTAACAGGACAATTGGGAGGCGGGGGGCTAAATCCAGTACTCGCGCTGGCGCATGTTCTTTCCTGTTCGCCTCACCTCGTTCGCTCGTTCAAACACGGTGGTTGCGACATGAACATTCCTGTCAAATTTCAGTTTCTTGCAAGTTCATTATTACCTTTTGTTTGCTCAGTCGTAATCCAGCTTTATTCCAAAGTGGTTCACTACAGTTGTAGTTTGCAGTGCTGTGTATTTGTGATGGCTCACAGAGCCAGAGGTTGCGTCAACTCTCCGGACAGTTTTTGTTTTATTTGTGGGGAATATACCGTGAAAAAGCGGCAGAGGAACATTTCTGCATTTATTAAAAAAGTATATTTCGCCTATTTCGGTTTGAAGTTAGGCGATCAAGACAAACCGTGGGCTCCTCACAAAGTGTGCAAGACATGTGAGGAAGATCTACGCTTATGGATGAAAGGTAAAAAACAAGCATTTCGTTTCGGAATACCTATGATGTGGCATGAACAAAGAGACCACAGCAGTGACTGCTATTTTTGCTCTTGCATTGTGAAGGGATACAACTTAAAAAATAAGAACGTAATAAGTTACCCCAACCTTCCCTCAGCAATTAGGCCTATGCCTCATAGCAACGAAGTACCTGTGCCTGAACCACCAAAATCTTTGGATCATATTTGTGTGGACGGTTCTGATCATGATGAGACTCATCAGATGGCTTTTCCCGATGAGTCCAGTACTTCCGAGTTTGAAACTGAACCAGATCCGAAACCTGAACTTTTCTCTCAAGCTGAATTGAATGATTTAGTCCGGGATTTAGGACTCCCAAAAGATGCTGCCCAACTGCTAGGTTCTCGGCTTAAACAGAAAAATCTATTGTCACCAGGAACAACTTTTTATTGGTACTGCAACCGCGAGACACAATTTTTGAAGTATTTCCGCAAAGAGGAAGATTTGGTATTTTGCAACGATATATACGGAGTGATGGAAAAGTTTAAACTCAAGTATGATCCTGCTGAATGGCGGCTGTTCATTGATTCGTCAAAAGACAGCATAAAAGGTGTTCTTCTTCATAATGGCAACACATTCGCTTCAGTTCCTATTGCTCACTCTGTTATTCTCCAAGAAAAATACGAGAATTTGGCCCTGATTCTTCAGAAGATTCGTTATGATGAGCATAAGTGGATGATTTGTGGAGACTTTAAAATTCTATCCATGCTATTAGGGCAGCAATCCGGTTTCACCAAATATCCCTGCTTCCTTTGCTTGTGGGATAGCCGGGCCCGCGACCTACACTGGGGGAAAAAAGACTGGCCAATTCGGGAGTATTTGAGACCCGGTGAGAAAAATGTTCTTCATGAGAGCTTGGTACCTCGTGATAAAATTCTATTACCACCTCTCCACATTAAGTTGGGTCTCATTAAGCAATTCATCAAGTCCCTTCCAAAAGATGGTGAGTGCTTTCGGTACCTTTGCTCAAAGTTCCCCCGACTTTCTGAAGCAAAGCTAAAGGAAGGAGTGTTTGTTGGCCCTGATATAAGGAAACTCATTTCAGATGGAGCATTCGCTGAAACGATGTCTGAGAAGGAAAAAGAAGCCTGGGATTCCTTCAAGGATGTTGTTCTCAAATTCTTGGGGAACAGGCGGGATGAGAACTATAAGGGTATTGTTGCCAGGATGCTCAATGCCTTCAAAGAACAAGGCTGTAACATGAGCCTGAAAGTCCATTTCTTGCACTCCCATGTGAACTACTTTCCCAAAAACTTGGGGGCGTACAGTGAAGAACAAGGTGAAAGATTTCACCAGGACATCAAGGACGCAGAGAGAAGGTACCAAGGAAGATGGAACACCACTATGATGGCTGATTTCTGCTGGTTGCTGCTGCGGGAAACCCCAGATGAAAAATACGCCAAGCAGCACACCAAGAGAAGCATTCGGGGGAAGAAGAAACGGGCCCACCAGGAGATTGATTGACCCAAGAATGACTTTAAAATCTAAACTGTGTTGACAAATATCGTGTTTTTACTAAACTTTGAAATAAAAATTTGCTAGTTATTACCACAGTGTCGGATCTCATTTATTAGAATTTTATTTTCACACCATCGGGTGTTTGTCTTCATGTATTGCAATGGTGCGGTTTGCGTTTTCTATTCTTACATACATACCTGTACAACATTTTTTGCACATTTCTTTGCTTTGCTTTGTGTCTAACCTCGCTCTTATATGCTCAATGTTTGTGCACATGTATGTGGCTGTTTTAAGTGCAGACAATTTTGCTACCATCACAGTGTGTTTTGTTGACATTACTCTATTCTTATGTGCTGCCTTGTTACAATTTTCTTTATTCTTATTTGAATAACTACTAAACAATTAGTATAAAGAATTCATCCAAGAAACTTTTATCTCGATCGCACTCAATCTGAAACGTTCACCTCAAACTGCTAACCCAATGTAGCAAAAAATCTGTACGTGATGGAGCAAATTGGTTACCAGATTTGGATTCAGCGCACCAAAAAACGTAAAAATCAATCGAAACATTAGAGGCAGTTTAAAAAAAAATTTTTTTAGTGTACCTGTGTTATTAAAGGAGACCCAGGAAATCCACTGCTTGCCCCAATACAAACACTGTAGAACTTGTGTCTTTTGGGAAAACTGCTAGCTACTTGTGACCTAGATTGGTCGCTGTTGGAAACAGGATACTGGGCTTGATGGACCTTGGTCTGACCCAGTATGACCTATCTTATGTTCTTATATGATTTTAATTTTTGATGTTGAGATGAATTCTATGGCTGAAGACCTTTTGCATGAAATGCAAACATTAGGATGTTTGCAAATTCTAAGTCAACAAACTCAAGACTCAGCCATCTCCTAGATTTACTATTTTAACATGAGAGCTTTGGATCTCTGTCTAATACTATGTTGAAGATCGAGCAAGTTCCATGGTCTGATCATTCTGTGACTGATTTTTCTGTTGCTATAACCATTAAGAAACTTGAGAGTGAGGCACCTAAGAATTTTTTAGTTCATATTACATGATCATAGGCTACTGCAATTGCAGGATTTAAGATCTTTTAATGTTTCTGAAGCACTAGAGCTTTGGCATGATTCTCTAGAATTGTCTGTCCCATGGTATATAGCACAATTGAGGGCAGAAAAGCAGTAGCTAAGGAGAGTACAGCAATGTTGGTGTAAATGTCCAGATACATCTTCCTTCTCTGTATATAAGGAAGGACTGAAAAAGTATCAGGAGTCAGTGCCTCAGGAAAAGCGAGCTTACAATGATAAAATGATCTGCACAGCACTCTCTGATTGACTTTTCTTGGTGTCACAAAGAAAGAGACATCCCCAGGGCTAGTGCAAGGTATTGAGTGCCCTAGGCAAACCTTCAGCCTTATCCCCCCTCCCCCCACTGGAGATTTTGATAATTAAACTCAACAATCATGATCATCTGAACAATACCCTCTCAGGTTAGGGCTCTTCAACCTGGAAAAGAGACGGCTGAGGGGAGATATGATAGAGGTCTATAAGTTATTGAATGGAGTGGAACAGGTAAATGTAGATCAATTGTTCAAGCCATGAAAATATAGAAAGACTAGGGGACATGCAATGAAGCTACAGGGTAACCCATTTAAGACTAATAAGAGAAAATATTTTTTCATTCAATGCATAATCAAACTCTGGAATTTTTTACCGAAGGTTTATCTCAGTTTAAAAAGTTTTGTAGACGTTCCTGGAGGAAAGGTCTATAAGCCATTATTAAAGGGACCCAGGGAATCCACTGCTTGCATTGTGGAACCTGTGTCTTTTGCGAAAACTGCTAGTTACTTATGAACTAGATTGGCCATTGTTGGAAACAAGATATTGGGCTTGATGGACCTTGGTCTGACCCAGTACGGCATTTCTTATGTTCTTATGTTATGTTATGTTCTAACAACAATCCCATAAAAATGAATATTTGGGCATCATACATTTAAATATTAAACTTAGATTTGTATCTATGTGTGTGCCCACTCGCCCTGCAGGTAAAAGAATGTTCTGATGGCTCTTTCGGTTTTTGTGATTGTCAAGATCTACTGTTTTGCTTTGACTGCTGCTGCTCTTCATTGCCCCTCAGAAACTCTCCCCCTAGGTGGCCACCTAGTCTTGTCTAATGTTGGGTTGGCCTTGCGTAAAGGAGGTAATTCAGTAACAAGTTGTGGACATTTGCACACTATCAATGGATGTAAGTTGCTTATTTTAAATGACTTGTGCGTGAGGACAGAGCAAAGGAGAGCAAGGCAACTCTCGCAGTACCAACCAGAGAACACAAGAAGCGAGAGAGTGTGATGACACAGATGCTTGATCCAAATTGTTTTATTGAATTCCCCAACGCTCGTACAAAAAACATATATTAAAACCCAAAAATATACAAGTAACAGTAATAATCCTAAACACGGTAAACAGCCATAAGAAGGGGCATGGAAGGGGGTAAACAAAATATAGCTGTCAAATAATACATACATAATATGAATAAACAGCGCAAAACTATAAATATAAACATCAATAAAAGATTAGTGGTAAATAAATAAATTGTATAAAATGGTAATGAACACAGAAACCAAAGATAAAAATAATGAATAATTAAAATAAAATAAAATAAAATAAAATAAAATAAAATAAATACTTACTTAGATGAATGGTGTGGTTTTTAAAAAGGTTTTTTTAAAAACCACACCATTCATCTAAGTAAGTCTTTTATTGATGTTTATATTTATAATTTTGTGCTGTTTAATCATATGGCCATAGTACAGTTGGGCCACAGGTGAACATCTGTTATATTTCAAAATACAGATTATCTTTTTATGATCCACACTAGTGAGTATTACTTTTTAAAGTTTTTATTGCTTCTCTACCCTGCGTCTGTGTTTTTCTCTCTTTCTCTCATTTCACGTTTGTTATACGTATTATGTATGTATTATTTGACAGCTATATTTTGTTTACCCCCTTCCATGGGTTTTAATATATGTTTTTTTGTACGATTTTATTATGTTTTGGTAGTCTGATACCCCCTGAGGAAGGCGTTCCGCCGAAATGCGTTGGGGAATTCAATAAAACAATTTGGATCAAGCATCTGTGTCATCACACTCTCTCGCTTCTTGTGTTCTCTTGTGCATGAGGACAGCCACAGGTCTGTAAGTACAAACATCAGTGTGATGGTGCGTAGTTTTGGAGTGGGTGAGCACAGGAGCAGAGCTAGGGCAAAGCATAGACAGAGTGCAAATTTATATGCCTAAGTCAAAGAATATGCATGTTTCCTACAAATCTAATCATGGGCATTTACACCAGGTGCAGGACTGATGTAAGTAGTCACGCCTAGATTTGGGGCATGTATCTATTAACATCCCTATTCTATAAAGTATGCAAATACTTTACTTTATAGAATAGGTGACAAATATGTACATAACAACAGACGTTGAACTAAGCAGCCCTTATAGAATTACCCTCAAATAGATTTATTTATTTATCTATTTGTTTGTTTGTTTGTGTGTTTTAAACAAGGAGATAAGAGGACGCAAGGACACTTAAAAACGAGCCTTATCAAAGGCAGCACCAACAATCTGGAACACCCTCCCCGACGAACTGCGTTCAACAACAGACCTTAAGGATTTCAGGAAACTACTGAAGACGACCCTCTTCATAGAACACTACGGTGACATTACATAAACCATACAACAGACAACTCAATACTCCCCCACACGTCACCATAATAGTAATTAAGCAAGGACCTGATATACATATCATTGTAAATAGCGCACGCTGTAAATAGCACAACAAGAATCAACGTCCAGACACACTCACACGCATACACTGCCCACTGCATGTGCACACTAGACACTGTATCTTATTGATTGTTTGCTGTTCAGACCGCCTTGATTGTAGGATAAGGCGGTATAGAAATCCGTTTAAATAAATAAATAAATATTCCGCTATATCGGGTAATCATAGCGGTTTACAATTAGAACAACTGATACATTAAACTTTGTAATAATAAATGGTGCAATAACCGGCAATCACGAATGTACATGATTCAAGATAGTTTTAACTTATATATAGCATATTTGCAGTTCTGTTGATCAATAATATCCATCAGTACAGGAGGGGTTAAGGGAGGGGTGATTTAGTGACCGATTTGATTGGTCAGATAGCCTAGTGGCGAGGAGGGAGGAAAATTATGTTGGGTCAGTGAGAGTTGTAGTTTCATTTTGACCAAAATGTTCTGTGTTTTGAGTTGGGAGCAGAACAAGGCTAAGTCTGTAATGTTTTGGAGCCTGGGTGGTAGGGAGCTCCAGAGCATTGGGGATATAAACTCAAATGCTCTGCTGCTGGTGCACTGTTTAGATTTACAGAAAGCTGATGAGGTTGAAAGAGTGTTGACCATTTGTTCTCAGTCGATTGATGGGGGCCACTTTAATTAATTTGGAAAGAGTTTGGGGAGCTATTTTTCTGATGATTTTGAAAGTGGTCATTGATATCTTGAATTTGTTTCGGCTTTGTATGGGCAGCCAGTCTAAGGGGTATGTTTACTAAACTGCGTTAATGCGATTCGCGTTAGGAGCCGCGGTAGAGACAGAAACCCCAAATAAGGACATGGGCGATACATCATTTCCGAGAACGTGCCAAGAACGCGCGTTACAAGGCGCCATAAATGAATGAGTGCTACAGGGCACGTTACCGCATGTTAATCTTAAGAAGGCGCGCAGGCATACAAGCACAGTAACAGAGCTGTAGCACAATGGTTACAACACTGACTGATAGTACAGGGGTCATGGGTTCGTTTCCCCAGTGGGTCTAATATATAAGGCTGGCTGAGGCAGCATCCTTTACATTTAAGTAGTAATTGTTGAGGCATGTGACGTGTATTTTAATTAGTGCTGCCAGCAAACACACCCTCACGGTGGCAGAACCTAAGGTGCCGCATAAGGCACTCCATAGGGCACATTATAAAGTGTACTGTCTGCCAAGGCACCCTATAATGTCCCCTATAGGACACCTTATAAGGCTGTGAACAAAGCCCTGGCTGGCTGCAGGACTGCACGTCACCACACAAACTGTCTGCTGTGGTTACCAGGATAGGGGTAATCCACCCGTACCCATGATGCACTGCACATGCAAATCAGCAGTCGAGAGATGGGCACAAGATCTGGTATGCACCACCACAGCACCTCAGCCTTGTAGGGGGAACAGACCGTGTGTGGCACTGCCACAGAGTAGCCACAGACAGTCACATTGTGCGGGTACAGTGCCCACCCTGAGGTTGAGGTGGGGCGCCCAGCACCAGGTCCACAGCACCTTTCATGGCTGAAATACACCATGCTGCAGGTCCCCATCAATGTGTGATAGGTAGTTCAGTTAGACACACCTAGGATACATCTGTGTCCTGCTATATGTCTCGGTCATGTCTAGTCCCTATGGGCGATGCTGCACTCAGAATAGTGCATATCCTGTGCTGGTGCCAGGGTTACCTGCTGTAGGTGAGGGGGGGAGGTGTATGGACCCATAGGCAGATTATGTACCACCACACAACCCACCCTCTGGGGCTCAGGGTGGGAAACAGGATCACCCACCAATAGATCCAAAGTCTACCTCCCTGCAATGGCAGCAGTAGAGGGGACCAGCAACCCCAGTCCTGCTGGGGAACAGACAGAGCGGTACACATCCATAACGCAATAGCAGACAGAAGGCCTGGAAATGCTCAGCTGACCCCCACCATTATCTGACATTCTCCAGCAGCAAGCCTCCAGCCGCTGCACCCTGCAAGGTGTTCCAGCAAAACACATACTAGCTGCAGACAGTCTGCCAGCTAGCCCATAGTGCATGGTCCTGGAGGAGATACATGTACCCAGAACAGGGATGTCAGCATACACACCAAGCAGATAAGTCAGTGATTGGACCCCAAAATGAAACCCATAAATATCACAAAAGAGAAATACTATATAGCACTATGGGGGAACCTAGCCATGCCATGGTCACTGCTCAGTCAGGGTGAGAGTGACCTCCCAACAGGACATGCTATGGCCACCCTGTCCGTGCAGGTGGTGGCCAGGCACTACAATGTCTGAGCCATTGCCCTATGCCATGTGCAGATGCATCCAGGCCAGGCCACCCTATCCAGGCTATTCCCACAGTACCTTGCTCCTCATTATGCACATTGGCAGGCCAATACTGGCAACAGTGCTAGCAGTGTGGGCTGTGGAGGGTGTTGGCAGCCACCACACACTGGATAGACAGACACACACTCCCCACACCTATGCCAGCATTGTGCAACTATAGAGGTGTTGGGCAGCCCAGGCCACCACACAAGTCCTGGGCACAGTGCAGGCATGACTACGGTATGCAATACTGTAGGAGTCACTCCCCAGGTTGGTCAACACTGTCAGACACAAGACCTGTAGCACACTCCACAGACATCAGAGAGGTTGCTATGATGCAGCTCACTCAGAATATTGTACTTAACCTAGGAATTGCTATCTGCCAGTAATCATAGCAACCTTTTTAAAGATTTGTACCATATTCCCAGGTTTAGGGTGGCATTACTAAGGTATGCAAGTGCTAGTATTGGGAGATGCACGCAGAGCCCAAAGTCCTGCCTCTCCAAGAGGCTTTGGATAATGGGGCCTGTGGGTGCGGGTGTGTCTGCCCCTGTTGGCTGCTGCTTTACGGCAGAGGTTCCCAACTCCAGTCCTGAGGTGCAAAACACTGGTCGGGTTTTCATGCTGTCCCTCATGAATATGCATGAGATACATCTGCATACCATGTGGGTGGCACATAGAAATGCAGCACAGGCATCTTTATCAGAGGCAGCATGGAACCTGAATGGTGTTTGGCCCTCCAGGACTGCATTTGGGAGACTCTGCTCTAGGTAATGTGCATGTTTATGGTGTCCTTGCTCTGTAGGGTAAAATGTAGGTGTCTTGGGCATGTTTACGTCATCTGCACTAAAGGTACTGTCTGTATTAGCACGTTGAAGTAGTGGGTAAAATATGGGGACTGGGTTGGCAGGAACCACAGCTGGGACTTGAACCTGTGACCCTCTGCTTCTGAATACACTGGTTTTGTGCACTGCACCACCTCGTTGTCAGAGTCAGTACATTCCTTGGTGATACCATGACTGTTCGTAAGACGGGGCCCGTCTATTGCAGTACACGGCACCCACCTACACAGGGCTAGGCCACGGTCTGCTCTGGGCAGCTGCCACTGCCCCCTCCACCACCAGTATCCCTCAGCCACCATGCTGACATGCCCTTCTGCTGGTGGTGCGCAGTCTCAGGCCATCCAGTGTGCAGGTAGGCGGCTGCCTATGGTGCGGGTTCTGGGGTAGGGGTGCCTGCATAGACGTCCACGCTCCCCCCAGCCCCGCCTGCCAATGTTCCGTGCCCTTGGGGGTAGCTGTGGGGTACTATCCCCTGTGACACTGTGGGAAACACGCTCATGCCCATGTTGGGCCTTCAGCAGTTGCTGTCTGGCTGCTCTGCTGTTTCAGGATTCGTATGGGCCACCTAGGCATCACCCTAGTCCGCACCGTGGCCCAGCTCCACCACAGCATGTGTCGCCTGCGGCCCTCTGTATCTCCTTCTCTGGCATCTGTCCAGTTGCCGTTCCGACATGCCCGCCCTGTTGTTGCGGGACATGTGCACACCATAGGAACCCTGTCCGATTGTGGGGGATACCCTGAGCTGCGCTATTTCACTGTGGGCTCCTTCACCTTGTATGGGGACAGAGTATAGACCCTTCCACAATTTATATCTTTTCTATGGGGCTTACTCGGGGGGGGGGGAGGGGTTGATGTTTCTCATTGATACCACTATTGGCCAGCTTGGTTATGGTTTTTTTCCAGTTTGTTGGGGTCATTTTCAGTGTTTCTGTGCCCTTTTGTTCTGTGCACATGTATCACACTTATCACTTTTTTTGATTTCCCTGCCTGGGCTGTACATTGCTGACGCTGAAATGGTCTCTCTCCCCTGTAATGTGCATTTAACGGCAGGTTTTCATTTGCGTTGGAATTCAGCTCTTCAGATCAGCGCGTTAGTGTGAAGAGAGCCTCTCCCCACCCACTCTCCGCCCACTGACCCCTTCTCTGCGCCCTCTCTCCACCTTCTGCGGTGTTTTACATAACGCGCGTTATTCACGATTACCGCAGTTTAGTAAACATACCCCTAAGTTATATAAGATTGGCATTATATGATAAATTCAGCGTGCATTGTAGATGATTCGTGCCGCAGTATACTGATCCATTATGAGTGGGTGTAAGGATATTTTGGGAAGACCATGAAGTTGTTGTTGTTGTTAAATAGACTATTGCAATAGTCTATATGTGGGGTAATCATTGCTTGCATTATGGTTCTGAAGTCAGAGAGCCGAAGTAAGGGTTTTAGATGCTGCAGGAGACAGATCTTATTGAAAATTGCTTTTGTAAGATTTTTGATGTGTGATTGAAAAGAGAGGTATTTGTCTAAAGTTACACCTAAATATTTCACTTTGTCTTTGAGAGATTAACATCATCATTTGTTATGTGTCGTGGTGGTATGTAGGCTTGATTCCTAGTTATTATCAAGACATCTGTTTTCTTGTAGTTGATGTTTAAACCAGCATCTTTAAGCCAGGTGGCTATTTCCCTAAAGCAGAAAATTATGGGGTCAAAGTTGGGTGTGATTATGTTGAAGGATATGCAAATCATTATATCATTGGCATAGATGGCATAATCAATCTTGTATTTTTTTATGATTTAGCAAACTGGCTGAATGTAGATATTGAATAACAGGGCTGAAAGTGCGGATTCTTGTGGAAGGCCTGTGGTTTGGGAGTAAGAATTGGAGCTGATGTGTCCCATGCAGACTTGTTGAGACTGGTCAGAGAGATAGGAGATAAACCACTTGAGTATTAGGTTGCTTAGACCTATTTGTCTTAGGGGTATGTTTACTAAACTGCGGTAATGTTACATAACCCTCCATAGCCCATGTTTCCTGTAAAATGGTTATCTCCAAGTTATAATGCCCTGTTCAAAGTAATTTCAGTTTGTTCAATGTATACCGCACTGATGCAGAATAGCGCGGTATATAAGAGAATGTAAATAAATAAATAAATAAATAATGCACGTTAACGTTACATAACGCGCGTTATGTAACATTAACGATCGTTAACGTTACTTAATGCGCGTTACGTAATGTTAATGATCGTAGACGTTCTGCGGCGCAGTAAAACACCGCAGAGGGTGGAGAGAGGGCAGAGAGAAGGGGTCAATGGGCGGAGTGTGGGCGGGGAGAGGCTCCATTCACACTAACGCGCTGATCTGAAGAGCTGAATCCTAATGCGATTGAAAACCTGCCGTTAGATGCACATATGCAGGAGAGAGAAACCATTTACGTGTCAGCAATGTACAGCCCAGGCAGGGAGCCCAAAAACTGTGATAGTAGTGCTCCATGTACAGCAATACCATAGTGCCAAAGTATGAATGGCCACTATGGCGATTGTGCAAATGGGGCATAGGGGGCCGCAGGCGGGACATGTAGCATGGGCATCTGGGGCACAGGGTGGACCAGGCAGGCGCCTAGGTGGCACATAGGAACATAGACACCGGAGATCAGCAAGACAGCAGTTAAGCAAGGCCAAACAGAATCCACCAATATCTACCTGGTCCACCCTAGCCAATAGTCGCTAGGGCACAGACCTGACATCCCCCCAGCCATCCCGCCCCCATGTGGAGGGGCATAATAGTGGTAGGCAGTGATGGGGGGATGTGAGGATATCCATGTATGCCCCCCCACCCCGGAACCCATTGCCTAGGCGGGCGCCTACCTACACAGTAGATGGCCTGGGACTGCGCACTACCAGCACTGACAGCAAATGACCACATCAGCTTGGCAGGGGGCCGTGTGCCTATACTGGAGGGGGCAGTGCCACCTCCCTGGAGTGGACCTAGGCCATGCTTTGCATCAGTACGTGGTGAGCAGTGCAACATAAAAGGTCTGGCTGAGGAAAAGTGCAGGTAGCCCCAGGGACTACCATGCATCTGTGGCAACAGTGTGGTGCAGTATACCCAGCCAGTGTGTCCAGGAGCAGAGGGTCACAGGTGAAAGTCCCAGCTGTGGTTCCTGCAGAACATGTCCCTATATTTTACCCTACAATGCAGATACAACAGCAACATGTGCAAAGCCCAAAGCAGCGGCGAACAGGGGTGCAAACACCCACTCACACAGGCTCCACAATCCAATGATGCATGGAGCGGCAGGCTGTTGGCCCCAGCATTGGGATGATGTTATCACCAGAGGACTACTACTACCCCCTGCACAGTTTAGCAATGTCAGCACTGTGATCAGGACTAGTGTGGCGGTGTGTATAATGCTGCAAAAGGAGTGAGCGTGTTTGTATGTCTATCCATTGTTCTGTGGCTGCCCACACTTCACTGGGCCCAAAATGTACCACTGTTACCAGCGTTAGCCTGATTAGATGCATAATGAGGAGCAAAGTATTCTGGGTATGGCCCGGACAGGGCAGATTGGCCAGGATGCATCTTCACAGGGTGTGGGGCAATGGCTAGGACACTATAGTGCCTGACCACCACCTGCATGGACAGGGTGGCCACAGCATGGCATGCTGGGAGTGCACTCACTCTGAACAAGCAGTGACCATGGCAGGTCTAGGTTCCCACATAGCGCTTGACACTTTTTGTCTCTAGTGATATATTTGTGTTCCCCAGTGCTGGGGTTCCAATCACTGAGATGCTTGCTTGCTGCACATAATTCTTGGTGGCCTGTCAGCAGTTAGACTGTGCATGGTTGGAACACCTTTAAGATACAGTCTGACTGTGCTGTCTGCTGGTGACTGGCAGACAGTGGTGGGAGACATTTGGGATTTCCAGACCTAATTCCAGCGTTGCTGCTGGTCTGCCACTGTCCCAGTCATAGGTATGGCTCTGGCCCACCAACGTGGAGGGCTGTCTTGTACAAACAGGATGGAGGTTGCTTCCCTGGGGCGGGGGCAGTGTTCTTTATCTACAACAAGGTGATGTGGGCCCTTTGGTGGATGTAGTGTATACCATTGTGACCTATACAGCCACTGCTACACCCACCTCATGCAATTCTAGGAATCCCTCTGCCCTGATAACAGCTGTCCTTGTCAGACAGACCCTCACACGAGGTACACACTAATCTGGCTGGTGTCTGGTCCCACAGGGCCACATGTGACTGCAGGATACAGATGGACACAAAATTACCTTCAGCTGCACTGCACAGAACACCTATCACACACTGGTAGTGATGGGGATGTACAGCAGGACCTATCTCTAGCACCAAATGTACTGCAGACCTAGTGCTGGGCACCAATCCTATCCCTCAGGGTGACCACAGAACCTGCACAGTGGCATGGTCTGTAGCTACTCTGTGCCAGTATCACACACTGTCAGTCCGTCTTTCCCAGCTGAGGTACCGGAGAGGTGCAGACCCCATTTGGTGATCAGCTGTAGACTGCTATTCAGCATGTGTATTGCATCATGGGTACTGCTGTGACATACACCATGGAGGTAAAGCCTACTGGTTAATACATTGCCATTCTTGGCAGTGTTCATTGGTTCAGTTCTTCATTGTTCCCTCCTCTCATGCCTGTCCTACTCAAATAGTGTGCATGCCTGTAGAGGTCATATTTTTGCAGATCTGTGCTTCCAGCCCATAATACCCTCGCCACAATTGCCAACATTCCCTCGGTCCATCTATCTGCATCTGTCAGCTGTGTAGAGTCCTGTCTGCCTGTGCATGCTGCCAGCCCATGTCCTGCACTGCTACCCTTTCGTGCATTGCACCTCATCGTGCTTCCTTCGCCAGTGCCTGATCTGCATGGCACCACCACTCTTCTGTCCACCCATCATTGTAACTATCTTGCCACCTCCGCCTCCACTGGGGGACACGTATTCCCATCGTCTGCCACCAACTGTTTTTCCAGTACTTTACATTGCCAACACCCTGTGCTGTGGTAGAGCTGCCCCACCATGTTTGTCATCAGTACTGGCAGGCAGATGGGATGCCTGCAGATATGGCAGGTCCAGCGGCTCCCATTTCTCCCTCCTTCCCTCACCTGTTCATTGCCTTTCCTGAGTGCTCTATGTAGTGTTAGGGCTACATCTGTCTCTGTTCCGCACAGGTCATGCATGTCATCCTGAGGCACCTTGCAGTCCCTATAGGAAGCTGAATTTGTTTTGGCTAAGGTTTTGTTTTTTAGTATTGGATGAATTATAGCTCTTTTAAGTTCACGAGGCATGTACCCTTGAGAAAGTGATTTTTTGGCAATATCTAATATGAAGGGGCTAAATCAGAAATTGAATTCTTGATCCATTTAACTGGGCAAGGGTCAGTACTGGAGGTTGTAGTGTTCATATTTGCAATTACTTTTTTAAGAAGTTCTGGATGCATTGGATGGAACGTTTCCCAGGGTTTGGTGTATGTTATTGCGCTAATTGTGCATGGACAGCTAGGGTGTGTCAGGGAATTTATTTTAGACATGTAAAAGAACGCGAGAGTTTGGGGTGATTTGTGTGTCATTACAGCGGAGGCGCTTGGATGTGTTGTGAGGGATTTAACAATAGAGAACAGATCTTTTGGCTTATTAATTGATTTCATAAGTAGCTTAGTCCTTTTTATTCCTTTTTATTTTACTTGATCTTAGAGTAAGCAGCCACAAATTAGTTTTGAGAGCTCCTTAGTTAAGAAGATAACTACTATTTGTTGCAAGTTTTGATACCTATCATTGCTGGTTGAAGAGGAGTCAAAATTGCCTAATGTAACATGTAAGAAATTCCCCCTCATCAATACAAGAAGTCATTAATTCATTAAATGATTCATCTAGTCCATTAAATTTGTGTCCAACTGTCCTATTTAAACAAATGAACAAGGACATCACTGATTATTCGGCTCCAACTGTATATAAGTCTCCGGAGGAAGGGATTCTACCTGGGTTATTAAAGAAGGCATCTGTATGCCAAGTACTGAAAAAGCTATGCTTGGCTAAAACAAATCCTAATCATTATCACCCTGTCTCTTCTTTGAGAGTTATAGTGAAAGTAACTAAAAACAATTATATTTCAGTAGTTGACTGACTTTGTTGAACAGCATAGTTTTATAGATGTATATCAATTAGACTTTTGGTCCAAGCAAGAGACAGAAACATTAGTTGCATGCCTTGAAGTGATATGCAGGGGCTTTGAAGATGCAAAGCAGTATTTGATGTTTTACTTGATGCTATTGCTGCATTTGATACAATTAATCATAATATACTATTAGCCCAATTGAGGTCATTGGGTTTGAATGGTGTAGATCTATGTAAAAAGGGGAAGGGGATGGCAGTGGGAGTGTACCACTGTCTACCTAGCCAGAATGAGTAAATGAATGATGAAATGCTAAAAGAAGTTAGAGAAGATAACAAAAGTTATGATACAGTAGTAATGGGTGAGCAAAGGACCTCCTCAACAGTAACTCTGGTAACCCGGAAGCCCTCCTCGCCTCCTTTCTTAGAATTGGCACTCCCCCCCCCACAAGTCCCCCCCCCAAACAAATTCACAAACAACTGTATTTTGGTATAAACATTTTGGTCGCAGCTTTATTTACAACCTGGAAACCGACCCAACAAGGGCCTAATAACAATTGAACATAACCCAACCCCGCACCCCTTGACTGGAGGATGCCCCCCCACCCGCCATCTTAGTAGCAAGGCGGAGCATCCTCCTCCCCCCCAAACCCCGCCGCCTGCCTCGCCATCCTAGTAGCAAAGGCTGGCTCCCACCCCCCCGCTACCGGGCCGAGACCCCCAACCGGGCTGTCTCGCCCCACCCCGAGGAGCGCTTCACCCCCACTGCTCGTAAGCCAGGTCAAGCCCGCGCCGCTCCTGCGAGCGCTGGCTCTGTACCCCCGACCCCACCAGCTGCAACAACCCCCCAAATTTCCTTCAAAAAAAAAGGGGCGGGCGGGCGGGAACGCGACCGCTTCCCGAGGAGCCGCGGGCAGAAGGAGACGGCCACACGGCTCCTCGCGGACACAGCACCGCCCCCCACATACTCGCGGCCAATGAAATCGCCCCAATGGTGCGCCGGAGCGATTTCAAAAGCCGCGCACGTCTCTCGCTCTCGCCCCCCCCCCACCTCCCCCAAACCGCGTGCTGGAGGCCGAGGCCGGGCCCGGGCCCAGGTTACTGACGGCCGCGGGACCCGGCCCGCGGCCTCGAGCATTACTCACAAATATAGCCATGATCTCACAGTGCTGCCCCCTAGCATAAGCCTAGAGGGCACCACCATGTTATTGTGGCCATTTTGGCAAGGCCCAATGACTGGGACATGAGCGGGGAGGCTGCTTCTGTCTCCATTCACCACTGGACCACCAGGGATTGAAGGTAGGGACCGGGGCAGGGGTGTCAAATGTTTAAGCAGTGTGGACTAAAGTCACTTCTGGGGCTCCTCTGGGATTAGGGGTCCAGAAGCTTAAGCTTATGTACATAATATAGATAATAGCCAGGGCCTTAGAAAGATTTCTGAGACAAGCTGTCTTTTTACACTCCTTTTAGGCCTTTATGGTGCTCTCAGGGAACCAGTTTAATCACTTCTCTACTTAAATTCGGATGCTCTAAAACTCATCAACAAGCCTTCTGGAACTTTCTCCAGATAGAATTATGCCTAACCTAGGATGCAGGCAAATGCCTAACACTTCTATCAGGTTTTTAACAGATTGCACTACCAACTCATTGCCCCAGGTATCCTGCCTTCAAATAAGATGAAACCAGCAGTAAAAACTCTTGGGTTCTCTTTCTGGCTCTCTATTCATCCTCCTTTCCCTAAACTGCCATGTAGGAAGACAGTGTGTAAATCGAAGAAAGATATTTAATAGTTATCATCTGCAGAATAGATGAGTTGCGTGAATGAATGCGTGAATGGATTGGTGTAGCTATGGAATGTTGTGATTAACTAGAAACCTTACACTCCCATTTATAGAGATTTTGACTGATCAAGAGTGATTTATTCATTTTAATTAAGTATTGAGTGAAGTAGCAGCCTAATGGTTAGAGCAGCAGGCTGAGAATCAAGGAAGCCCGCATTCAAATCACATTGTTGCTCCTTTGCACTTACAGGTACAGACAAAATGATAAGCCTTCTAGGGATACGACAAAGTACATACTGTACCTGAATGTAACTTGCCTTGAGCTGCTAGTGAAAAAGGTGTAAACTAATTCCAAAAAAAACAAACTCTTTTAACATAATAGTTGCTGGTAGCTGGTAAAGGTTGGTAGAGGCATTTCAACTTTTACAGCCGCAGTAGATTGAAAGATGCCAGAGCTTAAAAATAGAATGAGTTCAAATGTTTGGTGCAGCCTTTTGAAGGATCCAGGAATCCTCTTATCTCATTGTTTAAAGCCTGGATTACATCTGAGCGCAAATTGAATAGTTCCTCCTCAGGAATCTGAAGCTGTGCAGTTCCCTACCATAAATTCTCAATTTAGCCTTTCCTAATGCCTCTTCAGGGGATTTTCTGTCATGAGTATCTTTCTGTTCCAACTTTTGTATTTGGAGTCAGTTGGATGCTTGCTTTTTTTCTGTGAGGATGTTAATTTTTTGATGTCCTCAGAATCATGCCAGAGTTTTTCCTATGTGATTATGAAGATTATTTGAGAAATTGTATTTGCGATTTACATGTGCAAATATGACCCTTAATCTACAGTATACAGTATGTATAAATCACAAGCACATGTAAAAGGCCATTTTAGAAAGGGGCCATTTTATAAGTGGACGTCCATATCATGTTTAAGTTGCATGGGAGTGTGAGGGGTATTTTGGGAGCATAGCCAGGGTGGCACCAAAGTCTTCATATGTATCCCCGATCTCATATAAGGGATGTACGTGTAAGATTAAAATTGTCTACATTCGGATTTATAGCTGCTCCCTGACATGATAGAAAAACGTGCCTCTTTTACCCTTCTCTTTACAGAAGGGATTAAGGGCTAATTTCCCCTTCATCCCCAATGTTTCCTTCCCTCTCGTAATTGCAAAGAGGAAAAGATAGAGTAGCAGCATCTACATGTCTAGATTTGCAAAATGAGAATTGACAACAGCCGAAGTGAATAATATATTTTAAGTATCCACTGGGGGGAAGAAATAAATTTAAAAAATTAGCCAGAGGGTATCAGAGATCTACCTGTCTCCTAACTACAAGAATCTCCGGCCCTACCCACTGAGGTAATAAGGGCTGGCCTCGGTGAAGGGGGATAGGGTTGCAGTTGCGAGGTATTCATGCTGCAACTACCTAATGTTTAAACCCCACAATTTCAATCAGCGGCCTCCAACCAGTTTTTTATACATTTTTAAATGCATTTAAAACTGTCAAGGAACTTAGCAGGTGTTGAATAATGCCCAATCCTCAGGGTTCGGTGCTGCTCATCTTGCGTTCCGCCTCTAATAGGCTGCCTCAGGACAAAGTCTAAGCAGGCAAACAAACCCCCTTTGTGGAAAATAAAATGATTTGCAAAGATTTGCAAAATGGCAAAGATACACATGGAGGGGCTGATACTTAGTTGTAAAATGTCAGCACTTACATGTGTAAGTTGCTGGGTTTCCAAAGTCAATGGTTCCCACATGTATCCCTGTGAAATGACTCCTCCTGCTGGCCATCCCCGTGCAGTCCCGCACCTCTTTCTTTGATATAAAATGTACAGTGAAGGGAAGACATATTTTGATTTTGCATTGGACTTGCACTTGCCCATCCCTCTCCTCTAAAATTGGCATAGATTTTCAGATGTTTTCACTTGGACATCACTGTAACCACATAAAGGGCCTTTTCAAAATGCGCTTTGGTCTGTAGGTCACAAGCTATGTAATAATAAAAAAAAATGAAACTCTCTGGGGGAGATATTTAAAGGCGTTTAGGTGGTTTGCAGACCTACCAGCCAGCCAAATGCAGCTCAGCAGGATATTCAGTGGCACTAACACGGTCAGTAGCGCTGAATGTCCATTGGTGCTAGCGTCGCAGCATTCCAGGGGCAGTGTGGAGGCAGTATCTATGGATAACCAGCTAGTGGCGATATTCAGCTGATAGCGGGTTGTCCTTCACCGGATAAAGTTAGGACAACTAAATGTCTCTCCTGACTTAGCTGCTTTTGTAATCAGACCAGTGGCTGAATATTGCTGCTGAATGGATTGCAAAGGCACAATCTGGCCCAGATATTCATTGCTGGTGGCCGGATATAACCCCAGCATTGAATATTTGGGTTCAGTGCTCAGCAGCCACAGTTAACTACTTAATCAGCATTAGCTGCTGCCACGGACTTTGCTCCCTCCCATATGATTTTATGTCCTTCTCTATATTTAAGGGTATGTTTACTAAGCAGCGGTAGTGGCTTCCATGCTATATCGGAATTCAATGGGGCCACGGCTCCGATACCGCATGGAAGCTGCTACCGCTGCTTAGTAAACATACCCCTTAATCCCAGAAGATAATATTAGTGACAGAGACTATGGCTTCTAATTTCCCCTTGCATCTCAAGCAGCATGTTGGAATTGGATGGTTCAGATAGATAATTCACCTAAAGAGTTTCACGGTCATACTCTTTTACACTATTGGACTTTTATTTAAAAATTGGGGGAGGGAGGGCCAGCAAAATAAAACCTGCTCAAGCTGAAACATTTGAAACAATCATAATAGGAATTGTGTCTCTCATTCTGGCACTTTATTAAATTTGAGAGGAGGAGTAGCCTACTGGTTAGAGTAATGGAGTGAGGACCAGGGGAGGCCAAGGTTCAGATCTCACTGCTGCTCCTTGTGCCCTTAGGCAAGTCACTTAACCCTCACTACAAACTTAGATTGTAAGCTCTCCGAATACAGGGAAGTACCTAAAGGGATGTTTACTACACCGTGTTAGCTGCTAACACAGCAATAATGCAGGAAAAGCATGCCACGGTAGCAGCAAATGCAGATGGCACAGGAATTTCCTGTACTAGGCGCAGATTGCATGGTAGCTGCATGTGTGGGCAGAGGATGGTAGTGCCAGTAACATGCCATTACTGTGAGCATCGACAGCACATGGTAACTGCATGTTTTGCGGGCATCATGTGTGCAGCTAACACCACCTCAATGGGTGGCATTAGCTGCACCCGCAGTGCTGCTGTCCCATGTTCTCTACATGTTCACTGTGCTATCTGTCGGGGAAATGCTATGCACACCCCCCAACAGATGCATGGCTGCAACAGCTTAATGCGCTTTAGTAAATATCCCCCTATTGTGCCTTGATCTACTACCGAAAAGGTGTGAGCTAAATCCAAATATCCAAACAGTGGCTAAGCTATAGAAAATATGAATCCGCCTTCATGGTGGGATCATATTATTCTGTGTTACATACACAATGGATCTAAATCTATCTTGAATTTTATTGTTCTCTTCATTGTACTACTACTACTACTATTGAGCATTTATATAGCGCTACCGGTCACATGCAGCGCTGTCAGTGTCACGTCAGGACATGCTAGGGAGATAAGGTTCCTAGATGAAATAAATGACTGCTTCTTGGAGCAGCTGGTTCATGACCCGACCAGAGGGGAAGCCATATTAGACCTAGTCCTTAGTGGAACACCAGATTTAGTGCAAGAGATAAGGTTGTTGGGGCCACTTGGCAATAGTGATCATAGCATGATTGCCTTTGATTTAATTAGTGGAGGAGGGATAGTAAGGAAATCCACAGTACTACCTTTTAACTTTCGAAAGGGAGACTATGATAAAATGAGGAAAACAGTTAAGAAAAAACTAAAAGGAGCAGTTGCAAAGGTTAAAGACGTACATCAGGCTTGGCTGTTGTTAAAAAATACTATCTTGGAAGCCCAGACCAGCTGTATTCCACGCTTTGAGAAAAGTGGAAGGAAGTCCAAAAACTGCCAGCATGGTTTAAAGGTGAGGTCAGAGAGGCTGTTGTTGCCAAAAAAGCATCTTTCAGGAAATGGAAAAAAGATGCAAACGACAAAACCTGGAAAACACACAAGCACTGGCAAGTCAAATGCAAGGCATTGATAAGGTAGGCAAAGGGAGAATTTGAGAAGAAGCTTGCTGCAGAAGCAAAAACACAAAGTAAAGACCTTTTCAAGTACATTCATAGCAAAAAACCTGTGAGAGAATCAGTTGGTCCTTTAGATGATAAAGGGGTTAAAGGAGCACTAAGAGGCGATAAGGCGATAGCAGAGAGACTGAATGAATTCTTTGCTTCAGTCTTTACTGAGGAAGATGTAGGGATGTTACCCATGACTGAAGTGGTATTTAAAGGTGCGGAAGAATTGAAGGAAATATCGATACATTGGGAAGATGTATTACAGCTATTAGATAAACTGAACAGTAGCAAATCACCTGGGCCAGATGGTATATATCCAAGGGTGTTGAAAGAACTGAAATATGAGATTGCAGACCTGCTATTAGTAATCTGTGAACTATCATTCAAATCATCTCTAATACCTGAAGATTGGAGGATCGCCAATGTAACACCAATTTTTAAAAAGGGTTCCAGGGGTGATCCGGGAAACTACAGACCGGTGAGCCTGACATCAGTACCAGGAAAAATGGTAAAGACCATCATAAAGAATAAAATTACTCAGCATGTAGATAGTCATGACCTAATGGGAGACAGCCAACATGGCTTTAGACAAGGAAGATCTTGTCTTACTAATCTGTTGTTTTTTTGAAGGAGTGAATAATCAGGTGGACAAAGGTGAGTCGGTTGATATTGTGTATCTGGACTTTCAGAAAGCCTTTGACAAGGTCCCTCATGAGAGACTTTTGGCAAAACTAAAGAGTCATGGGATAGGAGGCAGTGTACTATTGTGGATCAGGAACTGGTTAAAAGATAGAAAGCAGAGGGTAGGGCTAAATGGCCAATTTTCCCAATGGAGAAAGGTGAATAGTGGTGTACCCCAGGGATCTGTGCTGGGTCCGCTGCTTTTTGACATATTCATAAATGACCTGGAAAGTGGAATAACAAGTGAGGTTATCAAATTTGCAGATGACACAAAACTATTTAAAGTTGTTAAAACCCAAGAGGATTGTGGAAAATTGCAAGAGGATCTTGATAAATTGGAAGACTGGGTATCAAAATGGCAGATGAAATTTAATGTGGACAAGTGCAAGGTTATGCACCTAGGGAAGAACAACCCAAACTATGGTTACACGATGCAAGGTTCCACATTAGGAACTACCACCCAGGAAAAAGATTTAGGCGTCATTGTGGATACCATGTTAAAACCCTTGGCCCAGTGTGCAGCAGCTGCCAACAGAGCAAATAGAATGCTAGGTATGATAAGGAAAGGAATTGAAAATAAAACAAAAGATATTATAATGCCTCTATATCGTTCCATGGTGAGACCGCACCTTGAATATTGTGTGCAATTCTGGTCGCCGTATCTTAAAAAGGATATAGCGATTTTAGAAAAGGTTCAGAGAAGAGTTTGAGGGAGGAATGGTCTAGTGGTTAGGACAAGGTACTTCAGCCCAGAGGGCCGGGGGTTCAAGTCCCACCTGGGGACAGCAATCTCAGGCCAGAGGGACTGGGATTTCTAGTCCTGTGGGCACTCCTTGTGGTCTTGGGCAAGCCACTTAACCCTCCATTGCCCATGTTCCCTGTAAGTATTAGTGTATGTGTCTCATATCCCCTCGTGTTAAATGTATCCCCCAATTGACCGCTTTGACCTGGTGAAAAGCAGGATATAAATACAGCTAAATAAAATAAAATAAATAAATAAAGAGCCACCAAAATGGTAAAGGGGATGGAAGGATACTCCTTTGAAGAAAGGCTAAAAAGGTTAGGGCTCTTTAACCTGGAAAAGAGACGGCTGAGGGGAGATATGATAGAAGTCTATAAATTAATGAACGGAGTGGAACGGGTAAACGTAGATCGATTGTTTACCTTATCAGAATATAGAAAGACTAGGGGACATGCAATGAAGCTACAGGGTAAACTATTTAAGACTAATAAAAGAAAATATTTTTTTACTCAACGTGTAATCAAATTCTGGAATTTGTTACCGGAGGATGTAGTAAAGGCTGTTAGTGTAGCTGGGTTTAAAAAAGGTTTGGACAAGTTCCTGGAGGAAAGGTCCATAAACCATTATTAAGAAGGGACCCAGGATATCAATGCTTGAACCAATACAAGCATTGTGGAACCTGTGTCCCTTGGGGAAACTGCTAGGTACATATGACCTAGATTGGCCTCTGTTGGAAACAGAATACTGGGCTTGATGGACCTTGATCTGACCCAGTATGGCATATTTATTTATTACACAGGTACACTAAAAAATTTTTTTTTTAAACTGCCTCTAATGTTTCGATTGATTTTTACGTTTTTTGGTGCGCTGAATCCAAATCTGGTAACCAATTTGCTCCATCACGTACAGATTTTTTGCTACATTGGGTTAGCAGTTTGAGGTGAACGTTTCAGATTGAGTGCGATCGAGATAAAAGTTTCTTGGATGAATTCTTTATACTAATTGTTTAGTAGTTATTCAAATAAGAATAAAGAAAATTGTAACAAGGCAGCACATAAGAATAGAGTAATGTCAACAAAACACACTGTGATGGTAGCAAAATTGTCTGCACTTAAAACAGCCACATACATGTGCACAAACATTGAGCATATAAGAGTGAGGTTAGACACAAAGCAAAGCAAAGAAATGTGCAAAAAATGTACAGGTATGTATGTAAGAATAGAAAACGCAAACCGCACCATTGCAATACATGAAGACAAACACCCGATGGTGTGAAAATAAAATTCTAATAAATGAGATCCGACACTGTGGTAATAACTAGCAAATTTTTATTTCAAAGTTTAGTAAAAACACAATATTTGTCAACACAGTTTAGATTTTAAAGTCATTCTTGGCTCAATCAATCTCCTGGTGGGCCCGTTTCTTCTTCCCCCGAATGCTTCTTTTGGTGCGCTGCTTGGCGTATTTTTCATCTGGGGTTTCCCGCAGCAGCAACCAGCAGAAATCAGCCATCATAGTGGTGTTCCATCTTCCTTGGTACCTTCTCTCTGCGTCCTCGATGTCCTGGTGAAACCTTTCACCTTGTTCTTCACTGTACGCCCCCAAGTTTTCGGGAAAGTAGTTCACATGGGAGTGCAAGAAATGGACTTTCAGGCTCATGTTACAGCCTTGTTCTTTGAAGGCATTGAGCATCCTGGCAACAATATCCTTATAGTTCTCATCCCGCCTGTTCCCCAAGAATTTGAGAACAACATCCTTGAAGGAATTCTTTTTCCTTCTCAGACATCGTTTCAGCGAATGCTCCATCTGAAATGAGTTTCCTTATATCAGGGCCAACAAACATTCCTTCCTTTAGCTTTGCTTCAGAAAGTCGGGGGAACTTTGAGCAAAGGTACCGAAAGCACTCACCATCTTTTGGAAGGGACTTGATGAATTGCTTAATGAGACCCAACTTAATGTGGAGAGGTGGTAATAGAATTTTATCACGAGGTACCAAGCTCTCATGAAGAACATTTTTCTCACCGGGTCTCAAATACTCCCGAATTGGCCAGTCTTTTTTCCCCCAGTGTAGGTCGCGGGCCCGGCTATCCCACAATCAAAGGAAGCAGGGATATTTGGTGAAACCGGATTGCTGCCCTAATAGCTAGGATAGAATTTTAAAGTCTCCACAAATCATCCACTTATGCTCATCATAACGAATCTTCTGAAGAATCAGGGCCAAATTCTCGTATTTTTCTTGGAGAATAACAGAGTGAGCAATAGGAACTGAAGCGAATGTGTTGCCATTATGTAGAAGAACACCTTTTATGCTGTCTTTTGACGAATCAATGAACAGCCGCCATTCAGCAGGATCATACTTGAGTTTAAACTTTTCCATCACTCCGTATATATCGTTGCAAAATACCAAATCTTCCTCTTTGCTGAAATACTTCAAAAATTGTGTCTCGCGGTTGCGGTACCAATAAAAAGTTGTTCCTGGTGACAATAGTTTTTTCTGTTTAAGCCGTGAACCTAGCAGTTGGGCAGCATCTTTTTGGGAGTCCTAAATCCCGGACTAAATCATTCAATTCAGCTTGAGAGAAAAGTTCAGGTTTCAGATCTGGTTCAGTTTCAAACTCGGAAGTACTGGACTCATCGGGAAAAGCCATCTGATGAGTCTCATCATGATCAGAACCGTCCACACAAATATGATCCAAAGATTTTGGTGGTTCAGGCACAGCTACTTCGTTGCTATGAGGCATAGGCCTAATTGCTGAGGGAAGGTTGGGGTAACTTATTACGTTCTTATTTTTTAAGTTGTATCCCTTCACAATGCAAGAGCAAAAATAGCAGTCACTGCTGTGGTCTCTTTGTTCACGCCACATGATAGGTATTCCGAAACGAAATGCTTGTTTTTTACCTTTCATCCATAAGCGTAGATCTTCCTCACATGTCTTGCACACTTTGTGAGGAGCCCACGGTTTGTCTTGATCGCCTAACTTCAAACCGAAATAGGCGAAATATACTTTTTTAATAAATGCAGAAATGTTCCTCTGCCGCTTTTTCACGGTATATTCCCCACAAATAAAACAAAAACTGTCCGGAGAGTTGACGCAACCTCTGGCTCTGTGAGCCATCACAAATACACAGCACTGCAAACTACAACTGTAGTGAACCACTTCGGAATAAAGCTGGGTTACGACTGAGCAAACAAAAGGTAATAATGAACTTGCAAGTAACCGGGGATCCATACCAGGCGCTCGCCATCCTCCCCCACCCTCCTAGGTCACCCCCCCCCTTCCCCCCTCAACATTCCCCATACAATTACACAGACACAATTGCTTGGAAAGAAAACCAGGTCGCAGCTTTATTGCCCATACAATTAACATTTTAACAGTCAACAATAACTTAACCATGAATTCCCCCCCCCCCACCTCCGGCAGAGCGACCCGTCACCCGCCCTACTATTAGCAAGGTGACGTCGCTTCCGCCCCTGGTCCGGTCAACCACCGGTCCAGCTCGAACCACCCCTGCTCAACCTCGCCATATCACTAGCAAAAGTAAGCTCAGGGTTCACCGGGTCGTGGGCACCCTGCCCCCGCCCCAAGTAGCTTATGTCTCCGGACCCCGGAAACCTCCGGGATCCCGCCACCCCCATCCCCCCCCCAGCTGCGACACCCCCAAAATCCCCCGAAACCCACCCTCAACCTTAAGGGTGGGAGGGCGGGACGCTGCCGGCTCCCCGCAGACGGACCATGTGCTCTGCGCGCCCCCGCGCCGCCGAAGCACATGGCCCGTCCACTCTTCTGATTGGATGCTGGCTCACTCGCGAAGCCAGCATCCAATCCTTTCGAAAGATGCTCTCAATCTCCCCCCCCCCCCGCGACCGATGGGCCCGCGCCCGGCTGGAACCGCCGGTTACCGGCGTCCGCCGTGACGCTGCCCGCGGCCTTCTCATAACCGGGGATCCATACCAGGCGCTCGCCATCCTCCCCCACCCTCCTAGGTCACCCCCCCCCCTTCCCCCCTCAACATTCCCCATACAATTACACAGACACAATTGCTTGGAAAGAAAACCAGGTCGCAGCTTTATTGCCCATACAATTAACATTTTAACAGTCAACAATAACTTAACCATGAATTCCCCCCCCCCCCACCTCCGGCAGAGCGACCCATCACCCGCCCTACTATTAGCAAGGTGACGTCGCTTCCGCCCCTGGTCCGGTCAACCACCGGTCCAGCTCGAACCACCCCTGCTCAACCTCGCCATATCACTAGCAAAAGTAAGCTCAGGGTTCACCGGGTCGTGGGCACCCTGCCCCCGCCCCAAGTAGCTTATGTCTCCGGACCCCGGAAACCTCCGGGATCCCGCCACCGGCATAGACACAACTATGTGGCTTTGCCGCCCCATTACCCGGGCAAAAGCTGCGACCTGCCCAACACCCTCTCCAATGCCTCCTGCCAGTCATTAAGCAGAAGGTCAAGCCCAACCGGAGACAAATGCACCCCATCCGACCTGTACAACCCCGTACAGGCCACATCAACCCAATCATGCTGCACATGGGACCCCCCATGCTCCACCACCCACCTCCCAATCTGCCGGTTGATCTTAGCCAACCCCCGAGACCAGCGCCGCTGCCCCGCGCACACCGGTCGGGGGATGACATCAGACCAAAGCAGCACCACCCCAGCAAACATTAACAGAATTCGAGAAAAATCCCGCTTGGCAGCATTAATCAATTGCTTACAAGTCCAAGAAGTCAGATCATTACCCCCCAAATGCAAAAGAAGGAACCCGGGCTGTGTGCGAAGACGCGCATGATGACGAAGCAAGGGCATTAGCTGTGGCCACCTCAGTCCTCTCTCGCCCAGCCATGAAAGCGTCATCCCAGCAGACTCTAATCGCAGGTGCCGCCCAAGAGGCCATTCCTCAGCACGTCTGTCAGCCCAGTAGACAAAGGAATGCCCCAGCATCCAACAGCCCCGCACCACTCTGCCCCGTTCTGCAAAGAAAACACAGTGTTAATGATCTGCCCTTGGACTGCCCGCATATCACAACCGCACATAAGTTTGAAAAGCCCTGGACCGCCACCCGCCGATCGCCTGTATTTGCGCCGGCGACAAGCCAACCCCGGCCGCACTGGTGGCCGCCCCGATGCGGAAGGAATGCGCCGAAAAATGTCGGGTGTCCTCACCCATATGCCGCAGCCCCAACCGTAAGACCGCAGTCACCTGGTAACGAGTGACTAGGCGAGTATCGGCATGAACAAAAAACCCACCCGCCGCCCTAGGCCGACCCTCCATATATGAGCGAGTCGCCGCTACCGGGCAGGTAACCCCACCAATCGCTCGCAACACCACCCACCGACCCCGACCGTGCGGATCGGTCTTGGACTGCTGCAACAGCACCCGCAGGGAATCCCGTGCCAAGTGTACCTGATGTGTCTGCAGACACCTACACCCCCCCCTGCTCCTGGAATCAGCCACCAACTCACCCACCCTGAAGGCTCCAAAAAATGCCAGACAGAAAAGGGCCTGGAACAGGGTAACCTCGTAGGCCGAAGCAGCCACCGCCGGCAACGCAGCGCAAACCCCAGCCAGCAAGCCATGCGTGAGCGGGCGACGCGCATCCGGAAATGGAGGATGAACACGTCGCCAACCCTGCATCAACTGCCGCACCAATGAACCCCCCCCCACAGGGGACCATCCGAGCACTCTAGCGAAAAAAGAAAAGCCCGCTAGGTGCTGCCGAACAGCCGACCGGGAGACGCCCTGTCGCTTGGCGCTCAGAACATAGCCCCCCAATAATGAATCTGGTACCACCCCCCCTTGCCATCCCAGCCCCTGCAGGAACGCCACCACTCGCCGGCAGCCCCGACAATAAGCAGTCCACGTGCCGACCGCCAGAGAACACCGCAGCAGCTCCGTCATCTCCACCGCCCACTGCTCCATAAGCTCCATGGGACCTCCGCTCCTACCGGATCCGCCTCCGGGGCCAACAGCCGGAAACGCTGTAATTGCAAACGAGACAAAGCGTCAGCAATACCATTCTTATGTCCCGGAATGTGCCGCGCCCGCAAGGTCAGATTCAAACGTAGACAGGCAAAGACCACCCGCCGCATTAAAGCCGCCACATCCGCACATCGAGGGGAATAATTATTGACCACACTCACGACGGCTGCATTATCACACCACCACACCATCTTCTTATTACGCAACCGATCGGGCCACAATGCCAACGTCACCAAGATAGGGAACAGCTCCAGAAAGGTAATGTTAGTTAGAAGGCCCGCTTCCCCCCAAGCGGCCGGCCATGGGCTCGCACACCACGATCCCCGGAAGTAAATCCCTAAGCCCACCCCCCCCGCAGCGTCGGTGTACAACTGCAAGTCCTCACTCGAACAGTCCTCTTCTACCAGAACCGTCGATCCATTAAAATCCTGCAGAAAGGCATCCCACACTGCTAAGTCCTCACGCAGACACCTGGAAATCCGAATACGATGATGCGGTTTGGACACACCACACGTAGCCAGCGCCAACCGCCGGAGAAATACACGACCCATAGGAATCACTCTGCATGCAAAGTTCAGGGACCCCAGGAGAGCCTGCATTTCCTTCAGGGTATACTTTGCCGAGACGAGCGCATTGGCCACTAGTACCCGCAACTTCCGCACCTTGTCCGTGGGCAAACGCGCTATCATGGTCGTGGAGTCCAACTCAATGCCCAAAAAATTGAGGGTCGTGGCCGGACCTTCCGTCTTCTGTTCTGCCAACGGGACCCCCAACGCGCCGGCCACAGAAACAAAACCGTCCAACAACTGTTGACACTGCGAAGTGTGGGCTGCACCCACAAAGAAAAAATCGTCCAAATAATGAACCAGATCAGCACAACCCACCTGCGTCTCAACAGCCCAGTGCAGAAAAGTGCTAAAAGTCTCAAAGTAAGCACACGACACTGCACAGCCCATGGGCATGCATTTGTCGAAATAATACTCGCCTGAGACCTTAAAACCCAGCAACGGAAAGGAAGAGGGGTGTACCGGAAGCAAACGAAAGGCGGACTCGATGTCCACCTTCGCCATCAGCGAGCCATACCCGGCCCGCCGAACCAATCGCACCGCCTTATCGAATGACGCATACCGGACTGTGCAGCACTCTCGTGGAATATGAGCATTGACCGACGAACCTTCAGGGTAAGACAAATTATGAATTAAACGGAACTTGCCCTGCTCCTTCTTGGGAATCACCCCCAACGGAGACACCACAAAGTCCTTAAAAGGGGGGTCTGCAAAGGGGCCCGCTATCCAACCCAACCTCAATTCCCCCGCCAACTTCTCGCGAACCACTGCCGCAAAACGCCGCACCGACGGGGCGTTTCGCGCAGCAAAAGAAACCACCTGCCCCGCAACCGGAATAACAAAACCCTGCGAAAACCCCTTGAGAAGCACCCCTCTATCCCGCCCCCGAGGGTACGATAGCAACCAGTCCCGCAATACCTCGAGCCGAATAGGGGATGGGGCCAATGCACAAGTCGCCCTATCACTTAGTGGAGGGCAAGGGGCCCTTTCGCACACATTTCGCTGCGGCATGCCCTCCCCCGCAGACGGAACAGGCATGCCGGAACTTACAATCCGGGAACGGGCAAGACGACTTGTTAAACCTCCAACAAACGTCGGCCCCTGCCCCTGCAGCCGGCTTGCCAAGGCTCCCCCCCCCGCCCCCCCGAAAGGGCCGGTTCACTACAGGAATGGCCGCCCCCCCAACCTTCCCACCGCTGCCCCCGACACCCACCCCAGTGGACCTAACGGACATTTGGGTGAGCCACAAATTGATATCCTGCGAACCCCAAGATAACAACTTGTTCTCCTCCATCTTATCCCGAAACTTCTCGTCATAATTGAGCCAGGACCACCCTTCATGGACCTGAGAAGCCTCCAGAATCGAATCAGCATAGGACAAAAGCATCCCGGACTGCTCCGGCCAATGACGTCCCCAAACACTCGCCAAGCGCAAGAAAGCCCGCACCCAATTGACCACTGTCCTCGCCACCTTCCGAACCCTACCAGCCTTTTCATCCTCCTTACGCTTCTTCCTGCTTTCCCCGGATCGCTTACGACCCTCCAGGAGCCGAAAAATATCAATATACCGTCTTTTGCGAATCCTCCTTCTCAATTTCCTCGGAACGCCCTCCCACAATTCCGACAAAACCGTCACCGCAGCAGAACTGCCTCCCGCCGAACCCTTCACTGCTGCCGGCCCACCACCAGCAGAGGACCCCGTGGAAGAACTGGAAGAAGTGGACGAGGACGAACCAGATCCATGACGCCGCCGGCAAGTATGCTTCCTCTTCCTAGCCGCCTTACCAGAGGTATCCGCCCGCGCGCCACTCCCAGCCCGAGCCGCGTGCTCAAACGCCGACACCCGAGGTACCCTGCTCTAATAGCAACTCCCCAGCGGAACGCTCTTCGCCCGCAGCCCCGCCGGCTGGCGCCAATGACAACTCACCCGTAGCCGAGTCCAACGCAGACGACTGGGTCGCCCGCTGTTGCTCCACGCCGGATGAGGACCGGGACTCTCCACTGAACCCCAATCCGGAGGCCGCACTGATCGCAGGAACTGCCGGCAGAGGATGCATCGCTCCCGCAGTGGCACCACCAGGAACCTGAGAAGACAAGAAAGGGAAAAAAGCAGGAGGAACCGCCGCCGGCCACACCGACGGCCAGGCCCCTGACCAATCCCCCTGAGAGGAACCCAGCCCACCGCCCAGCCAATGCTCCCAACCCGCTGGCCCCAAGGACCCCGTCCCCATCGGAGAACCGGGCAGGACGCCCCCAGCCCCCCCAGCACCCCGCCGTGACCCACGGGCCCCAGCACCCCCCCGTGGCCTCACCCCCTCGCCCCGCTGTCCCCCAACTGCCCCAGCACCAGACCCGCGCCCTGAAGACGCTCTAGCTCCCCGCCCCCCCCGCAACAAGGCAGGAGCCCGTGCCCTGCGGTCCCTGCCCCTGCCAGACCCCTGAGCCTGAGAACCAGGCCCCCGGCCAACACTCCCAGAGACCACAGGCAGGCCCTCCCTGTCCACCCCCAATACAGCCTGTTCCAAACCCCGCGGCCCCCCCGGGTGCCCCACGGCTACCCTAGGGCCCCGCCGGCCCAACAGACGCCGTCCGGGAGCAGCCCCTCGCTGCCCCCGCCCCCCTTTTGCGCCTTTGCCCCCCCCAGCCATAGTTAGGGAAAAGAGGCCTTGCAAACAAAAACCCCGGGACCCACCGCCCACACAGGAAGCCCTCCGGGACACGACCCCACCTACCGGCAGGGAAGGAAAGCAAAAGAACCCCACAGGGACAGCCGCTCACTCCGGGAGCCCCCCCTGCTGGCCGGCAGTGAAGGCAATGAACGCACTGCCGCGGGGACTGCAAACCAGCAGGCCGGAGCGGAAAATACTCCGCTGCACCCTCTCGCGCCGCTCAGCCGCCTCACCCACACCTCACCTCCGGAACGCAGCACCAGCACTGGACAGGCCGCTCACCGCAAGCTCTCAGAAGGTGAGGAACCCCAGCAAAAAGTGAGCTCTGTAAGTTTTAGCTCTGTCTCCACCACGCTGCCGGCTCCCCGCAGACGGACCATGTGCTCTGCGCGCCCCCGCGCCGCCGAAGCACATGGCCCGTCCACTCTTCTGATTGGATGCTGGCTCACTCGCGAAGCCAGCATCCAATCCTTTCGAAAGATGCTCTCAATCTCCCCCCCCCCCCCCGCGACCGATGGGCCCGCGCCCGGCTGGAACCGCCGGTTACCGGCGTCCGCCGTGACGCTGCCCGCGGCCTTCTCAAAATTGAAATTTGACAGGAACGTTCATGTCGCAACCACCATGTTTGAGCGAGCGAACGAGGCGAGGCGAACAGGAAAGAACATGCGCCAGCGCGAGTACTGGATTTAGCCCCCCGCCTCCCAATTGTCCTGTTAATGTATAAAATGAATACAAAACACTCTAAAATATCATGAGGGAGTGTTTCTAGTTAGTTAACCATTACAACCTCTATTTTGGGCCAAGAAAATAAACTGCAGTCGGCTAAAAAGAAATTATGTGAACATTCCTTATATGGGTAAGAAATCTAATTTTGCAAGAAAACGTGATGTGATGGAACATTTTGGCTATTTTTCCTGGATTCAGCACCCCAAAATCTATAGGAATCAGTTGCAAAACTGGAGGCAGTTTTTTGGTAGTGTACCTGTGTTATTTATTTATTTATTAACATTTCTTATATACCGCACTATTTGCCATCAGCACGGTTTACATTGAACAGAAACATCCGACAACTTTCATATGTCTGGTCATTACATTTAACAGGAAGTAGAACTTGGAGAAACAGGGTAACTATATACATAGATAGTTCAAATGAAAAGGGAGCATATCTTATGTTCTTATGTACATGCAAGAGACAGTCCCTGCTCGTCAGAGCTTACAATCTAGTCAAGAAAAAATCTATAGCGATAGTCTATTCATGGCGAAACATATAGCAATAGTCTATTAGGGCCAAAACAAAATGTGGCATTTACTATTTAGTCAAGACAAAAGACGGAAGTCGGTACAAGAAAAAGGACAGAAGTCAGGATCTGAAAGCGACTACTGCTGAACGTTTGTATAGTGCTACAAGATGTACATAGTGCTGCACACACATATGTAAAAGATGGTCCCTTTCCAGATAGCATTGGAAAATAATTGTGTTTGATGTCTATAAAGCACTTTGGACAATATCTCCAAATAATAAATATATATATATATATATACATATATACCATTAAATAGCAAACCAGTAAAAATTCACTTTCCTCATGATTAATTAACAAATGAATTTGTTACCGGAGGATGTAGTAAAAGCTGTTAGTGTAGTTGGGCTTAAAAAAAGGTTTGGACAAATTCCTGGAGGAAAGGTCATTCAACCATTATTAAAAGGGACACGGGATATCACTGCTTGACCCAATACAAGCACTGAGGAATCTGTGTCTTTTGGGGAAACTGCTAGGTACGTATGACCTAGATTGGCCACTGCTGGAAACAGGATACTGGGTTTGATGGACCTTGGTCTGACCCAGTATGGCATATCTTATGTTCTTATGTAAATTGACAATATTTCAATGAATGATCTACTGTAAGTTATGCACATTCCTAATATGAAATTCAGTCAAACAACTCAACAGTTTAATAGTAAGAACCATTTCATTATTTAGTTATGGCAAGTAGAATGAGATCTCAGGTGGGCAAATTAAAGCTTGCTTCATATCTTTTTAAATGATTTTCTCAACAGTGGCAGCTTGCATCACTGCGTTCACTCTCAGCTAGAATCACCATCAGGAGATTTTATTTCATGATATCCAGGAAGCTTTTACTAGGAGTGACACTTAATGAAGAATAGCAGTTCTTTGAGGAAAAGCATCTTGCAAAATGTGTCATATTCATAAAACTGAAATGTAGAACAAAACGAAAAAAAATAATAGATTTATATCTTCAGCAAGAAAATATTTGAAGATAAATTGAGATATTGCCTCTTTTTCTTTTACATAAAAGTGGTCTCTCAGTAGATAAGTAGAATAGTTGGAAATGTCCACAATGTTATTTAGTAATACAAACTCTATTCTTATGTAGTTCCAAATGCTTAGACAGCATTCTAAAAAGAACTGAAGTAACAATGAGGATATTTAAAAACAATGCGCAGTATGGATTCAAACACCAAAGACTGAGCATTTTAGGGGTATGCATTCTTTTCAACTTTGTTTCTCTGCACACATGCATTTTTTCTATGTACATTTTCTCTATGTACGATTTTACATGCAAAACACTGTTTTTAAATGGCATTTTAGATAAGGCATCGTAGTGCAATCTGGGAAGTCTGGGGCAGAATGTACCAAAAAATGCCAGAAGTGTCTATGTTTTGGCCCGATTTTAGAAACATAGATGCCGCTGACATGACGCCTGTGATGATGCCAATAAGGACATCCCCGCTATGAAACCATGGGGTGGGGACATCCATCTAACATGGCAAAATGAAAATATAAGCCTCCATTCCCAACCAGCATTCGTTGACAAATTGTGAAAAAAAGTAGATAAAAGTGTACCTCCTTCTCCACATGTTTGCCGGATAAAGATAGCACTTTCCCAATGTTGATTCATGTCTGGAGCAGGTATAACCTTTGACATGACTTGGGGCATTCAGGATGTTTCTGAAATTGTCTCCACCATGCCCATTCCAACTTGGACATCCTCTTGCTGGGGGCGTCCACAGACCTGGCTTCTATAATTGCTCCGGGGACGTCTCTGTGCTTTGGACATCTCTATGCACATTTTTTAATTTTTTTTAATTTATGTAATTTAAAAGAATTTACATCCAATAAAAATTGAATGACAGACAATATAAGAAACATATTTGGGAAATTTGTTTACACAATATCAAAATATTAGTATAGACCACAAATGAACTATAATGAGGCAAGAACAAGAAAAAGAAAAAAATGCAATTTGCACAAAATTTCCCAAAACAACTGAAATTGTCTGCAGTTTCTCAGAGATAACATCCTCAGCTAGTCCTTAACTAGCGAACCCTTCAGGGAGCACCACCTGGCAAGAGGTTCTTCTCTGGCAGACACAAACTGTAAAAATTGTTCAGGCTCAAAGAAAACAAATTGTTTACCCTGCCAATTAACCAAACATTTACAAGGAAAGAATAAATTCATTGAGGCACCGAGCTTTAAGACTCTGTTCCTCAGAGCCAGAAATTCTCAGGCTTCTTTTCCATAACCCTAGATACATCAGGAAATATATATTTCTTTGAACCTAGAAAAGTAGCGGACGTTTCAAAATAAAAAAACAACCTCAAGAGATCATTCCTCTCTAACTCAAATGAAAAACAGGCTACAAGAGTTGTCCTTTCTATAATAACTTCCAATGATGACTCAAGAAAGGTAGTCAAATTCCCAATGTCCGGAGCAAGGCCTATCCTAGGTCCTTCACTTGGCTCTCCACAGTTAATTGTGAGCAACAGGTACTGGGCCCAAAGAATCGGTGTAACTGCTTCCCCAGATATTTTGAAAAATTCACCAAGATATTTTCTCAGCATGTTCACTGGTGGAATCAATGGACACTTCGGGAAATTAAGTAATCTCCGATTGTTCTTAGAAACACGATTCTCCAAAAATAACAGTTTCCTGTTTAAAACTTATTTTTCTATAATCTGGGCTGTACTCATGAATTTAAAATTCTCCAAGGCAGATTCCACTTGATCTAACCTCGCAGCTTGTTGTGCCAGAGATGGCTCCTGTTCCACTGCCTTGGCAGAGAACAAATCCAAGTCAGACATAAACTTGCCAGCATAATTAGCCAGAGAAGTATCCACCGCCTTGATGATCTCCCACAAAGCTTCCAGGGTTACTACAGCCAGTCTAACAACCACTGCCAAAAGTACACTCCAATCAGGATTCCTTGCCAGGTCCTCTGAAGAAGACCCAGTTTCTGAAGGAACCTCCACCGTCAGAGGCAAACCCAGGGATTCCCCCATGAGTACCTTTAACCTCACTGCAGCATCTGCATCCAGTTTCGGCGGCGGCAGGGCTGAGCATTGCACAGGGTTCAGCGAAACCCCACTTAAACTAGCATCTGCAGATGATGCTGCAGACAGGACTGAGGAAGACTGATCCTGAGAGGCAGAAGGTGTGAAGTGGAGCAGGCACTGCACCATCGTTTTTGGCGTTGATGTGGAGGCAGGCACTGAAGCTTTTCCCTTCCTCTTCCGAGGCATCAGAGCAGGTAATCACTGCCATCTCTCAGCATGTCCTGCCGTGCTGCCACCTATGCCACCATCTTGCCATACTTCATTTGTTTTTATTAGTATTTAGCTCATGCCTTTCCAATGGTAGTTCAAGGCGCATTGCATGCAGGTATGTATGCTCCACTGCTCCACTTCAGGAAGGAGGAGTGGCCTAGTGGTTGGGGCAAGGTACTACAGGCCGGAAGGTCGGTGGTTCAAATCCTACTAGAGGACAACAACCTTGGGCCGGAAGGACTGGGGTTTCTAGTCCCACAGGTGCTCCTTGTGGTCTTGGGCAAGCCACTTAACCCTCCATTGCCCATGTTCCCTGTAAGTATTAGTGTATGTGTCTCATATCCCCTCGTGTTAAATGTATCCCCCAACCGCTTTGACCCAGTGAAAAGCGGGATATAAATGCAGATAAAAAAATAAATGTAGGTACTTCCCTGTCCCCAGAGGGCTTACAATCTAAGTTTATACCTGAGGCAATAGACATCCGAAGCAGAAATAGAGCTTCTAAAATAACCCCTAAATGTGTAAGGGGTATGTTTACTAAACTTTCTTAACGTGCGCGCAGCGCAATTAGTGCATGCTAAGGTACCTTAGCGCACGCTAATGACGCTTTATGGGGCAAAAATGCTCTCTAGTGCACGCTCACGTGCGCAGCGGCGCAAATGAGCGCTGAAGGCGGAGAAAGGCTCCCGGAGGGCGGAGGAAGGCTCCCCAGGGGCGGAGAGAAGGGGTCAATGGGTGGAGAGTGGGAGGGGAGAGGCTCCCCGCACACTAGCGAGGTGAAATTCGAGGCCAAAAATAACGCGAGTGAAAACCTAGCGTTAGAGCCGATTTAAAGGGAAGAGAAACCATTTATGTCAGCAATGTACAGCAAAACCAGCGAAACCTACAAAAAGTGATGTGTGATACATGTGCACAGAACAAAAGTACAAATAAACATTGAAAAGGACCCCAACAAAATAAAAAAAAATCATAATCAAGCTGGGAAATAGTGATAGTAATGGGAAACATCAAAAAACACTCCCAAGAAAGCCCCAAAAAATAAATATGAATTTTGGAAGGGTCTACACTCCGTCCCATACAAGGTGAATGATCCCACAGTGAAATAGCACTGATCAGGGTTTCCCTCTCCATTGGACAGGTTACCTATGGCATGCACATGTTCCACAACAGCAGGGCGGGCATGTCGGAATGGGCAACTGGACAGATGCTGGGAAAGGGGATACAGAGGGCTGCAGGCGGCACATGCTGTGGTGCAGCTGGGGCACAGTGTGGACTAGGCAGATCCCTAGATGGCACTTAGGAATGCTGAAACTGAACAGCAGCCAGATAGCAACTGATGAGGGCCCAACATGGGCACGAGAGTGTTTATCACAGTGTCACAGGGGATAGTACCCAGCAGGTACCCCCAAGGGCACAGAACATTGGCAGGCGGTGTTGGGGGGAAGCGTGGAGGCCTATGCAGGCACCCCTACCCCAGAACATGCACCATAGGCAGCCGCCTACCTGCACACTGGATGGCTTGCGACTGCACACCACCAGCACCACCAGCAGAAGGCCATGTCAGCATGGTGGCAGAGGGGTACTGGTGGTGGAGTGGGGCAGTGGCAGCTGTCCAGAGCCGACCATGGCCTAGCCCTGTGTAGGTGGGTGCCATGCACTGCAACAGACAGGCTCTGTCTGACAAACAACCATGGTATCTCCAGGGACTGCACTGTCTCTGTGAGCACAGTGTGGTGCGGTGAACACAGCCAGTGTGTTCAGGAGCAGAAGGTCACAAGTTCAGGTCCCATCTGGGGTTACTGCCAATCCAGTCCCCATATTTCACCCGCTACTAAACCATGATAGTAAGGACAAACCTTTATTGCAGAGAACATACGCATGGTTCAAACGCCTATATTTTATCCCACCAAGCACAGACACCAGAAACATGCGCATTACCTAGAGCAGAGTCCCCCAAATGTAGTCCTGGAGGGCCACAAATCATTCAGGTTTTATGCTGTCTCCAATATAAGGCCATGTCCGCATGGTGGCAGAGGGGTACTGGTGGTGGAGGGGGCAGTGGCAGCTGCCCAGAGCAGACCATAGCCTAGCCCTGTGTAGGTGGGTGCCATGCACTGCAACAGACAGGCCCTGCCGGACAAACAGTCATGGTATCACCAGGGAATGCACTGTCTCTGTGGCAACACGGTGGTGCAGTGCACACAACCAGTGTGTTTGGAGACAGAAGGTCACAGGTTCAAGTCCCAGCTATGGTGCCTGCCAACCCAGTCTCCATGTTTTACCCACAACTGAAACGTGCTACTACAGACAGAACGTTTATTGCAGATGACGTAAACATGCCCAAAACACCTACATTTTACCCTACAGAGCAAAGACACCATAAACAGGCGCATTACCTAGAGCAGAGTCTCCCAAATGCAGTCCTGGAGGGCCAAACACCATTCAGGTTCCATGCTGCCTCTAATAAAGATGCCTGTGCTGCATATCTATGCACCACCCCCATGGTATGCAGATGTATCTCATGCATATTCATGAGGGACAGCATGAAAACCCGAACAGTGTTTGGCACACCAGGACTAGAGTTGGGAACCTCTGCCGTAAAGCAGCAGCCAACAGTGGCAGACACACCCACACCCACACCCACAGGCTCCATTAGCCAATGCCTCCTGGAGAGGCAGGACATTGAGCCCTGCGTGTATCTCTTAATACTAGCACTTGCATACCTTAGCAATGCCACCCTACACCTGGGAATACGGTACACAGCTATCAAACGTTTGCTATGATTACTGGCAGATAGCAATTCCTACGGTAAGCACAGTTTGCTGATTGAGCTCCATCATGGCAACCTTTCTGATGTCTGTGGAGTGTGCTGCAGGTCTGGTCTCTGACAGTGTTTACCACCCTGGGGAGTGACCCCCAACAGTATTGCGTACCATATCCATGCCTGCACTGTGCCCAGGACGGGTGTGGTGGCCAGGGCTGCTAAACTCCTCTATAGTAGCACAATGCTGGCATAGGTGTGGGAGTGTGTGTCTGTCTATCCAGTGTGTGGTGGCTGCAAACACCCTCCACAGCCCACACTGCCAGCACTGTTGCCAGTATTGGCCTGCCAATGTGCATAATGAGGAGCAAGGTACCATGGGTATAGCCCGGACAGGGTGGCCTGGCCAGGATGCATCTGCACAGGGCATAGGGCACTGGATGGGACATTGTAGTGCCCGGCCACCACCTGCACATACAGGGTGGCCACAGCATGTCCTTCTGGGAGATCACTCTCACCCTGACTGTGCAGTGACTACAGCATGGCTAGGCACCCCCATAGTGCTGTATAGTATTTTTCTCATGTGATATTTATGGGTTTCTTTTTGGGGCCCAGTCACTGACTTATCTGCTTGTTGTGTATGCTGACATCCCAGTTCTGGGTGCATGTATTTTCACCAGGAACATGCACTCTGGACTTGCTAGCAGACTGTCTGCAGCTGATATGTGTCTTGATGGAGCGCCTTGCAGGGTGCAGCAGCTGAAGTCTTGCTGCAGGAGAATATCAGATAGTGGTGGGGTGCAGCTTAGCATATCCGGGCCTAATGTATGTCTGCTATTGCATTATGGATGTGTACAGAGCTGCATTGACTGCCCTGTAGGGTGTCTGTTCCCCAGCAGGACTGCCACCATTGCAGGGAGGTAGAATGTGGATCTGTTGGTGGGAGACCCTGTTTACCACCCTCAGCCCTGGAGGAAGAGGAAGAGGAGTGTGGTGGTACATAATTCTCCTTGAGGTCCATAGGGGCTACACCTGACTGAGACATACAGATATATCCAAGGTGTGTCTGCAGAAAATACCTATCTCACACATTAGCACTGCTGGGGACCTACAACATGGCTTATCTCTGCTGTGGACCTGGTGCTGGGCGCCCCACCTCACCCTCAAGGTGAGTACAGTACCTGCACAATGTGACGGTGTGTAGCTACTCTGTGCCAGTACCACACACGGTCAGTTCCCCCTACCAGGCCGAGGTGCTGTGGGGGTGCATACCCCATCTTGTGATCATCTGTGGACTGCTGATTTGCATGTGCAGTGCATCATGGGTATGGGTGGGTTAACCCTAACCTGGTGACCACAGCAGACTGTTTGTGTGGTGACTTGCAGTCCTTCTGCAGCCAGCTAGGGGATTGCTAGCAGCTGTAGAGCTGTAGCCCACTGGTTACTTCACTGCCAGTGGAGCCAGTGGTCATGGGTTTAAACCCACAGTCGGGTTATTTGATATGGCTGTCCAAAGCATTATCTATTTTTAATGTACATTAGTGCTGCCAGCAAAAACACCCTCAGCGTACTGTACCCATAAGGTGCCTCAGAGGGCGCCCTATAGGGCACCTTATGGTTACCGTCCATATAAGGTGCACTATACAGTATCCTATGGAGCGACTGATAGGGTGCCCTATAGGGGACATTATAGGGTGCCGTGGCGGATAGTGCACTTTATAATGTGCCCTATCGGGTGCCTTATGCGGCACCTTAGGTTACGGCACATGAGGGTGTGTTTGCCAGCAGCAATTAATAAAATACAAATAAAGTGCAGCAGGAGCCAATACTTACATGTCCAAGCTGATGCCTCAGCCAGCCTTACATATTAGGCACACTGGGGATCAAACTCATGACCCCTGTATCATCAGTCAGTGCCATTGTGCTACACTGCTGTTCCTCCTTGCATGCCAGTGGACCTACTTAAGATTTCCATGCATTTAAATGCACAGTGCTGCCATCAAAAACAGTGCTATGACCTTGCTGTGCCTCATAGGGCACCCTATATGGCGCCCTATACGCCACCCTTTCAGCAACATTGTAGGGTGCCGTGGCGGACAGTGCACTTTAAAATGTGCCCTCTGGGGTACGTTATGGGGTGCCTTATGCAGCACCTTATGTTACAGTGCTTTGAGAGTGCGTTTGCTAGCAGCAGTAATTAAATTAAAATTATAAATCCTCATAATGCAATATTACACATAAATGGTAGTGCCTCAGCCACCCTTATTCATTGGGCACAGTGGGGGACTGAACCCATGACCCCTGCACCATCTGTCAGTGTCTTCACCATTGTACTGCAGCCCTGTTTCTCTGTTTGCACATCAGCGCGCCTGATTATTCTTTCCACGCGCGTTACTTGTGCGCTAATGTGCGCGGCGCACAAGAGCACGCTCGCTAATCCCGTTTTGCTATTTTTGACTGGACTGCCCACTCCTTATATGGCATCCTGCAAACTAACGCGGCGTGCACGTTAAGAAACTTTAGTAAACATACCCCTAAGTATGATCTTAAATGTACAAAAAACCCAATTTGCATGTATAAAGTAACAAAATGAAATAAAATGAAAAAAGTAACAAAAAACATAAAAAGGAAATATACATTCAAAGAAAAAAAATGTTTCTTCTGCATGCACCTAAGAAATTGCAATACTTGCAGTCGTTTTTAACTAGGATGTAGACACTGCACCCTCCATACCAGTGTTTTCAACCAAGTTTTGGGCTATCCCTTAGCCAGTCTGGTTTTTAAGATACATAATAAATATGCATAAAAAAGATTGTCCTATAACTTAAGTAGTTCAAGGAAATCTACTTCCTGTATACTTGTGAATATCCTGAAAACCAGACAGACAGTCCAATGTGATCAGCTTGATAAACAGTGCTATAGATTGTATACAACATAAACATCGCTACCGGTACACAGAACTTAGTAAGGAAAGACACCCATACAGAATGTCACTGGCATTTTTTTCTATTATACAATACCTCACCCAGAACATGCTAAACGATCCACATCAGGAATTTCAGACGAGAAATGATAGTATGCATTTCATAAGCTATTCCTGGCCTTCTCTCTCACCTCACTTAGCAGAAGACCTTCAAACAGCCTCACGCATAAAGACTACCATATTGTCGAAATGAAGCAATTCCCCAGTACCTCGAAGGGCTGGATTTATTAACGTGTGTTACTGCATTAGCACAAACTGATGCTCATTCACATATGTTATCTATCACAGATCCCGTTTTATGCAACGGGATCTGTTTAATTGTAATGCATATTAACAATGTTAGTGCACTCCAATGCAGCAGGGCACATTAGTAAATTTAGCCATCGTTTTCATGGTTCTTAGATGTTTGTTCTGAGTCTTGCTGTCAGCTCTGCCCATCTTGTAAAGCAGACTCTGGTAAGATTTATCTGTGGGCACCATGTAGTGTCAACAAGATTGCTTACATTTTCCTGTACCACTTTAATTCTGTCCAAAACAGTCTGTAGAGATTGTGAGATGGTTGCCATGGAAGTCTGCACTGAGTCAAGACTTTTATGAATAGTCAAAGCTTCAATTATGTGCAATCTTTATGTGAAATTATTTTTATTGGTTTCCCATAAAATGAAATACTTGATGTGCAATGCAGTCAGAACATTAATAAAGACTCTGAAATCTAGTCAGGAGTAAAAAGAAATTCAACATTCTTAAAGTACTCTTCCAAAACCAACAGGTAAATTTTAAGTGAATGAACTTCCCCAAATTATTATTGAAATTGTTATTGATACTTAGGATTTTCTGTGTTTATAGGGCTGTTTTCTTCACAAACCCACTTTTTGAAAAGGAGAGATAACTTTGAGATTTCCAATGAAACAACATGTCTTTCTTTACTAATATGAGAGTACTGTCTGTGAATGGTAAATGCAGCACTGAAAATCCATGGGTAAAATAGTTTTTTAGCTTCAGAAGTCATCTCTTTTCAACTTGCCCGCTCTGAACATAGGTAAAATTATGCACGCTGCTCAACAGCACAGATCACTTGGGTCATGTGTAAGCAAAGTTAGGAAGAAGCATCAAAGTAGTAGTCGTAGGGAGTCTGAGAAGTATGTAGCAGAAGCTTTATGCCAAAAACATCTCCAGTAACATCACATGAACAGCCTAAAAACTTGTTCTCCAATTCAATCACAAGTATAGCTCCAATTATTGCTTTTAATGCTCTGCCAATGATATCCATTTCAAACCACTTTTTAACTTCTTCTGCAGCACTAACAAGAACATCAGCCAAAACACTTAATAGCTTTCAGAGGCAAATGGAAAATTGTTACCTTCTTTTTGGTTATCAGAAAAATGACTTCTAAAGCAGTATACCACTGTCCATCTTGAGAGTACTCATCTAAAATAAACCACTCTGTTGTACTTATATGGGCACAAAATAATCTAGAAATTTTTGCAGTAGCTATTTAAGAAGAATCAGTGCAAGAATATTAACTGTCCTAGGTGAACCATCAGTTTTGTGGCCCAAGACATTAATGCTAGAAAAAATAATATAGTTTTTGCTATGGGTTTTTTTTTGGGGGGAGGGGGTAAAATAGTTTCTTTTGGGGGGGATGGAGGGGGACCGAACACCTCAGTGAAAACAAATGAGTGTCAGGGCAGCAGATCACACTACGTAGTCGCAATAATACAGCAGGGCTGAACTAATGGGCCGATGCAGAATGACTAACGCGCTCTTTACGCGCAGATAACTCAACTTATAAGCACAAGTCCCGACACGCCAAATGCAGAAAAGAGACTGACGTGTGCGTAATCAGCAAAGGAAAAGCAAGGACACACAGTAATGTCCAGTGTATTTGAATGATAGGAAAATGGTCTGCACGTATTAAAATGACATACTAATATTGTCTGTGTCCGACGCAGAGAAATGCACAGAGGATTACATAACCAGCCGAAGTTCTCCTAGTTGTATAAAATATGAGGGAAACCAAGGAAAGAAAGGTTTGTCTTTAGAAACACCAGATTTTCCACCAGTATCTACTATCCAGCCTATATTAAAGAAAAAGTCTTGTTTCTTTTTGGATATTGGGAATTATCGTCTGTTTTTAGCTAAACTGATAAGAGTTTGTCGTGCTGCAACAATCAGTTGATTTTTTAGACAGAGCTCAGGTTCTGGATGACGTTTAGTTTGGATTTTGGTCAGGAGAAGTGCAGAGACAGTATTGCTTTCCTCTTGTGATCAATGGTTGGTGGAACTTGGTCGCGGGAAGATTGTTTTGGTTGTTGTTTTAGATATTGCTGCTGCCTTGGACTCTGTTTCTTATAAGCTGCTGTTGCAGCAGTTGTTGGAAATTTGGGTAAGTGTGGATATAGTGAGTTGGCTTCAATCTTACCTAAAGGGAAGAATGCAGTGTCTGGTGTGGAGATGCTAATTCTTACTGGTTTCAGACTTTGTGTGGTTTACACAAGGATTGTCATTATCTGCTATTTTGTTTAATTTAATTTAATTTAATTTATTTACATTTCTTATATACCGCGCTATTATAATCAGTGCGGTGTACATTTGAACAGAATACACCACAATGTAACAGGCCACATTGAGTTTACAGTAAACAGGGTAGCAAACATGGATGTAACCGGGGGAACTATTTACATATTATGATAACTATTTACTTATTTGTCTACTGCCTTTGTGTCAGTTTTTGCAGGCACATGAGATCTTCTTGATACGCCGATGATTTTATGTTTTTTCTCCCCTGGGTGGGGGATATTTCTGTGGGTGTGAATGTTTTGACTGATGTAGTGTTGAGTGTTAAATGATTTTTCAATCTTTATGCATTGGAGCTCAGCATTGAGAAGGCTGAATTTATGATTCTTTCTTGTCTTCCGTATCCTTTCCTTCCCAGGTGGTTATTGATAATTGTGAAATTCCAATTGTCTCTGAAGTACACTACCTGGATGTTTTGACTTAATCTGCATTGGTATTTAAATCATATATTCATGACATGTCAAGGGTAGCTCTTTTTAAGCTCCATTGGTGCAAAATTGAAACCTTTTTTGGATCCAGATGATTGTAAGACAGTCTTGCATAGTTTGGGGTTAACTCCCACGGATTACAGTAATTCCTTGATTTATGGATTGCCTGTCTCATCATTGAGGCCGTTGCAATGTATCCAATATTCAGTTGCACATTTGTTAAATGTTCCATTACATTGTCATATTACACCTTCAATGGTGCAGCTACATTGACTTTCAGTATGGTGGCGTGTTAAATTTAAGGTAATAATATTGGCTTTTAAGGTGCTACATTTGGGTCTCTTTTTGCTGGTACATTTTCCTTTGCATTTTAGGGTGGCTACACGTAGGTTATGTTCCCAGGAGCAGGCTATGTTGTTTAACATTTTCCTGGCCCCTCTCACACTCCTGGTTCAGCAGCATAGTATCTCCGCCTATAACTATGCTGATGACATTATCCTCATTCACCATACAGACTCCTCCTCCCCTGATATCAATCCCCTTAACGCTTGTTTATCCTCTGTTGCCCCTTGGTTGTCTTCTAATTTCCTACATGTTAACCTTTCCAAAACCTCTGCCATTTGGTTTACCTCTGGCAATCCCGTCCCGCCTCTTGCCCCCCTTCTCTCCTCCTCCCCTATTCCCGTTGTCACTTCCATATGTTACCTGGGTGTAACTCTTGATTCATCCCTCTCCTTCAAAGACCACATCTCTTCCATAGTCCACACTCTGAGCCAACTCTTTCCACATTCTGAGCCAACTTTGTGCAGTCCGTCCTTTTCTTTCTGTCCCTTCCCTGACCACGTTTCTCCTGTCCCTCGTAATGTCTCATCTGGACTATTGCAATGTCTCCTTTGCCGGCCTTCCTCAAGCCCAACTGCATCGTCTACAACTCGTCTTCTGACCCACGCCTCCCATTCAGATCACATCACCCCCCTCCTCGTACATTTGCACTGGCTCCCAATTCCTTTTAGGATTCAATATAAATTCCTCATCTTCATCCATAAGTCAATCCACACTGGTACCCCTCTATATCTCACTGACTTGGTTCACCTCCACACCCCGCACTGGTCACTCAGGTCAATTCACTCCAGTCGCATGTTTCTTCCCTCCCCATCCCAAGCCCATCTAGAATCCACCCGCTCTTCAGCCTACTTTTTCCTGGGTCCCCGGCTTTGGAACTCGCTCCCCTCCTCTCTCTGTCTGGAACCCTCCTTCAACACCTTCAAGGCCAGACTAAAAACCCACCTTTTCTGCTCTGCCTTCAACCTCCCCCCACCCCCCTCCCCTTTGTCCCCAGCCCCCTGCTGATGTTAAACCCCCTCCTCTCCTTTCCCCGCTGCAGTGCAATCACTATCTGCTCTTTTCTCTGTTTCTCATCTCCCCTTTCCTGTCTATATTTGTTGTCATTCCTTTTCTTTTTCAAAGCAGCTCTGCCTTTATTTTTCAATGATTGTAAACCGCTTTGATGCTTTTGTGTAAGTGGTATATTAAGTCTTCAATAAAGATAAAAGATAAAGATAAAGATTCGGACTCCAGTAGGGTTCTGGGGTGTCAGAGCTACTGACAGGACTTTTTCCTTGACTGTACCTATTGCATGGAATTGGTTGCCTTTGTATGCTTGGGGAGTGATTTGTTAGATTTTAGGAAGAAATTAAAAAGGTTCTTTTTTACTCAAGTTTATTTAAATTGTGCTTTTTTATGTTTTATTTAATGTTTTGTTATGTATGTGTGTACTGTTTTAAATTATTCTAACTTATTACGAATGTGATATTTGAATCTGGCAAAAATAAATTTGTATAAATAAATACAAACCTGCGACTAGTCTCAAATGATGTGGACTCACAGTATCTCCTGCCACGAAGACTATGAGAGTAATTCTGTAAGATGCCATGTAGTTAATGCAGATTATTTGCACCTGTTCTATAAAGTCAGATCCATGCAGATTTGACTTTATAGAATGATAGCTTAAGTAGCTCCTAAGGTGAACAAATTTAAAGTGTGGTCAGTTACAGCAGCACCAGAACTTCTGCGTGTATGCCCATAGTCTTTTAATTATGCCATAAATGCATGCCCCACACAAGCTCCGCCCCTGCACACACCCACACTGAAAGTTCATGTGAAGGGCTCTGTGCACATACTTCAATAATTGTACTCATGTAATTTATGCGGGCAAGCACTCATGTGCATAAATCACTAAAACACCATGATTTATGCATGTCACTGGCATGTACATTTGCATGGCTTCTTCTAGATGATCTGTTCACTGGTCATGCTGGTTAGTGGGTAAGATAGGAAATGCTGGGAAGCCTTGCTCAGGTATGTCCAGACTGTGAACTTGTGTGTCCAATATGCCAATATGTATGTGGCCATGGTCTTGACAGGCTCATCCAGGTATCTCATTTGCAGGGGACTGACCCTGTCTTGCTGTAATTAGCTAGAGTCTCTGTCAACAAAGATTGATATGTGGTGTTCATGAGGGGGATTGGAAGAGCAGGTGTTAGCTGACAGGGTGCTTCTCATGCTGCCTACTCTTTCTCCTGCTGCATCTCCGCTGTCCCTCTGCCACTGGTGCTCCTTTTCCTCCACCGGAATCACCATCTTACCCCTCCAGTAAATCAGTGTGCTGCATCCAGGAGCATGTATCTTCCTTGGTGAGGGGTTTCATAGTTTTTTGCACTTCCACTCTCAAGCAATCTACCAGCACCAATGTCTATGACATCAATCCCTCTCACTGCTGAAAACTCTCTAACTTTCCCTTTAGAATATTCACTATCAGGATAATACCCAGGGTGGCCCTTCTTGAAATCAGTTCCTCTAAGGCCTCCTTGAAGGGATTCAGGACTTCCATGACCCGGAGTAGATTTGTCAAATCCTGGTTGCTGGGGCCTTCAACTTCAATCTTGGCATCTGATGGAGGACTGACCATTGCTCCATTAACCTTTCCAGTATCAGCTAGGTGGAATTTCATTTCATGCCAACATCTTGAATGAGCAGGTGGACAAGTTCTGCTGCTTTCTGCCTCTGATGCAGCTCGTGTCCATCCTTCACATTCCAGTGGAAATACCCTGCAATTTTTCACTGCTTATAGGACAGTTACCTTTTGGAAAGATCTGCTGATTCCCTTGCTCCCCAGACCAATGGAGTCTATTACTATCAGGTACAACAAGTGTGGAAGGCATCAAATCCCATATAAGGCCCCTCATTTACTGCCATCTACTATAAATTATTGCTACTACTTGTCATTTTCTATAGTGGTACTAGATGCAGAAAGTGCTCTACACATATACACACAGTAAGAGAAAGCCCTTGATCAACAGAGTTTACAATCTATTCAAGGCAGACAAAGAGGACAAGAGATTAGGAGATTCATTTATTATGGGAAATGATCAAAAAACATGTACATGAAAAAGGAGAATAAGGGGTTATGGTTTAAAAACAGCCTCAAAAAGGTGGGCTTTTTAAAAATATAATTTTGTTTTTCTCCTGGTTTTGATTTTTTAAAATATGCTCTTGCAGTGAGTATGCTCAAAGTCAAGTTGCGCCAGCGCGAGGGCTGTGCTATCAATCAAGTCCATTGGCAGGAAACTGGCATTTAAAGGGCAGCCAGTGGTTTTGCAGTGTTGATTTTTATGCCATTCAAAAGAGGTTGCAGGGTAAGTCTTCCATGAAGTTACTGGCAGTTCTTTAGGGTAGGTTATTATTGGTTGCTGTTTGGCTTTGGTTTTTCACATTTAATCTTGGGTACCTCTGCAGTTCAATAGATTCCGGTGACAGAGTTCTTTGATAATGCATGGCATTAGCCTTGATTCACTATGCAGGATCATTTTCAGGCAGAATTCCCTGTTCCTAGTTGATTTTTATTGTGACTGTTAGTGATTTTTATTGTATAAATATTTCTTGTTCCATAGGTCTTACCCTCGAGGTTCAAGGTTCCTGTGTGATGGCAAGCAACCTCACATCAGTGAAATAGGATCTTTCTTTGATTTTGATTTTGTTTTTTATTATTTTTCATTCTTGTTTTTTGTTTTGATCATTTGATTTTAATTTTATTTTTAAATTATGGTGTTATTGCTTTTTGCTCCCCACAGATATCTCCCCATGAGTATATTTTGGATACATCACATACATTTATATGCTTATTGATGTTCTTTTTATGTTTTATATGTTGTAAATGTTGAAGCAGGAAGAAGCTGAAACATGTAGGGTTTATATTTAAAACATTTTTACTCATGTGTTCTTGATGTTCATTGTTCTGTTGTTTCTATGTTGTGGCTATACATTTGATTCAATAAAGTCACTATTTCATCTGCTGGATTGTAGGACTGCCACTTTTTTGTAGCCTCAAAAAACATATTCTCAGCAATCTGCAGAGGCTGGTAATCCAGAGTACTCATTTCCCCAATGCACTATTTCACCAACTTCAATGCTACCGGCTCCTTGCTCCAGAGCAGAAATAGCAAACATCATCCCATCTCCTATTTAGTGACTTGCTTAGACTGCCATTGAAACTATTCACTTGACACCTCACTGATAGAGCTGGATTAAGGCATATGCAAGTTAGGCACATGCCTAGGACCCAACTGCTTGGGGCGGGGGGGGGGGGGGGGTCTGTCAGATGGACTTGCGTGGCTAGGATTGCCAACTGTCTAGCTTTTCTCAGGCTGTACATATCTTTGCATAAAGGTCTAGTAGCTATAGAAAGGGACTCAAAGTAGCATACCAGGCCCTCTGAATGAATTAATAATATGGAAAATGAGAACAGTCTAGCAGCTTGGAATTCACTAGCGGCCTGGAGAGAGATATGTAGGAGAGAAGCCAAGGTCATATTTTGCAATGAAATTGTTTTGTGAGAGAGAATTTTTATGGAGACAGGATATTTTTGTTTGTCACGATTATGTATGAGCATTGTCTGTGCCAGTTTAACCTGAAACATGTAGTGTTTAGCTTAAGCTGTAAGACAGAAGCATGACGTAGAGTGATAAGGCAAAATTATAGAATGTAGCAGGTTTTTTCCCTAATAAAATAAGGCACTGCGGCTTAGCTCAAAAGAGATCACAAGAGACTGTTAAGTATGCAGACCTGTGAATCTCTCCTTTAAAGGCTAAAGAGTCATGGGATAGGAGGACGTGTACTATTGTGGATCAGGAACTGGTTAAAAGATAGAAAGAAGAGGGTAGGGCTAAATGGCCAGTTTTCCCAATGGAGAAAGGTGAATAGTGGTGTACCCCAGGGATCTGTGCTGGGACTGCGGTTTTTTGACATATTCATAAATGACCTGGAAAAGGGAATAACGAGTGAGGTTATCTAATTTGCAGATGACACACAACTATTTAAAGTTGTTAAAACCCATGAGGATTGTGGAAAATTGCAAGAGGATCTTGATAAACTGGAAGACTGAGCATCAAAATGGCAGATGAAATTTAATGTGGACAAGTGCAAAGTTATGCACCTAGGGAAGAACAACCCAAACTATGGTTACACGATGCAAGGTTCCACATTAGGAACCACCACCCAAGAAAAAGATTTAGGCATCATTGTGGATAACATGTTAAAACTCCCTGCCCAGTGTGCAGCAGTGGCCAAGAGAGCAAATAGAATGCTAGGTATCATAAGGAAAGGAATGGAAAATAAAACAAAGGATATTATAATGCCTTTATATCGTTCCATGGTGAGACCGCACCTTGAAAATTGTGTGCAATTCTGGTCGCCATATCTTAAAAAGGATATAGCGTTATTAGAAAAGGTTCAGAGAAGAGCCATCAAAATGATAAAGGGGATGGAAGGATATCCTTATGAACAAAGGCTAAAAAGACTAGGGCTCTTTAACCTGGAAAAGAGACGGCTGAGGGGAGATATGATAGAAGTCTATAAATTAATGAACGGAGTGGAACGGGTAAACGTAGATCGATTGTTTACGTTATCAGAATATAGAAAGACTAGGGGACATGCAATGAAGCTACAGGGTAAAGTATTTAAGACTAATAAGAGAAAATATTTTTTCACTCAATGTGTAATAAAACTCTGGAATTTGTTACCGGAGGATGTAGTAAAGGCTGTTAGTCTAGCTGGGTTTAAAAAAGGTTTGGACAAGTTCCTGGAGGAAAGGTCCATAAACCATTATTAAAAAGGGCCCCAGGATATCAATGCTTGACCCAATACAAGCATTGTGGAACCTGTATCTTTTGGAGAAACTGCTAGGTACGTATGACCTAGATTGGCCACTGTTGGAAACAGGATACTGGGCTTGATGGACCTTGGTCTGACCCAGTATGGCATATCTGCTAACAGAACATGTAACCTCAGTCAGACATATGCAGAACAGAGATAGATCTTCACCTAGTAGAGAATATATCAGTACAAACTAGAAGCAGACATATGTAGTTACAAAATAATGTTTTTACCCATTACTGTTAGGTTTACAGGATTTCTTTCCTAAAATTATACTTTACTGCAGAGTGAGGCGAAAAAAAGAACTCTCAAACACAGGTATCCTCATTGTCAGCAGAAACTAACATAATTGCTCAGTGTAAGTAGCATGCATGCAACTAATGCCACCTCTGTGAGTGGTCTTAGTTGCAATGGCAGCTGTTTTGCCATGTTGAAATGCAGTAACTGTAGAGGGATGTAACTGTCTCCCTGCAGTTAGCCTATGACCCTGCATAATCAAACTATGGAATTAGTTACCAGAAGATGCAGTAAAAGCTGTTAGTGTATCTGGGTTTAAAAAAGGTTTGGACAAGTTCCTGGAGGAAAGATATTATAATGCCTCTGTATCATTCCATGGTGCAACTGCACCTTGAATATTGTGTGCAATTCTGGTCGCCGTATCTTAAAAAGGATATAGCGTTATTAGAAAAGGTACAGAGAAGAGCCACCAAAATGGTAAAGGGGATGGAAGGATACTCCTATGTAGAAAGGCTAAAAAGGTTAAGGCTCTTCAACCTGGAAAAAAGACAGCTGAGGGGAGATAAGATAGAGGTCTATAAATTAATGAATGGAATGGAATGGGTAAACGTAGATCGATTGTTTACGTCATCAGAACACAAAAAGACCAGGGGACATGCAATGAAGCTACAGGGTAAACTATTTAAGACTAATAAGAGAAAATATTTTTTCACTCAAACTCTGGAATTTGTTACCGGAGGATGTAGTAAAAGCTGTTAGCGTAGCTGGGTTTAAAAAAGGTTTGGACAATTCCTAGAGGAAAGATCCATAAACCATTATTAAAAGGGACCCTTGATATCACTACTTGACCCAATACAAGCATTGTGGAACCTGTTTCTTTTGGGGAAACTGCTAAGTATTTATGACCTAGATTGGCCACTGTTGGAAACAGGATACTGGGCTTGATAGGCCTTGGTCTGACCCAGTATGGCATATCTTATGTTCTTATGCTCCAGCTGGTGTGCCGGTGTCATGGCATCCTGTCACCATGGCACCGGGACACCCAACAGGAGCAAGCAAGGCCCATCAATTGCATTGAACTGCTTTCCATACCACCTGACTCTCACTGGGGGCTGCGAGGGCCGGGATCTGGCAGCGGGGTCTTACCTGCTTCTGCGCCCTGTGTGTGTTGGGGGGGTAATGGGGGGATACCTGGATCAATCACTGCAATTGCTCAGACTTATTCCACCCCTCCAATAAATTTGACGTCTATTTTCCCCATGGTGGATGTACAAGGCCAGGACCAGAATGGGACCTGTATATCTGGGTGCATTAGCCTGATCCCTCTCCACTTACTCTCCACCTTTAGCTCTTCTCCTCCTGCCCCTGTTCAGTGCTCCCCGCACAAGCCCTCTGTGCGTGCAGAGAGCAGGGGGCTAAGAATATGGTGCCAGGACTAAACAGGGGTTGGACGTCCGACTCGGCCATCCAACTCCATTATTCAGGGGTCAGAATGACTTCCTAGTTGTACAAGTACATTACTGCTGCAAATCAATCATAGAATCTCATAACCCTTTACATATTCATTAAACTGACACATCACTTCACATTATTAGACCACTTTGACCTGTTTACTATCCATCAAAATCATTCTTTCACTATTAATATCATATCTCACTGGACTCAATAATTTCTCATCACTTGCTCATACCACCAAATACATATATATTCATACCAACTATATACATACATAAACCTCATACCATATTAATCCTTACAAACCAAGGCTTCTAGAAAACAACTATTAAAACATTACTGCTACTTTTAAATGAATTGCAGGTGGAAGAAATAAATTTATTTTAGTTCATTTCAAATAAATTTCTGCATATCCTAATTAGCATTAAACATTCATTATAACAAAAATCCTTATGGCATGAAAATTATTCTTTCAAAACATTTTATAACATGCATCCCCCAAACATATCTAGAGTCTACTCACTAACTAAGGGCTCAGGAAGGGCAATAAGTATAGCAAATTGAATATTAATAATATCAGGTAAAAGAGCACTTTCCATAACTTCAAAAGTACCTGAGCTAAAAAGAACCAATTTGAATAAGAAAAATCACAATATTGGACTCAGGTGTGGCTGTATATGAGGCAGAGTGAGGCAGCTGCCTCAGATGGGAAACCTTTGGAGGTGGCAAAAAATGCTCCAAAACAGCCACCTCACTCTGCCTTCAAAGTTAAAAAAAAGGATGAACAAGCTGCTGCTGCTGCTTCTCAGCAGTGGCAGAATCAACCCCTCCACCCCCCCCCCCCCCTGCCACTGCCGCCCCAGATCCAAGGACATTGGGGCAACAGCAGGAAGTTTCTCCTTTGGCAAAAAACAAAACAAAACGCTAGTGAAAAGCGTGGGGTTTTCAAGCCAACAGAGGCTTGTAAGTCCCTACTGGTTCCACCCCCTCTGACACAAAAAGCATCATCAGAGGGAGCGAGATCCATCAGAGCCTTACAATGTCAATCGCCTCACTCCCCTCCCCTGTCAAAAAGAGCTGAGCCTGCCCATGGGACTTCCCCCTCATTTCAGCTCCCTTCCTGCCTCCATCTTTCCCCATGTCAGCTCCCTCCCTGCCTCACCTTCCCCCATCAGCTCCCTTCATTTCCCCATCTCCCCTCTCATGTCAATTCCATTCTTATCCCCTTCTTTCCCTGGCAGCCACAGCTCCCACATCTTACAGAGCCGTGGCTGCGATAGCACTAGTAATTTAAAATAAAAGCAAAACTGGTGCAGAGCCTTCCAAAGGTTTCAAAGTTTAAAAAACATATAGCTCCCGTGGTTACAGAATCTGGTATATCTCGGCTCCATACGTCTGGATGGCCCGGATGTACAGGGTGCAGATTGACTTCCTAGTGATTTTTCTTGTTATCTGTATGAGTTTGTACTGTAATATGAGAGGGATTCTCTGAGTCAAGGGATTGTGAGGAGGAATGTAGTGTAGACTGCAGTCGGTACCGTACCTAGCCCTGTGTGAACAGTGCAGCCCCACAGGGCGCAAAGACTTAGGGGGCACATTTTGGCTACCTGCTGTTGCCCTGTTGCCACTAATTTTTGTTCTCTCAGCAGCGGAAAGGCAACAGCAGGCCTTGTTAGAGAAGTTTCTTTTAAGAATATCAAAACAGAACACAATTAAAGTACATCATGAATGTTGCTAATTCTTTCTTTCTTTTCCTCATAAATACATAAAAAGTACAACTTCTGCTTCCAATTGGCAACAGTATTATTGAGAAATAAATCTGCATAATCATGATTTTATTAAATTGTTCAAGAACATAAGATATGCCATACTGGGTCAGACCAATGTCCACCAAGCCTAGTAGCCTGTTTCCAAAAGGTCACAAGTACCTAGCAGTTTCCCCAAAAGACACAGGTTCTACAATGCTTGTATTTGAGCAAGCAGTGGATATTCTGGGTCCACTTTATTAATGGTTTATGGACGTTTCCTCCAGAAACTTGTCCAAACCTTTTTTAAACCTGGCTACATTAACAGCTTTTACTACATCCTCCAGTAGCAAATTCCAGAGTTTGATTACACCTTGAGTGAAAAAGTGTTAGCTTTTTTTTTTAATGCTAACAAGTCAGTGTTGACTCATAACAACCCAGCTACCTCTGGGTTTTCTTGGCAATGTATTACTGGAAGTAGGTTGTCAGCCTTTTCTTCCAAAGCAATGGAGGATAAAGTTACTTGCCCAAGGTCACAAGGAGTGTCAGTGGGAAACAAACTCTTGATCTTTGGGACACTAGGCAGTTGCTCTAACCACTAGGCTATGCCTCCACTCCTTTTTTTTCTCTTATTAGTCTTATATAGTTTACCCTGTAGCTTCATTGCATACCCCCTAGTCTTTCTATATTTTGATCTACGTTTACCCGTTACACTCCATTCATTAATTTATAGACCTCTATCATATCTCCCTCAGCCTCTGTACTTTTTCATTAAGATACCCAGCACTCTATTTGCTCACTTGGTCACTGCTGCACACTGGGAAGAGGGTTTTAACATGTTATCCACGATGATGTCTAAATCTTTTTCCTGGGTGGTGGTTTGGTTTTTTCTTTCCTAGGTGCATAATTTTGCACTTGTCCACATTAAATTTCATCTGCCATTTGGATGCCCAGTCTTCCAATTTATCCTCTTGCAATTTTCCACAATCCTCATGGGTTTTAACAACTTTGTGTCATCTGCAGATTTCATAACCTCACTCATTATTCCCATTTCCAGGTCATTTATGAATATGTTAAAAAGCAGTGGACCCGGCACAGATCTCTGGGGTACTCCACTATTCACTTTTCTCCATTAGGAGAATTGGCCATTTAGCCCTACCCTCTGCTTTCTATCTTTTGACCAGTTCCTGATCCACAATAGTACACTGTTTCCTATCCCATGACTTTTTAATTTTGCCAAAAGTCTCTCTTCAGGGACTTTGTCAAAGACTTTCTGAAAGTCCAGATACACTATATCAACCAACTCACTATTGTCTACCTGTTTATTCACACCTTCAAAAAAGCATAACAGATTAGTAAGACAAGACCTTCCTTGGCTAAAGCCATGTTGGCTATCTCCCATTAAGCCATGACTACCTACATCTTCAGTAATTTTGTTCTTTATGATGGTTTCCACCATTTTTCCTGGTACTAACATCAGGCTGACTGGTCTGTAGTTTTCTGGATCACCCCTGAAACCCTTTTTAAAAACAGGCATTATATTGGCCATTCTCCAATCTTCAGGTATTACAGATGATTTTAATGATTTTACTAATAGTAGGTCTGCAATCTCATATTTCAGTTCTTTCAACATCCTTGGATGGATATCATCTGGTCCAGGTGATTTGCTACTCTTCAGTTTATCAAATAGTTGTAATACATCTTCCCAGTGTATCGATATTTCTTTCAATTCTTCCACAGCATCTGCTTTAAATGCCATTTCAGTCATGGGCAACATTCCTACATATTCCTTAGTTAAGACTGAAGCAAATAATTAATTCAGTCTCTCCGCTATGACCTTGTCCCCTACTACCACTACTACTACTGAGCATTTATATAGCGCTACAAGTCATACGCAGCACTGTACAAACAAGTAAGAGACAGTCCCTCCTCATCAGAGCTTACAATCTAGTCAAGACAAACACAGATGGTGTAGGCAGGGATAAAGCAAGGGAAGGAGAAGGAGATCAGGAGAGTCAAGATCCAAAGGCAGCGGCAAAGAGGTGAGTTTTCAGCCTGGACTTGAAGAGGGTTAGGGAAGGTACCTGGTGTACAGACACAAGCTAGTTTGTTCCAAGCATATGGTGCAGCAAGGTGAAAGGAGCGAAGTCTGAATTTAGCAGTGGAAGAGATGGGCATAGACAGGAGCAGTTTGCCAGAAGAACGGAGTTCCTGAGGGGGGTTGTAAGGAGAAATAAGAGAGGAAAGGTACTGAGGAGCCACAGAGTGAAAGCATTTATAGGTCAGGAGGAGAAGTTTGAACTGGATGCGGAAACGGATAGGGAGCCAATGAAGTGACTTGAGAAGAGGAGTAATATGGGCATGACGAGGCTAGCGGAAGATTAGTCGCTCAGCAGAGTGTTGCACAGATTGAAGGGGAGAGAGATGATTCAAAGGGAGACCAGCAAGTAGTAGGTTACACTAGTCAAGACGGGAGGTAATTAAGGAGTGGATAAGCGTTTTAGTAGTGTGTTCAGAAAGGAAGGGGCGGATTTTGTTAATGTTGTAGAGAAAGAAACAGCAGGTCTTAGCTATGAGCTGGATATGTGAGGAGTCAGAGTCAACCCCCAGATTGCGGGCCGAGGAAACAGGAAGGATTACAGAGTTATCCACAGAGATTGAGAAAGGAGGAAGAGGAGGGAAGGTTTTAGGCGGAAAGATAAGAAGTTCAGTCTTGGCCATTTTCAATTTCAAGTGGCGGTGAGACATCCAGGGAGCAATGTCAGAAAGGCGGGCAGAGATCCGGGTCTGGATTGCCGGAGAGATTTCAGGCGTAGAGAAGTACAGTAGATCTGGGAGTCATCAGCATACAGATGGTACTGAAAGCCATGGGAAGAGATAAGCGCACCAAGGGACTGGGTGTAGAGAGATAAAAGGAGCGGACCCAGAACAGATACTTGGGGTACACCAACTGGGAGCGGGGTAGCAGAGGAGGAGGAGCCACCAGAACGCACACAGAAGGAGCGATGGGAGAGATAGGAGAAGAACCAAGATAGTAAAGAGCCCTTAAATCCAAGTGAGGACAGGGTGTCGAGGAGATACAAGTTAGCAGCTTTGCTGAAAATTGAAGTGCTTGTCAAAGTCAAAGCAAGTTTATTTGATTAAACGTAATTGTGAAAAAAAAAGAGTAAAAGGAAAAGAAAATTAGAAAAGGAAGGTATACAGTGAATTCAGTCTGGGGGTGCAGATTATCTGTTGTGCATTTATGTCATAGTGTCTGTCATGAAGATTTGATGGTTTGTTTTCAATTTATGATTTTTGGTTAGTAATACTGATATCCCTTTTTATTTTTTGGGGTATGTTTACTAAACCATCTTAATGTCGCAGCGGTGGTATTATGTGATAAGTGACGTTATCGCGCGAGAATATAACATTATCGCGCGATAACGTCTTTATTGCACGAAAACGCAGCAGCAGCGTTAAGGCACACTAACGCGGTGAAATCCGGGTCTGAAGGGTGGAGTAAGACTTCCCAGAGGGCGGAGAGAAGGGGACAATGGGCGGAGAGTGGGCGGGGAGAGGCTCCAGGCACACTAACACTGTGAAATCTGGGTCTGAACACTAACGCCAGTGAAACCCTCGCATTAGGCACATTTGCAGGAAAGAGAAACCATTTAGGTCAGCAATGTGCAGCAAAGGCAGGGAAACCCAGAAATGTGATAGCTGTGATACATGTGCAGGAACCAAAAAGGCAAATAAACATATAAAATGACCAGAACCACATTTAAAATCACAATAACCAAGCCGGCCAATAGTGATATTAATAATAAACATAAAGCAACACTACTGACAAAGCGTAAAACTTAAGATATCATGTTTGGAAGGGTCTATGCTCTGTCCCCCTACAAAGTGAATGATCCCACATTGAAATAGCGCTGATCAGGGTTTCTGTCGTTTAGATTGGGAAGGTTTGTTATGGCGTGCACATGTGCAGCAACAGCAGAGTGGGCAAGTAGGAAAGGGCAACTGTACTGATGGTGTAAATGGGATCAGGGGGCTGCAGGTGGCACATGCTGTGGTCCAGCTGGGGCACAGTGCGGAGTAGGCAGATGCCTAGGTGGCACATAGGAATGCCGAAACTGTAAAGCAGCAAGACAGCAACTGACAAGGGTCCAACATGGGCACGAGTGTGTGTCCCACAGTGAGACAGGGGATGTACCCAAGGGCACATAACATTGTCAGGCGGTGCCAGGGGAAAACGCACATGTCCATGTAGGCACCCCTACCCGAGAACCCACACCATAGGCAGCTGCCTACCGGCACCCTGGATGCCCTGGGACTGTGCACCACCAGCACCACCGGCATAATGGCATGGCAGCATGGTGGTGGAGGGGTGCTGGTGGCGGAGAGGGCAGTGGCATCTGCCCACAGCAGACCATGGCCTAGCCCCATTTAGGTGGGTGCCGTGCACTGCGACAGGGTCTGTCTGACAAACAGTCATGGTATCCCCAGGGACTGACCTGTCCCAGTGGCAACAGTGTGGTACAATACACACAGCCAGTGTGTTCAGGAACAGAAGGTCACAAGTTCAAGTCCCAGCTGTGGCTTCTGCCAACCCTTTCCCCATATTTTACCCAGTATTAAACCATGGTAATAAAGACGGAACCTTTATTACAGATAAAATAAACATGCCTGAAATGCCTATATTTTACCCTACAGAGCACAGACACCATAAACATGTGCAGTCCCTAGAGCAGAGTTGCCCAATTGCAGTCCTGGAGGGCCAAACACCATTCAGGTTTCATGCTGACCCTAATAAATATGCCTGTGCTGCATTTGTATGTGCCACCCCCATTGTATGCAAATGTATCCATGCATATTCATTAGGGACAGCATGAAAACCTGAACAGTGTTTGGCCCACCAGAACCAGAGTTGGGAACTTCTGCCCTAGAGCAGCGGTCAACAGGGGCATAAACACCCACACCCACAGGCTCCACTATCCAAAGCCTCATGGAGAGTCAGGCTGATGGGCCATGCGTGGAGCAGAATCTCCCAATACTGGCACCTGCATACCTTAGCAATGCCGTCCTAAACTTGGGAACACGTTCCACATATATCAAAAGGTTGCTATGATTAATGTCGGCTAACAAATCCTAAGTTAAACACGATTTGTTGATAAAGATTCATCATAGCAACCTTTCTGATATCTGTGGAGTGTGTTTCAGTTATTGATTCTGACAATGTTTACCACCCCGGGGAGTGACCCTATCAGTAGTGAGTACCATAGCAATGCCCACACTGTGCCCAGGACTGGTGTGGCGGCCAGGGCTGTCACAAACCTCTATATTTGCACAATGCTGGCATAGGTGTGGGAGTGTGTGTCTGTCTATCCAGTGTGTTGTGGCTGCCTACACCTTACTGAGCCCATATTGCTTGCACTGTTTCCAGTGTTAGCCTACCAATGTGCATAATGAGGAGCAAGGTACTGTGGGTATGGCCCGGACAGGGTGGCATGGGCAGGATGCATTTGCACAGGGTATAGGGCAATGACTGGGACACTGTAGTGCCCAACCACCACCTGCATGGACAGGGTGGCCACTGCATGTCATGCTGGGAGGTCGCTCTCACCCTGACTGAGCTGTGACCATGGCATGGCTAGGTTCCCCCATAGTGCACTACAATGTTCTCCCCAAGTGATATTTATGGGTTTTCTTTTCTGGGGCTGAATCACTGACATCCCAGTTTTGGGTGCACACAGCTCCTCCAAGAACATGCACTATGTGCTAGCTAGCAGACTGTCTGCAGTTAGCATCTGTATGGCTACACCACCTTGCAGAGTGCAGCAGGTGCACACTGACTGACCTCTGCTGGTGAATGTCAGATCATAGTGGGGGGCACTTGAGCTGACTGGGCACACTACCTATCTGCCAGTGGCCCCACAGCCTGTCCTCATGTACCTCAGCTACCACCCTTGCAAAAGGGTGAGAGTGCAGATCTGTTGGGGGCAGATCATGTTCCTCACCCTGATCCAGAGAGGGTGGTTTTCTATGTACATTGTTGCCATGTGAGCCCTGATATACACCTGCTCCCTAAACAGGTGACCATAGCAAGCACAGTGGATATGCACTATGCTGTGTGCATCATTGGTCCACAAGGGCCAGACATGACTGACAATTACAAATGGACAGAGAGACCTCCTAAAGGTGTCTGCAACAAATATCTGTCACACACTGGCACCGATGGAGACCTGCAGCACAGCCCACCTCAACCAACCCAGGGTGAGCACAGAACACGCACATTGGCATGGCCTGTGGGTACTCTGTGCCAGTAACACACACGGTCATTCCCCCATACCAAGCTGACTTGCTGTAGAGGTGCATACCCCATCTGGTGAGCAGATGTAGACTGCTGTTCTGCATGTGAATTGCATTATGGGTACTGTTGGTTCTATCCTATCCTGGTAGCCACAGAAGACAGTTTTATGGTTACATGCACTCTTTCTGTAGCCAGCCATTGGCATGATAGCTCCCATAGTGATATAGCACAATGGTTAATGCAATGACTTCAATAGTAGAGGTCATGGGTTTGATTCCTCTCTGGTCCCCTTTTTTTATGGCTGTCCTACACAACTACGTTTCATTCGTTTAACAGTCATATCTGTGCAGATCTGTGCTGCCGTGACATTATACCCTCATCACTGTTGCCATCCATCCTTCTATCCGTCTATGTGTGTGTGCCAGCTGTGTGGCGTCCTGCCCTAATGTGCAGGCTGCTACCCCATGTCCTGCACTGGCACACTTTTCTGCATTGCGGCTCTTCATGCTTGCCTGTCCTGTGTCTGCTCTGCATGGCACTGCTCTCCTCTGTCCTCCTGTCATTGCACTTATCCTGTCACCTCTACCTCCTCTGGTGGACATGTATCCCCATCCTCTGCCACACACTGTCATTGTTGCACTGTACATTACCATCACCCTGTACATCGGTACAGCTGCCCCAGATATGTTTGTCCACTTTACCTGCTGCCACATGAGCTGCATGCAGATTTGGCTGGTCCATGAGCTCCGTCATCTACTTCCTTCCATCACTTGTTCATTGCCTTTCCTTGGTGCTCTGTGCAGTGTTATGGTTACATCTGTGTTTGAGCCATACATTTCATGCTTGTGACTTTGGGGCACCATCTCCTGTGTCACCTTGGCATCCCTGGGGCATCTTTCACCACACCTTAGGTTTGGCCAGCTTATGAGGTGCCTTATATGCTGCCTTGGAGGGTGCCAACCTTTCCTGCTGCCCTCTGAGGCACATTATGACCTGCCTTGGATGACATGGTTCTTTATGATGTGCCTTATGGTGCGCCCTAAAAGGTGCATTAGGTTGCGGCACTGGGGTGAGGCTTTTTTGGCTGGCAGTGCAAATTGTTGGGATGTGGCTGACTGCTACAAGCAGGAAAAGGGATTGCCTCTTAACTGAGCCCACTGGGGGACCAAACTCATGACCACTGGATTAGCAGTCAACATATTAACCATTGTGCTACACCTCTGTTGCTGTGCTTTGAGGTCAGCGCACCTAATTAAGGCTAACGCATGTTAACGTGCCACGGCTCCCTCTATAACGCTATAATGGACTTTATCGCGTGATAACCCAAAATGCTACCTTAAGACCGGAACGCCCACTACCTTATATGGCATTCATCACAGTAAGACTGCAACTAAAGCCGGTAACATTAAGACGGTTTAGTAAACATACCCCTTTGTTTTGTTTTGTTTTTATTGTGCAAGAAGCATAGTGATATGTGTAATATTAAAGAAAATATGTTACATTAGGGATTTAGCTTTTACAAGAAACAAATAATGAATGATACAACTTCTGTCTAACAACTGAATTAAGTAATTAAACCAAGGTGGTAAATGTGTGTTATAATGCTTTATTTTTATGTAAGTAGATTAACTGAAAATCCTGGTACACATCACATCCATGAAAGTTTAAGAGACTATAGAGCTTCCATCCCAGTCTGTTTTAAGATGCTTGTAAGAGTCTATTTGGAGAATAATGTTAAATTAGGTGTATTTTGGACACATAACTGTGGAATGAAATGCTGATCTTACATAAGCTAGAAAACCAAGACTCCTGTATGTAACCATAGCACACCTCTGTTGCTTGAATCTTTATATTATAATAGCTGACTATACTGTATTAATGTAACCTCTTCACTCCAGTTCATTGTTCCTCTCTCATTTGCACCTAATGTTATATATATGCTGTTCTGTTCCATTGTAAACCACTTTGATTTTTTGATAAGGTGGTGTATAAAACACCCAAATAAATAAAATAAAATAAATTCTCAAGTTGTGTGTTTCAGTTGTTATTATGGAAAGACCCTTGCCTCCTAATATCACAGACACCAAGATTAACTAATTATTATCACTGATTGAGGTAGTTTTGAGATGTAAATAAATTTCCCTGTGCAAGAGATTGATTCTTTACTATTATGTTTTTTTGTGCAGGAAATAGTGTAACAAAGAGAAGTATTAAACAATGACAACTGAATTTTAATTGGTTTAAATTCTATATTTTTAAAAGTTTTGTGGTTTTGAATGCATTATCTTTTCTTGAACATAATTCTTAGTACTGTCTATATGCTTATATAAATGTTCCTTCCTTTGTGAGCTGAGATGTCAATGTTAATTAGACAGTTATATTACTGTCTATTTAAAGTAGTGTGAGTCATACCATTACCTAAGATATTATAGCCTTCTTAAGAATTTTCAGTAAACACTTGAAATGAATTTAATTTATTTGTCATAAACTGACAGTTATGTTTTAATGTTTGTTACCTCCAAGTAATAAGATTATTAACTATTGTTTTTAAGTGCCATCAAGTCTATACCTCCCTTATTGTCAAACTTGGAGAATAAATCACAAACATTATTAGTGGTATATACAAGTGTGCACCTGACAAGAGAGGTGTGTCTATTAGCATGTGGCCTAACACCGAATTTGGTAAATAAACAGAATAAATTAAGGAATGTAGATGCAAGATAGAAGTATGCTATAAGCTAGTCTGGTCTATACAGAGTCAAATAATTTGGATTAATTTAGTTAATTAATTAGCATTAGATAAGATAATCCTGTTCAACAATTCTATATTGCCATTAGGTACAAGTAGTTGTGCTTGTTTGCAATTGTGTGGAATTAGAGGGGTGTTGTAGTGGTGAGTTTTGGTTCTGCAGATTCAATTTTTCATGCACTGAATCCTACACGCTGAAGACGACAACTGCTGTGAATGCAAGGAAGTCTGCAATGCTATGGGAAGTCGAATGGAAGGAAAGATCAGTGATTCCAGCAAGACTACTGAAAGATGTATATGCAACCATGAAGCCTGGGTGGACATTCACTGAAACTCTGTCCAGGATGTGCATAGTGCAGCCCAGAGTGAAAAGAGATGCTGCTCGTAGGGCTGGTACTTTGTCACAAATCACTAAGGCAAAACACTATATGAGGTATATTTTGCAAACTGCTGAAGAGTTGTCTCCTCTAGTCACCGGGCAGAGAGAGATTTTGCAGTATGGACAGCTCCTGTATGAACACATTTGTTACGTGATTGAAAATGTTGAATATGTAAATAGTTCACCCAGATACAGCTCCAAGTTACTGATCCTGTTCTATGTAAGCACTAGGCAGTTCTCACTGGCCTAGTGCATGAATTGTTAATTGTAAACTGTACCGATATTAAAGAGCGCGGTATATAAAAGCTCTTAAATAAATAAATAAATAAATAAAAGAACAAAGCAGCTGCATATAAGTGTGATTCTTTAACAGAACACATCTGTGAATAGGACAGATTCAACAATTTAGGGATGCATTAGAATTCTTGGAAGAGCTACAAGCCTCCCTTGAATCAGAACTTCAGAAGATTGAAATGGAAATCAGGGAGAAATCTGTTATGATTCAGCCAGAGGCTGACTTTAACTCCTTCCTGCTTTTAGAAACTGCAGAGATTGGGAAATCTCTAGAAGTTACCCTTGAGCAGGTTAACTTTGAGGAAGCACCCTTCCCATCTCCCAGAACTACAATTTTAGAAGTGGAGAGCCATTAATTCTCTCCACTCACCCTGGAAGTGTGGGACAGTCAGGGAGAGAAGCAAAGTCTTTCCAGACTCACTCCAGTTAATGGGAAAGAACCTTTGCCAGAGAGGGAAGAAAAACCTCTGGGCTTCTCTCCTGAAACTGCCCAGCTTCGGAACTCTGACTTGGAGTTAAAGCACAATGTTTCATTGAGTGCTAATATGAACAGAAGTCAGGAGATTTCAAACCAGTTCACTGTTGTTGGAGAGATGTTTTCACATACAGAGAAAATGCAGATAACTGTTTGTGAATATTTCCAATACAGCTTCCTGTCTATACCTGAAAGGAAAGGTGCAGAAGTTTTGGAACCTACACCTGAATTCACTTGCCATTACCTAGAACTGGCAACCTCCAGAAGTGGCTTTGACTTCATTTTGTACCTAGTTCAAAGTAAAGTAAGAAACTTTAACTTTGTTTAATTGTTCTCTGCAAGAGATCTTAGTTTAACACTTTACCCTTGCTCAGTCTGTCTCATGAGACACAGAGCATATGCATATTTGGTGAAGTATGGAATTTTGGAGCCAGACAGAGGACAGCCTCTTGGCCCAAGTGATTTTTCGAAGGTCTCTTCTGTTACTCATACTTTTGATTTTATGAGCCTATAAGTAAAAGACACTTATAGAGAGAAATGGAGAATTCTTGAACTTTTACAGATGCAAAAATTGCACAAAGATATAGATTAATTAAATAATTCCATCTTTTATTGTTTGAAATAACAAATACTACCCTAGAACAGGATAGCCTGTTTCTTCTATTTTACAGATGGAGAACCGAACCATGAAGGTCCTCTTCCTCATTCTGGGGTCATGCTGCAGGATACACCTGGATCCCTAATCACACAGTCCCAGACTGTCACACAGAAAGTATTTGTGTCACTGGATCCACAACATGTTTGGCAGAAACACTTCAACATATCTGACCCATGCACACCTAACACACAACAGCGGTTAAAAACACACATGGACTATGCCACTGCTGATGTACATAATATTTTAAGTCAGTTGGAGAAGCTTATGGTCCACATATACAGCAAGATATGGAGGATTTTCTATTGGGGCATTATTTATGGCTCTAGGCTCTTTGTTTGCGTCCACAATGTCTGTAGTGAATGCAATATCTATAGATAAACTCCAGAGCAATATTCAAAAGTTAAAGACTGATATGAAAAATATCAAAACACAGATCTGTTCACAACAAGGTCAATTAATCGCCCATGGCAAGACTCTACGTAATACTGTCACTGTGGTCAATCTTCAATCTAAGCTGATTAATCAGAATATAGCAGAATTAGCTGTGTTCAAAGGTATAGTTAATGAGGAGCATACTTTTATTCAACCAGTATGTCAACTTATCTATAATTTGTTTAGGGAGCTAGATAACAGCATCAGTAACTTGATGCAAGGACAGATTCCTACATACCTGGTACCTGCTTATTGCTGAAGCCTTTGGTAAGGTAACTAGAAATATCATTGAGCTACTTCAAATTCAGATGGCTTACCACCCGAGAAATGCTATACCAGTATATGTAGATGCACAGAATATGGAAATTGCTTTTCTGTTGAATTTGCCTTTTATTGTGCCTGATAAGTTGTTCTAGTTGAAACAAGTAGTTAATGCTGGTACCTGGTCTGAAAATGTTTACCTGTGTGTTGACACTCCTGAGAACTTAGCTTATCACTATGATGAACAACAAGAGTATCTTGTACCTAATTTAGGCATGTGCCAGCGCACCAAGGACATTCATTGGTTGTACCTCTACAGTGTTTGCTTAATTGATGTCCCTAAGTACTCCATTGTTACTGTTGATGGAGTAGCCCTGTTTTATTTAGATGCAGATGCTGTTTCTACTGAAATCCAGGTGCTGGATGTGTTTTGAGGCCATGGCATTAACTTCACTGAAGCTGAACTACCTACTAGACTATAAGGTCTCTCACACAGTTGAACTGTCCATTGACCAGGAGAGTCTTGATGTCACTGATTACAACTTTGATTCATATGATGTGGACATTTTACAGACTGATTTTATGTCTCATGTCATTGTGCCTGTTTTGCCTTTCTCTTGGCAATCCAATTCTTGATTTCCTTATATCAGCAAAAACAGATTTGTACCCTGTGTTGTCTTGTATTTTTTGGACCTCCACTACCTACCATGTGTTTCAGGAGTTGATAGAACGTCACCTCATTGACTAGTGAAGCCATTGACATTTCAATTATGCATTACTTTTAAATGAGTTGCTTCATGCATCAATGACAGCTTATGTTCTGTTTACTAACAAACTGATGCATTTAGATGGTCAGTTGAAGTTACACTGGCACATTATATCGTATAACCTATATACCAAGTTATACATTGAGTAGGTTAAGTACACTATACTACCAAGTTTGAAGTTATACTCATTACTTTGATTGAGTTGATTTGATCTTACATATATCATTCTAGTATTAACTTTTACTGCTTGCGCGTATGAACACTATAATTACTCATGCAATATTGCTTCCAATGCAACTATTATGCTTAGAGTAACTATTATTAGACTTTAGTTAACCATGTCATTTAGTTATGACCTGCAAGTAGCCTGCTAGTTAGTTAGTTTTTAAGAGGGAATATAAGAAATGCCATACTGGGTCAGACCGAGGTCCATCAAGCCCAGTATCCTGTTTCCAACAGTGGCCAATCTAGGTCATACGTACCTAGCAGTTTCCCCAAAAGACACAGGTTCTGCAGTGCTTGTACTAGGTCAAGCATTGATATCCTGGGTCCCTTTTTAATAGTGGTTTATGGACCTTTCCTCCAGGAACTTGTCCAAACCTTTTTTAAACCCAGCTATACTAACAGCCCTTACTACATCCTCCGGTAACAGATTCCAGAGTTTGATTACACGTTGAGTGAAGAAATATTTTCTCTTATTTGTCTTAAATAGTTTACCCCGTAGCTTCATTACATGTCCCCTAGTCCTTCTATATTCTGATAGCGTAAACAATTGATCCACGTTTATCCGTTCCACTCCATTCATTAATTTATAGACCTCTATCATATCTCCCCTCAGCCGTCTCTTTTCCAGGTTTAAGAGCCCTAACCTTTTTAGCCTCTCTTCATAGGAGTAGCCTTCCAACCCCTTCACCAATTTGGTGGCTCTTCTCTGTACTTTTTCTAATAACTCTATGTCCTTTTTAAGATACGGTGACCAGAATTGCACACAATATTCAAGGTGTGGTCGTACCATGGAGCGATACAGAGGCATTATAATATCCTTTGTTTTATTCTCCATCCCTTTCCTTATGATACCTAGCATTCTATTTGCTTTCTTGGCCGCCGCTGCACACTGGGCGGAGGGTTTTAACATGTTATCCACGATGACTCCTAAATCTTTTTCCTGGGTGGTGGTTTCTAATGTGGAGCCTTGCATCGTGTAACTATAGTGTGGGTTGTTCTTTCCTAGGTGCATAACTTTGCACTTGTCCACATTAAATTTCATCTGCCATTTGGATGCCCAGTCTTCCAATTTATCCAGATCCTCCTGCAGTTTTCCACAATCCTCTTGGGTTTTAACAACTTTAAACAGTTTTGTGTCATCTGCAAATTTGATAACCTCACTAGTTATTCCCTTTTCCAGGTCATTTATGAATATGTCAAAAAGTAGCGGACCCAGTACAGATCCCTGGGGTACTCCACTATTCACCTTTTTCCATTGGGAATATTGGCCATTTAGCCCTACCCTCTGCTTTCTATCTTTTAACCAGTTCCCGATCCACAATAGTACACTGCCTCCTATCCCATGACTTTTTAGCTTTGCCAAAAGTCTCTGATGGGGGACCTTGTCAAAAGCTTTCTGAAAGTCCAGATACACTATATCAACCGACTCACCTTTGTCTACCTGTTTATGCACACCTTCAAAAAAACAGATCAGACTGCCTTGTAGTTATTCCCATCTTAAAAAATGGGGAAATGCCGGGCTGGTACCTGTTCAGAAACTAAGGGGTATGTTTACTAAAGTCTCCTAACGTGCGTGGCGCGGTAGTCTGCAGGATGCCATATAAGGAGTGGGCGTGTCAGTCTTAAAAAAGCAAACCGGGATTAATCGTGCGCTAATGTGCGCTGCGCGCTAATGTGCGCCGCGCAGAGTAGCACATGAGAAACGCACGCAGGAAGCATAAGCAGGCACGCTGATGTGCAAGTAGAGGAACAGAGCCACAGTACAATGGTTAAGACGCTGACTGATGGTGCAGGGATCATGGGTTCAATCCTCCACTGTGCCCAATGAACAAGGCTGCCTGAGGTACTACCTGGTATGTGTAATATTGAATTATGAGGCATTTTAATTTTATTTTAATTACTGCTGCTAGCAAACGCACTCTCAAAGCATTGTAACATAAGGTGCAGCATAAGGCACCCTATAAGGCACTCCATAGGGCACATTATAAAGTGCACCGTCTGCCACGACACCCTATAATGTCCCCTATAGGGCACGCTATCAGTTGCTCCACAGGATAATGTATAGTGCACCTTATATGGACGGTAACCACAAGGTGCCCTATAGGGTACCCTCTGAGGGACCTTATGGGTACAGTACGCTGAGGGTGTTTTTGCTGGCAGCAATAATGTACATTAAAAAGAGATAATGCTTTGGGCAGCCTTATCAAATAACCCTACTGTAGGTTTGAACCCATAACATCTGGCTCCACAGGCAGTGAAGTAGCCAGTGGGCTACAGCTCTATAGCGACTAGTAAGCCCCCGGCTGGCTGCAGAGGGACTGCACGTCACCACACAGACAGTCTGTTGTGGTCACCAGGATAGGGTTAGCCCACCCGTACCCATGATGCACTGCACATGCAAATCAGCTGTCTACAGATGAACACAAGATGGGGTATGCACCCCCACAGCACCTCGGCCTGGTAGGGGGAACTGACCATGTGTGTTACTGGCACAGAGTAGCTACACACCGTCACATTGTGCGGGTACTGTGCTCACCCTGAGGGTGCAGTGGGGCGCCCAGCACCAGGTCCACAGCACCTTCCATGGCAGAAATAGACCATGCTGCAGGTCCCCATCAGTGCTAATGTGTGAGATAGGTAGGTTCTGCAGACATACCTTGGATATATCTGTATGTCTCAGTCAGGTGTAGCCCCTATGGACCCCTGAGGAGGATTATGTACCATCACCCTCCTTCTCCTCCAGCGCTGAGGGTGGTAAACAGGGTCTCCCATCAACAGATACACATTCTACCTCCCTGCAATGGTAGTAGCAGAGGGGACCATCAACCCCAGTCCTGCTGGGGAACAGACATCTACAGTGCAGTCAATGCAGCTCTGTACATATCCATAACACAATAGCAGACAGACATTAGGCCTGGATATGCTAAGCTGCCCCCACCACTATCTGATATTCTCCTGCAGCAAGCCTTCAGCCACTGCACCCATCAAGGCACTCCATCAAAACACATACCAGATGCAGACAGTCTGCTAGCTAGTCCATAGTCCTGATGGAAATGCATGCACCCAGAACTGGGATGTCAGCATACACAACAAACAGATAATTCAGTGACTAAGCCAGGGGTGGGCAAACCTGGTCCTGGAGGGCCGCAGACCAGTCAGGTTTTCGGGATATCCCTAATGAACATGCATGAGATATATATGCATTAGAGATATCCTGCCAACCTGACTGGTTTGTGGCCCTCCAGGGCTGGATCTGGAGACCCCTGCCTTACACCTCTGTCATTTAAGATTGTGAGTGGACAAGGTGCAGATGTCCAAGACATCAAAAAGGTTAGATAGAATTTGTCACAGTCCTTCTCACTTCTCACCACCACCAAAAAATTGTCTATTAGACAACTTTTTGGTGGTGGTGAGAATCGAGGAGGAATGTGACACATTCTATATACCCTTTCGATGTCTAGGACATCTGTACCTTGCCCTCTCACGATCTTAAATGACAGAGGTGTAAGGCAGGGGTCTCCAAATCCAGCCCTGGAGGGCCACAAACCAGTCAGGTTGGCAGGATATCTCTAATTCATATATATCTCATGCATGTTCATTAAGGATATCCCGAAAACCTGACTGGTCTGCGGCCCTCCAGGACCGGAGGTGCCCACCCCTGGACTAAGCCCTAAAAGGAAACCCATAAATATCACATGAGAGAAATACTATACAGCACTATGGGGGTGCCTAGCCATGCTGTGGTCACTGCACAGTCAGGGTGAGAGTGATCTCCCAGCAGGACATGCTGTGGCCACCCTGTCTGTGTAGGTGGTGGCCGGGCACCACAATGTCCCAGCCAGTGCCCTATGCCCTGTGCAGATGCATCCTGGCCAGGCCACCCTGTCCGGGCTATACCCATGGTAACTTGCTCCTCATTATGCACATTGTCAGGCCAATACTGGCAACAGTGCTGACAGTGTGGGCTGTGGAGGGTGTTTGCAGCCGCCACACACTGGATAGACAGACAGACACCCCCACACCTATGCCAGCATTGTGCTACTATAGAGGAGTTTAGCAGCCCTGGCCACCACACCAGTCCTGGGCACAGTGCAGGCATGGATATGGTACGCAATACTGTTGGGGGTCACTCCCCAGGGTGGTAAACACTGTCAGAGACCAGACCTGAAGCACACTCCACAGACATCAGAAAGGTTGTTATGATGGAGCTCAATCAGCAAACTGTGCTTAATGTAGGAATTGCTATCTGCTAGTAATCATAGCAAACGTTTGATAGCTGTGTACCGTATTCCCAGGTGTAGGGTGGCATTGCTAAGGTATGCAAGTGCTAATATTGGGAGATGCACGCAGGGCCCAATGTCCTGCCTCTCCAGGAGGCATTGGCTAATAGAGCCTGTGGGTGTGGGTGTGGGTGTGGGTGTGTCTGCCCCTGTTGGCTGCGGCTTTACGGCAGAGGTTCCCAACTCCAGTCCTGGTGTGCCAAACACTGTTCGGGTTTTCATGCTGTCCCTCATGAATATGCATGACATATATCTGCCTACCATGGGGGTGGTGCATAGAAATGCAGCACAGGCATCTTTATTAGAGGCAGCATGGAACCTGACTGGTGTTTGGCCCTCCAGGACTGCATTTGGGAGACTCTGCTCTAGGTAATGCGCCTGTTTATGGTGTCTTTGCTCTGAAGGGTAAAATGTAGGTGTTTTGGGCATGTTTACGTCATCTGCAATAAACGTTCTGTCTGTATTAGCATGTTGTAGTAGTGGGTAAAATATGGGGACTGGGTTGGCAGGCACCATAGCTGGGATTTGAACCTGTGACCTTCTGTCTCCAAACACACTGGTTGTGTGCACTGCACCACCGTGTTGCCACAAGGACAGTGCAGTCCCTGATGATACCATGACTGTTTGTCTGGCAGGGCCTGTCTGTTGCTGTGCATGGCACCCACCTACACAGGGCTAGGCCATGGTCGGCTCTGGGCAGCTGCCACTGCCCCCCTCCACCACCAGTACCCCTCTGCCATCATGCTGACATGCCCTTCTGCTGGTGGTGCTGGTGGTGTGTAGTCTCAAGCCATCCAGTGTGCAGGTAGGCGGCTGCCTATGGTGCGTGTTCTGGGGTAGGGATGCCTGCATAGGCGTCCACGCTTCCCCCCAACACCACCTGCCAATGTGCTGTGCCCTTGGAGGTACCTGCTGGGTACTATCCCCTGTGACACTGTGATAAACACTCTCGTGCCCATGTTGGGCCCTCATCAGTTGCTGTCTGGCTGCTGGTCAGTTTCAGCATTCCTAATTGCCACCTAGGCATCTGCCTAGTCCGCACTGTGCCCCAGCTGCACCACAGCATGTGCCGCCTGCAGCCCTCTGTATCCCATTTCCAAGCATCTGTCCAGTTGGCCATTCCGACATTCCCACCCTGCTGTTGCCGCACATGTGCACGCCATAGGTAACCTGTCCAATGGAGAGGGAAACCCTGATCAGTGTTATTTCACTGCGGGATCATTCACCTTGTATGGGGATGGAGCGTAGACCCTTCTAAAATTCATATTTATTTTTTGGGGCTTTATTGGGAGTGATTTTTGATGTTTCCCATTACTCTCAGTATTGCCCATCTTGCTTATGATTTTTTTATATTTTGTTGGGGTCATTTTTAATGTTTATTTGCCCTTTTGTTCCGTGCACATGTATCACACTGCTCACGTTTTGTAGGTTTCCCTGGTTTTGCTGTACATTGCTGACAGAAATGGTTTCTCTTCCCTTTAAATTGGCTCTACCGCGAGGTTTTCACTCGCGGTATTTTTTTACTTGAATTTCAGCCCTGCTCGTGTGCGGGGAGTCTCTCCCCTCCCACTCTCCACCCATTGACCCCGTCTCTCCGCCCCTGGGGAGCCTTCCTCCGCCCTCCGAGAGCCTTTCCACGCCTTTATCGCACATCAGCGCGCCGCACACATGAGCGGGCACTTTAGTGCGGTGCACAAAAATGCATCATTAGCGTGTGCTAAGGTACCCTAGCACATGCTATTGTGCGCCGCGCACTTGAGCGCAGTTTAGTAAACATACCCCTTGGTATCACCCAGCAAAAATATCTAGTGGTCATTGTGGATGATAGTTTGTACAGGGATAAGTTGCACAGGGTGCAGCGACTGCTATTAAGGCACGGAAAGAATGGAAAAGAAAACTGAGAAATTATGCCTCTGTATAGACTCCTGGTATGTCTGCACCTTGAGTATTGTGTGCAGATTACTATTACTACTATTAGGGGTATGTTTACTAAACCTTCTTAATGTGCGCGCTGTGCAATTATCACGCGCTAAGGTACCTTAGCACACGATAATGGTGCTTTATGGGGCACAAAGGTGCCTTAGCGTGCGCTAATGCGCGCAGCAGCACAAACAAGCGCTGAAGGCGGGGAAAGGCTCCCGGAGGGCGGAGGAAGGCTCCCCAGCGGCGGAGAGAAGGGGTCAATGGGTGGAGAGTGGGAGGGGAGAGGCTCCCCACACACTAACGATGTGAAATCAGAGGCCAAAACTAACGCCAGTGAAAACCTCGCGTTAGAGCTGATTTAAAGGGAAAAGAAACCATTTCTGTCAGCAATGTACAGCAAAACCTGGGAAACCTACAAAAAGGTGATAAGTGTGATACATGTGCACGGAACAAAAGTACAAATAAACATTGAAAAGGACCCCAACAAAATATACAAAAAGCATAACCAAGCTGGGCAATAGTGATAGTAATGGGAAACATCAAAAAACACTCCCAAGAAAGCTCCAGAAAAAAGATATGAATTTTGGAAGGGTCTACGCTCCGTCCACATGCAAGGTGAATGATCCCACAGTGAAATAGCACTGATCAGGGTTTCCCTCTCCATTGGACAGATTTCCTATGGCATGCACATGTTCCACAACAGCAGGGCGGGCATGTCGAAATGGGCAACTGGACAGATGCTGGGAAAGGGGATACAGAGGACTGCAGGCGGCACATGCTATGGTGCAGCTGGGGCACAGTGCGGACTAGGCAGATGCCTAGGTGGCACTTAGGAATGCTGAAACTGTACAGCAGCCAGACAGCAACTGATGAGGGCCCAACATGGGCACGAGAGTGTTTATCACAGTGTCACAGGGGATAGTACCAAGCAGGTACCTCCAAGGGCACAGAACATTGGCAGGCGGTGTTGGGGGGAAGCGTGGACGTCTATGCAGGCACCCTTACCCAAGAACACGCACCATAGGCAGCCGCCTACCTGCACACTGGATGGCTTGAGACTGCACACCACCAGCACCACCAGCAGAAGGGCATGTCAGCATGGTGGCAGAGGGGTACTGGTGGTGGAGGGGGGCAGTGGCAGCTGCCCAGAGCAGACCATGACTAAAAGAGCTAATGGTCAGCTTACAGAGGGTAGTTCTAGAACCACAAAATATCAAGGATATCCCTCCAATCAAATAAGTTACATCCAATGTACTTCGATCCTAAGGTATGGAATATTTCAAATCTAAAAGCTCTTAAATAAGCATTATATAAGAACCGATGGTCTCAGACTATAACACGCACAGCTCAAGATAACTCTGAAGAGCTACGTGCCACAATAGCATCAATGACCATATCAACTTTTGATGATTTTGGTTCTTAAATCACATACCAAACTTAAGGATTCTCAAAAATGGACTTATCTTAGTTATTTAATCCAGTTTTAAAGCGTGCCAATGCTGCATTTGCCCCAACGCCACCACATCGGTATCCGTTCCACGTTTCGTTTCTTCTTCAGGGGTATGCAAATTACAAGTTATCACTGAACTGGACTGGATAATTCCCAAAGCATGGGCTTATGCGTCTTGCAATGCGTTCAATACGGCTACCGAGCCCTCTGAAAAACGCCGCGCATGCGTTCAATACGGCTCGGTAGCCGTATTGAACGCATTGCAAGACGCATAAGCCCATGCTTTGGGAATTATCCAGTCCAGTTCAGTGCTAACTTGTAATTTGCATACACCCTGAAAAAGAAACGAAACGTGGAACGGATACAGATGTGGTGGCGTTGGGGCAAATGCAGCATTGGCACGCTTTAAAACTGGATTAAATAACTAAGATAAGTCCGATTTTTGAGAATCCTTAAGTTTGGTATGTGATTTAAGAACCTAAATCATCAAAAGTTGATATGGTCATTGATGCTATTGTGGCACGTAGCTCTTCAGAGTTATCTTGAGCTGTGCATGTTATAGTCTGAGACCATCGGTTCTTATATAATGCTTATTTAAGAGTTTTTAGATTTGAAATATTCCATACCTTAGGATCGAAGTACATTGGATGTAACTTATTTGATTGGAGGGATATCCTTGATATTTTGTGGTTCCAGAGCAGACCATGGCCTAGCCCTGTGTAGGTGGGTGCCATGCACTGCAACAGACAGGCCCTGCCGGACAAACAGTCATGGTATCACCAGGGAATACACTGTCTCTGAGGTAACACAGTGGTGCAGTGCACACAACCAGTGTGTTTGGAGACAAAAGGTCACAGATTCAAATCCCAGCTATGGTGCCTGCCAACCCAGTACCCATATTTTACCCACTACTAAAACGTGCTAATACAGACAGAACCTTTATTGCAGATGACGTAAACATGCCCAAAACACCTACATTTTACCCTACAGAGCACAGACACCATAAACAGGCTCATTACCTAGAGCAGAGTCTCCCAAATGCAGTCCTGGAGGGCCAAACACCATTTAGGTTCCATGCTGCCTCTAATAAAGATGCCTGTGCTGCATTTCTATGCGCCGCCCCCATGGTATGCAGATGTATCTCATGCATATTCATGAGGAACAGCATGAAAACCCGAAGAGTGTTTGGCACACCAGGACTGGAGTTGGGAACCTCTGCCGTAAAGCAGAACACAACAGGGGCAGGCACACCCGCACCCATAGGCTCCATTAGCCAATGCCTCCTGGAGAGGCAGGACATTGGGCCCTGTGTGCATCTCCCAATACTAGCACTTGCATACCCAAGCAATGCAACCCTAAACCTGGGAATACGGTAAACAGCTATCAAAAGGTTGCTATGATTACTGGAAGATAGCAATTCCTAAGTTAAGCACAATTTGCTGATTGAGCTGCATCATGGCAACCTTTCTGATGTCTGTGGAGTCTGCTTCAGGTCTGGTGTCTGACAGTGTTTACCACCCTGGGGAGTGACCCCCAACAGTTTTGCGTACCATATCCATGCCTGCAGTGTGCCCAGGACTGGTGTGGTGGCCAGGGCTGCCAAACATCTCTATAGTAGCACAATGCTGGCATAGGTGTGGGAGTTTGTGTCTGTCTATCCAGTGTGTGGTGGCTGCAAACACCCTCCATAGCCCACACTGCCAGCACTGTTGCCAGTATTGGCCTGCCAATGTGCATAATGAGGAGCAAGGTACCATGGGTATAGCCCGGACAGGGTGACCTGGCCAGGATGCATCTGCACAGGGCATAGGGCAATGGCTGGGACATTGTAGTGCCCGGCCACCACCTGCACAGACAGGGTGGCCACAGCATGTCCTGCTGGGAGATCACTCTCACCCTGAGTGAGCAGTGACCACGGCATGGCTAGGTTCCCCCATAGTGCTGTATAGGGCTTCTTTTATGTGATATTTATGGGTTTCCTTTTGGGGACCAGTCACTGACATATTTGTTTGGTGTGTATGCTGACATCCCAGTTCTGGGTGCACGCATCTCCACCAGGAACGTGCACCATGGACTAGCTAGCAGACTGTCTGCAGCTGGTATGTGTCTTGTTGGAACACCTTGCAGGGTGCAGCAGCTGAAGGCTTGCTACAGGAGAATAGCAGATAGTGGTGGGGTGCAGCTTAGCATTTCCAGGCCTAATGTCTGTCTGCTATTGCTTTATGGATGTGTACAGAGCTGCATTGACTGCCCTGTAAGGGTATCTGTTCCCCAGCAGGACTGGGGTTGATGGTCCCCTCTACTGCCACCATTGCAGGGAGGTAGAATGTGGATCTGTTGGTGGGAGACCCTGTTTACCACCTTCAGCCCCAGAGGGTAGGGTGGGGTTGTGGTACATAATTCTCCTATGGGTCCATAAGGGCTAAACCTGACTGAGAAATACAGATGTATCCAAGGTGTGGCTGCAGAAACTACCTATCTCACACACTAGCACTGCTGGGGACCTGCAGCATGGCCTGTTTCTGTCATCGAAGGTGCTGTGGACCTGGTGCTGGGCGCCCCACCTCACCCTCAGAGTGAGTACAGTACCCGCACAATGTGACAGTGTGTAGCTACTCTGTGCCAGTAACACACACGGTCAGTTCCCCCTACCAGGCCGAGGTGCTGTGGGGGTGCATACCCCATCTTGTGATCATCTGTAGACTGCTTATTTGCATGTACAGTGCATCATGGATATGAGTGGGTTAACCCTATCCTGGTGACCACAGCAGACTGTTTGTGTGGTGATGTGCAGTTCTTCTGCAGGCAGCCAGGGGTTTGTTAGGAGCTGTAGCCCCCTGGTTACTTCACTGCCTATGGAGCCAGAGGTTACGGATTCAAACCCAGAGTGGGGTTATTTGATAGGGCTGTCCAAAGTATTGTCTTTTTTTACTGTACATTAGTGCTGCCAGCAAAAACACCCTCAGAGTACTGTGACCATAAGGTGCCTCAGAAGGCGCCCTATAAAGCACCTTCTGAGGCACCTTATGGTTACAGTCCGTATAAGGTGCCTTATAAGGTGTCCTATGGAGCGCCTTATAGGGTGCCCTATAGGGGACATTATAGGGTGCCATGGCGGACAGTGCACTTTATAATGTGCCCTATGGAGTGCCTTATAGGGTGCCTTACGCGGAACTTAGGTTGCAGCACGTGAGGGTGTGTTTGCTGGCAGCAATAATTAAAATACAAATAAAATGCCTCAGGAAACGATACTTACATATCAAAGCTGATGCTTCAGCCAGCCTTATGCATTAGGCACACTGGGGGATCATACTCATGACCCCTGTATCATCAGTCAGTGTATTAACCATTGTGTTACACTTCTGTTTCTATGTTTGGATGTCTGTGCGCCTACTTAAGATTACCGCGCGGTAACGCGCTTAGCGGCACTTCACCCGATAATGTGTGCAGCAGCGCGCGTTATCGCGCGCTAATCCCGTTTTGCTACTTTAGACTGAAACGTCCACTCCTTATATGGCATCCTGCACACTACCGCCGCGCGCACGTTAAGAAGGTTTAGTAAACATACCCCTTAGTAATCATTTGTATAGCACTACAAGGCATATGCAGTTCTGTACAGAGACATTTAAGAGACAGTCCCTGCTCATCAGAGCTTACAATCTATGGTTTATGGTTTATGGTTTATTTATTTGATAAAAACCGCCTTTCTGTAATAATCAAGGCGGTGTACAATAATAAAATTACATTAAAACTTGGCCGAGGCCGGGAAAAGGAAAAGGAATGTACAATTTATAAATAGGAAAGAAAGAGTAAAGAAGACAAGGACAAGACAGGACACAAAAGGCAAACTTATAGTACTGAGAGAGGGGGAGGGTCATACAAACGGAGAGGGGATATTGAATGCCAGGGAAAATAGGTGGGTCTTGAGGTTGTGTTTAAAGGTGACATATTGTGATTCCAAGCGAAGGGAGGGAGGGAGTGAATTCCAGAGAGCGGGACCAGCAAAGTAGAAAGCGGAAAGACGAGTGAGCTGTAAGCGGGCACGGGCAGGGGAAGGGAGGGCAAGGCGATTAAGATGAAAAGAGCGGGGAGTGTACCTAGGAGAATGGAAGGATAGTAGATCAGCTAAGTAAGGAGGGGTACCAGTGTGAAAGACTTTGTGTAATAGAATTAACATCTTAAACTGGGAACGGAAAGAAACAGGCAGCCAGTGAAGATGGAGAAGTATAGGAGTGACATGATCGCGAAGAGAAGAGTGGGTGACAAGACGTGCAGCAGTGTTTTGTATACGTTGAAGCCGGGACACCTGATATTGAGGAAGACCAAGGAAGAGGGAATTAGAAAAGTCAATGCGAGACATTACCAAAGATAAGACCAGTGTGATCAGAGCTGAGGAAGAAAGGAAGGGGCGAATTGAGCGAATTTGTCGAAGAAAGAAGAAGAATGAGGTTTTAGTGATGTGAGAAATGTGTGCAGAGAAGGAAAGATCCGAGTCAAAGTGAACACCCAAATACCAAAAGGTGGAAACTAGTGGGACTGGGGAATCGGAGAAAGAAGGGGCTAGTGAGGGGGAAGGGCCACCATGAGTGAACCAAATGGCCAGAGTTTTAGTAAGATTCAAGTGGAGACAGTTAGAGGTGAGCCAGTTGGCAACGGAAGTGAGACAAGAGTTAAGAGGGGAGAGATCGGGGGAAGAGGGAGATGTGTGGTGAAGTAGAAGAATGTCATCCGCATAGAAGAAAGCCGAAATACCTGACTGTTGTATAAGGAGAGCAAGAGGGGCCAAAAAAAGATTGAAAAGGAGGGGAGCAAGGACAGAACCCTGAGGAACACCACAAGGGAGGTGCTGGGAATCAGAGGAAGGGAAAGTAGGTGAAGAGGAGAGGACTGCACAAGAACGAGAAGAGAGAAAAGAGTGGAACCAGTGGTGAACTGTGCTGCAAAGACCAGCTTCCCGAAGACGGTGGAGGAGAAGGGAGTGATCTACTAGGTCGAAAGCCGCTGAGAGATCTAGAGCAACTGCCACTGAAATATCACCGTGATCGTGGGCTACATGCAGTGCATTAGAGAAAGCAAGAAGAACCGTGTCAACACTGTGCCCCGGACGAAACCCAGATTGACGGGGGTGAAGAAAGTTAGTAGAATCCAAGTGGTGGGAAAGTTGAGCGAAGACAAATTTTTCCAGAAGTTTAGATAAGAAAGGAAGATTAGACACAGGGCGATAGTTGGAAGGGAGAGAGGGATCCAGGGAAGGATTTTTCAGGATGGGGCATATCAGAGTGTGTTTCCAAAGGCTAGGGAAAGTTCCTGTGGATAAGCTGGAATTAAACATAGCTAAGATAGAGGAAAAAGCACCCAATGAAGGAGTGAGGAGCCAAGAAGAAGGAATGGGATCAAGTGGGCATGAGGTTTTTTTTGGAGGAAGAGAGGAGATGATGAAGTTCAGACGGAGAGATAGGAGAAAAAGTAGCCCAGAAGTGAGAGAGTTGAGAGACAGGTGGTGGGGAGGGAGCAGGGGGAGGGGAAGTGATAGGGGCAGGACACGAGGGGAGCTGGTTCCTCAATGAAGTGACCTTGGAGACAAAGAAAGAAGCCAGTTGAGATGGGGATGGAGAAGACTGGGAAGCAAGAGGGGCTGGCGAGGCGTGTAGAGAGAGAAGAGAGCGAAAAGAAGAGTAGAGATGCCGAGTCTGATTAGAAGCCTGTGAGATCGTACTAGAGTAATAATTACGTTTAGCAGAATGTAGCTGGGTATGATAGAAAGCATAGTGAGATTTAAAAGAAGAAAGACGGGCAGGAGAGGAGGACTTGCGCCACAGTCGCTCGGCCCTCCGGAGGTGTGAACGGAGCAGCCGAAGTCCGCTGTGGTACCAGGGGTGAGAGGGACGCCGAAAATGTGGGCGGGGATGCAGAGGGGCTAGAAGGTCAAGGGTAGTGGAAAGAGTAGTAGACCAGAGGGTAGCCTGGGAATTAGGTGAGAGGAGTGGAAAGTTGGCAGGTAAGAGCTCAGAGACAGGAGGAAACTTTTGTAAAGTGAAGGGGGTAAGAGCCCGAGATAATTTCAGTGAAGAGGATGGGGGGGTAGTGGAAGAAGCAGGAGGTAGGGAGCCGGAGAAGGAGCAGGATAGGGTAAGAAGAAAGTGATCTGTCCAGGGGAGAGGTGTAGTGGAAAGAGATGAGAGAGTGAGGGGGGAGGAAGCTGGAGTCAGAAATAGATCAAGAATGTGACCAGCATGGTGAGTAGGAACAGTAACATGTTGGAGAAGTGATAGATCCTGGAGAAATGAGAGAAAGAAAAGTTCCCTAGACGAGGAGGGAGAATCCATGTGAAGATTGAAGTCACCAGTGATGATTAGGTGCGGAAAAGCGAGGGAGATGTCGGTGATGGTTAGCGTGAGGCCTCCCAAAGGTGGGACCGGAGGGCTGGAGGGGAGTAAACAAGAAGGATGTGAATGGACGGAGAAGTATGAAGACGGAGTAATAGGGCTTCAGGATAGTGCAATGATGGGGAAGAGATCTGGGAGTAAGAGAGAGAGGGATGGAAGATAGCTGCCACGCCACCGCCAGACCGACCAAGACAGGGAACAGAGACAGCTGAGAAGCCAGGGGGAAGACAACGTGCAAGAAGACCATCTTCCCCATCACGGAGCCAGGCCTCCGTGAGGAGAGTGACCCCAGGCGAGGATCTAAGGACTAAGTCCTGAATGAGGGGGGCTTTATTGCGGAGAGACTGGCAATTTAGGATACTAATAGAGAAAAGAGTAGATGGTGTAGCAGAGAGTGAGGGAGGAAGGGGGGAGGGAGGAGAAAAGAGGACAAGAATATAGATTGGCAGCGCACCGAGAGCACAGAGAAGGAGGTTTACAAGGGCGCCTGCCCCAGATCACAGGGATTGAGGCCATAGGACAATGAGATGAAAAAGAAAACCTGGAAGAGCGAGGGGAAGAGTGTGTGGGAAGGAACAGACCAAGGGAGGGATCGGATGGTAGTACAGGTAACACCAGCGGGAAGTTAGATCCACCAGGGGAAAAGATAAGAACAGAAAAGAGAAGTAAAACTAACCAGCGTAATAAGAAGGACGGACCTGCGGCACCGGAGCGGCCCCAAGGAGCGCACCTAAGGAGCACGTCGTGCTCCTTAGGTGCCCTCCTTCGGTGCACGCCCCCGTCGCGCGCCGCGGCGACAAGCGCCGCAGGCGCTGCTGTTAAATACTGTCTAGGCAGCGTACCGTCTGGAACGCAGCCGGGAACGCGAGGCCGCGGGAGAACCGGAAGGGGAGGACCCCAAACAGCAACGGGAACTGTTGGCCCTAGATGGGAGGGCAGTGTCTAAAATAATAAATAACAACACAATAAAATAAAGAGGCTAAGAACAGGGAACAGTACAAGCACAAACAGGTAGCTCTGTATCGCAGGCGCTGCTGTTAAATACTGTCTAGGCAGCGTACCGTCTGGAACGCGGCCGCGAACGTGCGGCCGTGGGAGAACCGGAAGGGGAGGACCCCAAACAGCAACGGGAATTGTTGGCCCTAGATGGGAGGGCAGTGTCTAAAATAATAAATAACAACACAATAAAATAAAGAGGCTAAGAACAGGGAACAGTACAAGCACAAACAGGTAGCTCTGTATCGCAGGCGCTGCTGTTAAATACTGTCTAGGCAGCGTACCGTCTGGAACGCGGCCGGGAACGCGCGGCTGCGGGAGAACCGGAAGGGGAGGACCCCAAACAGCAACGGGAACTGTTGGCCCTAGATGGGAGGGCAGTGTCTAAAATAATAAATAACAACACAATAAAATAAAGAGGCTAAGAACAGGGAACAGTACAAGCACAAACAGGTAGTTCTGTATCGCAGGCGCTGCTGTTAAATACTGTCTAGGCAGCGTACCATCTGGAACGCGGCCGCGAACGCGCGGCCGCGGGAGAACCGGAAGGGGAGGACCCCAAACAGCAACGGGAACTGTTGGCCCTAGATGGGAGGGCAGTGTCGTCTGGAACGCGGCCGCGAACATATCTGATTGCCCATCAAGACATATCTGATTGCCCATCTCAAAAAGGAACTAGTGAAAGTAGATAATGTTCAGAGAAGAGCAATAAAAGTGATAAAGCAGATGGGACACCTTCCTTATGAAGAGATGCTAAACAAGCTAGGGTTTTTCAGCTTGGAGAAAGGACAACTGAGAGGGGATGTAGTAGAAATTTATGAGTGAGGTGGAACAGTTAAATAGGGAACAGTGAGACAACACAGAATCAAGAGGATGTTCCATACAACTAATGAGCAGCGGATTGAAAACAAATCACAGAATTTTTCTTTACCCAGCACATTATTAAGCTGTGGAATCTACGGCCGGAGGATGTAGTCAAAGTGATCAACATAATGCAATTCAAAAGTCGATTGAACAAGTTCTGCAGGAAAAGTCCATAAAAATGTTTTTTTCTGTGTTTTTAATTTAGGCACTTGCATGTGTGTTTCCAAAAGTCATCCACAAAACCCCAAAGGTTATATCAGTAATGTACCAAATTTAGATCAAACTACGTTTTTTTGGACCACAGAATACATGTTAATGTCAATGTATGTCAACATATTTACTTGGTCTACTTCTTTCTATATAAATATGAAATGATCTTTAATATCCATGTGTCATTTTAAAGAAATTCATTTTAAAAATTAGCCAACATAGCACCATGCTTGGAAACATCCCCTCCCCCAGTTATTTAAATATAAAGGTTCTGCATCAAGGAATTTCAATACTTAGCTTTCTCAAATGAAATTAGTGTGTTCACTTCAGACCCTCTGCAGAAATCATTCTTCTTTCTCATCACTTCTTCAAAAATATGCAAACAAAAGCAAAATCTTTTCCAGCCTTAATCCCAGGAAAGCCTGCACGTCATTCATATAAGCTTATGTCTGTACAGTCTATCTATTAGGGAAGCACATTTGGTTTCTTAATTTTATGCACATAAAGAATGTCATTAAATCAATTTTAGGTAGTTCATAATTGTACATGCCATTTAATTGTGCATATATAAATCAAATTTTATATGAACTAGTGATTTTTTTAAAAGTCTGAAAATTGGCAAAAATGTCAAGAATCTAGAATGAAGACTTTAAAAATGTGCTGTGCACATCTCTACCGTATGTGCGTATCGTGTGGACAATTTAAAAAAAAAAAAGCCTATTTCTGCAGGTAAAACACTGCTTTACCAGCAGACATTGCTTCTGAAAATTACTTTCCCAGCACACACTAAAACTGGGTCAGCCTCATAAAGAATATACAACAGGGATCAATGAAAGCTCCTGTCTTGCAGATACCAGGTGCTCTCATACTTAATGAAGATAAAAAGTTTTATAATAAAAGTTAAGTCAATTTACTGGATTTTTTCCAATTCAGTAAAACTTTACCTGATCCACCTTAGAGAGTAATTTTCAATAGGGGTGCACAGGCAAAAAAAGTTTGCTTTGTTTAGTTTCTCATGATGTTTGTGGGGTTTTAGGCACATTCCGCTTACACATAGTATCTATTATCAAGGGTTTAGGTGTATGGGTGCATTCTTGCTGCAATTTGGCTGCAGCTCCTGAGATGCATCATCTCACACTTTTCCTGCCACAATCTGCTGAGTGCATGGACGAGCGACATGGTGGAAGAAGTTTGAGCTGATTGAGGTTTCAAGTTTTGCAAGTGCTGAAACCTCGATCTGTCTAAACTTGCTCCACACACTGGCTCAATCATGTCCACAGTGGATAGCGGCGGGGAAAGTATAACATGCTATGTTTCAGGAGCTGCAGCTAGGCAGAAGAATTGGTGAGTGAGAAAGCAACTGGATGAAGGGGAGTGTGAGAAAGGGAGAGAGTGGATGACACATGCGGGATCATGAGTGAGAGAGAGAAAGATAGAGAAAGATTGGGGAAAGTCTGGGAAGTCATGAGAGAGAGACTGGGGGATGGCTGGTGGAGAGGAGGGGTTATGGGAGAGAAAGAGAGAGAGAGAGAGAGACCCACAAAGACACATGCAGCCCCCAACACCCCCTATGACACACACGTGAATTCATGCCCACAGCTCCCATGGTCATAAGAATATAATATATGCCATACTGGGTCAGACCAAGGTCCATCAAGCCCAGTATCCGGTTTCCAACAGTGGCCAATTGAGGTCACAAGTACCTGCCAGGTTCCCGAAAGGTATGTGGATTCCATGCTGCTTATCCAATGGTTAAGCAGTGCATTTCCCCAGTCCTCTTTAATAGTGGTTTATTGACTTTTCCTCCAGGAACTTGTCCAAACCTCTTTTGAATCCAGCTACACTAACAGCTTTTATTACATCCTCTGGTAACAAATTCCAGAGTTTGATTATGTGTTGAATGAAAAAATATTTTCTCTGATTAGTCTTAAATGTGCTACTCTGTAGCTTCTTTGCATATGTCCCGATGACTACCCATGCATCACACACAGAGCCCTTGACAGTCCCCTATTAGGATTCTCTCCACCACAGATTGCAAATGCTGGTGCTCAATAGATAGACCCATTGCTAAGACTTTTTTTGTTTTACTAATACAGACTACTTGTTCATATCAATTTTATGGTTTTTGAAGGGAGATGTGAAGATACAGAGGTGATGTCTGAAGTACTGATCTTTCTTTGGGGGGGGGCGAAGATATGCTGACTACCCTAAGGGGTATGTTTACTAAACCACGCACATGTGTTCGGCGCACAAGAGCGGACGCTAATGATGCACTTAAGTGCTCTTAAGCGCCGCGCACGTGTGCGGGGGGTTGATGTGCGATAGAGGCGGGGAAACGCTTACGGAGGGCGGAGGAAGGCTCCCGAGGGGCGGGGGGACGGGGTCAATGGGTGGAGAATGGGAGGGGAGAGGCTCCCCGCACAGGAGCGGGGCTGAATTCGGCATTAAAAATACCACGAGTGAAACCCTCGCGTTAGAGCCAATTTAAAGGGAAGAGAAACCATTTCCGTCAGCAATGTACAGCAAAACCGGGGAAACCTGAAAAACGTGAGCAGTGTGATACATGTGCACAGAACAAAACAGCAAATAAAACTTGAAAATGACCACAACAAATTTCAAATAAATTAAAATCCAGCTGGGCAACAGTGATATTAATGGGCAACCATAAAAAACACTCCCAGGAAAGCTCCAAAAAAATAAATGATTTTTGGAAGGGTCTACGCTCCGTAGACTCGTTCAAAAATCACTGCATTTTAATGGAGCTTTCCTGGGAGTGTTTTTCATGTTGCCCATTGATATCACTGTTGCCCAGCTTGGTTTTGGTTTTTTCCCCTTTTTTTGGAGGTCATTTTTGAGGTTTAATTGCACCCCTGTCCCCATACAAGGTAAACGAGCCCACAGTAAAATTGTGCAGAGCAGGGTGTCTGACTCATGCGGCCAGGTTTCCTATCTCCAGAGACTGCACTGTCTCTGTGGCCACAGTGTGGTGCAGTGGACACAGCCAGCACCTGTAGGACCAGAGGGTCACAGGTTCAAACCCCAGCTGGGGCTCCTGCCAACCCAGTCACCATAGTTTTACCCACCACTAAACAGTGATAGTACAGACACCCCTGTATGGCAGAGAACATAAGCATGGTTCCAACACCCATATTTTACCCTACACCGCACACAAACCATAACAATGGCCATTACCAACAGCCGAGTCCCCCAAATTCAGTCCTGGAGTGCCACAACTCAATCAGGTCATATTTTTTTTCCAGATAGGGACATGTCTGCATGTTGGCGGAAGGGTACAGGTGGTGGAGGGGGCAGTGGCTGCAGACCACAGCAGACAGTGGCCTAGGCCTGTGCAGGCTGGCACCGTCCACCCGTAACAGACAGGCTCTGTCGGATGTACAGTCATGGACTCCCCAGGGAACACAGCATATCTGTGGCAACACAGTGGTACAGTGCACACAGACAGCATATGCAGAAACAGAAGGTCACAAGTTCAAAGCCCAGCAGGGGCTACTGCCAATCCAGTCCACAAATCTTTCCTACAACTAAACCATGATAGTAAGGAGAAACCTTTATTGCTGAGAACATACGCATGGTTCACACGCCTATATTTTACCACACCAAACACAGACACCATAAACAGCCGAATTACCCAGAGCAGAGTCTCCCAAATGCAGTCCTGGAGGGCCCCACACCATTCAGGATCCATGCTGCCTCTGCTAAAGATGCATGTGCTGCATATCTATGCACCACCCCCATGGTATGCTGATGTAGCTCATGCATATTTCTGAGGGACAGCATGAAAACCCGAACAGTGGTTGGAACACCAGGACTGGAGTTGGGACACTCTGCAGTAAAGCAGCAGCCAACAGGGCCAGACACCCCCCCCCCCAGGCCCCATTGGCCAATGCCTCCTAGAGAGGCAGGACATTGGGCCCTGCCTGTATCCCACAATACTAGCAGTTGCATACCTTAGAACTGCCACCCTACACCTGGGTATATGGTACACAGCTATCAAACGTTGCCCATGATAACTGGCAGATATCAATTCCTACGTTAAGCACATGCTGCTCATTGATTTCCAACATAACAATCATTGTGATGTCTGCGGTGTGCGCTGCAGGTCTGGTCTCTGACAGTGTTTACCACTCTGGGGAGTGACCCCCAACAGTAGTACGTACCATATCCATGCCTGTACTGTGCCCAGGACTGGTGTGGTGGGTATGGCTGCTGGACTCCTCTATAGTAGCACAATGCTGGCATAGGTGTGGGGGTGGCTGTCTGCCTATCCAGTGTGTGGTGGCTGCAAACACCTTCCACAGCCCACACTGCCAGCAATTTTGCCAGTATTGGGCTGCCAATGTGCATAATGAGGAGCAAGGTACCATGGGTATAGGCTGGACAGGGTGGCCTGGCCAGGGTGCATCTGCACAGGGCATAGGGCACTGACTGGGACATTTTAGTGGCCGGCCACCACCTACACAGACAGGGTGACCTCTGTATGTCCTGCTGAGAGATCACTCTCACCCTGACTGTGCAGTGACCAGAGCATGGCTAGGCACCCCCATAGTGCTATATAGCATTTCTCTCATGTGATAGATATGGGTTTCCTTTTTGGGCCCAGTCACTGATGTAACTGCTTGCTGTGTATGCTGACATCCCAGTTGTGGGTGCATGCATCTCCACTGGTAACATGCACTGTGGACTAACTAGCACACTGTTTGCAGCTGGTATGTGTCTTGATGGAGCAGCTTGTGGGGTGCAGTGGCTGATGACTTGCTGCAGGAGTATATCAGATAGTGGTGGGGTGCAGCTCACTATATCCAGGCCTAATGTCTGTCTGCTATTGTGGTATGGATGTGTATAGAGCTGCATTGACTGCCCTGTGGGGTTTCTGTTTCTCAGCATGACCCAGGTTGATGGTGCCCTCTACTGCCACCCTCAGCCAAGGAGGGGTGGTGGGGGTACATGGGGGCTGCACCTGACTGAAGCAGACAGAGATATCCAAGGTGTTTGTGTTAGAAGCTACCTATCTCACACATTAACATGGCTTTGGACCTCCGGCATGGCCTCTTTCAGCCATGGAAGGTGTTGTGGACCTGGTCCTGGGCGCCTCATTGCACCCTCAGGGTGAGCACAGTACCCGCACAATGTGACGGTGTGTAGCTACTCTGTGCCAGTAAAACACACGGTCAGTACCCCCTACCAGGCCGAGGTGGTGTGGGTGCACATGGTCACTTCCCTCTACCGGGCCGAGGTGCTGTGGGGGTGCATTGCCGATCTTGTGTTAATCTGTGGACAGCTGATTTGCATGTGCAGTGCATCATGGGTATGGGTAGGCTAATCCTATCCTGGTGACCACAGCAGACTGTCTGTGTGGTGACGTGCATGCTCTCTGCAGCCAGCCAGGGACTTGCTAGCAACTATAGAGCTGTAGCCCAATGGTTACTGCCCTGATTCTGGAGTCAGAGGTCATGGGTTCAAACCCACAGTGGGGTTGTTTAATAGGGTACATGTTTTGTTGCCAGCAAAAACACCCTCAGCGTACTGTACCCATAAGGTGCCTCTGAGGGTGCTTTATAGGGCGCCCTATAGGGCACCTTATGGTGCCCGTCCATATAAGGTGCACTATACATTCTCCTGTGACGCAACCTTTAGGGTGCCCTATAGGGGACATTTTAGGGTGCTGTGGCGGACAGTGCAATTTCTAATGTGCCCTATGGAGTGCCTTATAGGTTGCCTTATACGGCACCTTCAATTACGGCATGTGAGGCCATGTTTGCTGGCAGCAATTAATAACATAAATAAAAAAGTGCTGCAGAACAAAATATGTACAATGCAAAACTGATGCCACAGCCAGCCTTACATATTAGGCACACTGGGGAGCAAACTCATGACCCCTGTATTAGTAGTCAGTGCCTTAACCATTGTGCTCCACTTCTCCTCCTCCTTGCCTGTCAGCGCACCTATGTATGCTTTTCATTCCTTAAACTGCACAGTGCTGCCATAAAAAACAGTACACTGACCTTGCGGTACCTCATACGGCACCCTCTGAAGCTCCCTATAAGCAACATTCTAGGGTGCCTTGGCTGACAGTGCACTTTAAAATGTGCCTTATAGGGCACCTGATGTTAACACGCTTTGGGAGTGCGTTTGCTAGTAGTGGTAATTAAAATATGACTAAAATGCCTCCTAAGGCAATCTTCCCCATAATATGTTATGCCTCAGCCAGCCTTGTTCATTGGGCACTTTGGGGGATTGAACCCCTGATCCTTGCACCATTGGTCAGTGTCTTAACCATTGTGCTGTGGTTCTGTTCCTGTGATGGTACATCAGCGCGCTGCCTTATGCCGCCCAGTATTAATATGCCGCCAAAAACATTAGCGCGTCGCCTTATGCCGCCCATTATTAATATGCCTCCTAAAACATTAGGGTGCTGCCTTATGCCACCCATTATTTCAATGCCTCCTAAATTAATGCCTCAGCCAGCTGTCATTATTGGGCTCTGTGGGGATCAATCCCCTGATCCCTGCACCATTGGTAGGTGCCTTAACCATTGTGCTGTGGCTCTGCTTTTCTGCTTGCCCATCAGCGTACCACATATGCCTCCCGCGCAGCCATCTGATGCGCTAAGGTGCGGGGCGCACAAGGGCGCCGCGCACCTTAGCGCATATTTAAATTCCGGCTTTTCTTTTTCAGGACGGAACGCCCACTCCTTATATGGCATCCGCACTCTACCGTGGCCTGCACTCTACCGGGGTTTTAGTAAACATACCCCTAAGTTTCACTTGGTGAGGGGGTAGGGTGGGAGAGGGAGGGGTGTGTGGAATGGGGAGGGGGACATTCAGTTGTGTAACTTATGAAAAAATATTGAATCTTTGTCTATGTCTACGGGTGAGCCTGTGCAGCAGGAACCACTGTATGGCATCCATTTTGTTGTTGTAATCTGTTGGTTCACAATAAAGAGATTTGAAAATAAAATAGTTTATTCTTCTTGGTGTAATTTTATAGTTTTTCCACATGTAAAGGATGTTTTATACACAGAAAAAGGCTTTTATGAATTTGCATGGCCGCATATATACATAAAAAGGCTAAGCCCGGAAAGTGTTCACCTACTTTTATAACATCAGTTGACAGGCATTACCAGGAGCAGTTTGGGTTGAGCAGAAGTGACATATGCATACGTTTTGTGAAACACATCTGTTACAAGTAGATTCATGCACAAATTTACACCTTCTTCGGCAGGGCCGGATTTACCTTGAGTGAGGCCCTACGCCAACAAAAATTGTGGGCCCCAGCAGGGGTGGCCCAAGGGGGGTGCGGGGCCTCATTTGCATAAGGGGCCTCATTTGCATAAATATTTGCATAATGTTACCATATACTAACTTTTAGTAAACGTGCCTCTTAATGAGTGTATGGATAAAGAAAGACTAAAAGATTTCTACATTGCTATAATCCAGTGCCAACTGCCAGACACATTAGGAACTACTACAAACACTGCCCATTTAGAACCCATAAGTACTAAAAATACACCCCCAAAAAATCAATTCCAACTATCCAATTCTTTACTTTGATTTCAAACCCAGCCCATATATAGTGGAACTATGACTCCTTCTCACTTCCCAAAATGCCATAAACACAGTTATGTGAAGTATAGCCTATAGCACAGTACCCATTTTTTTGTCGGATCACTCACCATGAACAGGAACTTTCCTGCTCTCGAAGTGAGTCCTCCTTTTTAATCAATTTAGAAATGACCCGAAGGCCATAAAAAATAGGCCATAATAGTGCTGCCGGTTCTGTTTTTTATGGCCTTCGGGTCATTTCTAAATTGATTAAAAAGGAGGACTCACTTCGAGAGCAGGAAAGTTCCTGTTCATGGTGAGTGATCCGACAAAAAAATGGGTACTGTGCTATAGGCTATACTTCACATAACTGTGTTTATGGCATTTTGGGAAGTGAGAAGGAGTCATAGTTCCACTATATATGGGCATTTAGAACCCATAGCAAACCCGCCGTATCCTAACAGCACTACCAGGACGCACAAAGCACCATACTCTACCAATCAAAAGGCAACACTGCAAATATTAAACCAATACATTTCAGAGAACAACAATACATGACCTACTGGGGAAAGAGAACAAGTGGCAATGTCAGATAGGAATTATATAAACAGAACACCTCAGCTCAGTTACACATGCAGAACATAGACCATCACCAAACAAGTAATCACAATTTAGAAACAGGAAGACAATAATTAAACTGGGAATCCCAAAAGCCAAACTTGGAATGTACAACACTGTAGAAATAAAACTATACATTAATTTGCTCTTGTACTAAACAAAGCGCAGACGTTAATGATGCACATTTACCAGAGCTGACATATTCCAATTAATAAATTCAAAATAAAGAGATATTTTTCTACCTTTTGTGCATTTTTTTCAGCTGCAATTGCTCCAGTCACTTTCTTCTGGTTTCTTCGTGTCTTCTGCGAACTCTCCATCGTCTGCTGTCCATTTGTCCTTTCTTCTCTCTTCTAGTTTTTTTTCCATTCTCTCTCTACATCTGCTTTAACATACTAATCTTTCTCCTTTTGCTCTTTCCTCATTCCTATTTCTTCCACTCAAATTTTACCCCTCCATCCTCAATCCCCACTTACTTTGTTTGAGGAACTTTTTGAAACAGAAAGAAAATAAGAGGCATCTTATAGCCCTCCTGAAATACATTAGATCAGCCAATTTTTTTTTTGCTTGAAAGAAGGAAATCTCATCCTTTTTTAACATAAAGGGAAGGAAACCAGCCAATTCTGCACAAACACCAGATCTTGCAGCCCTCGCCATAGCCGCAGAATCACAGGAAACCTGGAGCTGTGCCTATAGATCTCTACATAGAAACTACACTTTGCTTCATCTCCATGACAGAAATGTATTTCCTCCTGTCTTGTGCTAAATACAAAGATCTAAACGAAATATGGTTTCCAAAAGCTGGTGGAAATTAGAAGATACCTCACAGAGGAATGAGCAGGAAAAACTATATAATCCTTGACGAAACTGGAGAAACAGCAGCAGCTGTAGAAACAGCAACATACACTGTCTCCTGCTACCAGACCAGAGATGTAATGTGACCAGAGACAACACTTAGGGGCTTGTTTACAAAGCCGCGGTAGCCGTGGTAGCCGCGGTAGCCGTAATAGCCGTAATAGCACCAGAACCCTGGGCTTGGCCTTGTTATTCCTCTTCTCTACCTTGTAATTCTTTCCTTTCCGCTTTATGGATTCCTTTAAAAACACATGCATGCAATGTCATGCCAATAGTGTTTCTTGAATCTGAACGTGTGTGTGTGTATGTATATGAGAGGCACAGACAGTGTGAGAGAGAGACAGAATTTCTGCATCTAGTGAGAGCCAGCTTTCAGAACTAGGAAACCTCATAATTGTACATTACCTTTACAACTATATAATTATAATGGGATGCCAGCAATATTTAGATCTTTTAGTAAACTAGGACTTGACTGGATTGTCCCGCGGGGCTCCCTCTGCCCGGCTGAATCCCCTCCCTGCCGGCTTTGAGAGGCGCGAAGGCAGAGTGTCTCCCTCGCGCCTCTGTTAAGCCCGCAGGGGCTGATGGGAAATTTCCCATCTGCCCCTGCGGGCTTAACAGAGGCGCGAGGGAGACACTCTGCCTTCGCGCCTCTCAAAGCCGGCAGGGAGGGGATTCAGCCGGGCAGAGGGAGCCCCGCGGGACAATCAATGCTGCCGCGGCAGCAGAGGGGGCCCCGCGGGAACAGTCTATGCTGCCGCGGCGGCAGCCAGCGTTTGTTTTTTAAATTTAATTTTAAGATTTTGTGGGCCCTTGTCAGCTGTGGGCCCTACGCCACGGCGTAGGTGGCGTATAGGTAAATCCGGCCCTGTTCTTCGGAACCGGTGAAGATTAGTCTGTTGTCATTTCTGCATTACTCAGGCAGCATCAGGAAACCTATTTCATAAAGGCACACAGATGCCTATGTTGCCGTTATAAAAGAGGCTTAAAATAGGCATTTTTTTGGACGTCTCACATAAAATCTCATCTCACATGGATGACCATGTGCACACAGAAGAATAAGAGCAATATAGATGGCCCTGTGCCTTTAGAAATCAGGTCCTAGAATGAGCTCCAGCATCACACAAATGCCCACCCATGCATTTGCATCTGCTATGATAAAGGCGCAGATGTGAATATATACTCCAGGCAAGGACCAGGGCATTTTACAAAATATGGACATATATCTCAGCTCTACCCAAACTGCACCCCTTGGGAATCTACCTGCTCACAGATCTATGCACCTACATTTTATGTGCGTAGTGGCTACAAAAGCCCTTTTCTCCAATTACTCCCATAAAGTTAGGCAAGCAAATTCCAGGCTCGGACTTCAATGCGCACCTGAGCTGATGCCCACATAAAAGATGTATGGATTAATTATCTGCATGTCTCTATGCATTCCCCATCCCATCCCATACCTTGAAGATTTCAATTTATGACTATGAGAAATGAAGAAGTTTGCTAGAAAGAAATAGGAATAGAAAAAGGGTCTTCTCAAAATACCTGAAATATCAATGCAGGGTGATAATGTAACAAAATAAGTGAGGACTAAACTATCCAGCAGAAGAAAAAAAAGCAAGAATATAGTAAATGGTAAAGCTAGACAATGCGGTTAATAAAGAACCAAGAGCCAAACAAGTCATTTAAGTCCATTTAAAGATATGAGTGGGAGGCTAATGAAAGTATTTTTTGGAAGTGTGAACAAACTGTTCGCTTTTTACGTCCTATGAAAAGGTTAATGTATCCCAAGAGAGGAACAGTTTTAAGAATAGAAGAGGGGAATGCTATTTTAATTATGCTAGAGCTGAAAATTAAGAAACTTTCAGCTCATAAAGCTTGGCAGAGCACTGTATGCTGAAGATATATAAAGCAGACAATTCCAGAAAAAAATACAAAACACTAACAAAAGAAATCAAAAGATTTGGAAGTGAATAAACTGTAGGAATATGCACAGGGCATACATTTTTGGTTTGTTTTCTGTTCATTTGACCTTTTATCCCTGCATTTCAGACTTTTTACAGCTTATGTCACACATTTGTTTTAAGAAAACTTTTGTGTTAGAACTTTTCAACGTACACAAAAAATAAAAATGACAACTAGTGCTATAGGTTAATGTGTGTTAAATTGATTTTGTGTGCATTAAGGGGGTCATTTACTAAAGTGTGAATTAGCATGCACTGTTAGCAGAACAGCATTGTACTGCACTGGCACAATAGTTAGCACATGCTAATTCGCATGGCTGTATTATGAGGTGAGAATTAAGCAAGGTATGGGCAGATACAGAGTAGACATATTACTGCATATGTAATATTAGTGCATATTACTAAAGCTGCCACTGCAGCTACACCAAACCCCTGACAACTCCCCGGACCCCCTCCCCAGACCCTCTAACATCCTTCAACAAGTTGCCTGACTCCCTTTGGAACTTTTGATGTCCTTCAAAAAGTTCTCTGATCCCTTCCTAGACCCAACCAGACCCTCTAGACCTCCAAGCATTCTTCAACAAGTTACCTGACACCTCTCAAACCCCTTCTACCTCCTGACACCCACTATTGGCTCTTAATAGGGGTCCCTAGTGTCTGCGGGGAGCAGCAGTGATACCCAATCAGTCCTGTACCATCTGCAGACCAGGATCAACATGGTCCTTCTGATCCCTAGCAGTAATGATGTGGTACAATAAGGCTTTGGATAAAAGCTGAAGGATCTAGATTTTACAGTTTTACATAGATAGTATGATTTGATGACTTCGTGAACAAATGATTTCTGTTCAAGATCAGAAGGTGAATGATGACAAATGGCACGCCCCTGTCAAATTGACTCCCCTCTTCAATAAAAAAACAAAATTATTTCCAATGGTCTCTATCACTTTTTAGCAACTAACAAAACAAAAGTAGCATTGTCATTTGATCAGGGGAAAATCACTTCTGCCAGTAGAATTTAGTTCTCTGGAGTTCTAGTAGCTTAACCAGAAGACTGTCTATTAAACATAAGCCAGATTTACCTCTTAACTGTGTGCAAAAACAAAAAGGATTCAAGAGCTTTGCAGCTGTGTTTCATGTAATCCCAGCAAGGAGAGATGAGATAGCCTGGCAAACACCCTCTGAACATAAATTGCATTAGCTGTGAACTATGAAAGCTCTTATGGAACAATGAAAGAGGCTAGGTATTTGTGACATCTTTAATTTTAAGAACTTTAAACTTTATTAGCTCTAGATTCTTACTGTATACCCAAACAGAACTGTAGTTTCTCCTTTTGAAAGAGTTTGGAGTGAATTATCTTAGGCAGTCAATACTTTGATATTGTTCCTCAAAGGAGGCTTATCAATAAACTCAGTAGCTTGGGGATTGGTCCCAAGGTGGTGAACTGGATTAGAAATTGGTTGACTGACAGACGACAGAAGGTGATGGTAAATGGAACTCATTCAGATGAAAGGGAGGTGATTAATGGTGTGCCCCAGGGTTCGGTACTAGGACCGGTACTGTTCAATGTATTTGTGAGTGATATTGCTGAAGGACTGAATGGAAAAGTCTGTCTTTTTGCAGATGACATGAAAATTTGCAACAGAGTGGACTCCCCTGAGGGAGTGGAGAACATAAGGAAAGATCTACAAAAGCTGGAAGAATGGTCTAATGCTTGGCAGTTAAGATTTAATGTGAAGAAGTGCAGTGTCATGCACTTAGGAAACAGAAGTCCAAGGGAAATGTATGCGATAGGGGGCGAGAGGTTGGTGTGCACGAACCAGGAGAAGGACCTTGGTGTGATTATTTCTGAGGCTCTCAAGGTGGAGAAACAGTGTGATAAGGTGGTGGCAAAAGCCAGAAGGATGCTGGGTTGCATACAGAGAGGAATTACCAGTAGAAAGGAAGCGGTACTAACGCCACTGTACAAGTCATTGGTGAGGCCTCACTTGGAATACTGTGTTCAGTTTTGGAGACCATATCTTGCAAAGGATATAAAAAGACTGGAAATGGTGCAGAGGAAAGCGACAAAAATGATTTGGAGCCTGTGTCAGAAGACTTATGAGAAGATATTTGAAGACCTAAATATGTGCATTCTGGAGGAGAGGAGGGACAGGGGAGATATGATTCAGACTTTTAAATACTTAAAGAGTATTAATGAACAAACAAACCTCTTCCAAAGATGGGGAAGCTGTAAAACTAGAGGGCATAACATGAAGCTGCAAGGGGGTAAACTGAAAGGCAATGTCAGGACATACTTTTTCACTGAAAGGGTGGTGGATGCTTGGAATGCCCTCCCGATGAAAGTGGTGGGGGCAAATACAGTGAGAGAATTCAAAATGGCATGGGACAGACACAGTGGATCCTTTTATAGCAACAGGATAAAATCAAAATAAACGTAATTATCTCTTATATCGCAACAAATAGGGGTGACCCGCATGTAGCAGTGGGTACACCCCTAAACAAAGGCATGGGGAGGGTGACCTGCACAGAGCAGCAGGTGCACCTACTCTTGCTGCGTTGCTGGGGAGACTAGATGGACCATACTGGTCATTTTCTGCTGTCATATACTATGTTACTATATGTTGCTATCTTGCAGAAGCTTTGGGCTGTGCTTGTAGACACCTTCAAGGCAGTGGTGGGATTTGGCCAGTTTGGCCGGTTCACATGAATCAGTTTCTGCCACGAGCCACCTTTGCCGAACCGGGCTGAAAATGGCATCCCGATGCCGGAGCTGCACTGGCGGGATTCCCCCTGCCCGCCAGTGGTTTGACGGCATAGGGGGACCGAGGTATCATGTGAAGCCCCCGATGCTGTCAAACCACTGGCAGGTGGGGGGATCGGGCTGCTTGGCCACTAGGGAGTTGCTGCCCTGTGGTGGCCACCAGCAGCCTGAGCGTGTGGCACCGGCAATGCAAACGAATGCCGTGCTGTCACCCGCTCGGATCTGGCAGTGGCGGGATTGATCTAAACTGGTTCCTGTTTGGATCGAATAATTTGCACATGGTTAACAGATATATTTTACACCTCTTTTTAAAAGTCAAGTATGCGTGTACTTGACATCATAAAACATTAGTGTAAGCAGCAGAGAATGCGCCTTAAGTTACGATGTGGCCATTTACACCAGCCCTAGAGTTGATGCAATGCTCGCACCTGCTTTTTTATTAATTATATATTTATCAAAATTTACAATATCAGCTGCAATCAGCAAAGAAAAATTCCATTAAGCGCAACAAAAATATTCAGTATTTCAATGCAATAAAGGAAGAACAGCCCACATCTAGGGATTCAAATCTGGGTTCTAATAATAACAAAAGCCAAGAAAAAAGGCAAAATTAGCCACATTACAGGTGAACAAAATGTCTTAACTATTAGCCGCTGTTATTGTATCCTCTTTATCTACTACAAATTTCTCCAAATGCGAAATATTAGTAAAGGAAAGAATCGTCCCCTTGAAGTACGACCATGAACCTGCAGAGGAAACGAAGAAAGAAACTAGGAAATAGTGACTTGTTTGCATGATTTGGGTAACCGGATATCTTTAATCAATCCTACGGTCTCTAGAATAGAATCTCTGATGCGGCCTGTTCAGCAGGCTCAGGTGGCACATATAACAATTCTTTGGTTCTAGAGAATTCCTCTAGGGCCCGGAATTTGAGGTTTTTAAATTTTCCACAAACACATTTGCTCTCTCCTGCTATGTTGCTTAGGAAATATTTTGTTGAAGTTTTTCGTTTTACAGAGTCAATAGATTTTTGAATGCATATTATCTTCCTATGCGTCAGTGTGTGTTTAACCCTCTGAGGGCACCTTTGATGTTTTAACCCTATCTGTTACCTAGAACCTGACTGCTTTCCTTGAGGACTCCACAGATAATATTGTTCACCGGTCCACACTACTGGTGATTTTTCCTTCTGAATTTACTAAGGTTAGAGTTCTTAAAGCTTTTTTTTAAAGAAGGAGATCCAATTCTGTGGACAGCATATTAACATTTTTCCTGATGTCACTCGTAGTACGTAACCTTGACGGAAAAAATGTCTTAGTTTAAACACTGAGTCGCACCTGCTTTATACAAGTACACACGCAAATTGCAGGGGCCCTTTAAATAAAGTGCCTTGTGATTTGCACCTAACACACCAATAGCGTGCAAAACCAGTGGGAAACTGGAAAATTTTCACATACTCAATTTACCTAGTTAATTAGCCATTAGCACAGATACATGTCACTTGAAAATTGCCTTTATAAAGTAATTTTGTAATAGCCTGAAACATTTCTGATTATACAGAGGCTCTTAGCATGTATGCTTAATGCTAGTTTTCTAAAACTGCCCACGTACTTTGCGCCTGATATTTGTGCAAGTAGTTGAGAGGGTATATACGAGGGTCATTTTTTAAGTAAGAACCATTTCGTAATGGAGTAAGAGAAACTTTATATATGAACGTAAACTGTATCACAAACAACAATGTGCACATATATTCACTTTTCAACATAGTCACCATTAACATTTAAACATTTGTCAAGTCGTGGCACCAGCTTTTGGATCCCAACATCATAGAACTCTGCCGCCTGACCTTTAAACCAGTTAGTAGCAGTGTCTTTCAACATGTCATCATTTCCCAAGCGCTTTCCACCAAGAAATTCCCTAAGCTTTGGAAAGAGATGAAAGTCCGATGGTGCTAAGTCAGGGCTGTATGAGTGGATGATCCAGTAATTCCCAATGAAACTTGTTCAGTTGCGCCTTTGTTCTTGCAGCAACATGAGGCCGAGCATTGTCGTGCAGCAGAACGACACCGCTAGAGAGCAGTCCCCGCCGGCGATTCTGAATTGTGTGGCTAAGCTTTAATAATGTTTCACAGTACCTCTCAGCAGTTATTGTCATTCCTCTTGGCAAAAAGTCTAACAGAAGAATGCCTTTCCGGTCCCAAAAAACCGTGGCCATGATTTTCCGTGTTGAAGGTTCTTGTTTGAATTTTCGTGGTTTCGTCGGGGAGCGTGAATGATGCCACTCACTGGATTGACGTTTATTCTCTGGAGTGTAGTACGCAATCCACATTTCATCACCGGTCACAATGTGACTCAAGAACTCGTCACCATCCTTGTGATAGCGCTCCAGAAAGGACAAAGAATGTGCCATTCGCTTTGTTTTGTGTTCCTCTGTCAACATTTTCGGCACCCATCTCGCACACATTTTTTTGTAGTGAAGTTTGTCAGTAACAATGTGATAAACTACTGATCATGACACTTGTGGAAATTTCTGATGAAGCTCGTCAATAGTGAAGCGCCTGTTTTGGCGAATTTCCTCATCAACTTTTTCTGTCAAGTCTTCATTCATGACAGTAGGCCGTCCAGATCGTTCTTCATCATGCACATTTGTCCTTCCTTCATTAAACAGCCTACACCATTTACGCACATTTCCATCATTCATTACACCTTCACCATACACTTCAACAAGCTTCCGATGAATTTCAGCAGGACAAACTTGTTTTGCATTTAAAAACCGAATAACCGAGCGCACTTCACAATCGGCGGGATTACTGATTGACATGGCGACAAACGAAGCAGTATACCAATACAACCAACACCGGCAGACACATGAAACATAATGGCGGCATAGTGGGAGACTGGCCAAGAGTGGCAGACCTTGAACTGCCGTCACTTGACAGATTGCGCGGACACGATGCGCAATCGGTTCTTACTTTAAAAATTACCCTCGTATTTACACTCACACTTTCAATGGAATGGAGGAGTAGCCTAGTGGTTGGTGCAACTGCTTAGTACCCAGAAGATCAAGGGTTTGATTCCAACTGGCACTCCTTGTGACCTCAGGCAAATCACTTTACCCTCCATTGCCTTGGAGGAAAAGGCTGGCAATCTACTTCCAGTGATACATTGCCAAGAAAACCCAGAGGTATCTGGTTGCCATGAATCAACACTGACTTGATGGCACAAAAAAAAAAAAACTTTAAAAAACATCAAGTACATATGCTGTCACAAGAATGCTTTGCTTAAATTTAACAAAAGTGCATGTGCTGTGAAAGTTGGATGCTTTAACTGGTTCAGAGAGTGGCAAACCTGAGTAAATCACTACTGAGCTGGCCCCACCAAGATGAAAGCAGATGAAGAGGAGGCGCTTGAAGGAGCCACATCATGTCTCTGAACCACGCTCTCAGAGGCCAGTTTTGCAATACCAGAACAATCCTGCCCTGGTGGTGCTCTACACACAGAATCCTATGCCCCATCAGGGGCCACAGAGGAAACACGTACAGCAGCAGCTGACTGGGTCAGGGCATCAACGCCCTTGGACTCCATCACTGTGTGGTCACTGAAGAAGCAGCACACTTTGGCATTGGAGCGGGTTGTTATCAGATCCATTTTGGGGTGATCCCAGTGGCACAGAATCAACTGAAATCAGGGGGAGACCCCAGTGGCACATAATCAACTCCCACTTGCCGGGAATCAGAGAGGGCTGGCTAAGGAAGTCCACTTCCACATTGTCCACTTTGGCAATGTGCTGAGCCAACAAGGCTAGGAGGTTCTTCTCCACCCAAGCAAACAGGAGATCCATCTCCAGGGCCACTCCGGCGCTTCTTGTCCTGCCCTACTGATTGACATAAGCCACTGCCGTGGCATTGTCTGAAAACACTCAAACTACCCGGCCATCGACCAGGGGCTGGAAGCACAGACAAGCCAACCTGATGGCCCTCGTCTCAAGGCGGTTGATGGACCACACTGTCTCCCTACAGTTCCAGTGGCGCTGAGCCATATAGTCTCGGCAGTGGGCTCCCCAGCTCAAGAGACAGGCATCCTTTGTCAGCAGGATCCAGGAGGAATCATCAAGCAGTACGCCCTTCCTCAGATGACAGGGTTGCCGCCACCACCACAGGCTGGACCTCACCCTCAACGTGAGCAGAACCTCATGTTCCCAACCCAACTTACTGTCAGTGGGGGAAGAGAAGCGACATGCCATGTTTGCTGAAGGACATGGCCGGCCGCAGGCAAGAAAGCGGAGGCAAAAAGCAGCTACTTTTGGAAATACTGCTGCTGCTGTCAGCCTCCCCCCAAATGGAATCAGTGGCAGCTGGGGGGGGGGGGGGTGCGGCTCGGCCGGTCATGTGTGCTGCTGCCGCTGCCTACCCGGGCTGGCTACCTAGCTCGCCTAGTGAACGGGCCGGCCCTGCTGGTGACCCAGTAATGCCGATCCCCTCACCCATCCAATGAAAAAAGGCCTGACAGCCCCGAACCCCCTACCCCCCTCCCGGTACCTTTATGATGGAGCAGGATCAGACCGCCATATAAGGTAGAAAATGTGCTTCAGGATGATGATGCGTACTTTGTTGGTCGACCTGCACATGGGTGAAGTCTGGGTGGAGCAAGGGCCGAACACACAAGTATGTATGTAGATTATAAAATATGGTCATCTATGTGCATACTGAACAATTTAGGTGCGGGCATTTACATCTGCTCCAGAGCAGGTAAAACCATGCTTTCTTACGCGACAATCTGTGCAGAGCAGAGCTAGGCCACTTTCCCATCCAACTAACCATTGATCTCAGTAACGGTAATTAGCGTAAGTATTAGCGTATGTGTGTCATATCCCCTCGTGTTAAATGTATCTCCCAAATGACCGCTTTGACCCGGTGAAAAGCGGGATATAAATACAGCTAAATAAATAAATAAATAAATAAATAATACAAACTCTTTAAGTACCAGGTCTGTTGGAAATGAATGCAAAGAAAAAGCCTTCATAGCCAAAAGCAAATCTACCATGCCAGCACTAATGTATACTAAATAAAATAAAAACACACCCAAGGACCCTATAAGGGAAAGGAAGCACTGTAAATCCTGCAGTGGGCTCTAGAAAATTAGTAAATCTGTTAGGAAAGCTGAATAAGCCAGATTACTACACATTCTTAAATAGAAATGACATGCTAACAGAATATCCAGCCTTGCTTGCACATGCAGAACACAGATGGACCTTCACCAAATAAAAAATAAGTTACCAAAAAGTGAAAATAGAAATATGTACACAAAAAGGAAACTGAAACATCAAAAAGTCAGGTCCTGCATGCAATGCAACAGCAGAGAAAAATAAAGAGATGCATTCCCCCTGTACTGTACAAAACAGATGTTAGCACTGGCATTAGGAGAAATTCAACCTGGACAATTGCTCTAGACATCCAAGACAGAGAAGACCCCCAAACCAGTCTGATGCTGAAGAAGGAACGGCTTGCTAGTAGGGTTTAAGGATCCTCTGCAAATTTTTGCCTGGGCTGGGCCACAGTCATGTCTAACACCAGTCCTGGCAGATGTACATTTCAAAAGCTGACATATCCCCATACTCAGTAGAAAATATAATTCTTGTTTCTATCTTTGATGTCAGGTTATTGCATTTTTTAAATTGGTTTTGGTCCCAGTCTCTAGAGTCTGTTTTCGTCTGTCTCCTCTAACCTCTCCTTTCATGATCTATTCATTTGCCATATATTCTCTCTCCTTCTGTCTTCACTTCCTCCCTTAGGTCAGACTCATAGTAACATAGTAAATGACGGCAGATAAAGACCAGCATGGTCCATCCAGTCTGCCCAGCAAATATACGGCAAGAGTAGGTGCACCCATCGCTCCTTGCAGGCTACTCCTCCCCATGTCTTTGTTTAGGGGTGGACCCACCACTCCATGTAGGACACTCCTATTTGTTGAGAAGTTAGATAGTTCAGTTTATTTTGTTTTTATCCTGTTGCTATAAAGGGATCCCCAGTGCTTGTCCCATGCTGTTTTGAATTCCGTCACCGTGTTTGCCACCACTACTTCCATCGGGAGGGCATTCCAAGCATCCACCACCCTTTCAGTGAAAAAATATTTCCTGACGTTGTCTTTCAATTTTCCACCTTGCAGCTTCATGTTATGCCCTCTAGTTTTTCAGCTTCCCCATCTTTGGAAGAGGTTTGTTTGTTCATCGTTCCTCTTTAAGTATTTAAAGCTCTGAATCATATCTCCCCTATCCCTCCTCTCCTCCATAGTGTACATATTTAGGTCTTCAAGTCTCTTCTCTAACACCAATTTCTTCTTTTCAGTTTTCCTACGATTATTTCTTTGCTTCTCTATCCAAATTTCACTCCTTCTTACCAACTACTTCTCAATTTTGCTTTTTTTAAAACTGTATTTAACTGCAGCTCTCTATCTCTTTCCCTCACCCCAACCCTTCCATTCCCTCTCTCGCTCCTTCCCCAGCCTCTAACTCTTCTCCTCTCTCCCTCCATACCCAGCATCACTCCTCTATGTCCCTATCCCTATCCTCCCCATGTTGATCATCTCCTCTCTGTTTCCTGCCACTATCTTTATCCCCCCCCATGTCCAGCACTTCCCTTCTATGGCCCTATCTTTCCCCTGTCCAAAATCTCCCCCTGTGTCCCTATCTCCTCCCCACATCCAGCATCTCTCCTCAGTGTGCCGCTTATCAGCACCCCCACACCCACCATTCTGCCCTTTCCCCCCTATTCCCCCATGCCCAGCATCCTCCCTCCATGCCCCCATGTCCAGCATTTGCCCTTTCTCTCCTATTTCTCCCTGATGCTCAACATCTGCCCTTTGTCCCCATCTCTCCTCATGCCCAATATTTGCCCTCCATACCCCATATTCTGCATCTGTCCCATGCCCCCCATCATGCTCAGTATCTGCCCGTTTCCCCTATATCCCCCATTTGGCCTTTTATCCCATCCCCCATGCCCAGCATAGACCCTGTCTCCCCTATGCCCCCATCAAGCCCAGTATCTGCCCTTTTCCCCTATCTTCCCCCCATGCCTAGCATCTACTCACCATCTTTCCTGTGGCAACCTTCTACTCACTTTCCCCTCAACCCATAGCCAGCATATGCCCTCTGCCTCCCCACTACAGCCACTATCTGCCCTCTTACCCCCCAGTCCAGCATCTGCCCTCCTGCCCCCCCCCCCATTCAGCATCTTTTTACTGACTTGCTGCTGCTGCTTCTCCAGGTCTGTGCGCTGCGGCATAAATCACCCTGCCCCCCCCCCCAACCAATAACAAGCAGTAGCAGTGTCTTAGTAAAAGCATGGGGTCCAATTCCAGTGCACTTGTAAGTCTCTGTCAGTCCCACCTACTTCTGATGTCAGAAGGGGTGGGACCAGCGGAGACTTCCAAGCGCACTGGAATTGGGACCCCACATATTTGCTTGTGTGTTGTTGGTTTTTTTATTCTTTTTTTAAGCTGCTACTGCCACCGATGTTGAGAGAGGCAGTGGCAGCTTAAACAATGAAATAAAAAATAAAAGCAAATGCACCGTGTCCCGATTTCAGCGCGCTTGTCCTTGCCAGTTCCGTCTCCTTCTTATGTATACTTGTGTGTCAGAAGGGGGCAAGACCAGCAGAGACTTACAAACGTGCTAGGATCAGGACTAGGGTTACCAACTTTTTCACCGAGAAAAACCCGACACCTGTGGCTCGCCATGCTCCACCCATTCTCCGCCCCTAGTCCCACCCCTGTCCCGCCCCAAGCCCCACCCACAAAAATTACCGAGGATACGTGTAGGCTAACTTCCTTGGTCATATAATAATTAAACTGGGAACCCCAAAATCCAAACATGAAATGTACAACACTGGAGAAATAAAACTATAAAGTAATTTCCTCTTGCACTAAACAAAAACGCAAAGATGTTATCAATACACACTTCCCAGACCAAACATATTCCAGCTAATAAATTCAAAATAAAAAGTATTTTTCTACCTTCTGTTTGGGCGTTTTATTTTCAGTTGCAATTGCTCCAGTCACTTTCTTCTGGTTTCTTCGTGTCTTCTGCGAGCTATCCATTTGTCCTTTCTTCTCTTTTAGATGTTTTCCATTCTCTCTCTATTTCTGCTTTAACATACTGATTGTTTCCCTTTTGCTCTTTCCCCCAATTCTTTCCTTATTCCTTTATCATCCATTTAAATTTCACCCTTCCATTCTCAAGCCCCTCACTCTCCCAATACCCAGCCCCTCATAGACTTTTCTTCCACACAAAATATTTTTCCCCTCTCCATTCTCATTCCCCATCTATTCTAGTCCTCCCCCAAAATCAGTTCCCTTATAGTTCTAGACCCACCCAGCATCCACTCCCTTCTAATCCCATTCTCCCAAGCCCCACATCAGCCCATTTCCAGTCCTATTCCAGATCTTTATCAGCCCATTTCCAGTGCTAGCCCTCACATCACAGACCATTTCCAGTCCTAGCCCCCCCCCCATCACAGCCCATTTCCAGTCCAAGTCCCCCATCACAGCCTATTTCCAGTCCTAGGCCCCCCATCACATCCCATTTGCAGTCCGAGTCCCCCCGCACCATCACAGCCCATTTGCAGTCCTACCCCCCCCCACCATCACAGTCCATTTGCAGTCCTAGCCCCCCTAATCACAGCCTATTTCCAGTCCAAGTTCCCCTCACTCCACCATAGCCCATTTCCAGTCCAAGTTCCCCCCCCCCCATAGCCTTTTTCCAGTCCAGGTCCCCCTCCCCATCACAACCCATTTCCAGTCCATGTCTCCCCCCCCCCATATACCTTTTCCAGTCCAGGTCCCCGTCCCCATCAAAACCCATTTCCTGTCCATGTCCCCCCCCCCACAGCCCTTTTACAGTCCAGGTCCCCTTCCCCATCACAGCCCATTTCTTTCCAGTCCAATGCCCCCATAGCCCTTTTGCAGTCCAGGTCCGTCCCCCCCTTCACAACCCATTTCCAGTCCATGTCCCCCGAATCACAGCCGATTTCCAGTCCAAATTCCCCCTCCCTCCACCATAGCCCATATCCAGTCCAAGTTCCCCCCCCCATACCCTTTTCCATTCCATGTTCCCCCCCCCCCATTGCCCTTTTCCTTTCCTGGTCCCCCTCCCCATCACCGCCCATTTCTTTCCAGTCCAAGTCCCCCCCCCCCCATAGCCCTTTTCCGGTCCAGGTCCCCCCCCCATCACAACCCATTTCCAGTCAAATTCCCCCTCCTAGCCCTTTTCCAGTCCAGGCCCCCTCCCCCCATCACAGCCCAGGCAGTCCTTGGCCTCCCCAAAACCGCGGCTGTCTGAGGCTTTAGAGGGAGCCGGGGAAGCCCGCGCGAGGCCCCGGCTCCCTCTGAACAGCTGCCAGCGTGAAGAGCCTTTTCCTTCACGCTGGCGGCTGTTCCTGTGAAGCCGCGAATGCTGGGAAAGGTTAAAGGGCATTTTCCATTCAGCCGGCCATGGAAAAACCGGCCAGGCCGGCTGAAAACTGGCCAGTTGGCAACCCTAATTAGGACCCTGCGCTTTTATTAAGCTGCTGCTGCTGCTTGTTGTCAGCTGGGGAGGTGATTTATACCGCTGCATAAAGACCCAGAAGTGACGATGGCAGCAGCAGGTCAAGGCAGAGTGAGGCAGCCAGGGCTGGACTGTTTTTGGGGCATTGTTTTGCCACCAGGGTGGCCGCCTCATTCTACTGACTCCCTCAAAAAAACTGGCTTTTGCATGACCAGTTTTGGCTATCTTCAGGCATTTAAACATCGGCAAGCGGGCTGAAAACCAGCCGGTTGGCAACCCTATCACTGTGGGATTCCTGAAAACCTGAGTGACTAGGTGCGCCCTGAGGACTGGGTTGGGAACCTCTGCTCTGTTCCCTTGCCCTCTCTTTTTAGTTCCATGTGAGTGTCGTGGAATCTGCACCTCTGTCATATGCACTTCTGCCATCTATCTGTAGCCCTTCTTCATTATCTTTACTGAGATGAGGTGACGGGCTCTCACCGAGGGTGATGGGAAGGGGAGGGAAGGGAAGTGAGAGAGTGCTGTCACTAGGTGGGGGGGGGGGGGGAAGGAAGGGGGATTGTGCTAGTTCAGTGGGGCAGTTGTATGCTGGTGGAAGAAATCCCTCTGCTAACTGGCCCTTCGATAGGACAGTGTGCAAGGGAGATTTTTTTGTAAAATAGCTGATGTGGAGAGCATGCCACTGTTTCCTGGGGGTCTGAAAAGAGACTCATTTTCATATGAAACTTCCTAATTCGGCTGCAGCCTTGTTATCATCATCAATGTGTCCATGCATGCTATTTTTAGCATTCACAAGAGATTTTCAACACACATTTTGCAATATACTGCATATAATAGGCTCCTTTATTTCTATGAAAAAAAATGCTTAGTACATAGGCGCTTAGATTCTCAAATTACCAATGAATGCCTGGTGTCACATAAGTAAAAAAAAAACAAAAACACTTCCGTACTAAAGATAGGTTTAGCTGTTATTATTTAAGGAAGCTGGTCGAGTGGAGTAGACTTTCTGCAAGTTTTAACAAAAAGGCATTCATTCTACCAGTCACTGGTTTCTATTTGGACAACAGCATTGCCCTGCAATGAATAGCGTATCCCCACAGCTGCGATTGGCAAAGTGGCAGAAAGATATATTTAAAACGTGTCTCTTATTCCCATTTTTTACTTTTCTAAATTTGCATGACCAATGTCGTTGACTTTGACATGGCCATAGAACGTAGAGAGAGCCCAATTATTGCAACACATTTAGAAGGTTATTTTCTAAAGTCATTAACACAAATATATGGCAGTTTCTGAACAGTAGCGGCCTCATGGTTTATGATTTATTGAAAACTTGATATATTGGCCTTTAAAACAGCAGAGCAGTTAACAACACATACAATAAAATTAAAACAGAAAAGGAAAAGAACTCATTAAGGTGACAGAAAATAGACAAAAATAGTGGAGAAGAGTAAGGGAGGGCAAATCAGGGGTAACTGCAGAATCCTAGGGCATCTATTGGGAAAGATCAAAGGTGAGTCTAAAAACTTGGTTTTTTGTGCTATCAAGTCAGTGCCGATTCCTAGCGATCCCTCTGGGTTTTTGTGGCAACATATCAGCAGATGTAGATAGCCAGACATTTTTATTCCAACACAATGGAGGGTAAAGTGACTTGACCAAGGTATGCCAGTGGGAATTGTACCCTTGATCTTCTAGGTGGCAGGCAGTTGCTCTAACCACTAGGTTACTCCTCCACATGTGTTTTGTCATAGACTTAAACTTGGGATACGAGGTCTCAAGGCACAAAAGCAAGCTCCTGCCCAATCGGGGCAGTGGGAGCGGGAACAGCAGAAGCCGGCAGCAGTTAAAAGCGGCGTCCCTGCTTGCAGAGACGCCGCTGCTGCTGGGACACTCCAACTCCTCCCTCCTCAGCTCCTGCCCAATCGGGGCAGTGGGAGCGGGAACAGCAGAAGCCGGCAGCAGTTAAAAGCGGCGTCCCTGCTTGCAGAGACGCCGCTGCTGCCGGGACACTCCAACTCCTCCCTCCTCAGCTCCTGCCCAATCGGGGCAGTGGGAGCGGGAACAGCAGAAGCCGGCAGCAGTTAAAAGCGGCGTCCCTGCAGGGCGCACCCGCGCCTTGCGGGCCCGCGCCTGAGGGCCTAGCAAGAGGGCCCTTTGGCGTGGCCCTTAGGCGCGGCACGAAGGCGAGCAGAAGGCAACAACAAAGGACACAGCTACGCCAACAACATCTCAGCAGAACCCAACAAAGGACTAGACCGAGGAGAAGGACGTCAGAACCGCAAGTAGAATTCTCACAACACACCACACATTTGCTACCACCAAACTGTCTCATCAACTACCCACACACTAACAGATCCGGATCTCCCTCCACGGGACAGGCTCCCTCCACGGGGACAGGCTCCCCTCACGGGAAAGCTCCCTCCACGGGGACAGGCTCCCTCCAAGGGGACAGGCTCCCCTCACGGGACAGGCTCCCTCCACGGGGACAGGCTCCCCCCACGGGACAGGCTCCCTCCAAGGGGACAGGCTCCCCTCACGGGACAGGCTCCCTCCACGGGGACAGGCTCCCCTCACAGGACAGGCTCCCTCCACGGGACAGGCTCCCGCACTGAGTTCAGCTCTCCCCAATCGGGGGATTTGAGCAGCAACAAGAGCACAGCCAGCCAGCGGCAGAGTGCTGCCCAATCGGGGCAGACTCAGGGTCGTATAAGTAACAGCGCGGCAAGAAGGAACACAAAGGGAGAATCACAGCCACACATACACCAGAAGAAAAACAACAGAATAACAGAGGAAAAGCAACAGCAAAACAAGCAACAGACGAAGACTTAAGAAAAACAGGCATCACCCTAACAGAACATCACAAAAGACCAAAATGCACGCCACATACTTCCTCCCACTCTACCTACTCATCACACAACTCCTCCCACCAACCACACACCTCCACTACCCACAAGCAAACACAACATGGTACCCACCAACAGCATTGCCATATTTAGAACCCCAGCACACACACAAAGAAACACTCAGAACTTCCCAGACAAAAAGACCAAACAGACACAATTCAAACTCCCAATCCTGCACAAAGGAAGCACATGTAACAGCAACCTCCTCAACAAAGACAACAACGATTGAGCTCATAAACGCCAGATCAGTCTGCAACAAGATACACACTATTGTAGACCACATAGAAGAGCGACAGCCCGACATAATATGCATCACAGAGACATGGCTCAACCCTACCGACAATGTACTACTCAACCAACTAGTACCGGACAACTACTCAGCGTACAACTGCCCACGCACCCACAAGCGTGGAGGAGGAGTCCTAATAATAGCAAAGACAAAACTAAAATTCAAGACACATAGCTTCTCCAATACACAGCAATGTAACACAATCAGCATCAAGAACAAAAACATTGCAATCTGCCTAACCTACAGAGCACCCAGAGCTTCACCCGACGAATTAGCCTTCACACTCGAAGAAGCCTGTGCTATAACAACAAACAACAAACCAGCGCTACTGATTGGAGACTTCAACCTCAAGTCCACCAATGCCAAAGACGCAGAGGCCTTCCTTCAAGCAATGACCTCACTTCAATTCACACAGATAATCAATGCTCCAACGCACAGACATGGATCATCTCCAGACCTCATCTTCGCATCCAATTACCTAACATCAAGAGACCTAATCTCTCCACCCACCATTACCCCAGTGCCATGGTCTGACCATTACTTAATCGCGACAAAGCTGCGATCTCAAGAGGACCAGACAAACGAAAGAACAAACATCCCCCACACACAAAGACGATTCAAGCATTTCGACAGGGACGAATTCATACAGGACACAACACAACACTTGAACATTACTACAGATGACCTGGAGGAACAAGTTTCCAGCTGGAACAGCATCTTAGCTAACACCGCCAAACCATCTGGTGGCAGGCACAAGAAACACCACCACAACAGGAGACAAAACAAACCATGGTACTCAGCAAAAATACGAGAGGAAAAGAGGGAGCTCAGGAAGATTGAACGGAGATGGAGAAAAAACAAAACAACAGCCGACCAACATCTTTACCTAACAAAACAAAAACAATACAATGAACACAGCAACCAATCAAAGAGAGAATTCCACACAAACATGATAAATAGCCCACCCTGTATATAGCTCAAACAAATCAAGCACCCAACACATCCCTCACACAACTAAGTTTTATCCTCACTGCATGTACAACACACACACTTTACCTGATTGCTTGCTGTGATACCACCTTGATTATTAAGATAAGGCGGTTTAGAAATACTGTTAAATAAATAAATAAATAAATAAAATGATAAATAATTCCATCAACAAGCCCAGAGAGCTCTTTGAAATAGTCAAGATCCTCACAAAAGAGCAAACAACAGAAGGGGAAGTACAAGTGGATCCACAGGAATTCGCCGACCACATCAAAGACAAATTTCACTCCACAGAGCGTACAACACCCAGTGGGACCACCAGGACAGACAGACACACCAAAACCTGGGGCACATTCTACTCACCCTCAACAGAGCAGATATCCCACATCATCTCTACAATCAACACAAGCACTGCTCCTACAGACCCATGCCCAGTATCATGGGTCAAAGCCACCAAATCAAACTTCATTCACACCATACATAAAATAGTACACAACTCACTCACCCAAGGACTCATGCCAAAGCAACTAAAGCTTGCCTCAGTAAGACCAATCACAAAGAAAACAACTCTCGACAAAAAAGATCCAGCAGCATACCGACCAATCTCCAGCATACCCTTCCTGGCAAAAATCATCGAAAAAACGGTACAACTACAACTCCAGGAACACATCGACAAACATGAAACACTCGACGACAACCAACACGGCTTTCGTCCCAACCATGGAGTCGAAACGCTACTGATCTACCTCTTCGACAGCATCCTAAGAATAATTGACAACACCAGGAAGGGAATCATAATGATCTTCATCGACATCTCCTCAGCTTTCGACACAGTGGACCACAACACGCTCCTGGAAAGACTAAAGAACACTGGTATACACGGTATCACACTGAAATGGTTCCACTCATACCTAACCGAAAGACAGCTACAGGTCAAGGTGGGACACAACACCTCCCGACCCATAAATGTCCGTCAAGGAGTACCTCAAGGATCCGCACTTTCAGCACTCCTATTTAACATCTACATCCAACCGATATGCAACATCATGAAAGAGAACAACATTCAATACACAATATATGCAGACGACATCATGATATACACCCCGATATCAATCGACAACCCGGACTTCTCCAAGATAACAGACTGCCTTACCCAAATGACGAGCTGGTGTCAAAACAACAACCTCGCAATAAACTACAACAAGACCGAAGCTTTAATCATCACTCGGAACCAAAGCTTCATACACCCGCCAAATATCAAGATACAAAACACTACTATACCAATAAGATCAGAAGTGAGATACCTCGGTGTTACTCTGGACAATAAACTAAACCTCAAGCCACACATAGACAAAACAATACAAAAAGTCTACTACAAGATGCGAATCATCAGGAGATTGAAACCACTCCTTGCTCCAGAACACTTTCGTACCATCTGTCAAGCACTGATAACCCCAATACTGGACTTCTGCAATCCGATATACCTTGGACTACCGAAACAAGCCCTCAAACCACTCCAGCTAGCACAAAACACTGCAGCACGAATAATATCCGGTACTGCAAGACAGGACCACATCACACCTACCTTAAAGGACTTACACTGGCTCCCAATCGGTGCACGCATCAGATACAAAACTATCATAAACCTATTTAAGATAAATCAGCACACATCAGCCAACAGCCTACACACCCTCATTCAACCAGACACCAGCACTCGTCCTAGAAGAAAACAAACACACAACCGAGTCAGCACCCCAAGTGAATTCAAACACACACGCAAGGACACAACAGACAGAGCACTCTCCATGGCTGCTCCAACAATATGGAACAAACTACCGGACGACTTGAGGGCAAATACAGACCTCAAAGACTTTAGAAAACAGCTAAAAACCATGCTGTTCATAGAACACTATGGACACATCACATAACCTAAGAGAATGTATAACAGCACATGATACCGCCTGTATTGAAAATGTTTTGCAGCACCACTGTATATAGCCCACACTGTACATAGCTCAAACCACACTAGCACACAATACACCACACCTTGTACATAGCTCACCCCAATCCAGCACACGATACAACACACACTCAACTAAATTTCACCCTCACTGCATGATTAACACACTCACTTTACCCGATTGTTTGCTGTGATACCACCTTGATTAATAAGATAAGGCGGTTTAAAAATACTGTTAAATAAAATAAGCATGATGGCATAGAGGTTAATGTTTTGCCAATAGCTGCAGCCAGGGACACAGACAGAGTTCACAAGTGTGCATACCGATTATAAAATACCTTCATCTATGTGTACACTTGAGGCTTTTATGCCCCTTCATTTCCACCTGTTATAGATTAGGAATAAATATCATTTACCCATCAATTTAAGACACAAACTCTGCCACTCACACTAGTATTTTATAAAGACAATTAGCCTTTATAAAATAGGCTTAAAATAGCTGCATTAGGCTGCTTTAGCCTGTTATAAAATTTGTGATAAGGATAAGGTGTAATGAACTGAATCCATATGTTCCCATAGATCAGGACGTACTATTTATGTTTATTAAAATTTGCTATACTGCCCCTCTTCAAGGATATCAAGGCAGTTTACAAAATTTAAAGTCCTGGCTATTGCACTGCATGTGTGGTTGTGAAAACATAGCAGACTGTTTCGGACCTCAAAGAGCTCACATATTTACTTTCATTTATGTATTTAACAGGTGTTTTTTGTACTACTTTATCATTTAGTTAAAGTGATTTACACTGCAACTTACACTTGGTAATGTACATTAAACAGGGGCATTGATAACTTGGATTCTTCTGAAGCAATGGAGGGTTAAGTGACTTGCCCAAGGTCACAAGGAGCGTTGCATTCGACCATTCATTGCAAGTTTCAATCAATAGCCAATCAATAGCCAATTCCTAAGTGCACCACTTAGGAGGTCTTTTACTAACTGGCAGCGTGTGTTCTGGAGCGTGCTGAAGGTACACTGGGACATACATTGCTAGCTAGTATGGGGCCATGACAGCGCAGGACAATTTCTGTGCTAACTGAGCAATCTGCATTAGGGTTGTGAATGAGCAGGTTAGGGTTGGAGAGTGGGCGTGGTCTGAGCAGTACAGTTAGCGCCAGGTCTACACTGCATTAGTGCAGGTTCACCAATGCCACCTCAGTAACAGGACTTCAGTGCATGCGTGCTACTGCGGCCCTTGTTAGGGGAAAGTGCCGCATGTCAATTGCCAGAGAATTGCTTTTCCATACTCCCCGACATTTAACACGATGGTGTTGTACCTAACGTGCCATAGTGTCAGTGCTTTTGGCACATTAGGTGCAATGCCCTAACGCCCATTAGTAAAAGGGCCCCTTAAGCCAAATGGTATATTAAAGACCTTCTTTCTACTTCTTCTCTCACTTCTAGCTTTTCTTGTTTCTTTCTCAAGTCCATTGTATTGCTTATCTTATACAGTATATTGTTTGGGAAGCATTTGAATTTTTTTGCTAATGAAAATAAAGTCAAACTATAGAAATGTTTCAATGTTGCAGTCTATACTTACATAGTTGGATGCAAGATCAGGATGGAGATAATCAATTCCTAAAATAAAATAATGAAAACATTTACAAAATGAATTTTGAAATATGCAAACAGCTGATTCAGTTATATGTCAGCACAGAAATGTCTAGTAGAAGCCACTAAAGCTTTTTGAAGGTTATAAAATGTTTCTAAATTTTACTCCTGTTCGGGTCCATTTTATTTATAGGGCTGAAAATGAGAGCAGAATAATTTAATTTATGAACAGGAAGATGCTGAGGGAAAGGCAAAAAAGACAAAAGTAGCAGAGCACATTTTCAATTTGGGGTAAGTGAAAGTGCAATAATGAGGGCAATGTACCAACCTGAGAAACAAGCTAGTAGGCCTTCACACAAAAGCAAGCCATAAACATGCTAAAATGCCAGAATTGAAGGTTTCACCCATCCATAAAGTAGGCCTCTAAAATGCATGTGACAATGCAGGGGAGATTTAAAAAATGACCCTCATAGTCTGCAAAACAATTTGCAATACTCAACAAAGAATATTAACAATTAAAATTAAAACAAAAGAAATGTAGATGAAGAGTTACACTAGCCATAATGGCCCTGTATAAAACGTGATCCTTCTGAATTGTTGTAGCATCTACAGGACCAACATAAGAATAATGTAAAGATGTTCGTGATCACATGCATCTCTTCTTCAGATAGGAACTGGCTGTTTATGAACACTAATGAACTATTCTCAGAGGAGTAGCTATGTTAGTTTGGAGTGGAAAAATATGACAGAGGCAGGTGGCACCTTGCTGTTGTTGTTAAGTGTCGTTGAGTCGGTGTCGACTCATAGCGACCCTCTGGATAGTTGACCTACACTATGTTCAGTGTTCAGTCAGGTGACTCATTGTTGATGCCCATAGCTACTGTTATTTTATCAATCCATCTCATTGCTAGCCTTCATCTTTTGCGTTGATCTTTTACATTGCCAAGCATGATGTCTTTCTCTAATGATCTCTCTCTTTGCATGATGTGTCCACAGAATGAAAGTCGAAGTCTTGTCATTTGAGCTTCTAAAGAAAGCTTAGATTTGATCTCCTCTAGTGCTGACTGACTTGTTCTTTGGGCAGTCCATGGATACACAGAATTTGTTGTGAAAACCATAATTCAAAGGCATCAATTTTCTTCCTGTCTATGTTTTTCACTGTCCAACTTTTACATCCATATGATGTTGTTGAAAATACCATGGCTTGAACAAGTTGAATCTTTGTATGGAGAGAGACATCTCTGCTCTTGAGAATCTTGTCTAGGTCCTTCATAGCCATTCTAACAAGAGCAATGCGTCATCAGATTTCTTGACTGCTTATCATTTCTTTATTCATAGTTGATCCAAGTAGGTTAAAGTTGTCAACTAGTTCAATTTCTTCTCCATCAATGATGAACTTATTGATTTTGGCAGTTGTCAGGATCTTTGTCTTCTTTACATTAAGGTGCAGGCCCATTTTAAGACTATGGGGCATGTTTACTAAACATTCCTAACGTGCGGGGCCGCGGTAGTGTGCGTGTGCCATATAAGGAGTGGGCGGTTCAGGCAGAAAGAAGAAAAAACCCGACCGTACGTGTGCGCGTCGCGCTAATTTGCGGGGCCCACATTAGCGCGTGGAAAGGCTAAGCGGGGCGCTGCTGAGCACATATCAGAACAGAGCTGTAGCACAACGGTGAGCACACTAACCAATGGTGCAGGGGCTACAGGTTCAATCCCCCATTGTGTGCAACAAAAAGGCCAGCTGAGGCAACACCTTGAATGTGTAAAAGTGGTTCAGGAGGCAAAGTACTTTAAGGCGGCACACTGTTTGTTTTGTACGGCATAAGGCGGCGCACTGTACTATCTGGGCGGCACAGGGTGGCGCACTGTTCTTTTTGGGCGGCACAAGGCGGCGCACTGTTCATTTTGGGCGGCACAAGGCGGCGCACTAATTGTGGGCAGCAGGAGGTGGCGCGCTGATGGGCATAAGGCGGCGCGCTGATGCCAAAGCAAAGGAACACAGCCACAGCACAATGGTTAAGACACTGACCAATGGTGCAGGGACCAGGGGTTCGATCCCTCACAATGCCCAGTGAAAAAGGCTAGCTGAGGCAGTATGTTATATGTTGTGGAGTGCTGTAGGAGGCTTTCTAATTTTATTTTGTGATAACTACTAGCAAACGCACTCTCACAGCATATTAATATAAGGCGGCCCATAAGGCACATGTTACAGTGCACCGTCCGCCAAGGCACCCTAGAATGTCCCCTATAGGGCAGCATGTATGTTGCGACACAGGATAATGTATAGTGCACCCTATATGGCTGGCAACCGTAACGTGCCCTATAGGGCGCCCCATAAAGCACCCTCAGAGGCACCTTATGGGTACAGTACGCTGAGGGTGGTATTGCTGGCAGCAACATATGTACAATAAATTAAAATAAATCTGTGGACACCCCTATCACATAACCCCACTGTGGGTTTGAACCCATGACATCTGGCTGCACAGGCAGGGACGTAACCATTGGGCTACAGCTCTATAGCTGTCAGCAGCCCCTGGCTGGCTGCAGATAGCCTGTATGTCACCTCACTGACAGTCTGCTGTTGTGAACCACCCGTACCCATGATGCACTGCACATGCAAATCAGCTGTCCACGATTGAACACAGGATGGGAAATGCACCCCTAAAGTTCCCCGGCCTGGTAGGGGGAAGTGTCCGTGTGCACCCACACAGCACCTCGGCCTGGTAGGGTGTCCTGAGTGGGTGGACAAACGGCAAAGAGTAGCTAAACACCATCACATTGTGCGGTTACTGTGCTCACCCTGAGTGTGAGATGTTGCGCCCAGGACCATGTCCACAACACCAGGCATGGCCAAATGTGGACATGTCAGAGCTCCAAAGCAGCAATAACATGTGGAATAGGTAGGTGCTGCATAAACATTTTGGAGATCCCTGTCTGGCTCAGTTAGTGGGGACCCCCCAGGTGGATAAAACAGGGCTTCCCCTCAACAGATCCCCACCCTGATGGCAGTAGAGTGGACCATCAACCCCAGGGAACAGACACCCTACAGGGCAGTCCAAGCAGCTCCACACACATCCATAACACAATATCAGACAGACATTAAACCTGCATATTCAAAGATGCACCCCACCACTATCTGATATTCACCTGCAGCAAGCCGTCAGCCATTGTACCCTGCAAGGCACTCCATCACAACACATATCAGCTGTGAACAGTCTGCTGGCTGGTCCTGATGGACATGCATGCACCCACAACTGGGGTGGCAGCACACACAGACAGATAAGTCCATGAAGAGGCCCCCACAGGACACCCATACATATCACATGGGAGAATCACAATATAGCACTATGGGGGTGCCTAGCCATGCTGCCATCACTGCACACTCAGGGTGAGAGTGATCCCCCAGCAGCACATACAGAGGTCACCCTGTCTGTGTAGGTGGTGGCCGGGCACTACCATGCCCCTGCCAGTGCCCTATGCCCTGTGCAGCTGCATCCTGGTCAGTCCACTCTGTCTGAGATATACCCATGGTCCCTTGCTACTCATTATGCACATTGGCAGGCCAATACTGGCAACAGTGTTGGCAGTGTGGGCTGTGGAAGGGGCATGCAGCCAACACCCACTGTATAGACAGACACACAATTCCACACCTATGCCATCATGGTGCTACTATTGAGGAGGTAATTAGCCTTGCCCACCAAACCGGTGCTGGGCACGGCAAGGTCACTCCCCAGGGTGGTAAACACCGTCAGAGGCAAGGGCTGGAGCACGCACCGCAAACACCAAACAGATTGTTCGGATGGGGTCAACTAGCAGTATGTGCGTAACGTATGGATATCTATCTGCCAGTACTCCTAGCAAGCGTCTCAGAGCTGTGTACCGTATACCTCAGGTGTAGGGTTCCATTGCTAGGGTATGCAGGTGCTAGTATTGGGAGATGCACGCAGGGTCCAATGTTCTGCCTCTCCAGGAGACATTGGCCAATGGGGCCTGTGGGTGTGGGTGTGGGTGTGTCTGCCCCTGTTGGCTGCTGCTTTACGGCAGAGATTCCCAACTCCAGTCCAGGTGTGCATCACACTGATCGGGTTTACCTGCTGTTCCTCATGAATATGCATGAGCTACATCTACATGCCATGGGGGTGGTGCATAGATATACAGCACAGGCATTTGTATGAGTGGCAGCATGGACCCTGACTGGTGTGTGGCACACCAGGACTGCATTTGGGAGATTCTGCTCTAGGTACTGCCCCTGTACATGGTGTCTGTGCTCAGTGGGGTAAAAGATAGACGTAGTACCATTGCATATGGCCTCGCCATGAAAGGTTTGTCCTTACTATCACTGTGTAGCTGTGGGAAAAAAATGTGAGAAGGATTGGCGGTAGCCCCAGCTGGGCTTTGAACCTGTGACCTTCTGTTCTTGTATGCACTGTCTGTGTGCACTGCACCACCTTGTAGCCACAGATTGGCTGGATTCCCTGGAACGTCCATGCCTGTGGATCCGGCAGGGCCTGTGTGTTGCAGTGGACTGTGCCAGCCTGCACATGGCTTGGCCTCTGTCCTCTGTGGCTAGCTGCCACTGCCCCCTGCACCACATGTACTCACTGTGTATGAGAGAAAACTACAGCCAATCTGAGCACTTTTCAAATCATTTAGAATCCCTTCAGCAAAGGCTTCAACGATCCTGTGAGCAGTGAGTGAGAATCAGCTGTGCCTACTTAGTTGGGAACTGTGTGTGAGAGAAAACTGCAGCCAATCTGAGCACTTTTCAAATCATTTAGAATCCCTTCAGCAATGGCGCGCCCGTGCCTTGCGGGCCCGCGCCTGAGGGCCTCGCAAGAGGGCCCTTTGGCGTGGCCCTTAGGCGGTGGACCGTGCAGGACCCACTATCTGCTGCTATATGCTTATTCTATATGCTCATTCTGTTCAGCGATATGCTGTTTGTAGTTAATGTAGGGTAATGTAATGTAAGTTATGTACTGTGTTCCCTGTTTGTACTCCTAGTGTTTTGTTGTGATGTAATGATAATGCAATGTATGTTTCCCTCACCTTTGTTTAACTCTGTGCTGTATTAACCGCTTTGATTGAAGGAAAAGGCGGGATACAAAACATGTTAAATAAATAAATAAATGTACTCGTGCGCCAACATGCTGGCATGAGCTTCTCTCAGAAAAAGCAGATGACCTGATTGCAATGTGGCAGTACGGGACTGCATTTGGGGGACTTGGCTATAGGTATGCCCATTGTTGTGGTGTGTGTGCGGTGTTGGGTAACATATGGGTGTTTCCCCCATGCTTATGTTCCCTGCAATACAGGGGTGTCTGCTCTATCTTTGTTTAGTGGTGGGTAAAATATATGGACGGGGCTGGCAAGTGCCCCAGCTGGGATTTGAACCTCTGGCCTTCTAGTCCTAGAGGTCATTGCTATGTCCTCTGCACCACACTATGGCCCCAGAGACAGTGCAGCCCCTGGAGGTAGTAAACCTGGCAGGATGGCGTCACAAACCCTGCTGTATGCATTTTTACTGTGGGCTCCTTCACCCTGTGTGGTGACAAACGTGCAAATAAAACCCGGGAATGACCACGGAACAAAGGGGGAAAACATATACCCAAGCTGAGCAACAGTGATATTAATGGGCAACCCTAGATAACACTCCCAGGACAGCTCCAGAAAAAGGGAAATGTTTTTTGGACGAGTCTCCACTCCGTACACCTTTCCATAAATCATTTCCTTTTTTTTGGAGCTTTCCTGGGTGTGTTATCTAGTTTTGCCCATCACTATAACTGTTCCCCAACTGAATTACTATTTTTCATATTTTTGTGGTGGTCATTTTCTATTTATAATTGCACTTTTGTGCTGTGCACATGTATCACACTGCTCACGTTTTGCAGGTTTCCCCGGTTTTGCTGTACATTGCTGACGGAAATGGTTTCTCTTCCCTTTAAATGCATTCTAACGCGAGTGATTCACTCGCGCTATTTTTTTTTGGAAATTCAGCCCCGATAATGTGCGGGGCGCCTCTCCCCTCCCCTTCCCCGCCCATTAACCCCTTCTCTCCGCCCCTCCGGGGCCTTCCTCCGCCCTCCGTTAGCCTTTCCACGCCTCTATCGGACATTTGCGGGCACGTACTTGTGCGGCACCCGTTACTGTGACGCGCAAGTGTGCGGGGCTTCATCGCACGTTTGCGGGGCGTTTAAGCGCTCTTAAGTACCGCTTTTAGTGCGCTATTTTGCGGCGCGCTAATTAGCGGTTTTTAGTAAACATGCCCCTATGTTCCTTGATCCTGAGAAGCAAATGTTTCAGATTGTCTTCACTTTCAGCCAGTAATGTGGTATCAACAGCATAGCGAAGGTTGTTGATGAATCTTCCACCAATCTGCATGCTTCAGTTGTGTTCATACAGTCCTGCTTCTATGATGATTTGTTCTGCATATAAATTAAGCAGGTAGGAGGAAAGTATGCAGTCTTGTCGTATACTTTTTCTGATTTTAAACCATTCTGTTTCTCCTTGTTCAGTTCAAACTGTTGCTTCTTGATCAATGTAAAGGTTGTACAAGAGAACAATCAGGTGTTTTGGTATACCCATGCTTCTTAATGTGGCCCAGAGTTTCTCATTGTTTACACAGTCAAAAGCCTTGCTATAGTCGATAAAACACATATAGATATGTTTTTGGTACTCTTTTGTCTTTTCAAGGATCCATCTCACATCTGTGATGATGTCTCTTGTTCCTTGCCCTTTCCTGAACCCTGCTTGCACTTTGGGCAGTTCTCGTTCCAGGTATGGTTGTAGTCTCTGCTGAATAATTTTGAGTAGAATCTTGCTAGCATGTGGGATCAGAGCAATTGTGCAATAATTTCTACAGTCAGTTGGATCACCTTTCTTTAGTATTGGTATAAAGACAGATCTTTTCCAGTCAGTTGGCCATGATGTTGTCTTCCAAATTTCCTGACAGAGCCTTGTAAGTATGGCAACAGCTGCATCCGATTGCTGTAATATTTCAGTGGGAATGCCATCAATGCCCAGTGCTTTTTTTTCTTTGATAAGACTTTCAATGCTGCTTCAACTTCTTCTTTCATCACTAATGGTTTTTGATCATAAGGTACAGGTTAAAACAGCTGTTGATCCCCTTGATCTTTATGGTACAATGACTCTGTATATTCTTTCCACCTTTTCCTGATCATCTCAGCATCACTCATCATGGATCTTTGAACATCTTGTAGCATTCCAATTCGAGGCTGGAATTTTTTCTTTAATTCTCATAGCTTTAGGAAAGCCAATCTTGTTCTTCCTCTAATAGTTTCTGATTCTATTTCCTTGCATGTGTCATTGTAGTACTTCTCCTTGTCTTGCTGCACATTGGAAACCTCGGTTGAGTTCTGCAATTGCCTCTCCTTCTCTTCTGGCTTTAGCTTCTCTGCATTTCTGGGCAATTTTCAGAGTTTCTTCGGCCATCCATTTTGGCCGTTTTTGCTTTTTCATCTTTTGTAGATACTTCTCATTTTTGTTCAACACAATGTTCTTAATGTCATCCCATAACTCTTCTGGAGGTCTGTCATTTGTATCTAAAGCAGCAAATTGACTATGCAGGCAGTCTTTAAATTCTGGTGGTATATTATCAAGGTCATATTTTGCTACATTAATGGTTGGCTTGCTCTTTTTCAACTTTAGCTTGAGTTTGCATACTAGTAGTTGGTGATCTGTACCACAGTCAGTTCCAGGTTTGGTCTGTTGTTGTTACAGAGCTTTTCCATCGTCCACAGATGTAGTCAATTTGATTTTTGTACAATCCATTGGGTGAAGTCCATGTGTACAGCTGCCACTTGTGTTGCTGGAAGAAGATGTTTGAGATGAATAGATCGTTGTTCTTGCAGAATTCTATCAGTCTTTCTACAGCTTCATTTCTGCTCAGAACTCTGCTGTGTGGCTAATCTTCCACCAGTCCCATTATACTCATATAACCCCTTCTTCTCAAATCACTTTACTGGCTTCCCTTCTGTTTCCATATCCAATACAAACTTCTCCTTCTGATCTATAAATGCATTCATTTTGTTGTTCCTCACTATCTTTCCTTTCTCCTCTCTCCTCACATCCCTCCTCATGAACTCCACTCCTCCTCTGTCTCTCTGTGCTCGTCTCTTCCACTGCCAACTCCAGACTTCGATCCTTTCACCTTGCTGCTCCTTATGCCTGGAACAAACTATCTGTATTTTTAAGTCAGGCTTCATCTCTCCTCCTTTTCAAATCCATGCTAAAGGCCCACTTCTTTCAGGCCACTTTTGGATCTTACTCCTTTGTTCTCCTTCTATTTCCTTACCCTTCCATATTTTACCCTAGTTCTCATCTATTGTACTATCTGTCTTGATTAAATTATGTCCAGTCCAAGAAAAAACCCCCTTAGCCTAGGGCAAAATACAAGACCAAAATAGAAGTTCCCCGGCTCATAAGAGACCATAAAGGTAAATCAAAATGCAGAACGTATACATCAACACATACTTTTTTGTCGGAATAACCAAGCAAAAGGGAGCAGGAATTGTACCCACCCCTCGCCGTGGTCGGTCCTTTTTAATAATTTTAAATGCTCAAAATGCTCAAAAACTTATCTCATTCTCTTTACTCAGCCAGAATGAGATAAGTTAAGGACCGACCACGGCGAGGGGTGGGTACAATTCCTGCTCCCTTTTGCTTGGTTATTCCGACAAAAAAGTATGTGTTGATGTATACGTTCTGCATTTTGATTTACCTTTATGGTCTCTTATGAGCCGGGGAACTTCTATTTTGATTAAATTATGAGCTCTAATGAGCAGGGACCATCTCTTTTATGTACAGCGCTGCACACGCCTTGTAGCGCTATATAAATGATTAATAGTAGTAGTAGTAGTTTAGAAGCCTCTACACATGCAAGCGGCAACACTTACACATGTGAATGGATACACAAGTGTAAATGTTGTTGTTTGTCTTCAATTAACCTCTTTAGTGGGCGTTCTGGGGTCAAGTGGAAGTAGCATATGTCATTAACCAGGCAGCAGAGATTTCGAAGTGCTCCCCGGTTAGCAACCCATGGGTAAAAATAGACATGGGAAAAGCTGGCCTATCTTTACCTTTGGGAACTAACCGGGCAGCGGCTCAATATCGTTGCTGCCTGGTTAGCTTCCATGTCATGCGGCACCATACAGCAGACCCAGATATTCAATACCGGTGGCTGGATATGGTCCCAGCATTGAATATCCAGGATTTAAGTTCAGTGGTGACAACTATGCGCTTTAGAAATGCTAGCCGCCGCCGCCGAATATCGAGCCCACAGTCTTTTTTATATATAAAATTGTGAGGTCAGGTCAAAAGAGTGCTGAGTTATGGGTAACTGCATTTTCCTTACCTTTGCATATTGTCATGAGGTAGTGCCATCAGAACCCATGGAAGTAGGGGATTGTGAGCAAAACATAAGGGAAACTGACAGCTCAGGTTCACACATGGGGAAAGGTTGCTATGAGCAACAGTTGAAAACAAAGCCACGAGGTGTTAGGGAACGCCCGAGCAGAAAGGGAGCACAGAATTCATTAGAAAATGAAGAGCACCTGCATGGGGGCGGAGCCCAGGCTAACACCAATTTGAACATATTTAAGACTCACTTACCAGCAGGTAGAGAGAGGGAGGAAGGAGAAGGAGAGAACGAGAGAAGTAGTAGGAACTACAAGGGCTGTAGTTGGAAGTACGGGAGAAGCGTCAGGAACTGCTGAGCTTGAGAGCAGTGTCCGTAGAGCTGTGAGGACAGAGCCAAGGAGAATATCCGGGGCACATGAGGTTGGTGACTTCCAGAGAAGCTGTTGGGAACAGCAGTGCACAGCCTTCCAGTATCCCCAGGAGCATTGCTGTGAGGTAAACAGAGAAGGCAGTCCAACAGCCAGGGCTAGAGGATATAAACTACCTAGCTACAGAAATACAGAAGGGGAAAACTTTTACCCTGAAGCACATGTGAGTGATACAGATAAATACCGTGGAAAGGGGGCTTCAAAGCAGAGCTGTGTTCATCCGAGAAAGCAGGAAGTAGCAGTGCCTAAAGGTAGGCATATTTACCCTAATAAGAGGGATTTTAAATACCCTGACTTTCTCTGTACTTCCAAGGAGCTCTGTAGCTCTCAAGAACCCAACTACAGGAAATACGGTAGTTTCCCACAGGCCACTAGTATAGTGGGGGAAGAGAATGTTTTAACTCCCCGACAGAGACATTTTAACTTCAACGGCAAGTGGGAGCCAGAAGTTTACTCTGATGAGGAGGGAATGCAGGTTGAATTTCCTGAAGAAGTTTTAGAGGAAAATGAAATGGATTGCACGTACACTTTATCTGATTGTGTAACGTCTCTGTGTTAAAAGCAGCCAGAACTGTTTATGAGAAGAAACAGGTGCAAGAATTACGTGAGTGAAAGGAACTGTTTTTCTGTTACTTTTTGTGCTGTTGTTTAATGCTGAAAAAAGCTGAGTTTTGTTGAAAGTATTTTTCTTTAATTGTGTTATCAGACGAATGGTCTGACCTCCTTTATGTTCCATGGTTATGAATCCGCCCCGGACGGGGAATAAAGCCTGAGTTTAAACCTTACCCTCTGCTTCAACTACACTTTTTGGCTAACGGTGAAAACTACAGGAACCAGAAGGCTTTGCTAATGCCTTCATAGGAGCTTAACAGCCATAAAAATACTGCCCCATCAAACGATCCAAGCCCTCTTTAGCCTCTGGGTATGTTAGTGGGTGACAATATTTACCAGAGACCCATCATATTTAATGGTCAAGAGCTTTGCTATTGGAGCAATGGCAGGTCCCTATGATTTTGCTAATGGGAGCAGCTGTAGGACCCTATGATTAATTCAGGTGATGTGTTGTCAACAATGGACACTTGAAATCAAACCTTACATTGAAGGACAATTTCCCCTTACTCCAGCCCAACAGGAAATGATTACCAGGAAAAATGCAGGTTCTCAGGATTTTAGTGGCTATCACGCAGTTTAAAAGGGCAGCGGAGAACATGGAAAAATAAGTGGATAATAACACTGGAGCCGATATTCAGCAGCGGCGGCTAGCTCATAGTCATTGCTGCTGAACTTTAACCCTGGATATTCAATGCCAGGGCCATATCCAGCCACCAGCATTGAATATTTGGGTCTGCCACATGGTGCCAAAGCAACAGTTCAATACTGAGCTGCTGCCCAGTTAGCTCCCATGGGTAAAGATAGGCCAGCTTTTCCAGTGTGGCACTGAATATCTGCAGGTCACTAACTGGACAGTGGTTCAATATCACTGCTGCCTGGGTAGCAACAAATACCACCTCTGCTCTGGGTCACCCATAACATGCCCCAGTGCCACACAGTTATCACTGGGCATACAGTGTTAGTACATGGTTTTCAGGTTTGTTTGTTTAAATGCTGTCAAATCAATGCTGACTCCTAGTGACCTAGCAGCCCCTGGATTTTCTTAGTAAGGTATGACCAGAACTTTGCCAGGACTTTTCTTCTGAAGCAGTGGACAGTAAGGTGGCTTGGCCAGGGTCACAAGGAGTACCAGCAGGAATTGAGCCCAGATCCCCTGGGTGCTAGGCTGTTGCACTAACCACTAGGCTACTCCTCCACTCAGCAAATCCCATGTAAATGTCTTTGAATATTGGATCCACTGTTCTCTTTGATGAGTTCCTATAGAACCTCAGTAGATAAAGCTGGAAAGAAGTACTTATTATCCTTGAAAAAAAACAGTCGTCATTTCTATCACCCATAGTAGTATTCGCTGTGGTAAGGGTCCAGTCTCAACAGTCTCAGATCTTCCACCTTGACTGTAAAGCCTTGTATAATTTCTTTCAATCTACTCTTCTACCTGACTCTTAGTTTGGGTGCATCTTTTCTAACTGAATGCTCATTTTTCTTGTGCTCTGGGACAGTTTCTATTCAATATTTGAAATAGGGATATTTAGTATCATTCTCTGATCAACTTTTCATATTGCCTATTTGATCCAGGGTCAACAACGATGCTGAAGTGTTTGAAGAACCCAGCACTTCCAACATTGACCCCCACCTATTAATGCATCTTTAGGAATTGGTGTTTTTCCTGTTCCACTGAAGGAGATAATGTTTACATTTATTATGAAGTTTAATATATATACTATCATTCATTAAAAAATCATAGCTGTTTATACACACTGGGCTCGATATTCAGTGGAAGCCACCGCTGACCTTTAGACCCAGATATTCACTGCCAGGGCCATATCTGGGCCTCAGCATTGAATATCAAGGTTGCCCAGCTTGCCATGAAGCTAACTGGGGAAGAAGTGATATTCAGCCGCTGCCCAATTAGCTTCAGTGATGAAAGTTGGGCCAGCCTTTACTGTGCCTATAAAAATACAAGAAGCAGAAAATAAAAACTACTGATATGACAACTAGGGAAGACATAATTCAAATTCTATGTCCCCTACTGAAGGTCCTTGTAACTCTCCATGGCTTCAGACACAAACCTACACTGTGATCCCTCTGGAAACAGAGAAATACTGGATGTATTGTACCTGCATGTAACTGGTTTTGAGTTACTACTGAAAGGGCATGAGCTAAACTTTAAAAAAATCTATCTCCCATTTCCTGGTATGAAAATTGAAAAAGCAATTCTTATTCAACTACCGGAGCTCCTGAACAACCATTGAGTGTTTTACCTTCTCAAGACCAGATTCCGCAAGGGCCAGAGTACCCATACACTTCTTATCTCACAGCCCGAATCTCTTCACCCAGAACAAGATTGAGGGCCTATTTACTAAGCTGTGTGAGGTGCTTAACACAGCTTTTAATGCAAACTAACGGCTCACTGGCATGTTAACTGTTAGCATGTACCAGCTGCTATGTAAAACATAAAACCAAAGAGACCACTCCAGGAAACAGATGACCTGCAGGTTGAAATCAAATCACAGAAGTTTCGCACAGAGCATAATTAGGCTGTGGAATCTGCTGCCAGAAGATGGGGTCAAGGCAATCAATTTAGTGGGGATGCAAAAGAGGTTTGGTCTTCAAACTGTCATTGAGGGGTCAGTTTTGAGCAATTGCTTAACCCTTCTTTTTAAAATTGAAACTGAAAAGATTCTATGTTCTGTCGAGCAGGGTCTGTCTCTAATGTGTTTGTTTACAGTGCTACGTATGCCTTGGAGCGCTATAGGAATGATAAGTAGCAGCACTAGTAGAATACTCCAATATTTCTTACAGCCTTCATATTTAAGAACAGCTACACATTTGTAGCTCAGTATATTTAGGCTTCCCATATTGAGAAACCTTCATTGGTTGCCCAGATTTCTTTTCTTTTGTTTTAATTTTAATTGTTAATATTCTTTGTTGAGCGTTGCGAATTGTTTTGCAGACTATGAAGGTAATTTTTTAATCTCCCCTGCATTGCCACATGCATTTTAGGGGCCTACTTTATAAAATAGTGGCGTAAGGACACATTTCAATCTAATTGCAACAGTTACGCCTGCTCTAGAGCAAGCCAAAAGGTCCATGCCTAGATTGTTCAGAAATGCACGCAAGTTATAATATATTATAACATATGCATGCACATTTAGGCTCTGCTCCTGTGTACACCCAAACTGGTATTGAAGAATTTTAAATAAATAAATAAAATAACCTAGTGAGCAACATTCAGAATCATTGCACTAAATTTTAAAACCATCCCAAATATCAGCCTTCTTTATATTAAGGTTATCCTAGAGGATTATGTTCCCTCTCGTCCACTTGTTGGGAAAAAGTACCTTTATTCTTCCCACACCCTCGAATGTGCTAGGCGTGTGCATCCAAACCACTTTTTGATTCCCATTTTTCTTTAGTTCAAAAATATATTTTAAAACATTTTCATGTTATTAGCTTTTGCTTTCAACATCAACTATTTGCAAATAACTCATGATAAAAATGAAATGAAAAAAAAAAAATCCTGGACTTCCTTGTAGTTTTTTTTCTGTTTCAGTTTCAAACAAATCAAATCTGCTTTGTCGTGATTTTCATGAGGTGACATTTAAAAGCATTAAAGAGATTAGTGGTTGGGCTGACCTCATAAGTGAACTTTAAAAAAATACAGATCACTTGAACGGAGAGTTTTGGATGTATAAATCGTAATATGGACAATTAACTGAAAAGAGGGGACGATTTGGGGCCGTTCAAAATGGTGATATTCAGCTGCTAGACAGGTATGGGTCAAAATTTAAACTCTGTGGACATGGAGGATCATTCTGAAAGGTTTAGTTGTGATTTGGACATTTGTATCACAGAGATGTCTCTGCAACCATTCAACAAATGCAGTTCACAAACATCGCCAGTATGGGGATGTTCAAGTAGGCATGGGGGATGTGGCAGAGGCAACAGACTTGCACATCCCCATTCAACCCTTGAGCTGTCTGCAGGCACATGCATGTTTATTCCTGCTCCAGGCACAGATAGGTTTCAGGGAAATGCAGAATTAAGAGACCAGCTTTAGATTACAAAGCCCCATATGTAGATTTGAACCCTACCTACCCAGCTCTAAAGCCACTATTCTAACCTTTATGCCATTAGACATCTTGGGTTTGAAAGACTCTCCTGGGGATGTCTATATAGACATTTGATACGCATGCATATCGGGTATGTCCACATTTCTGGCATTGTGCCTGAACTTGCAAGTGCCTGCCTTTCTTTTCAGATGATCTGGCTTTGACGTCCCAGATTGTACTTGGATGACCCATTTGGAATGTGCCGCATGGTGTTTAAATAAATCATGGATACTCAGTGGTGCTATCTGGATAGCACATGACACTGGAATATCCAGATAAAGCCAGTTGCACCATAGATATCTGGGTAGCTGTGAAATGGAGGTTGCTATCCAGATAACTATCCACAGAAAGTTAAGCTTTTTTTGCTGTCTTAATTTTATCTGGAGAGTGGCCTCACTATCACCAGATAATCTGCCGCTTTGCCCTTGCTCTGCCCACTTATTGCCTCAGCACTATCCAGATAGTGGTCTGTAATGATATTCAGTGACACTATTGGGATAGTGCCACTGAGTATTCATGGATAGCGGCTGCCAAGGCACTGATCTGCATAACGGCTGCCATTATCTAGAGAATATCAGTCCAATGCGTCACACATCTAGCTGGGCCATAGCAAACAGCAGACATAACTTAAGTATCTAACGTAGACAGTTCACGTTCTATGCGGATACTCCGCTTCACTGCCCATGCTATGATTTGAAAACGTCTACATTATGCATTGACCATGTAGCTGGATTTTCAATGACTTTATAGCGCTGGAGGTTTGGAGCTGGTCATAATCTGTGACATTTCAGCACTTCTTGCCTTAGAACATCCTGAGATCCTACTTATTTGGAGGACAACATTTTGCATGTTCCCAGTAGTTCTTTATAGTGAAGACTGTGAGGGTAATATTATAAGGGTCGCCTAGATGTATGTATAATTCACTCTATAAAAAAGGGGCAGAAGTGGTCAAAAAATGTGCATTTAACAAAGCACGAACACTTACACCCTTTCCTATGGCAGGCGTAAATGATCGTACCTATTTTGTAACTTATACACATAAATTTACGCTCTACCCAAATTTCACCCTGTACATGCCCAAGTGAAAGTACAATGTGCTTACTTACAGAATAGTGACTGGCTATATTATGCACACAAGTGGCCATTTATGCATAGAAACCACTAAAATGCCACACTTTCCACGTGTAAATGTGTGCGTAAATCTAGGCAAACCGTATAAAATGACCCTCTGTATGTATTGTGTGCATGCCTGTGTGTTCTTAGCAGCTGTTCACGAAGGTAATATTTTCATCGTATTAAAAATATGTGGCAGTGCTTACCATCATCCATAATTGCTATGGTAACTCCTTTCCCTGTGTATCCCAGTTCCCAGGCTTCAGCTACATTCAGATCAAGACCAGGAGTCCCATCTGCTTGACCTGTGTTGATCTAACAAATCAATTCAAAAGAATAAATGGGCATTTTATATTTTCTAAGAAAATAGTATTGATAGATCCACCACATTTTTTTCTAATGCTTACTGATCTTATAGTTTAATATAGCATACTGGCAAAAACATTTACACTGAGGTCACAGCTAAAATCTTACTCATAAAAATTACCAAGGCCCATTTTACTAAAGCCCGCTATGGATTTGCCATTAACGCATTGATCTCAGATACGTTAATGACAAAGGCCACAGGTTAACTGTCAGGGCGTATTCAGTATGTCCCTGGTAACTAACGCAAAAAAGGGTTTTCCCAATGTGCATTCCACTAGGCTGGGTTCACTTAACAACTCCAATAGAGGAGTCATTAGGTGAGCCCACATTTGGAGCTGTATTGCCACTGAGCACACAGCAATTGCCCTGGTGCTAGCAGCCATGCACTCTCCACACTCACTCTGCCTATCCCCCGCCCCATCCCGCAATCACTCATTAATGTGCATTTTAGCATGCGAAGGCAGACACAAACGGGCATTAATGTTCCCAACTGCCTGTAGCTGTGCGTTAAAATGCCTGTTAACCAGCTAAAGGGGTTAGGTAAAAGTCAATAAAATACTAATGGGAAGGAGAATGGAAGACATAAAGATCCTGATTTTCTGCAGTGGGCAAGCCGTATAACTTCAGACAAGTTACTTCTTTAAAGCTATATGTATATTCAGCAGTGGTAAATGGATAACTTATCCTTTTAAAGTTAAAGCTGCTATTTAACCACCAGCATTTGGACATTTGAATGTGAAATTTTCCATTTGCTTTATAGCTTTAACCAGCACTAAATCATGCCCCAACTAAGATACATAAATTCTGGCTATTCAGTGACTTAAGTGACTAGAATTTATGCTTTCTGTGGCTCCTCCAAATTGAAAAAAGACCCACTCAATCATATAGCTGGCACCCACTGCTGACCGCAGAAATGGCTTTAAATGCCAGGCCCAGAGTATCTAAAATATGAGACCCTATATTCAAAGGCATTTACACAAATTACAAATCTGTACATCATTTACAGAGAGATAGATATTCATTAGCACTAACATAGTGCCGTTGGATATTCACTGGTTCCGCTGATACGTGCCCTGATAATATCCACATAGAATCAGGGCGTGTCGGGGAGGAGCAGATGTGGAACCAATTGCTAACCGGGCACCAGTGGTATAGAACTGCTGCCCAGTTAGTGACCCATGGGTAAAGATAGGCATGGGAAAACCTTGATTATCTTTACTCTTTGGAGCTAACCGGGCAGCGGCTCAATATCGCAACTGCCTGGTTAGCTTCTGCATCGTGCGGCGCATGGCGGCTCATTGCGGCAGACCTGGATATTCAATTCTGGTAGCCAGATATTGCCCTGGATTGAATATTCGGGGTTAAAGTTCTGCGGCAACGGCTATGCGTCTTAGAGGCGCATAGCTGTCGCCAATCAATATTGGGCCCTGAATTGCAAAATGTATAGACACAACTATGAAAGAGAATTGCATATTAAAGTTGATTGATAAATGATTTAGTGCATCAAATTGAATACTGAAATATACAAAATTGTATGCTTTAATATCAAATCATAAATTCAGTGTCAGATAGTTTCTTGTAGTCAGCGTGTATTGCATGCGAAGTATAGCCCATAACAATGACAATTACTGTACATCATTAAGTCATATATATGTCACAATTCTAAATCATAAACATTAATTATAGCCATGATCAGTAATGGGCATTGTCCATTAAATTGTAATTTATGAAGAAAATAGGAAATAGAAGTCAATAAAAAAATATGTAAGGTGATATTTTTTGTTAAACAAACTGCATTTCTTGATTCGCTTCTTCGGGAGAAAAGATGGTACTGCCTATAAAAACAAGTGATTCATAGAATACATTACCAGAACGGTGTGAATGGAAAGGGGAAAAGAGGGGGGGGGGGGACTGATGGTTAGAATGAGAAGAAAGTGACAAAAGACACTGATTATGCACACGAGGGTAAAAGGTTTTTTTTAATGTTAGTATTGCAGTGTTTGATCACTTTAACTTCAAGAGGGTAATTCTTTATCAGGTCATCTAGGCTGGAAGTCCAAGTTGTGCCTATTTTGAGGCTGATTTTTAAAGACACGTAGGGACCTTTGGAAGCAGGTGTAAATGTACATGAGTGAAGAGCACGCAAAAGTCTGTATTTTTATAAATTACAGTCCGATATGCAAAGGCATTTACACAGTTTGAAGGACTATGAACTGTGTAAATGCCGCTCTGTAGGATATTCAGTGGCACTAACACTGTTAGTGCCACTGAATATCTGCTGGTGCTGCTGCTACACACCCCAATGTGAGCTGGTTAGTATGGGGACACGCCAGGGGCATTCCATGGCAACACCCATTGCTGACCAGACAGCAGCGATATCGAGCAGCTGCTCAGTTAGCAACACATGGCGAAAGTACGGGGCAGCAAGCTAACCGGGCCGTGGCTGAATATCGCCGCTGCCTGGTTAATGTCTGGTTTCTGCAGCTGACCCGGATAGTCATTGCCAGTGGCTGGATATGGCCCTGACATTGAATATCCAGCTCTCAGATTCAGCGGTGGCTAGCCACTGTAGGAGTGCTAGCTGCTAGAGCTGAATATCAGGCCCTACATGTGTACTTCATGATGCCTCCTCCTCCACCCAAATTAGACCCCCAAGTATGCCTCTATGCAGGTCGCATAAAAGTATGCTCCTTCTTGTCACTGCACATACTTTATGCGCAGGGCCGTGGCAAGCTGTGTGTGTGTGATGCAGCTGCACAGGATGCAAGTACAGAAGGAGCACTGATGTCATCACCGGGCTTTCAGGAAGCCTGATAAGAGCAAGTTCCTGCATATACATAGTTGGGGAGGTGGGAGACGGATGCCATGTTCACTAGTCGCACAAGGACCATTTTGAGCTTAGTACAGTCCTGCTTATGCATGCAACCCATGAGGTAATTTGATGAGGCTTTTTACGAGCACAAAATAGGATTTACATTTATAAAATACAAGGGTTGCTCAGAAAGTAATGCCCCACGTGCTTTTTCTCAGTCCAGAATGAAGATAGAGTTGTGAAATTGAAACGGTAGTAACTTGGAACTTCAAAGGACACATGTGTGTAATTTTACAGTTGTCTGACAAATAGCGAGGCTGTAGTGATCCTTCAAATGGCGTCTGTAAGTGACACACGGTACAAACAACGAGCCTTAATTGAATTCTTGGTGGAGGAGAAAGAAAGTGTGAGAAACATTCACAAACAGTTGTCTGCTGTGTATGGAAGTTCTGCGGTGGATAGGAGCACCGTTGGACGATGGGTGAAGAGAGTAAAGGCTTCAGGAAGTAGTAAAATGGAACTGGAAGATCGGCTGTGGTCTGGATGTCCTGCCTCAGCCACCAGTCCAGACAAGTTGCAGCACGCTGATGACATTATTCGTGCGGATCGGCGCATCACGTACAGCTTTCTGTCAGTAGAGGTAGTACAATGGCAATTATTGACTCTTTGGGATATTCAAAGGTGTGTGCAAGATGGGTTCTGTGAAGTCTCACAACCGAACACAAATGCCAAAGGAAAGACATCTGCTCTGATTTATTGGAACGTTTTGAAGCTGAGGGGGAGGCCTTTTTGTCCGGGATCGTCACAGGTGACGAAACCTTGGCTCACCATTATGAACCAGAGACTAAAAGGCAGTCCATGGAATGGCATCATGCTCACTCACCAAGAAAAAAGAAGTTCAAGACCACTCCTTCTGCTGGAAAAGTGATGATCACCGTCTTTTGGGACATTGATGGCATAATTCTGATGGATGTGCTTGAGAGAGGTGAAACAATTCAGACAGATACATCAAAATCCTTCAGAAACTGAAACGGTGTTACTTGCGATTGCGGCCTAACAGTAATCCAGGAGACATGTTGCTTCAACACGATAATGCTCGCCCTCACACAAGCCTCCGAACCCAAGAGGCACTTGCCAAATTTGGTTGGACAGTGCTCCCCCACCCACCTTACAGTCCTGATCTGGCACCATCAGATTTTCATCTGTTTGGACCACTAAAGGATGTCCTGTGTAGAACAAGGTTTGAAGATGACGTGAGCATGATTTGTGCTGTAAAAAAATGGCTGCATGAACAGGACACAAGCTGGTACAGAGAAGGAATTAATGCCCTTGTTTTTCGCTGGCGTAAGGCCGTAGATGTTGATGGAGATTCTGTAGAAAAATAATATGCGTTAAGGACACATTAATTTATACTGAGAGTGATTTTTATACATTTTGAATGAAAACTCTCCGAGAAAAATAATGTGAGGCAATACTTTCTGGACAACCCTCATATCTAAAATGTTCCTCCAAATGTCTCGCATTGCTGGATTGTTCTGAATTTCTCCTTTTCAGTATTCTGATCACTGATGTTTTGGTCTTGTTCCAAAAACTGTTTTCCTCCTGAGCCGCTGCCTTGCTCTTCCTTTGTGATGTGTAATTTTCTCTCTGGGACCAATGTTGTCAAATGGGTAATTTTTGTGCAAATGATGATTAGACAGAGATGATTAATGCCAGGGGAAAAAATGTCAAGGGTTATGGAGGAAAAATCCCTCCTCCTTTATAATGAAAATTATCTGCAGAAAACAACGCCACCTTAAACATAGGAAAAGGTTGGAATGGGCTGTAAACCAATATGGCTTCCAAGAGGGACTAACCTCCCAGGAGTCCCTGTGGCTGGGCTGAGGTAAGTAGGTCAAGGGGTGGGGCCATGGGTGTAAAGCAGCTATTCTATTAGGAGCAACCTCTCAGGACTGAGGGAAGTTTTATTGAGTTCCTGCAAGAGAGAGTATGGCATTTATGCAACCTGGGAAGCTTTACTGTCATGGGGAAACAGCTCTGGATTTGCAAGTCAGAGAGAGAGTTTTCCCCCGCCTTATGGAAAGGACTTTGCTGCACCCTGAGGAGGCCAGCATAGGGGTTGAAGGATCCAGGAAAACCAGCATTTGGAAAGAACAAGAGTGTTCAGGTCTGTACCGTCTGTAATGTTTGTTTTACATAAGTTTGGAATCTTTAATGTTGCACCCTGTAGCCAAGAGGGGAAAATGCTTTGAAAGTAATAGCAGCATATGCTTAAATTTGTCATTTGTTTTCTATAGCCTAGAGGGAAAAGGCTTTGGGAAGTAAATTAAATCTTTGCATAAGTTGTACCACTGAGGAATTCTGGACTGGATTATTTATTTATTTATTTACATTCTCTTATATACCGTGCTATTCTGCATCAGTGCGGTTTACATTGAACAAACTGAAATTACATTAAACAGGGTATTATAACTTGGAGATAACTATTTTACAGGGAACATGGGCTATGGAGGGTTAAGTGGCTTGCCCAAGACCACAAGGAGCACCTGAGGGATTAGAAACCCCAGTCCTTCCGGCCCAAGGTTGCTGTCCTCTAGTGGGATTTGAACCCCCGACCTTCCGGCCTGAAGTACCTTGCCCCAACCACTAGGCTACTCCTCCACTCCTTTGACAGGGAAGGAATGCCATGATGGTTCCTTAGCTGAGCTTATGAGAAGCAGGTGTGTTTTTATTCATTTGTGTTACTGTGCACTGAAAGGAACAGAGAACTTTGGGGAATTTACGGTTTCTTTCCACACCTTTGCAGCTGGGAGAGGAAAAACTTCGAACAACAGTAGGTTCTTCTCTAATACTGGTATGTGCTAGGGCAGAGGAGAGCCTGAAATGCCTGTTGTTTAGGGGCAATCTTTAGTTTGATGGAGCAGCAGAAATGGGGTTACCCTAGCTTTTATGGATAAATGAGTGGCGGACATGCTGATTTGGCCTCATTTATTGTATTTTAAGAGCTTCACACCCTGTTCCAGAGACACCAAGAAAACCAGAAACATCTGATAGAGGCTGGCCTGGAGGTTCAGCAATCCTGTGGCACCCAGTACGATGGGAGATATTTCTGTATCTTTCTGCTACATTTTCTCGGTCTGTGGGTGCATTTCTTAGTACTTGAGGATCTTCTCCCTCTCCACATGATTGACAGAATAATCATTTGGCATTGACATCTCCTATTATCAATGCCATCCTCGTGTTTTTCTCTTTATCTACTATATCCGGTGTTCTTATATTGTGCTTTATACCAGTTGGAATAGGAGTGTCCCAGGTGATCTGTCTGTGTCTTTAACTACTGGCCTGCTTCATCACTATAGCATCTCTCTTCCCATTTTCTGCATTGAATAATACATATTTCATTAAAGGGAAGCAAGATCTCTTTATCAGAAAAAGTTAAAGACAAGAATAAACCTATAGAAACAGTAACATAAATAGGTAAAATGATCGACTGCTTTAATACTAAGCTAAAAGGCCTTAAGAGACTTGTTTTTAACTCACCACAAGTTAATATATTGTTGTGTCTGTCATTATTTTATCACTCTAACTCATTAAACTCCTTCCCCATTCGCACCGCACTTGTCTGTCCAGGCAATGTCATCTTGCTCTTTGACCTGCTTATTCTGTTTTGACCTGAAAAGGGAGGGTCCGCTTTTCAGAACAGCCGACATTTAAGCACCATGACAATCTCCCACAGCTCTTCAATATAATCTGGATATTTAATGGCAGTATAGCCATCATTATATACATAGTGGCTGCAGCACCCTAGTTCCACCCACGGACAGCCACTGCACTAAATGGATAGTGCCAGGGTGGTCTGTGGAAATATTCCATGGCACTATCCAAAAAGTGTTGCTGAATCTCTCAGCACCCTTCCCTGGATAACCCCCCTGCGCTATCCAGATAAAGACTTTGAAAATAAGCCCCGGAGCCTTAGCTTACTCAGGAAATATACTAAGTTAGTCCCATAAAAATACTGTAACTCATATCATTGTTTTTCTTATTGACCTTTATTTTTGTGCATTCAAGTAGACTAACCTTAAAATACTGATTTAATATTGAAAGGACCTTTCTTACTGTTAACAGGACTTGTACTGGGCATACTACACCTTCAGCTGCCATTAAAATCTTAATCTCTCCAGCTATTCAATTCAGGCTAGAAGGGCATCTGGGAAATGCTTTGACGAGGAATAGAAAACGAGCTAAATGAAAATTTCAAATTGGCTTAGTAGTGGTACTGTACATCTGGCACATCTCAAGAGCTTTGTCAAGTTATTTGAACATTATGTTCCATAGATACAGTCACATCTACACCAGTTATTGCCAGGATGCTAAGATATATGATGCCTCACAGTTATATAATTTTCTATCTACCTCACTCCTTTCTGTGTCCTCATTGGAGTCATTGTAGTGTTGCATATGCTGATGCACAGCAAAATCCTAGCATTTCAGTACTCATTCAGAATTAATGTATACCTCACACAGCAAGGAAACAGAATAGCTGGCCAGGGGCATAGAAAGAGCACTGTGAAGAGAACCCCAGAAGCACCTCCACTTTACGGAAAAGAGAGGATTGTGCAGCTACAAAGAGAAAACAAAAAGGGAAGATACTGCTAGAAAGACAGGGGGCTTCCTAAGCAGCAGAGGCTATTCAGAGGAGGCTACAGAAGGTCGAAAGCTGCCATTCCAGTTGAATGATAGGCCTAGGACAGGGGTCATCAATCTAATCCTCTGGACACAACTAGCTAGTCAGGCTTTCAGGATAACCACAGTTGTGGCAGGTGAAGGCCTGTGATCCACGGTGTCTGACATAAGCAGGCCAGCATGGCTAGCTTGACCTGTAAATGAAGCATGTGGAGAGGCACATAGGAATTGCACATCCCCCAATATGCTGCTATTGTAGGATAGAACTCTGTAAGAGAACTAAACTAACTTAGGTAAGCAGAACTGAGAGATGGAAAAATACAGAAAAATGTGTTTAAAAGTTACTGATAAGAAAAAGTACATCTGCAAGGAATATAATTGGGAGTGCTGACAGATGAGTTGCAGAGCCCTGCTCCCCTGCATGCACAAATTGGCTGTATGGCCTTGAGAGTGTGAAAGTAACAAGTTGATGAACTGACCATTGTAATTGGGACTGGAAGGGGGGGTATGCAGGTGCCATGCCCACTGAAGGGACATAATTGGATAAACTTATCAGTACCGGGACCAATGGAAGGGGTACGGGAGGTACGGGAGGTTACCGGGACCAATGAAATGTTTTTCTATACCTAGAATGGAACAGAAGTCTATAAAAGTTGTTGTAATGCTTGAAAACTTTGCTCAGCCATTTTGAAATTGACTGGTTCGAGACTTGTGCACAAATAAATGATTTGGACCTTCTGAATAGACTCCTGGTATCATTGGTTTGTCTGCGCTTTGCTGCTACACAGTGAACATGCATGAGAGAGATTTGCATACAATGGAGGCAAAGAATGCAGGTCTCTCTCATGCATTGCATTGGGCTTATCTTGAAAACCTGAATGGCCTGGTGTATCCTGAGGCCTGGGTTGAGAACCCCCTGGTCTAGGAGAATAGAAGAGCCTGTCACTAGGGATTAACAGTGTGAGAAGAGACAGGGATGCTTTGTTTTTTCCCAAGGTTTTGCACAGGCTTGTGTTCATATGCCTGTTGTATCTGTCTGTGGAGTTATCTTGGTGCTTCAGGAGCATGGAACTCTGCTCTTATCAATGGTGGAACAAGTGTTAAAGGCCAATGAGGCCAATGTACTTAGCAGAACATTATTTGTGAAATTTTTCTCCTTTGCAAATAAAAAAAACATTTTGTATGTAGTTTTAGAAATGTAAAATTTGTTTAAACTAAATTAACAAGTGTCTGCAAAGTAGAGTCATGCAAAGCAGCTCAGTAACTATTTAGTATATAGTAAAATTAGGCTAGAAAATTGTTTATGATGCTGAGCTAAATATTTAACAGAACTTAACACAAGCTAACAGTTTACTCGGTGTCAGGTTAGCATGCACCGACTGCTGCATTAAATGTAAAAACAAGAGGCCATTCTATGAAACAAAAGATCAGCAGATTGAAAACAGTGTTTCATTCAGAGTGATGAGGGGGCTCCAAAGCCCTCCTGCAGGCTATGCTTTCTTCAGCTTAAGGCAGAGTTGGGAGGCCCTCTGGCATGGGAGCCAAGGGCAATTGCCCTGTTTTCCACCCCCTAAGACTGGCCTTGATGCAGAGCATAATTACCAGCAAATCATAACTGACGCTACCCACGTGAAGGGAAATACCCTAGACTTGGTTTTCCTACCCACCAACCAACGGACGGGCGAGGTGAAACCCATGATCAGAATAACTCCAGTACCATGGTCAGACCACCACCAAGTAGATCTCAAAGTAAAACTGCCCTCCCCACCCAAAAATGCAAAATCCAGGAGGACAACACACACGCAGAGGAGTTTCAACAAATTCAACAAGGAAAATCTCATAGGCTCCATTGCCTCCCACCTAGATATGGAATGTACGGACCTTGAGGTTCTAACCAGCAGATGGAACGAAGGTATACAAAAAACATCAAACCCTACATGGAAAACCACTACAGACTCAACTAAACCTCGATCGGAACCTTGGTACACAGCTACACTGACCGGAATGAAAAGGGCACTCCGTAAATCAGAGAGGAAGTGGAGACAAACAAAATCCATTGTACACAAGTCAGAATACCTGACCCTCCTCGCAAAATATAAAGAAGAGATGAACTCCGCAAAAAGAACTCATCATACAAATTTACTGAACAAAGCCATCAATAAGCCCCGCGAATTATTCGAACTGGTCAAATCTCTAACAAAAACAACACTGGTTGACCATGCTGACAACGTAATCAAGCCTCAAACTTTGGCAAACCACTATGCAAGCAAACTCACGGCTTCAACTCCCACGCAATACCTGGGCCCAACCCCCCCAGTGCCAAACCCAACCATGGCAACCACCGACAGTCAAGACATGATATGGAACGCATTTCACAAACTTGATGACAAACAAATAACTAACATAATCACAAGCATCAACACCACCACCTCCCCACTAGATCCCTGCCCAGCCACCTGGATCAAGGCAGTGAAACAGGACATCATTCAACTTGTCTCGCACATAGTAAACCTATCACTGCAACAAGGAATCATGCCCACACAACTAAAGAAGTCTATCATAAGACCTGTCTTAAAAAACAAAACAAGCAATAGAGAAGACCCCGCTTCCTATCGACCAATATCGAGCATATCGTTCCTGGCCAAAATCATTGAAAAGGCCGTGTTACTACAACTGCAAGACCATTTGGATGACAACGAAACCCTGGATAAACAACAATATGGATTCAGACGATATCACAGCGTTGAAACACTACTCCTTGCGCTGCTTGACAACCTCCTCAAGGGTTTAGAAGACAAAAAGAAAATGTTTCTACTCATATTCATAGACATATCTGCAGCATTCGATACAGTTCACCATGGCACCCTCTTAAACAGGCTTAAATCCATTGGAATAACAGGAACCCCTCTAAAATGGTTCTCCTCGTACATATCAAACAGAATGCAACTGGTCCAGTTCAACGGAGAAAAGGCAGAAGCATTCACGCAAACACAGGGTATACCACAGGGTTCGGCTCTCTCAGCACTCCTGTTCAATATTTACATGCAACCACTTTGCAAAATCTTCCAACATCATAATATCAAATACCACGTCTATGCAGACGATATTATGCTGTACACTCAACTCGACACTGACAACCCAAACTACACCCAACTCGAAGAATGCCTAAGTGAGATGCAAGCCTGGTTACTCCAAAGTAACATGACGATCAACCACAAAAAAACAGAGGTAATGTACATCTCCAGAAAGCCAAACTTCGATCCCCCCGCAACAATCACCTTATGTAACAATACTTACCAAACGAAGGAGGAAATAAAATATCTGGGAGTAACATTCCATAGTAATCTAAAAATGGAGAAACACCTCCGCAAAACAAACAAAGCCGTATTCCACAAGCTTAGGGTCCTCCAACCGCTAAGGAGCATTATCGAACCTCAGGACTTCAGGACCATTGCCCAGGCACTCATCATGCCACATTTCGACTACTGCAACGCCATCCTGCAGGGTCTCCCAAAGAAAAACTCTGAACATTCTGCAAATGGCGCAGAATGTAGCCGCTAGGGTCATCACGAAAAAAGGCTTTGCTGATCACATCACCCCGGTATTGATTGAGCTCCACTGGCTCCCCATCACGGCTCGTATAAAATACAAATCACTCACGACCACTTTCAAGCTCCTACATAACATTGCTCCATCCTTCCTCTCCACCTTGATATGCTCACAACCACCCAACAGAAGCAGAAGAACCTGCAACTCCAACACCCTCCTCATTCCAGCTGATATAAGAACTGTTAAAACCATTACTAGTAATAGAGCGTTCTCATACGCAGCACCTACACTCTGGAATCATCTGCCGCCAGAGTTACGAGATTGCAAAGACCTAACTGTCTTCAGGAAAAACCTCAAGACTCATCTTTTCCAGAGTCATTATAATTTGAATTAACCTAAGAGGTCTAAGTCCAGAACATATTTATGTACTCCTGCTCATTTATGTATAATGTATATATGTATATATGTAATTAGTACTCATATACTTAACAAACCCCTCGTGTGATGTGCCTACCCTCCTGATCAACCTGTACACACCCAAATTTTACTGTACTGATTGACAGTCCTCCTTATGTTCTCCTTGTGTAATCAGACCGCTGCTGATCGCTGGAAGCAGCGGTATATAAATGTTTGCTAAATAAATAAATAAATAAAAATTAATTTGTGGAATATGTTTGCCAGAGAATGTGGTCAAGACACCTAATATAGTGAGATTCAAAAGAAATTTGGACAAGTTCCAGGGGGAAAAGTCCATAAAAATATATTAGCCATTGCTCATCCCTGGAAATGAACTGTGGGAAATAGATCTTCTTTTTGGGATCTGCCCAGTATTAGTGACCTGGACGGGCCACTTTTGGCAACAGGATGGACCTTGGTCTGGCTCAGCCTGGGCAGGGAATGGGTTGGGATTGCAAGTTGCATTTAACACAGATGTCATTGTTGCATGATAACTGCTAACTCAGCAAATTATTTTGTACAGTTATCTCTACCTCCAGATCTGCAGCTATGCTATTGATGGCCATAGACTCACTGGCTGGGGAGACTGAAGCAGAGGAGTGGTAGGAAGATGGTCCTAGACTGCACAGGCTTAATTTCTCTTCTTTTACCCCCAACCCAACTACATGCCAGTAAGCCTTAATTCTGTGATGGGAAAAGTAATGGAGGCATTCCTGAAAGAGCAAATAGTGGACTTTCTCAAAACAAACAGGTTGCATGATCCGAAGTAACATGGTTTTACCAAAGGACCATCTTGCCAAACAAATCTGATTGAGTTCTTTGAATGGGTGACCAGAGAACTAGATCAAGGGCATGTGATGGATGTGATCTACCTAGATTTCAGCAAAGTGTTTGATACTGTCCCTCGTAGGAGGCTTATCAATAAAGTCAACAGCTTTGGGATGGTTCCCAAGGTGGTGAAATGGATCAGAAATTGTTTGACTGACAGACGGCAGAAGGTGACGGTAAACGGAACTCACTTGGATGAAAGGAAGGTGATTAGTGGTGTGTCCAGGGTTCGGTCCTGGGACCGGTACTTTTCAATGTATTTGTGAGTGATATTGTTGAAGGACTGAATGGAAAAGTCTGTTTTTTTGCAGATGACACGGAAATTTGCAACAGAGTGGACTAACCTGAGGGTGTGGATAACATGAGGAAGATCTACAAAAGCTGGAAGAATGATCTAAAGCTTGGCAGTTAAGATTTAATGTGAAGAAATGCAGTGTCATGCAATTGGAAAGCAGAAATCCAAGTGAATTGTGTGCGATAGGGGGCAAGAGGTTGGTGTGCACGGACTAGGAGAAAGACCTCGGAGTGATTGTTTCTGAGTGTCTCGTGTCTCAAGGTAGTGAAACAGTGTGACAAGGCTATGGCAAAAGCCAGAAGAATGCTGGGCTACATACAAAGAAGAATTACCAGCAGAAAGGAAGAGGTATTAATGCCACTGTACAAGTTGCTGGTGAGGCCTCACTTGGAATATTGTGTTCAGTTTTGGAGACCATATCTCACAAAGGACATAAAAAGGCTGGAAACAGTTTAGAGGAAGGCGACCAAAATGGTTTGAAGCCTGCATCAGAAGACTTATGAGAAGAGACTTGAAGACCTAAATATTATACTCTGCAGGAGAGGAGGGACAGGGCGGATATGATTCAGACCTTTAAATACTTAAAGAGTATTAATGAAGACACAAACCTCTTCCAAAGGTGGGGAAGCTGAAAAACTAGAGGGTATAGCATGAAGCTGCAAGGGGGTGAACTGAGAGGCAATGTCAGGAAATACTTTTTCACTGAAAGGGTGGTGGATGCTTGGAATGCCCTCCCGATGGAAGTAGCAGGGGCAAATACAGTGAGAGAATTCAAAATGGCATGGGACAGACACAGTGGATCCCTTTGCAGCAACAGGATAAAATCAAAATAAACATAACTATCTCTTATATCTCAGCAAATAGGGGTAACCTACATGGAGCAGTGGGTATACCCCTAAAAAAAGGCATGGGGAGGGGTGACCTGCATGGAGCGGCAGAGGCACCTACTTTTGCCACCTTGCTTGGCAGACTAGATGGACTATACTGGTCTTTATCTGCCATCATATACTATGTTACTCTGTTAGTATGCATCCAGGGGCGGCTCAAGGCAATCTGCTGCCTGAGGCGAAGTATGAAAAGGCGCCCCCCCCCCCCCCCACCTTAGAGGGGGGCGGGGCTTTTTCAGAAATCCAATCAGAGACTGAACCAGACCAAAAAGCCGATTAGATTATATGGAGGAAATGCAAGATGTTTGCACACAGGGCCATATCGAGCTGCAATCGCACCCTGTGCGACTTGCAGCTCGGACACACGCCCCCCCCCCCCATACCTCCGTCCAGCACTGCCTGCTCTTTCCCTGCTGCTGCCACCCTCTGTTTTTTTCACGGAGGTGCCGGCAGCAGGGAAAGAGCAGGCAGCACTGGACGGAGGTATGGGGAGGAGGAGGGGGGCATGTGCCCAATCTGAAAGGCGCCGGCACTTTAAGAAGATCTGTCCCTCCTACTCTGACATGGCATCAGAGAAGGGAGGGACCAGACCTGCTTAAAGTGTTGCAAAAAGGCTTAGGGAGCACATTTCTTCTGCCTGCTATTGTCTTGCCAGCAGCGGCAGGGCAACAGCAGACAGCCGAAATGCACCCCCAAACCTTTCTGCTCTGTGCGGCTGCACCGCTTGCTCAAGGCTAGTTACAGTCCCGTTTGCACACCAAGGAACTAAATGACAGCAAGAACCAACAGCACAGTTTATAAAACTAAATTATAACTCATTTTTATTTTGTTGTTATAAACTGCATTATGATTCTTGCTTTTTCTTTTTTAACATATATTCTGCAGCCACAGTAGGTGCAGAGCAGAACCAGGACATTCACCCACAGAACTCAATATTTAAAAAAAAAATCTGATTCTGATCATCTCACTAACAACAACAACAACCACTATTTTCCAGTACCAGGCATATTGTGAACTAATACAAAACCCTACAACAAAGAGCAAACCTACCATACCATACCATATCAGCACAAACTTCCAAAACTCACATAAGGAGCCCATTCAAAAAAAGCATCACTGTAAATACTACAGTGGGCCCTGGAACATCCATACACCCATTTGAAAAGCTGAACAAGTCAAATTACTACAGTACAGTATAGAGCTTTATGTACAAACTCCATGTTAACAGAACCCCTGACCTCAGTCAAACACTCGCAACATCGACCCTCACCAAGTACAGAATAAGTAACCACAAACTAAAGTAAAAATAAAAATATGTAGACTAAATTTAAATTGAAACCCCAAGAAGCCAGAGTCCACATGCAATGCAATATCAGGTAAATAAGAGATGCAGTTCCTCAATACTGTGTAAAATATAAAAATAGCACAAAGTCCAATTACTAAAATTAAATAAAATTATTTTTTCTACCTTTGTTATCTGACCATTTTATTCTCTGATCATGCTGGTCCCGATCTGAGGCTTCAGCTTTCCTGTCTTCTCTTAGCTCTCTTTCTGTGTTCTATGGTCCATCTGCCATTTCTTATCTCTTCTTTTGTTTTCTTCACTTCCTTCCATCAGCCCATTTCCAGTTCCAGTAACCCTCCCCAGTATCAGCCCCCTTTCCAGTCCTTCCCTCCCAGTACCTTCTAATGTCAACCGCCTTCCATTCCCATGACGGCAACTGATGTCCATTCCCTTTCAGTCCCCCTCTTTCCTCACTGTCCAGCCCCTTCTAGTCCAAATACCATCCCAGATATCAGCTCACATCCACTCTCAGTGCCACCCCCCCAGTCAGCTCCCTTCCAGTCACCCTACCCTCTGTCCATCCCCCTTCCAGTGCCATTTGCATGTCAGCTCATTTCCAGCCTCCTCCCCATTACCCAACCACCTACCACTCCCATCCCCAAATGTCAGCTCCCTTCCAGTCCCCCTTCAGTACATCCCAGGTGTCAGCTCCTTTCCAGCCCCCTCCTTCGCCCGTGTCAGCTCCCTTTGTGCCCCCTCCTTCCCTGGCACACCCTCTCATTATCCGCTCCCTTCCAGTCCTATTCTACCATCCTCCCGCATCAGCCCATTTGCACCCTAGCCCTAGTTTTCTTCTAGGACCAGCAGCACTCTCCTCCCCTACCCCATTAGCCCATTTCCAGTCCTATCCCCCTTCAGCCCAATCTAGGCTTAGCCCCCCAATCAGCCCATTACCAGTCCTAGCTCATTTCTAGTGCTAGCCTCCCATCTGCCCATTACCAGTCCTAACCTCCCCATAGCCCATTACCAGTCCTAACCCCCCCCATCAGCCCACTTCCAGTCCTAACCCCCCCCCATCAGCCCATTTCCAGTCCTAGCCCCCCATAGCGCATTACCAGTCCTAAACAACCCCCATAGCCCATTACCAGTGCTAAACAACCCCATCCAGTCCTAACCTCTCCCCCCCATCAGCCCCTTTCCAGTCCTGGCCCCCAGGAAAATAATAACGCTCAAATTTCTGCCGCTGCCGAGTCCCCTTCTCGGCAGCGGCAGACTCACCTCTCCTTCCTATAGCAGCTGCGGCTCCTGCTTCTTGGAACCGCGGCTGTACTAGCACGAGATCAGCCAGCCACTGCGGAGCCTTCCCGTACAGCAGCGTCCCGCCCCCAAAGGAACTTCCTTTGGGGGCGGGACGCTGCTGCACGGGAAGGCTCCGCAGTGGCTGGCTGATCCTCGCGCTAGTACAGCTGCGGTTCCAAGAAGCAGGAGCCGCGGCTGCTATAGGAAGGAGAGGTGAGTCTGCCGCTGCCGAGAAGCGGACTCGGCAGTGGCAGAAATTTGAGCGTTTGGATTTTTTTTTTTAATGTTTGAAGGCGAAGTGAGGCGGCTGTTTTGGGGGCAAAATGCCGCCTTTAAAACTTCGCCGCCTGAGGCAGCCGCCTCACTTCGCCTCATGTTAGAGCCGCCCCTGTATGTATCCCAAGAATCTTTCAGGCTCACACAATTTCCTGCTTTATTCTTTCTGTGCCCTCCTCATTCACTTGCTCTCCTCTTACTGCATCCTCTCCCCCATAATACTCTTTTGCACTCTCCTTTCTGTGCCCCCTTCCTTTGTCATTGCAGGAGGTAGAAAAATGGTCCCCCACTCTGCTGCTGATTGAGCCAACAGGCAGGAGATGGTGAATTTAACATTGCAGCAATTGGATGGTGCCCTCCTGCTTCCTTTTTTTGCTCACCATCCTAGCGCCCGCCCTGTTCTCAGTGGAAATTGTCAGTGCAGCAGGATCCAGATCCTGCATTTTCAGAGGACTGCCTCTTAAAGCTTCTTAAAAGAACATAAGAACATAAGTATGTGATTCTGGATCAGACCAAAGGTCTGTCAAGCCCAGTATCCAACGGTGGCCAATCCAGGTCACAAGTACATAGCAGGATCTGAAAAGGTAGAGGGTTTCCATGCTGCTTATCTCAGGGATAAGCAGTGGATTTTCCCGGTTCACTTTAATAATGATTTATGGACTTTTTCTCCATGAACATCTCCAAACCTCTTTTAAACCCAGCTACACTAATAGCTTTCACTACGTCTTCTGGCAGCAAATCCCAGAGCTTAATTACACTGAGTGAAAAAATATTTTCTCCAATTAGTCTTAAATGTACTACTTTGTAGTTTCATCACATGCTTCAGGACATTGTAATTTCTGAAGGAGTAAATAACCAGTTCACACTTATTCCACTTATTACTTTATAGACCTCTATCATATCTCCCCTCAGACGTCTCATCTACTAGCTGAATAGCAGTAATCCAGTGTTGTAAGAAAACTGCAGCAAAAGAGAAAATGCATAACCAACATAAAAATACTTCATACAACCAGGGCTTTCCTTGGTTAAAACCATGTTAGATTTATCTAGTTAAACTATGACTATACATATGTTCAGTAATTTTGTTATTTATTTTGATCTCTTCGATTTTGTACAGGGTAACTGTTCTGTCATTTCCTGAATCACCCCAGGAACCCTTTATAAAAATTGGCACTGTGTTGGCCAGTCTTCAATCTTTAGGTACTATAGATGATTTTAGAGAGTTTATAGATAACTAATGATTAGATCCACAAGTTTATTTTTTAGATGGGATGTATACCATAAGAACATAAGTACATAAGATATGCCATGCTGGGGGGGGCGGAGCCTGATGTCCAGCGGGATGGTCGCATAACGCTGAGGCTCCCGAGAGGCCTACTCAGAATCCTGAATTAACACCGTACATACTTGGAACTTCTACTCTGATCTTGCCGGGGCACATTGGTGAGATGGCGGGGACCAAACCCACGCGCCTGGAATTTGGATCTCCAGCGGCTTCTCACGGCAAACGTTCCAAAACTGAACCCCCGTCCCCGCAGAAGGGGCTGGCCTTGCGCGAGGGCCCCGAAATGCAGCAGGAAATCCTCGCAGAGATTAGAGGGGTCAAAAACCTCGTGCAGTCCAACGGTGAAGCACTCCGAGCGCTGCGGGAAGATCTTGGTGTGCTGCAAAGCAAGCTAGAAGGGCTTTCTTCGCGTCAGGACAAAATGGAGAGCATACTGGACTCCCATGCGGCCCGGTTGTCCAAACTCGACAAAGTTGAACGTCAGGTGCGGGCCTTGCAGAAAGAAGTGGAAGATGGCAATAATAGAGCGCGCCGCAACAACATACGACTCGTGGGCATACCGGAGGGAGCGGAATCGGGAGACATGAAAGAGTTTTTATGCAAAATCCTCCCTTCCCTGCTCCAAATCACCTTTACCAAAGATTTGGAGATCGATCGCGCTCATCGTGTACCCACAAGCATAACGCTCAACAGGAAGACCCCGCGGCCTATCATTTTTCGACTTTTGAGATATCAACACGTGGAGCAAATTCTAAGTGCCTCTCGGGCAAAGGGCCATATGGAGTTTGAGAGCCACAAGATCTCCTTCTATCCTGACTTGGCTAAACCCACGGTCGACCGCCGAAAGCGCTTTCTGGAATTCCGGCCGAGGCTTCAACAACTACAAGCACGCTATGGCCTGATGTACCCGGCCAAGCTCCGAGTCACGCTTCACAATCAGACAAGAACATTCGAGGACCCTGATCTACTAGCGGAGTTTTTGGATTCCAAAGAAGCCGACTTGATGCGCTGACTTCCAGAATATTCCTGCAAGTATTCTCATATCCGCTGTACCAGCCATATTGGATCTGCCGCAGCCCAGCAAAGAGTCTGGCGAGGGCAGTTTGTTTGCCTTACTTTTGATGATATCTGTGACCCGACTCCATCTACCCACAGTAGCCTCGATGAGTATCAGAGACAGTGTTAATTATGGACTCTGGTGTTTCTTTTCTTTTTTTTTCCTGTCTTTCTATTCCTCTCTAGGGCCTCCTCCCGCAGACACCTGGTCGCCATATTCCTTGGGGGTTTTGCTTCTTCTCTAAGATACTTTGGTACATACTTTTCAATATGGGGTGTATTAGCCAGCATACTCGGTGATTATGTCATTGTTGCACAGATTCTGATTATGTTGTATGTTTTCAAGCGCCCTTACCTAAAATGTCTATTACCGATTGATGGCCCCATGTAAGATTTTCTCATTGAACGTAAAAGGAATCAATAATCCGATAAAACGGAAGAAAATCCTAAGCTACCTAAGTCAGGAAGCTGCGGATCTGATTTTTCTCCAAGAAACGCATTTAAACTCGAAGGAAACTCTTAAACTCAATATTAAACCTTACATGGTGGCCGCCTATTCCCCAGCCGTTTCTAAGAAGTGTGGGGTTGCCATACTGGTTAGGAAATCTTTGCATGCTACTGTTATTGCGACTAGCTCAGATACAGAAGGTAGATGGTCCAGAGTTCACCTCAAGATAGGTAGCCTTGAAGTTACATGTATATGCCTTTACGCTCCTAATGTGGATGACCCTGCCTTTTTTGCTACCATTGCTCAGGTTGCGCAGGCCTCTGCTAATACTTCATTGATAATTGGGGGGGATTTCAATCTAGTCCTTGATCCCCTGATTGACAAACAGCCGCCTAGGACAAGTGGTCCCCCCAAGAGTCACACCACGCTTACCTCCCTGATCAAAGATCTTGCTTTAGTTGATCTATGGAGGTTACTACACCCCAATGAGCTTGACTTCACCTTCTTCTCTTCCCCTCACAAATCCCAGTCTCGCATAGACTTCTTTCTAATATCAAAACTGTTAGTTCCTCAGGTGGACACCGCAAAGATTCACTCCCAACATATTTCAGATCATGCTGCTATTTCCTTTCAATTACACACTACTGCACCCCAGGGGAATTCGGGGGCCTGGTTCTTTGATAGAGCCCTGTTAACTCAGCCAGAGTTCCAGTTAGAAATTCGAGCAGCCATACAGGATTACTTCCATTTTAATCTACCCCAGGATACTGCGAATTGGGCTTGGTGGGAGGGCTTCAAAGCGGCCATTCGAGCAACGATCACTAGCTATCAAATCCGCCTGCGGAAACAACGCAAACAGCAGCTACTCATACTAGACCAACAAATAAAAGCAGGCGAATGAGTCCTAACTTCGCGTACTGATCCATGTGTATTAATTCGATTACAGCGTCTCCGTTTTCAATATAATTCAATCCTCTCAACTGCAGCTTCTAAGAGTATTGAGCTTCAGCGAGGGACATATTATCGTGAAAATAACCGAGCCGGTCGACTCTAAGCCAACGCCTTGAAAGGTCAAAAAGAAGCCAAACGCGTAGCGGCCCTTCGAGCTCCACAGGGAGGGGGCATAGTGACCACAGACTCCGACATTGTAGAGCTCTTTCGGGATTTCTATACCCGCCTATATCAATCTGAATGTGAGTTCTCGTCAGAGACATTCGAGCGATTGCTTTCTGGCATTCAGCGGCCGACCCTCTCTGAAGATGATAGGGATGCGATGGATGAACCCTTCTCTACCTCAGAGATCCAATCTGCCCTAAAACGAACAGCCTCGGGCCGTGCCGCAGGACCCGATGGTCTCCCGACCGAATTCTACAGAACGTTCAGTGCAGATTTAGTTCCCTATTTAAAACTATATCTTACTGCCCTTGCGGTAGATACATCCTCCTTGGGATCCTTTTCTGCAGCTAATGTGGTAGTATTTGAGAAAGAAGGCAGAGACCCGCTACTAACCGCCAACTACCGTCCAATCTCCCTACTTAATGCCGATTATAAGATCTTCGCAACGATCTTGGCCACCCGGCTATCTGACAGGATGGCCACCCTAATTCACCCCGACCAATGCGGTTTTATACCCGGCAGATCAACTGCTGACAATGCTCGGACCTTGTGCCATGTGCTATCCAGTGCTGCCAATCTAGATCATCCATGGGTGGGTCTTTCCCTGGATGCCGAAAAAGCCTTTGATCGCCTAGAATGGCCCTTCTTATTTGCAGTTCTCCGATGGTATGGCTTTGGGGAGGGCTTCCTCCGATATCTCCAAGTCATGTATACTCAACCCGTCGCCAGTATTTGTGTAAATGCCATCAAGTCTTAGCCATTTAATCTCCAAAGAGGCACGCGTCAAGGTTGCCCCCTATCACCAATGCTCTTTGATCTAGCTCTTGAACCCCTAGCCCTCCTTATTAGACAGTCCGCATGTATTCGAGGTGTCCCCTTCAGTCATAGGGAGATTAAACTCTCTGCATATGCAGATGACCTTATGCTTTTCGTATCCCTCGATTCGGTTCCAGCTGTCTTGGATCTGATTGACGGATACTCACAATTATCGGGCTATAAAATTAACTGGACCAAATCTGTAGCATTCCCACTGAACCGCTGGGTACACGAGGCTGACATGCGGGCCTTTCCCTTCCTTTGGCAATCCCGCATGGTGAAGTATCTCGGGGTCCATTACTGTTCTCCTTTAGAAGACACTATCAGTTTTAATGCCAAAGAGGTAATCTCCAAAGTCCGTGAGCTCACAAATCGTTGGTCTCCCTTATCTCTTACATGGTGGGGCCGCCTAGAAATGGTGAAAATGATGATAGTCCCCAAAGTGAACTACATTTTAGAAATGCTGCCATGCTTACTCCCGCTACATACTTATAAAGATATTGAGGGCCTTCTCGTCCGTTATCTCTGGCAGGGCAAGCCACCAAGGATAGCTAAACAAAAACTACAGTCTGCAAAGGAAAGAGGGGGTACCAGATTTCCTGATTTTCTTAGATATCATCAAGCCTTCCTACTTAAGCAAGGTGCCCGATGGCTAGATGCCTCAACAGACAGCAGACCAGTTTGGCTTGACATAGAAGAGGAGCTTAGTAGCCCAATTCCGTTGACCTATCTCCCCGGTATGTCCTATCAAGTAGACACCCGCCATCCACCAATGATTGTCGATACTCTTGCGGCCTTTAACACTCTCATTCTATCACTAGGCCCGAACGTATGTCCTCAGGACGGACTCCCGCTATGGAATAACCCCAGAATTCAAGTCCTAAATAGAACGATAGCATGGAAACCCTGGTACTCAAGGGGGATCTGGACACCCCAACAGCTTTTCTCTGCAGCTCGTTGGAAAACCTTTTCTGATTTACAAAAGGAATTTGCGTTACCAGCGAAACACTACTTTCAATTGATGCAGCTTCAACACTGCCTCAAAAGTGCTCGAATTATGCCGCCCTCAGCCCCTACTGAGGACGGGCTATTAGAGATAGTTCACTCTATTAGTAGTACACATGGGGTAGCCTCTAACTTTTATAAAATATTATGTCAGGGTACAGACACGGCCACTTTTAGAGCCCAACAAGCCTGGGAGCGCGAACTGCAAACCACTTTAACCCCTGTGCAATGGAGCGTTTTCTGGAGCAAAGTAGTGCGGGTTTCCCGGTCTGCCTCTGTTACCCAAACTCTCTTCTTTTTTGCACACAGATGCTTTTATACCCCGGAAAAAATAGCCAAATGGAACACAACTGCTAGGGACCAGTGTTGGTCTTGTCATACTGCTGTGGGAACCTTCGTTCATGTTATTTATGAATGTCCTCAACTACAGGTTTATTGGGGGCGGGTTTGGGGTTGTATTCAATTTATCTTACACCTCCACGAACCTCTCTCTTGGAAGATCGTGGGACTCCGCTCTGTGGCGGAGGTCCCCTCTCTGCCTAAGAAGGGTCGCTTTCTCCTTGATTTCATGCTGGGTATAGCCATATGCTTAATCACGAGGAATTGGAAGGATAGCTCTCGACTTACTGTCAATGAATGGTGGAACCTCGTCTGCTTATATAGTAAATATGAGCAGATACCTCGGAGAGCTATTCCCCATGCCCAAACTCACTCTCGCTTGTCTAAATGGCAGATGCTTAATGATTATGTACAATCTGCTCATTGTTCCAACATGCCTGTATAATGTGCACTCATCATGTTTCAGATCACCGTTAGGTTTTGTAACACAATAATGTAAATACACGCCCGCTTCGGGAATGATTAGTTTTCTAGAGAAGAAGCAGGGGGGAGGGGGGTGGCAGGGGTTTACTTTGGTGTATGTATTACACTTTATGTATCTGTCTTTTAGCTGTATGTCTTCCTTTTCCTTTGTTGTTATAAAACGAAAATAAAGAATTTAAAAAAAAAAAAAAAGATATGCCATGCTGGGTCAGACCAAGGTCCATCAAGCCCAGTATCCTGTTTCCAACAGTGGCCAATCTAGCTCATACGTACCTAGCAGTTTCCCCAAAAAGACACAGGTTCCACAGTGCTTGTATAGGGTCAAGCATTAATATCCTGGGTCCTTTCTTAATAATGGTTTATGGACCTTTCCTCCAGGAACTTGTCCAAACCTTTTTTAAACCCAGCTGCACTAACAGCCTTTACTACATCCTCCGGTAACAAATTCCAGAGTTTGATTACACGTTGAGTGAAAAAATATTTTCTTTTATTAGTCTTAAATAGTTTACCCTGTAGCTTCATTGCATGTCCCCTAGTCTTTCTATATTCTGATAACGTAAACAATCAATCTATGTTTACCTATTCCATTCTGTTCATTATTTTATAGACTTCTATCATATCTCCCCTGAGCCGTCTCTTTTAGATGTTAAAGAGCCCTAACCTTTTTAGCCTTTCTTCATAGGGGTATCTTTCCATCCCCTTTACCATTTTGATGGCTCTTCTCTGAACTTTTTCTAATAACGCTATATCCTTTTTAAGATACGGCGACCAGAATTGCACACAATATTCAAGGTGCGGTCTCACCATGGAATGATATAAAGGCATTATAATATCCTTTGCTTTATTTTCCATTCCTTTCCTTATGATACCTAGCATTCTGTTTGCTCTCTTGGCTGCCGCTGTACACTGGGCCGAGGGTTTTAGCATGTTATCCACAATGACGCCTAAATCTTTTTCCTGGGTGGTGGTTCCTAATGTGGAACCTTGCATTGTGTAACCATAGTTTGGGTTGTTCTTCCCTAGGTGCATAACTTTGCACTTGTCCACATTAAATTTCATCTGCCATTTTGATGCCCAGTCTTCCAATTTATCAGGATCCTCTTGCAATTTTCCACTGTCCTCTTGGGTTTTAACAACTTTAAATAGTTTTGTATCATCTTCAAATTTGATAACCTCACTCGTTATTCCCTTTTCCAGGTCATTTATGAATATGTCAAAAAGCAGCAGACCCAGCACAGATCCCTGGGGTACACCGCTATTTACCTTTATAAATTGGAAAATTTGGCCATTTAGCCCTACCCTCTGCTTTCTATCTTTTAACCAGTTCCTGACCCACAATAGTACACTGCCTCCTATCCCATGACTCTTTAGTTTTGCCAAACGTCTCTGATGAGGGACCTTGTCAAAGGCTTTCTGAATGTCCAAATACACTATATCAACCGACTCACCTTTGTCTACCTGTTTATTCACACCTTCAAAAAAACATAACAGATTAGTAAGACAAGATCTTCCTTGTCTAAAGCCATGTTGGCTGTCTCCCATTAAGCCATGACTATCTACATGTTCAGCAATTTTGTTCTTTATGATGGTTTCTACCATTTTTCCCGGTACTGACGTGTGGATCACCAGTCTGTAGTTTCCCGGATCTCCCCTGGAACCCTTTTTAAAAATTGGTGTTACGTTCGCCATCTTCCAGTCTTCAGGTATTACAGATGATTTTAATGATAGTTCACAGATTACTAATAGCAGGTCTACAATCTCACATTTCAGTTCTTTCAACACCCTTGGATGTATATCATCCGGCCAAGGTGATTTGCTACTCTTCAGTTTATCTAATAGTTGTAATACATCTTCCCAATGTATCGATATTTCCTTCAATTCTTCCACACCTTTAAATACCACTTCAGTCACGGGTAACATCCCTACATCTTCCTCAGTAAAGACTAAAGCAAAGAATTCATTCAGTCTCTCTGCTATCGCCTTGTCACCTCTTAGTGCCCCTTTAACCCCTCTATCATCTAATGGACCAACTGACTCTCTCACAGGTTTTTTGCTACGAATGTACTTGAAAAAGTCTTTATTACGCGTGTTTGCTTCCGCAGCAAGCTTTCTCTCAAATTCTCTCTTTGCCTGCCTTATCAATGCCTTGCATTTAACTTGCCGGTTCTTGTGCTGTTTCCAGGTTTCGTCGTTTGGCTATTTTTTCCATTTCCTGAAAGATGCTTTTTTGGCAACAACAGCCTCTCTGACCTCACCTTTAAACCATGATGGCAGTTTTTTGGACTTCCTTCAACTTTTCTTAAAGCATAGAATACAGCTGGTCTGGGCTTCCAAGATAGTATTTTTCAACAACAGCCAAGCTTGATGTAAGTCTTTAACCTTTGCAACTGCTCCTTTTAGTTTTTTCTTAACTATTTTCCTCATTTTATCATAGTCTCCCTTTCAAAAGTTAAAAGGTAATACTGTGGATTTCCCTACTATCCCTCCTCCACTGATTAAATCAAATGCGATCATGCTATGATCACTATTGTCAAGTGGCCCCAACACCCTTATCTCTTGCACTAGATCTGGTGTTCCACTAAGGACTGGGTCTAATATGGCTTCCCCTCTGGTCGGTTCATGAACCAGTTGCTCCAGGAAGCAGTCATTTATTTCATCTAGGAACTTTATCTAGCTAACTAACTAACTAACTAACTAACTAGCATGTCCTGCCGTGACACTGACCCAGTTGATACCGGGGTAATTGAAATCACCCATTATTTTTACTGTGCTGTAACTTTTGTTAGCTTCCTTGATTTCTTTGAGCATTTCATCATCCATTTGTTCATTCTGGCCAGGCGGTCGATAGTACAGCCCCACTGCCATCACCTTCCCCTTTTTACATGGAATTTCAATCCATAGAGATTCTACAGCAAATTTTGTTTCCTGCAAAACTTTAATCCTTTCTAACTCAATGCCCTCTCTAACATAGAGCACAACTCCTCCTCCAATTTGATCAGATCTGTCATTACAATATAGTTTGTACCCAGGTATCACAGTGTCTCATTGGTTGTTCTCCTTCCACCATGTCTCTGAGATTCCAGTCATATCTAACCTCTCATTTAGTGCTATATATTCTAACTCTCCCATCTTATTTTTTAGACTTCTAACATTTGCATACAAGCATTTTAGAGACTGTATTTTATTCATATTAATTTGGCTAATGGTAGGCATGGGTAATTTGGGATTTTTAAGCTCCGTCTGCTCCATACTTGAGGGCATTTGGGCTGCTTTACTCTTTTTTGGAATCTCTCTGCTTTTGGTAGTATCCTTCAAGGATATATTCTTCCAAACCATGCGCTCTTGTGCGACTGTCAGCTTTCCCCTATTATCTAGTTTAAAAGCTGCTCTATCTCCTTTTTAAAGATTAATGCCAGCAGCCTGGTTCCATCCCGGTTAAGGTGAAGCTCATCTAGTCCAGGTGCTTTCCCACTCTAATTTGTCAAATTGCCCTATTACATTTTCTAGATTCACCAAGATTTGTTTCAATTCCTCCATTTCATCATCTTTAAATATCATTTCTGGCATGGATATTTGCCTAAATCTTCAGTAAAGATCAAAGCAAAGAATTAATTTAGGGGCTTGTTTACAAAGCCGCGGTAGCGGTTTGCGATCGTAATCGGAGCCGCGGCCCCATTGATTTCAATGGGGCCGCGGCTGCGATCGCGATCGCGAACCACTACCGCGGCTTTGTAAACAAGCCCCTTAGTCTCTACATGATGGTTTTGTCCTCCGTTAGTATACATGTTACCCCTCCATCTCTAAAGGGCCAACTAACTCCCTCATAGGCTTCTTGCTTCAAAGGTACCTGAGAAAGTTTTTTTTTTTAATGAGTTTTGGCTTCCATGGCAAGCTTATTGTTAAATTCTGTGTTTGTCTGCAATAGTAATGCTTTGTATCTAAGTTGCCAGTGTTTATGCTCTTTCCTGTTTCTGCAGTTGGATCCTTTTGCATTTTTTGAAAGGTGTGTTGTTTTTGTTTAGCTATAACAGCCTTTCCTACCTCACCTTTAAGCCATGCCAGCAGTTGTTTGACCTTCCAAGTTTTTTTTAAAGAGTGGAATGTATCTGGTCTAGGCTTCTATGATTTTTTTTTCATTTTATTTAAATTGATTTACAAATCACCTCCTCACTGAAGTTCAAGGCAATGAACAATAAACATTCACAAGTACATCTGTGACATACAAGAACAGAGACAAATTTACAAAGTATAGGACCTTCACAATAAAATAAAATAAAATAACACAGGCAATGAAAACGAACAAATAATCTTCAGAAGGAATACTACAACTATATATTATTTATTTATTTATTTATTTATTTAACAATTTTTCTATACCACTTTTCTTACATTCAAAGTGGTTTACATTGAATGTTAAACAGAGGAACTTTACATAGAACAAGGAATTAAAAATTTGGATATAACAGTGGTAACTAATAATATAGATCACTTATGTCCTTTTGAAAATCATGCAAATCATCAATGGCTCACAAAGCGTTTGGCAATGCGTACCATAAAACAGGTACAAATATAGATAAAGCCCTAGACCAAGTCGTTGCATTCTGCCCTTACTTGTTGGAGAGACAATATAAATATTCTGCAAGGCTTTAGAGGGCAATTTGCAGTCAGTTTCCACAAAAGGAGACCTAAATATGGTAAAGACATATCATGATGTGTCTTAGGGGTATGTTTACTAAAACCCCGTTAGGGTGCGCGCCGCGCTAGTGTGCGGATGCCATATAAGGAGTGGGCGTTTCAGTAAGAAAAAAGCAAAACCGGGATTAATCATGCGCTAATGTGCGCTGCGCTCATGTGCGCCGTGCACATTAGTGCATGAGAAACTTGCGCGGGAAGCATAAGTGGCGTGCTGATGTGCAAGCACAGGAACAGAGCCACCCTCCGGCTTAAACGGATCAAACTCAGAGGCAAAAACTTTTTTTTTCATTCCTGTCCTTCCTGGCCAACACACCAAATGTAACAGCTAACGTGGAAGGAAAGGAGACTCAGGAGTCACTTTTCAGGAAGCAAGCTGTGTTTAATGTGCACACAGGCTCAGAGAAAAATAAGTTTCATAAATTCTGAGCCCTTCTCAGAGGGCTCATAGAGACTATATAGACCTCTTAGCAATTCATCACAGCATTTCTTCATGATTGGTCCTACTTTATTACAGTATAGTCCCGATTGGAGAAGGTCTACTCTACTCTTATATCTAGCAAAGCAGAGGAAGAGAAGTTATCTCTAGCAAGCAGAGAGAAACGCAGGACAAAGGAATAGGGAAGGGACAAGTATGTATCAGGGTATGACTTCACCAAGTTTCACACAGTATCACCAAATTAACCCTTACCTTTCTGGATTCCACCTCATTACTTCAGGTCGAACTTGAATTTCAGTGTGGTTTAAGGTGATGGATGAGAGTAGGATGAATGAGATGAAACTTTACTATGCTAATTTCATTCCCATGTAAATCTCCATACAAAAGCAATATGCAAAATAAAAGCTGATTACTGCGCATAAAATAACACTGCTTAGTACATCGGACTTACAGAATGCTGCAAATGTTGGCAAGATTCTTGTTGTTGGGCAATCTGGCAGGTATTTTGCGTGGGATATTGATAGCAATCTGTCTCAAATAGATTTGTACATTACAACTTAAATTACTTACCAGATACCACTGTTTTGTAAATAAGGGGTCATCCATGTTGATGTCAATCTCATTGATATTTCTGTAACCTCGCTTCTTTCTGTCAAACCCTTCTTGCTGTAAAACTTTCTTTACCTGCAATGGCAAAATTGGTAACTAATTTTAAACACTCAGAAATTACCTTCTAATTCATTCTAAACAAAATTCATTAAACAACTTTTCTTTCCATATCATTTCTAGTTCTTAGAATCAGTTGAATTAATGAGTTAGTTTGGATGTTAACTTTGCTTCAAAGTAAACTTGAAGAAATATCTAAGAGACAAAACTATTCAAGTTTGTAACTGCTTGTGTGTCCTTTGTAATTATGGTTCCTACAAATTTAGATGATTTTTTTATTTCAACAATTCATACAAAAGAGCACATTTCTGCAAAATGGAGCCCAAATCTCTTTTGATGCATGATAAAAATGTTATTGACCAAATATTTTCAGAAATTTTGGCCATTCAAACAATTCAGGATTTTTTTTTTCAGAATATATGGTTGTTGTGTTAGAACAAACCATTCTTCTGGTGTACAGCACAGGAACAAAACAACCAGACAAAAAAAAAAAAGACAAAACAATCTAATGGGGAAAGTCCCAAATCATGCAGCTAAGAAAACTCGATCAGATCCCTACCAAACCTATACTCAAACAGTCTGATGTGATGTGGGATTATAGTTTTCATTTGGCTATACACACAGTCAGTTTTTTTATTTTGTTTTTTTTTTTAATTTTCAATTTATGTGTAATCTATTTTTCAGGGGATTGTTTCCAAATCCAATCTTGGTTACTGGATTCTTATTGGATTAATGGGTTTAATTTCTACCTCATGTTTTGTATCTTTTGGTTTTATGTGGTGGTTCTTTGTCGCATACAAGATTTAATTACAGTGGAAACTAACCACAAACTGCTGGTAACAATCTTCCAAAAGCCCATATTGTGTGCACTCAAGTGACTAAAAAGCATTTTGCTAGCTTTGAAATATTATAGCTTCAGGCCCTGAGATGTTTTTTAGTGACATACTCAGAAGATCCATTGCTGATAGACATCAGCAGCCCAACTCTGGTACCGAATACCTTTTTTTTTTCTATTTATTTATTTATTGAGGACCACACAGTACAGATCATGCAAAACAATATACAAAAAACAGCATTCCTGGTGGTCCCCCAAATTCCCCTCTTCCCCCCTCCTCCCCCCCACCATCCCCCACCATCCCCGCAGCCTCTTCCTTTGGCATCCGACCCCCCACAGTGAGCATACACAGTGGTTACAACACCCTTCTTATTTCATTAATATCCCATTCCTCCTATCTCTTGCCTCAACCATCTTCTAGGCCTTCTCAACCCAATTGAAGCACTTCATTCCGGACCCGAGGCCTCAATATCTGAATATATGGCTCCCATATCAGCAGGAATAATGCCCAATGCCGAGTACTTCCTCTAGCCTCCCTCCTCTCCATAAGCATCAGCTGGTGAAAGCTGTTATGCCATTTCCAAAAAGTGGGACCCGTCGCTTCCCTCCACCTATGAAGTATTGGGCCTTTACCCACCAGACATGCCTTCCTAACTAAGAGACGTTCCCATTTCCCTTTCAAGTGGAGTGGTCCAAACTGATCTAACACCACAAGCGCTGCTGTCCAGCGAATCCGTTGTAGTACAACCCTGCTCATAAAATCAGCTATCCTCTTCCAGTACAAGCGAACCGTCGGACACCTCCACCACATATGCCCTAAGTCCGCCAAGGGGCAGGGACATTTTGGGCATCTGCCCATCTCTGTGATATTGGATCGTAACGCCTGTCTTGGAGAAAAGTGTGCCCGTAGGAGACATTTAAACTGTACCTCCCACCATCGACTGAATACTTTAAGTTTTGTTGAATGTAACAAGAACAGATTAACATTGCACAAATTAACTAGGCAGATGACCATCACAGACCGGAAGCTGCAACAGATCATACAGTGCACTGCAAGCAGGGCCGACCCGTCCACTAGGTGACCTAGACAGCCGCCTAGGGTGGCCGGCCTGGGTGAGTGGCTGTGCCCCCCTCCCAGCTGCCATCAATTCTGTTGTGGGGGGAAATAGGCAGCAGCAGTATTTCCAAAAGCGGCGGCAAAAAGCCACCGCTTTTGGAATTGCTGCCACTACCCGCCTCCCCCTCCTGAGATGGAATCAGCGGCAGCTGGGTGGGCAGCAATGGCGGTGGTGGCAAGCTGAGGGGGGTGGTGTCAGCAGGTTGGGGCTGCATCAGCGGGGGGGGGGGGGGGAGGCAGCGAGGCTAGGGTTTCTGCCAGCAGCAGAAACCCTTGGGCTGGCTCTGTTACAAGAGATGATACCTTGCAAGTACTGAAGTCTGTAGCTTAGGAGAAAACATCAGCTGAAATTACAGAATACTGGTCATTCAGGATGAAATCAGCATGCAAAATAGCATCCTATAGAAAGGGCCCAGAATTATTCTGCCCAAATCACTGTGATCAGAGATAGTAACACAAACATATTCAAGCCACATCGGTGATAAAACGTGTTATCAGCTAGCCTGTGATTCCCTTTACTGGCCTAATATGCAAGTCAAGGTCAAGAACTTTATGAGCAATTTATTCTACCTGCAATGAATACACACGTGAGCAGCAGAGAGAAACAGTGATGCCGCAGGACATACTGGTGCTTCCTTGGCAGATTGTCAGCATGGACTTTATTAACTTTGCTGGAAAAGGGTCTGGGACATTGAACTGCTCTCAGATATGTCTATTGAAGTTACAATCAAGTTTTGCAAAGCGTAGCTTGCACACTCTGGCCAACTTAATTGCATGATCTCAGATAATGACCTCTATTTACTGCTGAGTAGGGGGTTTGAACATGTTACTATATCACCAACGCATCCACAAGTTAATGGTGAAGCTGAAACTGCTGTAAAGATAATGAAGGACCTGTGCGAGAATACGAAAAGGGACGTTGAAGACCCATGAAAAGCTATACTGCATTGGAGAAATATACCAACAGAGGGCATGGATAGAAGCCCAGCACAGCACTTGATGTCAAGAAGACCGAAGGCATCTCTGCCAGAAAAACTTTGTAACAGAAAAACTCCAAAACAAGAAGCAATGCTTTAGGCCAAGATAAAATGCATCTGCAAGATATTTGCCTGAGCTGAGTAAGGGACACTAATCCACATGAAACCATTGCTGGGCAATCATACAAATCATTGAAGGTCAGGTACTTGTTTGGAGAAGATCAGGCCATGCTCAGATCTAGTGGACGCTGAAGGAACTCATGTGTTTTTTCTGTTTTGTTTTTTTGCCGCAGTCGTGTGGACCTGTGAGTGGCTGGGCGGTCAGCTTCACAACAGCATATACAGAGCTTGTCTGAAGAGTGAAATAATCTATCCTGTTCCCGATCATTCCCAAGCAAGGAGAATAAAGGTACTGCAAAGAATGGCAGTGATGAGAATCCTGAACCAGTGGGTACACTTCTCAAAAATTTGATACCTGCCATGTTGGATAATATTCCACCAATGCTAGATAAGGATCAGCAGCTGCATGCACAGAAGAGCCCTGCTGCACTTGCTTTCAAAGCCATCTCAGCGACTTGATCTGTAGAACATTTTACAAAAGAAAGTTGAGCATAAACTCAAAGAAAAAAAAGGAGATGTTACAGATGTTAACTTATACTGTTGCAATAAAGTGGCTCATTGTTATATGTCACTGGTTTCCTATTTCCTTGTTATTGTCACCTTTGACCTTCTTATGTAATACATCATAGTTCCTGTGCTCTACTTATGTCAAGGTATCTTTAATTCTATCTCTAAAACAACAGTCTAACAGTCCCTTCAAATATTATTTATAATGTCTTCCCTGCAGCACTGGGGTTTTGGGATGTAGGCTGCAGGGCTGTTTGCGGCCGTTACCATTGCTACAGGAGCTAGAGAGGGGCACTAGCAACAGCTGCGGCAATGGTCCCTCCCTGGACCATTTGCTCTCTAGGCGGCCACCTTGTTCTCCTAACGGTCACGCTGGCCCTGCTAGTGATATCTTGTTGTTCTGTCTTTGGCGCCAAGGCCTTTTACTCTTTGTGAACCACCATGGTGTCAACATTCGTGCCCAAATGGCAGTATATCAAATGCAAATAAATAAATACAGCCACAAAAATTAGAAGACTGGTCTAATACTTGGCAGTTAAGATTTAATGCAAAGAAGTGCAGACTGAGGCACTCGGGATGCAGAAATCCAAAGGAACAATATGTGATGAGGCGAGCAGCTGGTGGGCACAGACCAGGAGAAGGATCTTTAGGCTGCATACGGAGAGGCATAACTCACAGAAGGAAGGAGCATTGATGCCCCTTTACAAGTCATTGTTGATGTCTCACTTGGAATATTATGTTCAGATTTGGAGACCGCACCTTATTTAGGATATAAAAAGACTTGAAACAGTTCAGAGAAAAGTGAGCAAAATTATATGGGGCTGCACCAGAAGATGTATGAGGAAAGATTTAAAGACCTAAATAGGTCTACCCTGGAGGAGGAGAGAGAGAGAGAGAGAGAGAGGTGAGGTATGATCGAGATGTTGACCTACTTAAAGTTCAAAGTCGGAGAAGCTGTAAAACTAGAGAACATCAAATGAAGCTGCAAGGAGGTAAACTCAAAAGCAATATCAGGAAATACTTTTTCACAGAAAGGGTGGCGGATGCCTGTAATGTCCTCCCTGTGGAAGTGGTGGGGGCAAAAACAGTGATGGAATTTAAAAAGCTTGGGACAGATATAGATGACCCCTTTATAGCAAGAGGAATCAAAGCAAGCAGACTTAAGTAATTTTTAAACTTCAAAAATAAGGGGGGGGGGGGAGAGAGTAACCTGCAAACCCTGAACAAAGGCACAGAAGGAGTAACCTGTACTGAGTGGTAGGTACAACCATCACTGCCTCAATGGGCAGACTAGATGGACCATGTAGGTCTTTATCTGCCATCGTTTTCTGTGTTACTATGTTCCCTGATTAATTATTTAGCTAACCATTCTCCATTTCACTCACTCCAGGGCTCCTTCTCTGGGATACTCCTTGAGAGCACCTCTCTCCCAACATCGGCTATGTAAGTTTCTCTCAGATAGCCATCTCCAAACCCTATTGGTCTCCTTCTTAGTCCATGGATCCAAGTCAGCACCACAAACTCTCTTGTGGCACTCCTCCTCCTCTGCTCTGGCAACAGATACAGGGCAGTTACCTAGGTTCCTTTTGCCTTTACCTCTTTGGCATAGAGAGCACTACCTTCACAGGAGCTGCTGCTCTCTTCCCCCATCAGAGCCCTGGCTGCTTCTTGGGAGGCAGAATTCAGGGTACCAGCTTCTCTCCTCCTCCTCCTCCTTCCCCTCCTGTGTGCACTCTCATGTTTCAACTTCTCTTGAGATCTGGACAAATATCTTCAGACCAGGTCTACACTCTGTTCTACTCTCTATAAGGAACCTCCTTTTATTTTGCTCCAACACCAGGATGATATGCCATGGGTGGCAGAAAAGAAGCAAAAGACAATTTCCCTTCAAAATACTGACTTTAAATAACCTGAGCCCACCTAACTCCTACCCTGGGCACATTGCAGTTTTGCGTACCCAACTAGAAAAATCCTAGGTGTTTATCCCTCTCTGATTACAGGGGAGAACAATCCTGAATAAGCACAAAAAGGTACTCCCAACTTTCGGTATAAGGGACTTAGTGATACCTGGGTCACATGAGCTTATAGGAAAAGATGTTTAGCACATCCAGCTTTGGCAAGAATAAGGGGGTCATTTTAGAAGCCTTATTCGTGATTTGGACGTCTGGAAATGTGCATTGGGATATCTGAATCACAGAGATGTCCCTGGAGACATTTTAAAAGCCGGGCCAAGAAATGTCCCTGACGCATGCATGCCTGGATACAGCGGTGGGCATTGCAGAGGCATATCAGGGTGATCTGCTGAGCTTGGGCATATGTACCAGAATTCAGAACCGTCCTACACGTCTCTACCTCCATCCACATCTAAAACCTGCTCCAGGGGACAACTAGCCATTGGAAAAGTGCCTGTTTTATCGTCCCTAGTACAATTCACAGTCAAAAGGATCATTGCTAGGTAAACATCTGCCCTTGCAGAATGGCCAGCTGGGACGCATCCTCAGACAAGCATACCATCCTGGGGATATCTATGTTGATGCCCCCATCGGAGACTATGTAGGGTATATACAGTGGTCTGAAATCATTCCCAGACTTGCATGTGTCTGCCTTATGTCAAGGATGTTTTGGCCTGGACATCCCAGAGTGTACCTAGATATCTTTTCTAAATGTACCTTCATCAATCTCATACAATATAAAAAAAGTAATTATAATACAACTGCATTATAGTATAGACTGAGAAAGAGCAGTAAACTAACATTAGCTCTTTTGCAACAGTGGAAAGCATTTATTTCAATATTGTGAAATAAGTAGTATTTTTTTAATGAAATACAGCCATTATATTTTGTTTTTTATGATTTAAACAGTTATTTGTGGTTATGTACTGCATACGGTCTTTTATCATGCATACCTGATTTTAATGAAAGAGATTTCACTTTTACAAGTTTATTCATGAAAAGTTATTTGTAATACGGAAAATAAATGTCTTCTGTTTTATAGCGGAGAAAACTGGCATGCTTAAAGTGCAGCCTTTGCCTTTGTGTTGTTTTTTGAGTCTAAAAACAAGAGGGCGCACAGAGGATTTAAGATGATATTTAAAGGTGAGATGTGAGTAGAGAAATATCAGCCCTCAAAATAACAGCAATGTGTCTTAACCCACCAACATAACAACATAATGTACTAATTCCTCTACAGCACCCAGCGATGCCCACCCACACTCTTCTACATCATTCTTTACTTTCTCTTGGCTGTTTTTATTTTTCATTTATAGTCTAATAAATGATGCTAAATTAACAGAGGAAATCCACAGAGCAGATACAGTAATAGGTGGAACAAGATCAGTCTTTCCCTGCTAAACTATTATTAGAGAGGACCAGGAAAATCCATTGCTTACCCCAGGATAAGCAATGTGGAATCTTTCTACCTTTTGGGAACCGGACAGGTACTTGTGACCTGGATTTGCCACTGTTGGAAACAGGATACTGAGCTTGATGGACCTTTGTCTGTCCCAGTATGGCATCTCTTATGTTCTTATGCTGATGTCTTCTAGTGGCAAGTGTTGGTTGGGGATTTGTTTTGGCATGGTAATTCCTCCTTTCTTGCACTTCTCAGTTTAGAACCAGTGCTGGGATTCTGGCATCATGTCTTCACTCATGACTATCTGAGATGCTTTCCCTGTTTTTAATCAATCTTCTCACTGGTCATAGTCTGGTATCAGTAGTTAACATTCCTGAGATGGCATTAAGTGCACTGTGTTAAGGGCAGCAAGTGTGGTTGGCACAGGCTGCTACTGCCCATCCTAACCGCAACTTGCTGTCAATGCCTACATTACACCACAACCCATTGTGTGCTGCCCAGATAGCGCAGGGGAACATGCTATTTTTTTTGTGTGGCACTGTTCCCATGGTACCAGGTAGCACACTTCAGTAAACATGCTCCTTAATGCTCATTATTTACCACACAATCCAGTTTATGTGATGAGCCTTTCAGTAAAAAAATGCATGCTAATGATCTTAGCGCATACTGTGAGTAATGACCTCCAAAGTAACCTATCTGAGAACTGCCAGTGAAGTTGCAGGATTTCCACTCGTTTCTCTTAGTTCTTGCTTATTGCTCTACTAAGCCACCCTAGTAGATTAGAACCAATGATCCGAGCATGTACCCAGTAGAAAATTAGTTCAGTCACCAACTTGTGTTCTGGAATTACCAAGATACAATACGATGTAAACTTGTGTGCTGCTCAAAAGCTATAACAATAATAGCAAAATGTATTTATGGGATTAACTCTGTGAAATAGGGATGTGCATTCGTGGGTATGTATTCAGTTTATTGAATAATACACATGCACAATTGACTTGCATGTTTAAAAAAAGTTCTAGTGCACACACAATGTATACCTGATTAATGAATATGTGAAATGAACATGCCTTAAAATCTGGAAAGATTCATTTTAAATAAGGATGAATAAAACGTTTGTTTGGCCATGCACGCCCCTAGTTGAAATCTAGAAGAAGCAAGCATCAATAAGATCAGAGGATAGAAATGGAAACTCTTTGGGTCAAGGGCTTTCATGACCTCTTGCTCCTTTTCTTTCTTTTTAGTTTTCTGAGTTTTACTTAGGGGTATGTTTACTAAAACCCCGGTAATGTGCGGGCCGCGCTAGTGTGTGGGTGCCATATAAGGAGTGGGCGTGTCTGGCTGAAAAAAGCAAAACCGGGATTATTCATGCGCTAATGTGCGTGGCGCCCATGTGCACCCTGCACATTAGGGCATGAGAAAGCTGCGCGGGAGGCATAAGTGGCACGCTGATGTGCAAGCAGATGAGCAGAGCCACAGTGCAATGGTTAAGACACTGACCAATGGTGCAGGGATCATGGGTTCAATCCCCCACTGTGCCCAATGAGTAAGGCTGGCTGAGGCATTACCTATTATGGGGAAGTTTGCTTTAGGAGGCATTTTATTTTTTATTTTAATTACTACTACTAGCAAACACACTCTCAAAGCGTGTTAACATAAGGCGCCCCATAAGGCACATTTTAAAGTGCACTGTCCGCCAAGGCACCATAGAATGTTGCTTATAGGGCGCTTTATAGGGTGCCGTATGAGGTACCGCAAGGTCACAGCAATGTTTTTGATAGCAGCACTGTGCAGTTTAAGGAATGAAAAGCATAAGTAGGTGCGCTGACATGCAAGGAGGAGCAGCAGTGTAGCACAATGGGTAAGGCACTGACTGCTGATACAGGGGTCATGAGTTTGCTCCCCAGTGTGCCTAATACATAAGGCTGGCTGTGGCATCAGCTTTGCAATGTACATATTTCTTCCTGCAGCACTTTAGTTGTATTTTATTAATTGCTGCCAGCAAACAGGCCCTCACGTGCTGTAATTGAAGTTGCCGCATAAGGCACCCTATAAGGCACTCCATATGGCACATTATAAAGTGCACTGTCCGCCACGGCACCCTAAAATGTCCCCTATAGGGCACCCTATAAGTTGCTCCACAGGATAACGTATAGTGCACCTTATATGGACGGTAACCATAAGGTAACCTATTGTGCGCCCTATAAAGCACCCTCTGAGGCACCTTATGGGTACAGTACGATGAGGGTGTTTTTGCTGGCAGCAATAATGTACATTAAAAAGAGATAATGCTTTGGGCAGCCCCATCAAATAACCCCACTGTAGGTTTGAATCCATGACCTCTGGCTCTACAGACAGTGAAGTAACCATTGTGCTACAGCTCTATAGCTGCTAGCAAGCCCCTGGCTGGCTGCAGAGGGAGTGCACGTCACCACACAGACAGTCTGCTGTGGTCACCAGGATAGGGTTAGCCCACCCGTACCCATGATGCACTGCACATGCAAATCAGCTGTCCACAGATAAACACAAGATGGGGTATGCACCCCCGCAGCACCTCGGCCTGGTAGGGGGAACTGACCATGTGTTTTACTGGCACAGAGTAGCTACACACCGTCACATTGTGCGGGTACTGTGCTCACCCTGAGGGTGCAGTGAGGCACCCAGCACCAGGTCCACAGCACCTTCCATGGCTGAAAGAGGCCATGCTGGAGGTCCAAAGCAGTGTTAATGTGTGAGATAGGTAGTTTTCTGCAGAGACACCTTGGATATTTCTGTCTATCTCAGTCAGGTGTAGCCCCCCATGGACCCCCAGGAGGATCATGCATCACCACCCTCCTCCTCCAGGGCTAAGGGTGGCAAACAGCGTCTCCCATCAACAGATCCACATTCTACCTCCCTGCAATTGTGGCAGTAGAGGGGACCATCAACCCCAGTCCTGCTGTGGAACAGACACCCTACAGGGCAGTCAATGCAGCTCTGTACACATCCATAACACAATAGCAGACAGACATTAGGCCTAGATATGCTAAGCTGCACCCCACCACTATCTGATATTCTCCTGCAGCAAGCCTTCAGCCACTGTACCCTGCAAGCAACTCCATCAAGACACATACCAGCTGCAAACAGTCTGCTAGCTAGTCCATAGTGCACATTCCTGGTAGAAATGCATGCACCCAGAACTGAGATGTCAGCATAAACAACAAGCAGATAAATCAGTGACTGGGCCCCAAAAGAAAACCCATAAATGTCACATGAAAAAAATACTATATAGCATTATGGGGGTGCCTAGCCATGCTGTCGTCACTGCACAGTCAGGGTGAGAGTGATCTCCCAGCAGGACATACTGAGGTCACCCTGTCTGTGTAGGTGGTGTCCGGGCACTAAAATGTCCCAGCTAGTGCCCTATGCCCTGTGCAGATGCATCCTGGCCAGGTCACCCTCTCCGGGCTATACCCATGGTACCTTGCTCATTATGCACATTGGCAGGCCAATACTGGCAACAGTGCTGGCAGTGTGGGCTGTGGAAGGTGTTTTCAGCCACCACACACTGTATAGACAGACACACACTCCCACACCTATGCCAGTGTAACCAGAGGGTTAAAAAGATGCAGCTTGTTAGAGCAATGTGCTATTTACTTCTTTAGTTTGTGATAGGAACCTTTTGATTGGTGGAGATAGAGAAAGATTCTGATTGGCTGCAAGGGTTTCAGCAGGCCAAGGAAGAAGCCGGGACCTAGATTTTAGCTCAGCAAGGAAAGAGTTCCAGGGGTTTAGATAGCAAACAACCCAAACATTTGTGAGACCCAGCGAGATTTAGAGCTCCTGTAAGCTTAGGAAAAGGGTCTGCTTCATGTAAGAGGGGTCTAAAAACATTGATTCTGGGGTTAAAATTGGGAAATTTTATTGTTAAAGGATTTAATTTAGCAGGGTTAGATAATGAAGGGGTTTAAAATTATTAGAAGGGTTTAAATTTGGGTTTTAATTAAATTGGGGGTTTTAAATAAAAGAAGTAAGTGGGTTTTAAGTTTTAGAAAATACATTTTGTAAGAGTAAATGAACTTTGTGTTATGGAGGGCTAACAACATTGATTAGTGAGTTACATTCGACGTGAAGCATACCTCAAAGCACAATCTAATTTTTGAAATAGCTTAGGACAGGTTTGGAAAATTACTTTGTTTTATATTTATGAGAAATCTGCAGTACATTTGTCTTTGTCTCAATTTAAATTTTAAAATCACTGTAAGGAAGCTATTGAGACCCTGATTAAGGAAATGATAGTGTTTTGGTGTTAATAAAATATATTAATATAGTTTAGAGTAGAAATAGGGAATCCTCATAGAAAATAATACAAAAACAGTAGTTTAAAATGGAGATCCAGGGGACATTCCAGTGGTAAACAATTTGTAGAATCCCCAGAACACAGCATATGATAGGTTGGAGCCGGTCTTCTGTACTGAATAGAATCCTGGTCTCCTAGGAAACCATAAGTTTTCTGTTGAACAGACATCAGGGAGCCTTGCTTGGAGGAAGGTGCTGTTTTATTACTTGTCCAGTGAAAGGCTGAGATAAGTAGAATAGGAGCACTAGTACAGACATGAGAGAGCCTTGCTTGGAGGAAGGTGCTGTTTTATTACTTGTCCAGTGAAAGGCTGAGATAAGTAGAATAGGAGCACTAGTACAGACATCAGAGAGCCCTGCTTGGAGGAAGGTGCTGTTTTATTACTTGTCCAGTGAAAGGCTGAGATAAGTAGAATAGGAGCACTAGTACAGACATGAGAGAGCCTTGCTTGGAGGAAGGTGCTGTTTTATTACTTGTCCAGTGAAAGGCTGAGATAAGTAGAATAGGAGCACTAGTACAGACATCAGAGAGCCCTGCTTGGAGGAAGGTGCTGTTTTATTACTTGTCCAGTGAAAGGCTGAGATAAGTAGAATAGGAGCACTAGTACAGACATGAGAGAGCCTTGCTTGGAGGAAGGTGCTGTTTTATTACTTGTCCAGTGAAAGGCTGAGATAAGTAGAAAAGTGGAGCACTGGTATAATATTGTTCTCCAGAAAGAAATTTAAAGATAAGTTGTAGGTTTAAGCCACCTTGTTAGGATGCAGATTAAGTGAATCTGGCTAATTATTTTAAAAAAAGAAGTTTTGCTCTGTAGTCTTTCTGAATGCAATTGCAGATTGATGCAAGGAAACTTACTGAAGCAGATGAGTATTTGCCTAAAGTTGAGATACTCTTAACTGGTTCTGTATAAGTAAAACCAGCCGAGCAGAGCAGAGAATTCTGAAGTGATGTTGTTTAAATGTTGTTGCTTGTCTTGTAAAGTCTTGTAACATAATTCTTGTAAGTGAGAAAGCTTAATGCTGACCCTGATTCTGACCTGATAAAGTGCTTATAAGAGAAGTGCTTATAAGAGAAGTGCTAAAGAAAGGTATGAGACCAGCACTGAACCAAGCTGTTTTAGTGTGTCCAGATAAATGCAAATAGACAAGAGACAAAGCAAAAGAAGAATTAGCAGGGAAACAAAATTATCTTTTGTTTTACTTGTAGTTAGAACCCACAAGTTCACCAATGTACACCGGGATAGATAGGGTTTTCCTTACTTTAATTTCTTAAAGTCAGGTGAGGGAGAAGACCTAGGAACTTCTCTACAAGGGCCCCAACTCCGGACAAAGAAGAAGAAGCGCTGAACACGCCGACCTCAACTCTCACCAACCAGGAAGAAAAGGATTCAGCTAAGTAAAGACTGTTGTGGTGGACTTTGTATTCTCATGCTAGAGTATAGAAACAGTTTATAGGAAATGTTTTGTTTATAAAAGTTTTAATGTTGAATAAATGCATTTTCCCTTACTTCACAACCGACTTGAGTGCCTTAAGTAACACAAATTTGTATGTCAATGTGTCAGAACCGTACAAACCCCGACTTTTATGCGCCCTGCTGTGAATACTAGGGGGGATGTGTGGTCCGGCTCTTGGGGAATAACAACCGGCCCGCTACCGTGATCGGCAGCCGACGCCCCGGTCGGCCGCCGCCAGCAGAGCCCCGGGCCAGCGGCGGAACCCCGAGGGGATCACACCAGCATTGTGCTACTATAGAGGAGTTTAGCAGCCCTGCCCACCACACCAGTCCTGGGCACAGTACAGGCATGGATATGCTACGCAATACTGTTGGGGGTCACTCCCCAGGGTGGTAAACACTGTCAGAGACCAGACCTGAAGCACACACCGCAGACATCAGAAAGATTGTTATGATGGAGCTCAATGAGCAAACTGTGCTTAACGTAGGACTGCCAGTAATCATAGGAAACGTTTGATAGGTGTGTACCGTATACCCAGGTGTAGGGTGGCATTGCTAAGGTATGCAAGTGCTAGTATTGGGAGATGCACGCAGGGCCCAATGTCCTGCCTCTCCAGGAGGCATTAGCCAATGGGGCCTGTTGGTGTGGGTGTGGGTGTGTCTGCCCCTGTTGGCTGCTGCTTTACGGCAGAGGTTCCCAACTCCAGTCCTGGTGTGCCAAACACTGTTCGGGTTTTCATGCTGTCCCTCATGAATATGCATGAGATACATCTGCATACCATAGGGGTGGTGCATAGATATGCATCACAGGCATCTTTATTAGAGGCATCATGAAATCAGAATGGTGTTTGGCCCTCCAGGACTGCATTTGGGAGACTCTGCTCTAGGTAATGCCTCTGTTTATGGTGTCTGTGCTCGGTGGGGTAAAATATAGGCGTATTAACCATGCGTATGTTCTCTGCAATAAAGGTTTGTCCTTACTTTCACGGTTTAGTTGTGGGAAAAATATGTGGACTGGATTGGAAGTAGCCCCAGCTGGGCTTTGTACCTGTGACCTTTTCTTCTTGCACACACTGTCTGTGTGCACTGCACCCCCATGTTGCCACAGATATGCTGCATTCCCTGGGGAGTCCATGACTGTACATCTGACAGGGCCTGTTTGTTGCAGTGCACGGCACCCACCTGGACAGGGCTAGGCCATGGTCTGCTGTGGGCACCAGCCGCTGCCACCTCCATCATCAGTACCACTCCATCCTTAGATTGGAGACAGCATAAACCCTGATGGATTTGTGGCCCGCCAGGACTGCATTTGGGGGATTCTGCCGTAGGTAATGCACATTTCTATGGTGTTTGTGCTGTGTAGGGTAAAATAGAGATTTTTGACCCATGAGTATGTTCTCAGCAATAATTGTTCAGTCTTTACTACCATGTTTTCTTCATGGGTAAAATAAGGAGACTGGGTTGGTAGGAGCCCCAGCTGGGTTTTGAACCTGTGACCTTCTGGTCCTAAAGGCACTGGCTGTGTCCGCTGCACCACCATCTTAGAACAAAAGCAGTCCGTTCCCTGGGGAGTCCATGGCTGTTTGTCAGACAGGGCCTGTCTGTTGGAGTGCACTGCACCCATGTGAAGGGGGCTAGGCCACCGTCTGCTGTGGGCAGCAGCCACTGCCCCCTCCACCAACGGTACCCCTCCGCCACCATGCTGACATGGCCTTATATTGGTGATAGCATCACAGCTGAATGATATGTGGCCCTCCAGGACTGCATTGAGGGGACTGTGGTCTAGGTAATGCGCATGTTTCTGGTGTCTGTGCTCTGTAGGGTAAAATAGAGGTGTTTGGACCATGCTTATGTTATCTGCAAAAAAGGTTGGTCTTTACTATCATGGTTTAGTGGTGGGTAAAATATGGGGATTGGGTTTGCAGGAGCCCCAGCTGGGACTTGAACTGCTCATCTTTGGCTCCTGAACACACTGTCTGTGTTCACTGCACCACACTGTAGCCACAGAAACAGTGCAGTCCCTGGCGATAGGAAACCTGGCCAGAGGAGTCATAAACCCTGCTCTGCACAATTTCACTGTGGGATCATTCACCTTGTATGGGGACGGAGCGTAGACCCTTCTAAAATTCATATTTCTTTTTTGGGGCTTTCTTGGGAGTGATTTTTGATGTTTTTCATGACTATCACTGTTGCCCAGCTGGTTTATAATTTTTTAGAATTTTGTTGTGGTCATTTTCAATTTTTATTTGCTATTTTGTTCTGTGCACATGTATCACACTGCTCACGTTTTGTAGGTTTCCCTGGTTTTGCTGTACATTGCTGACATAAATGGTTTCTCTTCCCTTTAAATCGGCTCTACCGCAAGGTTTTCACTCGCGATATTTTTTTAATCGAATTTAAGCCCCGCTCCTCTGCAGGGAGCCTCTCCCCTCCCACTCTCCACCCATTGACCCTGTCTCTCCGCCCCTGGGGAGCCTTCCTCCGCCCTCCGGGAGCCTTTCCACGCCTCTATCGCTCATTTGCGCGACGCGCACATGAGCGGGCCCGTTAGTGCGGCGCGCACGTGTGCGGGGCACAAAAACGCATCATTAGCGTGCGCTAAGGTACCTTAGCGCACGCTCAAGTGCGCCCAGCACAGTAGTGCGATTTAGTAAACATATTCCTTAGTAAAGCTCTTTTTTTTTTTTTTGCAATTTAGTCTTGTATTCGGAATCTTACAAAGAAGCATTCACCCTGCCAGCAACTCACATGTGAAAGAGAGTGGTGGTTTCGGTATAGTAGAGGTACCAGTGGGAAGAACGGTTGTTTTCTCCTCTGGAGAATAGAAAGGGATGGATGGATGGCACAACTTTTTCAGCCCCAAGCTTTCTTGCCCATAGGCTTATTTAATTAAGGCAAATCTATTTTATGGTCATATTTTTCTGTGATAATGAGCCAGTTAAAGATGCTCATGGGAAAGAACAATTTCATTGAGGGTGTTTTATACATTTCTGTATAAACGTTTGCTACGAGTTACCTACCATTGCTACAGAGTGCCAGTGGTGGAAAGTGTCCCCACTTCCCCCAAATAAAAATGACTTGCGCTACCTCTTTATCCAAATTTTGAAGCCCCCACCATCTGGCACTGGGTAGTCAACAGGGGGTGTCAGGAGCATGTCCTGAAGCTATCGATCATCCTTCTCCATCTGTCAGCTTTGACAGTGTCTTCAAACACAGAAGATCTCTAAAGGAAAAAAAGGGTCTACAGTAGTTGATATGGAACGGCAGACTAGATAGGCCATACGGTCCTTTTCTGCTGTCATGTTTCTATGGCTCAACACTCATACATGTATGTGGGACAAAAGAGCATTCGAGATGTGCTGACATGATTTTGAAAGACAGTGCTTGCAGGGCAAAAGTGGATGGAGATTTCTCCTGCCCCCATTAAGACCCTCTGGATTTTGGGGTAACCCTGGAGATAGTCCAGGGGTTGGAGGTATGCTTTCAATATTTGGTAAAGGGGCAAAGCTTGGAATATAAGTGTGGAGCTAACCTACAGATAATTTTTTTTAAAAATGTATGGCCTATGTGGTGGGGTGGGAGGAGATTGGAGGCTGCTCTGTGAATTACTAGGACATTTTTTACAGTGAATAGGAAGACCTATAGAGCCTTACAAACCTTTTAAGTCAGTGCCCTGTGAGCATCACCAGGCACCATACTCTGGTGAAATTCCTGGGCGAGATATTAGCTGTATGTCCCCCATAATGGGCACTATGGACATCCTGCCTGACCCCATACATGGTCCCCTGCATCTCCAGATGCCATATTCACACCCTATCACCTACAATCTGATTACAAACAACGTTTGCCACATTTAGCAAAAATAACTCATTTTTCGTAAAACAATTCAGCACTGGGTGTACAAATGTAAAAATTTTAATTCAGCACCAAAAGAGTTAAAAACATAACAAATATGGAGCGTGCCAATTTAAAATACATGCAAAAGACAAGATTCATCTATTCTGAATATAACTAAAGGGTAGTTACTAACATGCATTAAGGAATAATACACAATTTCTTTCTCTTAATGGGCAGTAAAGTGCAGTAGAGAGTGTGGGGCTACTACGCTGGAGCCCCACGGCTGTGGTAAACACAAGGAGTGTGGCCATGAAATGCTACTACTGCTGCACTTGGCCATATCACCAGCACGGTAGTAGTGAAGACATGGCCCAGCGCATGCTCACACCATGTGCATTCTCCACAGATGTCAGAAAATAGAATGCTGCAAGCGTGATATTGGGGTGTCTGTGGGCACTGGATTCACTGTGGACATTAGAACTGTGTCCCTAGAACCCATACAGGAAGGTAGCAACTGGCCAGTCCAGAGCAGAGTGATCACCAGGAGCGAGCTGAACAGGAAACCCAACTCAGAGCATAGTGGCTAAGTACAATAGGGAGGGGGCATGCAAATCAGACATCATGCCAAGCTACTGCAACCAAATTATCTGCCCAAAAAAACACTGGGTCATCACCACGTTTCAGTTTCAGTTTCTCTGGTCGTAGTTGCAGAGGTATGTTCTTTCTGTTTATTCTTACAGTGCCACATGCATCAATGCCTTTGTTCTGTAACTGTATGAACAGGTCTGGTGACGTGTAAAAATTGTCCATATAAACAACATGTCCATCATAACCGGGTAAGGCGGACCAGTCCGCCACTTCCACCTGGCAGCCCCCTTTCCCCCCCCCCCCCTCAATACTCAACCACAAATAAATATACAAGACTTATTTGGGAATTCAACTGGTCGCAGCTTTATTGACCCATTAACAACATTAACAATAACCATTCAACAATTCCAACATTAATTTGCCCCCCCCACCCCCAGCAGAGCGAACTCTCACCAGCCATGTGGGTAGCAAAGTGATGCCGCTGCCGCCGTGTCCAGGCCCCGGCAAATTGCCTAGCCTCCCTCTTCCGACTTCGCCATATTATTAGCAAAAGCCTGAGGGACTGTCCGGGTCGGGGGTACCCCACCCCCGCCCTACTGCTTAGCTCCGGCTCCGGACCCCGGAAACCTCCGGGAACCCCCCACCCCCCCCCCCAGCTGCAACACCCCCAAAGATGCCCCGACTGACACTCATGCCCGAAAATAATGGGAAGGTGGGAGGGACGTCCGACCCCTCCGGCTGCCGCAAGGGAAAAGCCGGAGGAGCCGCGAGGCCCCCACCACTTCCCCCACTCCCGCCTGCCTCACGCACCTCTCATTGGCTCCCGCACCTTTCAGTGCACCCGGGAGCCAATGAGAGCCCCGCGCCCGGCCGGCCCGCCCCCACGAACCACGTAGGAGCCCGAAGCGGCGCGCGACCGGCCGCCCCCCCCGGTTAACGCCGGCCGCGCGCACGCTGGGGGGCCTGCGGCCTTGCCATAACCGGGTAAGGCGGACCGGTCCACCACTTCCACCTGGCAGCCCCCTTTCCCCCCCCCTCAATACTCAACCACAAATAAATATACAAGACTTATTTGGGAATTCAACTGGTCGCAGCTTTATTGACCCATTAACAACATTAACAATAACCATTCAACAATTCCAACATTAACTTGCCCCCCCACCCCCAGCAGAGCGAACTCTCACCAGCCATGTGGGTAGCAAAGTGACGCCGCTTCCGCCGTGTCCAGGCCCCGGCAAATTGCCTAGCCTCCCTCTTCCGACTTCGCCATATTATTAGCAAAAGCCTGAGGGACTGTCCGGGTCGGGGGTACCCCACCCCCGCCCTACTGCTTAGCTCCGGCTCCGGACCCCGGAAACCTCCGGGATCCCGCAACCGGCTCAGGCCCAGCCCGACCTGAGCCGCCCCCCCCGGCCAAGCTGTGACCAGTGCCCCTGTTCTTTAGCATATCTTCCAAGGCCTCCTGCCAATCATTAAGGAGCAAATCCATCCCCACCAGAGACAGATGTACCCCATCCTCCCTATATAAACCAGCACATTCCACATCAACCCAGGAATGCAATATTTGACACCCCCCCCCCCCGCTCCCCCACCCCTCTGCCGATTTGACGATTAATCTTCGTCAATCCTCGCGACCATCGCCGCTGAGCCTTGCACGCTGGCCTTGGAATGATATCCGACCAGAGCAGAAATACCCCGTTGAACAGTAACAGTATCGCTCCCAAGTCCTTAATGACCGTTCGGATTAACTGTCAGCAGGTCCAAGACGCCAGGTCGTTGCCACTGAGATGTATCAACAAGGCATCCGGTGTCCCTCTCAGCCGAGCGTGGTGCCGCAGCAAAGGCAAGAGCTGCATCCATCTGAGTCCGCGCTCGCCCAGCCATGATATGGTCACCCCGCATGCTTCCAATCCCATATTCCGCCCGACCGGGCGCATGGCTGCTCGACGACTGGCCCAATACACAAACGAGTGGCCAAGCACCCAACAGTGACAAGCTTCTGGCAAAACTTCTGTAAAACAAAAAGATCCATAGTTACCCAACACCCCCCGCCCTTACAAGCGCACATATCTGCAACACGCCCCAGACGTCCATCTACCTATGCGCCGAATAGCCTCCTTGGGCAACCCCAATGCCGCAGCGCTCGTCGCCACCCCAATACAAAAAGAGTGTGGCGCGAACAACCCCGCATCCTCTCCGAGCCACCGCAAAGCTAGCTTCAGTACCGCCGTAAACTGGAACCGTGTAAGCACTCTGCTGTCTGCATGGATGAATAAATCCCCCCCCCCCAGGCCGCAGCTGCAAATATGCCTTCAGCAGCTCCACTGGGCAAATGGCTGCCCCCGCAATAGCTCTCAACCGCACCCACATGCCGCGCCCAAGCTGGTCCATCTTGGAAAGCGCTAAATAAAGCCCGACCCCGTGCGCCGCCCACTTCACATGGTGCACCTGCAGGCCGCCCACTCCGGCTGCCCCCCGCGACTCCGCGATCAATTCCCCCACACAGAACGCACCAAAAAAGGCCACGGAAAATACAGCCCGAAAAATGACGCCCTCGAAAGCAGATGAAGCCACCTGCGGTAAAGCCGTACACAAACGTTGTAGCAGATCATAAGTAATGGGCCGTCGGCCATCCCTCGGCGATGGACAGGCCCACTCCCATCCCTGTAGAAGTCTACGCATTAGGAAACCCCCACCGACAGCCCCCCATCCTGCCGCCTTGGCAAAGAAAGCAAACCCTGCCAGATTCCTACTCACCGTGGCTCGAGAAAATCCAGCAGCCTTCGCTGCCGACACATACAAACCAGTAAGCTGATCAGGTGGCGGACCCCCCCTGCCATCTGTGCTCCTCCAGGAAATCCACCACGCTGTCGCAGCCCCGCCTGTAAGCCATCCACGTAGTCGCCGTCACCAACGCCTTCAAAAGTTCGGTCATCTCTGGAGGCCAATCTGCCATAAATGATCGGGGACAGACCGTCCCTCCTCTTCTGCCTCCGGCGCCAACGTACGGAACAGCTCCCACTTGAAACGGGAAAGAGCATCGGCGACTTTGTTAGAACTCCCAGGAATATGCCGAGCCCGTATCACAGTATTCAATCGCAAACAAGCTAACACAACTTGCCTCATCAAGTCGGCGACCTGCTTGCAGCGCGGTGTGTAATGATTTATGACCGATACCACCGCCTCGTTGTCACACCACCATACAATCCGCCGATTGTGAACCTTGTCTGGCCACAAAGCCAAAACGACAAGGATAGGGAATAATTCCAAAAAAGTGATGTTAGCCGTGAGACCCATTACTGTCCACGAACTGGGCCATTCTGCCGCACACCAGGAGCCCCCAAAATAAACTCCGAGGCCTAACCCACCAGCTGCATCGGTAAACAATTGCAAATCTGGACTGGCAATCTCCTTGTCCCTTAGCACCGTGATGCCATTGAAATCCCGCAGGAAATCGTCCCAAATCGCCAGGTCATCCCGGATGCTCTGTGACACCCGCAGCCGGTGATGTGGCTTGCAGACTCCAGCAGTAGCCGCTGCCAGGCGTCTCATGAACACCCGACCCATCGGAATCACCCTGCAGGCAAGGTTTAACGACTCGATCAATGACTGCATCTCTCGTAAAGTCAGCCGTTTGGAACACAAGACATTCGCCACCAAGACCCGGAGTTTCGATAACTTTCTCATTGGCAGACGCGCTACCATTTCCACGGAATCCAACTTGATTCCCAAAAAGGTGAGCCGCGTTGTTGGGCCCTCGGTTTTTTCAGTCGCCAACGGAAATCCCCACTCTCGCGCCAGCTGGACCAGACCATCAAGCAAAACCTGACACTGCTCCGTCCGGGCCGCCCCTACCATCAGAAAGTCATCCAGATAATGCACCACCTGATCCAAACCCACCCGGCCCACCAAAGCCCAATGCAGAAATGTGCTGAACCGCTCAAAGTGTGCACAAGAGATCGAACACCCCATAGGCATACACCTATCAAAGTAATAACTGCCTTCAAAACGAAATCCTAACAACGGAAAAGCCGACGGGTGTACCGGTAACAAATGAAAAGCAGCTTCAATATCCGCCTTTGCCATCCAGCAGGCCCGCCCGCAGCTTCGTACGAGATCAACCGCTGCATCGAACGATGCATACCGTACCTCACAAAGCACCTTGGGGATCAGGTCATTCACTGAAGCCCCGCTGGGATACGACAGGTTATGAATGAGCCGAAATTTGCCGGGCTCCTTTTTTGGTATTACCCCCAATGGGGACACTACCAAATCTACAAAGGGCGGCTGCTCAAAAGGACCCGCTACCCTCCCCAAAGCGATCTCCTCTGCTAACTTGTCCCGCATTACACTGGCAAAGCGCCTCACAGAAGGAGCATTCCGTACTGCGCTCACGACCACCCATCCACTCGTCGGAATCTGAAACCCCTCCCGAAAACCCCCCTCCAAAATAACCCTATCTTTTTTCCTGGGATACCTCCCCAACAATTCCCGGAACACGTTGAGCCTAACAGGAGTCGGGGCTAGACCCCGCCAGTTCTCACTATTTTGGGGGGGGGCAAGCTTGCGCCACCCAGCCCTCTCTTAACACATTTAAGGGCGGAATGCCCCCCATTACAGACTGAACACGCGTGCCAGAATTTGCAGTCCAGAAAGGGGCAGGAGGACTTGTTAAAACGCCAACACACATCCCCTGCGCCCCCCCTCCGCCAGCTTTCTGCCCCGTCGCTGACTCCCCCGCCCGAAAGGGCCGCAGCGCCCCGGCAGCTGCGACTAACCCACCCTTTGCACCAAGCGCCGGCCCTCGAGCTGATCTGACCGACATCTGCGTAAGCCATAAATTGATGTCTTGAGTACCCCACGACAGCAACCGATTCTCCTCCATCTTGTCCCGGAATTTTTCATCGTAGTTGAGCCATGCCCAACCATCGTGCAACTGAGAGGCCTCCAGGATGGAGTCCGCATAGGCCAATAACATCCCGTACTGTTCCGGATGCACCCGCCACCACACACTGGCTAACCGCAAGAAGGCACGCGTCCAGTTCGTCACATTACGCGCCACGCGGCGCACCCTCCCTGCCTTTTCATCAGCTTTCCTTTTCCTCCTACTGTCCCCGAAACGCTTACGACCTTCCAGCAATCTAAAAATGTCCACGTAACGGCGCTCCTGTATCCTCCGCCTCAATTTTCTCGGCACGCATTCCCAAAGCTCCGAGAACGCCGCCACCGTAGGCACCGGCCCCACTGCCTGATCACCCTCGCCCTTGATCTCCTCAGAGACAGATGACGGTGTCGAAGATTCCGAAGAGGTGGACGACCCCGAGCCCGACGGCTGACGCCGGCGACACGAGCGCCGCCATTTTTTCTTGGACGCTCCCCTCCCCGGACCATCACTCGATGCCGGCACCGCAGTAATCTGCCCAATAGACTCACCTGCCATACCGGCTGCCTCCGCTGATGCTGCAATGGATCCCTACCGCTCCGACGTTGCGTTCGTCATGCTCAGCGCCACCTCCGGGATTTCAGCGGGACGAGGTGTCTCTTCCGCTCTCCGCGACATTCCAGGCCACTGAGCTCCTGAGTACTGCCATCCGGGTGGTACCTGTGGAGAGAAGAAAGGAAAAGGCGCCAAGGCACCCGCCCCTGCCCATGGCTGTTGCCACACCCCCGACCAATCCGCCCTCGAAGACCCCTGCCCCCCATGCTGCCATTGCTCCAAATTAGGCGCAAAGGCCCCTCCGATAAACCCCGGCCCACCCATGTAGCCCTGCCAAGCCCCCCAATTGCTAGCGCTCACCCCTCCCGCTGCCTGGACGTCACCCCTTGAGGGACCCTCCTCCACCCCTGTACCCCCCACCAGCATGTGGGGCTGCCCTTGTCCTATTGCCTCCTTGTCCTGCCCGGCTGGAGCCGAGGCCGGACTCGGCTGTGCTGACTGCCCCCTCTCCATGGCCGTGCACATTTTGGAACGATCCCCCGAATCGCCCCTCGGCGGTGGGGAACCCCCCCTTGGCCCTGCGCCCCCCCTGGAACCTCTACTCCATGCAGCTGCATTGCCAGCAGAACCCTTGCGCCTAGATGAGCTGGGCACCGGGTCACAGCGCTGCCCTGCACTGCGCCCCCGCGCCGCCCCGCCCACATGTGCCGCCTGACCTCCAGCGGACGCCTGCCTCCCCCTCCTTTCCCCCCATGCTGCCCTGCGCCCTTGAGGCGCCACCTGCCCTGCCACCCTCCTGGCCCCATTTTTGGTCTGCCTACCCATGTCCCAAACAGCCCCCTGCCCGAGCCAACAACCAGGGTTTAAAAAGATATAGATATTTTGTATCTTCCTTTGTTTTTTGTTTTTTCTTAATATATCTTACCCCCTTCCCCGCAACTGGATGCCTGGATCACCGCGATTCCCAGTTGAAACCGCCGCTCCGCACCTCTCCCCTCGCCACGTGGCCGGGCCCAGCAGGAAAATTCCTCCAAATACGTCCGACCCCTCCGGCTGCCGCAAGGGAAAGGCCGGAGGAGCCGCGAGGCCCCCACCACATCCCCCACTCCCGCCTGCCTCACGCGCCTCTCATTGGCTCCCGCACCTTTCAGTGCACCCGGGAGCCAATGAGAGCCCCGCGCCCGGCCGGCCCGCCCCCACGAACCACGTAGGAGCCCGAAGCGGCGCGTGACCGGCCGCCCCCCCGGTTAACGCCGGCCGCGCGCATGCCGGGGGGCCCACGGCCTTGCCATTCTCGTAGCCATCAAGCAACTGCAGAACTACTTGACTGGTCAATGATCAGTCCTGCCTGGGAAAACATTTTTCCCATGTAAGTTATTATTTTCAAGCAGTATCCAGTATTGGCTTCAGCTAGAACAAAATCCTTTATACCATATTTTGTCGGCTTGTTTGGCATATATTGATAGAAAAGCAATTTCCCCTTATACTTTATCAGGTTGGTAGCAGGCGCGATACGTCGGTGATGTAATGTCGATCAGTGGCTGAACTTTGTATATGGGGTTGTATCCAGGTTCACCCCTGACAACTTGCTGGTCATTATTACAGAAATGCACAAAACTTTGAATCAAAATGTAATGGTCACGTGACATGGCATGCCCAAAGCCACCTGGAGAAATGTCACGCGTGGAACAGTGCTCTTTGTAATTGAAATGCCAGTTCATACCCATCTCTATTTGCAGAGCAACAAAGCCTTTCAATTCATCTTTTGTTGTTAATTTCCATTTCCTAAAACATGAATTTGGTGATATTTCACTCCCTTGTTCAAGAAATCGTTCAGCATATCTATTTGTCTCTTCAGCCATCAGTTCAAAGACAGTCTCTGGGAAAAATAGCTTGAAGTAGTCAACAGGTCTATAGTCAGTTGTGTCAACTAAAACACCACGTCGCCTGGAAAAGTCTGGTAACCATGACGGCTCATATATATCTATATCTGGATAGTCATCCCATGCAATAGTTGATAGCACATGTTCTACACTTTCATTTGTTTGGACAGCAGCCTCATTTTCACTTTCAGTTTCTACATCACCAGCCTCAAAATCAATGTCTGATAAGTCAGATTCTGAATCAGCAACAATATTCAACACATCCTGAACAGAAAACTTTCTTTTACTATCTCATTTTGGACGCATTCCAATGCACAATGCCATTATAAAAGTACAATTCAAAATTCCATAAATTGGACGAAGTAAACGTTCACTAGCATGCTCACCAGTGCGCATGCGCAGGGGAACTAGGCCAGATTATTACATACAGACCATAGCTGTACCAGACTACGGATAGCTATGCACAAGCCAGGCGACCTTTGTAGGCTAATAGCCATCTAACAGTCCCCTACCCCTTGATGTCGACTTTGGTCAATGTCAGCACCTGGCCCCTTGAGTCGACTTTTGTCGACGTCCGCACTAAAAGAGTTAAAATATAAGCTAGAAAAATATGAGAACTATTTTTCTCCATGGATATAGTTCAGTGGTTCCCAAACCTGTCCTGGGAGCTCCCTAGCCAGTCAGGTTTTCAGGATATCTACTATGAATATTCATGAAGGAGATTTGCATACACTGCCTCCACTGCATACAGATCTACCTCCTGCACATACATAGTGGATATCCTGAAAACCCGATTGACTGGAGAGCCCCCAGGACAGGTTTGAGAATCACTGATGTAGTTATTTCTTAGAAAAATAAAAATATGCCGAGTTTTCAGTTTTTTTGTGGAGAAGAGATAATGTGATCCAGATCACTAAAATGTCCTAGTGAATTAATGTATTTGCCCTCAGTCTTTAACGCAGTGTCTTATGCTTTGTGCTGTCCTGATGTAATGCATAATGTGGGAGTTTTATGCTGACGGCTTATTCATTTAGAAGACAAAGTAGCCAGTGCGTAGAGCGGCGGTCAAAAGAACTTCATTAAACCCCAACGCATTTCGTCTATGACAGTCTTCTTCAGAGGGTGCAAACCTCGAAACACAAACAAGTAAAAGATAGATAAATAAATAGATCAATCAATGAGTTAATATAAAAACACTAATATCTAGTGCACATAAAATAATAAAAGCAGCCAATGCAAAGAGGACAAAAAAAAAATAATAAATATATAAAGAAGCATATAAATAGGTAAAATAATCTAAGATGAACCTAAGATAAAGACTAAAGCAAAGATAACTAATACAAATACAACAAAAAAGCCCATTACGGGCAGCAGAAATATAAATGAATGGTTACTTGGGACAATGCCCAGTCTGACAAGTAAAGCTATTATATTTACTTATGAGGGATGAGGAGGACATGGATGACTAGACATGAAAATTTTAAAAGGAAAGGCTGTAATGTCCTACTTCGTATAAAGTTCTCACAGAAGAGGTACCTTCCCACATCCCCCCTCCCCACTCTCACCCACCCCACCATCCCCACCCCATCCCCCTTATTTCCCCCTCCCCTCTTTCCCCTTCTCTCTTCCCTTTCCCCTCCCTCCCTTCCTTCCCCTCTTTTTCTCCCTCTCCTTTTCTTCCTTCCCTTCCCTCCTCTTCCCCTTCTCCCTCCTCTCCCCTTCCTCTCCCTCCCCCTTTTTTTCCCTTTCCCTCTTTCTTCCCCACCCCTCTTTTCCCTCCCCCCTTCCCCTTCCTCCTTTCCCGCCTCTTCCTTCGCCCTCCCTCCTTTCCCCCTCTTTCCCCCTTTCCTTCTTTCCCTCCCTCTTCCCCTTTTCCCCTCCTCCTCCCCTCTCCCCCGGATTCCCTTCCCCTTCTAGGTTCTATTTACGACATCACTATTCTGAATACATTTTTATTGTTCCTCTCTGATTTCTATTTTTACGCTTTCAATGGCAACACTTTTTCTTTTAATTTTGTATGGTTTTTACTCCACGGCATTCCCTATAGCAATTTGCTAGCCTGCCATTTTGTATTTTTTAGTATATGCAGAACATATATTTATTGATGGCATTTTATTTATTTATATATGTATCTATTTATTTATGATTTCTCCCTTATATTGACCATTCACAACACAGATTGTTTTTTATTCAGTAATTTTTTATGACTTTATATTTTAGCTTTTTCTAGATTGTATATGTCCTTTTTATCACACAGCCTCTGCTTTGTGTTTTTTATGCGCTCCTTAAGCAGTTTTATTTCTCACAGTTTCGATTTGCTTCCACGATGGCCCTGTTTTCATCAGGCTGAGAATCCTTAGCGGCTTCAATATCGGGCAGGTATGCTTTCAGACTGTACATCGGTGCTAAACCTCCCATTCCCACCCCCACAATGGCATGCCCCTCCCCCTCTCTCTTTGAGGGTTTTCCCCAGACTGTGCACTTTTCATGGTGTGTTTTTATGGCACCCATCCATTATTTTCACTTTTTATAGCCTGGGTTAGAGCTTTCACTTTTTTGCGACCACTGCATTGCCCTAGGGACTGGGGTTCCATTGCCCATGATTTGGGTATATAATTTCTGCAGTATTTGGTACTACCTTTGCCTATTTCATGCCTTTATTTTTAAATGCCACAATGTATGTTGCAGACCCTCTGCGGATCCCTGATATGTTCTCCCTTAGTTCATTTCACTAACTTCAGCTGGTGCTTTCTTATGACGGTTCCTGCTATCTTCTCCTGGCTTTCTTTTCTCCCCTCGTGTCGCAGGACCACTATAGCCCAGTTTATTTGAACACATATTTGGAATTTGATGTGAGTATTAGTTTGACAGATTATTGTAGTCCTGACTTGTGCAGTTTTTTACATCACGCAGATAGCCACACTTGAAGTAAAGTGCACTTCGTAGCGTGACTGATTAAGGATCGTACACTATTGCACCGGATGTCTCTGATATTATCTATTTATTTGATTTCCTCTGATACACATTACACATTCCTTCTCCTCCTTTTCTCCCCCTTCCCCCCCCCCCTCTCCACCAGAATAAAAATTGTTGGTCTCTGTATGCTGCAAACCATGCATGTACTATAGATAGCAGTCAACTTGCACTAAATATGAGACTTGTACTATATGAACTGCTATCACAATTTTGATTGCTTTGACTGCTTTCTCTTTGCATATTTACCATGAACTCTGACCCCACTTTGGCGCAAATGGAGCGTCGCTATTAAAAGACTGCCATTTTCACAGCCTCTCTTTTTAGCGTTTAACCGCCCTCACACTTTTACTGGGATTTCAGGCAAGTCAATGTTATGGTCTTCGGTGAGAACTTTATACGAAGTAGGACATTACAGCCTTTCCTTTTAAATTTTTCATGTCTAATTGTCCATGTCCTCCTCATCCCTCATAAGCAAATATAATAGCTTTACTTGTCAGACCAGGCATTGTCCCAAGTAACACTTCATTCATTTGTATTTGTGCTGCCCGTAATGGGCTTTTGTATTGTATTTGTAGTAGTTATCTTTGCTTTAGTCTTTATGTTAGGTTCATCTTAGTTTATTTTACCTATTTATATGCTTCTTTATGTATTTATTAGTTTTATTTCTCCTGTTTGCATTGGCTGTTTTTATTATTTTATGTACACTAGATATTTGTATTTTTAAGTTTTTATATTGACTCATTTATTTATTTATCTTTTACTTGTTTGTGTTTCGAGGTTCACACCCTCTGAAGGAGGCTGTCATAGATGAAACACATCGAGGTTTAGTAAAGTTGTTTTGACCGCCGCGCTACGCACCAGCTCCTTTGTTTGTCTGGTATCCTGCAGGTGCGATTGCTCCTTGTTGAACTGCTTATTCATTTAGAAGGCCATAGGAGGAAAGTAGCTGAGTGCTTTTGGAGCTTTGTATCTTTTCTGCTACCCAGAAGCAAGTAGAGAGCAGCAGCCTGCAGTTTCAGGTCTTCTGGGCACTGGCCTTGAAGTATCAAACTGGTCTTGGAGTCAAGGGAAAAGAGAGATGCCTAGAGGGAAGAAGTCCCACGATTTAGGAAATGAGAATTTCTACTTTTGAAAACCTGCTGAGTAGGGTCAGCACTTCAGAGTTGGAAGGGCTGGACTATCCAGATCAGGGCCCTGCTACATAAAAAAAGCTAAATGAGAAGAACCATTGGGGTAATAATCCAGGGAGCAAAGACCAAAAGATGTGATTGGGAGAAGGTGGGAGATTGTCCAGAATTTCCCCTTGGGTTTGAGTACTGAAAAGAAGAGGAAAGTGTTGGGAGTGGAGAATTCTGTGAGACGTGTAAGCCTGTAATGAAGAAGATGAGAATTTTCTGCCATCTACAACAAAAGGAATTTGGGATTAGAATGCAGAAGAAAGAGTTACAAGAAAAAAAGTGAGAAAGAAGAGTTTCAAATAGCCTACATATTTTTATGCCTTCATCTTTTTTTTTATCCCGTGATGATAACTTTTTATTCTGCTTTTAATGAAACACTATTGTTTATACTACAGTCAAATCCTGGACTAACCCTGCCCTGATTTGGGTGAATGAGGAGTGGCCCAGGCAGCATCAGTTGTAGTCAGCGCCACCTCTTGAGGTGTGTTATCTGCAGCAGTTATCACATGACAAATTTTTATGCGGTGGCTGCTGAAAATTGGCACGCCTCCCCCCTGTGTCAATCAAGTGAAATGAAGATATCGCAGCAAAGTGCCTGTGATATCTGATCTTAACTGCGCTCACTGCTACTGCCGGTGATAATTCCCTGTTAACCCGTGGAACCATTTTTAAAAATTGGAGGTCTATCTACTAAACCATGTTATCTGGGGAACTACAGACTGGTGAGCCTGATGTCAGTACCACACAAAATCTTACAAACCTTTAGAAAGAAAAAAATGAATGAACACAGAGGTACCTTTGTCGCATTAAACCGTAACTAATATGGATTTAGCCAAGAGAGGTCTCACCAATCGGTTACATTTTTTGTTGAAGGTGTGAATAAATATGTAGACAAAGGTGAGCTGGTTGATGTGGAGGCACATTCCAATGTGTTCGTTCAGGCCCCTGTGTGTCCGATCGGAATCGGGACACCCAGAGGTAGACCCGATTCTGATCCTGTGGGGGCTAAAAGTGCCCGCGGGATCAAAATCAGGTCTAGGGCTTGAACATGCAGGCCAGATCCCCATTCCAATTGGCCTGCACACATGGCCACTTGCCCGGCTACCTCAGTCAGGCTCCTGAATGCAGCCACTGATTTTCTTCATTCCCTGCAGCTTGACCCCCAATTCCTTCGGTGGAATAAGTTGCCCATCTATGTTCACGGCCCCGGACATACAGGGCTGACCTCAGAATCGGCCCTCTATGTCCGGGGTGGCGGACCGCCCATGCCCTGCCCTCGCTCCATCTCCAGAATGCCTCCTCCCGCTTACATCTAAGCCTCCCCATAAAAATGCGTTGCTCGTATGGGGAGGCTTTTGCCGGGGCCAGCGGGGGTGGGGTGGGGATGGATGTCCCAATGGGACATCCATCCTTGCAATTTGCAGGACAGAATGACCCCCATAGTGTATCTGGATTTTCAGAAAGCATTTGACAAGGTCCCTTGTGAGAGACTCTTGGTTAAATTAAAAAGTCATGGGATATGAAACAGTGTACTATTGTGAGATAGAAAACAGAGTAGCGCTAAATGGCCAATTTTCTCAATGTAGAAAGGTGAACAGTTGAGTACCTCAGGTATCAATATTGTACATTAACATGGCTTGAAAATAATGTTTTAATATGTTTTTTTAATGTGTGGAGGAGTAGCCTAGTGGTTAGAACACTGGCTTGGTAACCAAGCAACCAGGGTTCAATTCCCACTGGCACTCCTTGTGGCCTTGGGCAAGTCACTTAACCCTCCATTGCCTCGGAAGAAAGGCCTGGCAATCTACTTCCGGTGATACTGCCAAGAAAACCCAGGAGCTTCTGGGTCGCCAGGAGTCAGGACTGACTCAAAGGCACACATTACATTACAATGATTATTTAATGTGTTTTTTTATGTTGTTTTAGCATTTGTGGCACTCGGGGCAGTTTCTCCAAATGGGTTAGTTTTGTGCATAACATGAGAATCATGAACCTCATTTCCAAGCCAGGCATGGGGAGTATGATCTCAGTCTCTCAAATTTTATTGCTAATGCTCAGCGTAGTACTTGCATCGTGCCAAAGAGAATCTTCCTCTGGAATTCATAAGATGTAACATGTATGGGTAGTTTGTCAAGATGTGCTTGGAAATTCTTTTTTATCGAGCCCTTGGCTCGCAATACAATGGGATATATTTCTATACTTTTCAGCCACATTTTCTTGGTCTCTACTGCATTTCTTGGTACTTCAGGATCTTCTCCCTCTCCACATGATTTGTGCAATATGGTTAAGAACATAAGAAATGCTATGCTAGGTTAGACCAAGGACCATGAAGCCCAGTATCATGTTTCCAACAGTGTCCAATCCAGATCACAAGTACCTGGCAGGTTCTCAAAAAGGTATACAGGTTTCACCATGCTTGTCCTGGGGTAAGCAGTGGATTTCCTTGGTCCTCTTTAATAATGGTTTATGGTTAATGTATTTATTATACTTTGGGGATCATTCCAGAACACAAATAAAGGGTTTGTACATGTGGCAGGGATGTTTATGTGCCCAAAACGTCCCTGACCGTATTCTGAAACATTGCTGACATGCACATCCATGGTGCTAGCTCGGAGATCTCAGAACGTGGGCAGGAGAGGGAGGAACGGGGCTGTGGTTGGCCGCGGAGATGTAATAAGTATATTCAGGAAAGGCCTGTGTATGTATTAAGTATTGCCTGGAAATGTCCATGCTAGTCCTGCTGAAATGTGGTATAAGGCTAGGACTTAGAAAATATTCTGCTGTGTTCTGGATGTAAAAAGACTGGAAACTGTTCAGAAGAAGGCAACCAAAATGATTTGGAGTCTGCATCAGAAGACTTATGAGAAGAGACTTGAAGATATAAATATGTACACTCTGGAGGAGAGGAGGGACAGGGGAGATATGATTCAGACCTTTAAATACTTAAGAGTATTAATGAACAAACAAACCTCTTACAAAGACAGGGAAGCTGTAAAACTAGAGGGCATAACATGAAGCTGCAAGGGGGTAAACTAAAAGGCAATGTCAGGAAATACTTTTTCACTGAAAGGGTGGTGGATGTTTGGAATGCCCTCCGATGGAAGTGGTGGGGGCAAATACAGTGACAGAATTCAAAATGGCATGGGACAGACACAGTGAATGCCTTTATAGCAACAGGATAAAATCACAATAACCTTAACTGTCTCTGCTATCTCAACAAATAGAGGTGACTGCGCAAAGCGGTGGGTACACCCCTAAACAAAGGCAGGGGGAGGGGTGACCAGCACAGAGCAGAAGGTACACCTACTCTTGCTACCTTGCCGGGCAGGCTAGATGGACCATGATGGTCTTTTTCTGCCGTCATAAACTATGGGGGTCATTCTGTCCCACAAATAGCAGGGGTCGTCCATTCCCGCTATTAGTTCCCCTGCTGGCCCCAGCAAAAGCCTCCCCATTCGAATAGCAGGTTTGTATGGGGAGGCCTAGAAGGGAGTGTTCTGGAGGCAGAGTGAGGGCGGGGCATGGGCAGGCCATGACCCCAGATGTACAGGGCCGATTCAGAGATCGTCACTGTACGTCCGGGGCCTCTAATCTGGATGGGGTATTTATTCCATCTTGAAAGTGGAATAAGTCCCTCTGGATGTAGGGGGATTGTAGCACGGGACCCGGTGATGAAGGTGAGAGGGCCCAGGGGGTTTCCCACAGCCCAACCCAGGCCTTGGAAGGCCAGATCAGAGGTCAGGCTGCGGAGAAAACATAGCTTGGTCGGTGGCTGGGAATTACGGCTCCTGAATGGAGCCACGGTGCCATGGCAACAGGATGCTATGGCACTACGGCTACATTCAGAAGCCTGGATGAGGTAGCCGGGTATGTGGCAGGGTGTGCAGGCCATAGACCAGATTCTGATCCCACAGGCAAGTCTAGCCCCTGTGGAATCGGAATCAGATCTGCCTCTGTGCACCCTGCTTCTGATCGGACGCACAGGGGCTTTATGGCCTGAATGGAATAGACCTCCATGTTACTATATTACTAGGTCCCATATAGAAGAATGGTTGTGACGAGTATATTTTGAAGTGGTGTGACTGCAGTCTCAAAAAAAGCAGTCAAGGTACAGGGAATAGAGGTGAGGGAATGTTGTAAGGTAAAGAAAATTTATAAACACCCTTACAGAAATATTAAGAAGAGCAATAGTGTTTATTCAGGATATGCACTTATGTTCTGTTTGTGCTAAAGGAGCCAGCCTATGGGCCCCTAGCAATTCCCATGTTCAGAAAAATGGGACTGCTGATGCAGGGATAGTATGGACGTGAGCAGGGAAGGGATTCCTTTTTGGTTGAGAAACAGAGATCAGATTTGAAGTCGTGATACCCATGTGATTATGTTATAACATAGCTGTGATGTATAGGTTCAGGGCATGTTTGTGGTAGAATCATGTTTTTGTGACAGAAAGTACGAGTGTGTGTGTGTTTGGTCTGAGGGGTGCATGGGGAGATCTGGTGTGCTCATCTGCAATTCAGGGGGGACATGAATGCTTGGCCCGTACCTGAACCATATGAATGGCCACAGCATCACCAGGTGCCAGTGTGATTGGGCATTCAAACATAGAGAGGATCCATGATAGCTACATGTCAAAACATATCCCTGTAAATAATAAGTGACCCTCCAAATAAGGGCACTCAGCAATGCAAACAGCACTAATGCATGCTCATAATGCACATTTTGTGGGTCATGTTGAGCATATATTTGTGCTGTTTGCCCTGCTGAATGCCCTTTTTCTCAGGGTCCCTATTATTGACAGGGATATGTTTTGACATTTAACCATAGGGATCCTATGCTGATTCCTTCTGGATTATTTTATATAGGTATTCTAATTAGATCAGATATTGTTGGCAGTGTGATAGGGCAGCCATACATTTGCTTTGCCTGGCACTAAGAGACACTACTGATTTTGTGCCAACATTCCCTGGATTGTACCATGTGGCCTACATCCCTACCAAGGCCAGGATCTATGAGAGCTGTGAGAGTGGTGATTTATCTGGAGTCCGAATACTTGGTATGATGGCACAGGGATCTCCCCTCCCACGCCCACACAGCCCTGACCAGAGGAGCAGTGCCACAAAGCTGGCTGTGGGAAGGTAGGCAGGGTTGCACCACAGGTAGTAGATGTACAGAGACCAACATATGCCACAATGGGACAGGTGCAGCTACTGTGAGACATGCCAGTACTCAAACAAACAGTCAGAAGGCACTACAAACAGTCAGAATAGGGTTGCCAACTTTTTCACTGAGAAAAACCTGACACCTGTGGCGTGCCATGCTCCACCCATTCTCCACCACTAGTTCCACCCCTGCCCCACCCCCAGCCCCACCCATGCTGCACCCCAGCCCCACCCACAAAAATTACCGAGTATAAGTGTAGGCTAACTCCCTTGGTCAGATAATAATTAAACTGGGAACCCCAAAAGCCAAACATGAAATGTACAACACTGGATAAACAAAACTATAAAGTAATTTCCTCTTGCACTAAACAAAAACGCAAAGATGTTAGCAATACCCACTTCCCAGACCAGACATATTCCAGTTAATAAATTCAAAATAAAAAGTATTTTTCTATCTTCTGTTTGGGCATTTTATTTTTCAGTTGCAAATGCTCCAGTCACATTCTTTTGGTTTCTTCGTGTCTTCTCCGAGCTATCCATTTGTCCTTTCTTCTCTTTTAGATGTTTTCCATTCTCTCTCTATATCTGCTTTAACATACTGATCGTTTCCCTTTTGCTCTTTCCCCCATTTCTTTCCTTATTCCTTTATCATCCACTCAAAATTCACCCTTCCATTCTCAATCCCTTCTTACTCTCCAAATACCTGGCCCATCGTAGACTTTTCTTCCACACAAAATATCTCTTCCCCTCTCCATTCTCATTCCCCACCCCCATTCCCCACCCCCTAGTCCTCCCCCAAAATCAGCTCCCTTATAGTTCTAGACCCACCCAGCATCCACTCCCTTCTAGTCCCATCCTCCCATGCCCCCACATCAGCCCATTTCCAGTCCTATTCTAGCCCACCACCCATTTGCAGCCCAAGCTCCCCCCATCAGCCCATTTCTAGTCCTATTCCAGCTCTTCATCAGCCCATTTCCAATCCTAGCCCCACATATGCTCTTTTCCAGTTCCATTCCAGCCCCAACTTTCCACTCCAAGCTCCTCCATCAGCCAATTTCCAATCCTAGCCCCCTCGTCAGCCCACTTCCAGTCTTATTCCAGCCCCCATCAACCCATTTCCAGTCCTATTCCAGCTCTTCATCAGCCCATTTCCAGTGATAGCCCTCCCATCACAGGCCATTTCCAGTCCAAGTCTCCCCCATCACAGCCTCTTTCCAGTCCTAGCCCCCCCCCCACCACCATCACAGCCCATTTGCAGTCCTAGGCCCCCCACCATCACAGCCCATTTGCAGTCCTAGCCCCCCCCCATCATAGCCCATTTGCAGTCTTAGCCTCCCCCATCACAGCCCATTTCCAGCAAGTAGTTCCCCCAACATTGCCCATTTCCAGTCCAGGTCCCCCCCATCACAGCCCACTTCCACTCCCAGTCCCCCCCCCCCCCCATAGCCCATTTCTAGTCCATGTCCCCTCCCCCATCACAGCCCATTTGTAGTCCTAGTCCCTCCAATCACAGCCCATTCAGTCCTTGGCCTCCCTCCCCCAACCAGCCCCACGGCTGTCTGAGGGGTTTCAGAGGGAGCCGGGGAAGCCTTCGTGAGGCCCCGGCTCCCTCTGTACAACCGCCAGCGTGAATATCCTTTTCCCTCACGCTGGCGGCTGTTTGTGTGAAGTCACAATTGCTGGGACTCCTGGGAGAGGTTGAAGGCAATGCCCTTTAACCTTTCCCAGCATTCGCAGCTTCACACAAACAGCCGCCAGCGTGAGGGAAAAGGATCTTCACGCTGGCGGTTGTACAGAGAGAGCTAGGGCCTTGCGCGAGCTTCCCCAGATCCCTCCCCCATGGACTTCAGGAGTCGGGAGAAAAGACGTTTTTTTGCTCTGGCCGCTCCCGGTCTTGTGGCCAGAGCAAAAAAAACCCCTGCTTTTCAAGAGCTGGTTTTACATCTGTGCAGTCAGTCGGCCTGGCCATGGAAAAACCGGCCAGACCGGCTGAAAACTGGCCGGTTGGCAACCCTAAGTCAGAAGGCACTACAATGGTCAGGAAACACAAGAGAGCTTAGGTGGATCTGATCCAACAGCAGCACCGATGAGACGAGCGCTCAGCCTGGATTTGAGAGGGACCAGGGACAAAGCCTGATGTACAGACTCAGGTAATGTGTTCCAGTCATATGGAGCAGCAGGGTGTAGGGAGCAAAGTCCGGATTCGGCAGTAGCAGGGAAGGGCATAGATAGAAGCAATAAGACAAAGGAGCGATGTTCATGGGGAGGGGTGTAGGGAGAGATAATCTTAAGTAGGCGCACAGACATCCAAACATAGAAACGGAAGTGTAGCACAATGGTTAATACACTGACCGATGATACAGGGGTCATGAGTTTGATCCCCCAGTATGCATAAGGCTGGCTGAGGCATCAGCTTTGACATGTAAGTATTGTTTTGTGAGGCATTTTATTTGTATTTTAATTATTGCTGCCAGCAAACACACCCTCACGTGCCGTAACCTAAGGTGCCGCATAAGGCACCCTATAACGCACTCCATAGGGCACATTATAAAGTGCACTGTCCGCCACGGCACCCTATAATGTCCCCTATAGGGCACCCTATAAGGAGCTCCATAGGACACCTTATACGAACTGTAACCATAAGGTGCCTCAGAAGGCGCTTTATAGGGTGCCCTATAAGGCGCCTTCTGAGGCACCTTATGGTTACAGTACCCTGAGGGTGTTTTGCTGGCAGCATTAATGTACATTAAAAATAGACAATGCTTTGGACAGCTCTATCAAATATCCCCACTGTGGGTTTGAACCCATGACCTCTGGCTCCACAAGCAGTGAAGTAACTAGTGGGTTACAGCTCCATAGCTGCTAACAAGCCCCTGGCTGGCTGCAGAAGGACTGCACGTCACCACACAAACAGTCTGCTGTGGTCAACAGGATAGGGTTAACCCACCCATACCCATGATGCACTGCACATGCAAATCAGCAGTCTACAGATGATCACAAGATGGGGTATGCACCCCCACAGCACCTCGGTCTGGTAGGGGGAACTGACCGTGTGTGGTACTGGCACAGAGTAGCTACATACCGTCACATTGTGCAGGTACTGTACTCACTCTGAGAGTGAGGTGGGGCGCCCAGCACCAGGTCCACAACAGAAATAGTCCATGCTGCAGGACCCCAGCAGTGCTAATGTGTGAGACAGGTAGTGTCTGCAGACACACCTTGGATACATCTGTATTTCTTAGTCAAGGTTTAGCCCTTATGGACTCATAGGAGGATTATGTACCACCCCCCCCCCCTCCCCTCCGGGCAGAGGGTGGTAAACAGGGTCTCCCACCAACAGATCCACATTCTACCTCCCTGCAATGGTGGCAGTAGAAGGGACCATCAACCCCAGTCCTGCTAGGGAACAGACACCCTACAGGGCAGTCAATGCAGCTCTGTACACTGCCATAAAGCAATAGCAAACAGACATTAGGCCTGGATATGCTAAGCTTCACCCCACCACTATCTGATATTCTCCTGCAGCAAGCCTTCAGCCGCTGCACCCTGCAAGGTGTTCCAGCAAGACACATTCCAGCTGCAGACAGTCTGCTAGCTAGTTCATAGTGTATGTTCCTGGTGGAAATGCGTGCAACCAGAAGTGGGATGTCAGCATACACAACAAGCAGATAAGTCAGTGACTGGGCCCCAAAAGGAAACCCATAAATATCACATAAAAGAAATACTACATAGCACTATGGGGGAACCTAGCCATGCCGTGGTCACTGCTCAGTCAGGGTGAGAGTGATCTCCCAGCAGAACATGCTGTAGCCACCCTGTCTGTGCAGATGGTGGCTGGGCACTACAATGTCCCAGCCATTGCCCTATGCCCTGTGCAGATGCATCCTGGCCAGGCCACCCTGTCCGGGCTATACCCATGGTACCTTGCTCCTCATTATGCATATTGGCAGGCCAATACTGGCAACAGTGCTGGCAGTGTGGGCTGTGGAGGGTGTTTGCAGCCACCACACACTGGATAGACAGACACACACTCCCGCACCTATGCCAGCATTGTGCTACTATAGATGTGTTTGGCAGCCCTGGCCACCACACCAGTCCTGGGCACAGTGCAGGCATGGCTATGGTACGCAATACTGTTGGGGGTCACTCCCCAGGGTGGTAAACACTGTCAGACACCAGACCTGAAGCACACTCTACAGACATCAGAAAGGTTGCTATGATGGAGCTCAATCAGCAAACCGTGCTTAACGTAGGAATTGCTATCTGCCAGTAATCATAGCTACCTTTTGATAGCTGTGTACCGTATTCCCAGGTTTAGGGTGGCATTGCTAAGGTATGCAAGTGCTAGTATTGGGAGATGCACTCAGGGCCCAATGTCCTGCCTCTCCAGGAAGCATTGGCTAATGGAGCCTGTGGGTGTGGGTGTGTCTGCCCCTGTTGGCTGCTGCTTTACGGCAGAGGTTCCCAACTCCAGTCCTGGTGTGCCAAACACTGTTTGGGTTTTCATGCTGTCCCTCATAAATATTGTGGCGGTCGCGCCCCTACCAGGCGGTCGCCTAGTAGGGACGGGAAGCCATCTTGAATTCCTCTTTACCAAGGATTGTAGTTGTGTATAGAGATAAATGAACCAAGTGGTTGTTTCAAAGCACACAGGAATTTTATTAGCTTCCGTGGCAAGCGGGTAACAAATCTTTCAAGCAGTTGTACACTCAAGTCAAAGAAAATAAAGGATAATCTTCTCCTATTAAAGCAAAGCTTACAACCAGTGTTGTAGTAGAATTATTTACACAGTCTTTCTTTTCTTTTCCCTTTATGATGCTTCTCAATTCGGTAATTATAAAGCACATGTATTTACAATTCCTAACTTCTCACTGCTCATAGGCTTTCATTACTTGGCCACAATGCACATATCACAGTCCATCTCAGAACAAGCTGAAGTCAGGTCACTTTCTTTACCTTCTACCTCCATGCTTTCTGCTGAGCTGTATCTTGGCAAAGTTTGAAAACGCTCAGGCACTTTATGCTTAATGTTCTATAACAGGTTAAACAGCCTATTCCACTGAATGGCCCCGTCTCCTCTAGGTAGGACTTCAACGGGCTTCTCCTGTTCAGTTTCTCCTGAAAACCCCTTGTTCCTAATCTGGGTTTTCTCAGGCCTAAACCTCTCTTCAGAGTCAGAGCAAGAAACACAGGGTTTTGGCTTTACTGCTTTCTTTCTCCTACCTTGGAATCTTGTTGCAGCACCTTCCTGGCTGAGGCTTCTGTGGCTTGTGACTCTCTCTGCCTCTGAGCTAGACAGGGAATCAGGGTAAGACCTCCACTTCCCTTCCTGGGGCTTCTGCTGCCTGCAGACAGACCCTTCATCAGAGGAGTCTAAGCACTCTTGCCTTGGCCTTCTCAAAGGCAACCTTTTCTCTTTCTCCCTCTTGCCAGTCTGTTTGGTCCTCTGCCTGGAACCTTCTCTGTGGCTTCCTTGGCTGCAGTGCTGGCTGCTCTTGTCTCTGCTGCTGCTCTCTTTGTGGCTGCTTCTCTCTTGGCTGCTTCTGGCTTGGCTGCCTTTCTCTTGGCTGCTTCTCCCTTGACTGCTTCTCTCAACTTTGTTTGTTTTCTCAAACTTAAACGTTGAGCAGGGCACCTCCCTTCCTGACTCCACCCACTTGTACCTCCTACTCTTACCTGGGGTTGTCCTGGAGTCTGGGAGTGGCTTAAATCTAGCTCTACCCTCTTGGTTTCTCTCAGGGATTTTGCTGTGGTGTATGTGTTCTAGTGCACCCATCCCCCGAAAAGAAGAAAAAGTTCTTCTTTCTCTTTTATTTCCATGCTGAACTGCACTCTCCTTACCACAATATGCATGAGATACATCTGCATATCATGGGGGCGGTGCATAGATATGCAGCACAGGCATCTTTATTAGAGGCAGCATGGAACCTGAATGGGGTTTGGCCCTCCAATACTGCATTTGGGAGACTCTGCTCTAGGTAATGCGCCTGTTTATGGTGTCTGTGCTCTGTAGGGTAAAATGTAGGTGTTTTGGGCATGTTTATTGCAGATGATGTAAAGGTTCTGTCTGTCTTAGCACGTTTTAGTAGTGGGTAAAAAAATTGGGGCTGGGTTGGCAGGAACCACAGCTGGGACTTGAACCTCTGACCTTCTGCTCCGGAACACACTGGCTGTGTGCACTGCACCACCATGTTGCCCCAGTGACAGTGCATTCCCTGGGGATACCATGACTGTTCATCAGACGGGGCCTGTCTGTTGCAGTACATGGCACCCACCTACACAGGGCTAGGCCATGGTCTGCTCTGGGCAGCTGTCACTGCCCCCTCCACCACCAGAGCCCCTCTGCCACCCTGCTGACATTCCCTTCTGCTGGTGGTGCTGGTGGAGCGCAGTCTCAGGCCATCCAGTGTGCGGGTAGGCAGCTGCCTATGGTGCGGGTTCTGGGGTAGGGGTGCCTGCATAGGTGTCCACGCTTCCCCCCAGCACCGCCTGCCACTGTTCTATGCCCTTGGGGGTCCCTACTGGGTACTATCCCCTGTGACACTGTGGGAAGCACACTTGTGCCCATGCTGGGCCCTCATCAGTTGCTGTCTGACTGCTCTACTGTTTCAGCATTCCTATGGGCTACCTAGGCATCACCCTAGTCCGCACTGTGGCCCAGCTGCAGTACAGCATGTGCTGTCTTCAGCCCTCTGTGTCCACTTTCCCAGCATCTGTCCAGTTGCCCATTCCGACATGCCCGCCCTGCTGTTGTGGAACATGTGCACCCCATAGGAAACCTGTCCAATGGAGAGGGAAACCCTGATGAGCGCAATTGCACTGTGGGATCATTCACCTTGTATGGGAACGGATCGTAGACCCTTCCAAAATTCATATCTTTATTTTGGAGCTTTCTCAGGGGTGCTTTTTGATGTTTCCCATTAATATCACTATTACCCAGCTTGGTTATGTTTTTTTTATATTTTGTTGGGGTCATTTTCAATGTTTCTTTGCACTTTTGTTCCTTGCACATGTATCACACATCACTTTTTTGTAGGTTTCCCTGGTTTTGCTGTACATTGCTGACAGAAATGGTTTCTCTGCCCTTTAAATCAGCTCTAATGCCAGGTTTTCACTGGCATTCGTTTTGAGCCTCAAATTTCACATCGTTAGTATGTGGGGAGCCTCTCCCCTCCCACTCTCCACCCATTGACCCCTTCTCTCCGCCCCTGGGGAGACTTCCTCCGCCCTCTGGGAGCCTTTCCCCGCCTTCAGCGCTCATTTGCGCCAAAGATGTCTATCTCCCCGATTCTGGCCCTGCGGGTACGTCTAGACCTGCGGATGCGGAATTAGGTTCAAAGGGAGCCCGGTTTTGATTTAGAAGTGTCTATAGGCCGCATGTGCACGTTATATGGTATATTTAGATGTCAGTAAAGCCTTTTGACACCGTTCCACACAGGCAACTTATAAACAAACTGAGTACCCTAGGGATGGACCCTAATGTTACTGACAGGGTTAGAAATTGGTTGAATGGGAGATGACAAAGGGTACAGGTAAATGGAGCTCACTCTGAGGAGAAGGATGGAGCTCACTCTGAGGATGACTTTCGATCAGTCTTTCAGGCCTTAATAATGCCCCACCTGGACTACGCCAATGCTATCCTACATGGCCTACCAAAGAGCACAATCAACCCCTTACAATTGGCCATGAACTCAGCTGCAAGAATCCTTTATGGAGCCTCCAAGAGAACCCACATCACTCCTATACTGAAACAGCTACATTGGCTTCCTATGCAGTCCAGGATCTCTTTTAAGATCCTAACTATGACTCACAAAGCAATCAATAACAACTCTGCATCTTCTATCACCGACCTGATTTCAATTACACCCCCTAATCGAGCAAGGAGATCAACTGCCTCCAACTCTCTTGTACTACCTAAGGCAATCACGAAGTGCTCTCAAGTCACCAGATCCAGAGCCTTCTCTTACTTTGCACCATCATGTTGGAATGCCCTACCAACAGGCATCAGAACCATCAGTGACCTCTCCCAATTCAGGAAGGCACTGAAGCATCACCTGTTCTTGCAGCACTACGATGTTTCAGACACCTTCTCACACCAACCTACCTCTACACCCCAGGCCAACACATTAAACTCATGCACTCCATAATCTCATCAAGAAACATTAGCTGCATTTAGCTGCTTTGTACATAGTTGCTTTTTGTACATAGTTTTATTATGTTCTCTGTTTATGAAACCTGTTTAATGTATACCCAGTTCATTGTCCTGTTCATTGTAAGCACTGATCAATTTTTGTGACGTGTAGTTTCTGTTCATTGTATACCGCACTGATGTCAAATAGCGCGGTATAAAAGAAACTGTAAATAAATAAATAAAATAAATAAGGAGGTTACCAGTGGTGTGCCTCAGGGATCTGTCCTTGGTCCGATTCTTTTTAACATCTTTGTTAGTAATATTATGGAAGGGCTATCGGGTAAGATTTGCTTGTTTGCGGATGATAGCAAATTCTGCAATAGACACCCATGAAGGAGTAGATAACATGAAGTGGGATCTAGTTAAGCTTGAAGAATGCTCTAGAATTTGACAGCTGAAATTTAATGCTAAAAAATGCAGGGTCATGCACTTGGGCTACAAAAAATCCAAAGGAGCAGTACAGTGTAGAGGGTGAGGTACTTCTGTCCACAAAAGAGGAGTGGGACCTGGGCATAATTGTGTCTGACCATCTTAAAGTAGCTAAACAGGTAGAAAAGGCAATGGCAAAAAGCCAGAAGGATGCTTGTGTGGATAGGGAGAGGAATGGCCAGCAGAAAAAGGAGGTGATAATACCTCTGTATAAGTCTCTAGTGTGACCTCATTTGGAGTATTGTGTGTAATTCTGGAGACCACACCTCCAAAACGATATAGGCAGCTTGGAGTCGGTGCAGAGGGTGGCTACTAAAATGATTAGTGGTCTTCATTATGTAGCATATGAGGACAGATTTAAAGATCTTAATATATATACTTTAGAGGAAAAGCAGGATGGAGTGATATGATAGAGGAGGGTCTCTTTCAATTGAAGGCAAGCTCAGCTACGAGAGGACATAGGATGAGAATGAAAGTGAATAGGCTCAAGAGTAATATGCAGAAATATTTCTTTCCGAAAAAAGTGGTAGATGCATGGAACAGTCTCCCAGTGGAGATGGTGGACACGAGGACAGTGTCTGAATTCAAAAAAGCATGGGACAAAAACAGAGGATCTCTAAAGGTAAAAGGGGGCTATTGTAGTTAATATGGAAGGGCAGACTAGATAGGCCATGTGGTCTTTTTTCTGCTGTCATGTTTCTATGTTTCTACCCTGTGGGCCATTTGAAGTGGTATCAAATATTTCTGGATGTATTTCTTTAGCTGTATGGTGAATAAAATGGCCAACGTTTTATATATGTATCTATTATGAATTTTTCAAGAAAAAAACACCAATGCACCCAGCACCTCTGCCAAACCATAAGTGCTTTTTAAATATCAATTTCATTGTGTTCTGAAAATTCATGTACATCACTATCATTGGGCAATTCTTATATGTGAATAACTGAAAAGGATCACAGAAACATCTTGATTTTGAAAGTATATCAAACACAGTTCTGCAGAATCATGATCTTAAATCATTTGGAGAAGAATAACAGTTATTTTCTGTTTGAATTACAAGATATAATGAGAAGGTACTAGTTGTGGTATTTGTCTTAATTATTTCCTGTCCACCAGCTTATCTCAAAATTAATGCAAGCAAACCAAATCCATATTTGAAAGTAACTCTCTTGCTAGCACAGAGAACAGAAGAATAATAGGTGAAGTTATCGATTGTGATTCTCTTGCAGTTATGCACAGAGTATATATAACCTGCTGAGATCATCAGTGCCCTGCTGGGATCAGATACAGAGCAAATTAACAAAACAATCAATTGACTTAGGAAAAAAAATGTTCCTCGGTGAGAAAAGAACTATGTTGTCAGGACTGGCACTGAGATCCTATTTCACTGCTTCTGGAAAATACCAAGATATTTAGCTTCTCATTGGATTTGCCTGAATAGACAGTAAGCTCTCTATAGCAGGGACTGTCTCTTATATCTGCAGTATGCATTCAGCACTACATATGCCTAATAGCGCTATACAAATGGTATGGAGTAGTAGTAAAAAGTAGGAATAGCGCTGTTGTAATTTTCAGGCTTTGCAGTTAACCATATAAGCTGTAATGAGAAGTATACTACACCTTGAATGAATTTCTTCATAAAATTCAGTAGCCTAAAATAGCCCTTCCACAGGTATGATAGCGAGAGATTCCCTCTGTGAATTTGCAAAGGCACACAAATGATGAAAAATTCATGTCATTGTTTTTTTTAGTAATTATAACACATGATGTATCGTGTGCATTTCTCTCAAAAATACTCAAAGCTTATTTGGGTAAAGTTTCAAAGGCCGGCAGGATTTCCCATGGGTTAGTGACCTTGCTTATGAAAGATTCTGCTACCCATGCACATGAGCTCTATATCAAAATTTGGTACAACTGAATGTCTGTCTGTCCAGGAATGTCTGAAAAAACATAATGACGCCTCAGGAGATGTCATTAACTTTTTTTTTTTTTCCAGAAACAGGCCTAAGAAACCTTTTTTGCTCACTTGCTTTGAATAATTTTGTATTACAGGAGTTCATTAATGGTGAGTTTTTTAAATAAACATTTGCATATTTACTAAGGACCACGCTAGTAGCGTGCGATTGTGCTGCGGTATCAGTGTGGAGACCTTTGGTAAAGTTTGTGGGCATATGTTTCCATGCCCCATGCCAATAACACACTGCAAATTCATGCCTCTTGAGGTGGCTTTAGTTGCTTCCAAGCTAATGGCGACAGGCATGAGCCTTATGAGTGTATGCTAATTACAATGTAGGAGTGGAGTAGCAGCCTAGTGGTTAGATCAACAACCTAATAATCAAGGTTTGATTCCCACTGGCACTCCTTGCGACCTTGGGCAAGTTACTTTGCCAGGCCTTTTCTTCCCAGGCAATGGAGGTAAATTACTTCTGGTCATGCGTTGGCAAGAGAACCCAGGGGCTGCTGGGTTGCCAGGAGTCAGCATTGACTTGATGGCACTTAAAAGAAAACCATAAATTGCAATGCATCATCAATGCCTGTTACGCCCCTATCCTGCCCTGTCTCTACCCCCTAATATGTTAACTGGTTAGCATGGGGTCACTAGCACAACACCCTGAGTTACATGTCAGCACTATGCAGTTAGCACAGGCTGAATCCCACGGTATCCAGTAGCACACTTCAGTAAACATGCCCCGGAGAGCCCAGATTTAGAGAGATGTTATACAAACAAGTCTACAATTAAAATATGCAAACATCCAAAATGTCAGCATTCTCTGCATTTCCGGCCCCTCAAGGAATCTTCCAATTGAAAAGAGTTCTGAAATGCTTCTGGAAGAACTGGGTAATGCAAAATCTAATATCTTCTAAGTGGTTGAGACAGGGATAATACAGAATATAAAAAGTTCATCCTATGCTTTTTCCTCTTGGCATTGAATTTAGAAATGTGGAATTAAAACTGGTCCTGATGAATATGATGATGCAATGTGGTTGTGTTTAGTTATTTACATTAAAACTGGAGGTTAATAGAGTAGTCTTTTTATAGTACAGAGGGAAATGGCCAGGGTGTATGGCAGTGCCCCCTCCTTTCATTATACGAGTATAATCCAGGCTGTGGAAACTTTGATTCCTGCTATAGCCTTAGGATATTTATGGGAACTGATAGGGACTGCTGGTGGAGCCTTCTGGGAAAATATAGGTATTGGGGGGGGGGGGGGGGTGACACCTCTGATGCACACTGCCCTCAGTTTGTAGTGAATGTTCCAAAGTAGGGATTATAATTTATGGAATTCTGCAGTCTTTGGTAGTAAGACTTTCTCAAAAAGACAGTATCTGAGAAGGGAAGCTCTTATTCAATTAGGATACAAAGAGCTGTAGGAAGGATGTGTTGCCACCAGCTGGCAGATGAGGAGGGGAGGGCAGAAAACCTTAGTACACCCTTGGGCTCAGGCAAGACCCTACCTAGCCCTGTGCAAGCGGTGCGGCCGCAGAGGGCGCAAAGGCTTAAGAGGCGCATTTCAGCTGTCTGCTGCTGCCTGCCGCCGCCACCACTTTTTCTTCTCTCAGCAGCGGCAGGCAACGGCAGACAGCTGAAATGCGCCCCTTAAGCCTTTTCATGGCACACTAAGCAGATCTGTCCCTCCCTCCTCTGACACGGCATCAGAGCAGGAAGGGACAGATCTGCTTAGGGCGCTGACGACGTGAATATCGGGCGCACCTCTTCTCTCCCGCTGCCCTCCAGAAAGTGGTTAGATGGGGGGGGGGGGCGCGTGCCTGATATGCAAGTTGCCCAGGGCGCGATTCATGGTCGGTACTGCCCTGGGCTTAGGCCAGATGGTGGGCAGTCTTGTTTCACAGCAGGGATCCTAATAGCTGTGGAGAAGACCACAGCCTTTCAAAGGAATATGCCATAGACTCATAGAGTGTCAACACAGTAAACTGCTTTGATTCAGATCAGATATGGCCTTGCTAAACACACAGTGGGCAGATAATCTGGAGGCATCTAAAGAATTATTTATATAACCATTTTTATACTGCTTTATCATTTTAGTCAAAGCAGTTTACATTGTAACTTAAACTTGGTAATGTACATTGATAACTTGAATTCTTCTGAGATAGTGGAGGGTTAAATGACTTGCCTAAAGCCACAAAGAGTGCTAGTGGGAATCAAATTCTGGTCTCTTGGTTACCAAGCCACTGCTCTAACCATTAGGCTACTCCTCCACTGGTGAGAGATGTTGTTGACTCTGGTACCATTTGTTTAGACTATTTAATAAAATGATATTCTAATCTATTTAGGACATTAAAGTGCATTATTACTATCTCAAGCAGCTAGTATGTGTTTACAGCACAATTAACATGTATAAACCAGCTTGTGATAGCATTGACATTAAACGTGTACTAGGAGCTAATGAACCACAGGCATATTTGGAATAGCTCATTATCTTAATGAGAAAAGGTATTTACATATCCACAATGTGTTTGCAATTCCATCTGCATTAACACACCTACTTTCACATGTAGCTTTACTGACTGCGGTAATGATGTCTCATTTGAAAGTTGTTAATATCAACCACTTGGTTTGCAGCTTGTAGTGCTGTGAGGGCGTGTGTGTGCATCAGTGAGGCTGAGAGCTAAGATATCGGTAACATAGCTACTGGCAGGGTCTCCCAAGATAGACAGGTCTCAGCTGAAGTGCCAGACTAAGACAAACCACCAATCTGGGCAGCAGCAGAATGGGATGGTTTTGGCGGCGGAAGATCACATTTCGGTGACAATTGCAACAATAGAATTACCTGCACGGAAGAAGGTCCTGGCAAACCTACTTCTGTATCTTGTAACAAAAACCCAATGGATAGTCACAAAACAATTTGCACTATGGTGCAAGTCAGAAGGCACTCAACTGACTACCGGGGAGGAGCTGAAGACTTCTCAGAGTAAAGCCAGCATTTATGATGTGGTAGGATCTGCTGATGTAGCTGCACATGAAATGAAAGTCAGGAGTTGGTGTGGTGGATCATGATCTCCTCTCCTCCCTCTCCCCCCCTCCTCTCTCCCCCTCCCTCTCCCCCCCCCTCCTCTCTCCCCCCTCCCTCTCATCCCCCTCCTCTCTCCCCCCTCCTCTCTCCCCCCTTCCCTCTCATCCCCCCCCTCCCCTCTCCCCCTCCCCCTCCCTCCCCCTCCCTCTCCCTCCCCCTCCCATCTCCCCCTCCCCCTCCCCCTCCCCCCTCCCCCTCCCTCTCCTTCCCCCCTCCCTCTCCCTCCCCCTCCCCCTCCCCTCCCCCTCCCCTCCCTCCCTCCCCCCTCACCTCCCCCCTCCCTCCCTCCCTCCTCCCCCTCCTCCCCCCCTCCCCCCTTCTCTCCCCCTCCCCTCCTCCCCCCTCCTCCCCCCCTCCCCCTACCCTCCCTCCCTCCTCCACCTCCCTCCCACCTCCCCCCTCCCCTCCCCCCTCCCCTCCCCCTCCCCCCACCTCCCCCCTCCCTCCCCTCCCTCCCCCTCCCCCCTCCCCCTCCTCCCTCCCCCTCCCCCTCCTCCCCCCTTCTCCCCCTCCCCCCTCTCCCCCTCCCCCCTCCCCCCTCCTCCCCCCTCCCCCTCCCCCTCCCCCCTTTTCAGCTTGGGAAAAGTTTCAGCTAAGTGTTTTAATCTATCACACTGCTTTTGAAATTATCAAAAGGAGAAACTACAGCGAGAAGAAGGGTTTAATTCCTCCTACTTTTGCATGTCTACACCGACAAAAAGATTTACGGGTGTTTCACTTTTATATCAGGGTTCTTGTTTTGATTATTATTTTCACTCTGATTAAGGGTTTCTCTTGATTGATTTAAATACCTCTGTGGCATAAATGCACAGGAGGAGAGTCTTGATTGAGAGCAAGCTGTGCTACGAGGGGACATAGGATGAGGGTGAATAGGGATAGACTCAAGAGTAATATGCAGAAATATTCCTTTATGGAAAGAGTGGTAGATGTGTGGAATAGTCTCCCAGTGGAAGTGGTAGAGACAAAGAAAATATCTGAAATCAAAAAAGCATAGGACAAACACAGAGGATCTTTAAAGGTAAAAAGGGGTCTATTGTAGTTCACATGAAAGGGCAGACTGGATAGACCATGTGGTCTTTTTTTCTGCCGTCATGTTTCTAACCCAGCTCCTCCCCCCCCCCCCCTCATCTCCATTTTCCCAATATATAATCACAGATATGGAGTAATTAGCTGAATGAGTAAGCAGCAGCTTTTATCCAATACAATTTCTAATTCAGCTTTAACAAGGATCTTTGACAGAAAGGATGTTATCCCTGATAAAAGTGATTTGAGGTCTACTGAATCTTATTGAATATTTTAATATAATTTTGGAAGGGTTTTTTGGAATATTCTTGGATATTTTACCCTTCCTATTATATAAGTTATTGCTTTTTTTCAAATTCCTCCTTGTACAAACATCATTGAATCGTGGGCGTTATCCATCCTCAGTAGCATAGGAGCAGAAAGACAGATACATTCCCGCTCATGTCATTGTTTGTAATGTTCATTTGCTATACAGCCTTTCTGCTCATAAGGGAGGAGTAGCCTAGTGGTTGGGGCAAGGTACTTCAGGCCAGAAGGTCAGGGGTTCAAATCCCACTAGAGGACAGCAACCTTGGGCTGGAAGGACTGGGATTTCTAGTCCCACAGATGCTCCTTGTGGTCTTGGGCAAGCCACTTAACCCTCCATTGCTCATATTCCCTGTATTAGTGTATGTGTCTCATATCCCTACATGTTAAATGTATCCCCGAGTTGTGTTGTGACCACTTTGATTGAAGGATAAGGCAGTATACAAAAAATAAATAAGCACCTTACTTACTGCAATACTTCTCTCACATTACCCAATCCTTACCATCCATTTTTGTGTCCCATGGTAAAGTGGCAAGTATGCTGGTAAGTAGCCAAAGCAGGCTGCAACCTTCAGAGTGTCTTTTTCTTTTTATTCTAAAATTAAATTCTCTCAAGGACCCAGTCAGGGCCTCACATTTTAGCTTTTCCCGCAGACCCACCCGTCCTCAGAGACTGAAGGAAGGGGTAGCAGGAGTGTCCTGATTGCTAACACAGTAAATGACATCATCAAAAAGGGCAAAGTAGCCTATCTTGTATGCCCAGTAAGGTGATGAGGCTTCTAATTGTCATTCTGTGCAGATTAACCTCCTTTATCTTCTCAGAAATGCAGAACCATTTCATTGCTCTTTTGAGCTGAATCCCAAGCCTTTCTGATTTTGATCACCATTTTTGTCCCCACCAGCCTTTCCATGAAAAATATGTCCTCACCTTGCTTCTTAGTTCACTTCCTTGCATTTTCATGTGCCCCCTACTTCTATAGTTTCCATTCCTTTCAAAAGGGTTTGTTTGTGGATTAATACCTTGCAAGCACAGTATTTAAACATCTGAATCATCTCTCCCCCATTCCTCTTTTCCTTTAGGGTATGCATATTTAGGCCCTATATTCTCTTCTTGGATATATGAGGACGTGCTGCAGGGCCGGGTCCCGAGGCCGGTATGTAACCGGGTTCCCGGGACCCAGTCTGCTGCCAGACATTTGCGCGGGGATGGGGGTGGGGTGGGGACGTGTGTCGGCGCATTGTTTGAATCACCCCACGTCAGCCACGTGGGGTGATTCTGTTGGTGGGCAGTGGTGGGAGGTGGGGCAAGCGGGGCATGTGGGAGACCGGCAGAGTGTGGTCTTCCTTCTCCTGCTTGCCTGGCTTGCGGCGAGGTTTGTCCCAGCCCACCCACCCATCATGTTGCGGGGGTTGTCACCGCTGGGTTGGGGGGGAGGTGATCAATTGGTATGGGCACGGGGTATCAAGCTAGCGCTCTCCAAGACAGCAGGGCATATATGGCTGAGGGTGCATTGAGAGGAGCACAGTGCTCCCCAGGGTGGGAGAGACATCTCTGTTGGGTCTCTGCCTGGTGTAAGGCAAGTGGAGCCGGCCTTTGCTAATAATATGGCAAGGTGGATGATAGAGGCAGGGGGGAGGATGATGCACTACCTTGCTAATAAATGACTGGTGGGGGGCATTATCCGGAATGGGGTGGTGGGGGGGGGGGTTGGTCTTGTTTGGTAATTATGAATGTTTTGTTGGCCCAAGTGGGCCGGTGTTGTAATATGGTTAATAAAGCTGCGACCAAAAGTTGTTCCAGAATTCTGTGTGAGCGTGTTTTGTGAAGGAAGAGGGATGGGGAAGATGCGTTAATTGTGGGCGTTGGGTGGGGTGTTCATTTTGGGGCACGAGGAGCTGGGCATCCGGGATACCCCCAGTTACTTCTGCTGCAAACCCTGAATCATGTTTATTGCTTTTCTCTGGATCCCCTCTGGTTTGTTTGATATTCTTACTGAGATGCAATTTCCAGTACAGAACATGAGGAATGTGCAGTCATTTGAAATGACATTTCCCATATCGTTCATATTTTTAATCCATAATGACAAGAAACATTCTCAAATTTTGTTTTTTTCCTCACTTTGTCAAGAGTGCACACTATTGCTCAATAGTTTACCCTATATATCAGTAGGCACTCTACTGAAGATTAGTGCACACTGTGGAGCAATGTGCACATTTTTAATGACATTGTTCCTTAAAAAACACAGTGGGCCACTTTCAGCAAGCTTACTATTAAACGCAATGGCCTTCTCTATGTTAACTAGGTTGTACTGAAGCATTACATGAATATTTGACTCCACAGTTATAATCTTTAATTCCCTTCCAAAATTGACTTGCTTACATTCTTAGGGGTATGTTTAATAAGCCAAGCTAACGTTACCCTGTGCTATTTGCAACTAGATCCCATGTTAGCCTAGTTTACTAAACATACCCTTAGTCGGTTGTAGGTCTCCTTTAAAAATTACAAAATAAACAAAGCTTTATCATATAATACTCTGGCGTAATGAAAGATGAAATAAAAGGACGTCAAACAATCAGAGAGTGGAATTTTCTTTGTACCAGTCGCAATACAAATATACAGTATGCATTAGAGGAACGGTTTAAGCAGATTATGTCAAATGATATAGCCTAAGTGCTTACACTGAAACAATAATAATGGAAAGTAATGTTACTCTTCTTCGTAAAAGCGGGAATGAGATAATGTTTTATTTCCAGTCTAGTCAAGTCCACTGGGTATAAGAACAGCACATATAGTGATAGAATTCATTGTAAGCCTGTGCCAGGCATAGAAAAAAAAATCACATACAAAGAAATTGCTTCTGTCAAATATCATACCTCTATCTAATGAAAATCTTGTTTGTGTGCTACTAAACTGCACCTGGCTGATGCTTTGTTTGTCTTTTCAGGAAATGGTGTGCATAAATGTTCTCCATCTTAATCTTTATTTTGAATTTATATACTGTCATTACCAATGCTCTTCAAAATGCCTTTACTAGACCCTACCTGCCCTTCAAATTATTGGCTGATCTCCCTCCTCTGTTTTATATCCAATCTTGAATGTGCGGTTCACTGTCACTGCCTTGATTTTTTTTCCTATCAAGCCATTGCAATCTGACTTTTATCCTCTATATTCTACAAAAATGACCTTGGCAAAAATCTCCAATAACCTGTTCCTGACCAAATTAAAGGGTCTTCACGTGATCTTCATCTGTCTTCACCTATCTTCTGCTTTTGACACTGTGGATCACCACCTTCTCCTCAATACCCTATTCTTGCTTGGATTTTGTGGCTCTATTCTGTCTTGGTTTGCTTTCTATCTCTCCTGTTGCACTTTTAGTGTATGCCCAGGTGAATCCCCCCCTGCTGCGGGGTGAATCCCTTAAACTACCACCCCCCTTCATAGGTTCTTCTTTTCTGTAGATAACACAGTCATCCTCCCTGTCTCTGCAGCTTGCAACTTTGGGATCATCTTTGACTTTCCTCTCTCTTTCTGTACACATCTAACAGATAACTAAAACCTGTTGCTTCTTCCTCTACAACATCAGCAAAATATGCCCCTTCCTTTCTAAACCCACTACCAAGACCCTTATCTACTCCCTTGTCCCCTATTGCTATTGCAACTTGCTCCTCTCTATCTCCCATTGAATCGTCTATCTCCTCCTCAATCTGTTCAAAACTCAGTTGCACGACTAATTTTCTGCCAGTATCACTATGCTCACACAGCTCTTCTTGGCATGCCACTTCATTGGCTCCATATCTGTTCTTGCATCCAGTTCAAACTTCTCCTACACATGGTGGCCAAAAAACTTGCATGTTGGCCTTCACACGTGCCTTGAGCCATGTACTAGTATCAGTTTGAAGTCACCTACACCCACTCCTTGGCACCCTCCAACTCCAATAGCAGCACATGTTCCCTAACAGTCTTGACAGTATCAGATGTCCTCCCCCTCCACACCCCTCAACTCTCCCAACAGCATAATATTTCCCCCTACTCCCTGACACTCTCTAGCTCTTAGTGGGTTCTCCAATGGACTAGGGGAGCAGTAGCGATCCTCAGGTGCTCCTGCTGTATCTGGCTCTGGTTTCAAAATGGCATCCTTAACTCCTAGTGGAGGTCTCATGTTACTACCAGCAGGATTCAAGCTGCCAAATAAGCCACTGGAAGCCAATGTTGGAACTGCAGAAGTGATCAAATTGCCTAGCTACAACTAATAACTTAAGTGCTGTATTTTGAATAAGCTGAAGACTGGTTAGTTAGAGACCATTATATAAAGTGGTGCAGTAATCAATTTTAAATTCAACAGACTACACCAATATTCACAGAGATATCCTCTCCCATCACACTAAATTGATAGTACACATCTCTAAATCAGTACTGTCCTGAATCCCATCCCTTAAACAAAGAATAGCCAAGTTCTTTACGCTAATATATTTCTCGTTGTTCCTTTTTTTCCTGGCTTTACATCTCTGAATCTACTGGAGACAGCATAACCAGTTTTGCCATGTAACAGATATTAAAAGCCAGTGTTTCAAAAGAATCTGAAGCTCTTTTTTTTCCTGGAGAAATTATCGTACATTAAAGCACAGGGACTAATGCACCAAAAAGCAACATCTTGTGTTCATCCAAAGAACAAGTGAGAATGCATAAAAACAGGACACTCTTCATTATTTCTGTTTATTTACCATAATCCTCCCAACAAGAGGATTCAAAGAGGATTCTAGTATAAACAAAAAAGAACAAACACAAATACGTAAGCAGAAATACATTAAAAATACAAAGCATAAATAGAAATCAGTAAATACTGATAATCACATGGAGCCTGATCCCATAACGAGAACTTCCAGCACACAGACATGTCCAAATTAAAAACTGACCCTGTTTGAACCTAATTCTGCATCCACAAGTCTGGACATGCCCTCAGCACCAGAATTGGGGAAATAGATGTGTTCAGCATGGCACGGGCAAGTGCTATTCAGCTGGCCTATGGATGCCATACTGTCAGGGGCGGCTCTATAATGAGGCCGAGTGAGGCGGGAAAGGGAAACACTCTCCTTTCATATGGCTTTGCAAAGCTGAGATGGTACGGGGTGGGGGGGGGGGTGATGTGTGAGGGGCACTTCATGCTGCCCCTGCCACAGTGGCAGCAGCTTTTGCAGCTGTTTTTTTTTTTTTTTGTAGTTCCCTAAAGAAGGGCTTGAGCTGGGATGGGCTGGTGGGGGGGGGGAGCACAGGAAATAGTAATGGACAGATGGGGGGAGGGCTAGGACTGGAAGTGGGCTGATGTGGGGTTAGAACTGGAAATGGGCTGATCGGGGGGGGGGGCTAGGACTGCTAATGGGCTATCGGGGGGGGGGCTAGGCCTGGAATGGGCTGATGGGGGTTAAGAATGTAAATAGGCTGATCATGAGGGGGTTATGACTGGTAATGGGCTGATTAGAGGGTTAGGACAGGAAATTGACATATTGGGGGGGTTAGGACTAGTAATAGGCAGATGGCCGGAGGGACTGGGGTTTTTAGTCCTATAGGCACTCCTTGTGGCCTTGGACAAGCCACTTAACCCTCCATTGCCTCAGGTACACATAGATTGTCAGCCCTTTGGGGACGAGGGTTATCAAATTTGCAGATGACACAAAACTATTTAAAGTTGTTAAAACCCAAGAGGATTGTGGAAAATTGCAAGAGGATCTTGATAAATCGGAAGACTGGGCATCAAAATGGCAGATGAAATTTAATGTGGACAAGTGCAAAGTTATGCACCTAGGGAAGAACAACCCAAACTATGGTTACACGATGCAAGGTTCCACATTAGGAACCACCACCCAGGAAAAAGATTTAGGCGTCATTGTGGATACCATGTTAAAACCCTCGGCCCAGTGTGCAGCGGCGGCCAAGAGAGCAAATAGAATGCTAGGTATCATAAGGGAAGGAATGGAAAATAAAACAAAAGATATTATAATGCCTCTATATTGTTCCATGGTGAGACCGCACCTTGAATATTGTGTGCAATTCTGGTCGCCGTATCTTAAAAAGGATATAGCGATTTTAGAAAAGGTTCAGAGAAGAGCCACCAAAATGGTAAAGGGGATGGAAGGATACTCCTATGAAGAAAGGCTAAAAAGGTTAGGGCTCTTTAACCTGGAAAAGAGACGGCTGAGAGGAGATATGATAGAAGTCTATAAATTAATGAACGGAGTGGAACGGGTAAACGTAGATCGATTGTTTACATTATCAGAATATAGAAAGAATAGGGGACATGCAATGAAGCTACAGGGTAAACTATTTAAGACTAATAAAAGAAAATATTTTTTCACTGAACGTGTAATCAAACTCTGGAATTTGTTACCAGAGGATGTAGTAAAGGCTGTTAGTGTAGCTGGGTTTTAAAAAGTTTGGACAAGTTCCTGGAGGAAAGGTCCATAAACCATTATTAAGAAGGGACCCAGGATATCAATGCTTGACCCAGTACAAGCATCGTGGAACCTGTGTCTTTTGGGGAAACTGCTAGGTACGTATGACCTAGATTGGCCACTGTTGGAAACAGAATACTGGGCTTGATGGACCTTGGTCTGACCCAGTATGGCATATCTTATGTTCTTATGTTATCCAGTACCTGCTTATAGTGATTGTAAACTGCTCTCATGCCCTTCAGCCTGGGCGGTATATCAAGAAATTGCATAAACATAAACATAAATATGGAGGGCTAGCACTAGAAATGAGCTAGGACTGGTAATGGGCTGATTGGGGACTAGGACTGGAGTGGGATAATAAGGGGGATAGGACTGGAAATAGGCTGGGACTGGAAATGGGCTAATGGGGGAGGGGAGGGGAGTGCTACTGGCCCTGGAAGAAAACTAGGGGCTAGGGCTACAAATAGGCTGATGCGGGGGGATGGTACAATAGGACTGGAAGGGAGTGGATACTGAGAGGGTCTATCAGGGGAAGGAGGGGGCAGGAAGGAAGCTGACACAGGGGAAGGAGGGGGCTGGAAAGGAGCTGACACCTGGGATGTACTGAAGGGGGACTGGAAGGGAGCTGACACTTGGGGATGGGAGTGGTGGGTGGCTGTGTAATGGGGGAGGCTGGAATGGAGCTGACGTGAATGGCACTGGAAGGGGGATGGACAGAGGGTAGGGTGACTGGAAGGGAGCTGACTGGGGGTGGCACTGAGAGTGGACGTGAGCTGATATCTGGGATGGGATTAGGACTAGAAGGGGCTGGACAGTGGGGGAAGAGGGGGACTGGAAGAGGGGGACCAGTGGCAGTCGTGGGAATGCAAAGCGGTTGAAATTGGAAGGTATTGGGAGGGGATGACTGGAAAGGGGGCTGATACTGGGGAGGGTTACTGGAACTGGAAATGGGCTGATGGAAGGAAGTGAAGAAAACAAAAGAAGAGATATGACATGGCAGATGGACCAAGGACCATAGACCACAGAAAGAGAGCTAAGAGAAAGGAAAGCAGAAGCCTCAGATCGGGACCTGCATGATCAGAGAATAAAATGGTCAGACAACAAAGGTAGAAAAAATAATTTTATTTAATTTTAGTGTTTAGACTGTGCTATTTTTATATTTTACACAGTATTGGGGAACTGCATCTCTTATTTATCTGATGTTGCACTGCATGTGGACTCTGGCTTCTTGGGGTTTCAGTTTAAATTTTGTCTATGTCTTTTTATTTTTACTTTAGATTGTGGTTACTTATTCTGTACTTGGTGAGGGTCAATGTTAAGAGTGTGTGACTGAGGTCAGGTGTTCTGTTAACATGGAGTTTGTACATAAAGATCTATACTGTACTGTAGTAATTTGATTTGTTCAGCTTTTCAAATAGGTGTATGGATGTTCCAGGGTACACTGTAGTATTTACAGTGACACTTTTTTTGGATGGGCTCCTTATATGAGTTTTGGAAGTTTGTGCTGATATGGTATGGTATGGTAGGTTTGCTCTTTGTTGTAGAGTTTTGTATTAGTTCACAATATGCCTGGTACTGGAGAATAGTGGTTGTTGTTGTTAGTGAGATGATCAGAATCCGATTTTTTTTTTAAATATTGAGTTCTGTGGGTGAATGTCCTGGTTCTGCTCTGTATCTACTATGGATGCAAAATATATGTTGAAAAAGAAAAAGCAAGAACCATAACACAGTTTATAACAACAAAATAAAAATGAGTTATAATTTAGTTTTATAAACTGTGCTGTTGGTTCTTGTTGTCTTTTAGTTCCTTGGTGTGCAAACAAGACCATACCTAGCCCTAGGCAAGCAGTGCAGCTGCACAAGGTGCAAAGGTTTGGGGGCGCATTTCAGCTGTCTGCTGTTGCCCTGCCGCCGCTGGCAGGACAATAACAGGCAGCCGAAATGTGCCCCCAACCCTTTTCGCAGCACTTTAAGCCGGTCTGTTCCCGCCCTCCTCCGATGCGATGTCAGAGCAGAGAGGGACAGATCTGCTTAAAGTGCCGGCGCCTTTCTGATAGGGCGCATGCCCCCTCCTCCTCCCCATATCTCCGTCCAGCGCTGCCTGCTCTTTCCCTGCTGCCGGCGCCACCGTGAAAAAAAACAGAAGATGGCAGCCCTATTGGCCAAGTTGTTATATGTAAACCGCTTAGACTTGTAGATCAGTGGCATATAAGTGCAGTTAAATAAATAAATAACACCACCACAGCTTCTTCTTCTGCATTTGAGTTAACCCTGCAGTATTCCAGCTCCAACAAATTTTCAGCAGCCTCTAGTGGACAAAATAAAGCCTACTTGTCTGGAACTGACTAAACCTTCTCTTCAAGCTCCCTAATTAGGGCAAAGCTTACCCTTTTAGTCCATACAAACTAACAAACAAACAAAAAAAATATTGCCCTGTTGAGGAGGTCCAGCCCTGGAGGGATGTGGATTTGTCTTCAATCACATGGTTAGAGGAAATCCCCAAGGGGCCACCATATGCAGTAGTATGGCGTGCAGTGGGAAAGGGTTTTCTGTACAACACAGACCAGACAGCAGTTCAGGGAAAATAAAATCAGCTTTACTTCTTCTTAGCTTGTTAAACCTCCACAAGCTGTTTTCCCAGCCCTTCCTCCAGCCCTAGTTAAAGTTCCTACCTCAGAACTCCCTTGCACGGTTTACCTTGGAAGGACTTCTGGCTCCATGGGCTCTCTCTCTCCTGCAGCCTGCTCAGTTCTTGAGCTATTCCTGTGAGCCACACCCTCCCAGTCCTGAATTCTGGGCTGCAGACTCTCTTAAAGGGGACTGTTGATACTCCCATTGGAGAGGGATGGGTAATATTCTTTAGACCTCATCACACTACTTCTACCAACTGTCTCCACTAAGGCCACTGGCAAGATTTGAGACAATAATGGCATTTTGTCATTAGCGACCTGAACTGACCTTGTGGTCTTACTTTTAATAACCTTTGCAGGGCAATATGCTATTTGAGTATGTTTGGGTTTCCTTCACCTATAGTTTTGAATCTGCAGATGCCTTCATCTGATATTCTGAATCATAATTTTCCCCTAGTCTTGAATGAGGTCTTGTTTAGTTGCAGTGTAACCTTATTAATAGAAAATGTATGAAATGTCTTGTACCTAATTAAAATACTTTCTATGTTATTTATTTATTTATTATTATTTTTTATCTACTTGGCCTAGAAATCCTAATTCAACAAAAATTAATGATAAGGAGGGTAATTTTCAAAGCCATCACTATGGCAAACTATTGTTGATTTTTGGCTCTGCTTTGGTCCCACATATAAACATTCTAAATTCTAGAATAGAACAATTGTAGGACAAGGTGGAACAATCTTTGGTGTATTTCAGTTCTTCAAAGATGAGTATGAAGGAATGTGATCAGCATACGCAAGAGGTTTCTACACTTCAATCAGTATTGGTGAAAGATGTGACTGACTTGCGTTTAAGGATTGAAGCTTTGGAGAATACTACCAGAAACGAATTTGCATTATTTGAACTTTCATCGATAAATCTCCTTCACCTAGGGAAGTGTTCATTAGATATTTAGTTGAGTTATCGGGCTTTTCAGCAGACTTTATCCCCAACATTGTAAAAGCTTATTATCATCCATCCGTAAAATGCGGTGAAGCTGGAAGTATGTTCCAACAACAAACTAAAGTTGATATGGACCTTTTAGTAAAGCAGACATATTCAGAAAGTTGTTTGTTCTTATGCTATTAGGGTGGCTGCTTTGGTGGTAACTTGTGGTAGAATGCTGGATAGGGATACAATTCTAAAAGTTTATTTTAGAAAATGTCATGTTAAATTTTTGGATACTTTGGTTCGGAATAATCCTGATGTGACCAAGGAAATGTAAAGAAGGAGGAATCACTTGGCCTTTGACTGGTTTATCCATTTTTAAATTTGTTTTTCTTGTTTGGCCACAATTGTTTTTATTGCTTTTTACTGAGGGGTATGTTTACTAAACTGCGTTAACGTAGCAGCTGCTACGTTAAGGCACCATAAGGCGCCTTAACGTTCACGGCCGCGTTAAGTGCAAAAAAGGGTGGAGAGAGGGTGGGGAGAAGGGGTCAATGGGCAGGGAGTGGGCGGGGAGAGGCTCCTTTCACACTAACGTGGAGGAATTAAGGGCTGAATCCTAACGCAACTGAAAACCAGGCGTTAGCACACAATTGCAGGAGAGAGAAACCATTTCAGTCAGCAATGTACAGCAAAGTCAGAGAAACCTACAAAAAGTGATGTGTGATACATGTGCATAGAACAAAAGGGCAAATAAACACTGAAAATGACCTGAACAAAATGTAAAATAAACATAACCAAGCTGGCCAATAGTGATATGAATGGGAACCATCAAAAAACACTACCGAGAAAGCTCCAAAAAAAGGATATTAATTTTGGAAGGGTCTATGCTCTGTCCCCATACAAGGTGAATGATCCCACAGTTAAATAGCGCTGATCACGGTTTCCCCTTGTTATTGGACAGGTTTTCTATGGCGTGCACATGTTCCGCAACAGCAGGGTGGGCATGTCGGAATGGGCAACTGGACAGATCACAGTGCCGACATTGCTTATCTGTGCAGGGGGTAGTAGTAGTGCTCTGGTGATAACTTCAGCTCTGTGCTGGGGCCAACAGCCTGAAACTCCATGAAGCTGTGGATAGTGGAGCCCTTGTGAGTGGGTGTCTGTACCCCTGTGCACCACTGCGTTCGGGTTTGCCCATGTTGTTCTTGTGGCTGCATTGTGGGCTAAAACTATGTGGAGATGCTCTGCAGGAGCCACAGATGGGACCTGAACCTCTGACCCTCTGCTCTTGGACATGCTGGTTGAGTGTACTGCACCACACTGTTGCCACAGCAGCACAGTGGTCCCTGGTGCTACCCTTACATTCCTCGGCCAGACCTCTTCTGTTGCACTGCACAACATGTACCTGTACAGGGCATGGCCTAGGTCCACTGCAGATGGGTGCCACTGCTCCCTTCAGCACAATCACCCACCCCCCTCTGCCATGCCGCCATGACCATATGCTGTCGGTGCCAGTGGTGCGCCATCCCAGGCCATCCAGGGCGCAGGTAGGTGGCTGCCTAAGGTGTGGTTCTGGGGTAGGGCTGCCTACATAGATGTCCACGCTTCCCCAGGCACTGCCTGTCAATGGTATGCGACCCTTTGGGTGCCTGCTGGGTAGTGTCTCCTGGATGGGACACTGTGGCCCACAGACTCATGGGCATGTCTGACCCTGGTTAGTTGCTGTCTTGCTGGTTTCCATTTTCTGCATTCCTGTGTGCCACCTCGGCAACCGCCTAGTCCACCCTGTGCCCCAGTAGCCCCCACTGCATGTCCCGCCTGCAGTCCCCATGCCCCATTTGCGCCATCACCATCACTTTCATACCAGCAGGGGCAGCCCAAGGGGGGTGCGGGGCCATGTGCGGAGACTCGGTGCGGGGCCTCATTTGCATAAAGGGCCTCATTTGCCTAAATATTTGCATAATGTTACCATATACTAACTTTTAGTAAACATGCCTCTTAATGAGTGTATGGATAAAGAAAGACTAAAAGATTTCTACATTACTATAATCCAGTGCCAACCGCCAGGCACATTAGGAACTACTACAAACACTGCCCATTTAGAACCCACAGCAAACCCGCCATATCCTAACAGCACTACCAGGACTCACAAAGCACCATACCCTACCTATCAAAAGGAAACACTGCAAACATTAAACCAATACATTTCAGAGAATAACAATACATGACCTACTGGGGAAAGAGAACAAGTGGCAATGTCAAATAGTAATTACATAAACAGAATACCTCAGGTCAATTACACATGCAGAACATAAACCATCACCAAACAAGGAATCACAATTTAGAAATAGGAAGACAATAATTAAACTGGGAACCCCAAAAGCCAAACTTGGAATGTACAACAACACTGTAGAAATAAAACTATAAATTAATTTCCTCTTGTACTAAACAAAGCACAGATGTTAATGATGCACATTTCCCAGAGCTGACATATTCCAGTTAATAAATTCAAAATAAAGAGATATTTTTCTACCTTCTGTGCATTTTTTTTCAGTTGCAATTGCTCCAGCCACTTTCTGCTTGTTTCTTCGTGTCTTCTGCTAAGTCTCCATCGTCTGCTGTCCATTTGTCTTTCTTCTCTCTTCTAGTTTTTTTCCATTCTCTCTCTACATCTGCTTTAACATACTAATCTTTCTCCTTTTGCTCTTTCCTCATTTCTATTTCATGCACTCAAATTTTACCCCTCCATCCTCAATCCCCACTTACTCTCCCAATATCCGGCCAATTGTAGATTTGTCGTCCCTCCCACACAAAATATTTTTTCCCTCTCCATTTCACTCTCCCAGCTCCATCCCATTCTAATCCTCCCCCAACATCAGCTCCCTTCTAGTTCCAGCCGCACCCAGAATCCACTCCCTTCTAGTCCCCGTATCAGCCCATTTCCAGTCCTAGCCCCCCATAAGCCCATTTTCAGTCCTAGCTTCCCCATCCATTTCCAATCCTATCCGAGTCCCTCCATCAGCTCATTTCCAATCCCAGCCCACCATCAGCCCATTTCTAGTCCTTTCTTAGCCCGACCATCAGCCCATGTCAAATCCTAGCTCCCTTCCACTCAGTCCATTTCCAATCCAAGCCCCCCATGAGCCCTCTTCCAGTTCTAGCCCCTCCATGAGTCCATTTCAATCCAAGCCCCCATCACAGCCTATTTCCAATCTTAGCACCCCCAAAAGCCCATTTCCAGTCCTATCCTAGCCCCTACATCAGCCCACTTCCTGTCCTACCCCCCCCCACTCAGACCTTTTCCAGTCCTAGCTCCCTCCCCTCACAGCCCATTTCCATTCCAAGCCCCCCTCCCCATCAGCTATTTGCAGTTCAAGCCCCCCTTCCACTTAGCCCATTTCCATTCTAAGCCCCTGTCCCCATCAGCTATTTGCAGTTCAAGCCCTCCTTCCACTCAGCCCATTTCCAGTCCTAGCAACCCCCCCAGCCTATTACCAGTCCTAGCCCCCCCATAGCTCATTACCAGTCCTAAGCCCCCATCAGCCCATTTCCAGTCCTAGCCCCCCATAGCCCATTACCAGTCCTAACCCCCCATCAGCCCATTTCCAGTCTTAGCCCCCCATAGCCCATTACATCCTAACCCCATCAGCCCATTTCCAGTCTTAGCCCCCCATCAGCCCATTTGCAGTCCTAACCCCCCATCAGCCCACTTCCAGTCCTAACCCCCCATCAGCCCATTTTTAGTCTTAGCCTCCCCATAGCCCATTACCAGTCCTAACCTCCCCATCAGCCCATTTCCAGTCCTAGCCCCCCATAGTCCATTACTAGTCCTAACCCCCCCATCAGCCCATCTTTTGTCTTAGCCCCCCCCATAGCCCTTTACCAGTCTTATCCCCCCATCAACCCATTTCCAGTTCTAACCCCCATAGCCCATTACTAGTCCTAACCCCCCATCAGCCCATTTCCAGTCTTAGCCCCCCCATAGCCCATTATGTCCTAACCCCCCAATCAGCTCATTTCCAGTCTTAGCCCCCCCCCATCATCCCATTTCCAGTCCTAGCCCCCCCCCAGCAGCCCATTTCCAGTCCTAACCCCATCAGCCCATTTTCAGTCCTTGCCCCCCCATAGCCCATTACTAATCCTAACCCCCCCATCAGCCCACTTCCAGTCTTAGCCCCCCCCATAGCCCATTACCAGTCCTACCCCCCTCCCCCCCATCAGCCCAAATAGATAAAAAAGCAAACCGGATGCCGCTGCCACTGCCACTGCTGCCGTGGCAGCGGCAGAATCAAGCATCCTGCCGCGGGGCCCCCCCTGCCTGGCAAAGCCTCCCTGTGGCATCAGCTCCAGATGGAGTCCCAAAGCGCGGGCTTTCAGAGCAGTGAGAGTTTCCCTTTCTCGCGTGGCTCTGTTAATCCCGCCGGGGCTGATGGGATTTCCCATCAGCCCCGACAGGCTTAACAGAGCCGCGAGAGGTCAGAGAAGCTCTCCCTTCGCGGCTCTGATAATGTAAACAATCGATCTACATTTACCCGTTCCACTCCGTTCATTAATTTATAGACTTCTATCATATCTCCCCTCAGCCATCTCTTTTCCAGGTTAAAGAGCCCTAACCTTTTTAGCCTTTCTTCATAGGAGTATCCTTCCATCCCCTTTACCATTTTGGTGGCTCTTCTCTGAACCTTGATCCAATCCACCCCTTACCCACCATCCCCCCCCTTCCCCCAGTCCCTCCCCTCTCTCCCCCCCCCTCCCCCTTCCCCCCCTTTCCCCTCCCTTTTTCCCCCCTTCTCCCCCCCTTTTCTTTTCCCCTCTCCCCTCCCACTTCCCCTCCCCCCTCCCCCCTTTCTCCCCCCCTCCCCCCCCTTTTTCATAAGCAAAGTCAGGCTTTTAGACTCAACGTTCCCCTTTTTACTGAATGTAATGAAGCACTATGCCTGAGTACACTGTGTTGAAACGTTCTATCGTTATAATAGTCTTCTCAACTATCTTTTTTCATACATATATTTTTTTAAATAATATAACATACATATTTTTCATATATATATTTTTTTAAACTACAATCTAATAACAAAAATTTCTCTAAAAGTTTATATAGATCAATTTTCCAATGTGTTTATTTTACAGTGTTTTTGCACATGATATAAACACACATTAAAAGGTTTATATGTAAGTAAGAAGTCTATTTTTTATTTTCTTAAAACTTTTTCGTCACTTTGTTTTTAAGCACAATCTATTATCCAGTATTATTATAAAGCCATTTTCTGACCTATCACATTTCACAACGGATCATTTCATTTTTAAGGCTCACAGATTGTTTGGCTAAAGTGCACATACAAGTCTCTTTTCCCTCACCCCTCCTTCCTTTCCTCTCTTTCCTTTCTCCCCCCCCTCCCCCCTCTCCCCTCCCCCCTCTCCTTCTCTCCCCCCCCTCCCCCCATCCTCTATTCACTAAACAATACTCATAATATGTGTCATTTGTATCTTAGTTGCTTTGGTGAATATAATTTACGGTTTGCAGATTTCATCGATCATACACATGTAAGTTATTTAATCAAGTATCTTTCTCTCCTCTTCTACATCCCCCTCTTCTTTTTCCCCCCTCCTCCTCCTCACTCTTCTTCCCCCCTCTTCTTCTTCCTCTCTTTTCTTCCCCCCCCCTCCTCCTCCCCCCCCATCCCCGTCCTAATCCAACTTTCCTCTCCCCCCTCCCCTCCCCTTCCCTCCCTTCCCTCCCCTCCCCTTCCCTCCCTTCCCCTCCCTCTCTTCTCCCCCCCTCTCTTCTCCCCCCCTCCTCTCCTCCCTCCTTTTCCTCTTCCCCCCTCCCTTCTCCCCCTCCTCCTCCTCCCCCTTCCTCCCCCTCCCCCCTTTCCCCTTTTCTTCCTTTCTCTTCCTCTTCTCCTCCTCTCCTCCCTCCCCCTTCCCCCCCATTCCCTCCCCTTCTCCCGGTCCTCACCATTCCCATCCGTGCATCCGCCATACCGTTGTCCCAACTCATATAACAAGTTCATTACCATATATTTTTGAATACACAATATATTTTATTTGAACATTTATTGTTTATTTATTCCGTTATTCCACCCTGCTTTTCTTCGTTCATTATAGATGTATGTGTTTTGAAAAAACTCTTTGGATTTGTGAGCACATGTACATGAATACGTTTTTATGTATCTTTTTATAATATTGGTCCATTATCATAGGCAAATATGTTTTAATATATTTATATGTTCTATATGTTGTATGTCATTTAGCTGTGTGCCCCCTGAGGAAGGCTACGGCCGAAACGCGTAGGGGTTAATAAAAATCGTTTACACCCACCGACGACTCTTGCCCTTTGTTGCTTTCCTGTGTTTCCTGCAAGAGCAGCTGCTCCCCTGTTTTTCCCCCCTCATCAGCTTTGCAATGTACATATTTTTTCCTGCAGCACTTTATTTTTATTTTATTAATTGCTGCCAGCAAACACGCCCTCACGTGCCGTAAGTGAAGGTGCCGTATAAGGCACCCTATAAGGCACTCCATAGGGCATATTATAAAGTGCACTGTCCACCACGGCACCCTAAAATGCCCCCTATAGGGCACCCTATAAGATGTGTCATAGGATAATGTATAGTACACCTTATATGGATGGGAACCATAAGGTGCCCTATAGGCACCCTCAGGGGCACCTTATGGGTACAGTACGCTGAGGGTGTTTTTGCTGGCAGCAAAAATGTACATTACAAAGAGATAATGCTTTGGGCAGCCCTATCAAAGAACCCCACTGGGGGTTTGAACCCATGACTTCTGGCTTCACAGGCAGTGAAGTAACCATTGGGCTATAGCACTATAGCTACTAGCAAGCTCCTGGCTGGCTGCAGAGAGCCTGCATGTCACCACACACACAGTCTGTTGTGGTCACCAGGATAGGGTTAGCACACCAGTACCCATGATGCACTACACATGCAAATCAGCTGTCCACAGATGAACACAGGATGGGGTATGCACCCCCACAGCACATCGGCCTGGTAGGGGGAACTGACCATGTGCACCCCCACAGCACCTCGGCCTGGTAGGGGGTACTCACCGTGTGTTTTCCTGGCACAGAGTAGCTACACACCGTCACATTGTGCGGGTACTGTGCTCACCCTGAGGGTGCAATGAGGCGCCCAGGACCAAGTCCACAACACCTCCCATTGCTGAAAGAGGCCATGCCGGAGGTCCAAAGCAGTGTTAATGTGTGAGATAGGTAGTTTCTGCACAGACACCTTGGATATCTCTGTCTATTTCAGTCATGTGTAGCTCCTATGGATCCCCAGGTGATGCATCCACCCCCCCCCCCCTCTCCACCAGGGCTGAGGGTGGCAAACAGGGTCTCCTATCAATAGATCCACATTCTACCTCCCTGCAAAGGTGACAGTAGAGGGGACCATCAACCCCGGTCCTGCTGAGGAACAGACACCCCACAGGGCAGTTAATGCAGCTCTATACACATCCATAACACAATAGCAGACAGATATTAGGCCTGGATATGGTGAGCTTCACCCCACCACTATCTGATATTCTCCTGCAGCAAGTCATCAGCCGCTGCACCCTGCAAGCTGCTCCATCAAGACACATACCAGTTGTAAACAGTCTGCTAGTTAGTCCATAGTGCATGTTCCCAGTGGAGATGCATGCACCCACAACTGGGATGTCAGCATACCCAGCAGGCAGGAAACCCATATCTATCACATGAAAGAAATACTATATAGCACTATGGGGGTGTCTAGCCATGCTGTGGTCACTGCACAGTCAGGATGAGAGTGATCTCTCAGCAGGACATACTGAGGTCACCCTGTCTGTGTAGGTGGTGGCCGGGCACTAAAATGTCCCAGTCAGTGCTCTATGCCCTGTGCAGATGCACCCTGGCCAGGCCACCCTGTCCGGCCTATACCCATGGTACCTTGCTCCTCATTATGCACATTGGCAGCCCAATACTGGCAACAGTGCTGGCAGTGTGGGCTGTTGAAGGTGTTTGCAGCCACCACACACTGGATAGACAGACAGCCACCCCCGCACCTATGCCAGCATTGTGCTACTATAGAGGAGTTCAGCAGCCATACCCACCACACCAGTCCTGGGCACAGTACAGGCATGGATATGGTACGCAATACTGTTGGGGGTCACTCCCCAGGGGGGTAAACACTGTCAGAGACCAGACCTGCAGCACACACTGCAGACATCAGAATGATTGTTATGGTGGAGCTCTATGAGCAAAATGTGCTTAACGTAGGACTTGCTATCTGCCAGTTCTCATAGGAAACGTTTGATAGCTGTCTACCATATACCTAGGTGTAGGGTGGCATTGCTAAGGTATGCAAGTGCTAGTATTGGGAGATACAGGCAGGGCCCAATGTCCTGCCTCTCCAGGAGGCATTGGCCAGTGGGGTCTGTGGGTGTGGGTGTGGGTGTGTCTGGCCCTGTTGGCTGCTGCTTTATGGCAGAGTTTCCCAACTCCAGTCCTGGTGTTCCAGACACTGTTCGGGTTTTCATGCTGTCCCTCATAAATATGCATGAGCTACATCTGCATACCATGGGGGTGGTGCATAGATATGCAGCACAGGCATCTTTATTAGAGGCAGCATGGAACCTGAATGGTGTTTGGCCCTCCAGGACTGCATTTGGGAGACTCTGCTCTAGGTAATGCGCCTGTTTATGGTGTCTGTGTTTGGTGTGGTAAAATATAGGCGTAGTAACCATGCGTATGTTCTCAGCAATAAAGGTTTGTCCTTACTATCATGGTTTAGTTGTGGGAAAAATATGTGGACAGGATTGGCAGTAGCCCCAGCTGGCCTTTGAATCTGTGACCTTCTGTTCTTGCACACACTGTCTGTGTCCACTGCACCACTGTGTTGCCAGAGATATGCTGCATTCCCTGGGGAGTCCATGACTGTACATCCAACAGAGCCTGTCTGTTGCAGTGGACGGTGCTAGCATGCACAGGCCTAGGCCACTGTCTGCTGTTGCTTGCAGCCACTGCCCCCTCCACCACCTGTACCCTTCCGCCAACATGCAGACATGTCCTTATCTGGGAAAAAGCATATGACCTGATTGAGTTGTGGCACTCCAGGACTGAATTTTGGGTACTCGGATGTAGGTAATGCCCATTGTTATGGTTTGTGTGTGGTGTAGGTTATATGGTTGCTCGAAGCATGCTTATGTTCTCTGCAATAAAGGAGTGTCTTTACTATCACTGTTTAGTGGTGGGTAAAACTATGGGGACTGGGTTGGCAGGAGCCCCAGCTGGGATGTGAACCTGTGACCCTCTGGTTCTTCAGGCACTGGCTGTGTCTGCTGCACCACACTGTGGCCACAGAGACAGTGCTGTCCCTGGAGATAGGAAACCTGGCCGGACGAGTCTGAAACCCTGTTCTGCACAATTTTACTGTGGGCTCATTTACCTTGTATGGATACAAAAGGGCAAATAAACCTCATAAATGACATCGAAAAAAGGGGAAAAATACCATGCCCAAGCTGGGCAATAGTGACATCAATGGGCAACATTAAAAAACACTCCCAGGAAAGCTCCAAAAAAAGGAATTCTTTTTTTGGAAGGGTCTACGGAGCGTAGACCCTTCCAAAAATCATTTCTTTTTTTTTGGAGATTTCCTGGGAGTGTTTTTTATTGTTGCCCATTGCTATCACTATTGCCAAGCTGAATTCTAATTTTTAAAATTTTTGTTGTGGTCATTTTCATGTTTTATTTGAAATTTTGTTCTGTGCACATGTATCACACTGCTCACGTTATGTAGGTTTCCCCGGTTTTGCTGTACATTGCTGACGGAAATGGTTTCTCTTCCCTTTAAATGGGCTCTAACGCGAGGTTTTCACTCGGGGTATTTTTTTTGCCGAAATTCAGCCCCGCTCCTGTGCGGGGAGCCTCTCCCCTCCCACTCTCCACCCATTGACCCCGTCCCTCCGCCCCTCGGGAGCCTTCCTCCGCCCTCCGTAAGCCTTTCCACGCCTCTCTCGCACAGTAGCGGGCCGCGCACATGAGCTTGCCCGTTAGTGTGATGCGCACGTGTGTGGGGCACAAAAATGCACTATTAGCGTGCGCTAAGGTACCTTAGCGCATGCACAAGTGCGCCCCGCACAATTGCGCAGTTTAGTAAACATACCCCATAGACTTTTCTACAGCTAGCTCTGTGTGTCATTTTATTTTCTTTCTGCAGAAGACATGGGGAACATGATTACTGTAATCTGGTAAATTAAAACCCAGAGAATTTGGTGGGTGGGGAGTCACATAGAGGGTTTTTAGAGATACAGGGTGCAAGCAATGTGTGACCCAGAAGCTCCTGGGTTTTCTTGGCAGTGTCACTGGAGATAGATTGCCATGTCTTTCTTTTGAGATAATGGAGGGTTAAGTGACTTGCCCAAGGCCACAAGGAGTGTTAGTGGGGCTTGAACCCTGGTTGCATGGTTACCAAGCCAGTGTTCTAACCACTAGGCTACTCCTACATTGTGGATACAGTGTAGGGGTGTGCATTTGGTTTGTTAATGTGTCTTAAAACATTTAGGGGTATGTTTACTAAACCGTCTTAATGTTACCGGCGTTAGTTGCAGTCTTACTGTGACAAATGCCATATAAGGTAGTGGGCATTCCGGTCTTAAGGTAGCATTTTGGGTTATTGCATGATAAAGTCCATTATCACGTGATAGAGGGAGCCGTGGCATGTTAACGCGCGTTAGCCTTAATTAGGCGCGCTGACCTACAATCACAGCAACAAAGGTGTAGCACATTGGTTAATACATTGACTGCTAATACAGTGATCATGAGTTTGATCCCCCAGTGGGCTCAGTTAAAAGACTGTCTGAGGCAATCCCTTTTCCTGCTTGTAACAGTCAGACACATCCCAACAATTTACACTACCAGCCAACAAAGCCTCACCCCAGTGCCTCAACCTAATGCACCTTTTAGGGCGCACCATAAGGCATATCATAAAGCACCATGTCATCCAAGGCAGGTCATAATGTGCCCCAGAGGGTGGCAGGAAAGGTTGGCACCCTCCAAGGCAGCATATAAGGCGCCCCATAAGCTGGCCAAATCTAAGGTGCCACAAACGATGCCCCTGGGATGCCAAGGTGATACAGGAGATGGTGCCCAGGCCACAAAGGTGCCCCAAAGTCACAAGCATGAAATGCATGGCTCAAACACAGATATAACCATAATACTGCACAGAGCACCAAGGAAAGGCAATGAACAAATGATGGAAGGAAGTAGATGGCGGAGTTCATGGACCAGCCAAATCTGTGTGCAGCCCATGTGGCAGCAGGTAAAGTGGACAAACATATCGGGGGCAGCTGTACCGATGTACAGGGTGATGGTAATGTACAGTGCAACAATGACAGTGTGTGGCAGAGGATGGGGATACGTGTCCACCAGAGGAAGTAGAGGTGGCAGGATAAGTGCAATGACAGGACAGAGGAGAGCAGTGCCATGCAGAGCAGATACAGGACAGACAAGCATGAAGAGCCACAATGCAGAAAAGTGTGCCAGTGCAGGACATGGGGTAGCAGCCTGCACATTAGGGCAGGACGCCACACAGCTGGCACACACACATAGACGGACAGAAGGATGGATGGCAACAGTGATGAGGGTATAATGTGGCGGCAGCACAGATCTGCCTGTTACACAAATGAAACATAGTTGTATAGGACAGCCATAAAAAAAAGGGGGAACAGAGAGGAATCAAGCCCATGACCTCTGCTATTGAAGTCGTTGTATTAACCATTGTGCTACATCACTATGGGAATTATCATACCAATGGCTGGCTACAGAAAGAGTGCATGTCACCATAAAACTGTCTGCTGTGGCTACCAGGATAGGATAGAACCAACAGTACCCATAATGCAATTCACATGCAGAACAGCAGTCTACATCTGCTCACCAGATGGGGTATGCAACTCTACAGCACATCAGTTTGGTAGGGGGAACGACTGTGCGTGTTACTGGCACAGAGTACCCACAGGCCATGCCAATGTGAGTGTTCTGTGCTCACCCTGAGGTTGTGGTGGAGTGGCCAGCACCAGGGTGATTGAGGTGCAGTACCCAGGTTGGTTAAGGTGGTCTGTGCTGCAGATCTCCGTCAGTGCCAGTGTGTGATAGGTATTTGTTACAGACACCTTTAGGAGGTCTCTGTCTCCATTTGTAATTGCCAGTCATGTCTGGCCTTTGTGGACCATGATGCACACAACATAGTGCATGTCCACTGTGCTTGCTATGGTCACCTGTTTAGGGAGCAGGGGTGTGTCAGGGCTCACATGGCAACAATGTACTTAGCAAACCACCCTCTCTGGGTCAGGGGGGGTACATGATCTTCCCCCAACAGACCCACCACACTCTCACCCTTTGCAAGGGGGGCAGTGGAGGTACATGAGGACAGGCTGTGGGACCAACAACCCCAGTCCTCGTGGCGAACAGACAGCTGCTGCAGATCTGCACTTGGGACAGGGCCACTGGCAGATAGGTAGTGGGTACAATCATCTCAGCTTCCCCCCCAACTACGATCTGACATTCACCAGCAGAGGGCAGTCAGTGTGCACCTGCTGCACCCTGCAAGATGGTGCAGCCATACGGATGCTAACTGCAGACAATCTGCTAGCTAATAGATAGTGCATGTTCCTGGGCAAGCTGAATGCAACCAAAACTGGGATGTTAGCACACACACCACACATGTATATCAGTGATTCGGCCCCAGAAAAGAAAACCCATAAATATCACTTGAAAGAAATGCTGTATAGCACTATGGGGGAACCTAGCCATGCCATGGTCACTTTTCAGTCAGGGTGAGAGTGACCTCCCAGCATGACATGCTGTGGCCACCCTGTCCGTGCAGGTGGTGGTCAGGCACTACAATGTCCCAGCCATTGCCCTATACCCTATGCAAATGCATCCTGCCCATGCCACCCTGTCCGGGCCATACCCATAGTACCTTGCTCTCAATATGCACATTGGCAGGCTAACACTGGAAAAAGTGCAAGCAATGTGAGCTCAGTAAGGTGTAGGCAGCCACAACACACTGGATAGACAGACACACACTCCCACACCTATGCCAGCATTATGCAAATATAGAGGTTTGTGGCAGCCCTGGCTGCCACACCATTCCTGGGCACAGTGCGGGCATTGTTATGGTACTCAATACTGTTAGGGTCACTCCCCGGGGTGGTAAACACTGTCAGAATCAATAACTGAAACACACTGCACAGATATCAGAAAGGTTGCTATGATGAATCTCTATCAACAAATTGTGTTTAACTTAGGATTTGTTAGCTGACATTAATTATAGCAACCTTTTGATATATGTGGAATGTGTTCCCAAGTTTAGGATGGCATTATTAAGGTATGCAGGTGCCTGTATTGGGAGATGCTGCTCCACGCTGGGCCCAACAGCCTGACTCTCCTTGAGGCTTTGGATAGTGAAGCCTGTGGGTGTGGGTGTTTATGCCCCTGTTGGCCGCTGCTCTAGGGTAGAGGTTCCCAACTCCGGTCCTGGTGGGCCAAACACTGTTCAGGTTTTCATGCTGTCCCTAATGAATATGCATGAGATACATTTTCATACAATGGGGGCGGCGCATACAAATGCAGTACAGGCATATTTATTAGGGACAGAATAAAACCTGAATGGTGTTTGGCCTTCCAGGACTGCAGTTGGGAAACTCTGCTCTAGGGATTGCACATGTTTATGGTGTCTGTGCTCTGTAGGGTAAAATATAGGTGTTTCAGGCATGTTTATTTTATCTGCAATAAAGGTTCCGTCTTTATTACTGGGTAAAATATAAGAATGTGGTCTGCAGGAGCCACAGCTGGGACTTGAACCTGTGACCTTCTGCCCCTGAAAATACTGGCTGTGTGTACTGCACCAAACCATTGCCACAGAGGTGGATCATTCCCTAGGGATACCATGACTGTTCATCAGACAGACCTTGTCTGTTGCAGTGCACGGCACCCACCTAAATGGAGCTTGGCTGTGGTCTGCTGTGGGCAGATGACACTGCCCACTCCGCCACCAGCACCCCTCCGCCACCATGCTGACATGCCGTTATGCCGTTGGTGCTGGTGGTGCACAGTCCCAGTCCATCCAGTGTGCTGGTAGGCAGCTGCCTATGGTGTGGGTATCAGGTAGTGGTGCCTACAATGACATGCGCGCCTCCCCCCGGCACCGCCTGCCAATGTTATGTGCCCTTGGGGGTACCTGCTGGGTAATATCCCCTGTGATACTGTGGGACACACACTCATGCCCATGTTGGTCCCTCGTCAGTTGCTGTCTTGCTGCTTTACAGTTTCAGCATTCCTATGTGCCACCTAGGCATCTGCCTAGTCCAAACTGTGCCCCAGCTGGACCACAGCATGTGCCGCCTGCAGCCCCCTTTATCCCATTTACAGCATCAGTACAGTTGCCCTTTCCTACGTGCCCACTGTGCTGTTGCTGCACATGTGCATGCCATAACAAACCTTCCCAATCTAAACGACAGAAACCCTGATCAGCGCTATTTCAATGTGGGATCATTCAGTTTGTAGAGGGACAGAGCATAGACCCTTCCAAACCTGATATCTTAATTTTTATGCTTTGTCAGTAGTGTTGCTTTATGTTTATCATTAATATCACTATTGGCCAGCTTGGTTATTGGGATTTTAAATGTGGTTCTGGTCATTTTATATATTTATTTGCCTTTTTGGTTCCTGCACATGTATCTTAACCATCACTTTTCTGGGTTTCCCTGCTTTTACTGCACATTGCTGACTTAAATGGTTTCTCTTTCCTGTAGATGTGCCTAACACGAGAGTTTCACTGGTGTTAGTGTTCAGACCCAGATTTCACAGCGTTAGTGTGCCTGGAGCCTCTCCCCACCCACTCTCCGCCCATTGACCCCTTCTCTACGCCCTCTGGGAAGCCTTTCTCCACCCTTCAGACCCGGATTTCACAGCATTAGTGTGCCTTAACGCCGCCGCTGCATTATCGCGCGATAAATGATGTTATCACGCTATCGCGCGATAACGTCACTTATCGTGCGATGTCACTTATCGCGCCATAATACCACCACTGCAACGTTAAGATGGTTTAGTAAACATATCCCTTAATCTCCTTTGCCCATCCTCTTACTGTTTCTAACTGAACTCTGCCTCTCTTGCTCACTATTAGATTTTTTTTTAATTTAAATTTTATCATTTTACAAACAAAGAAGCATATACAACTTCATGGAAATATGGGAACAGGAAAGAAATAGTAACAGTAGTGACACCCTCAATATTATATAAAAAGAAATACGGAGAAATATAATTCCTGGCCCAACTATAGCCCACCACAGAAGCAAAGATCCAACAAAATATTTAACACACAAAAAGCATAGGAAAATATATGTGAACTAACAGTCAAGACTAACTAACTTGGCAGTGGATCTGGGGACTCATCTGGAGGGTGTCGAGCACTCAAAAAAGCCACTAACTGTGACAGTTCAAAGAAAATATAAGAATCATTATTCAATCTAATCAAACATTTGCAAGGATATTTAAAAAAATATAGACCCCCTAACATCAATACCCCGGAAAGAAGTAACAAAAACTCTTTCCTACATTTTTGAGTTTCCTTGGATAGATCTGGAAACACACGAACAATTAATCCATGAAACTGCACACAGCCATGTAACTGGCATGACCGCCTCGGGTTCCCCTCCCTTTGCCCTCTCCCCTCCCTGCACCCTCCCCCCCGCCCTCCCAGAGACCCTCCCTCTAATAAGTCACAGCGTTACACCAGGGGTTTCTTTCACCAAACTAATTCTATTTATTTACACACAATGGTTATTAACAGCACCAAACTGTTGGCCACAGCATGCACGTAACAATCCACACAACACAGTATACAACTTTCTTGTACACCTCTTTCCTTTTGCCCCCTCGAGAGACACAGCCAATATCCCACGGACGGACTTTGTAAATGTCCGGCGGCGAAGTTATGCCGTAAAAGCATTTTCTCTGTCCCTCATTCTTTCATGTCCTTCATGCAAAAGCTGTTACGCCTGCCGTTCAAGCAGACTTGGCAACCTTTTCTTCTTTACCCCCCCTCGCCCGCCGTCGAAGCAAGGCAGGGGGCCCTCTGCACGGTGTTCTTGTCACCGTCTTACTCTCTCCGGGGACAGGTCCGTGTTTCGCTCCTGTACCTCGCCCCCTTTACTTAAGGCCTAGGCTGTGTTCTCTCTCACCGGGTGCGTTTCTTCCATTTATTGAGATGGTATTAAGTGAGCCCATGTTAATCGCACAGGACATAGTTAGCACGCAGTATGAACTGTTCTGAGCTCACCACGCCTATTCTCCGCCTCTAACCCACCCACTCACCACCCTAAAGTGAGTTGCACAGTTAGCACAGGAATCATCCTGCGCTAATTGTCATGGCCTTGTGCTACTGGCAACACATTCCCAGCATTCCTTCAGCACGCATCAGAACATCAGCTGGCCAGCTAGTCCTTTAATAAAAGACCCTCTAAGTGTACCTGTCATGCGCCGACTGTCAGGGCTTGCTCAGCAAGTCCTCAACAGCACACGATTACAAACCCTAGCACATGGGGCAATTCATGCGGGTGCACCTAATGACACTCATAGAGGTATTACTAGGTGCACTTACGCTAATTGCCCTCATGCTAGCAGCGCTGTGCTCTCCACGCCCATTATATTCCCTAAAACTACCCATGCTTCACCCTAGCATGCAATGGCCAATTACTGTGCATTTTAGCAGCTGATAGCTGGCAGGCATGCATGATAGCATTCACCGCAGCCAGTCACTGCATGCTAAAATGCACGTTCACTGCTTAGTGGGATTTAGTAAAAGAGCCCTTAAATGTCCATTGTATAATTTCATTGTAATCCACTCTGAGCACATGTGGTAAAGGTGGAATAAAAATGTTTAAAATTCAATTAAGATCAAATTGTACAAGCTTATGCTGTGTTATAAAGATACATCAGCATCTATGTTGCCTTTATACAAAGACACACAGCAGCGGAGGTAAAAAAACACAGCAGCAGTGACATATCTTCCAAGATCCTTATTGCTGATGGTCAACAGTTGCTAAAAACAAAGTAAAAAAATGAAATGTAAATTGAATTAAAATATATTTAGTTTAATTGGCATGTATATTCTACTTTTACCAATAAAATTGGTTCAAGGCAGATTACATTAATGAATTCATAAATATATAGTAAAAACTAATGGGGAAAGCATGCAGAGCATGGCTCCTAGAATTCTTTCCAAATCCTTTGTGTGTGTGTGTGTGTGCGCATGCACATACCTGTCTGTATCTGCATTGCCTGTGTGTGTGTGTGTGTGTGTGTGTGTGCGCGCGCGCGCGCGCATTTATTTATGTGATGTTTCTCTATATGTCTGCGATCAGGAGAGGAAATGAGAGGAGAAAGCTGTTTGACAGGTGCAGTTCTGAAATTGCTGTGTTATCATGAATCAGTGTTTGTATGCTGCAGCTGTTGGAACCGCTTTTCCTATAGAAATGCATTGAGAGGGTTTTTTTGGATGTGAGGGCTTTATTTTTCTTCCATCTTTTACCACACAGAGAAACTTAACATGCAAGGGGGGGGGGGGCTGATAAGTCCCTGGCCTTGTAATGAAACAGAGAGCTATGGACACACTTCAGTTCTGGAGGGCCAAATGAGATCTCTGCAGTTTTGTTTTATTTGGTACTGAATGATTGCCAATAGCACAGCTGCACTTAACGCCATCTTTTGAGACGGTATTAGGTGCAGCCGTGCTATCAGCTGCCATGACTGTTAGTGTGGTACTGTCTTGCATGCTGTCGATGGATGCTATCCCACCCCTATCCCTCCCAAACCCATGCGGTTAGTGTATGGTAAAACCTGTGCTGACTTCTTATCACGCTTTAGTAAAAACGCCCCTAAATTTCACTGGTAAATCAATTTTCTGTGAGGGATAACTGAGAGCATATTCAGATAAGTGAACAATGATTTTCTGAGAAATTTGGCAACTTAAAGCTTAGGATAGAAGAGATATGAGGTTTATTGATAAATGCTATGTTTTAATTACATAAAAAAAAGCAAAATTTATTATTAGCTTGTTTAAAGGCTTTAAAATTTATTTGTCACAATCTCTTACTGCCCTAAAACATAAAAATTAGATATTTTCTTGTTTAAAAGATCTACAGTCCATTTGTCCTAGTTGTAATTAGTCTTTTTTCAGTAATTGCAATTAAGAAAAGAGAAAATTATCACTATATGTATTTTTATCAGCAAATGATTAAGCCTTAACAACAAATTTGTTACAGGTCATTGAAAAGCAAACACCAAATTATAGCATAAAATATACTAACACAGCATAAAATGTATCACATAATCTTAAGAGTCTTTAGATTATTTTAAGTATTCCCTACTCCCTTAGCAACTTGAAATAATTACACAACTCATCAGTACTAAAATGCACAAAGCAGTCCAGTAGTAAGATGGGGGCTCTCCAGTCTTTTGCATTGTCATGTGGATTATTATCTGTTATTGGTGAGACAAAATACATGTGTATTCGGTGCAGAGAACTCCTGGATCTCAGACAATGAGTTTGATTTCAGAAGGATAGAGTAGCAGACTTGGCGGTATGTTTACTAAACTGCGGTAATGTTACATAACACGCGTTACGTAATGTTAACGATCGTTGACGTTCCGCGGCGCGGTAAACACCGCAGAAGGTGGAGAAAGGGTGGAGAGAAGGGGTCAATGGGCAGAGTGTGGGCAGGGAGAGGCTCCTTTCACACTAACGCGCTGATCTGAAGAGCTGAATCCTAACGCGATTGAAACCTGCCGTTACATGCACATTTGCAGGGGAGAGAAACCATTTCAGTGTCAGCAATGTACAGCATAGGCAGGGAAACCCACAAAAAGTGATAAGTGTGATACATGTGCACAGAACAAAAGGGCACATAAACATTGAAAATGACCTCAACAAACTGGAAAAAAACTTAACCAAGCTGGCCAATATTGATAATATTGGGAAACAGCAAAAAACACTACCAATAAAGCTCCCAAAAAAATATATTAATCGTGGAAGGGTCTATGCTCTGTCCCCTTGCAAGGTGAATGATCCCACAGTGAAATAGCGCTAATCAGGGCTTTCCCTTGTTATTGGACAGGTTTCCTATTGCATGCACATGTTGCGCAATAGCAGGGTGGGCATGTCGGGATGGGCAACTGGACAGATGCTGGAAAAGGGGATACAGAGGGCCGCAGGTGGCACATGCTGTGGTGCAGCTGGGCCACAGTGCGGACTAGAGTGATGCCTAGGTGGCCCATACGAATGCTGAAACAGCACATCAGCCAGACAGCAACTGATGAAGGCCCAACATGGGCACGACTGTGTTTCCCACAGTGTCACAGGGGATAGTACCCAGCAGCTACCCCCAAGGACACAGAACAGAGGCAGGCGTTGCTGGGGGGAAGCGTGGAGGTCTATGCAGGCACCCCTACCCCAGAACCCGCACCATAGGCAGCCGCCTACCTGCACACTGGATGGCCTGAGACTGCGCACCACCAGCAGAAGGGCATGGCAGCATGGTGGCGGAGGGGTGCTGGTGGCGGAGGGGGCAGTGGCATCTGGCCGCAGCAGACCATGGCCTAGCCCTGTTTAAGTGGGTGTCGTGCAGTGCAACAGACAGACTCCATCTGACAAACAGTCATGGTATCTCCAGGGAATGAACTCTCCCTGTGGTGCAGTACACACAGCCAGTGTGCTCAGGAAAAGAAGGTCACAGGTTCAAGTCCCAGCTGTGGTTCCTGCCAACCCTGTCCCCATATTTTACCCAGTAATAAACCATGGGTAAGAAAGACGGAACCTTTATTGCAGATAGAATAAACATGCCTGGGACACCTACATTTTGCCCTACAGAGCACAGACACCATAAACATGTGCATTTCCTAGAGCAGATTTTCCCAAATGCAGTCCTGGTACTGGTGGTGGAGGGGGCAGTGGCATCTGGCCGCAGCAGACCATGGCCTAGCCCTGTTTAGGTGGGTGCCATGCACTGCAACAGACAGGCTCCATCTGACAAACAGTCATGGTATCTCCAGGGAATGAACAGTCCCTGTGGCAACAGTGGGGTGCAGTACGCACAATCAGTGTGCTCAAGAGCAGAAGGTCACAGGTTCAAGTCCCAGTTTTGGCTCCCACCAACCCAGACCACTTTTTTTAACCCAGTACGAAACCGTGGCAATAAAGAGGGAACCTTTATTGCACAGGACAGACACATTCCAGAAATGCCTATAGTTTACCCTACAGAGCACAGACACCATAAACATGAGCAATACCTTGAGCAGAGTTTCCCAAATGCAGTCCTGGAGGGCCAAAATTCATTCAGGTGTCATGCTGTCGCTAACATAAGGACATGTTAGCATGAATGAACTGTCCCCTGTGGCAACAGTGTGGTGCAGTGCACACAGCCAGTGTGCTCAGGAGCAGAAGGTCACAGGTTCAAGTCCCAGCTGTGGCTCCTGCCAACCCTGTTCCCATGTTTTACCCAGTAAGAAAGATGGAACCTTTATTGCAGATAGAATAAACATTCCTGGAATACCTACATTCTACCCTACAGAGCACAGACAACATAAACATGCGCATTACCTAGAGCAGAGTCTCCCAAATACAGTCCTGGAGGGCCAAACACCATTCAGGTTCCATGCTGTCACTAATAAAGATGCCTGTGCTGCATTTCTATGCGGCGCCCCAATGGTATGCAGATATCTTCCATGCATATTCATCAGGGACAGCATGAAAACCCGAACAGAGTGTGGCCCACCAGGACCGGAGTTGGGAACCCCTGCCCTAGAGCAGCGGCCAACAGGGGCAGAAACACCCGCACCCACAGGCCCCATTATCCACAGCCTCCTGGAGAGGCAGGATGTTGGGCCCTGCGTGCATCTCCCAATACTAGCACTTGCATACCTTAGCAATGCCACCCTAAACCCGGGAATACGGTACACAGATATCAAAAGGTTGCTTTGATTACTGGCACATAGCAATTCCTAGGTTTTGCACAATCTGCTCAGTGAGCTGTATCATACCAACCTCTCTGATGTCTGTGGAGTGCGTGTCAGGTCTGGTATCTGACAGTGTCCACCACCCTGGGGAGTGACCCCAACAGTACTGCATACCATAGCCATGCCTGCACTGTGCCCAGGACTGGTGCAGTGGCCAGGGTTGCCAAAAGCCTCTATAGTTGCACAATGCTGACATAGGTGTGGGAGTGTGTGTCTGTCTATCCAGTTTGTGGTGGCTGCCAACACCTTCCTCAGCCCACACTGCTTGCACTGTTGCCAGTGTTAGCCTGCCAATGTGCATAATGAGGAGCACAGTACTGTGGGTATAGCCTGGACAGGGTGGCCTGGCCAGGATGCATCTGCACAGGGCATAGGGCAATGGCTGGGACATTGTAGTGCCCGGCCACCACCTGCACAGACAGGGGGGCCACAGCATGTCCTGCTGGGAGGTCACTCTCACCCTGACTGTGCAGTGACCACGGCATGGCTGGGTTCCCCCATAGTGCTGTGCAGTGTTTCTTTTAAGTGATATATATGGGTTCTGTTTTCTGCGGTCCAATCACTGACTTATCTGCTTGGTGGGTGTGCTCACATCCCAGGTTTGGGTGCACACATCTTCTCCAGGAACATGCACTATGGACTAGCTAGCAGACTGTCTGCAGTTAGTATGTGTGTGGCTGGAACACCTTGCAGGGTGCAGCGGCTGGAGAATATCAGATGGTGGTGGGGGGCAGCTGTGCATTTCCAGGTCTTCTGTCTGCCATTGCCTTATTTATGGATGCGTACAGATCTGCATTGACTGCCCTGTAGGGTGTTTATTCCCCAGCAGGACTGGGGTTGATGGTCCTCTCTACTGTCACCATTGCAAGGGGTAGAATGTGGATCTGTTGGTGGGAGATGCACAGCAGACACTTCCTGTGGTGACCTGAAGTCCTTCAGAAGCCAGCCAGGGGTTTGTCAGAGATGTAGCCCACTGATTACACCTGTGGAGCCAGAGGTCATGGGTTTGATCCCACAGTGGGGTTATTTGGTAGGGCTGTCTGAGGCATTTTCTTGTTTTAATTTAAATTGGTGCTGTCAGCAAAAACACCCTCACAGTGCTGTCACCTTACGGTGCCTCATCAGGCGCCCTATAAGGCACCCTATAAAGCGCCCTATAAGGTGCCTTATAAGGCGCCCCATAGCGAACATTATAGGGTGCCTTGGCGGACAGTGCACTGTCCGCCAAGGCACTAGGTCACTAATAATAGAGGGAGGAGTGGCCTAGTGGTTGGGGCAAGGCACTACAGGCCGGAAGGTCGGTGGTTCAAATCCCACTAGAGGACAGCAACCTTGGGCCGGAAGGACTGGGGTTTCTAGTCCCACAGGTGCTCCTTGTGGTCTTGGGCAAGCCACTTAACCCTCCATTGCCCATGTTCCCTGTAAGTATTAGTATTTGTGTCTCATATCCCCTCATGTTAAATGTATCCCCCAACCGCTTTGACCCGGTGAAAAGCGGGATATAAATGCAGCTAAATAAAAATAAAAAATAATGTGCCCTCTGGAGTGCCTTATAGGGCACCTTAGGTTATGGCCCTGTGAGGGTGTGTTTGCTGGCAGCACTAATTTACATTACAAAACAAAATGCCTCAGACAGCACTGATTTAAAGTAAAGGGTAATGTCTCAGCCAGCTTTACTCATTAGACCCACAGGGGGATTGAACTCATGACCCCTGCACCATCAGTCAGTGTGTTAAACATTGTGCTACAGCTCTGGATGCCTTACTAGGTACCTTTTCATGCGCATTATAGGGCGCCGTACAGGGCGCCTTGCGTGGCGCTTTACATGGTGCTTTCTAACGCTCATTACTCTATGGCGCCTTGTAATGCGCGTTATCTGTAATGATGTACCGCCCATGTCCTTATTTGGGCATTTCTGCCTCTACCGCGGAACCTAACACGAATGACATTACCGCAGTTTAGTAAACATAACCCTTGGAGTTGGGGCAGACAAAAAGGTATGTAGAGGACACCTTTAAAGGGACATAGTCCAGAAGTCCTACCTCTGGTCTAGTAGCCTTTGTTGTGCCTAGGAGAAGAAATAGTACCTGGAATGATAGCATCACTTTGGTTTGGCAAGAAACAATCCCTTAGTTAGAACCTGCCCTCCATGGTATGCAATATCTTCTCACACCAAGGAGAAGTCTCCAGGGGCTTCTGCTCAGGGGGAAGGATTAGGATAATTGTTTTAGTTGGCCATTCTGTCATTAGGCATGTAGATAGCTGGGTGGCTGGTAGGCATATGGATTCCATGGTCACCTGCATGACTGATGCCAAAATGGCAGACCTCACATGCCAACTAGACAATACAGGGTACATGCATGTACCAATGACTCATGGGAGGGAGGCTTTTAGGTAGGAAGTTGCAATCCAGAACCTCTGGAGTAGCATGCTCAGAAATACCTCCCTGTTTCACAGCAGGACCCAAGAGACAGGTAGAACTCAGGAGTCTCAAGGCATGCAGAGATGATGATGCAGGGAATAGGGATTTAGATTTGTTAGGAACTGGGCAACATTCTGTGAAAAAGGAAGCCTATTTTGGAAGGATTAGCTTCACTTTAACTAGTGCTATCTTTAAAAATGCGATAGAGCAGCTTCTAAACTAGAATCTGGGGGAAAGCTGACAGCGCTCATGACTGCATGGTTCAGAATAAAGCATCTTTGAAAGATACTGGCCAAATGCTGAAGTTAGAATATCCCAATAGAGAGGTTATAATAAAAGAAGATGTAGACATAATGGAGCCAATTTTATAAGAGAGCAGCATAAAGTTAGGCACCATATATGTGCGTAAGTCAAGGACTTATGCGCATGAATATATACTTACACACGTATTTTGGGCAGTTGCTATTCTGTAAGCATGCATGTTATCACATCTAATTTTAGCATGGGTATGCATAGGGGCGGGCGGAGGGTAGGCAGAGCGCAAATGTATGCGCATTGGTTATAAAATACTATAACTTGGGCTCATTCCAGAAAAAAATCTAGGTGTGGGCTTTTACACATGCATAGAGCAGGCATAACTGTTGTGACTAATTTGACACGTTTCTATACCATTTACACCACTATAGTACATATATACTTCACTTTATAAAGAAGGCCCCAAATATTTGCATGATAACACACATTAACTCTACAGGAGTGTATGAAATTACCCTCCATAGGTATTAAGGATGTGCAGGCCAAACGTTTTGGTTTTGTTTTGTTTCCCAGGTCATTTATGGGAGTTTTCATTATATATGATTTTTTTGCTAATGTGGTTTTTTTTCATTTTGACAACAATGTCATTAATAGTATCTATTATTGTTCAAATAGTGATTCTTATTGCTTAATAGTTCACCCTTTTACTCACTAGTGAGCACTGTTGTGTAGTACTGTGCACTTTTCTTCAATAGTGCATTCATTGATAAATAATGCACATTATTGAGCACTAGGATATATTTGATAGAGTATACTGCTTCAGCTACAGTGTGTACTATAGTGTAATAATATGCACTATTGGTGACACAAAAAACACTGGAATTTTATTTTTTTTCCTGTCATTTCAGGTTAAAAATGACATGAAACAACATGAGGAATTTCATTGATATTTCTCATGTCATTTCAAATGAATGCACATCTCTAACACATCTGAGAGACCTGGTGGAAGGTGAAAAAAATGATGGGATACCATGATACGGTGGTACAAATTAGAATGATATGACAGAGTGGATCAATTTGGTAGAAAGATGTAGCTATATGTTAAGAATGGCATAGAGCAGTGATTCTCAACCCAGTCCTCTGGGACCCCCAGTCAGGTTTTCAGGATATCCACAATGAATATGCCCATGCACTGCTTCCATTGTATGCGTATTCCTTGTGGATATCCTGAAAACCTGACTGGTCTGAGGGTCCCAGAGGATTGAGTTGAGAACCACTGGAATAGAGTCATCCAGGATAAAAGGTTCTGCAGGAAACAAAATGCAATTTGGAATCATTATGGATAGGAATTCCATGAGTTATGGAGAGAAGCATAGTGGTGAGTTATACTACCATCCACCTGGCTTGGATGAAGAGATAGACAGTGTAATAACAGAAATTAGAAAGGCTGACAAATTGGGTAACAATAATAATAGAAAAATTGTATTATCTCCATATTGCTTGGGTAAATGTCTAATTGGAACATACCAGTGAAGTAAGATTTCTAGATGCCATAAATGACTGCTTCATTGAGAGAGTAGTCCAGGAACCAACAAAAGGGGAAAGTACATGAATCCTTACTTGTTTGCAGGACCTAGTACAAGGGATAATGGTGGTGGGACTGTAAGCAATAGTAATGCAAATGCAATCAAATTAGTCATTACTGAAACAAAAAAAGCTACTGTTGTAGCACTTAATTTAAAAAATGAAAACTGATAGAATGAAAAAATTTATAGAAAAAAAAAAGAGAAATTACCAGGGCAAAAAAATGTGCAAGGGCCATGGACATTATTTAAAGAAGCCGTTTTGGAAGCTCAGTTAAAATATATTCCATACAACAAAAAAGATTGAAAAAATGTCAAACGGAAGCTAGTGTTCTAAAATGGTGAGATGGAAGAGGCAGTAAAAGACAAGAGAGCATCTTTCAGAAAACAAAAAGCAGCCCTCAGTGAAGAAAACAAAGATGAGCCAAGCATTAGCAAGTTAGATACAAGCCAGGTGAGACTGAAAAAAAGCTTGCTAAAGAGGCAAGAACTAATACTAAAAGCCTTAAGAAAAATAATTTTAAGGGTCCCTTTTACTAAGCCATGATAACAGTTTCCGCAGGGTTTAGCACACGCCAACTGTTAATGTACACCCGTGGTAACTGTTACCACATTGGCATGACAGCTAGCTATCCTGTGCTGTTTCACATGCTAGTTTCATGCCATGGAATGGGATGGAACAAGGTTGAGAATGGGCCCAAACCCAGACATTCCCCCCACCAGGTCTTATCTAGGGGCTCCCTGGTAGTCTGAATGGGAATATGGCAGGAACGGTCCACCTCCCCTCCTGCTCCAGCTACCAGTGACTGACAAAATGGCAGCTCTTACCCCTGGCAGTAGTCCAACAAGATTAGCACAAGGGGTTAAAGCCACTATTTTGTCAGCCGCCAGAGTAGGAGCAGAGGGGATCTCTCCTGCCCCAATTCATTTATACCATGAGGAAGTGGAGGTGTGGGGGAGATTAGGAGAGGGTCCAGGGTTGGACCATTTGGGGGGCTGATCATGATTGCAGGGTCTTGTGGGGAACCTTGAATATTGGGTTATTTTATGGGCAAGGATGGCACTGAAGTGGAGGTATGGAGAGTCAGATCAGATGGGGGATTTGATTAGTTGGGGTGCCTCACATTGTGTGTGTGTGGGGGGGGGGGGGGTCATCAGAGGTGCTGTTAGGGACTTTGGTGTCTGCAACAGTACAGTAGCAGCTGCTTGTTTCTTGCCTTGTTTTTGTTTGCCAGGCCTGCATCATTCCCTGCTGAGGCAGGTAACATGGGTACTCCAGCAGAGCTGCTGAGGCAAGGATTGCAGGCTGTGTGATAAACATCTGCCCTGTATGTTAAATGCAGGGCAGTATCTGGGCCTGACCCTGCATTTAATTACACAGGGTTTGCACTTTTGCAGTTAGGGTGCAGTAAGTGCAAACACTTACTGCAATTTACTTTAAGGGTCCCAAAATAATTTCTTTGCCATGGTCTTTACTGAGGAGAATATTAGGGTCATACTTGCACTGGAAACCTTCTTTGATGATGATGATTCAGAGAAGCAAAAGTAGATCAAAGTTTTCTTTATTTCAGAGGTTCTCAACCCTGTCCTCGGGACCTACCTAGCCAGTCGGGTTTTCAGGATAACCACAATGAATATGTATGAGAGAGATTTGCATATACTGCTTCCATTATATGCAAATCTCTCCCATGCATATTCATTGTGGTTATCCTGAAAACCCGACTGGCTAGGTGGGTCCCAAGGACAGGGTTGAGAACCCCTGCTTTTATTTGATATACCGCCCCCTTAGGGTTACTGTAAGTCTAAAAAACAAAAAAATAAGTTGACATATTCTAGTACAATAAATCACCAGGACCAGGTGGCATGTATCCTAGACTCCTGAAAGAGCTCCAATATGAAATTGCTAATCTGTTACTAGTAATCTGTAACCCAGAGGTTCCCAATTCCAGTCCTGGAGGGCCAAACACCATTCAGGTTTTCAGGCTGTCCCTAACAAATATGCATGAGATGCATTTGATGCACTGCCCCCATTGTATTCAAATGTATCTCATGCATATTCATTAGGGACAACCTGAAAACCTGAATGGTGTTTGGCCCTCCAGGTCTGGAGTTGGGAACCTCTGCAGTGTAACCTATCCATCAAAATAGCCATGAAGCTTTTAGATTGGAGGGTAGCCAATGTGACACCATTTTTTTAAAAAGGGCTTTCAGGATGATTCAGGAAACTACAGACCAGTGAGTCTGATGTCAGTGCTGGGTAAAATGGTTAAAGCTATACTAAAACAATAAAATTACTGAGCATAAGGAACAGCTTAATGGGAATGAATTCAGAAAAGGCAAGTCTTGCTTTACCAATTTAATGGATTTTTTATGAAGGCATAAATAAATAAGTACAGAATAGTGAGCTTATAGATATAGTGTATTTGGAATATCTGAAGCCATTTGACAAACTCCATCATGGGAGACTCCTTATGAAATTAAAGAGTGATGAGATAGGAGACCATGATCTTTTGTGGATTGCAAACTAGCTAAAAGAGAGGACTAAATATTCATAGTCAATTATCCACATGGAAAAGGGTCACTAATGGAACGTCCCAAGGGTCTGCATCGGGATCTGTGCTGTTGAACATATTCTTAAGAGATCTGGAGATAGGAGTGACAAAGGTAAGGTTACCAGATGTCCCCGATTTTCGAGCTGTGTCCCCAGGTCCCACCTATTTGGCAGCTTCCTGTCCCCGATTCCAGAAATTGGGATAGAGGGGATAAAAAAAATGAACTTTCACTTTAGTAATTTGAATATGCACAGGACGAGGGAAATGTATCACGGTTTCTATTTCTCTGTTGATCTGTCTGCTTGGAAGTGATATTGTTGGTGGCATGGGATAGATGGGAGGGGGAGCAGGGTAATGACATCTCTCCTCCATACTTTGAGCTCAAACCTGGAACTAAGGTGTCCCCTATTCCACCTCCCCTCTCACACACACTTTAGATACGTGTCCCAGATTTACCTGCAAAAACATCTGCTAACCTTAGACAAATGAGGCAATCAAATTTGCATATGACACAAAATTATTCAGTCATTAAAATGACATAAGATTTTGAGGATTTACAGAAAAATCATATGAGACTAGGGGGTATGTTTACTAAACTGTGGTAATGTCACCACCGTTAGGTGTAGCTTTAAGGTACCTGTAGCCATAAAAGGCAATGGGCAGGTAGGAGGTGTTCCATCGAAAAGGGAGCAATGGGCGTCATGGCTGTTTGGCATTAAAAAAAAGAACAAAAGGGAATTAAACCCATGACCCTTGGCTTGGAAGGTATCAGTACTAACCAGTAGGCTACACCTCCACAACTCTTTGATCTGCTATCTGCTGGATACAGAAGGATGATGTGTTGGGACAGCAGCTTAGACAGCCTTCCCATGGCTGATGTGCAGTCCTATATTAATCTGAGACCTATTCTTCCTCTCAGATTCTGTTTCTGTTTTGTGCTCCAGTATTTTCTACCATATGCATGTTGATGTTAGGATGGAGTGATCGTTTCTTATCTCCGGATATAGAAAGACTGCAGGTCACTGCACGACATGTCTGCTGTGGCTACCAGGATAGGGTTAACCCACCAGTACCCATTATGCAATGCACATGCAGATTAGAAGTCTATAGCAGGTCACCAGATGGGGTATGCCTCTCGGCTGTAACTGTACCAGAGGGCGGAGAGAAGGCGGAGAGAGAGGGTCAATGGGCAAGGGAGTGGGCGGGGAGAAGCCCCTGCTACACTAACACTGTCACATTAACGCTGGAACAGTACCGCGAGTGAAAATCTGTCGGTAAATGCACATTTGTAGGAGAGAGAAACCATTTTCTGTCAGCAATGTATAACACAGGCAGAGAGCCCAAAAACAATGATGGTAGTGCTACATGTGCAGTAACAGCATAGTGCCCAATTATGAAAGGGCACTATGGTGATACTGCAAAGGGGGCTACAGGTGAGAGATGTAGAGGGGGGGGGGGCAGGTAGGGTTCAGGGAAGACCAGGCAGCCACCTAGGTGGCACAGAGGAGCACAGAAAATGGAAAACAGCAAGACAACGGCTGACCAAGGTCAAACTTGCCCAGTAGTCTGTGTTCCACAGTGTCCCACCCAGGGGAGACATACCCTGCAGGTACCCCAAATGTCACACAGAAAACACAATGCTTGTAATGGGGCAAGCAATGCACATCTGGGAACCACTCTAATAGAGGTCCACGTACTCACCCCAGCATACATCCCAAACTGTCCGAACACCCAGCTATACGAACACCCGTCACACCAGCCCCTGGGAAGGACAGTGCAGGGAGCAGCCACGCGTTGCCTGACACATGCATACACCCAGCAGTCCAAAGTAACCACCTTGATTACAGGAGAAGGCGGTATATAAATCTTTTTAAATAAATAAAGTGGATACACTGTACCCACATTGAATACCCTAGCCTGTCCACAGTCTGCTGGCAGAACACAATCTATCTACCAGGCCCACCCTAGCCAATAGTTGCTAGATCACCGACCAGCCACCCCCAACTATCTCCCCCCCATATGGAAGGGCCATAATAGTGGCAGGCGGTGATGGGGGGGACGTGTGGATGTCCATGTATGCCTCCCACTCCAGACCCCCCACCCTAGGCACCCGCCTACCTGCACAGTAAATGGCCTGGGACTGCACACCACCAGCACCAACAGCATATGGGCACATCAGCATGGTGGGGGAGGGGGCGTTGCTGGTGGAGGGGGCCGTGAGACCTGCCCACAGCGGACCAAAGCTGTGCCCTGTACCAGTGCATGGTGTGCAGTGCAGCAAAGGTCTGTCGGATGAACAGAAAAGGTAGCCCCAGGGACTACTATGCTTCTGTGGCAACAGTGTGGTGCAGTACACACAGACAGTGTATCTTGGAACAAAAGGTCACAGGTCCAAGTCCCAGATGTGGTTCATGCAGACCATGTCCTTACATTTTACCCTACGTTGCAGATACAACATCGTCATGTGCACTCTCCAAAGCATCGGCCAACAGGAGCACAAACAACCACACCCACAGGCTCCACTATCCAAAGCCCCATGGATTGTCCGGTTGTTGGTCCCGGCATGGAGCAGTAGTTTCCAGCAAAGCAGCACTACTAGCACCTGCATACCTTAGCAATGCCTGCACTGTGCCCAGGACCAGTGTGACGGGCAGGGCTGCCAACCACCCCTATCTTTGCACAATGCCAGCATAGGAGTGTGTGTATGTCTATCCATTGTTTTGTGGCTGCCTACTCCTCACTGGGCTCACAATGCTTACACTGATTCCAGCATTAGCCTGTCAATGTCCATAATGAAGAGCAAGGTATTGTGGGTATGGTGTGGACAAGGCGGACTGGGCATCTGCACATGGTGTGGGGCAATGGCTGGGAGATTGTAGTGCCCGACCACCACCTGCATGGACAGGGTGGCCACAGCATGTCATGCTGGGAGGTCACTCTCACTCTGACTGAGCAGTGATCATGGCATGTCTAGGTTCCCACATAGTGCAATACAGTGCTTCTCTCAAGTGATATCTGTGTGGTCTCTGCTCTGGGGCCCAATCACTGAGATATCTGCTTGGTGTCTGTGGGTACATCCCATGTCTGGGTGCACAGAGTTCCCCTAGGAAGATGTACTGTGGCCTGGTTAGCAGGCTGTCTGCATTTTGCATGTGTATGTCTGGAATGCCTTGCAGGGTGCAGATTGAGTATGCCCTATGCTGGTGGATGTCAGTTTGTGGTGTGGAACAACTGAGTCCTTCCAGGCCAGTGCCCTTGTGACAAGTACAGATCTACTGTACATTAACAGCCTTGGCTGCTGGTTCCACAGCCCATCATCATGTGCCTCCTTTGCAAAGATGTGGAGTGTGAGTCTGTTGGAGATCAGATCTCATCCACCACCCTGGCCAAATGAGGGCAGTCTGGTAGGTGGTGCTACATGATGTGCATGTAGATCCAGACTACCCCCTGCCTCTGTAACAAGCAGCCATGGCAACCACACTAAATAGGCACCAATCTGGGTGCATCATGGTCTATAAGGGCCAAATATGACTGGGAAATACAGGTGGACCCAAGAATAGTCTAGGTATGTCTGAAAAGAATACCTGATACACAGCAATATCTACCTCATCCAACCCGGGTACTGCGGACCTGGTGCTGGGTGCACCACATCACCCTCAGGGTGAGCGCAGAACCCACACAATGGCATGGTCTGTAGCTACTCTGTGCCAGTAACACACACTACTCCGTGCCAGTAACACACACGGTCAGTACCCCCTACCACGGTGCGGTGCTGTAGAGGTGCATACCCCATCTGTTGACCTGCTGTAGACTGCTAATCTGCATGTGCATTGCATCATGGGTACTGGTGGGTTAACTCTATCCTGGTAACCACAGCAGACATACTGTGCGGTGACCTGCAGTCTTTCTATATCTGGAGATAAGAAACAATCACTCCATCCTAGTATTAGCTAGTATTAGCACCTCTTCGTCTCTTTTGTTGATCCTGGGACAGTTGTATGATGTGTGAGTGCAAGGTGTAACTTGGGGGTATGTTTACTAAACCATCTTAATGTGTGCCCCAGCGATGATGTACAGGATGCCATAAAAGGAGTGGGCGTTCCGGTCTTAAGGTAGCAAGCGTGGGTTAGCAAGTGCTGCGATAGAGGGAGCCGTGCACGTTAACGCGCGTTAGCCTTAATTAGGCGCGCTGACCTGCAAGCACAGCAGCAGAGCTGTAACACAATGGTTAATACATTGACTGATGGTACAGGGCTCATGAGTTTGATCCCCCAGTGGGCTTAATGAGTAAGGCTGTCTGAGACATTACCCTTTACTTTAAATCAGTGCAGTTTGAGGCATTTTCGTTTTTAATTTAAATTAGTGCTGCCAGCAAACACATCATCACAGTGCCGTAATCTAAGGTGCCGCCTAAGGCGCCCTATAAGGCACTCCAGAGGGCACATTATAAAGTGCACTGTCCGCCAAGGCACCTTATAATGTTCCCTATAGGGCGCCTTATGAGGCACCTTAAGGTTACAGCACTGTGAGGGTGTTTTTGCTGGCAGCACTAATTTAAATTAAAAAAGGAAATGCTTCAGACAGTGGGATCAAACCCATGACCTCTGGTTCCACAGGCAGTGAAGTAACCAGTGGGTTATAAATCTCTATAGCTGCTAACAACCCCCTGGTTGGCTACAGAAGGACTGCAGGTCACCACACAAACTGTCTGCTGTGGTTACCAGGATAGGGTTAACCCACCCGTACCCATGATGTACTGCACATGCAAATCAGCAGTCTACAGATGGGCACAAGATGGGGTATGCACCCCCACAGAGCCTGTATGTTGCAATGCATGGCACCCACCTAAACGGGGCTAGGCCATGGTCTGCTGTGGGCAGATGCCACTGCCCCCTCCACCACCAGCACCCCTCTGCCACCATCTGACATGCCATTATGCTGGTGATGCGAAGTCTCAGGCCATCCAGTGTGCCGGTAGGCAGCTGCCTATGGTGTGGGATCTGGGGTAGGGGTGCCTGCATAGACGCCCGCACTTCCCCCCGGCACTGCTTGCCAATGTTCTGTGCCCTTGGGGGTACCTGCTGGGTACTATCCCCTGTGACACTGTGAGAAACACACTCGTGCCCATGTTGGGCCCTCATCAGTTGCTGTCTGGCTGCTCTACAGTTTCAGCATTCCTATGTGCCACCTAGGCATATGCCTAGTCCACACTGTGCCACAGCTGGACCACAGCATGTGCTGCCTGCAGCCCTCTGTATCCCATTTCCAGCATCTGTATAGTTGCCCTTTCCTACATGCCCAGCCTGCTTTTGTGGCGCATGTGCACGCCATAAGAAAGCTGCCCAATATAAAGGGAAAACCCTGATCAGCGCTATTTCAATGTGGGATCATTCACCTTGTTGGGGGACAGAGCTTAAACCCAGACATGATATCTTTTTTTTTAGCTTTCTCATTAGTGTTTTCTAATGTTTCTCATTAATATCACTATTGGCCAGCTTGGTTATGGGGATTTAAAATTTTGTTCAGGTCATTTTCTCTGTTTTTGTGCCTTTTTGTTCCATGCACATGGATGCAGGTCTTCGAGGGACTGTTTATCACTGGTTCCATTTCTTCCCTTCCTGCACGCCAGGTCATTCGCAGTCACTTCCGCTTCTGCTATTACTGACAGCTTCCCCCTCACTTGTGGTGTCCCCCAGGGTTCAATACTGGCTCCTCTCTTATTTAATTTATTTCTGACCCCTTTAGCTTTATTAATTCAGCAATCAGGTGTTTCAGGTTATTAATACGCAGACGACATCTTCCTTCTGTACCATACATCCTCTTATGGTTATGGTTATGGTTATGGTTATGGTTAGGCATTTGATATACCGCCCTTTACATATGCATCAGAGCGGTTTACATGTATATACTAACAGGTACTTTTTATTCCCTTGTCCCCGAAGGGCTCACAATCTAAGTGTACCTGAGGCAATGGAGGGTTAAGTGGCTTGCCCAAGGCCACAAGGAGCAACCATGGGACTAGAGACCTCAGTCCCTCCGGCCTGAGGTTACTTGTCCCGTGTTACTCACCGTGATATCACTCCTCTCAATAATTGCTTATCTCTGGTTTCTTCTTGGCTTTCTACAAACTGTCTCGTTCTGAATATTTCCAAAACCGCATCTATTTGGTTTCCTCACAGTTCCCCCATTCCGTCACTCGTCCCTTCTTTTTCGGGCACCCCGATTTCTTTAGTCTCCAAGCTTCGCTATCTGTGTGTCCTTCTCGATAACAACCTTTCCTTTCGTGACCATATTTCCCAAGTTTCTCGGCGCCCCTTCTATTGCCTTAGACAGATTCGTGCCATTAGACCATTTCTTTCTCCTCAGGCTCTCTCCACCCTTCTTCTTTCTTTAGTTATCACACGGTTGGATTTCTGTAACTCGGTTTATGCTGGTATTCCCCAATCTCAACGTCATCGGTTACAACTCCTACAGAACACTGCAGCCCGGATGATCCTACATGCTTCCCCTCGTGATCATATTACTCCTCTCCTTCAGCATCTTCATTGGTTACCAGTAAATTTTTGGTTTCAGTTCAAAATTCTTACTCTCGTACATAGGGCCGTTTATCTTCACACTCCTCAGTACTTATCTGACTTGCTAACTTTTCACACACCTATCCGCAGCTTACGATCAGTTCATATCAATCGCTTACATCTTCCCTCCCCTTCCCAGGCTCATCTTCACTCAACACGACGATCGGCATTCTTTTACCTTGGTCTGGCCCTCTGGAACTCCCTCCCCACTGACCTCCGATTAGAACAGTCTCCTGCTAAGTTCCGTTCTCTTCTCAAGACGCATCTCTTCTCCTCTGCCTTCAACCTTCCCCCGTGACCCCTGTTTTACTATTTTTTTGTATTGTCTATAATCTGTCCTTTTTCTTCCTGTCCTTTTTTTTTTCCTCTCTCTTTTTTTTAAAATTATTGTCACTTTCTTTTTCCTTTCTTAATTTATATATTTTAATTTTTTTTTTAATGTAAACTGCCCCGATGTAATGGGGAGCGGTATATCAAGTGATTTTAAACAATAAACAATAAACATGTATCACAACTATCACTTTTTCTAGGTTTCCCTGGCTTTGCTGTACATTGCTGATGGAAATGGTTTATCCTTCCTGCAAATGTGCCTTAACGCCAGGGTTTCACTGGCTATGACGTTAGCGCCATTTAGTAAACATACCCCTTAGTTTATGATGATCTGATCAGAGTTTTCAGCCAGGTTTCAGTGATGCAGAGGATATCTACATGGTGTGATTGAAGATAGTTTTAATAGTGTTAGTTTTATTACATATAGATCTGGCATTAATGAGTACAAATGTTGATCGGGTGTCTCTGTTTGGGTGGATTGTGGCAGCTAGTGGTGTATGGTGTTGGTTGGATTTTTATAAGTCTAGTGTTTCTCTTGTTTGAGTGTTAGAAGATATGTTTCACTTTTTTTTTCTGTGCACCCCATCCTTTTTGTTGCTATTTACAGTTTCTGCACTCTTTGTGGGTCAGAAGAGGATTTTTTCAGTCTAGAAGGGTCTGTACGTGTTGATGTATCCAGTAGATACTGCCGCGAGGGATAGTTTACTGTGCATGTATCTGGATTATTCAGCAGTGGTTATCTTTTATTTAGGGTTATTGTCGCCAAAGAAGGAAAGATGTACGTATTGGGAGCAGCTTTGCTCTGTGTTGAGGTCTAGGCTTTGTATTTTAGTCTGTAATTATCACAACATGGCATGCTCAGTTGAGATCTGGTGGATTAGTGGGTGCGATTGTCTGCTTAATTGTGGTGTACTAGCTTCAGGGAGATGCAGATCTTCTTTAGCATCCTGCTTTGCATTAGATGTCAGAGGGTTTGCCGGCATGAATTAAATTGATTTTGTTCTGGTTCAGCCAAACTTTAGTGCCAAGGTCCTCAGGTGTGGGCCCACCAGGCACAGGTGCGCCTGATGGCGCTTCTTTTTTTAAATGTTCCTGTGTTGGGCCCTGATTGGCCTGAAGATGGAGAGCAGAAGGGATTTCAGTTTCCTGCTCTCTGTCTTGAAGCCGATCGGGGCTCTGAGAGCAGGGTACAGTCAGTCGGCACCTGATGGCGCTTGTTTTTTAAATGTTCCTGTTTTGGGCCTTGATTAGCCTGGAGATGTAGAGCGGGAGGGGTTTCAGCCTTCTGCTCTTTGACTTGATGCTGATCGGGGCTCAGTGTGCTGCGGTTTATAAAAAAGCAAGTAAAATATTAGGCATTATCTGAAAAGGGATAAGGAACAAAACTGAGAATATCATTATGCCTCTGTATAAGACACTGGTGTGTCTGCTCATTGAGTATTGTGTGCAGTTCTGATCGCCCCATCTCAGAAGGGATTTAGTACAACTAGAATGTAGTCAATGTAACCAACATAGCAAGATTCAAAATAGGGTTGGACAAACTGCTGGAGAAAAAAGTCTATAAAAAATTATTAGCCAAGTAGACTTGCAAGAACTGCTGCTCATCCTTGAAAATGAACTATGGGAAATAGATCTATGTTTTGGGAACTTCCAGGTACTTGTAACCTAAACAAACCACTGTCAGAGACAGGATGCTGGGCTCGATGGACTTTTGATCTGACTCGATGATTTTCGTTGTGGTCTTTAGACACCTAATTGTAGCAGCAAAGCGCAGACAAACCAATGATACCAGGAGTCTGTTCAAAAGGTCCAAATCATTTATTTGTGCACAAGTCTCGAACCAATCAATTTCAAAATGGCTGAGCAAAGTTTTCAAGCATTACAACAACTTTTATAGACTTCTGTTCCATTCTAGGTATAGAAAAAACATTTCATTGGTCCCGGTAACCTCCCGTACCTCCCGTACCTCTTCTATTGGTCCCGGTACTGATAAGTTTATCCAGTTATGTCCCTCCAGTGGGCATGACACCTGCATACCCCCCTTCTAGTCCCAATTACAATGGTCAGTTCATCAACTTGTTACTTTCACACTTTCAAGGTTATAGAAACCAATTTGTACGTGCAGAGGAGCTGGGCTCTGCAACTCATCTGTCAGCACTCCAATTATTTCTTTGCAGATGTACTTTTTCTTATCAGTAACTTTTAAACATGTTTTTCTGTATTTTTCCATCTTTCAATACTGCAGTTTCTGCTTACCTAAGCTAATTCAATACTTTCTACTGAGTTCTATCTTACAATAGCAGCATATTGGGGGATGTGCAATCCTATATGCCTCTCCACAGGCCTCATTTACAGGTCAAGCTAGCCATGCTGGCCTGCTTATGTTCGGACACTGTGGGTCACAGGCCTGCACCTGCCACAAATAAATGCATTTACACATGCAAAGTAATGGAGCAAAATTGAATAAAACTGAAAATAACAGAAAATTTAGAAGTGGATTTTCTTTTACTAGCACACTTCTAGTAGGAAGAGGGTTTGAACTCAATGAGCAGTGTCCACGGTATGGCTAGGTTCCCCCATAGTGCTATATGTCATTTTTCTCATGTGATATTTCTGGGGTTTTTTTTGGGCCCAGTCACTGATTTAGCTGCTTGGTGTGTATGCTGACATCCTAGTTCTGGGTACATGCATTTCCTCCAGGACCATGCACTATGGACTAGCTAGCAGACTATCTTCAGCTAGTATGTGTCTTGCTAGAACACCTTGCAAGGTGCAGTGGCTGGAGGCTTGCTGCTGGAGAATGTCAGATAGTGGTGGGGGGCAGCTGTGCATTTCCAGGCCTACTGTCTGTTTGTTATTGCTTTGTGGATGTGTACAGCTCTGCATTACCTGCCCTGACAGTGTTTCTTCCCCATCAGGGAAGAATACTAACATCTTGTCATCCTGAGACAAAGATTGATTCAGTTCAGCCGGTGGTCCTAATAGCCATCCTCTGTGGTTGTATAATGCTCTTCTATAGGCAGTCAGAATAACAGAACTAGGATATCCCCTTTTGTCGAAGATGGTCCCCTAACTCCTGAGCATGTAGTTTGAAATCCTCTATCAAAGAAGAAATGTGTCTAATGCGCAAAAATGCCTATATGGAAGGCCCCGCTTAAGCGATGAAGGATGGAAACTATGAAAACTAAGAAGGGTCATCTACGGAGCCTCCAGAAACGACCACATAACTCCCATTCTCAAACAACTGCACTGGCTACCTATCCATGGGAGGATCACCTTCAAAACCCTTCTATTAACATTCAAGGCAATCAAAGGCATTTCCCCCCCATCTCTCACGCATCTTTTCCACTTGGTACCCCCCAACAGATCCAGAAGAGCAACAACCATCAACATGCTAATCACACCAAAGGAATCGACAAAGTGCAACAAGACAACCACAAACAGAGCGTGCAGTTTCTATATCCCCAGATGCTGGAATACTCTACCCCCTGACATTAGGGCCGTAAACAATCTATATCAGTTCAGAAAGGCACTCAAAACCTACCTCTTCACCCAACACTTCCCAGACAACCTTTGAGACTGGATATCCCTCTCAAGAAATCACCCCTTATAGATGCCCCCTTACTCATGATCTGACTCTACCTATCCTGCAGTGTAAATAGCTTATGTATATAGTTATGTATATAGTTAACCCTGTTATCCAAGTTTTATTACCTGTTCAATGTAAAACCAAACACCTTGTCACCATGGTAGTTATGTTATGATGTAAACCGCGCTGATGCCGAATAGCGCGGTATATAAGAAACTGTAATAAATAAAATAAATAAATAAATAAATAAAGGGTATTCTTTGTACAGGTTTTCGAAAAAGTGAAGTAGATAAAATATTGCCTTATTGTGTAACAGTAACATCCAAATATTAATTGAAAAGTGGTCGTATTTAGCTATAAACCTGATGTTGTTATCACAGGTGTTGAGCCATTCAATAAACTTATCCAATTGTGACACTACACCAGTCCATACAAAGAAAATATCATCTAAAAATCATCTCCACATTAATATGTGCTGATACCATTCTGAAGAACATATAAATCTATCTTCAAAATGAGTTCTATATAACGTGGTGATAGGCGAAGCTGCTGTCGCTCCCATAGCTATGCCACAAGTTTGCAAATAGACAACACTATCATAATAAAAATAATTCTTAACCAGAACCAACTCCAAAAGAGAAAGCAAAAACTGTTTTGGTAGCCGTGCAGGTAATGACAATGGAGGGGCTGATATGACAGAGCGTTGCCCTGTGGAATGTTGGTGTATAAAGCCACCACATCTAAGGTGACAGACACAACTTGAGAATGAGACTGTAGCACACTCAAGAACTGTGATATATCCTTGATGAATGATGGTAGACTGGCTGCTGCTGGTTGTAAAACTTTGTCACAAAATTTTGATAAGGGTTCCAATACTGACCCCCGACAGGACACAAAAGGACATCCTGGGGGGTTACTCAATGATTTGTGAATTTTAGGTACCATGTATATCAAAGGAATCTTAGGATGGATATTCTCATGTTAGGAACCTGTGTTCTTTCCGTGTGATCCAACCAACTGTTAATGCATGATGGCATAGCCCTGCAATTTGCCCAATTAAAAATGGGATCGGATCATGGTCTAGTGGTCAATAGTATCGAGTTTTACTTAATTGATTCATAATCTGATGGTATGTGGAGCGTGACTGCAATACAATAGCAACCCCCCCCCCCCCCCGTTATCCGCACTCCTAATCACTAAATCCGTATCTTGTGATAGTTGTTGTATTGCCTGCTTATGCAATGATGTCAAATTGTGACAGGTAAAATTGGATGAAGCAAGATTTGTGAAATTCATAACCCGAAACATGATGCTATGTTGCTGACCTACCCTGATGTTTGGCACCGTTATGCTTTGGACTTGTATTCTGATAAGTGCATACTACATATTATGACTGAAATGCTTTGACCATACCGTGAATACGAGTAAAAAGGACCAGACTTGTAGCAATTGTTAACCCCACATGCAGTCATCATCTGACAAAAAAAATATTTTTTTCTATGCCACTAGTGATTAACCCTGGGAGTACCGATGGGGTCAAAAGTGACACCATTGCAAGTTTCACAACACGTATCTCGGAAACTAGTTGTTCAAGAATGCAATCTTTTTATCACTTTTCACATGTCAATATTCTCTTTATATTGCGCCATGAGAGGAATAATTTTCATCCGCTAGGTGACGCTATTGATGAATTGCAGCACAGAGTACCAGTGGGGTCATTTTTGACCCAGTTGCTTACATCCGGTTTGGATCGTGATACAATTTGCAGTTTTGTGATCTGACAAAGGTATTTATCATTAATTATGTATCATTTATTTTTTGTACTCTTATTTTATGAAAATAACACATTTTCTGTAATTGATATCATGCATTCTCTCATTATTTCCGATGAAATATAAAGGCTTTCAGCTCGTTCATCATGATTATTCTACACCTATAGTAAAACTGCTTGGCGTTTTGTTCAACTTTATCTTTGTTTATTTATTTTAGGTTATTGTTTATGATGTCAAAACAAAAGTATTCAGCTGCCCAAGTAAGAGAAATATTGCAACGAGATGCTGACAGTGACGGCTCTGAGTCGTCTGATGATGCAGCATATTCAGCAAGTGAAGAAACATATCAGCCAAGTTCGGGCGATAAATCTGATGATGACAGTCATGATTCAGATGGCGACAGCAGTTGGTCGCCAAGTGAATGTGAGACTGATGTTGAGCCGGTAACATCGCCTGCAGCAAAGAGTCAAGTTACAGGTCGAGGCAAAGGTCGAAGCTGTGCTGGATGGGGAAGAAGGCAGGAGTCCTCGGTGTCAGTATCATCTGTGAGGAATCTTAGGGGTATGTTTACTAAAACCCCCGTTAGGTGCGCGCCGCGGTAGTCTGCAGGATGCCATATAAGGAGTGGGCGGTCTGGTCAAAAATAGCAAAACGGGATTAGCGTGTGCGCTCTTGTGCGCGGCGCGCTCTTGTGCGCCGTGCACATTAGTGCATGAGTAAGGCGCGCGGAAAGCATAAGCAGGCGCGCTGATGTGCAAACAGAGGAACAGGGCTGCAGTACAATGGTGAAGACGCTGACAGATGGTGCAGGGGTCACGGGTTCAATCCCCCACTGTGCCCAATGAATAAAGCTGGCAGAGGCACTACCATTTATGTGTAATATTGCATTATAAGGCTTTTTAATTTTATTTTAATTACTGCTGCTAGCAAACGCACTCTCAAAGCACTGTAACATAAGGTGCTGCATAAGGCACCCCATAAGGTACCCCAGAGGGCACATTTTAAAGTGCACTGTCCGCCACGGCACCCTACAATGTTGCTGAAAGGGTGGCATATAGGGCGCCATATAGGGTGCCCTATGAGGCACAGCAAGGTCATAGCACTGTTTTTGATGGCAGCACTGTGCATTTCAACGCATGCAAATCATAAGTACGTGCGCTGAAATACAAAGAGGAGCAGCAGTGTAGCACAAAGGTTAAGGCACTGACTGATGATACAGGGGTCATGAGTTCAATCCTCAGTGTGCCCAATACATAAGGCTGGCTGAGGCATCAGCTTTGACATGTAAGTATTGTTTTGTGAGGCATTTTATTTGTATTTTAATTATTGCTGCCAGCAAACACACCCTCACGTGCCGTAACCTAAGGTGCCGCATAAGGCACCCTATAAGGCACTCCATAGGGCACATTATAAAGTACACTGTCTGCCACGGCACCCTACAATGTCCCCTCTAGGGCACCCTATAAGGTGCTTCATAGGACACCTTATAAGGCACCTTATACGGACTGGCAGTCGCTCCATAGCATACTGTATAGTGCACCTTAGACGATAACCATAAGGTGCCCTATAGGGCACCCTATAAAGCGCCCTCTGAGGCACCTTATGGGTACAGTATGCTGAGGGTGTTTTTGCTGGCAGCACTAATGTATGTTAAAAATAGATAATGCTTTGGACAGCCCTATCAAATAACCACACTGTGGGTTTGAACCCATGACCTATGGCTCCACTGGTAGTGAAGTAACCAGTGGGCTACAGCTCCTAGGAAAACCCTGGCTGGCTGCAGAAGGACTGCAAGTCACCACACAAACAGTCTGCTGTGGTCACCAGGATAGGGTTAACCCACCCATACCCATGATGCACTGCACATGTAAAGCAGCAGTCTACAGATGATCACAAGATGGGGTATGCACCCCCCCAGCACCTCGGCCTGGTAGGGGGAACTGACCGTGTGTGGTACTGGCACAGAGTAGCTACACACCGTCACATTGTGCAGGTAAGGCACTCACCCTGAGGGTGAGGTGGGGCGCCCAGCACCAGGTCCACAGCAGAGATAGGCCATGCTGCAGGTCCCCAGCAGTGCTGATGTGTGAGATAGGTAGTTTCTGTAGACACACCTTGGATATATCTGTATGTCTCAATCAGGTGTAGCCCCTATGGACCCCTAGGAGGATTATGTACCACCACCCTCCTCCTCTTCCAGGGCTGAGGGTGGTAAACAGGGTCTCCCACCAACAGATCCACATTCTACCTCCCTGCAATGGTGGCAGTAGAGAGGACCATCAACGCCAGTCCTGCTGAGGAACAGACACCCTACAGGGCAGTCAATGCAGCTCTGTACACATCCATAACGCAATAGCAGACAGACATTAGGCCTGGATATGCTAAGCTGCACCCCACACTATCTGATATTCTCCTGCAGCCAGCCTTCAGCCGCTGCACCCTGCAAGGCGCTCCATCAAGACTCATACCAGCTGCAGACAGTCTGCTAGCTAGTCCATAGTGCATGTTCCTGGTGGAAATGCGTGCACCCAGAACTGGGATGTCAGCATACACACCAAGCAGATAAATAAGTGACTGGGCCCCAAAAGAAAACCAATAAATATCACATAAGAGAAATATTATACAGCACTATGGGGGTGCCTAGCCATGCTGTGGTCATTGCACAGTCAGGGTGAGAGTGATCTCCCAGCAGGACATGCTGTGGCCACCCTGTCTGTGCAGGTGGTGGCTGGGCACTACAATGTCCCAGCCAGTGCCCTATGCCCTGTGCAGATGCATCCTGGCCAAGCCACCCTGTCCGGGCTATACCCATGGTACCTTGTTCCTCATTATGCACATTGGCAGGCCAATACTGGCAACAGTGCTGGCAGTGTGGGCTGTGGAGGGTGTTTGCAGCCACCACACACTGGATAGACAGACACACTCCCACACCTATGCCAGCATTGTGCTACTCTAGAGGAGTTTAGCAGCCCTGGCCACCAAACCAGTCCTGGGCACAGTGCAGGCATGGATATGGTACACAATACTGTTGGGGGTCACTCGCCAGGGTGGTAAACACTGTCAGAGACCAGACCTGAAGCACACTCCACAGACAGCAGAAAGGTTGCTATGATGGAGCTCAATCAGCAAATTGTGCTTAACGTAGGAATTGGTATCTGCCAGTAATCATAGCAAACGTTTGATAGCTGTGTACCATATTCCCAGGTGTAGGGTGGCATTGCTAAGGTATGCAAGGGCTAGTATTGGGAGATGCACGCAGGGCCCAAAGTCCTGCCTCTCCAGGAGGCATTGGCTTATGGAGCCTGTGGGTTTGTCTGCCCCTGTTGGCTGCTGCTTTACGGCAGAGGCTCCCAACTCCAGTCCTGGTGTGCCAAACACTGTTCGGGTTTTCATGCTGTCCCTCATGAATATGCATGGCTACATCTGCATACCATGGGGTTGGTACATAGATATGCAGCACAGGCATCTTTATTAGAGGCAGCATGGAACCTGAATGGTGTTTGGCCCTCCAGGACTGCATTTGGGAGACTCTGCTCTAGGTAATGCACCTGTTTATGGTGTCTTTGCTCTGTAGGGTAAAAAGTAGGTGTTTTGGGCATGTTTACATCATCTGCAATAAAGGTTCTGTCTGTATTAGCATGTTGTAGTAGTGGGTAAAATATGGGGACTGGGTTGGCAGGCACCATAGCTGGGACTTGAACCTGTGACCTTCTGCACCACCATGTTGCCACAGAGACAGTGCATTTCCTGGTGATACCATGACTGTTTGTCCGGCAAGGCTTGTCTGTTGCAGTGCATGGCATGCACCTACACAGGGCTAGGCCATGGTCTGCTCTGGGCAGCTGCCACTGCCCCCTCCACCAACAGTACCCCTCCGCCACCATGCTGACATGGCCTTATATTGGAGACAGCATAAAACCTGAATGATTTGTGGGCCTCCAGGACTGAATTTGTGGGACTCTGCTCTAGGTAATGCACATGTTTCTGGTGTCTGTGCTCGGTGGGGTAAAATATAGGCGTGTGATCCATGCGTATGTTCTCTGCAATAAAGGTTTGTCCTTACTATCACGGTTTGGTAGTGGGTAAAATATGGGGACTGGATTGGTAGTAGCCCCAGCTGGGACTTGAACTTGTGACCTTCTGATTTTGAACACACTGTCTGTGTGCATTGTGCCACTGTGTTGCCACAAATATGATGCATTAACTGGGGAGTCCATGACTGTACATCCGACAAGGCCTGTCTGTTGCAGTGTGCGACACCCACCTACACAGGACTGTGCCTGGACTGCTGTGGGCAGCTGCCACTGCCCCCTCCACCTCCAATACCCCTCTGCCACTATGCTGACATGCCCTTCTGCTGGTGGTGCTGGTGCTGTGCAGTCTCAGGCCATGCAGTGTGCGGGTAGTCGGCTGCCTATGGTGCGGGTTCTGGGGTAGGGGTGCCTGCATATCTGTCCACGCGTCCCCCAAGCACTGCCTGCCAATGTTCTGTGCCCTTGGGGTACCTGCTGGGTACTATCGCCAGTGACACTGTGGGAAATACACTCATGCCCATGTTGGACCCTCATCAGTTGCTGTCTGGCTGCTGTACAGTTTCAGCATTCCTATGGGCCACCTAGGCATCACCCTAGTCCAAACTGTGGCTCAGCTGCATCACAGCATGTGCCACCTGCAGCCCTCTGTGTCCCCTTTTCCAGCATCTGTCCAGTTGCCCGTTCCGATATGCCCACCCTGATCAGTGCTATTTCTGTGGGATCATTCACCTTGTATGGGGACGGACGTAGACCCTTCCAAAATTCATATTTATTTTTTGGGGCTTTCTTGGGAGGGGTTTTTGATGTTTCCCATTACTATCACTATTGCCCAGCTTGATTATAAATTTTTTAAATTTTGTTCGGGTCCTTTTCAATGTTTATTTGTACTTTTGTTCTGTGCACATGTATCACACTTATCACGTTTTGTAGGTTTCCCTGGTTTTCAGGTACATTGCTGACGGAAATGGTTTCTTTTCCCTTTAAATGCTCTCTTGCGCGAGGTTTTCACTCGCGGTATTTTTTGCCTGATATTTCACTGCGCTCGTGTGCGGGGAGCCTCTCCCCTCCCACTATCCTCCCCTTGACCTCTTCTCTCCGCCCCTGGGGAGCCTTATACGGACCTTCCTCCGCCCTCCCGATGCCTTTCCCCGCCTTCCGCGCTCGTGTGCGCCGCGGCGCACATGAGTGCACACTAATGCGCATTTGTGCCCCGTAACACATCAGTAGCGTGTGCTAAGGTACCTTAGCGCACACTACTGCTTGCCGCGCACATTAGCGCAGTTTAGTAAACATACCCCTTAGTTGTGGTCATAGAGGAGCTAAGAGGTCATCAACTATAAGCACAAATGTTGCCATTGAAGCCTATGTATCTAAGGATGCCACATCATAGAACAGGAAACCTATAAAGTAAGCTGCTGGAAGATACTCCAGAGCTAATGTCATGCCTGTACAACAAGGTCTTACAAGGTATGCTGTACAAAATGTTGATGGCCCTCTCGCAGCATTCCACTTGTTCATGAGGAAGAACTTATTGAATGAAATCATGATGTGGACGAGCAAACAAGGAAGACACATTTATGATGACACCTGGAAAGATTTGACAGATGGAGAATTTCTTTTTTTTAAATTCTTTATTTTCGTTTTACAACAACAAAGGAAAGGAAGACATACAGCAAAAGACAATACATACATGGAATGTGATACATACACCAAAGTAAACCCCTGCCACCCCCCTCCCCCCAGCTTCTTCTCTAGAAAACTAAATCATTCCCGAAGCGGGCGTGTACTGACATTATTGTGTTACAAAACCTAACGGTGATCTGAAACATGATGAATGTACATTAAACAGACATGTCGGAGCAATGAGCAGATTGTACATGATCATGGAGCATCTGCCATTTAGACAAGCGAGAATGAATTTGGGTATGGAATATAGCTCTCCGAGATATCTGCTCATATTTACTATATAAGCAGACAAGGTTCCAGTAATCATTGACAGTAAGTCGAGAGCTATCCTTCCAAGTCCACGTGATTAAACATATGGCTATACCCAGCGTGAAATCAGGAGAAAGCGACCCTTCTTAGGAAGAGAGGGGACCACCGCCACTCAGCGGAGTCCCACAGTCTTTCAAGAAAGAGGCTCGTGAAGGTGTAAGATAAATAGAATACGACCCCAGACCCGCCCCCAGTAAACCTGTAGTTAAGGACATTCATAAAGAACATGAGCGAGGGTTCCCACATCAGTATGGCAAGACCAACACCAGTCCCTGGCAGTTGCGTTCCATTTGGCTATTTTCCTGGAATATAAGAACATCTATGTGCAAAAAAGAAGAGAGTTTGGGTAACTGAGGCAGATCGGGAAACCCGCACTATTTGCTCAGAAAACGCTCCAATGCACAGGGGTTAAAGTGGTTTGCGATTAGCGATCCCAGGCTTGTTGGACTCTACAAGTGGCAGTATCTGTACCCTGACATAATGGTTTAGAAAAGTTAGAGGCTACCCCATGTGTACTACTAATAGAGTGAATTAGTTTCTAATAGCCCGTCCTTAGTAGGGACAGAGGGCAGCATGATTGGAGCACTTTTGAGGCAGCATAGAAGCTGCATCAATTGAAAGTAATGTTTCGCTGGTAACGCAAATTCCCTGTATAAATCAGAAAAGGTTTTCCAACGAGCTGCAGAGAAGAGCTGTTGGGGTGTCCAGATCCCCCTGGAGTACCAGGGTCTGGAAGTAATCATGTATGGCTGCTCGAATTTCTAACCGGAACTCTGGCTGAGTTAATAGGGCTCTATCAAAGAACCAGGCCCCCGAATGCCCATGGAGTGCAGTAGTGTGTAATTGAAAAGAAATAGCAGCATGATCTGAAATATGCTGGGAGTGAATCTTTGCAGCGTCCACCTAAGGAACTAGCAGTTTTGATATTAGAAAGAAATCTATACGAGACTGGGATTTGTGAGGGAAGAGAAGAAGGTAAAGTCAAGCTCATTGGGGTGTAGTAACCTCCATAGATCGACCAGAACAATATCTTTGATCACAGAGGTAAGCGCGATGTGACTCTTGGGGGGACCACTTGTCCTAGGCGGCTATTTGTCAATCAGGGGATCAAGAACTAAATTGAAATCCCCCCCAATATCAATGAAGTATGAGCAGAGGCCTGCACAACCTGAGCAATAGTAGTAAAAGGCAGGGTCATCCACATTAGGAGCATAAAGGCATATACATGTTAACTTTAAAGTGACCTATCTTGCGGTGAACTCTGGACCGTCTACCCGCTGTATCTGAGCAAGTCGCAATAATAGTAGCATGCAGAGATTTCCTATCCAATATGGCACCCCACATTCCCTAGAAACGGCTGGGGAATAGGCGGCCACCATGTAAGGTTTAATATTGAGTTTGAGAGCTTCCTTCGAATTGAAATGTGTTTCTTGGAGGAAAATCAGGTCCGCAGCTTCATGACTTAGATAGCTTAGGATTTTCCTCCGTTTTATCGGATTATTGATTCCTTGTACGTTCAATGAGAAAATCTTACATGGTGCCATCAATCGATAATAGACATTTTAGGTAAGGGCGCTTGAAAACTTACAACATAATCAGAATCTGTACAATAATGACATAAACACCAAGTATGCTGGCCAATACACCCATATTGAAAAGTATGTACCAAAGTAACTTAGAGAAGAAGCAAAACCCCCAATGAATATGGCGACCACATGTCTGCGGGAGGAGGCCCCAGAGAGGAAGATAGAGACATAATAAAAGAAAAGAAACACCAGAGTCCATAAGTAACACTGTCTCTGATACTCATCGAGGCTACTATGGGTAGATGGAGTCGGGTCACAGATATCTTCAAAATAAGGCAACAAATCGCCCTCGACAGACTCTTCGCTGAGCCGCGGTAAATCCAATATGGCAGGTACAGCGGACATGAGAGTACTGGCAGGAATATTCTGGAAGTCAGCGCATCAAGTCGGCTTCTTTAGAGTCCAAAAACTCCGCTAGTAGATCAGGGTCCTCAAATGTTCTTGTCTGATTGTGAAGCGTGACTCGGAGCTTGGCTGGGTACATCAGGCCGTAGCGTGCTTGTAGTTGTTGAAGCCTCGGCCGGAATTCCAGAAAGCGCTTTCGGCGGTCGACCGTGGGTTTAGCCAAGTCAGGATAGAAGGAGACCTTGTGGCTCTCAAACTCCATATGGCCCTTTGCCCGGGAGGCACTGAGAATTTGTTCCACATGTTGATATCTCAAAAGTCGAAAAATGATAGGCCGCGGGGTCTTCCTGTTGAGCGTTATGGTTGTGGGTACACGGTGAGCGCGATCGATCTCCAATTCTTTGGCAAAAGTGATTTGGAGCAGGGAAGGGAGGATTTTACTTAAGAACTCCTTCATGTCTCCCGATTCCGCTCCCTCCGGTATGCCCACGAGTCGTAGGTTGTTGCGGCGCGCTCTATTATTGCCATCTTCCACTTCTTTCTGCAAGGCCCGCACCTGACGTTCAACTTTGTCGAGTTTGGACAGCCGGACCACATGGGAGTCTAATATACTCTCCATTTTGTCCTGACGCGAAGAGAGCCCCTCTAGCCTGCCTTGCAGTACACCAAGATCTTCCCTCAGCGCTCGAAGTGCTTCACCGTTTGACTGCACGAGGTCCTTGACCCCTCTAATTTCTGCGAGGATTTCCTGCTGCATTTCGGGTCCCTCGCGCAACGCCAGCCCCTTCTGCGGGGACGGGGGTTCAGTTTTGGAGCGTTTGCCGTGAGAAGCCGCTGGAGATCCAAATTCCAGGCGCGTAGGTTTAGTCCCCGCCATCTCACCAATGTGCCCCGGCAAGATCAGAGCAGAAATTCAAGTATGTCCGGTGTTAATTCAGGATTCTGAGTAGGCCTCTCGGGAGCCTCAGCGTTATGCGACCATCCCGCTGGACATCGGGCTCCGCCCCCCAACAGATGGAGAATTTCAACGTTTTCTTGGACTTCTGATCCTCTCAGGCGTGTACAAGTCACGAAATGAATCCATAGTTCAGTTGTGGAACCTTGAAGATGGTCGTTCTGTTTTCGGCAAAAATATGGCCTGTAACCGTTTTCAGCAAATTTCTTGTGCTCTCAGATTTGATGATGCAACCAACAGACGTGAACAACGAGGCATGGATAAGCTTGCTCCAATCAGACACATTTTAGATACCTGGGAAGCAACTCTAAGTGACGCCTTTGTTCCTGGTGAAAATGTTACCGTGGATGAGCAACTGCTTACATTTCGTGGCCGTGTTCCATTCAGACAATATATTCCCAGCAAACCTGGGAAATATGGCATAAAGCTATGGATTTTGTGTGACAGTGCAATGTCATATGTTCTGTGTCTTCAAGTATATACAGCAAGGGAACTCGGACCAAACCGGGAACAGAATCAGGGTGAAAGGGTTGTGCTGCAACTCACTGAAGGATTGACGCGATCTTGCAGAAATGTTACTGTTGACAATTTCTTCTGCAGTTTATCCCTGTCACAGAAATTGCTAGAAAAACAAATGATATTTTTGGGGACAATTCGAAAGAACAGAAAAGAATTACCTCCAGAATTTGTAACAGCAAAGGGCCGAGGGGTATTCACTTCACTGTTTGCCTTTCGCAATGATGCCACTCTGGTTTCCTATTGCCCGAAGAAAGGAAAAGTGGTTGTTCTTCTGAGCAGTTTCCATGATCAAGAAGTAGATAACACACATCCAGACAAAAAACCATGCATGATCTTGGACTATAATTCTAGTAAAGGTGGAGTAGATACGGCAGATCAAATGCTGCGCACGTATACCACAAAACGAATGGCAAGACGCTGGCCAGTAACAATCTTCTACAACATGTTAGACATCAGTGCTTTGAAAGCCTTCATTGTTTGGATGTCACTAAATCCAGAATGGCAGTCCAAGTCAAAGCACAGACGTCGTCAATTCCTCTTGGAATTAGGAAAGCAGCTGCTCCAGAGTAATTGCAGCGAGACTTCTTCCAGCATTGAAGAATCCACTGATGCTGTTTGCAATGTCGGGATCCCAAAGAAAAGGTCAAAGTGTCACTGCTGTTCCAGAGAAAAAGACAAGAAAAGCAACATAGTTTGCACCTCCTGCAAGCGCAATGTTTGCAAAGAACATTCAGAAATTGTGTCTCATGCAAATGACTGTAGTACTTTACTGTGTTCATCAAGTCCTGCAAAAACTGCTTTCATGGCAACTCTTCTTCATGTAATTTTATGATAAAGCATTAAATTTCAAAACATTCAACCTTCATATAATAAATAATTAATTCGGAATAATATTTTGCCTGTTTAGTTTAAATTTTTCATGGTTAACAATTAAAATTTGTCGTGGGGTCATTTATGACCCCAGCGGTATTCAGTGTGTGCAAAAAATCTCGGTAATTCCAGGGTTAAAAGGGAGACACTTGTTTGGGACAGGCTAATAGATTTCGGTTATAATTATGCCCTAGCAATGTCCCAGTTTTTGTGCTATTTCCTATTATTTCCTTTTTTAACTGGTCTCGTTTTATTTGATTCTTTTGTTTGTCAAATAGGTGTGCATTTATAGTCCAAAGCCGTTTTACTGGCCACCTTTTTTTTATTTTTTTTTTTAGGATATATTGGACATTAAGGGATTGAACTGCAAGGGTGCCAATAATGTTGATCACAACTTTATGCAAAAGGTAGATTGACACAGGAAAGTTGAAAAAGGGAAAACTAACAAAGCTAAATTAAAGTACACAAAGAAAATGAACTGATAGGAAATTCAGAAGAGAAAAGAAGGGTGGAAAGGTGAAATGATTATGTAGAGGGAGTTCTGCTGGTGACAGTGGGGGAATGAAGTCGTTTACCTATGACCATATTATACAAGAAACTGTCAGTGAACTTGCAATGACCCATGCTTTTATATTTCTTCATCCTTAGAAATAGTCAGAATAACAGTCACTTTGTTACATGCTGTACCAGTCAAAGAAATTCACATGCCCTGAGATGAAAATAAGCTAGCACTGGAGACATTAATTTGACAGCCAGTACCACCGTGCCTAATGGAAGTAACAGCATTTTTACTCCCATCATTTGGTCAGTGAAGCACTGTCAATTTTCTAATGAAAGAGGGGGCAGGCGGACGGAGGGGGGGGGGGGAGCTTAAATTAAATTCTGGTATAGCTTTCCCAAGAAAGATGTGTGAATCATAATCTTGAACAAATGATAAACACTAGCGATATTGCAAAATACAAAATGGATCAGAAAACCTTACTCTGGAGCTTCACTGATCTTTACCATTTACAAATGGCCTGCCAAGCCTATTTGTCAACTGGAGCGGATGCCCCTTCAGACGAGAGATGTGGAAATTCAGGGCCCGCTTGTGTGGCAAACTTAATAAATTCCTCTGCTGGCATTTGCCACACTGTCTCTCTGTCAGGCCTGGTGGCTGTTCCCTCCAAGGGACCTAGGCCTGGCAGGGAACAGCTGCCAGGCCCAGAGAACAGACAGCACAGCAAGCCAGTGACGTAGTTTAGAAAGTTTGCTGTGTGCATGGGCCTGGAATTTCGGCACCCCCCTCCTGGCTGGCACCCGCGGTGGACCTCACTCACTGCCTCACCCTTGGTACACCATTGCCATCTACAAACACATTTTTATTGGCATCTCTATAGCAACAAAGACCCTACTTTTGTTATTTACTGCCAATGCCTCTTTTTATGGTCTTAATAAATTGTTTCATTTCATAAGTATCTCTTCTGTTTAATCATGAGTGGCCTGTTTCCTGAGCCCACAAGTAGGCTCAATTATAAAGGTAATTGCAACTAAAACATAAGATTTATATGGCTATGGCATACAGTATCTATTAAGTAATCTTAATTATCAGACTATATTGCTTTCAATGTAATCCAAACATTACGGGCTAAATTAAATCAAAGCAGGTGGCTTAATAGGCACCACTACTCGTTTCTCTAGTGCAATTATTATTATTATTTTTTTTTTTATTATTTAAAGTTTATTGACCATATAATACAAAGCTCCACTTCATACATTCACCAATCCCACTCTCCGTCGCAGCGGAGTTCATCTCACTCCCTGCTAGAGTTGCCAACTTTTTCACCGAGAAAAACCCGACACCCGTGGCTCGCCATGCTCCACCCATTCTCCGCCCCTAGTCCCACCCCTGCCCTGCCCCCAGCCCCACCCACAAAAATTACCGAGGATACGTGTAGGCTAACTTCCTTGGTCAGATAATAACTAAACTGGGAACCCCAAAATCCAAACATGAAATGTACAACACTGGAGAAATAAAACTATAAAGTAATTTCCTCTTGCACTAAACAAAAATGCAAAGATGTTAGCAATAAACACTTCCCAGACCAGACATATTCCAGTTAATAAATTCAAAATAAAAAGTATTTTTCTACCTTCTGTTTGAGCATTTTATTTTTCAGTTGCAATTGCTCCAGTCACTTTCTTCTGGTTTCTTCGTGTCTTCTGCGAACTATCCATTTGTCCTTTCTTCTCTTTTAGATGTTTTCCATTCTCTCTCTATTTCTGCTTTAATATTCTGTTTCCCTTTTGCTCTTTCCCCCAATTCTTTCCTTATTCCTTTATCATACATTTAAATTTCACCCTTCCATTCTCAAGCCCCTCTTACTCTCCCAATACCCAGCCCATCATAGACTTTTCTTCCACACAAAATATTTTTTCCCCTCTCCATTCTCATTCCCCATCCATTCTAGTCCTCCCCCAAAATCAGTTCCCTTATAGTTCTAGACCCACTCAGCATCCACTCCCTTCTAGTCCCATTCTCCCATGCCCCACATCAGCCCATTTCCAGTCCTATTCCAGCTCTTCATCAGCCCATTTCCAGTGCTAGCCCTCACATCACAGGCCATTTCCAGTCCTAGCCCCCCCCAATCACAGCCCATTTCCAGTCCAAGTTCCCCATCACAGCCTGTTTCCAGTCCTAGGCCCCCCCCCACCATCACATCCCATTTGCAGTCCGAGTCCCCCCACACCATCACAGCCCATTTGCAGTCCTAGCCCCCCCACCATCACAGCCCATTAGCAGTCCTAGCTCCCCTAATCACAGCCTATTTCCAGTCCAAGTTCCCCCTCCCTCCACCATAGCCAATTTCCAGTCCAAGTTCCTCACCCCCCATAGCCCTTTTCCAGTCCAGGTCCCCCTTCCCATCACAACCCATTTCCAGTGCATGTCCCCCCCCATAGCCCTTTTACAGTCCAGGTCCCCCCCCATCACAGCCCATTTCTTTCCAGTCCAAGTCCCCCCCCCCCATAGCCCTTTTCTGGTCCAGGTCCCCCCCATCACAACCCATTTCCAGTCCAAGTCCCCCCCCATAGCCCTTTTCCAGTCCAGGTCCCCGCCCCATCACAGCCCATTTGTAGTCCTGGCCCCCCCATCACAGCCCATGCAGTCCTTGGCCTCTCCCCCCCTGACCAGCACCGCAGCTGTCTGAGGGGCTTTAGAGGGAGCCAGGGAAGCCCGCGTGAGGCCCCGGCTCCCTCTGTACAACCGCCAGCATGAAGAGCCTTTTCCTTCACGCTGGCGGTTGTTTCTGTGAAGCCGCGAATGCTGGGAAAGGTTAAAGGGTATTGCCTTTAACCTTTCCCAGCAATCGCGGCTTTACAGAAACAGCCGCCAGCGTGAAGGAAAAGGATCTTCACGCTGGCGGTTGTACAGAGGGAGCCGGGGCGTCGCGCGAGCTTACCCGGCTCCCTCTGAAGCCCTCCGGTGTGTGGGCCGGCCCTGGGTAGTTTTTTTTTGGACTTCGGGTCGGAAGAAAAGCCGTTTTTTTGCTCTGGCCGCTCCCGATCTTGCGGCCAGAGCAAAAAACCGTCTTTTCAAGGGCCGGTTTTACATCTGTGCCGGCAGCCGGCCTGGCCATGGAAAAACCGGCCAGGCCGGCTGAAAACTGGCCAATTGGCAACCCTACTCCCTGCAGCATATGGTACAATTCCCCCCCCCCTTATTTTCCCTACCCCCCCATCTCCCCCCCTCCTCCCCCCCTTCCCCGCCCTCTCCCACCCCTCCTGCTTGTCACGTTTTCAGCCCACAGCATTCCACGTTATGTACTTCCCCCACACTTTAAGAAACTTTTGCTGTCTATTATGCTTTACCGCCGTTAACTTACTTAACAGGTAAACATTACTCAACGAGGCTTGATATTCCTCTAAAGTGGGTACCGCCCTTTGTTTCCATCTTCTTGCAATCAGCATTCAGAAAGCAACACATCCTAAGTTCAGAAATGTACTATCCGAGCAATTCAATGAGCCCAATTTGATACCCAACATCGCTATTCCCAATGTTGGTGAGATATCTGTTTCCAAGATCTCACTAAGGAAGCGAAAGATGCTGTCCCACCCTGTCCTTATGGACTCACATTGCCACCAGATGTGTAGATAGCTCCCCCTCTTACCACATTCTCGCCAGCACGCCACATCTCCCCCCTCATACATATGGCTCAATTTCTCAGGCGTTAAATGCCATCTATACAAAATTTTATAGTTATTCTCTATCAGATGGGCCGCTACCGGCCCCTTGTATTTGTTTTGGAAAATCCAGCTCCATTGCCTCTCCTTCCACACTTCCCCCGCCTCTTGCTCCCACAGTTTCTGAAATCCCCTCTTGAGACCCTCCTCCTCCATCATATTATAAAATTTAGTCAATATTTTCCCCCTCTGCCCCATTAAAAAAATTTGTTCAATTTCCGTTGAGTCCCCCTTCAAGTCCAGTAGGATGGCATGGCGGAGATAATGACAGACCTGCTGATACTGATACATGTCTATCATTTCCAGCCCATATTGCTTCATGAGTACGGGGAACTCCTTGATCCGCCGTCCCTCTAGGAGTTGGCCCAGGTGGGTTATACCCTTCTGCACCCAACTCCCGAATGCACTTTTCCCCATTGAAGGCGGGAAGTCCAAATTCCCTGTGAGAGGGATTAACCGGGAAACCCCTCTCTTCCACAACCAGGTACTTTTCCACTTTCTCCAGAGGAGCATCGTCCGTTGTACAAAGGGATTTGTAACACGTTCTAGCCCCTTCTCCCCTCGGGGAAGCCATAGCCACTCCCCCAACGTCCCTTCCACCAATTCGCAAGCTTCCATCTGTGCCCACTCCTTCCCCTCCTCCACCCCCCACTCCACAATAGCACTAAGCTGGGCCGCCTCCAGGTAGCATTGCATATCTGGTATGGCCAACCCCCCTTCTCCCTCCTTTTAGTCAGAACTTTCCAGGCCACTCGGTTTCTCTTCCCCCCTCCTATGAATACCATGATCCGCTTCTGGATTTACACCATAATTTTCCTGGGCACCCCAATCGGGAGCACCCTAAAAAGGTATAGCCATTGGGGCAGAATTATCATTTTGACAGCCGAGATCCTGCCCAGCCAGGATAACCCCCAACTCTCCCACATCTCTAACTCTTTTCCCATCTTCTTCTCCATCATCCCAAAGTTAACCTGGAACAGGTCTATCTCTTTAGCCGTTAAGTTGATGCCCAGATATTTCACACAAGACTTAGCCCATTTAAACAGAAAGTTCCCCTGTAGTCGCCCTTTAGTCTGTGCTGTTACAGAGATATTCAAGATCTCAGATTTGGTAGCATTGATTTTAAAACCGGAGTAGTCCCCAAATTCCCTCAGCATCTGATATACTACCTCCACCGATTCTTCCGGCTTTGTCAACATAAAAAGTATGTCATCCGCAAAGAGTGACACCTTACTCTCCAACGCCCCCACTTTCATGCCTCTAACCTCTGGGCAATCCCGGATCCTTTGCGCAAGGGGCTCCATGGATAATACGAACAACAAGGGCGACAGCGGGCAACCCTGTCTAGTTCCCCTATGTAGCGTGAAGGCTCTAGTGTACTCCCCGTTTATAGCTATTTTTGCCATTGGCTGTGTATAAATTGCCTCAATCCACTTCGAGTAGTCCCCTTCCAGCCCCATACGCTCTAGTACCCTGAGTAGATATGGCCACGAAACGCGATCAAATGCTTTTTCCGCATCTATGGTTAATAAAAGCATTTGTTCCTCCCCCCTCCTCTCATGCCATATAGTATTCAATACCCTCCTAATATTGTCGGCAGTCTGCCGACCAGGCACAAACCCCCCCCTGGTTCTCATGGACTAGTCTCGGCATAAACGGCAGTATTCTATTGGCTAGGATCTTAGTAAAAATTTTAAAGTCAGTTCCCAGTAGGGAGATGGGCCTATATGACCCACAAACAGTAGGATCCTTCCCCTCTTTGGGCAACACTGTAATCCCCGCTGTTCTCATAGTCTCCGGGAGTGCTCCCCCTTCCTTAAAGGAGTTGAAAAGTTTAGCCAGCGGTACACTCAGGATCTCTTGGAAGACCTTATAAAATTTATTAGTGAACCCGTCTAGCCCAGGGGCTTTGTTCGGCGGCAGGGCCCTAATTGCTGCACAAACTTCCTCCCCCCTAATGGGTTCCGCAAGCCTCACTGCCTCCTCCCTGGAGAGTTTTGGCAAAGTGGGTGGCAGATATTCATCTATCTCCTCCCTCGATTTGAGCTCTTCTGTCGCATATAAGTGTTCGTAAAATTGCACAAAACGCTCTTGGATTTGCTCTCGCACCCTTACCTCCTGCCCTCCTGCGTCTCGTATTTTACTGATAAAATTTTTATTACGCCTTTGCTTCAGCTGGTAGTGGGCTTATTCCCTAGTTCAAAAAATTGTTGTTGTAACTGATCTTGAGCAAAGCTGATCTCCGCTAGTTCTATTTCCTCCAGCTCCAGTTTAATCTTTTGTAATGCCCTAGTATTTTCCACACTCCCCACCCCCCTCTTCTGCAAGCCCTCCAGTTCTCGAATCCTCCCTCGCAGAGCCTCCTTTTTCTCCTCTTTAGTTTTCTTCACATAGGTACCTATGGAGATCAACTCCCCCCTCACGACTGCTTTCAAGCATTCCCACAAGGTCCCAATTTTGCAGTCATCCCTGTCATTGGTCTCCAAATAGACGAAGATTGCCCGGGTGATCTTAGTTACTGTCTCCGGGCGGTCCAGCAGCGAATCGTTCAGTGTCCACCCCATCCTTGGTCTGGCCGGATCCCCCAGTTTACAATCAATCCACACCAGAGCATGGTCGGTCCAGGTGCATTCTCCTATTTCACAATTTTTCACCTTCTCCAATAGAGTTTGGGATACCCAAATCATATCTAACTGTGAGCTTGAGTTATGTACCGGTGAGAAGAACGTAAAATCCCGCTCTCGTCCCCTCAACTCTCTCCAGGTGTCTCTCACCCCCAATTGTCTCCCCATATTTTGGAGTTTCCTCCTACTCCTCGCATTGCCCTCACAATATCCTTTAGAGTTATCTAGCTGCAGGTTAGGTGTCAAATTAAAATCTCCTCCCATAATCACCTGGCCTTCTGCAAACTGTTCAACCATTACTGTTAGCTTCTCGAAAAAGGCCCCATGTAGGCTATTTGGCCTATAGATATTTACCACCGTTAGCACCTGCTCTTGTAATTTAAGTTTGAGGAGCAGAAACCTTCCCCCTGTATCTCTCTGTATAGCCAGAACAGTGTAGGGGATGTTCCACCTTATCAAAATCCCCACTCCCCCTTTCTTAAGCTCAATCCTATTTGAAGCATACCACTGCCCCCCGAATTGTCGATGGGCCACCCTCCACTCATCCCCCTTCCTCAGGTGTGTTTCCTGTAAGAAGATAATATCTCCTTTCAACCTATTGATCTCCTTATACATACGTAGACGCTTTAACGGGGAATTTAAACCTCTCACATTCATGGTAAGTACTCTTACGCTACCCATTCCCAAAGGTATGTAGGGTTTCACATGCACTATGCGTGCGGACCGGATTCCTCCCCCTCCCCTTCTCCCCTCCCTCCCTCCCTCCCTCCCGCCCTCTCCCCCCAACACCCCCCTCCCTTCCCCCTCCCCCCTCCCCTCTTCGTCCACCTCCTCCATCATCTTCCCACTACTGTAAGGCATGACAGAACAGACAGCCCCCCCTCTCTCTATACTCATTTTCAGTACCTGTTATTTAACATTTCTGTCTAACACCACACTAGTAATCCCAATCCAACATTCACTAGAACACATATTCAGAAATAACCAAACAACTCTATCATTGTCCCAGGAGTCAACTCTTATCCTCCGACAGTGCTCCAGTCTTTCTCTGCCGCCTGAGCCATTTATCTCCCAAGGGTGCAAGTCTCCAACTCTCTTCCACCGTCGAGTGCTGACCGGCCTTGCTACTTGCAGCTTCTGCTCTCTCCGCCCAGCCAGCCTGGCACATAAATGTTTGTGCTTCTTTGATAGTGCGTATGTAGGAGGAAACCCCCTCCCTACTGAACTGTAATCCAAAAGGATAAGTCCAGCAGTACTTGATCTTTTCTTCCCGCAGACGTTTGGTCAAGCCCGCCATCTCCCTCCTTTTCCGCATCGTAATTGCAGATAAATCCACATAAATCTCAATTTTCTGGTTCTCCCACGTGATCTCCGCCAGTTTCCTTGCTGCATTCATTATCTCAGCCGTTGTTATATATTCATGAAAGCATGCAATAATGTCCCTTGGGCGCCCCTCTCTCATAGGGCCGAGTGCTCTGTGGGCCCTATCTATTTTCTAGCTCAATCCAGCACTCTCCATTCCCACTTGGCCCAAGATCAGCTTGCCCACTTGCTCCACCATTTGAATACAGTCCTCCTTTCCTTTGCTCTTCGGCACTCCGCGTATTCTAATGTTAGACCGTCGTGATCTATTCTCCATATCTTCTATCTTCCGCCACATCTCCTCTTGCTCCCCCTCTAACTCTCCATATTTCGTTTGCACACCTTTTATCACATTTTCTTGCTCGTCCAGCTTGTTCTCCACCTCCTCCAGCCTCTGTCCCACTTCCCTCACATCCATGCGCAGCTCCTCCATCCACGTCTGGGCCTCAGCTTTGAAGTGGGTGAGATCCTGCCTTAGAGAGGTAAACCACCCCTGGAACTCCCCTTTCAGGCCAGCGATTTCACTATCCCGATGGACTTCTGCCAGTGCTTCTGCTCCCTCCGTTGCTGCACTCACCGGGTTCGCACATGGCGCCGCCATTTTGCTCTTCCCCACGGTCCCGCTGTTCACGGCCTTAAAAGCATAGGCCTTCAGGTCCGTGGCGCTCTTTTTTGCCGCAGCCATCTCCCGGAGCACCCTTCTACCTCCTACTCCAGTATTAGAACGTTTTCCGGATTTGGGAACCTCTATTAATCAGGTATTTAGTCTCCCGCCGATGGAGCTCCGCTTTTAAGCTACCGTCTCTGTCTGTGACGTCATTTCCTCTCCTAGTGCAATTATTTTTTATCCCAGCCACAAACTACTTTGTAGAAAACTTCAGCAGATCCAGTTGTATGCCTCCAAAAGAGATTATTTTTGAGATGCACTTCATAAAAATGATGGGTGAGATACTAGGCCCCAGGAAGGCCCACACTTGATTTTTTTTTTTTTTTTTTGGGGGGAAGGGTCTTTTTATTGAGATTGTTTTAGAGCAGTAGTACAGTGGCTAAGTCTTCACAACTTAGCCAAAGTCTTCACAACCTTGCCATTAATAACATAGACCAGAAGTGACAGGTTAAGAAGGCACAGTATCCAGAATCTCCTCACTATACCACTCTAAAGAGTAAAGAGTAATCAAGTGACATGCAACCGTGCCTTCTCGCACTATGCCCCAGCCATCTGGAATTCCCTACAAGTAGAGCTAAGGGCCATAGAAGAACTAGCAGATTTCCTAAAAGGGCTAAAACCCCGCCTTTTTCTGGAATCCTTTGGCCTAGACTCATATCAGGAGTAAGACCTCTCCTACCCCCTTATACCTGAAAAATCACGCTACAAGATGTCAGACATCCAAATAGCTCCCACACTCAACTTCTTCACCAGATACTTGCCGGACTCCAACAGTTACTGACCCTCAGGATGTAAATAATGCAAGCCTGTTTGTAAATAAGTCCTCAGAAGACCGGTAATAGTCTACTTAGAAACAAGTTTGTAATTAAGCTGTTTCAGTTATGCTGCTTTTACAAATGTATGAGTATAGTTATGTTTTATGTATGACTTACCAGGTACCCAAAGAGCTGTTCAATTGTGCTGAGTTTATTCTAAACTGCCTCAACTCTTAAAAAGGCGGTATTAATAAACATGCTAAATAAATAAATAACTATTATCCTCTACAAAGTCATAAGGAAAAAAACTATTAAATCCATAGGCCGCATTAAGGGGGAAGGAGTATTTAGCAGGTCTAGTGACCTACATACTTCAAAAATGTTAGGCTAACTCCATATAAACAAAAATAAGACAAAAGTAATAAGGTCAAGGAAAACAAAGGTCTACTACATCACAGTGAGGCAGAATCACTCCTTACTCTTCACAAGCTCTTCCAGCTGGATGGGGTCCAGAAACATATACTGGACCCCCTGAAACCCAACCGGACATTTACAAGGGAATCGCAAAGCCATCACATGGGGTTTTAATTGTAAAAGACATTTACGCCTCAATTGGGTAGCTCTCAAAACATCAGGGAATATCATTGTTTTTTGCCCACAAAAAGATTATTGTTTCTTTTGAAAATACACTTTCAAAATCGAACCTTTATCCATCTCGGAAGCAAAGGATGCAACTAAAATAGCCCTGATAAGAGTCTCTTCAACAGATGAAACCCAAAACTGAGATAAATCAAGAGGCTCTTGAGGGATTTCAGTTGCATCAACAGAAGTCAATTTGTCAGGCAAATAATAAGCATTAACAATAAGATTTGTACCAGCATTTAACAAATTCAAGATCTATTTAAAATACTTCCTAAGCAATACTGAAGGAGACAGGTAATGAGTTTTAGAAAAAATAAGAAATCTTAAATTCTTATTTCACATGGACTTTTTTCTGACAGCTCAGTCTGCTTATGAAGTAGCACACTATTTTTAATGCCAGCCACCCCAGCAGACTGAACATTTATCATTTGATGCTCCATTCTGTCCAATTTAGTTTCAGACTGAGAAAATCTTTTATCCTATAGCTCAAACTTCACCACTGATCTAGAACCCCCTTAAGATAGGTATTATTTTGAGCAAGCAATTTGCAAATATCTAACAATGAGATTGAATCTGGAGGCACACTCGCTGAGGTCTCGGAGGCTAACTCAGGCATTATAAATTCCAAACATTTTGGCAAAAAATTAGAAGAAACATCAGAAGAGCCCACTACAGAGGGAGAACCGGCACTGCCCACATCCCAACTGTTCAGAAGCAGCCCTAACCTAAGATGGAGGAGTTCCAGCTATGGGGCTCAAACTAGCCCCAGAAACGGAAGAAGATGACAAACTGGGAATACCCACAACAGAGACCCCGGAAGTCACTGAAGGATATTTCTCCATTGGCTCAACTGTTTTTCCAACACTAAGGGAGTAGAGTTTACCTTCTGACTTTTGTTCTTCCTTTTACCTACTCCCTTAGGCATTCCTACACAGCTACCAGCACGTCCAGAACTGGCAAAGGGGATGCTCCTTTGTCCACATGCCCCTTCGGCCATGTGTCTGTGGCCACACACTGGCTTTTAAAGAAATAGTGGTGAGGTGATGATGCAAGCAGTAGAGGCGGAGCTATCTCACTGGCACACTTCCAAATGCTTCTTCCTGCATGGGACACACACTGCAAACACCAGCGACCACCTTGGGACTCCACGGCAGGCAAGTTCTCCTCTCCCAGCCCCGCTCTTGATTTGAATGGATTTCTATGTTTGAGCCACATGTAGAACTGGACTTGATTTTGAATTTTCTCAATGGGGCTGGTGGAGCATCTCCGAAAGAAAAGGGATATAAGATCCCTGGGAAGGGATGGGATGAGGACCCTGCTGTATAGACTCTGCTTGAAGCTGCCTGTAAAAGAATCATGAACTTTTGGTGGAGACTATTTAAAGAGACAGCAAACTTAAGAATGCACTTTAAACTCTGGGCACTGTTGAAATAAATTTCTATGTTATTGGACTTGGCTGAGCTGTCCCATTCTTACGCTTCCTGCTAGAGGGAATATTTTCAGCCAGCAGGAACTGCCCAACAACTTCCCCAGTGGCTATCACTTGAGACAGCATGGAATAACTCTGTTCCATGGTGTGTACAGCAATCCATTGCTACAATATAGATATATATCCATATCTGTATCCATTTCTCTCTTTATATAGATAGATAGATAGATATAAAGAGAGAGAGAGAGAAATGTGTGGGGGTCAATATTCAGCAGCAGCAGCCAGAACACTTAAAGCAGCTGGCAGTCACTGCTCTAATTCTGACCCAGATATTCAATGCTGGGGGTCATATCCAGCCAGCAGCATTGAATACCCAGTGTGCCTGGATAGTGTTTTAGTTAAACTGGGCAGCGGCAATATTCAGCCACTACCCGGTTAGCTAAACTGACTAAGGTTAGGGCTACTTTTATTTTGCCTAACCTTAGCTGACTTAAATTAATCAGGCAGCAGTAGTTGACTATGGCCACCGCTCAGTTAACTCCAGCTCCATCCCCGGAATACCCTGATGCTATGCTAAATGGTTCAGCGCCACTGAATATCCCACCGACTGTGATTTAACTGACAACAGGTTTGCTAACTGGTTAAATCGCTTTGAATATCAGCCCAATAGACCTTATTTGCCTCCTTTGCCAAACCTTGGTCTTCCATCACTTTAGAGCATACCTAGTTATTTCCCGAGTTCAATGATTTCCTGCTATTCTTCAGACTTTAATTACCTGCTGTGAGTCTGCTGCTCTCCCGACCCTGATTCTCCACTGTGCTCCTGATGTGGTCTGTTCCGGCTTCCAAAGTTGCTCTCCTGTTGCGAGCTTGATCAGCATCACCTGTCTTCATGTCAACATTTTTGTTGAGTCCAGAACTGCAAACTCATGTACCAACCATGTGTAACCACAAGCACCTAAGAGCTCAACCTGAGGGGAAGGCAGTTGCTTCAGGCAAAATGCCTCATTTGTTTTGTTTTGGTGCTAGTGGCATCCTATCCTTTGGTTCTTCTTGCCTCATCCTTTGTCTTTGGCCAGCTCCCCACCTCAGGGTCCCTATTGCAGACAAGAACCATTAAATAAATCTTCCTGAATCTTGACACCATTTCCTTGAATCATGTGACTCAATGCAAACTTAGATTGCAAGCCATCTGAAGAAAGGAAAATACCTACAGTACCTGAATATAACTTGCTTTGGGTTATTACTAGAATCATAGAAACATGACGGCAGAAAAAGACCACATGGCCTATCTAGTCTGCTCTTCCATATCAACCCCTACAACAGTCCTCTTTTCCCCTTTAGAGATCCTCTATGTTTGTTCCATTTTTTTGAATTCAGATACTGTTCTCATCTCTACCACCTCCACTAGGAGACTATTCCACTCTTTCTGTAAAGAAATATTTCCACATTACTCCTGCGTCTATCCCCTTTCACCCTCATTCTACGTCCCCTCATAGCAGAGCTTGCTTTCAGTCAAAAGAGGCTCGCCCCCATGCATTTATGCCATGGAAGTATTTAGATATCTCTATCATATCTCCTCTATCCCACCTTTCCTCTAAAGTATACACATTCAGGTCCTTGTCTATCCTCATATGCTTTATAACAAAGACCACTAACCATTTTAGTAACTACCCTCTGCACTGACTGTTTTGAAGAAGCGATCTCCAGAATTGCAAACAATACTCCAAATGAGTTTGCACCAAAGACTTATGCAGAGGCACTATCACCTCCTTTTTTCTGTTAGCCATTCTTATCCCTGTGTATCCAAGCATCCTTCTAGCTTTCACCACCACCTTTTCTACCTATTTAGCTACTTTAAAATTGTCAAACACAATCATGCCCAGGTTCCGCTCTTCTTTTGTGGACAAAAGTACTTCATCCCTACACTGTACCACTCCCTTGGATTTTTGCAGCCCAAATGCATGATCATGCATTTTTTAGCATTAAATCCACAATATCACTAACAAAGATGTTAAAAAGAATCAGACCAAGGACAGATCCCTGTAGCACACCACTGGTAACCTCCTTCTCCTCAGAGTGAGCTCCATTTACCTGTACCCTTTATCACCTCCCACTCAACCAATTTCTAACCCAATCAGTAACTTTAGGATCCATCTTAGGGTGCTCAGTTTGTTTATAAGTCACCTGTGTGGAACAGTGTCAAAGCCTTTATTGAAATCGAAGTACACCTCATCTAGGGTTCTCCCTTGGTCCAACTCTCTGGTTTCCCAATCAAAGAAATCAATCGGATCTGTCTGACAAGGCCTGCCCCTAGTGAATCCATGCTGCCTTGGATCTGGTAATCCATTGGATTCCAGAAACCTCACTGTTTTCTCTTTCAACAGCATTTTTAATAATTTACTCAGCACAGAGGTTAAACTAACCAGCCTGTAGTTTTTCTACCATCCACTCCACTCCCGCCTCACATATCTCCAATAAATTGTGTAAAGAGAGAGGCTTTCAATGTCACCTTAAACCTTGGTAAATTAGTTTTGCTTATCAACTCGGAGTGAAGAGAACACCAGACCAGGAAGTATGTCTAGTAAGTTCCAAATGGAAATGGGAGGGATGGAAAGAATTGAGATCTAATTGGTCTGGACAAATGGATTGGAATCTGGAGATTGGAAGGTATTGCAAGAGGCCACTATAGAGGGCTTTGTGAGCAGTAACTATTATTTTGAAATGGCTCCTAAAGTTTCATGGGAACTAATGCAGAGCTCCTTTAAGATGGAGGTAATGTGATGGTATCTATTAGTTCTAGTAATTAATCTAGATGTTGAATTTTGAAGAAGTTGCAGACAATTTAAAGAGGATTGTTTGAGACCAAAATACAAGGAATTACAGTGTAAACCGCCTTGATATCATGAAAGGCGGTATTTAAGAAATGTTCAATAAATAAATAAATAAATAAATAAATACAGTAGTCCAAGCAGTTCAACAGTAGTGTAAAGGAAAGATCTTGATGAGTAAAGTAGGGTTTTATTATGTATATCTGATGTAAAACTATGGAACCTGACTGGACGAGAGAGGAGATTTGCAGTTTGTGATAAGGAAGCTTATCATAGCTCAGGAAGGAGCTGTAGAAAAGGTGAAGTGACTCTGAACAAGCAACCTGTCAGTTCTGGTAGAAATTAGAAAACAAAATATTTCCATAAAAGACTACCAGTCCCAGAATGCACCAGGTTTCCAACAGCCATTAGAGGAGCTGAAGTGGGGAAATGTGTGTTCAATCAGGAGGGCTATGAGGTATTCCCCAAGCACTCATCTCAAAGGGCAGGGCCTGATTCAGCACAGCTGCGCTATGCTAGGGTGGAGCACTCATCAAAGCAGAATAAAGGTAGAGTTTATTCTACAGAGAATGATCCTCATCCTCAGTTTCTTGGAGATTCTCATCTTGGACAGCTTCATCATCTGGAGGATCATCAGAAGCAGAAGCCAGAGCGGACGGACAGAAAGGGCAAGAAACCCTTTGGAAGAAAGAAGAGAAAAGCATTTGGAAGGTCTAAAGGAGTCCAGAGCAGTATGTATACTGGGAGACATTCAAAAGGCCAGCATACACCATTGGACTGGGGAAAGTCAGAGGAATGGTGCTGCAGGGCTAGGAATCTCCAGACAGTACCTGTGAGGGAGACGGCTGCACGTGGAAGGGACCCTAAGACCCGTGCCAGAAGGTATGTGAAGAGAGATCCAGTGTCCAGGGATCTGGATTGGAAGGCTGGACATAAGAACTGGACTACATACTGGCCAGGCTATTTAGAGAGGAACTCTAACAGCAATGGAAGCTCAGGTATGAACACTGATCTATGCCCTAGCTATAACCTTGAAAGACAGCAGGGAAACAAGTATTCTCCTGAAAGTGCTCCATTGAGAAATTCCTCTGTGCCAATCCCTGATATTGAACCCATGATTGTTGAAGAAGGGGAAGGAGCGGTCTTAGATACAGGCTGTGAATATATGGATTGCTCTCTGTCTAAACTCCTTTGGTAATTTTCTGTTACAAAGTACAGCAACCATCACAAAGAAATACAAACTTGTTCTTTAATCTACTCAGAAAAGCTCCTGAAGTAGGATTTGAGCCACGCAGTAGAAAGCAAGCCAGCTAAGGGGTTTCAGCTGGGTAACTGCTAGCAATTGAGCCTTACCTAATTGCTTGTGAGCTCTGAGGGTATCACTTCTGAATCTATGTGTGAAGATATAAGAAGTTAACCTGAAAAGAACAGTTTTTCCCTTCTTTGTGGGTTTTGCTTGTTGTTTGAAACACTGCTAAGAAAATATTAGCTAAAGCCTACAGAAAAGACCAGTTTGTTACCAACCAGGTCTTTATTCTTTTCATTTGATTGCCTGACAAGTTCAGATGTTGTTTTCCTGATTTTGTTTTTCTAAGTTTAACACTGAAAGCAAGTATCCTGTTTTATGTGCTACCAAGCATATCTGTGTTGGGAGAAATAACCCCATAAATAAATATCTTATTGGCTTTACACTCAAGCACAACTAATTATTGTGAGCAGCTGTGTCTGGTGTGAATGGACTGCATTTCCCACAATCCCTTGCAAATCATATTGATATATGCACTTGCCAAGACTGTGAACATTCTCACCCAGGCAGCCGTCTGACAAGTTGCATGGTATAAAGAAGATCTAATTTTACTGTTAGGGACAGTTAAACAATCCTAAAGAAGTACTGCAACACCTTTAATCATTGGTGATAGGCTTCATACAGATGACTCACATAACATTGGACTTTGCAGGGTTAAATTTTATCCCATTTTCTGCCAGCCCATTTGCTCGAGAATCAAGACATGAGTTTGAACCTGCCAGGTCTGGGGCCGCATGATTTGCTGGGAACACTATCTAAATGATGTCTGCATAAAAGTAGCTGCTTAGTCCTAGTGACTGGATTAAGGTAGCCAATGGGGAAATGAAAACATTGAAGAGATTTAGGGTAGGAATGGTGCCCTGTAGAACACCTACTGATGACACATGTATTTTTGAATCAGTGTTGTTCATGACTTCAGAGTGCAGTATCTGCAAGCAAATTCTGTAGATAAGAAGAAAGCCATCACAATATTTAATTTTGTTTCTTATGTTTTGCTTCAACCTTATAACGAGTAGTGCTCAGAGCTGATTACTAATAAAATGCAAGAACAACTGAAGTAAGGGAAGAGGAAACAGAATAGAAAAGAGAAGCATAATGTGGAGACAGAGTTTCTTGGACTTTAAAAGTGGCTTATAAAACTTGTGATAAAATAAGGTTGGTTGGAAGAGAGATGCATGAGGAACTCTGGGCAAAGCAGTAGAGTGCAGGTGAAAATTGTTTACCATTGGATTGAAAGAATTTCTGGAAGATCCATGGGATTTTCTGAAAGAGATATGAGAGGTCGTAAGTCTTATCTCCATTGGAAGATTATTCCAAGTTTTTGAGGCTACTGCTGAGAGTCTTTTTCCAGGTATCCATGTCAGAATGATATTATTTTTTTTTTTTGGGGGGGGGGAGAGTATTGCAATTTTGCAAGCCTCAGAAGGTCATAATTCTCTGGGTGGATTGTAGTTTTGGATGAGGTGTGACATGTAATCTGGTGCTAAACCCTCATTAATCTTGAAAATGAATTGTATGTTTAAAGTAGATTTTCCCTTCTATAGGGAGCCAGAGAAACTTGTCAAGATGCGGAGGTACTGTCAAATCTAGAGGCTCTCAAAATTTGTTTTGCCACTGTATTTTGAAAGGTTTGCAATATGAGGCCGATTCTGCACTGGCTGTCCAGCCCCTTGTGCAGCCAATCAGAATTGGGGTGTACAGAGGTAGACCCTATTCTGATCCCATGGGGGCTAGATGGATCTACAGGCTGGGCCCCATGAGATCAGAATAGGGTCTACCTCTGATCCCATGGGGGCTAGAATCGGATCTACAGGCTGGGCCCCCATTCTGAGCAGCCGCACATCCACCCACATAGACGGCTAACTCATTCAGGTCCCTGAACGGAGCCACAGTGCCATGGCATCTCATCACCATGGCTCCATTCAAGAGCTGCATGCCCCAGCCACAATCGAGATGCTGCTTTCCCCGCAGCCCAACCCCCAATCCGGCCTCCCATGCCAGGGTCAGGCTGTGGGATTCCCCTGCACCCCATTACCTCTTTGCTACCCCCCCCCCCCCCCGGCTCCTGCATCCTCTGTCTAAGCAGCTGACTCTGGATGTACAGGGCTGACCTCAGCATCAGCCCTGTAATATGGGTCAGTCGCTGCCCACTGCCCGTCCTTGCTCCTCCCACAGTCGCCTCCCTCCCGCCCACAAACAGAGCTCCCCATACAAACCGTCACTACGTGCGGGGAGCTCTATTGCAGACAGGGTGATCCGGGTGTTTAGCAGGACTGGACAGCAGGACTGGACGTCCAGCCCCACTAAACACAGCTCAGAATGACCCTCTATGCTGTTTGGGTAAGACTAGGTGGACGTTTTTGCACTAGTCAAGATTGGGGATGTTGATTGATTGCTTGGACTATTTTACAAAAATGGTTTGTGGCAAAGAAGTTTCAGATTCGTCAGAGTAATCTCAAGGTTAGGAAGGGTTTCTTGGATAAGGATGAGTTTGTGAATTCATGTTGAGATGAGAGTCAATGATTATTCCTAAGAGTTTGATTTCCTGCTATATTTAATCTTGTTTCCTCCTATTGTGGAGGATTCTTCAGGGATGTCTCTTTTTTTGTTGTATTTACACCTATAGTAGTTAGATTGTAAGCTCTGATGAGCAGGGACTGTCTCTTACATGTCTGTGCAGCGTTACATAAGTCTTGTAGCACTATACAAATGCTCAGTGGTAGTAGTAGTAGTAGTTGTAGTAGTAGTAGAGGGTTTGTTTGGAGTTTATAGGAAAGCATCCAGAAATAAATCAAATCAAAGTAATGTGATAAGAAGTCATGAAACTTTTCGTGAGGCTGTGGACTGGAATTAATACTACAATGCCATCTGTGTAAGAGTGCAATGAGATGTTGGGCTCAAGATCCACAAGACATTTTTCTAGGGGGCTTAAGAAAACATTGAATAGAACTGGTGGTAGTGGAGAACCTTGAAGGACTCCGGAAGTTATAATCTTGGGTTCTGATAGTTTATCATTCCATAAAACTCTTACAGATCTATTTTTAAGGAAGCCCTCCGACAATTTTAGTATGTTACTGTTAATACCTATTTCATTTAGTACTTCTAGAAGAAGATTGTTATTAATCATGTCGAAAGCTGCTGATAAGTCTAGTATTAACTAGAAGAAGATTAATGAAGATTAATGTAATAAAGATTAATGATTACATTAATGAAGATTAATGTAATGAAGATTGCAGGTGTACCAGAGGTCAAAGGACACTTCCTGTGTCCCAGCTCTCATTGCGCTTGCGATCTTCATTACAATACAGCTGCTGGAGTGAAGGGAACAACGCTCTTCACTTCGCCGGCTGTAACGATCTGTGCTGAGCCTACTGGGAGCCGCTAAAGCCTGCCGCGGGGCTCTTCAGGGAGGATGGCTTGGGCTTGAAATGGGCTGTGGAGGGGTCTAAAATTGGATTTGGGCTGGGGGGGCTATAATTGGAAATGGGATGAATGGGGGGAAGGCTAGGATTGGAATTGGGCTGGGGGGCTATAATTGGAAATGGGCTGAATGAGGAGAGGTTAGGATTGGAAATGGGCTGGGGGGGGCTATAATTGGAAATGGGCTGAATGGGGGAGGCTAGGATTGGAAATGGGCTGAGGGGGATCTAGGAATGGAAATGGGCTGAGTGGGAGGGGAGTGCAAATGAGCTGATGGGGAGGACTAGGACAGCAAATGGGCTTTTGGGGGGGGGTAGGATTGGAAATGGACTCATATAGTTCTGGAAAGGATTGGAAATGTCCGAAGGGGGGGCTACTTTTAGAAATGGCTTATAGGGGCAGCTTGGACTGGAAATGAGTTGATGGGGGGGGGGGTTTCAGAATGGAAACAAGCTGATGGGGAGGCTCGGATTTGAAATGGACTGAGTGTGGGGGAGCTTGTACTGGAAATGGGCTGAAGCTCCTCCACACTAGGCCCAATTTCCAGTCCAAGCCCCCCCCCCCCCATCAGCTCACTGGAATAGGATTGGAATTGGTTTATGGGGGGGCTAGTATTGGAAATGGCTGATGGGGGGCCTAGGATTGCAAATGAGCTGATGGGGGGGGAGCTTGGGCTGGAAATGGGCTGATGGGGGTGGAATAGGACTGGAAATGAGCTGATTGGGGGGCTAGGACTGGAAATGGGCTGATGGGGGGGAGAATGCAATTAGAAGGGAGTGGATGCTGAGTGGGGCTGGAACTAGAAGGGAGCTGATTTTGGGGGAGGACTAGAAGGGGAAGGGGATGGGGCTGGGGGAATGAGGATGGAGGGGAAAAAGATATTTTGTGTGGGAGGGAAGAAAAATCTACAAATTGCTGGGTATTGGCAGAGTAAGTGGGGATTGAGAATGGAAGGATGAAATTTGAGTGGATGATAAAGGAATAAAAAAGAAATTGGGGAAAGAGCAAAAGGGGAAAGATCAGTATGTTAAAGCAGATGTAGAAGATAGAATGGGAAAAATCTAGAAGAGAGAAGAAAGGACAAATGGACAGCAGACAATGGAGATTTAGCATAAGACAGAAGAGACCATAAGAAAGTGACTGGAGCAATTGCAATTGAAAAATAAAATGCCCAAACAACAAAAGGAAGAAAAATAAGTAAATTTTATAAATAAAAACATATTGCAAAGGCCTATCATGTATTAATAATTCAACAAACGATTACAGCGACAATGCATTATCGGAAAAGGAAGAGAGACACATTTGATTGTATCATTGGGGGTCATCACAAGTTAACCAATGGTAAAAGGGGTCATGGTAAAAAAAAGATTGAGAACCACTGATCAAGAGTCTCTCTAGGCAGCAGCAATTTTGTTTGTTAAGTGTGAGTTTGTTGTACCATGAAGAAATTGTAGTTTTGGTTGCTGATCATAGTTTCCATGGTGCTATCTTGTCAAGTGTTTTTTTTAATAATGTAGTCCATTTGTCTAGTTCTGCATCTAAGGGAGTATTTGTGGGTAGTGTGATGTTGAGCATTATTGCAGACCAAAATTGTTCAGAATTGTTTCTGTCCCTTTTTTAGTGTTATGAGCTTTGTGAATTTTTTTTTAAATGTATATATAGTGAATTCCAGCAGGTAGTGGTTGGTGTTGATTTCAAATCAGTTTTCAGAGGCATTTTATTTTGAGTCTAGTGGCTACGATTACATCTAGTTAATGTCCTTTCTCATGTGTTGGGAGCAACACAACAAACGAATAGCATGAGGAGGTGACAGATGCTTTTATTCAATGGAAACCTCTACGTGTTTCGGCAACAGCCTGTTGCTCGTTTCTACTTTTGCGGGGGCGCCTGCTCTCCTTGTGTCTTTCTCATGTGTTGGGTCATGGTTTACTGGCAAATAGTCTAGTATGTTGATGGCCTCACTGAAATGAGCTACTTCTGACAAGGTTTGGTTTTCCAGATGTAGACTGATATCCTAAAGTATTATAGATGAGGAGAATCAGACTCTATGGGGAATGTTTACTAAGTTGGACTAACAGTTAGCCCAGGCTATTTGTAACTAGGTCCCATTGAATAATATGGAGATTTACATATAGGGGCATGTTTACTAAACTGCGGTAACATAGCAGTGGCTACGTTAAGGTGCGTTATGTAACGTTAAGGCACGTTAACGTAACATAACGTAACGTTAACGCGCCTTAACGTTACATAATACACCTTAATGTGCCCGGCCATGGTAAGTCCCGCAGAGGGTGGAGAGAGGGTGGAGAGAAGGGGTCATTGGGCAGGGAGTGGGCAGGGAGAGGCCCCTTCCACACTAACACGGAGAAATTAAGGGCTGAATCCTAACACAACTGAAAACCTGGTGTTAGCACACATTTGCAAGACAGAGAAATCTTTTCAGTGTCAGCAATGTACAGCATAGGCAGGGAGCCAAAGAAAGGTGACAGTAGTTGGGAGGAGTGGCCTAGTGGTTAGGACAAGGTACTTCAGGCCGGAGGGCCGGGGGTTCAAGTCCCACCTGGGGACAGCAATCTCAGGCTGGAGGGACTGGGATTTCTAGTCCTATAGGCACTCCTTGTGGTCTTGGGCAAGTCACTTAAACCTCCATTGCCCATGTTCCCTGTAAGTATTAGCGTATGTGTGTCATATCCCCTCATGTTAAATGTATCTCCCAATTGACTGCTTTGACCCGGTGACAAGTGGGATATAAATACAGCTAAATAAATAAAAATAGTTCTCCATTTGCAGCAACAGCATAGTGCCCTGGTATGAAAGGCCACTATGGTGATGGCGCAAATGGGGCATGGGGGCTGCAGGCGGAACATGCAGTGGGAGCTACTGGGGCACAGGGTGGACTAGGCGGTTGCCGAGGTGGCACATAAGAACGCAGAAAATAGAAACCAGCAAGACAGCAACTGACCAGGGTCACACATGCCCATGAGTCTGTGGCCCACATTGTCCCATCCAGGAGACATTACCCAGCAGGCACCCCAAGGGCCGCATAACATTGACAGGTGGTGCCTGGGGAAGCGTGGACATCTATGTAGGCACCCCTACCCCAGAACCCACACCTTAGGCAGCTGCCTACCTGCCCCCTGGATGGCCTGGGATGGTGCACCACTGGCACCGACAGCATATGGTCATGGCAGCATGGCAGAGGGGGTGGGTGATTGTGCTGGAGGGAGCAGTGGCACCTGCCTGCAGTGGATCTAAGCCATGCCCTGCACCAGTATGTGGTGTGCAGTGCAATAAAAGAGATCTGGCCGAGGAATGTAAGGGTAGCCCCAGGGACCACTATGCTGCTGTGGCAACAGTGTGGTGCAGTACACTCAGCCAGCATGTCCAAAAGTAGAGGGTCAGAGGTTCAGGTCCCATCTGTGGATCCTGCAGAGCATCTCCCCCATAGTTTTAGCCCACAATGCAGTCACAACAACAACATGGGCAAACCCCAACGCAGTGGTGCACAGTGGTATGGACACCCACTCACAAGGGCTCCACTATTCACAGCTTCATGGAGTGTCAGGCTGTTGGCCCCACACAGAGCTGCATTTATCACCAGAGCACTACTACTACCCCTGCACAGATTAGCAATCTTGGCACTGTGATCAGGACTAGTGCAACGGGTAGGGTTGTCAACCACCTCCATCTCTGCACATTGCTGAGATAGGTGTGGGAGTGTGCGTATGTCTCTCCATTGTTTTGTGTCTGCCAACACCTCACTGAGCCCACATTGCTCACACTGCTTCCAGCGTAGTGCTCGACCACCACCTGCATGGACAGGGTGGCCACAGCATGTCACACTGGGGGGGGGGGGGGGTGGTGTCACTCTCACTCTGACTAAGCAGTGACCATGGCATGTCTATGTTCCCAAATAGTGCCACACATTATTTGTTTCCAGTGATACCTGTGTGTTCCTGGTTCTGGGGCCCAATCACGGAGATACCTGCTTGGTGTCTGTGCTTTGCATCCCACCTCTGGGTGCACAGGGTTCCCCTGTGAGCATGCACTATGGACTGGTTAGTGGGCTGTCTGCAGTTCGCCTGTGCATGGTGGGAATACCTTGTAGGATGCTGCAGGTGCAGTCTGACTGTGCTGTCTGTTGATGAATGGCAGACCGTGGCGTGGGGAAGTTGAGCCTTCCCCAAACATCACTGCTGGTCTGCAGTGGTCACAGGTATGGCACTGGCCAGCAGCCCTGGAGGGCTGTCATCTGCCAGCAGGACTGTGGTTGCTGGTACTGCAGCATGCAAGCACCTATCCCACCACACCCTCATCTACAAAAGGGGTGATTGAAGCCCCCTTGGGGTATATAGCACATACCACTTAGACCCATATTGGCAGTACTACATAGCTCTCATGCAAGTCTAGAGACCCCACTGCCCTAATAACAGGTACCCATGGTAGCCAGACCTCAACACCAGATACACACTAATCTAAATGATGTCTGGTCCCACAGGGCCACATGTGACCACAGAACACAGCTGGAACAGATGTACCTTTGGTTGCACTGCTGGGAACACCTGTCACACACTGGTAGTGCTGGGGACATACAGCAGGACCTATCTCTGGTACCTCATGTACTGTGGACCTAGTGCTGGGTGCCCATCCTATCCCTCAGGGTGAACACGGAACCTGCACCATGGCATGGTCTGTAGCTACTCTGTGCCAGTATCACGCACTGTCAGTCAGTCTTACCATGCTGCAGTACCGGAGAGGTGCAGACCCCATTTGGTGATCAGCTGTAGGCCACTGTTCTGCATGTGCAATGCATCATGGGTGCTGGTGGGGTTACCCTATCCTGGCACACAGAGCAGACGGTTTGTGCAGTGACCTGCAGTCCTTCTGTACCCAGCCATTACTTTGTAACAGGCCATAGAGGTATAGCCTACTGGTTAGTACACTGACATTCTAGGTGGAGGTCATGGGTTCAATTCCTTGCTGTTCCCTCCTATCCAAGGCAGATATTTTGCTTGCCTGTGACAGTCATATCTTTGCAGATCCATGCTTCCAGCCCATAGTACCCTCACCACAGTTGCCAGCAATCCTTATAAGGCGTTATGAGGCTCCTAATTAGGCACGTTACAAGGCACCTTATTGGGCACGTTATAAGGCACCTTATTAGGCACAGTACAAGGCACATTAAGGCAGTGCCTTGTACTGTGCCTAATAAGGTGCCTTATAACGTGCCTTATAACGCGCATTATAATGCGCGTTACCTGGCGGCGTGCCATAATGATGCCCCACTCACGCCTTTATATGGGCATCTGTACCTTTACCGCAGAACCTAGCGCGACTGACATTACCACAGTTTAGTAAACATGCCCCATAGTATTTCTTGTGTTGATTTGTACCAAGGACCTAATGATTTGTACAAAAGTAGAAAATCTATGGGTTTATTGCTATTGCTATGATGAAATTTAATTGGCATTACTTCTAGACTGGGTGAGCAGTGGTGATGGTATAGTATTAGGTTCAGGGTTGTGGAGTCGGTACACAAAACCTTCAATTCTGACTCAGACTCTGACTCCTTAATTTATGGTACCTCCAACTTTGATTCCCGACTCTCTTATGTGTAATAAGACTAATTACAGACTTCCTATACTGACTGAAAGCACACAACATACAAGGCATTTCATCATTGCCAACATGAATCATCAGGCTGCTTTGTAGCACTCTAACCCGTTAAAGTTTGGGTTTAAAGGCTATAGCTATGCCATTGTGGCTTTTTTAAATTATTGATTAAAGAAGTTAGAAACATGATTGAGTAACATTAAGTATAAGACAAAACTTACAAAAGAAGAGGCTAAGAATTCTTACAGGAAGGTAAAAAAATGCCCATTTTAAAAGAAACTCAGGTGCATAAAGCATTGTTTGAATATAAAATTTAAATGAATAGAAAATTGGAATTATTAACACATTACCATTTGCATTTAGTCGGAGTCTGAGTCTGTATTTTTTTTCCGAGTCTGACTCCAGTAACCCAATAATTGCTTCCGGCTCCATGACTCCGACTTCGATTCCACAGCCCTAGGAATATGCAGTGGATGATTACCAGATCACCTCCCTTTCTGTTTTTTCTAGGACATTGGATGATGTTGTATCCTTGAGGATAAAGCAGGTGTAGAGGTGCGGTCTCTGAGGCTGTTGGCCATGTTTTGACTGAATTTCAATCTAATTTGTTTCCTACTAAATCTCTAACAAGGGTTCTAGCGTTGAAATAGTAGCAAGGGATTGGTATAAAGTCATCTGTTGATTGGGTTGAGAGGACTTTGATGTAAATTGTTTGTTGAAATTCTGGATATTCTATTTTGATATAGGTGAGTCTCCCTTCTACCTGTTACTATCATAATGTGGAAATCATCCACTGCTGTGGGACATGTTTGGATGGTGAAATAATCAAGATTAAGAGACAAATGCATTGAAGTAATAAGATAAATACCTGCATTCCACTCCATCAAAGGTAGTTATAAACGGAGTGAGATACTTAAGGGCTACACCTAAGGGTCCTTTGGCTTGGTTCTTAGGCAAGGGCTGACCAAGTCATAGCTTGCCTAAGTGTGACTCCTTATCAGAAGCTGGCTGAATCCCTGGGTGATGATGCTTCTCTCCAGAGGGGTGGAGCATGGTGTTATGATGGGACAAATGGGACAAATGGGACAAAACCTTGGTGAGAATGACACCAGTGGTAGTATTAAAGATCGACCAGGTGTGTGCATGTGTCTATTGAAGAGAGTTTGGGGAAGATATTCAGCGGCAATGGCTAGCCATCACCACTGAACTTTGCACCCAGATATTCAATGCCAGGGCCATATCTGGCCCCGGGCATTAAATATCCAGGTTAGACAGAGTGTCAAAGCTGACCAGAGAGTGGCAATATTCAGCTGCTGCCCGGTTAGCTAAAGCAGTGAAAGTTAGGCCTTTCAGGTGTCTAACATTTCCTGCCATGGGATAACTGAATATCGCTGCTAGCTGGTTATCCTCGGGTGACACCTCTGCTCTGCCCCTGAAATGCCATGATGCTAGCCAGCTAGTGTAGGGGCATTTAGTGGCAGCACCTGGGCACATTCAGTAGCAATGATGTCATCACCAGCTATATATGCTGGTACAGCACTGAGAAAAGCCAGCATTTGGTTTGGACTGGGGCAGCACTGCACATAGGCCTGTCTCCCCTGACCCACACCATGGTGCTAGGGCCTGTGTGATTGAGATCGACAAGCCCAGTGTTCCTCAGACCTTGGGTGCACCTCTGTCTCCTTAAGTTGGCAGTCACCCCACATCCGGCGCTGTTACCAAAGAGTTCCAGCACTGGTGGGCTGCGGAGGAGCAGACGTTTCCTGCAGGGCCACTGAGGGAAGTTGGTAAGTTGGGTTCAGCACCCCCCCCCCCCCAACACACACTTTCCCCTTTGCTGTCTATTATCTGCTCAAGCTAAGTTGTTATTTTTTTCTGAATTTAATTTTCAGCCCTTTCACCTCTTTGGGGCTGTATTTGGCTCTTTACACTGCTTGATAAAGTGCCCGGCCTTTCCTAAGCACAGGTCCTCCTAGGCCTGTGCAGGCACTTGGGGAAGCCCTACTCAGGTTTACCCCACCAACCCTTCAGCTGCCTGGGATTCCCTCTTTGGGTCTCCCTTTTCTCTGTGGCTGTGCTGGGATATTTTCGGTTCTTTTTGTTTTTGTGGCATGGACTATTGCAAGCATGCATGTGGTTCTCACCAGTTGAGTACTGTGGCAGGCTCAATCTTCCCCCTCTGGGATGAGGACAGCCAGGGTCCATTTTTGTTGGCATTGTCAGGACGCCCCCATAAACCTGACGGCACATCTTATTTCACTATCCTTTCGGCACAGGTGGAGGCTGAATTGGTGCAAATAGTCAAGGCTTGTATAATTTTAGCTCTACAGCTATGCTTGTTGGATCTGGACAAAGAAGCTGTAGTTCTTGTAGGGAAACCGGAAAGGGGATGAAGTTAATTATCTAGCTGATGATACAGTGAGACTCAGTTTTGTAAGAAGAAATCCTTATTGCATACATGGAGATGCTCAATTAATAAAATCACCGTAGTTGAAAAACATACTGACTTGCTGAAGAACAAAACAGAAGCTTATCACAAAGTGTGGGATCTATACTGGAATTATTACAGTTAATAGAGTTTCTGTGCTTAAACTAATAACGAGGGTTGGCGTGCTACGCTGCTTTGATGTTGCACAGGTTTGTCTTTTTTATACTACATGTTATCCCATATACTGCCCTGCCAGGGGTATACCTGATATAGCTATAATTTATGCAATTTTGTCGTTGAATAAAAAGTTTGGAAAAAAGAAAACTCAAGATCAGATAGAATTCAAATTGCATCAGAAAAGAGCAAATTAGCTGTGTCTTTGATTTCCCCTCCCCACCCCTCCCTCCATATATTCATCATCTTAAAAGTCAAGAGTCTGATATTTTCCCCTGATTAATTTGAATTCATCTGATTAGCAATGTAAACAATTTTAGATGAATTCTGTTCTTTGATTTTCAGGGCACATGCCAAACCTTGAGATCTATGTACTAACTTACAAATTTATTTGCAACAGATCCTCACATGAAATAATACACAAAAATGCTTTGAAATGTGCAGAACCACTGAAAGTTTGGCATTTTTGCACATCAAGTCCTGATTGCCAAAACATTTACAAGTTTTTATCTTCCCAGTAGAAAAATTGTGCATAGTCTGCTACGTGCAAAAATGTATTTAAATTCAAAACTTGATAAGCTGTTAAATGCAGAGTTATGCAAAACAGCCCATCAGTTCTGAATTTGTTTAAAGCCAGTGTATGAAAAAAAAAACATTGCGGGCTGATTTTTGCAAAGAAAATAATTAGACTTCATTGACATATATTTTTTTTGCTGGCTCCCTCGTGACTATTTTTTCTGTAAATTTATTTTGGAGGTCATTGCAGCTAATTTTCACAGAAATGGGACATTAACCCTCTGGAAATTCTGTGGTTTAGGACATCATTCTCCAAATTTTACGATACCTTGGGGTGATAATTTTTATTGCAGTGTCCTAAACCGATAGCCTAAATAAACCTTAGAAAGCCTGAGGTTCCTTTTGCTAAAGCCCAGTAGCCAGTTAACCTGTGTTTAGAGCATGGCAACTGATAGCGAGGAACACTAATGTGGGGGCGACTGCTCGGGAAGTAGCACGGTAATTGGCCATTGCACCATGAAGTTAGGAAGGGCAGAGTGTGGGTGTGGCATGCCCATTGTCGCTAGGATGAGGGTGCTTGCCATGCACTCAGTGGCAATGTGGCTGTTAGCACAGGTGTGCCTAATGACATCTCTGTGGGTTTCTTTAGGTACGCCCATGTTAGTGTGCTGCATGTCCACATAGGGGTATGTTTACTAAACCGCGCACACGTGCGTGACGCACAAGAGCGGCCGCTAATGATGCATTTAAGAGCTATTAAGCGCCGCGCACGCATTCGCGTCACATTAACGGGCCGCCGCACGTGTGCGGGGCGCTCATGTGCGATAGAGGCGGGGAAACGCTTACGGAGGGCGGAGGAAGGCTCCCGAGGGGCGGGGGGACGGGGTCAATGGGTGGAGAGTGGGAGGGGAGAGGCTCCCCGCACAGGAGCGGGGCTGAATCTGGGCATTAAAAATACCGCGAGTGAAACCCTCGCGTTAGAGCCCATTTAAAGGGAAGAGAAACCATCTTCGTCAGCAATGTACAGCAAAACCGGGGAAACCTGAAAAACGTGAGCAGTGTGATATATGTGCACAGAACAAAATACCAAATATAAATTTAAAAGGACCACAAAAAATTCCAAATAAATTATAAACCAGCTGGGCAACAGTGATATTAATGGGCAACCATAAAAAACACTCCCAGGAAAGCCCCAAAAAAAAGAAATGATTTTTGGAAGGGTCTACACTCCGTAGACCCTTTCAAATATCACTGCATGTCAATGGAGCTTTCCTGGGAGTGTGTATCATGTTGCCCATTGATATCACTGTTGCCCAGCTTGGCTTTGGTGATTTCCTCTTCTTTTGGAGGCCATTTATGAGGTTAAATTGCACCCCTGTCCCCATACAAGGTAAACGAGCCCACAGTAAAATTGTGCAGAGCAGTGTCTGACTCGTGCGGCCAGGTTTCCTATCTCCACAGACTGCACTGTCTCTGTGGCCACAGTGTGGTGCAGCAGACACAGCCAGTGCCTGAAGGACCAGAGAATCACAGGTTCAAACCCCAGCTGGGGCTCCTGCCAACCCAGTCCCCATAGCTTTACCCACCACTAAACAGTGATAGTACAGACACTCCTGTATGGCAGAGAACATAAGCATGGTTCCAACACCTATATTTTACCCTACACCGCACACAAACCATAACAATGGGCATTACCAACAGCCGAGTCCCCCAAATTCAGTCCTGGAGTGCCACAACTCAATCAGGTCATATGCTTTCCCAGATAGGGACATGTCTGCATGTTGGCGGAAGGGTACAGGTGGTGGAGGGGGCAGTGGCTGCAAACCACAGCAGACAGTGGCCTAGGCCTGTGCAGGCTGGCACCATCCACCATAACAGACAGGCTCTGTCGGATGTACAGTCATGGACTCCCCAGGGAACAGAGCATATCTGTGGCAACACGGTAGTGCAGTGCACACAGACAGCATGTGCAGAAACAAAAGGTCACAGTTTCAAAGCCCAGCTGGGGCTACTGCCAATCCGGTCCACATATTTTTCCTACAACTAAACCGTGATAGTCAGGGGAAACCTTTATTGTTTAGAACATATGCATGGTTCGTACGCCTATATTTTACCACACCAAACACAGACACCATGAACAGCCGCATTACCTAGAGCAGAGTCTCCAAAATGCAGTCCTGGAGGGCCCCACACCATTCAGGATCCATGCTGCCTCTAATAAGGATGCCTGTGCTGCATATCTATGCACCACCCCCATGGTCTGCTGATGCAGCTCATGCATATCTATGAGGGACAGCATGAAAACCCGAACAGTGGTTGGAACACCAGGACTGGAGTTGGGACACTCTGCCATAAAGCAGCAGCCAACAGGGCCAGAAACACCCACACACCCCCCCACAGGCCCCATTGGCCAATGCCTCCTGGAGAGGCAGGACATTGGGCCCTGCCTGTATCTCCCAATACTAGCAGTTGCATACCTTAGCACTGCCACCCTACACCTGGGTATATAGTACACAGCTATCAAATGTTGCCCATGATAACTGGCAGATATCAATTCCTACGTTAAGCACATTTTGCTCATTGATCTCCACCATAACAATCATTGTGATGTCTGCGGTGTGCGCTGCAGGTCTGCTTTCTGACAGTGTTTACCACCCTGGGGCGTGACCCCCAACAGTAGTGCGTCCCATATCCATGCCTGTACTGTGCCCAGGACTGGTGTGGTGGGTATGGCTGCTGGACTCCTCTATAGTAGCACAATGCTGGCATAGGTGTGGGGGTGGCTGTCTGCCTATCCAGTGCAACCACATTCCACAGCCCACACTGCCAGCAATGTTGCCAGTATTGGGCTGCCAATGTGCATAATGAGGAGCAAGGTACCATGGGTATAGGCCGGACAGGGTGGCCTGGCCAGGGTGCATCTGCACAGGGAATAGGGCACTGACTGGGACATTTTAGTGGCCGGCCACCACCTACACAGACAGAGTGACCTCAGTATGTCCTGCTAAGAGATCACTCTCACCCTGACTGTGCAGTGACCACAGCATGGCTAGGCACCCCCATAATGCTGTATAGTATTTTTCTCATGTGATAGATATGAGTTTCCTTTTGGGAGACCAGTCACTGATTTAACTGCTTGCTGTGTATGCTGACATCCCAGTTCTGAGTGCATGCATCTCCACTGGGAACTTGCACTGTAGACTAACTAGCACACTTTTTGCAGCTGGTATGTGTCTTGTGGTGTGCAGTGGCTGATGACCTGCTGCAGAAGAATATCAGATGGTGGTGGGGTGCAGCTTAGCATATCCATGCCTAATGTCTGTCTGCTATTGTGTTATGGATGTGTACAGGGCTGCATTGACTGCCCTGTAGGGTGTCTGTTCCCTAGCAGGACTGGGGTTGATGCCCCCCTCTACAGGGAGGTGGAATGTGGATCTATTGATAGAAGGCCCTGTTTGCCACCCTCAGCTGGGGAGGGGAGGGGTGTGGTGGTGGTACATGGCCCACCTAGGGGTCCATGGGGGCTACACCAGACTAAAACAGACAGAGATATCCAAGGTGTTTGTGCAGAAACTAGCTATCTCACACATTAACATTGCTTTGGACCTCCAACATGGCCTCTTTCAGCAATGGAAGGTGTTGTGGACCTGGTGCTGTGCGCCTCACTGCACCCTCAGGGTGAGCACAGTACCCGCACAATGTGACGGTGTGTAGCTACTCTGTGCCAGTAAAACACATGGTCAGTACCCCCTACCAGGCCAAGGTGGTGTGTGGGTGCACATGGTCACTTCCCTCTACGGGGCAGAGGTTCTGTGGGGGTGCATTGCACATCTTGTGTTAATCTGTGGACAGCTGATTTGCATGTGCAGTGCATCATGGGTATGGGTAGGCTAACCCTATCCTGGTGACCACAGCAGACTGTCTGTGTGGTGACGTGCATGCTCTCTACAGCCAGCCAGGAGCTTGCTAGCAGCTATAGAGCTGTAGCCCAATGGTTACTGCACTGCTTCTGAAACCAGAGGTCATGGGTTCAAACCCACAGTGGGGTATTTGATAGGGTTGTCCAATGCATTATCCTTTTTTAATGTACATATGTTGATGCCAGCAAATACACCCTCAGCATACTGTACCCATAAGGTGCCTCGGAGGGTGCTCTATATAGGGCACCTTATGGTTCCCGTCCATATAAGGTGCACTATACATTCTCCTGTGACGCAACCTATAGGGTGCCCTATAGGAGACATTTTTGGGTGCTGTGGCGGACAGTGCAATTTATAATGTGCCCTATATAGGGTGCCTTATATGGCACCTTCAATCACGGCACGTGAGGACGTGTTTGCTGGCAGCAATTAATAACATAAATATAAAGTGCTGCAGGCCAAAATATGTACAATGCAAAGCTGATGCCACAGCTAGTCTTACGTATTAGGCACACTGGGGAGCAAACCCATGACCCCTGTATCAGCAGTCAGTGCCTTAACCATTGTGCTCCACTGCTGCTCCTCCTTGCCTGTCAGCGCACCTACGTATGCTTTTCATTCCTTAAACTGAACAGTGCTGCCATAAAAACCAGTACACTGACTTTGCGGTACCTCATACGGCACCCTCTAAAGCGCCCTATAAGCAACATTCTAGGGTGCCTTGGCTGACAGTGCACTTTAAAATGTGCCTTATAGGGCACCTGATGTTAACACGCTTTGGGAGTGCGTTTGCTAGTAGTGGCAATTAAAATATGACTAAAATGCCTCCTAAAGCAATCTGCCCCATAATATGTTATGCCTCAGCCAGCCTTGTTCATTGGGGACTTTGGGGGATTGAACCCCTGATCCCTGCACCATTGGTCAGTGTCTTAACCATTGTGCTGTGGCTCTGCTCTTCTCCCTACACATCAGCGCACCACTTATACCTCCCAGTATTATACTGCCTCCATAGACATCAGCGCGCCGCCTTATGACGCCCAGTATTAATATGCCGCCAGAAACATCAGTGCGCCGCCTTAGGCCGCCAAGTATTAATATGCCGCCAAAAACATCAGCGCGCTGCTTTAGGCCGCCCAGTATGACTATGCCGCCACAAAAACCAGCGTGTTGCCTTAGGCTGCCCAGTATTATAGTGCCGCCCAAAACATCAGCACGCTGCCCAGTATTTCTGCAACTCATAAATTACTGCCTCAGCCAGCTGTCTTCGTTGGGCACTGTGGGGAATTGAACCCCTGATCCCTGCACCGTTGGTCAGTGTCTTAACCATTGTGCTGTGGCTTTGTTCTTCTGCTGTCCCATCAGCGTACCACATATGCCTCCCGCGCAGCCATCTGATGCGCTAAGGTGCAGGGCGTACAAGGGCGCCGCGCACCTTAGCGCATATTTAAATTCCGGCTTTTCTTTTTCAGGACGGAACGCCCACTCCTTATATGGCACCCGCACACTACCGGGGCCCGCACCTTACCGGGGTTTAGTAAACATACCCCATAGTGTGTTGCTGACAGGAACATGCTGGTCACACTCCCGAGAGCTAACTTGGAGGCTTTGCACTTAACATACTTTAGTTTCTCACATTAAATGCAAATCCCTTGCAGGCTTTAGTTAAAGGGGCCCTAAGACTCCTAACGTCCAAAACATTTGACAAGCATGCTACTGAGTGCTACAATGTTTTCCCTGGAATTTGGGGAAGCAAATGGAAGGAACAGAAGGGAGATGGAACATTGGAGAACATTCACCTGAGAAATTAACTTGCGGAAAGTAATTCCTTTTTCAATCATGTTACAGCAATGAGTCCCTTATTGAGGATTGACAGATCTGATCCGTAGCCATCTAGAAAGCATTTCTGTCTGACAGAGCACAACAGGCCACGAGGCCCCTGACCTGAGGACAGGAAGATAGCAGGTCCACTTCAGAAATCCTGCTGTCCCCTTAATTATCTTAGACACTGTTGGTATCGTTGCTAAAAAACTGAATTCAATGATACTTTAGATTTCAAATTGTGTTGTTAATGTTTCCATTTCCAAATTAAACTCCTTTTTCATCTGCAATCACTTTTTGGGCCATCTTTGTAATTAGTTTGCTCCTTGCTGAAATTATACTTTTATGAAAATTTCCCTTTAAAAAATAAACAGTGATATTTAAACATCATTATAGCTGCTGGGAGCCACTAATGGATAAGGCATCCTGCTAGCTTGCTCAGCTTAAATGCAGCAAAATAGAAGCTGTGATGTCACCCAAATCTCTCAGTGCAATTGCAGCCTTATTCTGTTCCATCGGGTACACCATTATTCTATTTATTAAAAACACATCAACTGGTATTCATTTTAGAGCATTTTAGATTGCGTAAATCATATATGTTATAGCAACTGCAAACATTTTCAATTTATGATGAACTTTAATTATATTCTTAATTGCTGAGTGCTTTATCCTAATTATATAGCAGTTCACATTTGCTGTTTTGAAATATAAAGGAAATTTATTTGATGCCGCTATTGTTCTCATTGCCTACTGTTTTCTCACATCAAAGCTGTTTTTCAAAAGCCAGAATGTACAGCAGTGACAGGAATGAACTGCACTGTTCCTGGAAGATAACGCTGGATGATGGTAATACTGCAGAGTGACCCTGTAGTCAAGCAGGTGAAGAGTAAGGTTGTGAAGTCTGGAGATTTATAGCATCATTTACTTTTCTGTCCCCCACTCACTATGTGACCTTGGACAGATCATGTGACCATTATCATAAGCCATGCTGAAGGAATAAAGGGGTATGTTTACTAAACTGCGCTCAAGTGCGCGGCGCACAATAGCGTGCGCTAAGGTACCTTAGCGCACGCTAATGATGCGTTTTTGTGCCCCCCACACATGCGCGCCACACTAAAGTGCCTGCTCATGTGCGCGGCGCGCTGATGTGCGATAAAGGCGTGGAAAGGCTCTCGGAGGGCGGAGGAAGGCTCCCCAGGGGCGGAGAGACGGGGTAAATGGGTGGAGAGTGGGAGGGGAGAGGCTCCCCGCACACGAGCGAGGCTGAAATTCAAGCAAAAAAATACCGCAAGTGAAAACCTCGCGGTAGAGCCGATTTAAAGGGAAGAGAAACCATTTCTGTCAGCAATGTACAGCAAAACCAGGGAAACCTACAAAAAGTGAGCAGTGTGATACATGTGCACGGAACAAAAGGGCAAATAAACATTAAAAATGACCCCAACAAAATATAAAAAAATCATAAACAAGATGGGCAATACTGAGAGTAATGGGAAACATCAAAAATCACTCCCAACAAAGCCCCAAAAAATAAATATGAATTTTAGAAGGGTCTACGCTCCGTCCCCATACAAGGTGAATGATCCCGCAGTGAAATAACACTGATCAGGGTTTACCTCTCCATTGGACAGGTTACCTATGGCATGCACATGTTCCACAACAGGAGGGCGGGCAGGTCTGAATGGGCAACTGGACAGATGCTGGGAAAGGGGATACAGAGGGCTGCAGGCGGCACATGCTGTGGTGCAGCTGGGGCACAGTGCAGACTAGGCAGATGCCTAGATGGCACTTAGGAATGCTGAAACTGAACAGCAGCCAGACAGCAACTGATGAGGGCCCAACATGGGCATGAGAGTGTTTAGCACAGTGTCACAGGGGATAGTACCCAGCAGGTACCCCCAAGGGCACAGAACATTGGCAGGCGGTGATTGGGGGACGTGCGGACAGATATGCAGGCATCCCTACCCCAGAATCCGCACCATAGGCAGCCACCTACCCGCACACAGGATGGCCTGAGACTGCGTACCACCAGCACCACCAGCAGAAGGGCATGTCAGCATGGTGGCACAGGGGTACTGGAGGTGGAGGGGGGCAGTGGCAACTGCCCAGAGCAGACCATGGCCTAGCCCTGTGTAGGTGGGTGCAATGCACCGCAACAGACAGGCCCTGCCGGACAAACAGTCATGGTATCATCAGGGAAAGCACTGTCTCTGTGGCAACATGGTGGTGCAGTGCACACAACCAGTGTGTTTGAAGACAGAAGGTCACAGGTTCAAGTCCCAGCTGGGGCTCCTGCAAATTCAGTCCCCATATTTTACCCACAACTATATCATGATAGTAAAGACGAAACTTTATTGCAGAGAACATAAGCATGGCTCAAACACCTCTATTTTACCCTACAGAGCACAGACAACAGAAAGGTGCACATTACCTAGAGAAGATTCCCCCAAATGCAGTCCTGGAGGGCCACAAATCCTTCAGGGTTTATGCTGTCTCCAGTCTAAGGATGGAGCGGTATTGGTGGTGGAGGTGGCAGCAGCTGGTGGCAACAGCAGACCATGGCCTAGCCCTGTCCAGGTGGGTGCCGTGCACTGCAACAAACAGGCCCTGTCGGATGTACAGTCATGGACTCCCAAGGGAATGCAGCATATCTGTGGCAACAAGGTGGTGCAGTGCACACAGACAGTGTGTGCAAGAACAGAAGGTCACAGGTTCAAAGCCCAGCTGGGGCTACTGCCAATCCTATCCACATGTTTTTCCCACAACTAAACCGTGATAGTCAGGACAAACCTTTATTGCAGAGAACATACGCATGGTTAGTACACCTATATTTTACCCCACCAAGCACAGACACCATAAACAGCCGCATTACCTAGAGCAGAGTCTCCCAAATGCAGTCCTGGAGGGCCATACACCATTCAGGTTCCATGCTGCCTCTAATAAAGATGCCTGTGCTGCATATCTATGCACCACCCCCATGGTATGCAGATGTATCTCATGCATATTCATGAGGGACAGCATGAAAACCCGAACAGTGTTTGGCACACCAGGACTGGAGTTGGGAACCTCTGCCGTAAAGCAGCAGCCAACAGGGGCAGACACACCCACACCCACAGACCCCATTGGCCAATGCCTCCTGGAGAGGCAGGACATTGGGCCCTGCATGCATCTCCCAATACTAGCACTTGCATACCTAACAATGCCACCCTACACCTGGGTATACGGTACACAGCTATCAAACATTTGCTATGATTACTGGCAGATAGCAATTCCTACGTTAAGCACAGTTTGCTGATTGAGCTCCATCATAACAACCTTTCTGATGTCTGTGGTGTGTGCTTCAGGTCTGGTCTCTGACAGTGTTTACCACCCTGGGGAGTGACCCCCAACAGTATTGCGTACCATATCCATGCCTGTACTGTGCCCAGGACTGATGTGGTGGCCAGGGCTGCTAAACTCCTCTATAGTAGCACAATGCTGGCATAGGTGTGGGTGTGGGTGTCTGTCTATCCAGTGTGTGGTGGCTGCAAACACCCTCCACAGCCCACACTGCCAGCACTGTTGCCAGTATTGGCCTGCCAATGTGCATAATGAGGAGCAAGGTACCATGGGTATAGCCCGGACAGGGTGGCCTGGCCAGGATGCATCTGCAAAGGGCATAGGGCACTGGCTGGGACATTTTAGTGCCCAGCCACCACCTACACAGACAGGGTGGCCTCAGCATGTCCTGCTGGGAGATCACTCTCACCCTGACTGTGCAGTGACCACAGCATGGCTAGGCACCCCCATAGTGCTATATAGCATTTCTTTCATGTGATATTTATGGGTTTACTTTTGGGGCCCAGTCACTGACTTATCTGCTTGTTGTGTATGCTGACATCCCAGTTCTGGGTGCATGCATTTCCACCAGGAACATGCACTATGGACTAGCTAGTAGACTGTTTATAGCTGGTATGTTTCTTGGTGGAGTGCCTTGCAGGGTGCAGCAGCTGAAGGCTTGCTGCAGGGGAATATCAGCTAGTGGGGGGGGGGGTGCAGCTTAGCATATCCAGGCCTAATGTCTGTCTGCTATTGCGTTATGGATGTGTACAGAGCTGCATTGACTGCCCTGTTCCCCAGCAGGACTGGGGTTGCTGGTCCCCTCTACTGCCACCATTGCAGGAAGGTAGAATGTGGATCTGGTGATGGGAGACCCTGTTTGCCACCCTCAGCCCTGGAGGAGGAGAGTGGTGGTGCATGATCCTCCTGGGGGTTCCATAGGGGCCACACCTGACTGAGACAAACAGATATATCCAAGTCGTTTCTGCAGAAACTAACTACCTCACACATTAGAACTGCTGGGGACCTCCAGTATGGCCTATTTCTGCCCTGGAAGGTGCTGTGGACCTGGTGCTGGGCGCCCCACTGCACACTCAGGGTGAGCACAGTACCTGCACAATGTGACGGTGTGTAGCTACTCTGTGCCAGTAACACACACGGTCAGTACCCCCTACCAGGCCGAGGTGCTGTGGGGTGCACATGGTCAGTTCCCCCTACCAGGCCGAGGTGCTGTGGGGTGCACATGGTCAGTTCCCCCTACCAGGCCGAGGTGCTGTGGGGGTGCATACCCCATCTTGTGTTTATCTGTGGACAGCTGATTTGCATGTGCAGTGCATCATGGTTACGGGTGTGCTAACCCTATCCTGGTGACCACAACAGACTGTGTGTGTGGTGACATGCAGGCTCTCTGCAGCCAGTCAGGGGCTTGCTAGCAGCTATAGAGCTGTAGCCCAATAGTTACTTCACTGCCTGTGGAGCCAGAGATTGTTGGTTCAAACCCACAGTGGGGTTGTTTGATAGGGCTGCCCAAAGCATTATCTCTTTTTCATGTACATTATTGCTGCCAGCAAAAACACTCTCAGCGTACTGTACCCATAAGGTACCCCTGAGGGCACTTTATAGGGCGCCCTATAGGGCACCTTATGGTTACCGTCCATATGAGGTGCACTATACATTATCCTGTGGAGCGACTTATAGGGTGTCCTATAGGGGACATTTTAGGGTGCCGTGGCGGACAGTGCACTTTAGAATGTGCCCTATGGAGTGCCTTATAGGGTGCCTTATGCGGCACCTTCAATTACGGCATGTGAGGGCGTGTTTGCTGGCAGCAATTAATAAAATACAAATAAAGTGCTGCAGGAAACAATACATACATTGCAAAGCTGATACCTCAGCCAGCCTTACATATTAGGCACACTGGGGAGCAAACTCATGACCCCTGTATCAGCAGTCAGTGCCTTAACCATTGTACTACACTGCTGTTCCTCCTTGTATGTCAGCGCACCTACTTCAGATTTCCATGCGTTTAAATGCACAGTGCTGCCATCAAACACAGTGCTATGACCTTGCTGTGCCTCATAGGGCACCCTATATGGCGCCCTATAGGCCACCCTTTCAGCAACATTGTAGGCTGCCGTGGCAGACAGTGCACTTTAAAATGTGACCTCTGGGGTACCCTATGAGGCGCCTTATGCAGCACCTTATGTTACAATACTTTGAGGGTGTGTTTGCTGGCAGCACTATTTAAAATAAAAATAAAATGCCCCCTACAGCAATATTACCCATAAGAGGTAATGCCTCAGCCAGCCTTCTTCATTAGGCACAGTGGGGGATCAAACCCATGACTACTGCATCATTGGTCAGTGTCTTAACCATTGTGCTACACTGCTGCTCCTCCTTGCATGTCAGCGCACCTACTTATGATTTTCATTCCTTAAACTGCACAGTGTTGCCATCAGAAACAGTGCTGTGACCTTGCGGTACCTCATACGGCACCCTATAAAGCGCCCTATTAGCAACATTCTAGGGTGCCTTGGCGGACAGTGCACTTTAAAATGTGCCTTATGGGGTGCCTTATGTTAACACACTTTGAGAGTGCGTTTGCTAGTAGAGATAATTAAAATAAAAATAAAATGCCTCCTAAAGCAATCTTCCCCATAATAGGTAATGCCTCAGCCAGCTTTCTTCATTGGGCACAGTGGGGGATTGAACCCATGATCTCTGCATCATTGGTCACTGTCTTAACCATTGTACTGTGGCTCTATTCCTGTGCTTGTCTATCAGTGCGCCACTTATGCTTCCCGCGCAACTTTCTCATGTGCTAATGTGCGGGGTGCACATTAGCGCATGATTAATCCCGGTTTTGCTTTTTTCTGACTGAAACGCCCACTCCTTATATGGCATCCGCACACTAGCGCACCGCGCACCCTAACGGGGTTTTAGTAAACATACCCCTATGAAACGATTCTGAAATAAACATGGACATGGATCTGTTACGTTTTCCTCTACTTCTTTCTAAGATTGTAATCTTGTCCTCCAGCCTCCAGACAGCAAAAAACAGCAACATCCATAAATTCTCATGGTTGGATACTGTACGTTTGTTTTCTTGGACTGACGAGTCTATATAGAGACCAGTGCTGGCTTACCAACTTCCAGAAGACACAGCGTCAAGGGATCATCCTCTGCCTGGTTCTCGAGGAAATACTAGACAAGTGAATCTGAACAACTATATAATGGCCTGTGATTGTGATCTTCCACTTTGCTTTTCTCATTAAAAGTCATAAGCATTGAGCAGTCACCACTTCAAAATGAAAAAATCAATTGTTTTGATCTGAGTAGTAGGGTCATTAATTAGAAAACACTCTAGCCCCTTTAACTTTGTGGCTTTGTTATCTCCACCATACACTAGATAGCTTTAATTTTATCAATGGGAAAACTATTGACTTTAACCAAAAAGGTTGGAAGGCACAATAGCTCTTCCTCAGATCCAGGCAGCATAGGATCTTTAAGAACATTCATTGTTATTTTGGCATCTATCAGTGCTAAGTTATGTCTAGTTTTATTACTGATATTTTAATTCAAATAGTTTCAGACATCAAAGCAGCTGAAAAGTCCTTAAATGAAATAAGAGCATATGAAAATGACCATTTGGGTGTGAGAATCCTGAGCATAAGGGAATGTGTCTGTAAAGCCTTGGTACACTGTGTAATGTTGCATAAATACAGCAAGTAATAGTGGTAACATAAGTAAGATTAAGTATCATGCCAGGGAACATCAGTGAAAAACGTCTTATACGGGAAACAGAAGACTGGGAGTAGGAGAGGACATGCCATAGCAAAATAAAAGTGCGTGTCCCTTGTTCTGGACCTTTGTCCTTCATATTGTTGATTAATTTGTCTCGTTTGGTGTCTGGTAGGGTGCATTTGGCAAGGATAAATGCAAGAAGAATTGAAGATAAGAGGAGTGGAGGAATTCTGAAGTTGCTGAACAGGTGTTAAAACAAAGGGTTGCAATCCAGCCTGTAAAGAACTGGAATAACGTAAATGAGATAAGCAATAGAAGAAGTAGAAATTAAAGACAGGAAATAGAAATAAAGAGCTGACTTTTTTAAAAAAAAGAGCTTGTTCACAGCACATAGTTGGTCCAAAGGCCACGTCATGGCTATAGCACTTGACATTCTTGCACTGGATCCCATAGGAATAGAAGGAATAAGATCGATGGCATCTGAATACGACTGGGTGTGATTTCTCCACCATTGGCAGCTCACCTTTTATGATGAGCATCTTAAATGGTTCCATAATAAATGTGGATTAAGCACTATCAAGTGAAAGAGCATGCATAAGCGGAATACCCTAGTGGTAAAACTTGGGAAAAGGAGTCTAGTACAGTCATTTATTTTGCATTTATCCCCAGGATCCTTGTTTTATTGTTTTACTATAAAGAGTAATGGAACATATTCGGAATAATTTTGTAGTATAATTAGAAATATTGCTGCACAGGCACTGTGCTTGGCATGCATGTTCTAGTGATCATAAATAGGAATCTGATGTCTTGTCCATGTAAGTGAAATGCATTGCGGACTATAAATAAAAGCTATAACAACTTAAGAACTGCCATATTGGCTCAGGCAAAAGTCCACCGAACCCAGTATCCAGTTCTTAACAGTGGGCAATCCAAGTATCTGGTAGTTTCCAAAAAAGTAGATAGATTCCATGCTGCTTACACCTAGGGGATAAACAGTGGTTTTACCAAATCTACCCTGAAAATAATGACATAGGTTTTTCTTCTTGGAACTTGTCCAAACCTTTTTTTAAATCCAGCATGCTAACTATGTTTACCACATCCTCCAGTAATAAATCCAGTTTAACCATGTGTTGAGAGAAAAATATGTTCTCTAATTTGTATTAAATGTGCCACTTAGTAACTTTGACAAGTGTCCACTTAGGGGTATGTTTACTAAACCGTCTTATTGTGCGCTCTGTGACGTTATCGCGCAATAAGGTACCTGTGACGTTATCGCGCAAACGAGCGCTGAAGGCGGAGAAAGGCTCCCGGAGGGCGGAGGAAGGCTCCCCAGGGGCGGAGAGAAGGGGTCAATGGGTGGAGAGTGGGAGGGGAGAGGATCCCTGCACACTAACGCTGTGAAATCCGAGGTCAAAACTAACGCCACTGAAACCCTGGCGTTATAGCTGATTTATAGGGAAGAGAAACCATTTCTGTCAGCAATGTACAGCAAAACCAGGGAAACCTACAAAAAAGTGATAAGTGTGATACATGTGCATGGAACAAAAGGGCAAATAAACAGATAAAATGACCAGCAGAAAATGGAAAAATAAAATAACCAAGCCGGGCAATAGTGATATCAATGGGAAACATCAAAAAACACTCCCAAGAAGGCACCAAAAAAAGGATATGAATTCTGGAAGGGTCCATGCTCCGTCCCCATACAAGGTGAATGAGCCCACAGTGAAATTGCGCTGTGCAGGGATTTCCTCTCCATTAGAAAGGTTTCCTATGGCGTGCACATGTGCGGCAACAGCAGGGCGGGCATGTCGAAATGGCCATCTGGACATATGCTTGAAAATGGGATACAGAGGGCTGCAGGCAGCACATGCAGTGGTGCAGCTGGGGCACAGTGCGGACTAGGCAGATGCCTAGGTGGCACTTAGGAATGCTGGAACTGTACAGCAGTCAGAGAGCAACTGATGAGGGCCCAACATGGGCACGAGTGTGTTTATCACAGTGTCACAGGGGATAGTACCCAGACGGTACCTCCAAGGGCACAGAACATTGGCAGGCGGTGTTGGGGGGGAAGCGTGGACGTCTATGCAGGCACCCCTACCTCAGAACACGCACCATAGGCAGCCGCCGACCTGCACACTGGATGGCCTGAGACTGCACACCACCAGCAGAAGGGCATGTCAGCATGGTGGCAGAGGTGTACTGGTGGTGGAGGGGGGCAGTGGCAGCTGTCCAGAGCAGACCATGGCCTAGCCCTGTGTAGGTTGGTGCCATGCACTGCAACAGACAGGCCCTGCCAGACGAACAGTCATGGTATCACCCAGGAATGCACTGTCTCTGTGGCAAAACGGTGATGCAGTGTACACAGCCAGTGTGTTCTGAGTCAGAAGGTCACAGGTTCACGACCCAGCTGTGGCTCCTGCCAACCCAGTCCACATATTTTACCCACTACTGAAACGTGCTAATACAGACAGAACCTTTAATGCAGATGATGTAAACATGCCCAAAACACCTACATTTTACCCTACAGAGCACAGACACCATAAGCATGCGCATTATCTAGAGCAGAGACCCCCAAATGCAGTCCTGGAGGGCCAAACACCATTCAGGTTCCATGCTGCCTCTAATATAGATGCCTGTGCTGCATTTCTATGCGCCGCCCCCATGGTATGCAGATGTATCTCATGCATATTCATGAGAGACAGCATGAAAACCCGAACAGTGTTTGGCACACCAGGACTGGAGTTGGGAACCTCTGCCGTAAAGCAGCAGCAAACAGGGGCAGACACACCCGCACCCACAGGCTCCATTATCCAATGCCTCCTGGAGAGGCAGGACATTGGGCCCTGCATGCATCTCCCAATACTAGCACTTGCATACCTTAGCAATGCCACCCTAAACCCGGGAATACGGTACACAGCTATCATAAGGTTGCTATGATTACTGGCAGATAGCAATTCTGAAGTACAATTTCCTGATTGAGCTGCATCATAGCAACCTTTCTGATGTCTGTAGAGTGTGCTACAGGTCTTGTGTCTGACAGTGTTTACCACACTGGGGAGTGACCCCAACAGTATTGCGTAACATAGCCATGCTTGCACTGTGCTGAGGACTGGAGTGGTGGCCAGGGCTGCCAAACACCTCTATAGTTGTACAATGCTGGCATAGGTGTGGGAGTGTGTGTCTGTCTATCCAGTGTGTGGTAGCTGCAAACACCCTCCACAGCCCATACTGCCAGCACTGTTGCCAATATTGGCCTGCCAATGTGCATAATGAGGAGCAAAGTACCATGGGTATAGCCCAGACAGGGTGGCCTGGCCAGGATGCATCTGCACAGGGCATAGGGCAATGGCTGGGACATTGTAGTACCTGGCCACCACCTGCACAGACAGGGTGGACACAGCATGTCCTGCTGGGAGATCGCTCTCACCCTGACTGAGCAGTGACCACGGCATGGCTAGGTTCCCCCATAGTGCTCTTTAATATTTCTTTTATGTGATATTTATGGGTTCCCTTTTGGGGCCCAGTCACTGACCTATCTGCTTGGTGTGTATATTGATATCCCAGTTCTGGGTGCATGCATCTTCTCCAGGAACATGCACTATGGACTAGCTAGCAGACTGTCTGCAGCTAGTATGTGCTGTGCTGGGTCACCTTGCAGGGTGCAGTGGCTGGAGGCTTGCTGCAGGAGACTATCAGATAGTGGTGGGGTGCAGCTGAGCATTTCTGGGCCTAATGTCTGTCTGGTATTGCTTTATTGATGTGTACAGTGCTGCATTGACTGCCCTGTAGGTTGTATGTTCCCCAGCAGGACTGCGGTTGATGGTCCCATCTACTGCTGCCATTGCAGGGCGGTAAAATGTGGATCTGTTGGTGGGAGACCCCATTTCTCTCCCTGAGCCGCTTATGGGTCCATAAGGGCTAAACCTGACTGAGAAATACAGATGTATCCAAAGTGTGTCTGCAGGAACTCCCTATCTCACACAGTAGCACTGCTGGGGACCTGCAGCATGGCCTATTTCTGCCATGGATGGTGCTGTGGACCTGGTGCTGGGAGCCCCACCTCACCTTCAGGGTGAGCACAGTACCCGCACAATGTGACGGTGTGTAGCTACTCTGTGCCAGTAAAACACACGGCCAGTTCCCCCTACCAGGCCGAGGTGCTGTGTGGGTGCATACCCCATCTTGTGTTCATCTGTAGACTGCTGATTTGCATGTGCAGTGCATCATGGGTACGGGTGGGTTGCCCCTATCCTGGTGATCACAGCAGACTGTTTGTGTGGTGACATGCAGTCCTTCTGCAGCCAGCCAGGGGCTTGTTAGCATCTCTAGAGCTGTAGCCCACTGGTTACTTCACTGCCTGTGGAGCCAGAGGTCATGGGGTCAAACCCACAGTGGGGTGATTTTTAATGTACATTAGTGCTTCCAGCAAAACCACCCTCAGCGTACTGTACCCATAAGGTGCCTCAGAAGGCGCTTTATAGGGCGCCCTATACAGCGCTTTCTGAGGCACCTTATGGTTACCATCCATATAAGGTGCCTTCTAAGGTATCCTATGGAGTGCCTTATAGGGTGCCTTATGCAGCACCTTTGGTTACGGCACATGAGGGTGTGTTTGCTGGCAGCATAATTAAAATACAAATAAACTGCCTCAGGAAACAATAATTACATGTCAAAGCTGATGTCTCAGCCAGCCTTATGCATTAGGCACATTGGGGGATCAAACTCATAACCCCTGTATCAGCAGTCAGTGTGTTAACCATCGTGCTACACCTCTGTCTCTATGCTTGCTTGTCTGGGCGCCTACTTAAGATTACCACACGTTAACGTGCTTAGCGGCACTTCGCCCGATAATGTGCGCAGCAGCACGCGTTATCGTGTGATACTCCCGTTTTGCTGCTTTGACTGAAACGCCCACTCCTTTTATGGAAGCCTGCACACTATCGCCGGGCGCACAATAAGACGGTTTAGTAAACATACCCCTTAGTCTCTGTACATTTTTAAAGAGTAAACAACTGATTCACGTTACCCATTTTACTCCACTCATGATTTTATAATATGTCCCCTGAACCTTCTCTTTTTCAAGCTATAAAGCTTTAACTTCTTTAGCCTTTCCTCATAGGAGAGCATGCCATATACCCTGGCGTAGGAGTAAGGCTCATTGCTGTTATGGTATGTACAAAACTAACCCATTTGAAGAAATAACTTCTGGGAGCATGCTATCTCTTTGATCATTTTGGTTGCCTTTCTCTGTATCTTTTCTAGTTAAGCTATGTTTTCTCAAAATTCAGGAACCAGAATTTCACACAGTAAAGATGTGATTGACTGATTTTACAGACACAATATACCACCTTTCTACTAAATATAAAAGCTGTTTATAAAAATCAGAAGAGTAAATTAATGGAAATGCTGCTAAAACATTGGAGTCCAATGGATTGCAGAATCTGAGGCAACATGGTTAGAGGCAGGTCTCTTCAAACAAATCCAATTAATTTCTTTGACTGGGCAATCAGAGATCTGGATCAAGACAGAGCCCTAGATGTGGTGTACTTAGATTTAAGTAAAGCCTTTAACACTGTTCTGCAAAAGGTGACTTATAATTAAATTGGGTGCCCAAGGGATGGACCCTAATGTGACTGAGTGGGTTAGAAATTGGTTGAATGGGAGGCGTCAAAGGGTGCAGGTAAATGAGCATAAGAACATAAAAATTCTATACTGGGTTAGACCAAGGTCCATCAAGCCCAGTATCCTGTTTCCAACAATGGCCAGTCCAGGACACAAGTACCTAGCAAGTTCACAAAAGGCACATAGGTTCCCCAGTCCCTGGTCAAGTAGTGGATTTTCTTTAATAATGGTTTAGGGACCTTTTCTCCAGGAACTTGTCCAAACCTTTTTAAGGTTTAACAGCTTTTACTATATCCTCTGGTAATGAATTCCAGAGTTTGATTACGCGTTGAGTGAAAAAATATTTTCTCTTATTAGTCTTAGGGGTATGTTTACTAAACTCCGGTAATGTTACGGTCGTTAAGTTCCCCGGTAATGTTATGGATGCCCATATAAAGGAGTGGGTGGTGCATCGGTAAAGCAAGCCGTGTCAGGTAACGCGCTTTACAAGGCGCATAATGTGCGGTACACTGTGCCATGGACCCACCGCGCGTGAACACCACAGCCAACGGGAAGCAGCAGCACGTCCGAAGGGGTTGCAATCTAAGTCGCACTGACAGTAGAAGACACACTAAGGGATGTTCAGACATGGTGCCACATGAGAAATGGAGCCGTAGGTCTAAGGCCATAGACTACAGGCAGCTGATATCGTAGTCTGTAATGGGGATGTGAGCCACAGTTAACATATGCACACACACCAGGAAATGGTGTGCAGTGAACCCTGTATGCAGAGGAGTTAACAATGGTAATGGAAAGGGCATCAGGGGTCGGTCTGAAAGGCCAGCTGTCTGGATGGTGTGTGTATAAGGGCAAAATGGGCAGGGAATCCAAAAAGGAGTAAGAGAGAATCAAACTGGTACACCAAAGAGCCCAAACACAGCTCACCGACACCAATACCAAACCACTGAGCCACCTGCCCACCCAGGCAACCCAAAGAAAGGGAGCAAATGTAACAGCTAGCATGTGACGGATAGGCTGCATGGAGGGGACACTGCAGTGTACTGTGAAGAGAGGGAAGGGTGTGTGGAGAAGTGACAAAGCCAGAGCCATTGTATGGTAGAGAGAGCAGAACAAACGAAAAGGAACCTGTGGGACCCAAACCCATAACCACTGTTCCCTCTAAGCTGTGCGTGTGTGCGCATGCATACACCTCGCCGAGCCAGCGCACATACTTTACAACAGAGCGCACAAAAATTACGGTTCTGATTCTGATAGAAAACAACACAGACATCTTAAAATTTAAAAGTTGTTGTGTATTTATGGTTTTCACAAGTTCTACAATATTTTCTAGTGCAATCAATGTGGTGTACATACTGTATTCTGACGTATAGTCAAATTTTAAAGTATATAACTCCGAGTGTCGTTATGTGGCGCACAAAAATTAAACCTTCCTTCAAAAGCTGCACAGCTGATATTTTATGCGCACACAGCCTACAGAAAATTAGAGGGAACATTGCCCACAACCTATGTTGGCTCCACCCACGTCTGCAACCACTGTCCCAAACAGCCACAACAAGCACAATGCAAATATGTCGCACCAAGTGGCCATCGTGTCTGCTAGATTATCATGCAGTAGTGCATCCTACGTGGTCTGCATCCTACGCGCATTGCATCACACACGTGTTGCGGAGAACGTGCGTAGCAGGGAATCTGATGCGCAGTGTGCACAATAACACGCATGACGTTACAGAGCTTTCTACGTGCCTTATGAGATATGTCTAGGCGCCTTAGCATATGTGGTCAGATCATGGCGCGTAACAACGCACGTCCCAAACAGACATCACACGCGTTATTGTGCACGCTGCAACATGTGTTCACTGCAACAGGCGTACGCTGCAATACAGTGGACTACCTGTCCCTTGCCCTTCCCCTGTGCTCCCACCAGTTCTAGGACTACAGCTGTACCCTAGCCCCCAACCATGGTCTGACATTCACCAGCAGCAGGCACAGTCAGACTGTACCTGCTGCACCACACCAGGTGTCCCAACCATGCACAAACTAACCGCAGATACGCCACTAGCCAGTCTATCCTGCATGTTCACAGTGGAACTATGCGCACCCAGACATGGGTTGTATGGCACAGGCACCCGGCAGGTGCCCCAGTGACGGGCCCCAAGAACAAGGGGCACACATATATCACCTAAGACAGATACTATGTAGCGTTATGAGGGAACATAGTCATGCCATGGTCACTGTTTGGTCAGTGTGAGAGTGCCCTAACAGCAAGACTTGCTGTGGCCACCTTGTCCATGCAGGTGGTGGTTGGGCACTACAATGCCCCAGCCATTGCCCTACACCCTCTGCAGATGCATCCTGCCAAGTCCGCCCTGCCCGGGTCATAGCCACAATACCTTTATCCTTATTATGCACATTTGAAGGCTAACGTTGGTAATAGTGGGAAATTGTGGGCCCAGTGAGATATAGGCAGCCACAAAACAATGGACAGACATTCACACACACACCTATTGCAGCATTGTGCAAAGATAGGGGTGGTTGGCAACCCTGCCTGCCACACTGTTCCTGATCACAGTGCCAACATTGCCAGACTGTGCAGGAGGTAGTGGCAGTGCTCCGGTGGTGACTGCGTCTCTGTGCTGGGGCCAACAGCCTGACTCTGCATGGAGCTTTGGATAGTGGCGCCTGTGTGAGTGGGTGTTTGCACCCCTTTTGGCAGCTGCTTTGGGGATTGCACAAGTTGATATATCTGCATTGTAGGGTAAAATATTAGGATATGCTCTGCAGGATCCACAGCTGGGACCTGAACCTGTGACCCTCTGCTCTGAGATACACTGGCTGTATGTACTGCACCACACTGTTGCCACAGAAGCACAGCAGTCCCTGGGGCTACCTTTACTTCTCCTCAGCCAGACCTGTTATGTTGCACTGCACACCACGTACTGGTACAGGGCATGGCCTGGGTGCACTGCAAGAAGGTGCCACTGCCCCCTCCAGCACCAACACACGCCCCCCTGCCATGCTGCCTGGCCATATGCTGTCAGTGCTGGTAGTGCACAGTCCCAGGCCATCCACTGTGCAGGTAGGCGATCACCTAGGGAGCGGGGTCTGGGGTGGGGAGGCATACATGGACATCCCCACATCCCCCCATCACCGCCTACCAATATTATGTCCCTTCCACATGGGGGAGGGATGGCTGGGGGGATGTTAGGTCAGTGCCCTAGCAACTATTGGCTAGGGTGGACTAGGTAGATGTAGGTGGATTGTGTTTGGCCTTCGTCAGCTGCTGTCTTGCTAATTTCCAGTTTCGATGTTCCTATATGCTACCTAGGCAACAGCCTAGTTCACCCTGTGCCCCAGCTGCCCCCACTACATGTCCCGCCTGCAGCCCCCTATGCCCCATTTGCACTATGCTGTTGCTGCATATGGATCACTACTATCACCTTTCTTGGGCTCCCTGCCTATGTTGTACATTGCAGATGCTGAAATGGTTTCACCCTCCTGCATATCTGCCTCTAGCGACAGGTTTTCAGTCCCAGTAATGTTCAGCCCTTCAGTTCCCTGCGTTAGTGTTGCGGGAGCTTCTCCCTGCCCACTCCCCACCCATTGACCCCTTCTCTTCACCCTCTCTCTACCCCCTGCGGGACTTACCACGGACGGTTACGTTAACGCGTGTTAGGTACCCTTAACGCGCGTTAACATAGCCGCTGCTACATTAACACGGTTTAGTAAACATACCCCTTAAATGGGTTACATTATAGCTTCATAGCGTGTCCCCTAGTAATTTCACTTTTTGATGGAACTCTCTCTGAGGAGAAGAATGTTACCAATGGTGTGTCTGTCCTTGGTCTGATTATTTTTAACATTTTTTTAGTGATATTACAGAAAGGCTATCTGGTAAAGTTTGCCTCTTTGCGGATGATACCAAATCTAGAATAGAGTAGACAACCAGGAAGGAGTAGATAACACGAGGAGGGATCTAGATAATCTTGAATAATGATTGAGAATTTGGCAGTTGAGATTTAATGCTAAAAAATCCAGAGTCATGCATTTGTGCTGCAAAACTACAAGGGAGAGGAACAATATAGGGGTGAAGTACTTTTGTCCACAAAATAAGAGCGTGGTTTGAGCATGATTTGTTTCTGATGTTCTTAAGGTGGCTAAACACATAGAGATGGTGATAGTGAAGGTCAAGAAGGATTCTTGAGTGCATAGGGAGAGGAGTGGCCAGCAGGAAGAAGGAGGTGAGGCCAATTCCATTCATGTACGTCCAACCCCCTGTACGGCCGGGGCAGAATTGGGCATGAAAAGTTAGACCCGCTTCTGATCCAGCAATCCCCATGGATTAGAAATGGATCTAGTGCCTGGACATGCAGGCCTGGACCCAATTCTGTCCAGTCATACATCCAAGCAATTACCCTGCTAACTCAGCCGGACCTGTGAATGGAGCCGCGGTGCCATGGTGTCCCATTGCCATGGCACTGCGGCTCCATTCACGAGCTGCGATCATGGCCTGCCAAACATGGATACCTGTTCCCCACAGCCTGACCCCCAATCTGGCCTTCCAAAGCTTGGGTCAGGCTGCGGGGAACCCCTTGTGCCCCCTCACCTGTGTCCCTGGGTCCCGCACCACAATCCCCCTTCATCCAGGGGGACTTATTCCACCTTCAAGGTGGAATAAGTCGCCTGTCTAGACTTGAGGCCCCAGACGTACAGGGCCGACCTCTGAATTCTCCCTGTATGTCCGGGGTCATGGCCCGCCCATGTCCCACCCTCACTCCGCCTCTGGAACGCCCCCTCCAGCCCTTGTCTAGGCCTCCCCTACAAACCTTCTGTATGTACGAGGAGGGTATTGACGGGGCCAGCAGGGACATCTATCCCACTATATGCGGGACAAAATGGCCCCCTATGAATAGAATAAATCTTTGTGAGACCCCATTTGGAGTATTGTATGCAGTTCTGGAGACCCCACCTTTAAAGATTCCACAGTATATTTTTTTTCTGGCAGAGCATTTATCCTGTTTGACTCTGCTGTCTTTAACATATAGCACCTCCCTCCCCCCCCCCCCCCCACCAAACTGATTTACCCTATCATTACAATATGAAGTGGCATTTTAGAAAGGGCAGCCAAGTGCAATCTGGGATGTCCATGGCATAACATGCAGAAAAACAACGGGGACATCTATATTTTGGCCCGATTTTAGAAACATAAACGCCCCTGACATGGACACCATTTCCAGCATCCATACAGATGTCCCTACTATGAAACCATGGGGCAGGGATGTCCATCTTAAGCAAGGTTGCATACGGGGATGTCCAGCAGTGTGGCAGAATGAAATCGTGAGCCCCATCCCCTGTCAGTGTTTCTTGACGAATTGTAAAATAAAGGGGATACAAGTGTGCCTCCTTTTACCCATACTGTATCTCTTTTTTAAAAAGAGTTCAACAGTCAGACTCTGCCCTGGTTTAACTACAGCCCATCCTTCTGGAATAAGCACCCCTTTCCCAAAATGTTACCCAGTTCCTAAGAAATATAAAGCCCTCTTTCCTGGACCATCATCTTATCCATGCATTGAGGGTCCGGAATGCTGATGATCTCTGAGGTCTGCACCTAGAAAGGGGATCATTTCTGAGAATACTTCCCCAGAGGCTCTGAATTTCAATTTTCTACCAAAAAGCTTAAATTTGCTTCCAGAACTTCCCTCCCACATCTTCCTTTGTCTTTGGTACCCAAGATCATCGGCTCCTCTCCAGCACTTAAAATCCTATCTAAGTGATATATGAGGTCCGCCAGCTTGACATCAGGCAGGCAATCAAACGGGCAGTTCTCACGTCTACCAGCCACCCAGATATCTACTTACGAATTGATCAATTATAGACTAAAGTGGGCCCTTTATAAGTGACTGCAGGCCTTCACAGGTACTCAGGATCAGCCAACCATAGGCAGCCAACAGCACCTACTGCTTGCCAATAGGTTTCCAGAGACATCCATTGTTCTTTACTCCTATATGCTGAACACCATTTATCTTTCACCTCCATAGTGCCAGGTGCAGATGTGAACAAAGCATATTCCATATGCCTCTAGGTAATCTGTCACGCTCCATTGTATAACAGTAGAATATCATTGAATAATGGCGGTAAAAGATGTTATGCCATAAAGCACTGAAAGACAGGATTTAGAGCTTGCACGAAAGATCCATCTGGCACAAGAGATCATGTCACTGTAGCTGCAGTCTCTACCCTACATACTTATATGCCTTTTAAGGACTAAAACATACATTTAAGAAATATACAAATACATTTAATACGTCTTTTTCTGATACCTGTGCATAAATAAAATAAGTGTACTATTTCCCTATTGAAACATGCAACCTTGTCTTCGGGAAATAAATTAATGCACCTCTTTTGGAATAAAATGGAGCATAGAAGCCTAGTCTATTATTCAGAGTATCTCTTATCTAGTGCAAAAAAATCCCATTTCCTCCTTTTACAAATTAGCCTTACAGGGTTTTATTTTTCATTAAATGCAATAAGAAGAACATTAATTAGTATTTTAAAATATTCTCTGTTCAGTATGGCTTCTTGCTGAACCTCGCAGATCTGTTCTTTTGTTATGATGAACTATGAGTTGGCAGTCGCAACAAAGTCTGCAGATCATAGCCAATGCACTTCATTCATTTGCATTGAATGCAAAATGCTGCACAATGATGTTAGCTATTCACTACCTTTATAAGCAGGTGGTGCTTGCTGGGAAGCTGCAGGCATTACATTTTACAGGCAGGGACTTTTTTTTAACTACATGTTTGCTGAATATCAGCTCATAAAGCATTGCCTTCATGATAATGTTATTCTTATGCTAATTCTAAAATATACAGGGACCTATATTCAAAGGATTTATGCTCCTACTTTGAGAGTTATGCTTCTAAATTGGCCGTTTTGAAAATTTACTAGGGTGGATTTTCTAAATTTACATTCAAAATTTCACTGAACTCCTAGTTTAGGAGCATTAAAAGTAGGTGGCAACAGGGATGGATTTAGGGCGGGGAAAAATGTTAGGAGCTTAGCACTGATTTTCAGCACTAATCTTGTAAGCGAGGTTCATAAATCTAAGCAAATGAATAGCAGGCCTAAATTTATAAGCATGGGGGTTGATACTGTATTCAACCCACCACAGTCAGCATCACTCAAACGCCTGACTGCCATGGGCAAAAATGAAATCAGATATTCAGGGATGGAGCCTATCTGGGGCCAACATAAAGCAACTGGTTTTGCCACCGAATGTGGTGGCTATCCTGTTAATCATTTTCAGCAATTTGCCTATACAGTTAGCAGCTGAATATCACCGTTAACTGGATAGACACAGGGACGGCCCCAGCCCCAGACCACCCCAAAACGAACCAAATGTTTGCAAGGCAATTTGTACAGATATTAATTCACTCTAACTGGTTAGTGCCACTGAATATTGGGCAGAGCAGGGTTTATGTGGTTTGCAGGTCCTGCAAACTACATAAATGCTTCTGAATCTCGATCTCATAACTTTCAAACTCCTAAATTAACACTAGAAGCCCCAAATGGCAGATTACCTAGAAACCCCAAAGTGCGTCAACTGACACATTATCATGACGACTGCGTTTAGCATGACATGCAGATGTGAATTAATGTGCAGTTACATATTTGTTTAATATGTGCAGTATGTGACGTCATTACATAATGTCATTGTGTGTTTATGGTTTGTAATTTCGGAGTAAAACTGTAAACAGTATACCTAGAAGCCCCAAAGTACGGCAATTGACGCAAATGCATCATCAAAGTTGTATACCAGCACCACTTTTCTTGGTTGCGTCAATTGACGTACTTTTGGGCTTCTAGGTATATATTCATTTTCCCGCTATGTGGCGCATCTGTCATTAATTTCCAATGCACATATTTGAACATCTGGACCTTGCTAACAAAGTCATGGAACATAACTGACATGGTTCTAGCAGTGGCGCTGGCATACAACTTCGAAGATGCATTTGCGTCAATTGACGTACTTTGGGGCTTCTAGTGTTAAGATGAATCATCCACTGAAAACTTAGGAGCATATTTACTAAGCCCCATGCTAGTAATGTGGGCTTGGGCTATCCCTCTGCAGTTACCACAGGTTGCTACATTAAACTTTCTTCCAGAACAACTAATGCCACCCATTGAGGTGGTGTTAGTTGGACCCTTGCTACCTGTGCCAAGCACAGGGAGTGAAGGCTTCAGAGGCCTGCATTAGCAGTGCTGAGATAGGAATCCCCCACCACATCCAGTTGACATCCAGATGTGCGCTACTAAGGTAGTGTGGGATTTTTTGCAAGCTAAACCCCATGCTACCGGGTAGCATGCTTTAGTAAACATGTTCCTTCAGCTCTTGACTGAAAGTAGGGCACAAATATAGGCACCTAATTTAGGGGCCTAAATTTAGGGGCATGTTTACTAAAAACCGCTAATTTGCGCGCCGCAAAATAGCGCACTAAAAGCGGTACTTAAGAGCGCTTAAACGCCCCGCAAACGTGCGATGAAGCCCCGCACACTTGTGCGTCACAGTAACGGGTGCCGCACAAGTACGGGCCCGCAAATGTCCGATAGAGGCGTGGAAAGGCTAACGGAGGGCGGAGGAAGGCCCCGGAGGGGCGGAGAGAAGGGGTTAATGAGCGGGGAAGGGGAGGGGAGAGGCACCCCGCACATTATCGGTGCTGAATCTCCCAAAAAAAATAGCGCGAGTGAATCACTCGCGGTAGAATGCATTTAAAGGGAAGAGAAACCATTTCCGTCAGCAATGTACAGCAAAACCGGGGAAACCTGCAAAACGTGAGCAGTGTGATACATGTGCACAGCCCAAAAGTGGAAATAAAAATAGAAAAGGGCCACAACAAAACTTGTAAAAATAGTAATTCAGCTGGGGAACAGTTATAGTAATGGGCAAAACCAACAAACACACCCAGGAAACCTCCAGCAAAAGAGAAATGTTTTTTGGAAAGGTGTACGGAGCGGAGACTCGTCCAAAAACATTTCCTTTATGTTGGAGCTTTCCTGGGAGTGTCTTCTATGGTTGCCCATTAATATCACTGTTGCCCAGCATGGTGATATTGTGTCCCCCATTTGCTGTGGTCATTTCCGGGGTTTATGTGCACGTTTGTCACCAGACAGGGTGCATGTGCCCACAGTAAAAATGCGTAGAGCAGGGTTTGTGACTACATCCTGCCAGGTTTACTACCTCCAGGGGCTGCATTGTCTCTGTGGCCATAGTGTGGTGCAGCAGACAAAGCTGTTACCTCTAGGACTAGAGGGCCAGAGGTTCAAATCCCAGCTGGGGCTCTTGCCAGCCCAGTCCCTATATTTTACCCACCACTAAACAAAGATAGCACAGACACCCCTGTATTGCAGGGAACATAAGCATGGGGGAAACACCCATATTTTACCCAACACCGCACACACACCACAACAATGGGCATTACCAACAGCCAAGTCCCACAAATGCAGTCCCGTACTGCCACATTGCAATCAGGTCATCTGCTTTCTCTGACAGAAGCTCATGCCAGCATGTTGGCGGACCAGTACATGTGGTGCAGGGGGCAGTGGCTGCTAGCCACAGAAGACAGAGGCCTAGCCATGTGCAGGCTGGCACAGTCCACTGCAACAGACAGGCCCTGCCGGATCCACAGGCATGGACATTCCAGGGAATCCAGCCAAATTGTGGCTACACGGTGGTGCAGTGCACACAGACAGTGCATGCAAGAACAGAGGGTCACAGGTTCAAAGCCCAGCTGGGGCTACCACCAATCCTGCCCACATATTTTTCCCATAACTACACAGTTATAGTAAGGACAAACCTTTCGTGGCAAGGACATATGCAATGGTACTACGTCTATCATTTACCCCACTGAGCACAGACACCATGTACAGGGGCAGTACCTAGAGCAGAATCCCCCAAATGCAGTCCTGGTGGGCCACACATCAGTCAGGTTCCATGCTGCCACTCATACAAATGCCTGTGCTGTATATCTATGCACCACCCCCATGGCATGTAGATGTAGCTCATGCATATTCATGAGGAACAGCAGGAAAACCCGAACAGTGTGATGGAAACCTGGACTGGAGTTGGGAATCTCTGCCGTAAAGCAGCAGCCAACAGGACAAGACACACCCACACCCACACCCACAGGCCCCATTGGTCAATGTCTCCTGGAGAGGCAGAACATTAGACCCTGTGTGCATCTCCCAATACTAGCACCTGCATACCTTAGCAATGTCACCCTACACCTGAGGTATACGGTACACAGCTCTGAGACACTTGCTAGGAGTACTGGCAGATAGATATCCATACGTTACGCACATACTGCTAGTTGACCCCATCCGAACAATCTGTTCGGTGTTTGCGGTGCGTGCTCCAGCCCTTGCCTCTGACGGTGTTTACCACCCTGGTGAGTGACCCCCGGCAGTACTGCGTAGCATATCCATGCCTTGCCGTGCCCAGCACCGGTTTGGTGGGCAAGGCTAATTACCTCCTCAATAGTAGCACCATGATGGCATAGGTGTGGACATGTGTGTCTGTCTATACAGTGGGTGTTGGCTGCAAGCCCCTTCCACAGCCCACACTGCCAACACTGTTGCCAGTATTGGCCTGCCAATGTGCATAATGAGTAGCAAGGGACCATGGGTATATCTCAGACAGAGTGGACTGACCAGGATGCAGCTGCACAGGGCATAGGGCACTGGCAGGGGCATGGTAGTGCCCAGCCAACACCTACACAGACAGGGTGACCTCTGTATGTGCTGCTGGGAGATCACTCTCACCCTGAGTGTGCAGTGACGGCAGCATGGCTAGGCACCCCCATAGTGCTATATTGTGATTCTCCCATGTGATATGTATGGGTGTCCTGTGGGGGCCTCTTCATGGACTTATCTGCCTGTGTGTGCTGCCACCCCAGTTGTGGGTGCATGCATGTCCATCAGGACCAGCCAGCAGACTGTTCACAGCTGGTATGTGTTGTGATGGAGTGCCTTGCAGGGTGCAGTGGCTGATGGCTTACTGCAGGTGAATATCAGATAGTGGTGGAGTGCATCTGTGAATATCCAGGCCTAATGTCTGTCTGATATTGTGTTATGGATGTGTGGAGCTGCTTGGACTGCCCTGTAGGATATCTGTTCCCTAGCAGGACTGGGGTTGATGGTCCACTGTACTGCCATTGGTACAGGGGAGGGGATCTGTTGAGGGGAAGCCCTGTTTTATCCACCTGGGGGCCCACTAACTGAGCCAGACAGAGTTCTACAAAATGTTTATGCAGCACCTACCTATTCCACAGGTTATTGCTGCTTTGGAGCTCTGACATGGCCGCATTCAGCCATGGCTGGTGTTGTGGACCTGGTCCTGGGCGCAACATCTCCCACTCACACCCAGGGTGAGCACAGTAACCGCACAATGTGATGGTGTTTAGCTACTCTTTGCCGTTTGTCCACCCACTCGGGACACCCTACCAGGCCGAGGTGCTGTGTGGGTGCACACGGACACTTCCCCCTACCAGGCTGGGGAGCGTTAGGGGTGCATTTCCCATCCTGTGTTCAATCGTGGACAGCTGATTTGCATGTGCAGTGCATCATGGGTACGGGTGGTTCACAACAGCAGACTGTTAGTGAGGTGACGTACAGGCTATCTGCAGCCAGCCAGGGACTGCTTACAGATATAGAGCTGTAGCCCAATGGTTACATCACTGCCTGTGCAGCCAGATGTCATGGGTTCAAACCCACAGTGGGGTCCTGTGATGGGGTGTCCAATGAGTTATTTTAATTTACTGTACATATGTTGCTGCCAGCAATGGCACCCTCAGCGTACTGTACCCATAAGGTGCCTCTGAGGGTGCTTTATGGGGCGCCCTATAGGGCACGTTATGGTTGCCAGCCATATAGGGTGCACTATACATTCTCCTGTGTTGCAACATACATGCTGCCCTATAGGGGACATTCTAGGGTGCCTTGGCGGACGGTGCACCGTAACATGTGCCTTATGGGCCGCCTTATATTAATATGCTGTGAGAGTGCATTTGCTTGTAGTTATCACAAAATAAAATTAAAAAGCCTCCTACAGCACTCCACAACATATAACATACTGCCTCAGCTAGCCTTTTTTACTGGCCATTGTGAGGGATTGAACCCCTGGTCCCTGCACCATTGCTCAGTGTCTTCACAATTGTGCTGTGGCTCTGGTCCTGTGTTTGAGCAGCAGCACGCAGCCTTGTAGCCATCGGCGCACCGTCTTGTGGCGCACAAAATTAACAGCACGCCGCCTTATGCCGCCCAACATGGGCATGCCCCTTAAAATAATGCCTCAGCCAGCTGTCTTCAATGGGCACTGTGGGGAATGGAACCCATGATGCCTGCACGAGTGGTCAGTGTCTTAACCATTGTGCTATGGCTCCATTCCTGTTATTTCCACATCAGCGCGCCAGTTATCCCACCCACTATTGGGCTGCCCCCTCACACATCAGTGCGCCGCCTTCTGCCCACCGGCTCGCCGCCTTCTGTTGCCCAATTTTATCAGCGCGCCGCCCTCTGCCGCCCAACCTTAACAGCGCGCCGCCATCTGCCGCCCACAATGAACAGTGCGCCACCTCATGCCGTATAAAAAAAGAGTGCGCTGCCTTCTGCCGCCCATAATCAATATGCCTCCTACACCACTTTTGCCCATAAAAGTTGACACCTCAGCTGGTCTTTTTTGTTGAGCACAATGGGGGCTTGAACCCATTGCCCCTGCACCATAGGTCAGTGTCTTCACCATTGTACTATGGCTCTGTTGTGTGGCTATGTAGCATCGCCCCACTTAGCCTTCCCACGCGCTAATGTGGGCCCCACACATTACCGTGATGCACACACGTACGGTCAAGTTTTTTTCTTTTTTCTGCCTGAACCGCCCACTCCTTATATGGCACACGCACACTAAAGGGGACCCGCACAGCAGCGGAGTTTAGTAAACATACCCCTTAGAAGTTTGGCTTTTTTGAATATTGAGCTCACTGTATCTACCAAATTCATTTCACATACTTGTTGCTTGCAAAAAGTGCAAAAATGCTGCATTGTACAGGTACAGAAATAACTGACATGAAAATGATTCCTCCTCTCACCACCGAATTTAAATCTGTGGAATTCATTTGACTCTTCCATACTAGAATAAACCTATTTTAACTGGATCATCTATAACTAAAGAACTGACAAAAGCAACATGCTAAATTACTGAAAACCTAAGATTCAGTCGATGAGCCAAGATGTTGCGCTGTTGCTGTAGATTATGAAGATGGTTTCTCTCTAAATTTCCCTAAATGAATAATTGTTGCAACAACACATGTGAGTTCTGTGAGCAGATAAGTGGGAGGAAAATTATATTCATCTGCTTTGAGGTATACTAAAAATTAGTCTAATAACAGAGAATATATGCACTCAATGACTTTGTGGTGAAAACTGTCAGAATAATCAAATGAAACTAATTATTAAAATAAATCAAAATAAATATTCTAAATATTCTGAAATCAAGTTTTACACATAGATAATTATGAAAAGGTACTCATTTTGCCATACCATAGATCATGAATCACAAGTGTCCCCTTGAGGCATTTGTTGCTATAGAACATCATATAGCTCCTTCAGTATATTTCTACTACATGGCCTGAGCAGAGGAATTATTTCAGCATGGCATATGCTATCAGGGCCGTCACAAGTGTAGGCAAGCAGGGCTACCCCCTGGCCACCAAGCTAGGGAGGTTGCCTTCTGAGTCAGTCTGTGAGCATGCAAGGATAAAACATAAGGCGGGCATCAAAAGCAACTGTTTGGTCCAGCAATTATATTATAACATGCTACTCTATTAAAACATTACATCATAATTATTAAATACATACCTGAAGATCATGCACAGAGGAAGGGGAAATTAGTTAAGGGTAGGGGCAGGTCATAAAAAAAAGTGCCACTGGCCATGTCAAGTAGAAGCAAGAGACAAAAAAAAATCATAAAAGGTCAGTGGTTCCCAAACCTATCCTGGAGGATCCCCAGCCAGTTGGGTTTTCAAGATATCTATAATGGATATACATGAGACACTGCATGCCATTCATTGTGGATACTCTGGAAACCTGACTCTTCCGTGTAAAGAGTGCAAAGTAGTTACACGTTTGATCCTTCTGAAACATGCTCTGTCCTACGGCTATTTCAATTCACCTTCGCTTCTATGCATATCTATCAGGCAAATTCAATCATCAGATTCCACCTTCTCATGTAAGGCTGATATACTAAGCTATGTTTACATAGACTGGAATGGGGAACAATTCTTATTATATCAGTTTTTTACTGGTTGTGCTCATTTGCTGTTGCTTAGCATTTGAGTAAGAGAGAGACAGCGAGAGAGAACATTGAAATTACTGAGCATTCATTATCCTACAATGCCAAGGGACTTCATGATGAGTGAAAAGAGGGTCCAGTCTTAACAGTACACATATCGCTTGAGCCACATTAAGATGTAATACACCAGTCACACCCCAGGCCCACTGTTGCACACAGATTCATATCTATGACATTGACTCAGAAATTGGTGTTTCTCATGCATACTCCATTTCTTTCACAATTGAACTTAGAGGTGAATATTACTCCAGTTTTCTAATAATACGTACTTCAACATAAATTGTTTGTATTTCACAGGTGAATGCAGCAAAACATTTTACGACCATGTTGGACTATGATCTACTTACAGGAGAGTAATTTTATAAAGGTTTTTCCACAAGTAAAGCCAGTTTTATGCACAGAAATAACTTTTATAAAACTGGCAGATATTTATGCATATATAGATATGCACACCTCCATGATCATAGAAACCTATATGCACACCATGTGCAGGTGTTCCTGGAGCATAGTCTGAGTGAAGCTTAGGCAGAGATGCAATAGACACATGTGTTTCATAAAATGCATGGGCACACATGTAGAGACCACACACACGTTCACACCAGCTTAGGGGCAGGTGTAAATGTGTGTGTTAATATCTGTGGACTATTAGGGCTGGTTCTGGGAGCCTGTTTTATAAAGATACATAGTTGCGTTCTTGCCTTTATCAATTAGACCTAAAATAGCCACCTTTTTTGCTACTTGAACATAGATACCGCATATCGTTCACTATGTACTGACTAGTAAAGATAAAGAACTGAGGGCCTGATATTCAGCGCCGGCGGCTAGCACAATTATAGTAGCTAACTCCCAGCACTGAACATTAAACCCGAATATTCAATGCTGAGGTCATATCTGACCCCGCCATTGAATATCCAGGGTCGCCAGAGAGTCCGATGGCTATCCGAGCAGCAGCAATAGTGAGCCGCTGCCCAGTTAGTGATATGTGGTGAAAGTTAGGCCAGGGCTTCCTGCGCCTGGCTTTCACTACAGATCGCAAAGCAGGCAGCGGCTCAATATCGCTGCTGACTGATTTGCGATTGGCTCTGCCTCTGCTCCACCCAAGGACACTCCCAACACGCCCTGATGTTAAGTGTTAACATCGGGGTGCATAGCGGTGTTACTCGGGGTTATTTAGCAGCACTAACCATGCTAGTGCCACTGAATATTCTGCTTAGGGGCATGTACATGTTTTACATGTTTGAAAACCGTGTAAATGCCTTGGAATATTAGGCTCTGAGCCATGGCCGAGAGCACACGATCTGCTTGCTGTCATATAGCCTGCCACCTCCAGTAAAAAATAGCTACCCAACATCTGGTCCTGCACCAAGATCGTTGTCGCAGGTTTAGCCATTATGACCAAGAACCACACTGGAGTGGAGGGGCTAGAACAACACATCTGGTGGATTTAAGAGGGCTGAGCATAGGTGGTTGAGCTTCTTTTGTTGCCCCTGCTGCTGCCACACACCAGCTTACCCACCCAGCCCATCTCTGAAACAAACATCTGACCCTTAGCAAAGTTTTTTAAATTATTTTAGAATACAGGGAAAGGAGGGGTAAGGTAAAGCAGGAAGAGGAAATGTGGGATATCATCTCATCACAACTTTATGAATGTCACATTCAAGGGATCCAGCTGGGCATATCTTACAATTATTGTATGATCCAGCTATGCTGCTCTTTGGGTTATTTCAATGAAGGGAGAAGAATGGCAAGCTGGAAAAAAGATTTGATAGTGCCTCTCTGTAAGCCTCTGAGGAGTCCTCATTTGGAGTGCTGTGTACAGTTCTGGAGAGGATACCTTCAAAGGATATAAACAGAATGGAGTCGATCCATATGGTAGCTATTAAAATAGTCAGTGGTCTTCGTCATATAGCCTAAGAGATCATATTTAAAGATCTAAATATACATACTCTGGAAGACAGGCGGTAGAGGGGCGATATGACAGAGGAATTTAAATACCCGTGTCAATAAATACACAGGAGATGGGCCTCTTTCAATTGAAAGGAAGCTCTAGAATGAGGGACCATAGGATGAAGGTGAAAGGGGATAGACTTGAGAGTAATTGGGGTATATATTTGTTTACATAAAAGGGCAGTGAATGTGAGCAACAGCCTCCAGCAGAAATGGCAAAGCCAAGGACTGTATCTGAATTCCAGAAAGCATCATTCATTTGCCCAGATGTTGTAAGGGTTATGCACTAATGGGCGCATAGCCCTCCCTTCCGATCTCCAAACCGGATATTCAGTGCTGAAGCAATGGCATCGAATATGTGGTGTTCACCGCCAAAGCTGGAAGCCGCCAAAACTAACCATGCATTAGCGATATTGGCTGCTGTCCTGTTAGTGATCAGCACCTTAAAGATAGGTGAGGATTTTCCTCGCCTATCTTCAAGCACTGATCGCTAACTGGGCAGCAGCCAATATCGCTAATGCGTTCGACTCGGTGAGACATGAGCTTCTGCTGGAACGTCTCAAGGAGAAGGGAATCACTCACAAAGTGCTAGATTGGTGCAAATCCTACCTTTCAGACTGATGGCAGCATGTACGTTCCGGGGCAACCTCATCAGATCCTTTCCATCAGAAGCAGGGTGTCCCGCAAGGTTCCTCCCTTTCAGCCTTGATGTTCAACGTATACATGCAGCCTATTTGCAACCTGATCCAGTCATTCAATGTCAGCTGCTTGATATATGCAGACGACGTGCTGCTATACATGCCTTTCTCAACTGAAAATCCAGGCCTCTCGCCACTGACAAACTGCTTTAATGCAATATCTGACTGGCTCCAAACCCAAAACCAACACAGGATCCAACACAGGATCCAAACCCAAAACCAACACAGGATCCAACACAGGAAAACAGAAGTACTCTTCATGACAAGGAATCCAAACTTCTCCACACCACCCTTTCTAAGAGTCAAGGAAGCAAATCTCCAGACCAAGCCTACGATCATATACCTCGGTGTCACCTTGGATCAGAGACTAGACATGAAGGTACACATAGGCAATATAGTTAGGGTGGTGTACCATAAGATCAGATCCCTCAGACCCTTACGATCGCTGCTAGAGCCAGAAGACTTTAGGACAATTTACCAGGCGCTGATCATACCACATTTTGATTATGCAAACGTGATCCTACATGGGCTCCCCCAGGCCACCCTAAATCCACTGCAGCTTGCGATGAACACTGCAGCGAGGGTCCTATACGGTGCTTCCAAGAAAGACCATGTGACGCCCATACTGAAGCACCTACACTGGCTCCCGATATATATGAGACTCAGGTACAAAACCCTACTGCTTACATTCAAGGCCATCTATGGGCTTTCATCTTCATCTCTAACTGAGCTGATCCAGACCACCCCCACCAACAGGTCCAGAAGAGCGATAGCACTCAACACACTGATAGTCCCAAAATCAATGCTCCCAGTCAACTGCAAGCAGGGCCTTCAAATTCTGTGCGCCCAGATGCTGGAATGCCCTACCTCCCAACATCCGTGCAATCCCCGACCTATTCCAGTTTATGAAGGCCTTGAAACACCACCTTTTTCTCCTTTACTACCCGGTAGATAATGACGATATAGCCCCAACCACGTATACCACACAAGACACCCAAGGCTAGATCAATGTGGCGAACCCAACTCTGTTGCACGATTGTATATAGTTACCCTATGTTATCCAAGTTTTAACACCTGTTCATTGTAAACACAGAGTACCCTAGGAAATGTGCAGTTCTTTGTTTATTGTAAACCGCACTGGTGTTGAATAGCGTGGTATAAAAGAGACTGGAAATAAATAAATAAATAAAATAAATAAATCAGTGGCTGCACAGTTAGCGCCATTCTCTGCCTCCACTCCGGTATGCCCCCAACATGCCCCGAAGCTAACCGGATAGCATCAGGGCACGTAGGAGACTTAGATGGGGATATTCAATGCCACTAGCCATGTAGGTGCCATTGAATATCCCTATCTAAGGTATTTACATGGTTTACTGGGCTGCAAACCGTGTAAATGCCTTTTGAATATTTTGCCCATAAATTTTAAGCTCCTAATTTAGGATGAATTTTCAGTTGAAAATGTAAGCTCCTAATTGTGGCTGAAAATAGAGCACAAATTAGGAGCCTAATAAATTTTAGGAGATTAGCTTTCTTTTGAATATTAGGCCCTAAGCCTTCATCAACTTATTTAATTTATTTAATTGGATTTCTATTATTATTAACTTAGATTTTATTCCTCCTTCTTACTATTCAGTCCTTGGTCTTCATCTTATTGCTCAATCTGCCTTTTCAACCCTTAACACTGCCTGCCTATTCCCCATCTCTTCCATGGCCTCTTATTCCCCATTCTTTAACTAACTCTCCTCTCTTCATATCCAGCATCTCGCCTCCCCACCTTTTTATCACGCTCTCATGTCCAGTATCTCCCATCACGCTATCCCTCCCTCCCTCCTTGCCCCCTTCCCCATGTCCAGCATTTCCTCTCTCTCTCTCTGCCTATCCTATGTCCAGCATCTGCCCTTCATCCCCCTATCGCATACCCAGCATCTGCCATCTGTCCTCCATGCCCCACCCATTCACCCTGTGTCTAGTGTTTGCCCTTCATCCCCCGGTACCCCCTACCCTGTCTTCTGTACTCCTACCCCATATCCAGCATCAGCATTGGCCCTCTTACCCTGTTTCCACTGTCTGCCTTCTGGTCCCTAACCCATGTCCATCATCTTGCCTCCACTCCCATCTGTCTTCCGCCCTCCTACCCCATGTCTACCATCTCTTGTCTTATTACCCCCCCCCCCCCCCCACTCCCAGAGCCTACTGATACCACCACTGCCACATCGTTCAACATCTACAGCAGTGGCAGCACTCAAAGCACAAAAAGAGTGGGATTCTTTTTGACTCCTGAGTGCATCCAAGGGCTCCTGGTCCTGTTGCCTCTGATGCAAAAAGTATGCATCAGAAGGGGATGGGAATGGGTAACTTGCAGCAGTTGCAAAGACTGCCCAGCACACTGCACAACCACAGACCTGCTGAGAAGCAGCGACGACTGGAGGAGATGCTTGCTGGCAGGGTGAGACAACTGCCAAGGGGATGTTTGGGGGGCATTTTTTGCCACTCCCAAATTTTTTTTTTCCTGAAGTAGCTGTTTTGCCCTGCCTAATGACAGAGCCGCCCCTCTCTTTGCCTATGGAAAAAAAATCATTTATTAACCAGGTGTTATGTTCAAATTGAGATGCCAGCAAAAGATTTCATTTTGTTACGCTTGTAGACCTAACCTTGCCATGCCATGCGTTAGCTTTATTCTGGACAAAACTTCCAACATATCAAGCATATACTGTGGTTTTCCCTAACATAAGACCTTTGTACTCTCTTGCGTCAGTATGGTATGATTCAAATAATGAATGCACAGTGCTGCAGCATAATTGCTTTATTGTACTCATCGAGGAGGTTATTTTAGAAGCCCTTTTCAAAAATTAAACATGTATAAGTAGCCTCATACTCATGTAAATCACAGTCACAGGTAACTGACTATTTTAGAAAGGGTGAAATTTATACATGGATGATTGCACCATGTCCAAAGTAGAAAGGGGAGTGTCAGGGATGTGTCAAGGGCAGGACAAAAATCTACACATGAATCCCCCCCCCCTACATACACACACACATTTCATATAGGGTATGCACGTGTAAGCCCAAAATCATCGACAGGAGGCTTTCAAATGGGTGAGAGTTGGGGGACAGAGCTCTAAAACTGGGGAGAATCACCAAAAATCAAGGAATCTGGTAATCTTATTCAAAAGAGGAAAAATACGTTTATGCTTCTCGAGTCTAGACTTCTGCAATTAGGTGGCCTCTTCTTGCTATGATTCTCATGTAAATGTTAAAAAAAGTATCAAGGAATTAGACAATTTCTTTTCACAAGATACCCAACTGCTTTTCTCAGTAGTCAGTCTATGGATAACAGGCTGCAGGATTGTCATTGGTTACTTGGTCATAAGAACATAAGATATGCCATACTGGGTCAGACCAAGGTCCATCAAGCCTAGTAACCTGTTTCCAACAGTGGCCAATCTAGGTCATAAGTACCTAGCAGTCTCCCCAAAAGACACAGATTCCTCAGTGCTTGCATTGAGTCAAGCAGTGATATCCTGGGTCCCTTTCAATAATGGTTAATGGACCTTTCCTCCAGGAACTTGTCCAAACCTTTTTTAAACCCAGCTACACTAACAGCTTTTACTACATCCTCTGGTAACAAATTCCAGAGTTTGATTACACGTTGAGTGAAAAAATATTTTCTCTTATTAGTCTTAAATAGGTTACCCTGCAGCTTCATTGCATGTCCCCTAGTCTTTTTATATTATCTTGATGTAAACAATCAATCTACGCTCTGTCATATCTCCCCTCAGCCGTCTCTTTTCTAGGTTGAAGAGCCCTAACCTTTTTAGCCTCTCTTCATAGGAGTATCCTTCCATCCCCTTTACCATTTTGGTGGCTCTTCTCTGTACCTTTTCTAATAACACTAAAATAATGTCCAGGGAAGTTATTCCACCTCAGAAATGGAATAACGTCCCCGAACTTTACGCCAGCCTGGACATACAGGGCCGGCATTAGGATCGGCCCTGTCGTCCAGGGCTGGCAACCGCCCACTGCAAGCCCACACTTCGCCCCCATGACACCCACTCCCCTCCACCATCTAACGTCCCCACACAACTGGCGGGGACGTTTTTCAGGGGCAGGAGAAGCCATGGGTAGCGGGGATGGATGTCCCGTCGGGCCGTCCATCCCTGCTATTCATGGCTCAGAATAACCCTCCATGGGTTAGATCTGCAGGGTGAGCCTGGCTCCTGGAAGTTGTGTCTCTGGACTGCCCAACAGCATTCCCAGTTGCTGAAAGAGACCACCAAACTGGCAGGTATTATAGTATTCTCTCTTTCTGGTCAAATCTCTGGCCTTCCATCCTAGGATGTAGGCTCTCCTTACTGTTGTAGTTAATAAAATAAGAACTTCTCTATGCCAATGCAACTCATTGCTTCTTGTTGCCCTTGACCCACCAAACGACTTTGACTTGATCAACTATTTCCTCTTACTTTGCTGTTTACAGGAGTTTAGCCTGTGCTCTATTATCCTCAAATTGTTTACCACATACCTAGCACAACCATACCTTACAGATTTCTTACATTCACTGTCTCTCTCTGCTACCTACTAAATCTCTTGTGGTGTACATTATGGGGTCTTTGCTAGTTCCATCAGTTTTCTATATCTTCCTGGCCATTCTTCTACTTCTAATCCAGTCACTTGGCTGCAGTCCATATATATATGTATTATATATATATATATATATATATATACACACATCATATATATATACGGACTGCATATATATATATATGATGGCCCAAAAAAAGTGAGAACATCTCGTAGCATATAAGTTATTTAAAAATTCAAAAAGACAGATGTAAACGATTGACAAAAATAAAAAAAAAAGATGGTAACCGGAAATTGTCAAAATGAAGACTTATATAGCTAAAAAAGGTAAATAAGTAAACTATTTAAGCTTTTAATTTACGAGATGTCCTCACTAGACAGAGAACCAACCAAGCAGGTACACAAAGACTGGCGACAATTCAGTTCAGGTGAAAAATCTTTTTATTGGGCCCCAACGCGTTTCAGCTAGGAAGCCTTCTTCAGGGGGTCTTTTAAAAGAGAACACACCTCAAAAGATAATAACAACATATGTAAACATTCAAAAGCATAAATTAATTAATTGACATGAATCAATTAAAAAATAAAAAAACATAAATTTAATAAAAACATTAATCTTAAATTTAAAAACCAAATATAAAATATATAGAAGATGTAGATCCTTCAAACGAAATGTAAACATAATAGAAAATGTGTTAAAAAGATAAAAACATTGAAAACCATCAAAGAATCATAAAATGTGATAAAAAATGTGGAACAACGAATTACAGAAATATAAATATAACTAAAAAACGAAATCATATAGTCAAAATAAAAGTATAAGAAAGTGAAAGTAAAAGAGGGATGAGAAGGACACGATCACAGGGAAAGGCAAAGAAATACCTTATTTCTGTCACGTGGTACGCTAAAAAAGCACTAAAAATAAATAAATAAATAATTTATTATTAGAAAAAACAATAAATAGATAATTATAATGTTGAACCAGAACAATGACAGCATAAAAATTCTAAAAGTTATCATAAAACATGATGCGTGAGAGTTATTATATGGCAATGCCATTAAAACATTTTCAAATATGAGAAACCGCATAACCAAAACTGTATAAAAACTAAAGTGTAGAACATCTGCACTTAATTTAAAAATCTCCATAACTTATAATATGATACTTGTCTAGTGTTCTTCTAAGAAATATCAGTATTTATTAAACCAACATCCACTATGAAATTAAATGACGAGCGCTTGAAAAAAACAGATAGAGATGATAAACAATTTGGAAACCTCTTAGTACATAAATAAATAAATATTTAAACTACAAGATAAATGTAAAACCCCTAGGGCATGAACCTAAACATTATTACCCAATTTCATAAATTACCATTGTTCAATAATTGGAGATGACTTTAAAATTCACTGTTTCAAACTAAAGCACTCCATGAGTCAAGCAAGGCATTTTCAAAGATATATCCTTTAAGAAAAAGATATTTGTTAAATGCTCCCCACACTATCCGCTTGTACAGAATGAAATCACTTGCGGGCCTAAAACTTTATAGCCTACTTATGTAGAGGACTAATGCCAGATAAATCAAAATAATCTTCAAAATACATTGTTTTAAGATCAAAGCATTTCATAATTAAAGCATTTTTAAGGGACAAGGGAATACCAGAAAAACCTTACCATCCAATGCACCCTGCGCTATTTTGCTTGTTCAAAGTGAAACGCCCTACGCTTCAACTTCCCAGAAAAACTAGCAATTTCCCGCTCTCATAAGATAATGGATCATAGATGCGCATACATGCAGTGCAAGGGAACTTATTTTAAAAAATACCTTTGAATGAAATTAAATGTTAACAAAGAAAAAAATCCCAAAGGATCGCCAAAGAAAAAGAAATACTGGATCCAGTATATATTAGACTTGTAAAAATGAAAATAAAACACTGATTGACCCCTGATGAAAATTGATGAGCCAAATTAAAAATGAAATTATATTAAAACTAAGGCATACCATGAATCAATACAAGACATTTTCAAAGATGATTTGTCATAAAATGCGCCCCACACTATCTGCTTGTCCGTATTGAAATCACTTACGAGCGTAAAACTTTATAACATAATTATGTAAGAAACTAATGCCCGAAAAATCAAAATTGTTTTCAAAATCCACTGTTTTGGAATCAAAACATTTCATAATTGAACAAGGCATTACTAAAAAGAGAGACCATGAAAACCTACCATTCGATGAGCCCTGCGCTATTTGCTTATTCAAAGTGAAACTTCCCAGAAATACTAGCGTTTTCCCGCTCTCATGAAGTGAAGGGTCATAAAAATGCAGACATGCAGCGCAAGGGAACTTACTCTAAAAAATACCTTTGAATGAAAACAAATATTAACAGCAAAGGAAACAAAGGACATTCTGATTGACATTGCCAAAGGATCACCAAAAGAAAAGAAATACTAAATCTAGGGTACATTTAAAAAAAAAAATGAAACACTAATTTACCCTTAATAAGATCTGAGAATGAATATGTAATGAATGAATACTGAAAAATGAACTAAATTTATGAGTAAGATTATATTGATAAAAAAGGGGAGGGGAGAAGGGGGGAAGAAGGGGAAAGGAGAAGGGGGGAGGGAAGGGGAGAAAGGAGAAAGGGAAGGGGAAGGAAAGGAGGGAAGGGGAAGGGGAAGGGGAGGAAATGGGAGGGGGAAGAGAGGAGGAAAAGGAGGAGGAGGGGGAAGGAGAGGGGGGAAGGGGGAGGGGGAGGGGGAAGTAGGGGGAGGGTGGAGGGGGAATGGGGGAGAGAGGGGGGAAGGAAGAGGGGGAGAGAAGGGGAAAGGGAAGAAAGGAGGAGGGAAGGGGGGAAGGGGAAGGGGAAGAGGGGGAGGGAAAGGAAAGGAAAGAAAAAAATATATATAAAAATATATAAAAAAAATATTACAGGAAAACAGACAAGTCTACCTCTTGATTCAAGCCCAATGGATGTAGTGTACGAAGTTCATATGTGAATCTTTGTTCCAGGCGTAGGAGAAGCTTATTCAAGTCTCCCCCCCCCCTCCTTGCCAATGAGACCGTACCACTTTGAGAACCAAAAATTGGAGATCAAGGAGTGAATGTTGGGCTCCCACCCAATGCTCTACTAGGGGCTTATCTATCACTTTTCTACGAATGTTGCTCTTGTGTTCTATTATGCGTGTTTTTATACTCCTCTTAGTTTTACCAATATAACATAAATTGCAGGGACAAAATCAAATAGATTACATTTGTAGTCTCGCAATTGGAGAAATCTTGTAAAGGCACCTTGCATATGGAACCTGGTTTCACAAACTCCTTTCTTGTTACTAGTGCATTTCACAAACGCTGCATTTACCACACTTGAAATGTCCACAAGCTTTAGGAATAAATCGGGGTTTGCTAAGGGCAGAAGGCACCAGAATGTCTCTTATATTAAGATTCCTTTTATAGGCCACAAGAAGCTTTGCATCTCTTAAACAAGGAAGAGGATCAAGGATACGCCAAGCTTTTCGCAATATATTGGCAATCTCTCTAGAATGTTCCGAGAATGTGAGTGTGCAAACAATGTTATTAGTCTTTCCAGGTACATGACCTTGTAGAAGAGCTGTCCTATCTGATAACCAGGCTTGATGTAAGGCTTTTTCAATGCAGACAGTTGGATAACCACGGTCCCTAAATCTTTTACTAATGTCAACCGCATGAGTCTCAAAATCTTCATCTTTGGTATAGAGTCTGCAAATTCTTAAAAATTGACTCATAGGAAGATACTCTTTGAGAGAACGATTGTGAAAACTACTGAAGTGTAAAAGTGAGTTCCTATCAGTAGGCTTTCGATAAAGTGTAGTTGTTAATCCTTCAGATGAGTTTTTTGATTAATATATCAAGACATGCTATTTGATTTGGACTATAAGAGAAATCGAATTGCAGGTGTGGATCACGAGAATTGAGCCAATTGATGAAAGAGAGTAATTGACTCACAGTACCTTCCCATATGAGGAACATGTCATTGATGTAACATTTCCACATGTTTATATGTGCCATATAAGGATGTGAAGTAAAAAAATTTGTTTGCAAATTCGAAACATAGAGATTAGCAACATCTGGTGCTACTGAAGAGCCCATTGCAACACCCTTTATCTGTTGGTAATAGAGATCCTGAAAGCAAAAAAAGTTATTACATAATATTAAAGTGGCCAATCGAATGAGAAAACAGGTGGGAGTGCGAACTGGTCTAGGTCTAGTTATGAGATAACTTTCTAAAATGTCAATCGCTGCATTTTGGGGAATATTGGTATATAGAGATTTTATGTCTAAAGTTACCAAAAGAATCCCAGTGTGGTTTCCCTGTAACCGAGGGAGCGCGGACTTGCCACTCCTCCTTACCTTCTGTCTTCATTCCTTCCCTTCACCCCTGTCCAGCCCCTTCCTCCTCCCCCTTTTCCTCCCCTCCTTACAAGATATAAAACAGACACCATACACCAGATTGGCAAAAAACACCTGGTTACAGCTTTATTAAACATTAATGCATGAAACATAACTTAATTAACATAACCGCGGGCTACTACATCACCAGCCATATTAGTAGCAAAGTGATAGCGCCTCCGCTTTTTCCTTTCTTTCCCCCCCTTAGCCCCCGACTTTGCCATGTCATTAGCAAAAGCCCAGCCAGGGGGTTGTCTGGGTCGGGGGTACCCAACCCCCGTCCCAAGCTTATCGAAAACGTCCGGACCCCGGAAACCTCCGGGATCCTGCCATCCCTGAACCCCCCCCTCCAACTGCGACAGCCCTGCCTCACTCCCGTGTAACACCATCACCAACCAAGGGGTGGGTGGGTGGGACACCGACACCCCAGGCTCCGCGACTGCTCGCTAAGGGCCTAGCGAGCATTATAAGCCCGCCTTCTCCTTCCTTCACCCTCATTGGCTTCCCCCCCAGCGCTCACATTGGGGAGGGAGCCAATGAATTCAAAAGATGCACCCCGCTGACTCTTCCCCCCCCCTTCCCCTGCCACCGATGACTTCCGTCGCGCGCCACGCCGCCCGGTTACAGGCAGCCGGCATGGACTAGGCCACGCGGCCTTTATTTAACCAAGGGAGCGCGGACTCGCCACTCCTCCTTACCTTCTGTCTTCATTCCTTCCCTTCACCCCTGTCCAGCCCCTTCCCCCTCCCCCTTTTCCTCCCCTCCTTACAAGATATAAAAACAGACACCATACACCAGATTGGCAAAAAACACCTGGTCACAGCTTTATTAAACATTAATGCATGAAACATAACTTAATTAACATAACCGCGGGCTACTACATCACCAGCCATATTAGTAGCAAAGTGATAGCGCCTCCGCTTTTTCCTTTCTTTCCCCCCCTTAGCCCCCGACTTTGCCATGTCATTAGCAAAAGCCCAGCCAGGGGGCTGTCAGGGTCGGGGGTACCCAACCCCCGTCCCAAGCTTATCGAAAACATCCGGACCCAGGAAACCTCCGGGATCCTGCCACCGGCGCAGATGTCTAGATCATCCTTGCGCCGCCCCCCCAGAACAAAGCTGCGACCAGCGACAATCATGCAGTGCAACCCACTCCACTGCTTCCTGCCAATCGTTCAATAACAAATCAAGTCCAACCGGGGATAATGGACCCCATCCCTTCCGTATAAACCTGCACAACTCACCTCCACCCAGGAATGCATTATTTGGTAACCGCCATGTGCACACACCCAGCGGCCGATCTGTCGGTTTATCTTTGCGAGGCCCCGCGACCAACGCCGCTGGTCCCGACAACTCGGCCTTGGGATAATGTCTGACCACAACAAAATCACCCCCAGCAACAAGTGCAAAACCAGCCCCAAGTCCTTTTGCACCGCTCTGATCAGTTGCTTGCAGGTCCATGCAGATAAGTCGTTGCCTCCCAAATGCAGTATGAGCAAGCCAGGCATTCTCCGACCACGCACATGGTGCCGAAGCAAAGGGAGCAACTTCATCCACCACAGACCTCGCTCACCTAGCCATGAAATGGTCACCAATGTCAGATCCAGACCCAAGTTCGATCCCAAAGGCCGCACCGCTGCTCGCCGACCCGCCCAATACACAAAAGAGTGGCCGAGCAGCCAGCAGCTATGCGGTACACGCCAGTGTTCTGTAAAAGAAAAAACAATTAGTCACCCATCTCCTGCCAACCCCCCCCCCCCCACCCCATTACAAACAGACATAACCCCGGAAAGCCTGAGATCGCCATCTACCTATGTATTGCACCTCCTGTGCGGACAAACCCGCTGCAGCAGCGCTAGTCGCCGCACCTATGCGGAAAGAATGTGCTGCAAAGTGAAGCGGCTCCTCCCCCACCCGCTGCAGCGCCAATCGCAACATCGCCGTCACCTGGAACCTTGTTACTATTCTTGCATCGGCATGGACAAACAACGAATCGTCCACTGACGGACGGAGCCGAATGTAGGCCCGTAAAGCCAGTACCGGACAAGTCAGCCCACTAGGCAGCTCCTGCAGCACCACCCAAAGACCTCTTCCCTGCTGGTCTGTTTTAGACCTAGCCAGCAATACCCGCAAGCTTCTGCCCTCAAGCTTAACATGCACCAATAGCAAACCCCCTCCCCCAACCGCCCCCCCCCCAGAAGGAGAAACCAATTCCCCAATACGAAAGGCCCCAAAAAACGCCAAACAAAATATAGCCTTAAACAGCACTGCTTCGTAAACCGACGACGCAACCTCAGGTAGCACCTCACACAACCACTCTAGCAAATTGTGCGTGATCGGCCGCCTGAGGTCCATCCGACTCGGCTCCACCCTTTCCCACCCTTGCATTAGCCGTCTGGTTAAAAACCCCGCACCCCCTGAAGTCCAGCCTACCGCTTTTGTGAAAAACATAAATCCCGCCAAATGAGACCGCACCGCCGCCTTGGACACTCCCCTCCGTTTTGCTTCCACAATATACAGAGCCAGCATCCCATCTGAAATTTCTTCCATCCGCCAGCCATGAGACAAGCAGAACTCTTCAATCTTGCCACAGCCACGCTGATACACTGTCCATGTAGCCTGCGCTACCGAACTCCGCAGCAAGCACCTCATCCCGTCAGGCCAACGTGCCACAATCGCTCTGGGACCCGCCATCCTGTTGCTTCTGCTCCTGGCGCCAGCTTGCGAAAATGGTCCCACTGGAAACGAGAAAGAGCATCAGCTAACTCATTGGTGCATCCCGGGATATGTCGCGCTCTGATCCCTACATTCAAACGTAAGCAGGACAACACTACCTCCCTCATGAGCTCCGCCATCTGCTTGCATCTTGGGGTATAATGATTGACAACGCTAACCACCGCAGCGTTATCGCACCACCACAACAACCTTCTATTACGCAAGCGCTCCGGCCATAATTCCAAAGCTACCAAAATGGGAACTAGCTCCAAAAATGCCACATTCTTCACCAAACCTGACTCCAGCCACACTTGAGGCCATTTCTCAGCACACCAAGCTTCGGCAAAATAAATTCCCAAACCTATTCCTCCAGCCGCATCAGTATACAACTGTAAATCGTCCGATGAAATCTCTTCCGCCATCATGACCGAAATCCCATTAAAGTCTCTCAAGAAAATATCCCAAATCCTTAAATCAGCCCTCATCACCTCTGACACCCTGATTCGATGGTGCAGTTTGCGCAATCCCGATGTGGCTCGTGACAAACGCCGCATAAACACCCTCCCCATCGGGATGACTCGGCATGCAAAATTCAAAGTGCCTATCAGAACCTGCAACTCCATTAAGGTCAACTTACTAGACGCTCTTGCATTGACCACCAACACCCGCATCCATACACCTTTTCTTGCGAAAGCCGAACCACCATCTCCACGGAATCCAATTCAACCCCTAAAAAAGTCAACCGCCTCGAAGGACCCTCCGTCTTTCCCTTCGCCAATGGCACACCCAGCTCTTTCGCCAATTCCAAAAAACCTGTCACCAGTAGCTGGCACTCTCCGGACCACTCGGCTCCCACAAACAAAAAGTCGTCCAAATAATGGACAACGTTAGCGCAGCCCACCTCCTTCACTAATGCCCAATGCAAAAATGAACTAAATTTCTCAAAGTACGCACAGGACACTGAACAACCCATGGGCATGCACTTATCAAAATAAAAACTCTCCTCAAACCGAAAGCCCAACAAAGGGAAACTATCCGGGTGAACCAGGAGCAGCCTAAAAGTCGACTCGATGTCCACTTTCGCCATCCAAGACCCACTCCTGGCACGCCGTACCAACTCCACCGCCCGGTCAAAGGAAGCATAACGCTCAGTACACTTATCCTGCGGTATCTGATCATTAACCAAATCTCCTACCGGAAAAGACAGGTTATGAATTAGCCTAAACTTCCCGGCTTCTTTCTTAGGAATAATCCCCAGTGGGGAAACCACCAAATTCGAGAACGGCTTATCAGCGAAAGGGTCCACCACTCGCCCCAACTCCAACTCCGTGGACAACTTCTCCCTCACAATGTTCGCTAACTGCCGTACTGAAGGTGCATTACGTGACAACCTACCCCCCACCCGTCCCGCCACCGGAATAACAAAACCCTCCCTAAAGCCCTTGTCTAAAATCACCCTGTCCCCCTTCTTTGGATAACCTAACAACCTGGCCTGCAACTCCTTTTTCTTAATTGGGGTAGGGGCCAAACTGCAGATCTCAGCCCTACTTCGGCAGCTGCCCGCCTGTAGGAGTGGAGACCTTCTTGCCGCACTTTGCTGCCGAATGTCCCCCTCCGCAACTGGAGCATGCATGCCGAAATTTGCAGTCGGGAAAGGGGCACGACGTCTTATTAAATCTCCAGCACACATCCCCAGATCCCCCTCCCAACCCCTTTTGTTGCAAGCCGGCACCTGTTGTCCGAAAGGAACGAGCGACACCCCCTTGTACCGCTCCCCCAATCTTCCCTCCACCTATGGCACCCACACCCCCTTTTGCCGACATCTGTGCTAGCCATAAATTAATGTCCTGGGAACCCCAAGACAAGAAGCGATTCTCCTCCATCTTATCTCTAAACTTCTCGTCGTAGTTCAACCACGACCAACCTTCGTGTGTTTGCGCTGCCTCCAAAATAGCATCCGCATATGCTAACAGGAGCCCGTATTGCTCGGGATGATAATGCCCCCACACGCTCGCTAAATGCAAAAACGCTCGCGTCCAATTCACCACGTTCCGAGACACCTTCTTCACCCGACCCGCCTTCTCATCCTCTCTCCTCTTCCTCCTACTGTCCCCCGAACGCCGCGCCCTTCCAACAAGCGGAAGATGTCAATATACCGATGTTTTCGAATCTTATGCCGCAATTTCCTGGGGACACCCTCCCACAACTCTGCGTAAGCCGCCAAGGAAGGGGCTCCCCCAGCCTGCCTGCTTGGTAGCTCGCTGCCACCTCCCTCCTTCGGCCCCGCTTCCCTCTCACTCGAAGAGGAGGACGACGACCAGCTGGATGAAGACGATGTGGAATCCGACCTATGTCGCCTTCTCCCACCATGCTTACGCTTCCTGCGTGCTTTTCCTTTGCTTTCCACAGAATCCCTTATCCTCGCGGATGCCTCGCCCCGATCCACTGAGAACTCACCTGTATCCGCGCCCACAGCACTTCCACTAGCTGCACCATTCGCTGTCGCGCTGCTCTCCTCAACGAGTTGCGGCTGCTCTCCTGGCTGCACGTTTTCCCTCTCCCCTCCAATCGACCGCTGCTCATTTGGAGGAGCATCTGATCTGGATACCTCTCCCTCCATCGCTGCAGGGTAGGAACCCATCACTGGCATCTACAGAGAGAAGAAAGGAAACGCAGGGGAAGGGACCACTGCAGGCCAAGTTGGCTGCCAAGCCCTAAGCCACTCAGCCCCAGAAGAATCCTGCCCCCCTCTTGCCCAATGCTCCCATGCACCTGAGCCCCCTGAAGGCCATGCACCCCCCTGCTCCCCCCAGCCAGCAGAATGCACGTGCCCACCAAAACCTTCAAAGGCCGGATCCCTGGCACCACTGATATCGGACCCCCCAGAGACCCCCAGTACACCTCGCCCCCCAGGCACTCCCCTTCCGTTTAAACCTGCCCCTGAGCCCCCTAAAACTCCCCCCTGCCACAACTCCTCCCCTCTCTGTCCCCCCCCCCCCCGCTGCTTTGCACGCGAGCGGGGCCCCCAGTTCATACCCCCCTATTCCCCCCTCCCGGCGCTGCTGTACCACCCCTTCCAGCCCGTGAGGTGGACCGCACTCCCCTTGCCCCTCTGACATCCCTTCCCGCTGTGATTCCTCTCCCCAGAACACCTTGACCCACTCCCCCTTGCCCTTCCACGGCTTCCCTGGCCCCCCCCCCCCCGCCCCTGGTACCTCTCTCAGACTGCCTCACTTGCCTCCCCGAGAACACCCTGGCCCTCCCAAGCCCCTTACCCCGCTGTTGCCGATGAGACGGCATGGCACAGCTCCCCAGGCAGTAATATAATTAGTTCTGGTCGTGTGTTCTTTCTTTTTTTAAAAAATTTAGTATATTATTCAGTTTCGGGCGTCTCTTCTCGCACCCGGTAACTTTTTAACTTGCCTGCTAGTTCCGCTGCTCCCTTCTCCACTGACGCTCCCGGCCGTCTCTTTGCCTCCCAAGTGCCTTCACGCGACTCAAAGCCTCTGCAGCTCAACCCGCAGTGACGCTCCAACAAACGCCAGAATTTACCCCAGCCGTTGCCGATGCCAGAAACAGCCGAGAACCGCAGACACCGACACCCCAGGCTCCGCGACTGCTCGCTAAAGGCCTAGCGAGCATTATAAGCCCGCCTTCTCCTTCCTTCACCCTCATTGGCTTCCCCCCAGCGCTCACACTGGGGAGGGAGCCAATGAGTTCAAAAGATGCACCCCGCCAACTCTTCCCCCCCTTCCCCTGCCACCGATGACTTCCGTCGCGCGCCGCCCGGTTACAGGCGGCCGGCATGGACTAGGCCACGCGGCCTTTATTATATGTATTCAGCATTTGGATCATATGTGATGAGTCCCTTACATAAGATGGTGCCAACTGTACAAACGGACGAAGGAAAACATCCAAATATTTTGATATGGGTTCAAAAAGAGACCTGATGGCTGAAATTATGGGTCTACCTGGGGGATTTTATTTTATTTATTTATTTATTTGTGTGCTTTTCTATACCGCCCCTTCCAGAGATCAGGAGCGGTTTACAGAGAACATGTCAAAGAATTAACACTAACATTACATGGAACATTAACAGTGCAAAAATTTGTTACATAGAAAACTAAAAATACAAATTGTAAACGTACTAACTATTTACATTGGTTGAGGGAGATTGATCATACTGATGTATGTAATTCAATGACAGTCATGGGGATTATATGCATTAATTGTTTACAATTGATTGAGAGAGATTAATTATACTGAGGTATGTAATTTCTAAGGATTTGGAGGTAGGTATTTTCTAAGGATTTGTGAATTTTTGGCAAAACATAGATTGTGGGCATAACCGGACAAGTCATTGTGAGAAATTGAACTTCTTTTGGTGTGGGATAGCCAGCCTGCTTGCCCACATAAATCATCGTATCAACCTGATTTTTTTAGGATAGGGGTGGGATCATCCCATAATCTTTTATAGTATTTGATGTCCTTGAGTTGACATAAAATCTCCTGAATATATGAATCTTTATCCTGTATTACTAGTGTTCCTCCTTTGTCTGCTGGTTTTATGATGATTTCAAATTTGTTTTTAAGACAAGTAAGTGCATTCTTTTCTTCTTTATTGAGGTCAAAAAAGATATGCAGTTTCTTCTTTTCATACATATTTTGTACTTCATGAAATACTACTTTTTGAAAAGTATCAATAATGGAATTTGAAGATTATTTTGATTTATCTGGCATTAGTCCTCTACATAAGTAGGCTATAAAGTTTTATGCCTGCAAGTGATTTCATTCTGTACAAGCAGATAGTGTGGGGAGCATTGAACAAAAATCTTTTTCTTAAAGGATATATCTTTGAAAATGCCTTGTTTGACTCGTGGAGTGCTTTAGTTTGAAACAGTGAATTTTAAAGTCATCTCCAATTATTGAACAATGGTAATTTATGAAATTGGGTAATAATGTTCAGGTTCATACCCTAGGGATTTTACTTTTATCTTGTAGTTTAAATATTTATTTATTTATGTACTAAGAGGTTTCCAAATTGTTTATCATCTCTATCTGTTTTTTTCAAGTGCTCGTCATTTAATTTCATAGTCTATGTTGGTTTGATAAATGATAATATTTCTTAGAAGCACACTAGACAAGTATCATATTATAAGCTATGGAGATTTTTAAATTAAGTGCAGATGTTCTACACTTTAGTTTTTATACAGTTTTGGTTATGCGGTTTCTCATATTTGAAAAATTTTTAATGGCATTGCCATATAATGACTCTCACGCATCATGTTTTATGATAACTTTTAGAATTTTTATGCCATCATTGTTCTGGTTCAACATTATAATTATCTATTTATTGTTCTTTCTAATAATAAATTATTTATTTATTTATTTTTAGTGCTTTTTTAGCATACGTGACAGAAATAAGGTATTTCTTTGCCTTTCCCTGTGATCATGTCCTCCTCATCCCTCTCTTTTACTTTCACTTTCTTATACTTTTATTTTGACTATATGATTTTGTTTTATAGTTATATTTATATTTATATTTCTGTAATTCGTTGTTCCACATTTTTTACCACTTTTTATGATTCTTTGATGGTTTTCGATGTTTTTATATTTTTAACATAATTGCTATTATGTTTACATTTTGTTTAAAGAATCTACATCTTCTATATGTTTTATATTTGGTTTTTAAATTTATGATTAATGTTTTTATTAAATTTATGTGTTTTTATGTATATAATTTGTATTTTTTAATTGATTCATGGTAATTAATTTATGCTTTTGAATGTTTACATATGTTGTTATTATCTTTTGATGTGTGTTCTCTTTTAAAAGACCCCCTGAAGAAGGCTTCCTAGCCGAAACGCATTGGGGCCCAATAAAAAGATTTTCCACCTGAATTGAATTGTCGCCAGTCTTTGTGTACCTGCTTGGTTGGTTCTCTCTCACTTTATTTGGACCACCTTGTGTACATATATATATATATAGAGAGAGAGAGAGCGCAACATTAAAAACTTATTTTCTGTTGATTCGTCCTCGGTGGATATCTCTCCCTTTGCATTCTTGCTTCTTTGTTGTGGATAATTAGCTGAGGGATCATCATTTTTTCCTCAGAAATACCAAATGTGAATCCATATATTTTCATAGCCCTTGCTCTCTTTCTCTTCACACCCCCTATTATCAACAGCACTTCTCTCCCCCTCCAAGACTTGATGCATACCCTAAGGGTCATTCTTGATTCCTCTCACCAGATCAATGCCATAGTCAGTTCTTCTATTTTTACTCACTGTGAATAGGTCTGTTAAGGCTTTCCTCTTCATTGAACAGTCTCAGAACCCTGGCTTTAGACATACACACCTCAACTGCTGTAACTTTATAATGGCCACACTTTGTCTTCCTTTAAGTGCCTCCAACTTATTGAGTCCACCAGAGTCAAGCTCCTCATGGAAGCTTGTTGATTTGTAATGTTTTCCCTCTAAGTCACAGCATTTGCTTCCAATCTCTGTGCAGCTCAGGCTTAAGATCCTCACCCTGGTTCATCGAGCTGTACTCTTGGACAACTGACCTATCTGTCCATTCATTAACACCCTAAGGCCCTTCATGTTCTCTCTGTTCTCAGGCTTCCATGCTCTCTCTTTCTAAGGTTCCACATTCTCTTATATTCAGACCTTTTGTCTAGAATTCCCTCCTCCTTCTTATCTGGCAGAAAAATGCCTTCCCTAAGTCTGAAAGTGCTGTTAAGACCTGACTTTTCAAATTGGTTTGTGGTGTGGGTCTCAAAGCCTGAGAAAGAATGTTCTACCTGTTCTCCTTCCCTTTTCTTTCTGCTTTCTCTCTCCTAATGTATTGTAACCTTTTTTTTTCTGTTCCCCTGATAAGCGGCCTATTTTTTTTTTATAATTCTTTTTATTAATTATTTCACATTATATAGCAAAACAGAAAATAAAATGTCAAAGGAATACACAAAAGATATGGAAAAATAAAAATACTAAAATTATCTTAATATAATTAAATACAAAAACATATCCCTCTCTCTCCCCAAAACATACTCAAAATCCAAGCTTCAAAACGGATTCCCTTCCCCCCCTCCCCGACGCACTGCAGACTTCCTGCTGAAGATGTTAATAGACTAAGGGGCATGTTTACTAAAAGCCGTACAATTGCGTGCCGCACAATAGCGCACGGAAACGCGGCACTCAAACGCTCAGAAACGCTCTTAAACGCCCCGCACAAGTGCGCTTGGGCCCCGCACAATTGCGCGCCGCACTAACGTGCCCCGCACAAGTACCCGGCCCGCAAATGTCCGATAGAGGCGTGGAAAGGCATTCTGAGGGCGGAGGAAGGCTCCCGAGGGGCGGAGAGACGGGGTCAATGGGCGGGGAAGGGGAGGGGAGAGGCTCCCCGCACAGTATCGGGGACGAATTTGCAGGTTAAAAATAGCGCGAGTGAAACACTCACGGTAGAGGGCATTTAAAGGGAAGAGAAACCATTTCCGTCAGCAATGTACAGGGAAACCGGGGAAACCTGAAAAACGTGAGCAGTGTGATACATGTGCACAGAACAAAAGTGCAAATAAAGATAGAAAAAGACCCAAACAAACATATTAAAAATAGGAAGTCAGCTGGGGAACCCTGATATTAATGGGCAAACATAAGAAACACACCCAGGAAAGCTCCAAAGAAATGAAATGAAGTATGGAAGGGACTACGGAGCGGAGACCCTTCCAAAAACCATTTCCTTTTTTCTGAGCCTTCCTGGGAGTGTCTGCTATGGTTGCCCATTAATATCACTGTTGCCCAGCTTGGTTATATTTATCCCCAGTTCGTCGTGGTCGGTTGAGGGGTTTATTTGCACTTTTGTCACCAGACAAGGTGACTGAGCCCACAGTACAAATGTGCAGAGCAGGGTTTTTGACTCCTTTGGTCAGGTTTCCCACCCCCAGGGACTACACTATCACTGTGGCCACAGTGTGGTGCAGTAGACAGCAGCAGTACCTCTAGGACCAGAGGGTGACAGGTTCAAATCCAAGCTGGGGCTCCTGCCAACCCAGTCCCCACATTTTACCCACCACTAAACAGAGATAGTAAAGACACACCTTTATTGCAGAGAACATAAGCATGGTTCACACACCCATTTTGTACCCAACACCGCACACACACCATAACAATGGGCATTACCAACAGCCGAGTCCCCCAAATGCAGTCCTGGAGTGCCACAACTCAATCAGGTCATATGCTTTTCCAAGATACGGACATGCCAGCATGTTGGCGGTAGGGTACAGGTGGTGGAGGGGGCAGTGGCTGCTAGCCACAGAAGACAGTGGCCGAGCCATGTGCAGGCTGGCACGTCCACTGCAACATAGGCCCTGTCAGATGTACAGTCATGGACTTCCCAGGGAATTCAGCACATCTGTGGCAACACAGTGGTGCAGTGCACACAGACAGTGTGTGCAGGAGCAAAAGGTCACAGGTTCAAAGCCCAGCTGGGGCTACTGCCATTCCTGTCCACATATTTTCCCCACAACTAAACCATGTTAGTAAGGGCAATCCTTTATTGCTGGGGATATACGCATTGGTCATACGCCTATCTTTTACACCACCAAGCACAGACACCATGACCAGGGGCATTACCTAGAGCAGAGTCTCACAAATGCAGTCCTGGAGGACCACACACCATTCAGGTTCCATGCTGCCACTCATACAAATAACCGTGCTGTATATCTATGCACCACCCCCATGGCATGTAGATGTAGCTCATGCATATTCATGAGGGACAGCAGGAAACCCCAACCAGTGTATTGCAAACCTGGACTGGATTTGGGAACCTCTGCCGTACAGCAGCAGCCAACAGGGACAGACACACCCACACCCACACCCACAGGCCCCATTGGCCAATGCCTCCTGGTGAGGCAGGACATTGGGCCCTGCGTGCATCTCCCAATACCAGCACTTGCATACCTTAGCAATGTCACCCTACACCAGGGTATATGGTACACAGCTCTCAAACGTTTGCTATGAGTACTGGCAGATAGATATCCCTACGTTACGCACAGTCTGCTCTATGAGCTCCATCATAATAATCTATCTGATGTTTGCGGTGTGTGCGTCAGGTCTGGCCCCTGACAGTGTTTACCACCCTAGGGAGGGACCCCCAACGGTATTGCATACCATACCCATGCCTGTACTGTGCCCAGGACTGGTGTGGTGGGCAAGGATTCTGAACCCCTCTATAGTAGCACAATGCTGGCATACGTGTGGGAGTGTGTGTCTGTCTATACAGTGTGTGTTGGCTGCAAACACTGTCCACAGTTTTGGCCTGATGATGTGCATAATGAGCAGCAAGGTACCATGGGTATAGCTCAGACAGGGTGGGCTGGCCAGGATGCATCTGCACAGGGCATAGGGCACTGGCAGGGACATTGTAGTGGCCGTCCACCACCTCCACAGACAGGGTGACCTCTGTATGTGCTGCTGGGCTTTCACTCCACCCTGACTGTGCAGTGATGGCAGCATGGCTAGGCACCCCCATAGTGCTTCATAGCACTTCCCTCATGTGATATATATGGGTCACCTGTTGGGGCCTAGTCACTGATGTATCTGCTTGTATGTGCTGCCATCCCAGTTGTGGGTGCATGCATTTCCAGTGGGACTAACCAGCAGACTGTTCACAGCTGGTATGTGCCCTGCAGTGGCTGATGGCTTGATGCAGGGGAATATCAGATAGTGGTGGGGTGCATCTTAGCATATCCAGGCCTACTGTCTGTCTGATATTGTGGTCTGGGTGTGTGTGTGGGGCTGCTTGGACTGCCCTGTAGGGTGTCTGTTCCCCAACAGGACTGGGGTTGATGGTCCACTCTACTGCCATCATTGCAGGGGGGGGGGGGGGGGTGTGGGGGTGTGTGTGTGTGTGTGTGTATAATGGGGATCTGTTGATAGGAGACCCTGCCTGTTTGCTGCCCTCAGCTGGGGGGGGGGGGGGGTTGGTGGTACATGGCCCACCTGGGGGTCCGTGGGGTTCCCCCTGACTGAGACATCCAAGGTGTTCCTGCAGAAACTACCTATCTCACAGATTACGACTGTTTTGGAGCTCTGCCATGGCCTCTCTCAGCCATGGAGGGTGCTGTGGACCTGGTCCAGGGCGCCTCATCGCACACTCAGGGTGAGCACAGTTCCCGCACAGTGTGACTGTGTGTAGCTACTCTGTGCAAATTAAACACCCGGTCAGTACCTCCTACCAGGCCAAGGTGCTGTGTGGGTGCACACGGACACGTCCCCCTACCAGGCCGGGGAGCTGTTGGGGTGCATTCCCCATCTTGTGTTCATCTGTGGACAGCTGATTTGCATGTGCAGTGCATCATGGGTATGGGTGGCCTAACCCTATCCTGGTTCCCACAGCAGACTGTCTGTGTGGTGACATGCAGGCTCTCTGCAGCCAGCCAGGGGCTTGCTGGCAGCTATATAGCTGTATCCCAATGGTTACTTCACTGCCTGTAGAGCCAGCGGTAATGGGTTTGAGCCCACAGTGGGGTTATTTGATAGGGTTGTCCAAAGCTTTTTTTAGATTTAATGTACATATGTTGCTGCCATCAAACACACCCTCAGTGTACTGTACCCATAAGGTGCCTCTGAGGGTGCTTTATAGGGCACCCTATAGGGCACCTTATGGTTGCCGTCCATATAAGGTGCACTATACATTATCCTGTGACGCAACATATATGGTGCCCTATAGGGGACATTCAAGGGTGCCTTGGCGGACAGTGAACTTTAACATGTGCCTTATGGGCCGCCTTATGTTAACACGCTTTGTGAGTGCGTTTGCTAGTAGTGGTAACTGAAATAAAAATAGATTGCCCCCTACAGCACTCATCCCCATAATACACACTGCCTCAGTGAGCCTTCTTCATTGGGCACTGTGGGGGATTGAATCCCTGATCTCTGCACCATTGGTCAGTGTCTTAACCATTGTGCTGTGGCTCTGTTCCTATGCTTGGGCATCTGCGCACCGCCTTATGCCGCCCAAAATTAACAGTGCACCACCTTATGCCGCCCAAAATTAATATGCCTCCTAAAGCACTTTTACCCATTACAGTTAATGCCTCAGCCAGCCCTTTTTGTTGTGCACAATGGGGAATTGAACCCATGGCAGCTGCACCCACAGTCAGTGTCTTAACCATTGTACTATGGCTCTGCTCCTTTGTGTGTGCATATCAGGGCGCCACTTAGCCTTTCCACGCACTATTATGCACGGCGCACAATAGCGCTGCGCACAATAGCGCCCCGCGCAAATGTGCGATCGCTTACTCACGTTTTTTTTCTTTTCTCTGCCTGAACCGCCCACTCCTTATATGGCACAGGCACACTACCGCGGCCCCGCACATTAGGAATGTTTAGTAAACAGACCCCTAAGTTACACAATAACATGTGATGAATTAATAAATTAGGCTGAGTATTGATCTAGGGCAGACCACCTAGAGAGTTTTGACTCTACACTCCTTATACATGAGATTTTATCATAAGCTTTTTCATATTTGGCGTATAGACATATCTGGTTCCACCATTCTGAACAGCTTGGCTTACAAGGGTTTTTCCAGTAAACATGTATTAGTTTTAAAGCCACCATTATCATGAAATTTAGCAGAAAAAGGTTTCCCTTGTCTAATGACGGAACCTCTTCCAAATTACTTAACGATATTATACGCCACGTCAAAGTAGCCGTAAACATTAATACTTGTTGAATCTTGGCCCAAACCAGATCCCAAAAATTCTGAATGTAAGGGCAATCCAGCATCATATGTCTTAATATGCCCAGTTCCTTATGGCATGACCAGCAAAAATTGCTCTCTTTCTTATTCCATTTACCAAATCTGGTAGGAGTAATAAATGCACAATGCACAAAAAAATACATGGATTGAGTGAGAGCCGCAGATTTCAAGGCCCGTACAGTAGATTCACAACATTTTTTCCACTCCTGCTCCGCTAAGTTGGCCCCCGTCTCTTCTTCCTAAATGCGTCGCAGTCCATTATTTTGTGGTGAAAAGTAGTCTTTAAACATAGCATAAAATCTTGATACAATTCCCTTTTTGGAGCTTATTTCTTCAATGATTATATGCAGCCCCCAAGTTTGGGAGAGTTCACCAGGATTCAATTTCATACTGCCAACACAATACTGCAATTGCGTCTATTGGAAGTGGCATGTAGATGGTAATTCGAATTCGCGTTGTATAGTTCCGAAAGATTTCCAGCTAGCACTTTCCAATAACTGTCCAATAGTCCAAATGCCACATCTTTGCCAAGTCTACCATGCACATGTTGCTTTGTTGATTTTGAATGTGGGGTTAAACCATATTGGCTGTAGACGTGACGGAGGGTTCTTCTTTTTAATAATAGGGAACAAAGCGTGAAATGCCATTTCCCACCTTAGAAGTCTCGGGATATAGCATCCCTATGATCAGATTAACTGGACATGGAGCCACCAGGCGTTCTTCCACTTTATGTTCCATGATATCGCCCAGAGTCCACATCATTCCCTGTTTCAAGAGGAAAGCCTTGTGATACCACAGAAAGTCCGTAAAGTGTATCCCACCATTTGCTTTGCTAGCTTTTAATTTCTTTAACGCAATCCTGGGTGTTTTTCCCTCCCACAGGAAGGTATTTATTATCTGTTCTAGATTTCTGTATATCGCATGAGGGAGCAGCACTGGAAGCATGCCTAATATGTAGTTTATTTTAGGCACAAACGTCATCTTGTTAGCTTCTATACGATCCCACCAAGTGAGGTGCAGAGGGGACCACTTCAGGGTATAAGAACGCGCTATATCAACTTTTCTGAATTCAATTTCACCGTTTCTTCCAGAGGAGCAGAGTATTGTACCCCTAAATATTTTATTGCTACAGATTCCCACTGAAATGGAAATCCTTCCACCAAAGTAGCATCCGCCATGCAGTTTATAGGAAAAGCTACGGATTTTGTCCAGTTTGCTTTGTAGCCAGAAAACCTGGAATACTGAGTGATCAGCTGCAGTAATGGCGAGATTGATCCAGGCCTGAGAAACACTAGCAAATTATCTGCATAAGCTGACAGTTTGACTTGAAGATCTGCAATTTTAATGCCTTGAATTTCCTCCGATTGACAAATCATCAATGTTAACGGCTCCAGCGCTAGGTTGAACAAAAGCGGAGACAAAGAACATACTTGTTTGGTGCCCCAGCACAGGAAGAAAGGCTGGGAAAGGATTCCATTAGCCAGAATCTGAGCTGAGGGGATGTCATTTATTTTTATTTATTTAGCTGTATTTATATCCCGCTTTTCACCGGGTCAAAGCGGTCAATTGGGAGATACATTTAACACGAGGGGATATGACACACATACGCTAATACGTACAGGGAACATGGGTAATGGAGGGTTAAGTGGCTTGCCCAAAACCACAAGGAGTGCCTATAGGACTAGAAATCCCAGTTCCTCCGGCCTGAGATTGCTGTCCCCAGGTGGGACTTGAACCCCCAGCCTTCTGGCATGAAGTACCTTGTCCTAACCACTAGGCCACTTCTCCCTAAAGCACTTGCGTCATGTTCACAAATTCTTTTGGCAGACCAAACCATTCTAACACATGATACAAAAAAGGCCACTCTAATCTATCAAAGACCTTTTCAGCATCCAATGACAGGCCTATTATGGGGACATCAAAGTTGTCCGCTCTTTCTAGCAGGTCACATAAGAGACATCCGTTGTCAGACGTAGATCTTCCTGACACAAACCCACACTGATCAGGGTGTATTAATAATTGCAGCACTTTGTTAAGATGCCTAGCTAGTGTATTGGAGTATAGTTTATAGTCAGCATTTAGAAGTGAAATTGGTCTGTAGTTGCTAACCGACATAGGGTCTTTCCCTGGCTTCCCCAGCACAACAATCATTGCCTTAGCAAATGCACCGGTCTTATTATCTTGTGTCAGGAACAGCAAGGCCGCGGGCCCCGTCCGCGTGGCCGCTCCTAACCGGGGGGGTGGCGGGCCGTTCGCCCCCCCCCTCGGTTGCGGCGGCGGCGCGCGGCTCGTGGGTGCCCGCGCGGCCGGGCGCCTCATTGGCTCCCCGCGGTGTTTAAAACGCCCGGGAGCCAATGAGGAGGCTAGGACCCGGCAGCGGGGGGGGGGGGGGGGGGGGTGGCGCGGGGACCCAGCTCTGCATCGGCAGTTGCTGGGTCAGGGCTGGAGGCTCCAGACGTGTGCGGGCTTGCTGCGCACGATTGTCGTGGTTGTGAAGGCCTAGGGCAGCAGCGTGAGGCAGCACGTGAAGCGGCGCCGTCTTTGGAGCTCCGGGGGCAGCGATCCAGCGGCGGGGGAGTCGGGAGGCTCGTGGCTCTCCAGGCAAGTTTGTTTGGGGCTCTGTGGGGTAGTCGTCTATCCCCTTACCACACTTTAGAAATAAATTAATAATTCTTGAATTTGGACACGCAGGGAATCCCCTCTCTCCTTAAAAAAAAAAAAAAATAATAATAATATTAATAAAATAAAATAAAATAACATCAATAAATACATAAATAAATAATTGAGCCCATGGCCGGTGGAGGAATGAAGGGGGGTTCCAGTAAGCGCCACGGGCCTGGGAAGGCTAAGCTGGCCGGTCCTCGGAGGGGAGAGCCTGCTCCGTTGGGGCGCTCGGCTCCTCTTGGAAGAGGGACCAGGGGCAGGGCTCCGAGCTGTGGCCCAGCGTCCGACCGTGGTACTAGCCCTGTCACCAGGCCGGGGGGGCGGGTGGGTAGGGGGATTTCGGCTGGCCGGTTAGCTGGGGGCCGGCGTGGTAGGTCAGCAGCCCCGGCTAGCGGTACTTTGGGGCGGGGAGAGGCCCCTGGTGGCTTGGGGGTGGCTATAGGTCCCACGGGGGTGAGTGAAGGGGCGGCTCCTCAGTCGAGCACTGTGGTTATGGATGCTGCGAGTCCGGGGGTGGATCCGCTCCTGCTGGGGCAGCCTATTCCCCCATGTGGGCGCATTGGCAGGGCGGGGGTCAAGGCTCTTCCCGCGCGGAATGGCTAGGGGCATGGCAGCCGCCTTGGCCGGGGGCGGGTTTTCCTTCGCCTTTCCCTGTTTTTTCTCCGGTTTCGACTGGCTGGCCCTACTTGGGGCAACCGTGGGGGGCTCCTGCTGGAGAGCTGGACGGCGGGAGAGCGAGCACAAGTGGAGGCCCCGTGTCTGTCGGAAGCGGAGGAGGAGCGGAAGCATCAGCTTTGACGCCACCGGAGCCGGGCGTGTCTTCCGAGGTAGCAGCACCAGTGGCAGGTGAGTTGGCTACTAGGGTGAGGGCAGGGGAGGGGGGTAAGAAGCGAGCGACCAAGCGCAAGCGGTGTTCCGGTCACCGGCGGCGGCGTTCGGGGTCCTCCTCTTCTTCAACGTCTGAGTCTTCGTCCGGCTCGGTGTCAGACGACTTGGCCGGGAGTCCGCGGGCCACTGGCGGGCAGGTCGGCGTGGGACAGGTGGGTTCGGTGCCTTCGGTGGCGTGTTTCTCGGAGTTATGGGAGGGAGTGCCAAAGACTGCGGAAAAAGATTGTAAAACGTCGCTACGTAGATATTTTCCGCTTACTCGAAGGTCGAAAACGGTCGGGGGATAGCCGACGGAAGCGTAAGGAGGACGAGAAGGCGGGTAGGGTCAAGAGAGTGGCTCGGAATGTGGTTAATTGGACTCGGTCTTTCTTGCGTTTGGCGAGTGTATGTGGTCATTCGCATCCGGAGCAGTACGGTATGCTGTTGGCTTACGCGGATTCCATACTGGAGGCCTCACAGACTCATGACGGTTGGGCTTGGCTCAACTATGATGAGAAATTCCGTGATAAGATGGAGGAGAATCGCCTGTTGTCGTGGGGAACGCAGGACATTAATCTTTGGCTAACGCAGATGGCGATCAGACCTGGCGGGGGAAGTATGGGTGGGCAAAGAGGTGGAGAAGCCACCCCTGCGCGGGCGGATCGGCCCTTTCGATCGGGCGTGCCCCCTGTTTTGCAGAGAACTCCAGGGGGGGGGGAACGGGGGACTTGTGCTGGCGCTTCAACAAGTCTTCCTGCCCCTTTCCGGATTGCAAATTCCGGCACGCCTGCTCCGTCTGTAATGGGGGTCACTCAGCCCTCAAGTGTGTCAAGAAGAGTGGCGGGGGCATGCCAGCCCCCAGCCACAAGTAATGGGGACGTCTGGAGTTTGGCCCCCACCCCGGTTGCGATTGATGGGTTAGGCCCGTGGCTTAGGAAGTATCCGAAGCGACAGGTCAGCGGTCTTTTGGAATACGGGTTTAAGGAGGGGTTTCCCATACCGGTGGTGGGCAGTGTAGGGGTACACAAGGCGCGGAATTCGCCTTCGGTGCGGTGTTTCGCGCAGCTGGTACGAGATAAGTTGGCAACTGAGCTGGCCTTAGGTAGGGTGGCGGGTCCTTTCGGAGAGCGACCTTTTGCAGAGTTTGTGGTTTCTTCTCCGTTGGGTATCATTCCAAAGAAGGAGCCGGGGAAGTATCGCCTGATACATAATCTTTCTTTTCCTATTGGTTCCTCAGTTAATGATCACATTCCTAAGGTTTTGTGTGCCGTACGTTACGCATCCTTTGATGAGGCGGTTGAGCTGGTACGTGCCTGTGGGCCGGGGTGCTTGATGTCAAAAGTGGATATTGAATCCGCTTTCCGTTTATTGCCGGTGCACCCTTCTGCTTTCCATTTGTTGGGGTTTTGCTTCGAAGGGCAATTTTACTTCGATAAATGCATGCCTATGGGTTGTTCGATTTCCTGTGCGTATTTCGAACAGTTTAGCTCCTTTTTACACTGGGCATTCGTGGACTGGGTGGGATGCGGCTCAGTAGTGCATTACTTAGATGACTTCCTCTTCGTGGGGCCGGCGCATACGGGGCAGTGCAAGGCTTTGTTGGATGGTTTTGTCCGGTTGGCCCGAGTGTGGGGTGTTCCATTAGCATCCGAAAAGACGGCGGGTCCGGCGACGACTATTACCTTTTTGGGAGTGGAGTTGGATTCCGTGGCGTTGGTGGCCCGCTTGCCGGAGGAGAAAGTTACGAGTCTGCGGGTGTTGGTCGCCGATGCGCTGGGTTCTAGTAAGCTAACGCTGCGGGAGATGCAGTCTTTGGTGGGGTCCCTGAATTTTGCATGTCGGGTGATCCCGATGGGGAGAGTGTTCTTGCGCCGGTTGTCCGCAGCTACTGCAGGCGTCTCTAGGCCGCATCATCGGATTCGGATGTCACGCAGCTTGCGTGCAGACCTGCGGATTTGGGACGATTTTCTTCGTGACTTTAATGGTACCACGGTGCTGAGAGACCCGGAGGTGACTTCTGCGGATCTGCAGTTGTATACTGATGCAGCAGGGGGTTCCGGTTTGGGGATTTATTTTGGGGGCGCATGGTGCGCAGAAGGCTGGCCTCAATCCTGGCGAGCGGTGGGGCTTACGAGGAATATTACCTTCCTCGAGTTGTTTCCCATTTTGGTGGTCCTGTCGTTGTGGCCGGATAGACTCCGCAATCGCAGAGTGTGCTGGTGGTGCGACAACGAGGCGGTAGTGTCGGTGATCAATAACTATTCCCCAAGATGTCAGCCGGTAGCTGACCTGATGCGGCAGGTGGTCTTTTCATGCTTGCAGTTGAATTTAGTGATTAAGGCTCGTCATATTCCGGGGAGTCATAACCAGATTGCCGATGCTCTTTCCCGTTTCAAGTGGGCGCTGTTTCGGACCTTGGCGCCAGATGCGGACGACGTGGGATCTGCGGTCCCGGAGCATTTATGGCGGATTGGCCTCCAGCCATGATCGAGCTGTTGCAGAAGTCCGTCTCCTCGGCGACATGGGTCACGTATCAACGTGGCTACTGCAGTGTGGTGTCCTTCTTGCTACTCCATGGATGGCGTCCCGGGCCAGCGTCGGATCTGCTTCTGGGTCAGTATGTGGCGGCGGCTAAGGAACAGGGCCTGTCACGGACCACGGTCCGAAGGAACTTAGCAGGATTTGCCTTTTTCGCACGGGCTATCGGGTGGGGGGGGGAGGGGGATTTTTAACGCATACATTGTTGCGGGGTTGGGAGCGGTCCAGTCCCTCGCCCGGGGATTGGCGGCGTCCCATTACTCATGACTTACTGCGTCGGTTATGCGGGGCCTTGCCGCAGGTGGTGGCCTCCTACTATGAAGGGGTGCTCTTTCGGGCCGTTTTTTCGTTAGCCTTTTTCGGCGCATTTCGGGTGGGCGAGCTGGTTTCGGAGTCGGGGCGGCTTCACAATGGGAGGGAGGTGCATGTGCATCACGTGCACTTACTCGGGAGTAGGGTTCGTATCCGCCTTGCCCGTTCTAAGACGGATAAGGCGGAAAAAAGGTATGTGGGTGGACTTGGCCGCGGTTCAGGGTTCCCCCTCCTGTCCGGTCGCGTTACTGCAAGCGTACTTACGCGTTCGTCCGGAGGTTGGCGGTAGCCTTTTTATCCATCAGGATGAGCGGGTTCTTACGCGTTTCCAATTTACCGCAGTGCTACGGCTAGCATTACGACAGATAGGTGAGGACCCTCGTGCCTTCGCCCCTCATTCCTTCCGGATCGGGGCGGCGACCAGTGCGGCGGTGGCCAGGCTGCCCGATCAGGAGATACAGCGCATTGGGCATTGGCGGTCGGGAGCTTTCCACAGCTATGTGCGTTTGTAGGGGAGTGGGGGGGGGCACTAACGGGGCTATTTCTTTGTCTTTCAGATGTGGGGCATAGAAGCTGCTGGATTCTTGGCCACTCCTTTGTCTTCTGGGCGGGTCGGCGAGCAGCGACGCGCCCAATGGGGCTGAATTTGGGACTTTCCGAGCAGGCGGTGACGATCACATGGCTGGGCGAGCGCGGACTCCGGTGGATACAACTCCTGCCTTTGCTTCGGCACCTCCAGCGTACCAGAGGCGCCCCGGATGTGTTACTGCTCCACTTAGGTGGCAACGATCTCGCTTCATGGACTTGCCGGCAGTTGATTCGAGCAGCTATCAAGGACTTTGGGGTGGTTTTGGGGATGTTTCCGGATGTATTATTGCTATGGTCGGATATCATTCCAAGGCCGTCCTGTAGGGCTCAGCGACGGTGGTCACGGGGTGTGACCAAAATTAACCGTCAAATTGGCCGGTGGGTGGGCCAGCAAGGGGGCTGTCAAATTTTTCACCCTTGGGTGGACGTGGACTGCCCTGGCCTCTATAGGCCGGATGGGGTGCACTTGTCCCCGATAGGGCTAGATTTACTGCTTAACGATTGGCAGGAGGCCTTGGAAGGTATTCCGTTGGGGGCGAGGGCTGGTCGCAGCTTACCTTTGGGGGGCGGCTCTGGTCGTGGCTGACCTGAGCCGGTGGCGGGATCCCGGAGGTTTCCGGGGTCCGGAGCCGGTGGCAAGCATGAGGGCGGGGGTGGGGTACCCCCCGACCTGGTTAACCCCTCAGGCTTTTGCTAATAGCATGGCGAAGCCGGAAGAGGGAGGGCGTGGAAAATGTCGGGCCTGTGCCCGGGGGAAGCGGATGCGGCGTCACCTTGCTACTAACACGGCGGGTGAGAGCTCGCTCTGCTTGGGGGGGGGGTGGGAGTTAAAATGTGTTGATGTTGTATTATGTGTGTTTAAAAGGTTATTAAAGCTGCGACCAGTTTAAGTCCCAAATGGTTGTCATGTGTTTGTTTTGAATTAATCTGTCGGGGAAAGGAAAGTGGGGGTGGGGCCTGGGGGGGGGGGCGAGAGGCGACATGCCGCCTTACCCGGTTACAGCAAGGCCGCGGGCCCCGTCCGCGTGGCCGCTCCTAACCGGGGGGGTGGCGGGCCGTTCGCCCCCCCCCCCTCGGTTGCGGCGGCGGCGCGTGGCTCGTGGGTGCCCGTGCGGCCGGGCGCCTCATTGGCTCCCCGCGGCGTTTAAAACGCCCGGGAGCCAATGAGGAGGCTAGGACCCGGCAGCGGGGGGGGGGGTGAGTGGCGCGGGGACCCAGCTCTGCAACGGCAGTTGCTGGTTCAGGGCTGGAGGCTCCAGACGTCCCGCCCGCCCACCCTGGCTGGGAGAGGCTTTGGTTGGGGGGGGTTTTGGGTTGTTGCAGCTGGAGGGGGGGGGCTTTGGCGGGATCCCGGAGGTTTCCGGGGTCCGGAGCCGGTGGCAAGCATGAGGGCGGGGGTGGGGTACCCCCGACCCGGTTAACCCCTCAGGCTTTTGCTAATAGCATGGCGAAGCCGGAAGAGGGAGGGCGTGGAAAATGTCGGGCCTGTGCCCGGGGGAAGCGGATGTGGCGTCACCTTGCTACTAACACGGCGGGTGAGAGCTCGCTCTGCTTGGGGGGGGGTGGGAGTTTAAAATGTGTTGATGTTGTATTATGTGTGTTTAAAAGGTTATTAAAGCTGCGACCAGTTTAAGTCCCAAATGGTTGTCATGTGTTTGTTTTGAATTAATCTGTCGGGGAAAGGAAAGTGGGGGTGGGGCCTGGGGGGGGGGGGCGAGAGGCGACATGCCGCCTTACCCGGTTACATGTAATAGTATTTCATCATCTGAGGGAGAAGTTCTTCTGCAAAGACTTGGTAGAATTCTGCTGGACTCCCATCTGGTCCTGCAGCCTTGCCAGCCTTCATGTCTGCTAATACTTCTTTCAATTCTGTTATTGTAATTGGTTTACTCAAAATAACTGCATGTTCTGGATCTAATACAGGTCTTCCAATCGAATCCAGTAATTCTTTACAGGCCATTTCATCAAAAAACACTTCTGAAGTATAAAGTTGTGCATAGAAAGTGCGAAAAACTTCTGTGATTTCACAGCTATCACTCAAGGGCCTCTGTTGTTCATCTTTTATGTGAGTTATATGTGATTTAATATGATGTGCCTTTAAATTAGCAGCAAGTAGCTTGCCAGCTTTATTCTTTTCTGTAAAGTATCGAGCTTGCTGCTTAAACATACATTGCTCAACTTCAGTGCTTAGTGTCATATTGATATCTCAGTTTATGAAGGCGATTCATTGCAACTGAGTTGAAACCTTTCTGCAGAATTCTTTCTCCCGCTCTAATCAGTTGTCCAAACTCTTTAAGCTTTGCCCATGCTTTCCTAGCTTTAGCGATAGAGAAACTAGTTATGTATGCTCTAATCAACGCCTTGAAGGCTTCCCACCAGGCCCAGTTTGATGTGTCCTCAGGAGCATTATTAGAAAAATATTCCTTTATAGCCTGCTTTAATGACTCTTTAAAAGTTGCATCTGCAAGTAGAGCTCTGTTAAAAGACCATGCCTGCTGTCTAGAAAGGTCTTCTCCTAGTCTTAGTTCTAAGTCTATTGCTGCGTGATCTGAAATATGGGTGCTGAGTATGTTTGCATTGCTAACTTCTTGTACTAACGGTCTAGATATTTTAAAAAAATCTATACGAGAATAAGAGCCATGAGGGCAAGAAAAGAAAGTGTAGTCTCTTTCTGTGGGATATAAGATTCTCCATATATCAACTAGTCCAGTTTCCTGCATAAGTGATTTCAGCACTACCGGAGCTCTACCACTTCTTTTTATTCTACTCGGTTTACAATCCAGTAAGGGATCTAAGACCATATTAAAGTCTCCCCCAAGAATTATAGGAAATGAGGAATCTTCTTGTACAACTTCTGCTAAAGTGTGGAAGAAGTTAGGATGATTGCAATTTGGAGTGTATAAATTTATTATGACCAGGTGTTTTAAAACAATGACCAGATGAGCTTTAGCCCACCGCCCCTCACAATCAGCCCTTATAGACAGGATCTGGGATTTTAGTTTACTATTTATTAATATTGCCACCCCATTTTTCTTCCCCGTAGCTGGTGAATGAGCAATCAGTTTATAACGATTGGAGGTTAATTTTGTGGTTTCCTTGGTAGATAGATATGTTTCTTGGAGCATAATTATGTCTGCGTTTTGCTTATGGCAGTATACGAATATCTTCTTCCTCTTTGCAGGGTGCATTATGCCCTTTACATTCAAAGATAAGATCTTAAGGGGGTTCATGAAGAAAAGGTTTGCTGGAGTTTAACATACTCTCCATGGTCTGGATTAACCTACCCTTTTGAAAAACAGTCCATGTTAATATCTTACCCCTAATTTGTCCACAGCGCGTAAACCTAACCCTCACAAGGAGGAACAATACAATTGGGTGAGACAACAAGATGACAGCTGCATGACCCTAGAACATTTTAACATTTAACAAGATTTGCCTAGTGCACTGTGTTATAATAAGAGGCTACATAGACATACATTATTCTCATGCATGTAATTTCCCTTTAAGGTCTATTTTTTTTTTTTTATTTATACAGATTAAACTTCCCAGTATTTGGCTTTCTTACTCAACAGAGACCGGTCCAAAATACCAAACCTTTCTTAATTAAATCGGCACAGGAGTCCATATTTTCTCCTTGTGCAGCTTTGTGAGCTTCTGGAGCTTTTGCACAGACTTACAGATAGCCTTAAGCTCTAAGGGGTATGTTTACTAAACCGTCTTAATGTGCGCCCGGCGCTAGTGTGCAGGATGCCATATAAGGAGTGGGCGTTTCAGTCTTAACATAGCAAACCAGGATTATCGTGCGCTAATGTGTGCTGTGCGCTAATGTGCACTGCGCGCTAATGTGTGCCGTGCACATTAGCGCGCGGAAAGCATAAGCAGGCGCACTGATAGGCAAACAAAGGAACAGAGCTGCAGTACAATGGTTAAGACACTGACTGGTGGTGCAGGGATCATGGGCTCAATCCCCCACTGTGCCCAATGAATAAGGCTGGCTGAGGCACTGCCTGTTATGTGTAATATTGCATTATGAGACATTTTAATTTTATTTTATTTACTGCTGCTAGCAAACGCACACTCAAAGCGCTGTAACATAAGGTGCTGCATAAGGCACCCCATAAGGTACCCCAGAGGGCACATTTTAAAGTGCACTGTCCGCCAAGGCACCCTACAATGTTGCTTAAAGGGTGGCCTATAGGTCGCCATATAGGGTGCCCTATGAGGCACGGCAAGGTTACAGCACTGTTTCTGATGGCAGCACTGTACATGTTAACGTGTGGTAAGCTGAAGTAGTTGTGCTGACGTGCAAACAGCAACAGCAGCATAGCATAATGGTTAAGACACTGACTGATGGTGCAGGGGTCATGGGTTCAATCCCCACTGTGAACAATGAATAAGGCTGGCTGAGGCACTACCTGTTATGTGTAATAATGCAATATGAGGCATTTTAATTTTTTTTAAATTACTGCTGCTAGCAAACACACTCTCAAAGTGCTGTAACATAAGGTGCCGCATCAGCCGCCCTATAAGGCACTCCAGAGGGCATATTATAAAGTGCACTGTCCGCCCAGGCACCCTAGAATGTTGCTTATAGTGCGCTTTATAGGGTGCCGTATGAGGCACCGCAAGGTCACAGCACTGTTTTTGATGGCAACACTGTGCATGTTAACACATGAAAATCTTAAGTAGGTGCGCTGACAAACAAAAAGGAATAGCAGTGTAGCACAATGGTTAAGACATTGGCTGATGGTGCAGGGGTCATGGGTTCAATGCCACAGTGTGGTTTTTATATATGACTGCCTGAGACATTACCCTTTAATATCAGCAGTGCTTTGTGAGGCATTTGGATTTTTATTTGATTTCTGCTGCAAGCAAACACACCCTCACATTGGCATAACCTAAGGTGCCACATCATGCACCCTATACGGCACTCCTGAGGACACATAATAAGGTGCATTGTCCAACACAGCACCTTATAATGTTCCCTTTGGGGCACCTTATAGGGCGCTTTGGAGGCACCTTCAGGCTACAGCACTGAGGGTGTTGTTGCTGGCAGCACCAATTTAAATTATAAAAGAAAATTCCTCAGACAGCCTTATCACATAACCCCACTGTGGGATCAAACCCATGACCTCTGGCTACACAGGCAGTGCAGTCACCCGTGGGCTACATCTCCATAGCTGCTAACAAGCTCCTGGCTGGCTACAGTTGGACTGCATCCCACCACACGAACTGTCTGCTGTGGTTAGCAGGATAGGGTTAAACAACACATACCCATGATGCACTGCACATTCAAATCAGCAGTCTACAGATAACCACAGGATGGGGTATGCACCCCCACACCACCTCAGCCTGGTAGGGAGTACTGAGCAAGTGTGTTACTGGCACAGATAGGTAGTGACCGTCACATTGTGCGGGTCCTGTGCTCACCCTGAGGGTGAGGTGGGCCACCCAGCACCATGTCCACAGCACCTGGCTTAGCTGAGATAGGCTATGGTGTGAGTCCCCATCAGTAACAGTGAGTGATGGGTTGGTCTTGCAGCTGCACTGCCAAATACACCTGTGTCCATCTTTTATTTCTCATTCAAGTTTAGCCCTTGAGCACTGATACGAAAGTTGAATCTGAAAGCTTATTTTAAAGATCGTGATACATCAACAGCTGGACCGAGTGATGAGTCCACGGTTTCGCGAGTACCGCTACCATTTAAATCCAAATGGTCCTCTCCAGGCCCGATCCATCCGGCAATAGAGATCTTTAAACAACTAGTATTAAAGGAAGTAGCGGCTCTACAGGGAGATTATAAATTACAACACACTGCCTTAGCACAGGAGGAACGACGAGCTCTTACAGAATTACGTGGAAGATCTGATATTGTTATTAAACGGGCTGATAAAGGTGGGGCAATCGTGGTCCAGTCTAGAGAAGCTTATCTTACTGAAGCTTTCAATCAATTACAAGATTCTACGACATATATCAAATTGCAGAAGGACCCGGGGGGCGGAGCCAGCGGAGAACAAGATGGTCGCATAGTGCGTTCTCTCCTGTGAGCCCCGAGTGGAATCCTGTAAAATTGCCTTTCTAGGAAGCAGAGCGGTTTCTGTTTTTGGCCGTAAAGCTGCAGCACAAAGAAGGGATGACATCCGTCAAACAAACCAAGTTGGAGTTTGCATCGGAGGAACTTCTGGGTCTAAACGGGCAAAGCAGGATCCCCCTTCACCCTTAAAGATGGCGCCCGATCGCGGCTCAGCTGAGGGCATGAAGGAAATATTGGGTGAAGTTCGGGCATTGCGCTCTTTAATATCGGCGAACGGGGAAACCTTAGCCCTGATGCAAGGTGATATGCAGGAGCTCAAGGAACAGATGCGGGGCCTTACAGACCGCTTAGCACAAGTGGATGCCACAGTTACGGTGCATGAGGAGCGCCTGCAGACCCACTCTAAGGCCCTTAAAAAGATAGATGTGTTGGAGGCGGGCTTGGAAGATCTTAATAACCGGGCGCGTCGAAACAACATAAGAATCGTCGGCATGCCCGAAGGAGCGGAGGGCGTCGATCCTATCGGTTTCATTGAGGCGCTCTTACCTAAACTACTCAGAATCAACTTTGCCAAGCCGTTTGAGGTGGAATGGGCCCACAGAATTCCGGCACACGCGGGAGGTCACAGTCCGAGGCCAAGACCCTTCATCTTTTGTGCTTTTCGGCACCAGCAGGCCATGCAGATAATGGCCGCGGCAAGAGCATCGGCGGAGGTCCTGTTTGAAGGACATAAGCTCTCATTTTTCCCTGATCTCAGTAAGGCCACGATGGATAAAAGAAAGAAGTTCCTGGAACTGCGGCCTCGTCTTCAACAACTGCAGGCCAAGTATGGTCTGTTTTATCCTGCACGATTTAAGGTGACTTTGGACAATCGCACCAAAACGTTTGAGGATCCCGTCTGCCTGCTGCGTTTCATAGAAGACCAAGAGGCTCTAAAGATGCAAGTGGAAAGGGCGCCCTAACGTGTGGTTCTCCAGGAATGTATATCCTTTTTCCTTGCAAAATGTCTGTAGATGCATGGGGTCCTATGTAACATATGATTAATGTATGTTGACTGTTGCCATGCAATGTTGGAGAGGTCTGTACTGCATGGAGTTTTACTTAGTTCATTATGTTTGATTGTGCTGCATCTGTTTACAGTTTTTTTTGTTGGTTTGCATAACTGTCTGAAATGTATTGGCAATACCAGATTTACTTTGTCAATCTCCTCGGGGCTCTGGGGGGGTGTCGCTCTGTGTAGCCACTTAACTTTCTGCTGTCTCACCCATGATGTGGCTCCTTTTTTGGAGAAATAGGGTGTGGTGTCGCAGACTGCCTGGGGATGACCGGGTTATATGGAAGATGGGTCAGTATTGTCTACTAGACCTGCCTGTGGAGAGCTTGGCCTTTATTATCAGACTCCTTTTCCATAATGAGCCCCCTTAGAATTTTATCACTGAATGTGAAGGGCATTATGCATCCTGTGAAACGAAAAAAGATACTGGCATATGCCCAAAGACAAAATGCTGAGTTAGTCTTGCTGCAAGAAACGCATTTGTCCTCTAAAGAGTCCCTGAAATTAGTATCGAAGCATTTCACTGTGATTGCTCATTCACCTGCTTTGGGGAGGAAAAATGGGGTAGCCATACTACTACACAACAAGGTGCAGCTGCAAGTCTTGTCCACACGGGCGGACTGTGAGGGGCGATGGACTAAAGTGCATTTGGCTGCTGGCAATCAACAGGTTGTTGTAATCAATGTTTATGCTCCTAACTTCTCGCAATCATCATTTTTTCATACTCTCATAGAAGCTGCGCAGGACTGCCCATCCATTCCAGTGATTATTGGGGGTGACTTCAACAGCGTCCTTGATCCCTTGCTTGACTGTAGCCCATTTCGGTCCCGGGGAGGCAGCGCTTCTCAGGTATTACTCTCATTAATACAGGAATTAGGGCTGGTGGATATTTGGAGAATACTGCACCCCACGGAGCGGGATTATACCTTTTTCTCTATGCCTCACGGTTCCTTTTCTCGGATAGATTTTTTCTTAATCTCCAGACCCTTAACACCAGCGGTGGGTGATGCGCGTATTCTCAGTACTCACATTTCTGACCATGCGGCTGTTGTCCTGGACATAACTATTGAGGGATCTACACCTAATCAGCACACATGGTCTTTCAACAGAACCCTTCTTGCGGACCCATCCTTCCAAGCGGCAATGAAGCAAGTTATTGAGGAATATTTCAGACGTAATCTTCCAACAGATACAGCGAACTGGGCATGGTGGGAGGCCTTCAAGGCTACGATCAGGGCACAGATCACCAGTTACACAATTGCTAATGCTAAGCGAGCGAGAGTTAAACTTCAAGCTTTGGAGGGGCAGATCAGAGCAGGAGAAAGGATCCTTCAGAGAACCTCCACTCCGGCAGTACTGAATCGTCTGCAGCAGTTAAGATATCAATATAATACCATTTTAAGTACGGAAGTGGAACGACAACTATTTGATAGCCGGGCCCGCTATTATACTGAAAATAATCGGGCAGGGAAGCTATTAGCTGCAAGCCTGAAGGCCCGGAGAAATAAAACACATATTACACACATTTCCAGCGAGCAACATGATCTGTTGACCAGCAACAGTGAAATTGCCGAAGCCTTCCGTCAGTTTTATGCCCATCTATATGCCTCAGAAGTATCCTTCGACGGTGCGGTATGTCAAGCGTTTCTGGCCTCCGTAGATAGACCGGTGTTGCACCCCTGCCTGGCGGCCGAGCTGGGTAAGCCTATAACGCTTGAGGAGATACGTGAGGTATTGTACAGTATGAAAATTGGTAAAGCTGCCGGTCCGGATGGTCTTCCAGCCGAGTTTTATAAAACTTTTGCGGATGCCCTCCTTCCTCAGCTCTTGACGTACTACCTTTCGCTCCTGAAGCAGGGCTCTACTACTGGTGCATTTGCTCAAGCCACAATTGTTGTCTTAGAGAAACCAGGAAGAGATCCAACGAGTGTTAGCAATTACAGACCCATTTCGCTTCTCAATGCAGATTATAAAGTGTACTCTAGTGTCCTGGCAAAGCGCTTGAGTAAGGTGCTGCCTCAACTGATCCACCCTGACCAATGTGGCTTTGTAGCAGGACGGTCCACGGCTGATAATGGAAGATTATTATGTGAAGTATTGGAAATTGCAGCCAACCTTGATAGCCCCCTGTTGGGCCTTTCTATAGATGCCGAGAAGGCCTTCGACAGACTGGAGTGGCCCTTCCTCTATAAGGTGCTGGACTGGTTCGGTTTACCCAAAGAGTTCATAGCCATGGTGCAGGTGTTGTATGAGAACCCCACAGCGCAAATCCTGGTCAATAGTACCCTTTCTCGGACTCTTCCTCTTCAGCGAGGCACCAGGCAAGGATGTGCTCTATCGCCTTTGTTATTCAATCTGGCATTAGAGCCACTGGTCGCAAAGATTCGTCAATCTGAAAAGATCCTTGGGATGCAGGTACTAGATTTTCATATTAAGCTCTCTGCTTACGCAGATGACCTGCTGGTGTTTCTTCGACCGGAATCAGTCGGTACACTGTTGCAGGTGATTGCTCAATACTCAACGCTCTCGGGCTATAAAGTAAATTGGGCAAAGTCAGTTGCCTTCCCCCTCAACTGTAGGGCGAATGCCTCGATGGTGGATAGGTTTCCTTTCCAATGGGAAACTGCTTCGATAAAATACCTTGGAGTCCACTATTCTGCTTCTTTGGAGGAGACAATATGTTTGAATTCTAGAAAACTTGTGGACCTAGCTAGGTCCCATACTCAGCAATGGTCCCCGCTTCATCTCACCTGGTGGGGCCGGTTGGAAGCTATAAAAATGACCTTAGTTCCCAAAATAAATTATCTACTGAGTATGTTGCCTATGTTCTTGCCCCCTGCAATATATAGAAGCCTGGAAAGGATCATGTGTGCCTTCTTATGGGAGGGGAAAACCCCCCGCATTGCGGTTAAGAAACTAAAGGCAGATAAGACAGCTGGAGGGGTTCACTTCCCAGATTTTTTGTGGTACCATCGTTCCTTCCTGCTGAGTCAAGGGTCGCAATGGCTCCTGAGGGAAGAGGAATCCTGTATTCCGACTTGGCTTCGATTGGAAGAGCGTATGGTTACTCCGTGTCCGCTTCATCTAGTCGCAGGAATGCTTTACCCAACCTCCTCCGGGATTGGCCGGGTTATCATCTCTACTCAGCAAGCCTTTCGAGCATTGTTGCCGATTCTAGGCGAGAGAAATCCTCCCTCACGGCAGCTTCCAATTTGGTTTAACCCGGCCTTTAAAATTGCCAAGGAATCCTGTAATTGGCCGCGATGGCAGAGGTTGGGAATTTGGACAATTGGTCAAGTACTGGATGGAATTAGATGGAAGACTTTTGACAGACTGCAGCAAGACTTTAATCTCCCTTCTGGCTGTTACTTCCAATGGATGCAGTTGCGCCACTGTCTAGGGGTGGCTCTTCCGTCCTTAGAGAGGCTGACTGACTCTTGGGGACTCCTGACAGTTATTGAAGAAATAAACTCCAGTGGCGGAACAGTTTCTCGTTTTTATGCTGTATTTAAGGAGTATTATGCACCTCTGAACAGCGGCCTACGACGCATCTGGGAAGATGAGACGATGACTGCTATGTCTCAGGATGACTGGAAGAAAGTTTGGGTCTCTTCGGTCCGTGCCTCACGCTCTGCAGCTCTCACCCAATCTATGTTTTTCCTGGCACATAGAGCCTTTTTTACTCCTCTCCGATTAAGCAAATGTAATAGAAAGGGGAATGCTCTCTGTTGGTCCTGTAATAAAGAAGTGGGAACATTGCGGCATATGTTGATGGACTGCCCTCACATTCAATCTTTTTGGAGTAGAGTCTGGGATAAAATTCAGCAAGTCCTTCGGTTTTCAGAGGCCTTATCATGGCAGATAATAATATTTCGTAATGCAAGCAAGATCCCAGGCATAGCTAAGCATGATTATTTTTTGCTAAACTTTATGATTATGGTGGCGATTAAACTTTTACTTTCTCACTGGAAAAACCCATGTAAACCCTCTCATTTAGAATGGTGGAATTTGATTTGTTTATTCGCCAAATATGAAAAAGCCTCTGATAGAACACAACAGGCTAAGGGGTTTCGGGTCAAGCTCTCTAAATGGCATGCGCTAGATACGTATATGATATAGATTTCTTATGTTTAGTTTTATGATGTATCTTCAGGCTACCTTCTGGGTAGCAACTGTTTATCTGGCAGGGAGATCCAGGGGGGTCTGCGACACACCGGGGGGAGGTAGTTGGGGTTTTTTCTTCCCCCTCTTCTGCTGTTCCCTGCGTCCTCGAGGGTTTTTTCCTCGGGAGGACTGGTTTTTGGGGTGAGAGGGGGGTGTTTTGATCCATTCGATATCTGTTGTATTGTTTTTATTCTTAGTTTTTGTTTTTTCATTATTTTATTTTATTTTATTTTATTTTATTTTATTTTTTATTTTTTTATTTTTTTTTCTTCTTCCTTTTCTTTTTTTCTTCCTTGATTTGCTGTAAGGTTGCTGGTTCTCTTCATCCACCTATGTTGTCAAGATAATTTGAATCAGGTTTCAGAAGTGTACAGGCCGGTGGGCTATATGTATCTGTATTTCCAGCTCTGTTGGGAAATTGTATCTTATTTGTTGTAACCTTTTGGTGAAAATTTCAATAAATATATAAAAAAAAAAAAAAAAAAAAAATTGCAGAAGGACCCACAAGATTCTTTACAACGTCAAATAAGAGAATTAACTAAATCTGCCCTTGACGAGGGTGTCATCACACGTCAAGAATACAATTTTTTGAATGTAGCCGCTCCAAATACCGCTAAGTTTTATCTTGTACCTAAGGTGCATAAAAATTTACAGCGACCCCCTGGGCGCCCCATCGTATCTACGAGGGGTAGTATTCTTGAACCGCTCTCGATATATATAGATTCCTATATGCGGCCACTATTGGAAACTATACCTTCTTATACAAGGGATACAACTCATTTTTTACAAGTTTTAAATACTATGGATCAATGGTCAACTAATCCAGAGGTTCTGTTAGCCACATTAGATGTGGTTTCCTTGTATACTCACATCCCTCAAGAGGCGGCATTACAAGTGATAACTGAAGTTTTACACCAGCGTGGGGATATTTCTGCACCTAAAGAAAGGTTTATTTTGGCTCTAGCCCAGCTAGCGATACGAAGAAATTATTTTCTATTTCAGGATGAGTTTTATCAACAGATAGCTGGAGTGGCGATGGGCGCGACATGCGCCCCATCAATAGCTAATTTTTATATGGGCAGTTTTGAGCGTCAGTGGGTGGTTTCATCTGTATATAAGCTTCAGATTTTGCTATGGCAAAGATTCATTGATGATGTCTTCTTGATGTGGCAGGGCACTGAAGATTCTTTTTTTCAATTTCTAGAATGGCTTAATCTGTGTGATATTAACATTTCTTTCACATCAACAGTACACAAAGATATTTTGACTTATTTAGATGTACAGATCATGAGAAGTTCCTCGGGTTGGAAGACGACAGTTTTTAAGAAACCTGTGGATAAAAACTCATTTTTACATTTTAATAGTCTACATCCTCGTCGCCTGAAGGAAGGTCTTCCATATTCCCAGTTCCTGAGGTTTCGCAGAAACTGTGCTGACACCTTGGAATACAAACAGAAATCAAAAAGTTTATTTGCTGATTTCCTAGCCCGAGGTTATCCATATAAGATTCTTAACAAAGCATACACCCGGGCTTTGTATAATCATCGGGCAGCTCCCCTTGAATCACGTCCTACAGTTTCAAAGCAGTTTGACTCATTTTCTGTGAATTTTATAACTAGATATACTCCTTTGAGTACGAGGATTCAGAAGATTATTCGTAAACATTCCAACACTTTGCTGACAGTACCAGGACTACAAGAGAAATCAGTCTGGTGTGTATGGACTAGAGACAATAATTTGAAAGATCTATTATGTCCATCAGTACTGAGACCACTTGTTTCCCCAAGGGAGGAAGATCAAATAAAGGGGCACCGCAGTTGCGGTAGTTGTGACATCTGTCCTTTAACCTTGTCAGTTTCTAGTTTTGAATACAATGGTCTCCGAAGGGAACTGAGATCGTCTACCACATGTAGCTCTACTCATATAGTATATGCCATCATTTGCCCTTGTGGACTGGCTTATATAGGAAAGACTACGCGAGCATTACGAGTCTGTATTAGGGAGCATAAGAGTCGTCTTAAAAATAGGGTACATGAGGCCCCAATAGTGGATCATTGTATAAAAGAAAATCATACATATGATCAATTACGAGTGTGTGGGATAGATAAGATCACTCAGGCAATAGGTAGCACCAATGTGGATCGGCGCCTTATTAGGCGAGAACAATGGTGGATTTTTACTTTTGACACTGTTATCCCTAAAGGTTTAAATGCAATAGTGGAATGGTCGAATTGTGTTTAATGATTAGAGAGTTAGGAATAGCATTTTATTTTCATCAAGGAGGGATACATGTTAGCAAAAATTCCATGATAAAGGGTTTTCTCTTGTAGAAGTTCATGTGGTAAATAAAGGCTATAAGGAGAGTGAGATAGCTGTCACGTTCTGAGCAGTTGATAGAGGGTTATAACAGAATTATCCTGATAGGAGGTTAAAGTTTCCAGCCCCTTTAAAGATGGCGACAACATCAACAATCCGCATGCGCGGCGTTTCATTTTTGAGCAGTAGAGAAGAAGGATTACACACTAATGAAATGCGGGCAGCAGCGTTTTGAAAATGGTAAACTTTTTCTGACATATGATATAGGTTTGGAATAGTTTAGGTTAATAATATAATAACTAGATACTTAATGTTTCGTTAAGAATAGTGACAGCACTAGCGTGTGGAAGGAAGTTGAGCTGAAAGGTTTTTTGTTAAATATGGTGGGTATTTTGATACTAGGAGTTGGTTATTCATGTGTGTTTGTATTTTTCAGTTGAAAAGCTTACAGGACTATGAGTTTATTGCGAATCCCCTGAAGAAAGTCTCAGTTTGAAACGCAAAAGCGGTACCCATTGAGGGCGTCGGGATCCTTAAACTGTCCTTTTAGCATTGGCGGGTGCATTCAAGTATCTAAGATAAGTAGTCTTTGTTAAAAGACATAAAGTAGTTGAATATACTAATGTCACCTGCAAATGTGCTTTTCATTATGAGGTCATTGATGCAAATGGGCAAACTGCTTGAATAACAGACGTAAGTCTCAATAGCAGAGCCGAAGAGTCTGAGACCTCGAGTTAGAAAATTTAATTTTTTGATTAAGATATGAGGAAATAAGTGTATATCCACTTCACTGATACATGAGCGATTTTCAATAATATTGTGGTATAAACCAATCGTTCGGTAAATTGACCAATAAAGATTAAGTATAATCACACATACTAACTGCAAAAAGTCTGCTAGCTAGTCCATAGTGCATATTACTGGAAGAAATGTGTGCACCCAAAACTGGGATGTTAGCACACCCACCAAGCATATAGATTAGTGATTGGGCCCCCCAAAAAAGGCAGCCCATAGATATCACTTGAAAGAGATGCTGTTAGCACGATGGGGGACCTAGCCATGCCATGGTGACTGCTCAGTCAGGGTGAGAGTGACCTCCCAGCAGGACATGCAGGGGCCACCCTGTCCGTGCAGGTGATGGCCGGCCACTACAATGTCCCAGCCATTGCCCTATGCCCTGTGCTCATGCATCCTGCCCAGGCCACCCTGTCAGAGCTATACCCACAGTACCTTGCTCCTCATTATGCACATTGGCAAGCTAACACTGGACACAGTGCAAACAGTGTGGGCTGAGTAAGGTGTTGCAACCACCACACACTGGATGGACAGACACACACTCCCACACCTATGCCAGCATTGTGCTACTATAGAGTTTTTTTGCAGTCCAGGCCAACTCACCAGTCCTGGACACAGCGCAGGCATGGCTATGGTATGCAATACTGCTGGGGTCACTCCCCAGGGTGCTGGACACTGTCAGACACCAGACCTGGAACACACTCCACAGACATCAGAGATATTGGTATGATACAGCTCAATGAGCATATTGTGCTTAACTTAGGAATTGCTATCTGCCAGTAATCATAGCAACCTTTTGATATATGTGTACCATATTCCCAGGTTTAGGGTGGCATTGCTAAGATATGCACGTACTAGTATTGTGAGATGTACGCAAGGCCCGATATCCTGCCTCTCCGTGAGGCTTTTGAGAATGGAGCCTGTGGGTGCGGTTCTTTCTGCTCCTGTTGGCCGATGCTCTAGGGCAGAGGTCCCCAACTCCAGTCCTGGTGGGCCAAACACTGTTCATGTTTTCCTGTTGTCCCTAATGAATATGCATGAGATACATCTGCATACCATGGGGGAGGCGCATGGAAATAAAGCACACACATCTTTATTAGATACAGCATATAAGTGAATGATTTGTGGCCCTCCAGGACTGCATTTGGGGGACTCTGCTCTATGTAATGCGCATGTTTCTGGTGTCTGTGCTCTGTAGGGTAAAATGTAGATGTTTTGGGCATGTTTACATTATCTGCACTAAAGGTTCTGTGTGTATTATCACATTTTTGTGGTGGGTAAAATGTGGGGACTGGGATGGCAGGGGCACAGCTGGGATTTGAACCTATGACCTTCTGCTCCTGAAGGCACTGGCTGTGTGCACTGCACCACAATCTTGGCACAGAAACAGTGCATTCCCTGGGGAGTCCATGGCTGTTCGTCATACAGGGCCTGTCTGTTGCAGTGCACGGCAACCACGTGAAGAGGGCTAGGCCATGGTGTGCTGTGGGCAGCAGACACTGCCCCCTCCACCACCGGTACCCCTCCGCCACCATGCTGACAAGGCCTTGTATTGGAGACAGCATCAAACCTGAATGATTTGTGGCCTTCCAGGGCTGCATTTGGGGGAATGTGCTCTAGGTAATGCACATGTGTCTGGTGTCTGTGCTCTGAAGGGTAAAATATAGGCGTTTGAACCATGCTTATGTTCTCTGCAATAAAGGTTTGTCTGTACTTTCATGGTTTAGTGGTGGTTAAAATATGGGGACTGGACTGGCAGGAGCCCCAGCTGGGACTTAAACTGGTGACCTTCTTTTCCTGAACACACTGGCTGTGTTCACTGCACCACACTGTGGCCACAGAGACAATGCAGTCCCTGGAGATAGGAAACCTGGCCAATGGGGTCGGAAACCCTGCTCTGGACAATTTCACTTTGGGCTCATTCACCTTGTATGGGGACGGAGCGTAGACCCTTCCAAAATTCATTTCTTTTGTTTGGAGTTTTCTTGGGAGTGTTTTTTGATATTGCCCATTGATATCACTATTGGCCAGCTTGGTTATGTTTTTTTTCCATTTTGTTGAGGTCATTTTCACTGTTTCTTTGCCTTTTTGTTCCGTGCACATGTATTACACTTATCACTTTTTGTAGGTTTCCAAGGTTTTGGTGTACATTGCTGACGTAAATGGTTTCTTTTCCCTTTAAATCGGCTCTAACGCGAGGGTTTCTCTGGCATTATTTTTTTGCCTCGGATTTTACAGCGTTAGTGTGCGGGGACCCTCTCCCCTCCCACTCTACAACCCATTGACCCCTTCTCTCCGCCCCTGGGGAGCCTTCCTCCGCCCTCCAGGAGCCTTTGCCCGCCTTCATCGCTTGTTTTTGCCGCGGTGTGCATTATTGCGTGATAAGGTACCTGTACGCCGCAAGATGCGACATTATCGCGCGATAAGGTACCTTATTGCGCGCTAACGTTACAAAGCGCACATTAAGATGGTTTAGTAAACATACCCCTAAGTCTATGTCGTGCTTTCTTCGTGCATTTTTAACGCTTCCTGATCTTCAAGGAACTGCAGTAGCCCACTGGAATCCTCAAACGTTTTACTGCGATTATCCAGAGTTACCTTGAGCCTCGCTGGGTAAAAGAGGCCGTACCTCACCTGCAGCTGTTGAAGTCGCTGTCTCAACTCTAAAAATTTCTTCCTTTTATCCATCGTTGCTTTACTAAGATCTGGGAAAAATGAAATTCTATGACCCTCGTACATCAGTGATGGTGACACTCTTGCTGCAGCCATTATTTGCATGGCGTGATGGTGTCTTAGCAGGCAGAAGATTAACGGCCTTGGCTTTCGATTTTGACCTCCAGCATGGGTAGGTATTCGATGAGCCCGCTCTACCTCTAATGCAGGGGTAGGGAACCCTGGTCCTGGAGAGCCGCAGACCAGTCAGGTTTTCGGGATATCCCTAATAAATATGCATGAGATATATATGCATTAGAGATATCCTGCCAACCTGACTGGTTTGTGGCCCTCCAGGGCTGGATTTGGAGACCCCTGCCTTACACCTCTGTCATTTAAGATTGTGAGTGGGCACCATCTTTATGACTGTCACATTCAGTGCCCATAGAGAACCAGTGAGGCTGTCATGCAGGCCCTCTGATATAACATCTACAGACACTGAGTAGGCCCACATAGACTTTGGCCAGCAATGTCATCTATAAAGGGCACATTCTAAACATGTATGGTACTGTTTCTTGCATCCCTAACCCCAACCCAACATTCACCTCCAGGCACTGTCTTCCCATATGGTGGTGGGTGATGCAGAGACCCACATGACATCCTGTACCTCATTTTGGCTCTGGAAGTATGCATGCACCATTCAGAGGTCAGTGTCCTACTATCACAATCAGGCACACAGGTGCATTTGGACTCTCATTTTGGATAACAGGTAATGTATATTGGATGCTTTGGCCAATGATCAGTAGACAGTGCTGAGGTATGGTTCATTGTATGCGAATTTGCCTGATACGTACCTCCCTGTATGTGCATACACTGCATGGAGCAAGAGTCCCTTCACTTGCACTCTGCGAATGCAGCATGGGACAAGAGCAACATGCATGCAGGTAAATTGCAGATTCCTGTCAGTGTTGTCAGCTAAGTGAATGGATTGGACATTCACAGAGGCCAGCTCTCCTCCTGAGCCTAGTTCTCTATAGGCTGCAGTTGCATCAGGTGGGCTGACACTGTTGCCATGGATACAGCTGTTATGGCAATTGGCATTAATCCATCCTTTCACCTGTGCAAATTGGTGTGTTTTGATGCCTGGAGGCTCAGTCAGAGGCGAGGGTTGCAACACAGACACTTGCTTACGTCAGTCAAGCCAACAGATGATTTGGGAGCTGCACAGTAGTGTCATGTTGGGAGGTAAGTGTAGGGGAATGCTGTGGGGATGTGCCTTGACGATGTGTAACTGGGAATATATTAGAGTGTCACACCCACAGGTTGCAACTACTTACTGAAAACTAACCTTCTGCTTGTAAATGGTGTCTCACACGGTATGTGGAGTTGCTGTACAGCTGACCTGCAGCATGTTGTATGCACAACCATAAAGCCTGGGCACAACGGCATTAGTAGTAAATTTGAGAAACTGAGATCCTGCTGCACATACCCTGGCTTAGAAGTGAGGTTCATTGCTGACAAGGTATGTGCAAAACAAACCCAGTTTGCAAAAACGTCTCCAAAAAACATGTTAAATGCTTCTCCACTTATGTTATTCAATGCAGAAAATGCAAAGGAGGATACTACATTGGAGAGACATGCCAAATGTTAAAGACAAGAATCAGTTCACACAGGTATAATATGAGACGCCAAAGGGCAGATCAAGGTGGCACTTTTGTGGGTGAACATTTTTCAGGACCAGAATACTGCATCAATGGTCAGCATCCTAAGAGAAAATGTCAAAACAATTCAGGAATACAAGACATTTGAAGTTAAAATATATTTTCAGACTGATAAGATTTAACAGAGATCTGTTTTCCTATTGCATTCTAAACCATAAATTGTTAGTGCTTTGTCACCTTTTGATCACCCATCCATCTCTTCCCCTTTCCCCCTTCCCCTGGAAGCTATCACTGGAATGCTTTCCTGATCCTCTTACATATTCTAATATTGTCATCTTTCGCTCACAGTGTCCTGACCTGAGGAAGGAGGTTTGAACCTTCAAAAAGTAATCTAAAAATGTATAGTTAGCCCAATAAAATGGTGTCATCTTATTTTCTTTTTTGATTTTTTTATTCATCAACCATAATAAGGCTTCATAAGTACAGAAAGACAGACATTTTTTTTAATTAGGCCTCTGCAAAACAGAAGAATTATTTTCAGTTGTTACTCTTCTGTACCACAGTAAATACTTTTGGCAGGAGAAGACCTGACAGCCAGTTCTACTGTTGCTATGCCACATTCCATTTGGACCATGAAAATAAGCAGATACTGTTTTGATCTAGCTGTAGAGAGCTAGGGCTGACTACAATTAACTTCCAAAAGAATGAAATTGGCTTCCCCAGACCCCAATTAAAGAGAATAACAAAGAAACAGCAGGTGGGCTAGCCATGACCTTATATTATTACTCAAGGTGAAAATAAATACATATTTCTTGACCTATGCATAGTCAAAACTGTATATTTCTAATTAATGAAGAGGTATTGCAAGGGCGCGAGTCCAGTAACAGATTATTTTCCAGTGAAATGGGTAGTTGTATTCTTTACCACAAATAATGCCTGCTCTCAATCCAAGAAAAACTCAAATCAATTACTAATACTAACAGGCATGTTTACTAAAGTCCGTTGCTGTGCGGGTCCCCGTTAGTGTGCTGGTGCCATATAAGGAGTGGGCGGGCCAGGCAGAAAAAGGAAAAAAACGGACCGTAGGTTTGTGAGTCGCGCTAATGTGCGGGTCCCACATTAGCGCGTGAGAAGGCTAAGTGGGGCGCTGCTGCACAACCAAACAACAAAGCCGTAGTACAACGGTGAAGACATTGACCTATGGTGCAGGGTCCAGGGGTTCAAACCCCCATTGCACCCAACAAAAAAGACCAGCTGAGGCATCAAATTTTATGGGCAAAAGTGGTGTAGGAGGCATATTGATTATGGGCGGCAGAAGGCGGCGCACCTATTTTTTTAAACGGCATGAGACGGCGCACTGTTTATTGCGGGCGGCAGAGGGCGGCGCGCTGTTAAGGTTGGGCGGCAGAGGGCGGCGCACTGATAAAATTGGTCAACAGAAGGCGGCGAGCCGGTGGGCAGAAGGCGGCGCGCTGATGTGTGAGGGGGCAGCCCAATAGTGGGAGGGATAAGTGGCGCGCTGATGTGCAAATAGCAGGAATGGAGCCATAGGACAATGGTTAAGACACTGACCACCCATGCAGGCATCATGGGTTCAATTCCCCCCAGTGCCCATTGAAGACAGCTGGCTGAGGCAGTATTTTAAGGGGCATGCCCATGTTGGGCGCTGTTAATGTTAGGCGCCAGAAGGCGGCACGCTGTTAATTGTAATTTTGTGCGCCACAAGACGGCGCGCCAATGGCTACAAGGCTGCGCGCTGCTGCTCAAACACAGGAACAGAGCCACAGCACAATGGTGAAGACACTGAGCAATGGTGCAGGGGCCATGTGTTCAATCCCTCACAAAGCCCAGAGAAAAAGGCTAGCTGAGGCAGTATGTTTTATGTTGGGGAGAGCTGTAGGAGGCTCTATAATTTTAGTTTTATGATAACTACTAGCAAACGCACTCTCACAGCATATTAATATAGGGCCGCCCATAAGGCACATGTTACAGTGCACCGTCTGCCAAGGCACCCTAGAATGTCCCCTATAGGGCAGCATGTATGTTGCGACACAGGATAATGTATGGTGCACCCTATATGGATGGCAACCATACAGTGCCCTATAGGGCGCCCCATAAAGCACCCTCAGAGGCACCTTATGGGTACAGTACACTGAGGGTGCTATTGCTGACATCAACATATGTACAGTAAACTAAAAGAACATGCTTTGAACACCTGTCTCACAGAACCCCAATGTGGGTTTGAACTCATCACCTCTGGCTGCACAGGCAGTGACCTAACCATAGCTGTATGGAAGCCCCTGGCTGGCTGCAGATAGCCTGCACGTCATCTCACAGATAGTATGCCAGGGTAAACAGGATAGGGTTAGGCCACACGTACCCATGATGCACTGCACATGCAAATTAGCTGTCCACAGATGGACACAAGATGGGAAATGCACCCCCACAGCACCTCGGCCCTGTTGGGGGACGTTACCGGGTGCACCCACACAGCAACTCGGCCTGGTAGGGGGCACTGACCGGGTGTTTTACTGGCACAAAGTAGCTACACAACGTTACATCGTGCGGGTTCTGGCCTCACCCTGAGTATACAATGAGGCGCCCAGGACCAGGTCTACAACACTTTCCATGGCTGATGGAGGCCAAGCGGGAGTTCCAAAGCAGTGTTAATGTGTAAGATAGCTAGTTTCTGCACAAACACCATGGATATCCCAGTCAGGCACAGCCATAGCCCCGCCCTGGGCTGCCCCCAGAGACAAACATGGTCCCCCATCAAGAGATCCACACTCTACCTCCCTGCAAAGGTGGCAGTAGAGGGCAACATCAACCCCAGTCCGGCTGAGGAACACCCCCCACACACAGCCATAACACAATAACAGACAAACATATGACCAGGTATGGTAGGTTGCACCCCACCACCACGTATTCCCCTGCAGCAAGCCATTCCAGCAAACCACATACCATCTACAAACAGTCTGCTGGTTAGTCCATAGTGCATGTTCCCAGTGGAGACACATGCACACAGAACTGGGCTGCCAGCATACACAGCAAGCAGATAACTCAGTGACTGGGCCCCAAATAGATACCCATATGTATCACATGAGAGAAAGACTGTACAGCACTATGGGGGTGCCTAGCCATGCTGTGGTCACTGCACAGTCAGGGTGAGCGTGATCTCCCAGAAGGACATGCTTTGGCCACCCTGTCTGTGTAGGTGGTGGCCGGACACTACAGTGTCCCTGCCAGTGCCCTATGCCCGGTGCAGATGCATCCTGCCCAGGCCACCCTGTCCTGGCTATACCCATGGTACCGTGCACCTCATTATGCACATTGGCAGTGTGGGCTGTGGAAGGGGCTTGCTGCCAACACCCACGGTATAGACAAACACACACTTCCACACCTATGCCATCATGGTGCTACTATTGAGAAGGTAATCAGCCTTGCCCATCAAGACCGCTCCTGAGCACGGCAAGGCATGGATATGGTAGGCAGTACAGCTGGTGGCCACTCCCCAGGGTGGTAAACAGCGTCAGAGGCCAGGCCTGGAGCACGCACCGCAAACACCTAACAGATTGTTCGGATGGGGTCAACTAGCAGTATGTGTGGAACTAGCAAACATCTCAGAGCTGTGTATCATATACCTCAGGTGTAGGGTGACATTGGTAGGACATGCAGGGTTCAATGGTTTGCCTCTCCAGGAGACATTGGTCAATGAGGCCTGTGGGTGTGGGTGTGGGTGTGTCTGCCCCTGATGGCTGCTGCTTTACGGCACAGATTCCCAACTCCAGTCCAGGTTTGCATCACACTGTTCTGGTTTTCCTGCTGTCCCTCATGGATATGCATGAGCTACATCTACATACCATGGGTGTGGTGCATAGATATACAGCACAGGCATTTGTATGAGTGCCATCATGGGACCTGACTGGTGTGTGCCCCACCAGGACTGCATTGTGTGATTCTGCTCTGGGTACTGGCCCTGTTCATGGTGTGTGTGCTCAGTGGGGTAAAGATAGATGTATTGCCATTGCATATGTCCTCCCCAGGAAAGGTGTGCCCTTACTATCACTGTTTAATTGGGGGAAAAAGATTAGCGGTTGCCCCAGTTGGGCTTTGAACCTGTGACCCTCTGCTCTTGTATACAGTGTCTGTGTGCACTGCACCACCGTGTATCCACAGATTGGGTGATTTCCCTGGAATGTCCATGACTGTGGATCCGGTAGGGCCTGTGTTGCAGTGGACTGTGCCAGCCTGCACATGACTGTGCCTCTGTCTTCTGTGGCTAGCAGCCACTGCCCCCTGCACCACATGTCCTCGTCCGCCAACATGCTGGCATGAGCTTCTCTCAGAAAAAGCAGATGACCTGATTGCAATGTGGCAGTACGGGACTGCATTTGGGTGACTTGGCTGTAGGTAATGCCCATTGTTGTGGTGTGTGTGCGCGTTGTTGGGTAAAATATGGGTGCTCTCCCCATGCTTATGTTCCCTGCAATACAGGGGTGTCTGCGCTATCTGTGTTCAGTGGTGGGTAAAATATAGGGATTGGGCTGACACATACCCCAGCTGGGCTTTGAACCTCTGACCCTCTGGTTCTAGAGGTACTGACTCTGTCCGCTGCACCACACTATGGCCACAGAAACAATGCAGCCCCTGGAGGTAGTAAGCTTAGCAGAATGGAGTCACAAACCCTGCTCTATGCAATTTTACTGTGGGCATATGCACCCTGTCTGGTGACAAACGTGCACATAAACCCCGGAAATGGCTACGGGAAATGGGGGACAAGATATCACCGCGCTGGGCAACAGTGATATTAATGGGCAACCATACCAAACACTCCCAGGAAAGCTCCAAACAAAGGAAATGTTTTTTGGAAGAGACTCGGCTCCGTAAACCCTTCAAAAGTTCATTTCTTTTTTCTGTAGCTTTGCTGGGTGTGTTTTCTGTATTTGCCCATCACTATAACTGTTCCCCAGCTGAATTACTGTTTTTAATAGTTCTGTTGTGGTCATTTTCTATTTGTATTTGCACTTTTGTGCTGTGCACATGTATCACACTGCTCACGTTTTGCTGGTTTCCCCGGTTTTCCTGTACATTGCTGACGGAAATGGTTTCTCTTCCCTTTAAATGCTTTCTACCGCGAGTGTTTCACTCACGGTAGTTTTTACATGCAAATTCGGGCCCGATACTGTGCGGGGAGCCTCTCCCCTCCCACTCTCCACCCATTGACCCCGTCCCTCCGCCCCTCCGGAGCCTTCCTCCGCCCTCCTTTCGCCGTTCCACGCCTCTATCGGAAATTTGCGGGCCGCACTTGTACGGGGCCCGTTAGTGAGCCGTGTACCTGTGCGGGGGTGACACGCACATGTGCGGGGCATTTAAACGCGTTTCTGCGCGTTTCAGTGCCGCGTTGCCGTGCGCTATTTTGCGGGGCGCTATTTTGCGGACTTTAGTAAACATGCCCCTAATATTTTGAAAAGTAACTCAAAACACGCTAATTAAAGGCAAAAAATGACCTCAGGATGGCTTATACCCTACATTTAGCGAGAACCTCACTATAGGGAATAGATGACACTCAAATCACAGGTCAAAAAGCCTCCACAAAGTTATTATAATCATATATAATTTCCAATCTCTCAACAGCACCAACTACTACTAGGAACAATACATTAAAGACAACACTATCACACTTAACACACATACTCATTCAAAAAGCGTCATCATATAATAATCACTGCACAAGGCAGCACCGGAACAGACTATGATTCCCTGCAAATATGAGAGAATACAGTAAATAAGTATAATGTATCACATGCCCAAATAGGTCCACAGTTACTTATCTGTCTCAAAATTGCTTCTCTTCTACAGCTATTTTGGTGGTTGTAGTCTTTGCCATTGTTTGAGGGACTGAAAGACACTGCAGGATGGAATTGATATGGCAGAAGATAGGCACCGATTTGTCTTCAGCCTTAATCATTCAATATTAGCCCTAGTCATTTATCTTTAAAGTAAACTGTATTATAGCAAACTGATTACAGCAGAGATCGTGTGCCCTAAAATAAATCCCACATAGTACTTACTGTAACAGTCTACTGTAAAAATAAGTTTTATATGAAAGTATTATTCAATGGAAAATATGTCTCCATAGTGAACTGGTGATTCTCTTTTCAGTTCTCCCTTTTATCGTCTCCGGGTGATAGAATGTAAACAATAGAGGTGTGCACCCATCAGTTTTCAGATTGCAGACTATCTAGATTTTGTTTTATTCAAGTCAATGGAGCAATCAATTTTGTACACTTAACCGTGAAGATTTACCCACTCAGAATTTTATCGCCCTCTATCATATCTCCCCCTCAGCTGTCTCTTCTCCAAGTTGAAGAGTCCTTATCTCTTTAGCCTTTCCTTACAGGAGTTATTCCATCCCCTTTATCATTTTGGTTGCCCTTTTCTGTAGCTTTTTTGAGATGCAGAAACCAGAATTGCATTCAATACTCAATGTCTCGTACCATGAAACGATACAGAGGCATTGTGATATTCTTTATTTTATTCACTATTCCTTTCCTAATGATTCCTAACATTCTGTTTGCATTTTTGGCTGCCACCCAGTCAAATTAATCAGATTTGTCAGACGAGACCTACTTCTATTAAAACTATGCTGCCTTGGACTCTGCAATCCATTGGATTCCATCAACTGTGACATTTGTTTTATCATTTCCAATAGTTTTTTCATCATGGAGGTCAGCTTAACTAGCTTTTAGTTCCCAACCTCCTACTTACTGTACTTCTTCTTTTGTGCAGAGATCATTTCTGCCCGTCTTTGGGATCACTCTTGACTTTAAAGAAGCAACTTATCCGGTTAACTTCAGGGCAGCATATTCAGTGGTCTAACTTAGAGGAGGTATGACTAAAATGTAGTAAAATTTAGTACTGTGAGTTAGTGATTCCCATGGTAAAATATTTTTTTTATATATATATATATATATACACATAAAATATTTTACCATGGGAATCACTAACTCACAGTACAAAATTATATATATATATATATATATATATATATATATACCTCAATCAAAAACAACTCTGAACAAAGATCTTGGCTCTTACCATTCTCAGCTCTGTAGTAGGCACAGATACCACAAAGGCAGTGAGGAGGCACAGGGCTCCCAAATCTGTAGGCAAAGTCTTCCAAGGGTAGGTCTTAGATTGGTCTAGCAGAATTCTAGAAAAGAAAATTATCACGTCCTACTAGATAGTCCAGACAAGTTGGACATACCCAAGCAGTGAGGATCTAGTGTGGGAGGAAGACAGAGCTATGGAAAGAACTGTATCGCCAGCTGCATCATCTCCCACATACCACTGCCCGAAGGTGCTCAGGGAAGGCTAAGTAGTCACCTTACAGATGTCCACTGGAGACACAAAGATGGCTTCAGCTCAAGAGAAGGCTTGTGACCAAGAGGAGTGAACCTTGAATCCCTCCAGCACCTGTTTTCCAGAGTGCCCTGCTAAGGAGATCCCCTGTTGATGTCGTTAAAGGGGAGTACCTGCCAAGAGGCTCAAGAGATCTGAAAACCACAATGTGCTTAGCCTTTTCAACCACCAAAATGATCAGGCCTGAATGAGTGAATTCTGTGCAGCAAACAACTCACCAAAGGCCATGGGGGAAAGACAAACAGAAGCACACTATCTATGGATCTTCCTGTGACTGAAAAAGCTCTGCATCTGTGCACTGATCTAAGTGGCCATAAGACCAAAGATTGGCCAGCCCCACTTCCACACAAGTAGGCTGAACACTCATGGACTGAATTTCTACTCTCCAGGATCCACAGTGATATGACTCAAGAAGCTTGCCTGCATGCTGTTGACTCCTACTGCATGAACTGCTGAATGGGCCACTGAAGAATTTCTGCCCAATTGCAGAACTCTACCAATACAGCACCGCAGAAGTCACCTTTCTCGTTAACATAAGCCACTGCTGTGCATTGTCCGAAAACACTCTAATCATTTTGTCCATCAGGAGAGTCTGAAACTCTCCAAATTGTTGAGTAACCAGGCAGTATCCTGAAGGAACGAGGGCCCTTCAACGAACAAATGGTTCCAAACAGTGTGCTCCCTAGCCATGAAGACTGTCACCTGTGGTGTGACAAGGGTGAGCGTGTAGTCACCATGAGATGACTTCTATGATCCTCTGTGGTACAGCCCAGCACTGATCAATGGACTGAGAGCAGGAAAATTAATGAGTCAGAAGGTGTGCCTGTAGGGTGCATATGTGCCCAAGCCCAAGGTATCAGCTCCAGGACCATAGTCATGCAGCCCAGAATCTGCAAGCAGTTCCAAGACCTGAGTGCTATCTAAGAGCAAAGTTCTTGAGCTGCAGTAGCAGCTTGCTTTGCTTGTCTGGAGAGAGACATCATACCCAAAACAGTGTGAAACCAGATGCCCAGATACTCCAAATCCTAACACGGAACTAGACTGCCCTTGGGGTAAGTGATTACCCATCCCAATCTCTCCAGCCACCATATCACCTGGGTCATGTCAATTCTGGGCTTGTCCAGAGACTCTGCACAAACCAGCCTTTCATTCAGGTACAGATGACTCCGAATCTCTGTTTATGGAGAAAGGCTAATATTAGCACTATGACCTTCAAAAAGGTTCAGGATGCCATGGGCAGCTCAAGAGAGAGGGAACAAAACCAGGAATACAGAAGCAGAGAAACCGGTAAAAATGCTCCCTGATGGGAATATGGAAATATGTCTTGGAATGGTCCAGGGATGTTTGAAACTCCCCGTGCTGGACAAACTCAATGAATGACCAGAAGTCTCCATGCAGAAATGTGGCCTTTTCGGCTTGATACTGAGTGCCTTCTGGTCTAGGACCATGAAATGGACAAAATGTCAACCTGACAGGTACTATAGCCTGCAAAGTTTCATTGACCACCTTCTTCTTGGCCAGTGAGCCACAGGGAGACTCCACAGTGCATCCTGATGAGGTTCTTCAAACTCCAGTGCCTCCTTTCTCAGGGTTTTCTAGGATCCATTGGTCTGTGCTAATGTGGGTCCCCTCTGAGAGAAATAGCTTGAGCCATCTTCCAACTACCAGCCCTCCAGAAGGGACCTACCGGAACTCTTTGGGAAGCCATATAGGCCCCAAAGGAGTTTCCTGGACCATGGCATGATGTTCCAAGGGCTGCAGAGCAGTGATGGTGTCCATCTGTCCAAGAAGGATCGAAGTGTCTTCAGTAGCAGACTGGCTAACCTTCTGAAGAGGGCTTTAGACTAGCTTCAATGGGGATGAGTGAAGAAAGCCCCCAGGTAAGTAAAACATTAAATACATCTGTAGAAATGGGTAATAGGGGCAACATCTGGAAAGCAGTGTGTATAAATGCCTGTAGTATGGGAAATAAGATCCCAGATATTGAGGCTTTAATGAAAGAGACTGACTTGAATTTAGTGGCAGTTATGGAGATATGGTTCATGGACAACCATGACTGGGATGTAATTATACTGGGCTATACTTTATTCAAGAAGGACAAGGTAGGAAAAAGGGGAGGTGGACTGGCACTATATGTAAAAAAAATAATATTAAAGCTATAGAATTGAAGGGCTTAAAAGGAAGAGAGTAGGCACTGTGGGTTAAACTAGAAAGAGGGAAAGGGAAATCCATTTGCATTGGAATTATATGCAGATTCCCCTCACAGGGAGTAGAAGTGGGCAAAGATTTAATAGAAGACATACACAGCATTGCCAGGAAAGGGGAAGGTGATTTCAATATGCCATATGTGGATTGGCACATCCCTGCTGCGGTGTCATCTAGAAGTAAAGAGATTCTGGATTCTCTACAGGGAGAACTATTCAGGCAACTAGTAACAGAACCCATACGTGATGGTGCAGTGCTAGACTTAGTGCTTACCAAATGGGGAAAGCGTGTTCATGAGGAACTAGCTAAACTAAAAGTAGACAAAGCCATGGGTTGGATGGGATACATCCAAGAATACTGAGGGAACTTTGGGACATTCTAGCGGCTCCACTGTCTGACTTTTTCAATGCCTCTTTGGAATTGAGAGTGGTGCCAGAGGACTGGAGAAAAGAACATGTGGTCCCTTTACACAAAAATGGATGTAAGGATGACATTAAGGACTACAGACCGGTTAGTCTAATCTTTGTGGTTAGAAAATTATTGGAAAGGCTACTAAAAGGGAGGATTGTGATGTTTCTGGAGTCCAATGGATTGAAGATCCAAAGCAGTATGGATTCAGCAGAGGCAGGTCTTGTCAGATAAATCTGATTGATTTCTTTGACTGGGTGACCAGGGAGTTGGACCAAGGGAGAGCCGTAGAAGTGGTGTATTTAGATTTCAGTACAGCCTTTAACTCTGTTACAGGTGACTTATAGACAAACTGAGCACCCTAGGGATGGACCCTAAAGTTACTGATTGGGTTAGAAATCGGTTGAATGGGAGAAGACAAAGGGTACAGGTAAATGGAGCTCACGCTGAGGAGAAGGAGGTGTGTTGCAGAGATCTGTCCTTGGTATGATTCTTTTTAACATTTTTGTTAGTGATATTGCAGAAGGGCTGTCAGGTAAGGTTTGCTTATTTGTGGATGATACCAAAATCTGCTATAGACACCCAGGAAGCAGTAGATAACATGAGAAGGGATCTAGATAAGCTTGAATAAGGTCTAGAATTTGGCAGCTGAAATTTAATGCTAAAAAATGCAGGGTCATGCATTTGGGCTGCAAAACTCCGAAGGAGTAGTACAGTCTAGGGAGTGAGGTACTTCTGTCCACAAACAAAGAGAGACCTGGGCATAATTGTGTCTGACGATCTTAAAGTAGCTAAACAGGTAGAAAAGGCAACTGTGAAAGACAGAAGGATGCTTGGGTGTATAGGGAGAGGAATGGCCAGCAGAAAAAAAGGAGGTGATAATGCCTCTATATAAGTCTCTGGTGTGACCTCGTTTGGAGTATTGTGTGCAATTCTGGATACTGCACCTTCGAAAGAATATAAACAGATTGGAGTCGGTGCAGAGGGTGGCTACTAAATTGGTTAATGGTCTTTGTTATGAAGCGTATGAGGTCAGCATATGTATACTTTAGAGGAAAGGCAGGATAGGGGCGATATGATAGAGATATTTAAATAACTCCTGTGCATAAATGCACAGGAGGGTCTCCTTCAATTGAAGACAAGTTCTGCTATGAGGGGACATAGGATGAGGATGAAAGGGAATAGACTCAGGAGTAATATGCGGAAATATTTCTTTCTGGAAAGAGTGGTAGGTGCATGGAATAGTCACCCTTTGAAGGTGGTAGAGATGAGAACAGTATCTGAATGCAAAAAAGCATGGGACAGAGGCTCTCTAAAGGTAAAAAGGGGACTGTTATAGTGCTTAATATGGAAGGGCAGACTAGATAGGCCTTGTGGTCTTTTTCTGCTGTCAGGTTTCTATGTTTCCTGTCATGTCTTGGGAATGCTGGGACACATGCAAGGTCTGACCCCCTTTTGGGGTTTACTCGATTGGGAGAATGTGCTGTAGTCGAAATCCTTCCAACTTAAACTGGGATGGGCTTTCTGAGGTCTTTTACCAACTTCACCAGGTCTTCTTAACCCTTTCCAGGCCGAGCCCAAAACTCTTGGGATCCAAAATTCTGACTAAATATTCCTTTCAAATGGTATATAATACATGACCATAGCTGAAGGAAAATCACTATTAGAACATATTGAATAAGACGGGTACAATTTTCCTGAAATATGCAAAAATTAACCAGGCTGCAGAATGTGGATTAAAAATTTAAAGTAGGCCTTGAAAGGGTTAAAGGGCAACTTGACCTTGAAGGGAAGTCTGCCCAGCCACTGCTAGGAAGTGGCATCCACCAACCAATTCTAGAGTCAGAGTTACCTCCTTTACCACCATGGTCACTGTCACAGTCTTTGAAGTCATCCTGAACAAGTCATACAGGACATCTGCTACAGAAGATGTTCTGGACTACAGATGAGCCACTTCAAGGCTGACTGGCCATTTGTGAACCCAGCACCAGAGCGTTTGGTTATCATGCCCATATAGATCACCACTTGAACACCCAAGACCGAAACCATGAATATGTTCCTGAACAGAGATTCCACTCTCCTGTCACAAGCCCCATCCGGCACCACACTACCCTCTACTGGGATGGTTGTGCACCTAGTCACTAATGTAATCAGGGCATTCACATTACAGACCCTGAAGAGCTGAGTCATCATTCCTGGAGTAATGGGTGCCACCAAGCCAAAACCTTAGAGTCCCTCAACCCCATCTCTAAAGTTGCCCACTGAGAGAACATGAGTTGCTGCATGGGCATAGGGAAAGGAAAGAACCAGAGGGCCACTTCAATACCTACAGAAGAGGCTCCACTTGTAAAAACCCCACCTGAGGGGGTTTCTCAATATCCAGGACCACCATGGCATCTTGGAGAATAATGGAGAAGTCCTCCCTATGAAAAAAGTGAACTAGTGCCAGAACCGCTCCTTCTGTTAAGGAATGCTCCCCTTCCACCACTGACTTACCTGAATGAGACAGAAATTCCTCGTGATCCTCCAGCCTTCCCCCCCATAGAGAACTAGGTTGAGTTCTCAGAGGACCGTGCAGGTGAAAGTACGTGCAGGGTCATTAGCTCCCCTGCCATCAGAGGGAAAACCCTGTTGGCCCCTGCGCTGCCATGGGGCAGGTCAGGGCCCCAAAACCCATCAAAGGGGTTGACAAGTAGCTACTAAACATTGAACACAGCCCATGAACTATTTCAGGAGTTTCTACTCAAGCTGGCTGAAAGAGGGTCCATGGGGCCCTGAAGAACCCTTAGGGGTCTGCAGGCTTGACGCTATGGCTGTCCCACTATTTTTCCCCTTCACCAAGACCATGCAGCCATTCAAAATGGCTGCATTGCCCACTGGCAGGAAAAAAAAAAACAGGGGAGACATAGGAGATGCAACAAACAGATCAGGCCCTAGGCTGGACTCCTCGTGAACATACCATAAAAATGTGCCCCAAGGCTCTCCCAAAGTCCTTGGGGCAAAAAACTCCAGTTGCTATGTGGCCATGCTGCTGTAAACTGCCGCAGCAAATAAAAAAGCTGCAAAACAAAAAACACCACCAAAAAGAAAAAAAAATGCAATGAAAAGGAAATCTCTACCGGTAAGGGGAATTCCAGCACCTGTCTGGCCGGTAGAAGAAATTTAAAAAAGGCCGCCCCAGCCACCTACAGAGGCCTGGGAAAGCCCAGCTGCCTTAGAACTTTTTTTGTTTTCAGTTTCTTTATTCAAGCAGCCAAAGATCCATAGAGCAGTGTTTCCCAACCCAGTCCTACGGGGCACACCGGCCAGTCAGGTTTTCGGGATATCCCTAATGACTATGCATGAGATATATATGCATTAGAGATATCCTGCCAACCTGACTGGTTTGTGGCCCTCCAGGGCTGGATATGGAGACCCCTGCCTTACACCTCTGTCATTTAAGATTGTGAGTGGGCAAGGTGCAGATGTCCTAGACATCAAAAGGGTATATAGAATGTGACACATTCCTTCTCGATTCTCACCACCAAAAAAAAGTTGTCTAATAGACAATATTTTGGTGGTGGTGAGAATTGAGGAGGAATGTGTCACATTCTATATACCCTTTTGATGTCTAGGACATCTGCACCTTGCCCACTCACAATCTTAAATGACAGAGGTGTAAGGCAGGGGTCTCCAAATCCAGCCCTGGAGGGCCACAAACCAGTCAGGTTGGCAGGATATCTCTAATGCATATATATCTCATGCATAGTCATTAGGGATATCCCGAAAACCTGACTGGCCGGTGTGCCCCGTAGGACTGGGTTGGGAAACACTGCCATAGAGAGCCAATTGCTAGCAACAGAAAAAAATAAGAAGATTGAGAAAAAGAAGGAAAAAGCTCAGCAACCAGCTGGAGGACAGCAATAAAGAATGGGAGTCTGGGCCCAAACTTACCACTGCCCCCTCAGGGGCCCCGTGTGGTCCTTCTGCCCATTCTCCAGTCCACCAAGGATGGAACCTGTGGATAACAGTGCTGGACATGTAGCAGCTGTCGGCTCAAGGAGACAGGGACATACCCACACTCTGAGTAACAGTGGGCCTACAGGTCTCAACACACATGCCACAGGACTATCTATCTGTACTGCTCCACCAGACCAAACACCCTGCCATCTGCTGGAGACAGACAATACTGACTACTCTGTGCTGCACCAGAAGATATACTGAGTGATGACAGCACTGAAAGTTGTTCTATTCTGCCTACATCTGCTGACTAAAAGCATAACCAACCTGTCTGAATTGATCTAGCACAGGGGTTCTCAACCCAGTCCTCATGACACATCTAGCCTGTCAGGTTTTCAGCACAAAGAAGGCTATGCATGCAAATCTCTCTCATTGTGGTTATCCTAAAAACCTGACTGGTTAGGTATGTCACAAGGACTGGGTTGAGAACCCCTGGTCTAGCAGGATGATAAGGAAGCTCCTTCTTAGAAAGTTCCCCATCCACCCAATCCCTCTCAGCACCTACTGGAGATCTCCCTAGTGGCTTTTGAGGGGCAGGAGTGATCCTGATCGCTCCTATTTTGTTGGTGACTGAGTTCAAAATGGTGCCCAAATCTCTCTAATGGAGTGAAGCTTCCAAATGTAACATGGTCGATCATGACTGTTACTGTGGGAATTCAATATTTTTATATCCCTAGTTACTGTATGCCATGCTAAGAAGCAAAGGATTTATGCCATAAAAACAAACATATATATGACAAACATGTTTATTTATATCTTGCATAGAATTTCCTTTCCTAGTCTACACCATATTATTAAATTAAGGCTTGAAAAATTCTCCCAACATTGAAAGGAGTAGTATTTCATTCTGCCGTCTCTTCTATTCCTTCCACTGTCATTAAAGTCTGAGGTTATTTTTACTGTTGCAACATCCATCTTACTTGTCATTTTCTATAATTCAATTGTGCAGCCCAACAGGTTGTTTTTTCTTATGAACTGCCAGTGTCAAGCAGGAAATCCAAGAATATGCTTTCTGCTAATCCCTTGCAAATAGCACTAAACACATTTCACACTAGGGCATAATTTCAATTACTGATTTTTTTTTTCATAATGTAGAAGGACAAAAATAAAGCACAGCAGCTTTGGAGAAGAATATTAGATTTTAAATATTTCTATGGCATATCTGTTCTGTAAATAGTGTTTTAGAACATGGATTCTTGGCAGATTATTATTTATGCATTTTATAGAGTTCGCCTCTTTTCCTAGTCTTTCATTTTTCCCTATGAATTGCAAGTCTTTGCCATATAAAGAATGAATTCATTCTTTCTTTTCTCTCTATCAACCTCTACCTCTCCATCTCTCTTCCTGCCTTATATGCTTTGCGACAGGGCTGAGGTCTGGAATTCCTATGAGGACTGGTGAAAGCAGGACTATATACAGCAGCTGTATCCAACTCCAGTCCTGGAGGACCAAAATCCAGCCTGGTTTTCAGGATATCCACGATAAATATTCTTGAATATATATTGGCATATGCTGCCCCCATCATATGCAAATATATCTCATGAATATTATTACCACTACTACTAATCATTTGTATAGGGACTTGATTCTTTTTCTTTTATTGAACCAAACAAGCATGCTCTTATTTGGCAGCTTGACCCCTAGAGGAAGTACTGTAAGACTACTGCTAGGGGTCAGAGCTGCCATTTTGAATCTCAACCAGTGACAGGGCAGGAGTGTCTGAGGATGGTTCCCACCCTCCTCCCACTAACATAGCAAGAACATCCCAATAAATGCTTGGGATGAGTGGAGGGAATCACAAGGTGGATAGGGATGCTGATTGGGGAGGTGGGGAGTGCTTCAGGCTGCAGTATGTGAATGCATATGACACAGGCGCACTTATTGCCTCCTCTTAAGGAAGTGGCAAGTGCAGCCACACTATCTACAGCTGCAGTAGTTAGCATGCAGTAACACTGTGCACTAACTTCAAGTGTTTCAACCTCTTTTTCACCCCTTACTGTGATAAGCAATTATCACATAGTAAGTGCTACAGCTGTGCGGTGACTGTTACCGCACGCTAATCCTCACAGTAACTGCTTGTTGTGTTTTAGTAAACAGGCCCCAAAGTGACTTGCTAAAAGTCACAAAAAGTACTGTTGAGCAGTCAAGCCTGCATCAGTAAATTATGCACGCTAAGGCTTAGCTGCCAACCATATTTTCTATGAAATATCCTGAGGCATTCATGAAAGAAAATATTCCATTTTTCATAGAACTCTTGCTTATTTCCAGTGGCTTCAGTTAAAATGGTATCTATTATCAGTGGGAGTCCATGGGCTTCATTTTTAACCGTTGAAGGCGCAGAATGAGAGTTCCTGGTTTTTTCCCGTCAGAAGTGATATTTTTCAGTATCTCAGCACTGACCACTCTTTTAACCCCTGAACAACGCACTCAAAGAGAAAAGAAGAATGAAAGAAAGGACCTGAAGAAAAGAACGTTAAATGAGGAATTATTTTGCTATTTCTAAAAATGGAAAAAATGGCCTTGTGAATGTAGGTGGCTGACGGCTGAACAGTTATTTCTTGAGAAAAAATAGTGAACAGCAGGGACAGACATACTGCACTTAACATTTCATAAAAATTATTTCAGTACAGTCGAAGCAAGTATTAGTTCACTGGATGCCTCATTAACTCTATTGAGCAAACCAATTTTCTGCTCCGAGACAGAGCACCTTGGAATATTTTCCTATATTTTATGCAGGGCACAGCAGCCTCCTCAGTGCTAAAGTGCTGTATCTGATCATATTGGAAGACTCAGAAACAAGCATACAGAACTGGAAGAAAAGGAACTTTAGGAGAAATCCGCTGCTGCCTTTGGCTGTATGGTTGTGCACCTAGTCACTAATGTAATCAGGGCATTCACATTACGGACCCTGAAGAGCTGAGTCATCATTCCTGGGGTAATGGGTGCCACCAAGCCAAGACCTTAGAGTCCCTCAACCCCATCTCTAAAGTTGCCCACTGAGAGAACATGAGTTGCTGCATGGGCATAGGGAAAGGAAAGAACCAGAGGGCCACTTCAATACCTACAGAAGAGGCTCCACTTGTAAAACCCCCACCTGAGGGGGTTTCTCAATATCCAGGACCACCATGACATCCTGGAGAATGATGGAGAAGTCCTCCCTATGAAAAAAGTGAACTAGTGCCAGAACCGCTCCTTCTGTTAAGGGATGTTCCCCTTCCACCACTGACTTACCTGAATGAGACAGAAATTCCTCATGATCCTCCAGCCTTCCCCCCCCCCCCCCCCCCATAGAGAACTAGGTTGAGTTCTCAGAGGACCGTGCATTTTGGAGAATCTGTGTTTTGGAGAATCTGAGTATTTGGTGAGTGCACATGTGAATATATTCACAAGCCGATCACTTGGGATTCTTCCTACATGGGCAGGTGACCTGGACATTAATCTTGGTTCAAGTTGGCCTAGGCCTCGTCTCCTGTTGTTCCCTTCTACGGAACAGCTTTCCAGCTTCTTTGATTTCTATAAACCAACTCCAGCCTGCTAGATATTGGTCAAGTCGCTTCTGGGGTCAGTATTCAGCTGCAGCGGTTGGAGGATGGAGATGCTGAATATCAGTGCTATACAGATAATTGCTGGCTCCACCCATGGATTACCCTGGCACTCTCTGGATAGTGCTATGGCGATCTGTAAGGATATTTGGCAGCACTGTGCATTGTACTGCCGAATATCCCAGTCTGTGGGACTTATCCAGACAGCAGGGACCACCATGGCATCCTTGTGTGCTGGCTAGCATGTGCTACATATTAACAACACACTGATGACAGGGTAGCAGATGCACATGTCCATGGAGACCTTTGTGCTACTTTTGCAGCTCAAAGGGGCATCAGTACTCCCTTTAGTAAACATGATCTATGTGCCTTTATAAAATAGGGTTGAAGTACTTTTTTTAAACATATTTTGCTGTATTAAATTATTGATTGATTGATTTACAAAATTGGCTTCCCCCCTTTCAACGGATAACCCATTAAAGTAATTTACAATAAAATAACTAGAAAGTACATGATAAAAAAATTAAAAACATCATAAACATAAGATAAAGAAGAGTAAATTTAGAAAAAGAGGGTTCTTGCCTCAAGTACAGCGGAAGTGCATTCCAGAGTGTGAAAGGCAACAGCGAACTAACAGGTACTTTCTAAATTACTCTGAGAAAGGAGGGCTTGGGGGGGGGGGGTGAGGTGCCATAAGGAATGAGGCCTGTGAGGACTTGAAATTACATTAGGGGCAATGGTGAAATGGATAGTCAGCCAAGTAAGCTGACTGGTCTATGTGGAGTGCTCAATGTGCTAGACACAGAATCTTATACAGTACTAAATACAATATACTACAGGCAACCAATGTTTTTTCTACTAGAAGGAGTGAGACCTGGTCCCATTTCTGAGTTCCTGTCAGTAATTTAACTGACATAGTCTGAATGAGCTGCAGTCAATGAAGTAGTATTACAGTAGTCAGCCCTTGAAATGAATAGTGAATGGATATGAATGGTCAAGTTCTCCATAGTAAGAAAGTTCATCATAGAATGTATTCTGCTCAACATAGCAGATGATAATTGATAAACATCTCATAATTGAAAAGACTTGAGATTTCCATGTCGGTGTATCATCTACTATGATAATACACAAAGTATGATTTGAAGAACAGAGATACAGGAAAATTCCCTGATTATGTTGGGAGAAAGTGTGAAGAGCAGAATATCTACTGTATCAAATGGCCTGACATTTGGCTATATTCAAATCCACCTTATGAAGCCTCTTCCAGTCTGCTACTCAATTTAGACACTTTTCTATGGTCCAGATATTCATTGTGTGAGAATCAATATAAAATAAGATTGCAATATTGTCTGCATATAAGTAGGAACTACATCCCAATAACTGGATCCAAAGAGCAAGAGCGATGAAAATCTTACAAAGTGGCAGGGCTAATAAAGAGTCTTTGGATACTCCATGCTTGGAAGGTAATTTTATAAAGATTGCCTAGTTCAATACACATTCTAAAGCACACAAATGGTGCCTAGTTTATAAAGAAAAACAAGCACCTACTGTTTTTTTAAAAGATAGAATAGGTGTATAAGTCATAAATTATGCTTGTCAAACCTGGATGTGATCAGTTACACCAGCCCTAGACTTGGTGGCAATGTGTGCACCTAAAGAATGCTCGTTTATAGTATTTTATAACTTGTGTGCATAAATATGTGCTCTGCCTTGGCCATGCCCACACCAAAGTACGTGGCATTGGTCTGATATGTCTACTTACAGACCAGCACTTGAACAAAATACGTGGTAAAGGCCCATATGCACACTTAAGTTATGGAAAATTCATGACTTACATGCACTAATGTCAAATAATTTTACACAGATCATAATTATCAAATTATCTCCTTAAGGGGAGACTCCTTTGACAGCATGTCTTTCGAGCAGACTCTGAAAGAGCATCTGTCCAGCTAGCATAATACCAGTGAATCAGTAAAGAACATTAAACCAGTAGTTAAAAATCAGAACAGATTCAGAAATGGCTGGGAAGTCTGTGGTACCTTAAAGTAAGTGGCCAAGTGGAATCCCATCCAAGTACTAACCAGTTCCAATGCTGCTTAGCTTCTGAGATCAGATAAGATTAGGCTGACTAAGAATGGTGTGGTAGTAGTAGGCTAAGCAAAAGTCAGTAAGAGAAGTCAAACAGAAGTACTAGCATGCCCAAGAACTCTCATGAGAGACCTATCCCAGGGCAAGGCAAAATGGGTTTAAATCATGGGAAGCAGAATGGGGTGAACCACTGCAGCCATGGCCCCACAAATATTTTGCACAAAACACAGCATTAGTAACTAGAGAGCTTTGGGGTAGGACCAGAGATCGGATTGTTTGGCTCTTCTAACTAAAATGTGTTCTGCAGCTGCTGGTTTAAATAGCTACCTTAAGGGATCATATCATCAGAATGAAACTTTCAATGGCTTAAAAGGACAGGAGGATAGGGGGTGGAGTCTGATATCTGGTCAAGATGGATGTGTAAGAGCAGTGCTCTGGAGGGCATAGATGAGAATCCTGCTTTTCTACAATATTTGATCATATAGTTCCTACCTACGTGGTTGCCATTCGATCACGGATATGTCAGGTCCTAAGCAGACGCGGTTGGATTTCCAACTTTCTTAAAATGCTAGTGCAAAGAGATCCAAGATGGAACCTCTTTCCCTGCTGCTGCCATCCTCTGTTTTTTCACGGTGGCACCGGAGGCAGGGAAAGAGCAGGCAGTGCTGGATGGAGGAATGGGGAGGAGGAGGCGATGGCACTTTAAGCAGATCTGTCCCTCCCTGCTGTGACATCATGTTGGAGGAGGGAGGGACCAGACCTGCTTAAAGTGCTGTGAAAAGGCTTGGGGGGAGCATTTTGGCTGCCTGCTATTCTCCTGCCAGCGGCAGCAGGGCAACAGCAGACAGCTGAGATGCACCCCACAAGCCTTTGCACCCTGTGCGACTGCACCGCTTGCACAGGGCTAGGTGCGGTCCTGTTTGCACACCAAGGAACTAAAAGACAGCAAGAACCAACAGCACAGTTTATAAAACTAAATTATAACTCATTTTTATATCCTGTTTCCATCAGCGCCACAGGCTCAGCTTTAACAGCCGTGGGAAAGGGAAATACTCTCCCTTTGCGCAGCTCTTCAAAGCTGAGCCGGCATGGGGGGTGCTCTGTCAGGGCTCTTCGGGGAGGCAGCGGTGGCGGGGCACTTCAGGCTGCCGCTTCTGCATCCTTTTTTTTTTTGAAGGACGAGTGAAGTGGTCTTTTTGGGGGCAACTTTTGCTGCCCCAAAAAAGTTGCCGCCTGAGGCTACTGCCTCACTCGGCCTAATTATAGATCCGCCCCTGTGGATACAGCATGGTCCGACAGCAGCCTGGATGCAGCTAATGTCATCCATTGAGGTGGTGTTAGTTGCACCCATGCTGTCTGTGCTTTTGAGGCCTACAGAACTACATCTTGCAGATACACCCACTCTCTGCCCTAATCCTGCCAACTTATGCAGATAGCACACTTTCTGCAGATAGTGCAGAAAATCACTGCATTATCTGTATTTTACACAGCTTAGTAAACATCCCCTTTAGACTCCATGAAGGGAGTCCTTCGCATTCAGATATTCCTTTCTAAGGGCCCTTCTCTACAATTTTTGCTTGAAGGCTGAATTTGAACTTATGATACTGTATCCATGTATTTTTGCTCTGAAAACTGGTGCAAAACCCTTTCATAATTAAAAGTATGTATGATCCTTTTTCTAATACAGCCAGTTTTAAAATTGCTCTCTAAATGTTTGCTTAAAAGATTTTATATTACATCTTCCAGGAAATGTTTAATGAAAAATGAAAAAATAAATGCAGATGCCTGTGAGATGATTTACGAAGCACTGAATTTACTTTTCACACATTGTTTTTTTTCACTACGGGCCTGATATTCTTTTGCAACGGCTATCCACCTCTATGGCGCATAGCCGTTGAAGTTTAACTCTGCCTATTTAATGCCCCGCCTATTCATTTTGCTGCGCCTATTTTTACCTGCGGGTCTCTAATCGGGCAGCGGTGCAATGTTGCCGCTGCCCACTAAGTGAAAGGTGCGGCCTCTGGAATGCCTATGATACTCCCCGATGCTACGGGGCGTATAGCGGCATTAATCGGGGATAATCAGCCACACTAACCATGCTAGTGCGTCTGAATATCCCTCTAAGTGGCGTTTACATGGTTTACAGGTCTGTAAACCATGTAAATGCCTTTGAATATCAGGCCCTACATTCATAAATTAGTAGTAGTAGATCATTTATCAGTACTATACACTAATCATGCAGTGTACCCGTTTTTACTAGCAAAATGAATTTACATGATATATGAAATCCTTTGAAAATTATCAACACTTTTCTTTCTTTAATGACTGTCTTTGCAAGGTGTCTTCCTTTACATACTGCTCTCCATTTTTGCTTCATCAAGAATGTACCATTTAGTTGGCTGGGGGGGGGGGGATCTGGGTTTCATTCACTGATCAGGTAGGACTGGGGATATTGTGAAGGCACTGGGCATAGCTCTGGGGTGGGAAGAGCATTGCAGTCATTGCTCAAAGGTAATTCCTAATGGCCTGATTTAAGGCCTATGATTGGGTTTGGAAGGAGCCCCAGTGTATGGCTCCTGGCAGAAATATGTCTCTGCAATGATTACACTAGTATGTTGGCAGAGGATGTAAAAATAGAAGAAACATCTGTGAAAATTTGTAAATGAAGCTTCAAAGTTTCAAAGCCCAGCCCCAGTTTTGACTGAGTTCAAAGGTTCCATTTCTGTTCTCTTTGAATTTTAAACCAAGACATCAGTATGGAAATTTCTGCATGAGATAGAAAGAATTTGTATCTCAAAGCGTATGTGAGTTCCACTCTTAAGTCAGGGTTTGCTGGAAATTATCTCAGTCTCTCAGATTTATTGCTAATGTTTGTCTCATACTTGCATATTAGCCTCCTTTTGAAATTAGTAAGGTTTAATACCTATAGGCAACATATCGGGAAATGCTTGGAAATTCTTGGTGTGGGACTATTTCTGTATCTTTTTGCCACATTTTCTCATTGCATTTCTTGGTACTTGAGGACTCAAATGATACGCGTAAGGCTGAGGAGGGGAAGAGGAGGAGATGTACTGCGCTGCACTAAGCAGAGGCTGGCTATCTGCGCCTCCATGCTGCACATTAATTCCCACACTCCAAAGCACATGCTGTATCTGTGAAGGAGAGGACTATGCATGAACTCCGAAAGGGGCTGCTGTATGTTAAAGAGCCATTTGAGCATCAGCAGGAGCTGGTGACTTTTTCCTGGCACACCTAATCAGGTCTAAAGGCATCCCAGTGTGCCATGGAACACTGGGAAACACTTTTCAGATATACAGATACAGTACACCTCCTACTGGGAAAACGGAACAAGTTGGACTGACACAGATCTAGGGGCAGCTCTATAATGAGACTGAGTGAGGCGGCCGCCTCAGGGGGCAAAGTTTTGTGAGTGGCAAAAAATGCCCCCAAAACAGCCAAATGGCCATTGTCTCACTCTGCCTTCTAAGAAAAAAATTTGAATGGACCAACTGTGGCAGAATCAACCCCCTCCCCCGCCATTGCCACTGCCACCGCCACCCCTGTCCCTTCCCCAAATCCAAGGACAATGGCACAGCAGCAGCGAGCTATCAACAAGGAAAAGAAAAAAAAGCCTGGCGTCTTCAGGACTTCAGCACGCTTGTATGTCCTTGTTGGTCCTGCATCATCAGAGGGGGCGGGACCCATCAGGGCCTTACAAGCATGTTGGAGTCGCAAGAGCTCGTGCTTTTGCTTTCTGTTTTTTTTTTTTTCAAAGTTGATAACTTGCTGCTGGAGCTATGGGGGATTTTCAGCTGCGGTGAGCTATCAACTTTGAAAAAAAAAACCCAGAAAGCAAAAGCACAGGCTCTTGTTACTCCGGCATGCTTCTAAGGCCCTGATGGGTTCCACCCCCTCTGATGATGCTTTTTGCATCAGAGGGGGGTGGAGCCAGCACGGACTTACAAGCACAATGGAGTCTTGAAAAGATTGCACTTTTACTTTCCTTCTGCCAATATTGAGAGGTGGACAGCAAATGCTGCACAATGGGGGAAGGGGCAGGAAGACAAACGCTGGACAACGGGGGGGGGGGAAGCTAGAAGATAAATGCTGGACACTTGGGGAAGGGGGAAGCAAGAAGACAAATTCTGGACAATGGGGGGGGGGGGAGCAGGAAGAAAAATGATGGACAACGGAGGGGTGGGGAAGTATAAAGGCAAATGCTGGACCAAGGCCAGCGCTACGCAGGAAGCTGGGTATGCACGGCAGGGGGGCACCAATATCAGGAGGGTGCCATCGCTAGCTTCCCGCCCCCACTCCGCATTCAGGATGGCCTGTGGATTGCCGGCAGCCTAGTTGAGAGACTGTCCGCAGAACATGCTGCTCCCACGAGCAGAAAGATGTGAGGGGCTGCAATCACTACTCACAGCCTTCTGTCCGTGGGAGCAGCATGTCCCGTGGGCAGGCTCTCCAATAGGGTGCTGACACTCCTCAGGTCAACTTTAACAGTAGTGGGGGTAGGCGGCCAGTGACTTCGCCCGCCTGATGTCATCTCCTGCAGGCAGGCTCCGTTTCTTTGGGCTGCAGTCAGACTTGCACAGCCTCTGCTCGCAGAATATGCTGCTCCCGCAGTCAGAAGGGTGTGTTAGGCAATGATCGTGGCCCAGAGAAGCAGAGCCTGCCCTCAGGAGCAGCAATTCCTGTGGGCAAGGACTATGCAAGGCCAATTGTGCCCTGCCTCTCTGGGTTGGGATCATGGCTTGCACATCCCCTGCCCGTGGGACATGCTGCTCTGCTGACAGGCTCTGCTCCTTGTACATACAAGCAGTGGATATGGGGGGCATTGGGAAGGGGGGAGAGGACATCAGGGGGCACTGGGAGGGGGATGGACAGAGGGAGTCAGAAGGGAAGTGCTGGGTGCAAGGGGGGAGAACAGGGAGGCAGTGGGGATAAGATTGAGGTGGGGGGCTAGGGAGATAAAGAGAGATACTGGAAATGTAAAGTGACATAAGGAGAAGCCAGGAGGGGAGATAGAATGGTAATGTTGGCCAGGGGGTTATAGGGAGACTATGGAGAAATGCTGGACTTGGGAAGGGGGGACAGAGGGAGACAGAGAGGAGATGCTGGACACCGGGTAATAAGGGAGGAAGGATATGCAGGACATGGCTGTAATAGGGAGAGAGAGGGGAGAAGATGGGCTTTTGGTAAATATGTTGAAAAAGAGATGGAGAGATGCTGGACATGGGAGTAATAGAGAAGGGATGATGTGGTATGGAGATGAGATAGATGCTGGTTGCAGGGGGATAGGAAAGGAAAGGGCAGACATGGAAGGAAAGAGAGAGCGGAGGTACTGGATGGAGTGAAAAAGTGAGAGAGACACTGGATGGGTGATGATAGATGTTAGACATGGAGGGGGCGGGAGGGAGTCAGCAAAAGACTGTGAATAAAATCAGTATCCAAGATGGAAGGAAGTGAAGAAAACAAAAGGAGAGACAAGACATGGCAGATGGATTAGAGACTATAGAAAGAGAACTAAAAGAAGACAGAAGATGGCAGAAGTCTCAGATAAGGACCATCATGATCAGAGAATAAAATGGTCAGACAACAAAGGTAGAAAAAATAATTTTATTTTCAGTTTAGTGATTGGTCTTTGCACCATATACTTTACACAGTATGGGGAACTGCATCTTTTTTATTTCTCTGGTATTGTTCCACATTTGGAGTCTGGCTTCTTGGGGTTTTAGTTTAATTTTTGTCTATATATTTTTATTTTTATTTTAGGTTGTGGTCACTTATTCTGTACTTGGTGAGGTCTGTGTTCTGAGCTTGTGACTGAGGCCAGGTGTCCTGTTAACATGGAGTTTGTATGCAGGGGTCTGTACTGTAGTAATTTGACTTGTTCAGCTTTTCAAATAGTTATATGGATGTTCTAGGGCACGCTGCGGTTTTTATAGTGCTGCTTTTTTCTGCGTAGTCCCCTTGTTGTATAAGTTTTAGAAGTTTATGTTGGTATCGTATGGTAGATACGGCCTTATAGATCTTTGGTAACTTTTGTAGGGTTTTATATTAGTCCACAATATGCCTGGTACTAGAGGATAATTATGCTGTTAGTGAGATGACCAGAATCAGATATTTTTATAATGCATTGAGTTCTGGGGGTGAATGTCCTACTTCTCCTTTGCACCCACTGTTAAGGGAGAGGTTTCTGTGGATGTAGAATATATATTCAAAAAGAAAAAGCGGAACCATAACGCAGCTTATAACAAAATAAAATGAGTTGTAATTTTATAACGTGGTTTCATAAACTGTACTTTGCTTCTCATTTTTCATTTAGTTCCTTGGTGTGCGAGCATCTTGCATTTCCTTTGTTTTTTGCAGAATACATATTTACATTTACACCATGTTGGTCCAGGGTGCAGTTTCAGGAGTTTTTGTTGAGGATGCAAAACCCTTCTTCGTGTTTATGTTGGAGTGGGAGATGTTGTGTTGGGGTCACAAAGTCCTTGTTTTTCAGAGCGTGGGAAATGCTGTGTTTTTGTGGAAGTGGGAGATGCTGCATGGGTACTGTTGAGCTCTTCTTTTTTGCCATATTTAGCAGCATGTTTCCAAAGCATGGCTTGTAACATAGGCACATAAGAACATAAGAAATGCCATACTGGGTCAGACCAAGGTCCATTAAGCCCAGTATCCTGTTTCCAATAGTGACCAATCCAGGTTACAAGTACCTGGCAGGTTCCTAAGAAAGATACACAGAGGTTCCACAATGCTTATCCCAGGGCAAGCAGTGGGTTTTCCAGGTCCTCTTTAGTAATAGTTTATGGACCTTTCCTCCAGGAACTTGTCCAAACCTTTTTTAAACCCAGCTACACTAACGCCTTTACTACATCCTCCAGTAACCAATTCCAGAGTTTGATTATGGGGAGGCTATAGGCTAACTGCAGGGAGGCAGTTACATCCCCCTGCAGTTACCGCATTTCAACGTGGCAAAATGATTGCGGGTGCAACTAATGCCACCAACTGAGGTGGCATTATTTGTACTCATGTTAGTTGCTCTGAGCCATTATATTAGTTTCTGTCGACAATGCAGATGCCTGTGTGTGAGAGCCCTTTCTCTCGCTTCATTCTGGAGTAACGTATGATTTTGGGAAAGAAATCCTGTAAACCTAACAGCAATGGATAAAAGTCTTATTTGTCTGTTTTTAGTTTGTATTAATACATTCCCTGCTTGGTGAAGATCTATCTTTGTTCTGCATGTGTGACTGAGGCTGCGTGTTCTGTAAGCATGGAGTTTCTATGTAAGCATCTGTAATAATCCGGTTTGTGCAGTTTTCTGAATAGGAATATGGATGTTCTAGGGCCCACTGCAATATTTATTGTCCTGCCGTTTTCTGGGTACACTCTATGCTGTGTGAGTTTTGGAAGTTAGTGTTGTTATGGAATAGCAGATTTGCTCTATGGGTCCTGTACTCTGGGTTCTGGTTGAGGTCAACTGTAGGGTGTTGGTTGAGGGGTGTTGGAATATGGATTGTCTTTGAGATTTGCAGTTTTGTGTTCTTTATGCTGCCAGACTGAAATGTAAAATATTTTGTCAGTTCAGATTCAAGGAAATTTCACATTTTAAGGGAATGTATCAGTTTAATTTTGTTTAGTAGCCTGATAGCTTTACTGCTGCTAAGTTCCAGACTTTTCGAGCTCCAGCACAATCCAATCCAGCATTTGAATTCATGGCTACCAGGATTTAGTTTTTCGCATGTTATATCTTCCCTCCTCATCAATAATCGAGTTATAGCAAAATAAATCTGATGTGCAGATACTTACAATGGTTTGATTGGGGCGAGAGGGGGGCTTTTCATTAATCAAATTTAATATTTTATTATTATGCTTGTTTTATTGTAACATTGATTTTACTAAATTGCATATGTATGTTTAGAAACCATCTAGAATTTTAGATGGGTGGCATATACATTTTAAAATATAGTATACTAAATTTATGCAAATGATGCTGCAGTGAGTCTCTTCACATGGCCCTGCATCACCCTCATGCCTGGGGGGAAGTAGATGGAGGGCACTGGGAGGTGGAGGAAAGCAGAGACCTCTGATTGGGACCAGCATGATCAGAGAATAAAATGGTCAGAAAACAAAGGCAGAAGAGAATTTTATTTTCAATTTAATGATCAGACTTGATGCTATCTTTATATTTTATACAGTACAGGGAAGCGCATCTCTTTTTATTTCTCTAGTGCTGCATTGTATGCAGAATCTGGCTTCTTGGGTTCAGTTTAATTTTTATCTACACTATTTATTTTTAGGTTATGGTTACTTATTCTGTACTTGGTGAGGGTCTGTGTTCTGAGTGTGTGACCAAGGCCAGGTGTTCCATTAACATGGAGTTTGTATGTAGGGATCTGTACTTTAGTAATCTGAATTGTTCAGCTTTTCAAATAGGTGTTTAAATGTTCCAGGGCCCACTGCAGTATTTACAGTGATGCTTTTATGGGGTAGGCTCCTTAAGTGAGTTTTGGAAGTTGGTGCTGATATGGTATGGTACAGTAGATTTGATCTATAGATCCTCAGTGACTTTGTTATAAGGTTTCATATTAGTTCACAATATGCCTGGTACAGGAGAATGTTTGTTATTTATATTTTTATTTATTTATATTCTCTTATATACCATGCTATTCTGCATCAGTGTGGTTTACACTGAACAAACTGAAATTACATTGAACAGGGCATTATAACTTGGAGATAACTATTTTACAGTGAACATGGGCTATGGAGGGTTAAGTGGCTTGCCCAAGACCACAAGGAGCACCTGTGGGACTAGAAACCCCAGTCCTTCCAGCCCAAGGTTGCTGTCCTCTAGTGGGATTTGAACCCCTGACCTTCCAGCCTGAAGTACCTTGCCCCAACCACTAGGCCACTCCTCCACTCCACTTGCTGTTCTTAGTGAGATGACCAGAATCAGGGTTTTTGTTTTTTTATATATTGAGTTCTGTGGGTGAATGTCCCATTTCTGCTCTGCACCCATTGTCGAGGGAGGGGGGTTCTGTGCATGCATGTTCAAAAGGAAAAAGCAAGAACCATAATGCAGTTTATAACAACAAAATAAAAATGAGTTATAATTTGGTGTTATAAACTGTACTGTGGTTCTCGCTCTTTCTTTTAGTTCCTTGGTGTGCAAACATCTTGCATTTTCTCCACATTATCTAATCAACGTTTTGTTTTGTTTCAGTCCCTAACTGGAGTTTTGAGGAAGGCCCCCCTCCCTGCCGCTTCAGTGGGGGGGGGGGTGCCATCTCATCCCTCGCCTTCGGCAGCAGATTGCCTTGAGCTGTCCCTGCACAGATCCCTTTGCGGAAAGTATACACTAGCATAATATCACATCTCTGTTGCACACACACAGAATAAGGACCAAAAATTAGAAATAGAAATATACAGACAAAAATTGGAAATCCAGAAAAGTCCGAATCTGTATGCGGTGCAGCATCAAAAAATCAGAAACAGAAATACATTTCATCCCATTCTCTGCAAACTACAAAGATATCACAGATGCACATTCCAAAAGCTAGTGTATTCTGTTCACAAAACTGAAAAAACATGCATTTTTTATTTCTGTTATTGGAACATTTTAGGGCCTAACATAAATAACCACATCCCTAAGGTTACCAGGTGTTCCCAATTTTCAGGAATTGTCTCCGATTTTAGAGCAGTGTCCCCGACTCTCACCTGTTTGGCAATCTCCTGTCCCTGATTCCAGCAATGAGGACAGAGGGAGTAGAAGAAAATATTATTTGCAGATTAATAATTTGAATATGTCAGTTTTTGAATTCACATCAATTATCCTTATAATGTAAGTAAGTTGAGTAACTAAAATTAAGGTAAATAGTTGTAAACCTTACAGTTTAATGTAAATAGTTACAACAGTTATAATGTAAGTGAATTGAGCACTTATTGGTACAATTCACATTGTTGTTCCTTGTAAACCGTATTTGATACTTGGGAAAACATGGTATATAAATGTATATTAAATAAATAAATAAAATAAATAAATATTTTGCACAGTTTGGGAGAATTGCATCACTGTTTCTATTTACCTGCAAAAATTCTGATAACCTTACACATCTCACAAGAATGCTGACAAGGGCTCGATGGCCTCAGCATCACATCTCTCTTCTCATCCAGCGCCACACACAGAAAAAACACAAGGGGAGGGGCCCAAACATAACACTTTCCTCCTCGCACACAGATGGAAAGGGGCTCTGCAGCCCAAACATTACATCCTCACCCCTCCCTCCTCTGCTTACCCATGGAAAAACTACAGAGGGAGCTCTAATGTAACATCTTCCTCTCTCCCCACAGACATCAAGACAGGAGCTCAGTGGCTCTAACATAACACCTCTTCCCCTCCCACTCGCACATCATCAAGAGGGACAGTTATATTATGAAGTAATACAAAACCTGCAAAAAGACCACTTACAGCAACAGCTACAATCCAGCTATGAAAACGCAGTACTACAAATATTTCACCAGGCCCTAGAACATCAATATATTTCTTACTTGAAACACAGAACAAGCAGGGCTGCTATTACTACTGCTACAACTACTACTATTTATCATTGCTAAAGATCTCTGGAAAAGATCTGTTTTTATACCAATACTAAAGAAAGGTGATCCAACTGACTGTGGAAATTATCGCACAATCGCTCTGATCCCACATGCCAGCAAGATTCTACTGAAGATTATTCAAAAGAGACTACAATCATACCTGGAACAAGAACTACCTGAAGTGCAAGCAGGGTTCAGAAAAGGGCGAGGAACGAGAGACATCATTGCGGATGTGAGATGGATCCTTGAAAAGACTAAAGAATACCAAAAGGATATCTATTTGTGCTTTATCGACTATAGCAAAGCTTTTGACTGTGTAAACCATGAGAAACTCTGGGCCACATTAAGAAGCATGGGTATACCAGAACACCTGATCGTTCTCTTGCACAATCTGTACATTGATCAAGAAGCAACAGTTCGAACGGAACAAGGAGAAACAGAATGGTTTAAAATAAGCAAAGGTGTAAGACAAGGCTGCATACTTTCCCCCTACCTGTTTAATTTATATGCAGAACAAATCATCAGAGAAGCAGGATTGTATGAAGACAACAGAGGTGTGAAGATTGGTGGAAGACTCATCAACAACCTTCGCTATGCTGATGATACCACATTACTGGCGGAAAGTGAAGATGATCTGAAACATTTGCTTCTCACAATCAAAGAACATAGTCTCAAAATGGGCCTGCACCTTAATGTAAAGAAGACAAAGATCATGACAACTGGCATAATCAACAGGTTCATCGTCGAAGGAGAAGAAATTGAAATCGTGAATAACTTTAACCTACTTGGATCAACTATCAATAAAGAAGCAACAAGCAGTCAAGAAATCAGACGACGCATTGCTCTTGGCAGAAAGGCTATGAAAGACCTAGATAAGATTCTGAAGAGCAGAGATGTCTCTCTCCATACAAAGATTTGACTTGTTCAAGCCATGGTATTTTCAATAACATCATATGGATGTGAAAGCTGGACAGTGAAAAAGATACACAGGAAGAAAATTGATGCCTTTGAATTATGGTGCTGGCGGCGAATACTGTGTATACCATGGATTGCCCGAAGAACAAACCAGTCTGTACTAGTGGAGATCAAACCTAAGCTTTCTTTAGAAGCTCAGATGACAAGACTTCGACTTTCATACTTTGGACACATCATGCGGAGAGAGAGATCATTAGAGAAAGACATCATGCTTGGCAAGATAGAAGGTCAACGCAAAAGAGGAAGGCCAGAAATGAGATGGATCGATACAATAACAGCAGCTATGGGTACCAGTCTGTCAGCAATGAGCCGCCTGACTGAAGACCGAACACAATTTAGGATAGCTATCCAGAGGGTCGCCATGAGTCGACTCCGACTCGACGGCACTTAACAACAACAAAGATCTCTACACAGAAACTGCACGCTACCAAATTTGTGACCTTGGTTACGCATGCAAAATAGAGGCAGTTCAACAAATACAAAGCAAGGTACCACAAACTGAAATAGAAGTATGCAGACAAAAATTGAACTGGAACCTCGAAAAAGTCAGACTCTGCATTCAGTACAGGATTTACAGGTACAGACACAGAAATAGATTTCCTCCTACAGCGAGCAAAATGCAAAGACAACTACAATACATATATAATTTTTCAGTATAGTCTTTTAAATAATTTATTCAGGTTGTCTGTTTGTGAGGTTCACAGTCTCTTTCTATTGACTAGATTTATTTTCCAAAGTATAAAGGCTTAAGAGATACACATTTCCCAAAGCTGACATATTCCAATTTATTAAATTCAAAATAAAATGCATTTTTCTACTGTCATTGTTTGGGTATTTTATTTTTCCTAATCATGTTTGTCCAAGTCTGGGTTTTCTGCTTTCATCTGCTTGTCATATCTTAACTCTAATTCTAGAGTTCCTTGATCATTTTCCATTTCTCTTACTATCTACTTCCATGCCCTCTCCTGCATCTATCTCTGACAATGATCTTTCTGTTTCAGCTCTTTCCTCCATATCTTTCTTTTCTGCCTTCCTATAAATTCAAATGTTGCCCCTCCTTCTCACTTTCCAGTCCTCAATCTCCCTCTTTTAATCTTTCACCCACTTTCCAGTTTTCTATGCCCCTCAATTCCTTCCTAGCTCATCTACCTACTTACCCTCTACCTAGTTCCCTTTTCCCATCTCTAGCCCCCATGTCAGCCTCCAGCCTCTTCCTCTAGCTCTAGCATCAGCCTCTTTCTCCCACCCACAGCCCCAGCATTTGCCAGCATCAACCCCCTTATCTCTGTCTCCCCTGTGCATCTGTCCTTTACTTCCCTATTCCCTACTCCCTCTGCCTGTGGACTAGAATCTCCCCATTCTCTTCCCTTCTGTTCCCTCTTACCTTTCCCTCTACCTTACCCTACCCCACCCCACCCCACTCAATGGTCCTGCACTTCTCCTTTTTCTTTACCCTCTCTTCATGCTCCAACATCTCTCCATTCTCTTATCTCTCCCTCACCATCTTCACCAAACCCCACTCCATGGTCCAGCATCTCCCTGTTCTCTTCCCTCATCCCATCTCCACCCCCACACCATTCTGTGGTAAATCATTTTCCCTTATTCTTCCTCTCTACCCACTCCATGGTCTAGCAGCTATCTCTTTTCTCAACCTACTCCACTCTGTTTTTATCCCTCTTCCCTTCCCCCCCCCCATGGTCTGATATCAATCTATTCTCTTGACTCTCCCTCTCCCTCACTACCACCCCACCTCACTCCATTCTGTGGTCAATCATTTCCTCCTCTCTTTCCTCTCTATCCACTCCATGGTCCTGCAGTGGAGCTACCTGTCTTTTTCTCACCCCTTGACACCCTGTAGCTCAGCAGCACCCTGTTCTCTTCCCTCTATCCTTCCCCCACCCCATGGTCCAGCTTCTTGCTGTTATTTCCCTCTCTCCTCCCCATCTTTCACCCCATCCCACACCATGGTCAATCTTCTCCCATTCTCTTACCTCCCTATCCACTCTGTAGTCCAGCAGCTACCTGTTCTCTTCTCCCACCTCACTCTATAGTTCATCAGCTCCTTGTTCTCATCCCTCTGCCCTCCTCCATGGTACAACAATTCCCTGTTTTATTCCCTATAACCCCTCCCTGTGGTCCAGTACCTCTACTCTTTCCATGACTCCCCCCCCCTAAGCAACGGGATCTGATGGGAAGGTTCTACTCATCTCTTTCTCCTCCCTCCTTATCCCTCCCTTAGGTTCAGCATTTTCCTCCAATCTTCCCCATCCCATGTGTCCCCTTTAGTGGATTTCACTGGTAGCATCCCAAGTGGCAAGGCAGCAATACTAGAAAAGAAACTAGTGCCATGGAATCATGGTGCTCCCACACTTTCAAAAGCCTAGTCATATCTCACCAGAAGGGGTGGGACGTGGATGAGCCTTTGAGAGTATGGGAGCACAGTGGCTCCATGGTACTAGTTTTTTTGCTGGCATTACTGCCTTTGACACTTGGGTTGCTGCTGCTGAATCTGTTGAAGGAGCTATGCCCCCTCTTAGCCCTGCAACCAAGGATGATCCAGTTTGAGGGGCAATGTCCCCCTCTTGCTCCCCCCCCCAAAAAAAAAAGAAACTACACCCATAACAATACATCTAGAATCAGCAAGAAAGTTACTATGGCATAATGGTTATATAATACCTTTCTCCATTACACATGTTGGTCACTATGGAAACAATCATTGCATGATGGAAAAACCATAGAAGAATCTTACCCTTGGATCTCTTCCCAAATGTTGCGTATGCTGTATACTTCGCTTTTTCCTGGTCTTAGAAATGCCAGTGTGATAAAAATGATATAAGCCCTCAGCAAAGGGAAGCTAGGAGGAATGAAATACAAAAAAAAAACAATGTTAGGATGTTTGGTGTACTATCAAAACAAAAACTGGGACCATTCTGGTGGTAATGTGCTATTCATCTTTTTATGTATACATTTGGACATGAATACCTCTTCTTAGTTATTATGCAGGCTTCTTTTTGTATGGTATTCAAGATACCTTCAGACAAGAATGCCATATTCTTTATTTATTATAATACCATTGAATTAAAAATACCATTCTAAAAACTGATTTCTCAAGAATTTTCCTTAACCACAGGATGAGAGAAAATATTCCATGAATGAATGGACTTCATCCTTTGTTGTTGTAAATTTCCTCTGGCAAATTGAACGTATCCACAGAGCATATGAAATTACAACTCTAGTTCACAAGTGGAAGTTTTACTACTGTAGTTTCATCACTGGGGCAGACTAGACTGTCACCCTCATGAACCAGAGCTGCCTATCTTTGATATTCAAAGGCATAATATATATATTCTTTCAATCTAGGGATTTTATAATACTGTGACCCACAAGCCATCCCAAAAATGGAGAGCTTGAAGACCCATCTGAGAAGTACAAGCGTGAATCATCAAACCGACCTCTACTGATTTTGTTAGATGATTGCTAGGATGGTGATGTGCTTTAGTAAAGTTGTATTTATTTATTTATTTATTTATTTAACATTTCTTATATACCGCCTTTCAGAAGTATCAAGGCGGTTTACATCAATCACAACTTAACATGCGTTACATCAAACTAAGCAGAATATGTGTACTAATTACATGAGAACAGTGGTTAGTTATTGCTAACTTGATAATAAGGGTACAGGGGGTAAGGTTACTTTGAATACATTTAACTATTTACAGTTTGAGCAACATTTGGGCCAGTTTTGACTGTATTTGGTCATTTAGCTATTTAACAGTTTGTCCCATAACATTCTTGGAAGATGTGTGTTTTAAGATTCTTTCTGAATTCCTTCAGGTCAGTTGTAGCTCTCAGTTTGCTTGGGAGGGTATTCCATGAGGTAGGTCCGTAGATGGAAAGATGCGTTGGCATGCTTCTTGCGTGCTGGATGTTTTATGCCTGGGAACTTTAAATAGGTTTATGGCTTGGTCCCTTCTTGGTCTGTTGTCCGAGGATGTGTGTAAGATGGACTGTAAGCAGCCAGCCGTTATATTGTGTATTCTCTTGAATGTGTTCATAATTTATTTGTATTTTATGCGTGCTTGGATAGGCAGCCAGTGTAGTTCTTTTAGGATCAGGGTGATGTGCTTTTGTCTAGATGTGGGCTGCAGCGTTTTGAGCTATTTGAAGTGGGAGGAGTGTACATTTTTGTAGACCTTGATGTATAGAGTTACAGTAATCTGATCTAGGAGTGATGAACGCCTGGCAAACAGTGCGAAATATGGTATGCTCCAGTAATGGGCAGAGGTTGTGAAGGATCTTTATTCTTTAGTAAGTTGCTACAGTTGTTTCCTTAATATGGGTTTAGAAATTCAGTTTCTAGTCTAGGGTCACACCTAGGTATTTGACTTCGGACCTGAAGGGGATATCATAGTTGTTGAATTTGATTTTCTCTGGTGGTATGTAGGTGGGATCTCTGTTAACGACTAGTGCCTCGGTTTTGCTAAGATTTAATGTAAGTGAATGTTCCTGTAACCAGTGTGTCATTGCATTGAGACATGATAGGATGGTGGAGAAGTCTGGGTTCTTTGTTATGAATGGGGTATATAACATAATGTCATCTGCAAAGATGTGATACATTATGTTGTGCTTCTGGAGGATGTGACATATGAGTTAGATGTATAGGTTAAATAATAGAACTGAGAGGGCTGATCCTTGAGGTAATCTTTGGGGTACTTGAAAGGGCAGTTTAACCTGTTGCACGTGGCCAGATAAATAAGAGTGGAACCATCTAAAGAGTGTTCCGTTTACTCCACTTTCTACAAGGTGATCAAGGAGTCTTCTGTGATTGATGGAGTCAAAAGCCATTGATATATCAATGAAAATGAGGATGAAGGCCTGTTTGTATCTTTCATTTCCTTTTAGCAAGATGTCAAGGAGGGTAGTGAGTAGCATTTTGGTACCATAATGTTGTCGGAACCCGTGTTGTTGGTCATCAAGGGGTGCATGTGAATCTACAAAGTCCTGGAGCTGTAGCTGGATGGCCTTCTCTATTATTTTAGCTAAGAGAGAGATGCGTGAAATGGGTCTGTAAGATGTGGGTAAGTCAGGGTCAGCCATAGCATTCTTCAGAGTGGGTCTGACTGAGGAGGCCTTCAGGTTGGTTGGCATCAGCCCTTGGGTGAGAGAAGTATTTATTTTGAGCAGTGGTGAGGTTAGGTCTTGGTTATTTTGATCCATGCAGTTGGACATGGGTCTAATGGTGATGTGGTGGTGTTCATTATGGATAGCATATGATCCGGTTGATTTTCTGATATTGAGTTGAACAAGATCCATTTTGATGTGCTGCTGGCTGTGTTTGTTGTTAGTTGATCTAGTGCTATCTTTTCCTTAGCCCGAAGGAATTTGTTCAAGAGGTAGGAGGTGTAATTCTGTGAGCTCAAGCTTGTGCCTTTTGGAACTCTGTATTGTGTTTCCAACAGTGGTGTTCACCTCCCAGCTTATTTCCACCAAAGAACTATTGATATATTTCTTCTATATTCTCTTATTCTCTGGGTTAGAGAAGTGCTTTGGTAGAGAATCCACTCCAAAAAAAAACCTTTCACAGAACAGCAAAAAGCTATGTATGCACAGTATATACATTTTTTAAAGTAAAATCTAGGTATATTTGGTATGGAAAACTGTTAATCTGTGCTGTCCAACAATTATATTCTATAAAGAAATATTTTAGGCACATTTCATGATTATAATGATCAAAATGTTTTTTGTTGTATATGAGATTCTGAAACCAGATAGAGGTTTACATACTTAGAGTTTGGTATTCAGTAGAGTGGTTTCAACATAAAGTTAAGTAGATGACATCCACTTATATTTATGCGCATTTTCAGCTGTGTGTTCTGTTTAAGTAGAGCCACTGAATATACAGTGTTAAACTTACATGGATAACTTGCCATATACCTCACCCGGTCAACTGTGACAATGGTGTTGGCCTGCTATTCTCTCTTTTCTGCTGGTTCCAACCCCTCCTTTCTCCTCAGTGTCACTCCCTTTCTTCCTTTAAAGTTCACTCCATCTGCCTATTTACTTCACTGCCCCTCTGGGTAGTCATCATTTATCAACCCCTGGACAAGTTCATCTCTTCCTCTCGCTGATTTTGACTCCTGACTTACCTTCTTTCTGGACCTATCTTCCGCTTCCCTCATTCTTGGAGATTTTAACATCCATATGGATGACCCTTCTGACTCTTATGCCCCAAAGCTCCTTGCCTTAATCTCCTCATTCAACCACTGGCTGTGTTCTGCAGTCCCTACTCACAGGCAGTATAGGCTGTACAGCACTGCATATACTTATAGTGCTATAAAAATGATAACTAGTTGTAGTAGTATTAAGTCGGTACAGCTATTTACTGTATCGAGTCTTACTTAAACAGATAATCACATAGGAGGTCATTCTAAAAGGTTTAGTTGTGATGTAGGATGTCTGAAGATGTGCACATCTCAGCAGTCATTCCACAAATGCCATTTACAGACATCACTGATGCAAGGACATCTAGGTAGGTGAGGAGGTATGGTGGAGGCATGCCCAGGGAGGTGCTATGAACCTACACATCTCAGTTTGATTTCAGGAATGTCATAGATGTTTGCGGGCACAAATAAGCATCAGGAAAGTGCTTGTTTTGGCCTTAAAACCTCTAGAGAGTGTAGAGAAGATGGAGCATTAAGTGACTAGTCTAAGATCACAAAGACCCACCCTGCTCCCAACCCACTACTTTTACCATTATGCTGTTAGATGCCCCCAGTCTGAGGTGCTATTCTGGTGGTATTTATTTAGATGTCTCTATAGACGTCCATAACAGGTACGTCCACGTTTCTGAAATCATGCCCAAACTTGCATGTGCCTGCGTATTTTTCAGACATTCTGACTTTGACATCCCAGATTGCATTTGGACATCCCATTGTAAAATGTGTCTTCACGCAACTGAATACTGCTGCTATCTGGTTAAGATTAAGTCACACTTCTGGAATGTCTCTGTCGCTGCCTCCTTTTATGTGTATAATTCTTCTGTAGATATTGCAATGTCTGGACAAAGCTATCAGTTTGCCATCTCAGTTAAAAACAATAAATAGATATATGTAGTCAACTCCAAAATTAATTGCATAAGTCATTAAAAATATTTACTTCTTTGGAAACCATTAGTACATCAGGTTCTTAGACTATCACTCCTGAATAATGGGTCTATTCATTTAATTTATTTACAGTTTTTCTATACCACCCTTTGACATAAATAGCAGAGCAGTTTACAATACATCTGCAAGAGACAAAAGAAGGGAAACAGAGCTAGATTTCAGTATTAAGGGAATGATTGAAGGTTAATGAACAGTAGAGGTGTGCAGCTCAAAAATGTTCCATTTCATTTCATTTTGTTTTTTTCAATTTTTTTGTTTCGTATCATTTCCCACCAAGAATGCACCCTCTTGCCGGGAAACAGGAAATGATGAACATTTCATCATTTACCTTTGTACTCATATCGCCACTTTTGTTCAAAATGAAAGCACATCCCTAATGAACAGCCTGGAGCCCCAGGTGCTGAACAAAGACATATTAAGAAGTATCCCAGTAACTATCTTGGGATCCCAAAATAAATAACCTCAACACCCTTCAACAAACCACATGATTCTGCTGCCTATCATTACAATCCCCTATTACTTTGCTTTTTTCTATCCTCACCCTGTTAGAGTTAAAAAATTGTATATATGTTTTATCTAGTTGCAATGGTGCTTGATGTAAACCATCTATGAGCTTATTGTTCAATCTGTAAACCGCTTTGACTTATAGATATGGCGGTATATAAGAATAGCTAAATAAATAAATTAAAATAAATAAGTATATCAGAGCACACCTACTGTAGTAGATCCTAAGGCATGACCTGAATTTTGTGTACATGGATTCCAATCTAAGATATCACAGACTGCTCCAGAGGGCAGGTGCTAGATAATAAAATACAGAAAGATGAGTGGATTCAGTGTTGTTACTCACCTTTGACAGGTGATCTCCAGAAACAGCAGAAATCAATCTTCACATGTGGGTGATGTCAGTAGTGATGGAGCCCGCGTGGGACTCCCCAGCATCCAATTGGAAAGCTTTTGGGAGCAGTCCACTGCGCCTGTGCATCTGCCTTCCCAACTCCTGTCCTTAGTTGAGTTTGTAGCTGAGAGATAGAGGAAAAAGAGCATACCCTACAACGCCTAAGGGAGGAGGACTAGTTGTGAAAAACTATTCCTGCTGTTCCCAGAGATCATCTGAACAGGTGAGTAACAACGCTATCTCCAGGAACAAGCAGGAATGCAGTCTTCACATGTGGGACTCACTAGCTCCCAGGTACCAGACTGGAAGCGGGTAGCAGTGGTATCCCTGAGGCTAGATGATAGAGCTAAAAAGGTGTAGATACAACGTGGAGGTTGGGTTGTTTGAGTTTAATCCTTTCATAGTCAGGCCTGGGACAAACAACAGATACTTGACACCTTAGAGATGCATGGTTTCTCGGTGAGTAGATACAGGTGTGAAATGCTCTCATAACATTCAGTATAAGCTTCTAGGAGCTGTTATGCTGGAAGGTCAAAGTTGACTAGTTAAGCTCTGTTATTTTAAGAACTTGGTTTGGGTTTTTCAATAGTGATATATTGCTTCTCTTGTAGAGTTTGTAACGTGGAGGTTGGGTTGTTTAAGTTTGATATTGTACCTTTGCGATAGGCTTTGGATGTTTTGCTCTTGTGAAAGAATGAAGGCATCATGGCAGGAGTCTAGAAACCTGGTGCATACATCAATGATTAGTATGTTGGCATTTACCACCACTTACATGTTCATGGAGGAGAAGTTATGGTAGTTTCTGTATGCCCTCTGGTCCTGACCTGGTGCCCTCAGTGCAACATGGGTGCAGTCTATAACACCGAAGACTGATGAGAAGTCTACTATGTCATAGAATGCCTGCATCTTCTCCTGTCTTTACTCAGGCGTGGTGGGGAAGGTGATGTGGTTTCTCATTCTTCTCAGCAGTGTGCTGGTGAAGGCATCAATGCAGTGCCATGTGGTAGACTGGGTGATGCCTGTAGTGGCACCGACAATGTGCTGGAAGCTTCCTGTAGCCAGGAGCCCCAGTGCAGTTGTGACCTTCAGAGCCACTGGTACTGCCTGGCTTCGGGCAATGGCTGGCTCCAAATCCCGGCACAGAATCCCACACAACACTGTGATGGGGGCACTGTCCAGGTGATACTGTTGGTACACCTCCTCCCCTGATAGTTGAAGATGTGTGATCCTAGGTCTGTAGACCCGTGGGATATGTTATATGCACCTGTGGCTCTGGGTCACTGGCCACTGCTGTTGCTGCACATCCTGCTGGCATGTCAGTGGCATCTCCACCTCAATAGCAGTCTCAGCAGTCCCCACATTGTATGGCCGGTTCCTGTTATTTCAGTTGCATTGGTTTGCTGACAGTGCTTGCTGTGTCCTATGAAACAAAAACCCTGGCCTAGGCTTATGCAGTTTATGGTGTTTTAGGCCTCCGCACTATGCTGGCGAATATCAGCATAAAACAGGTATTTTGAAGCCACGCCCCCATTATGCTCTCATGGATATCCAGTTACTACAGGCCGCAGTGCCTGGATTTCGGATGATATGAGTGTATGTGAAGATGCCATATAGCCAGTTATGGCCAACATATGTGCATAAGGCTGCTTTTCTAACACCTTAGTGACTCCTAAGGCTTCCAATATTGGGCCCTTAACTCTTAATATTAGCCTGCATATTTTTGATGGTGGACTGTGTAATACATTTCACTTTCAAAATAGTCTGTTGTTCCTTTCTTGCAATCCACTTACTATATGTACTGTACTAATTGTCTTCATTTATATTCCAGAGTGCTTTGCAAGTAATGAGGCTCTGCTTCCGACATTAAGCATGTTATTATCATCATTTGTCTAGTACATGCCATATGCACATAGCACCGTACGGAGACATGTAATGGATGCTCCCTTCTCCTTGGATGTTACAATCTAGTCAAGACCGTGAGAGAAGATGTAACAAAAATACAAATAAAAGCCTTTAAGCGAAGAAAATGGACAAGAGAAGAAAACTCAGAATTATTTCTGCCTGTGAGATTTTATACTGTTGAACTTGACCACTATTGCATACTGCAATGTTTGCCAGCGCTCTCCTGGGAAGACACTGAACCAATCTCTTTCTCAGGATTGCCAGAAGGAACAGGCATGAGTCAGATTTGAATACACTGAACACACGCTGTGACGGTAGTTTTATAAGAGGTGCCTAGTTTAAGAGGGCAGGTAGTCACCTACTTAGGTGCTATTTTATAAAAACTCATCAGTGCCTATATGTCTTTAGTGTAAGAAGCAGAGATTGTGCCTTAGATGCAGCGCATGTAAAGTATACAAGTATGCGTGTAGATTAGGGGGTTTCATAAAGAACACGTGTGTTTGCGAACTCTGCCTCACTCCGCCCAGACCGTAGCCCCAGCTATGCTTACCAGCAAAGTATGTGCCTTCAGGCAATCACATGCATTTTTATGCTGGTCAGTATTCTATGAGAGGCCAAAATGACTTTATAAAAATGACCTCATATTTTACAAAAATGTATTTCACAGATATTCAGTATGGTTATCCTGAAAACCAAAGTGGCTGGAAAAACTGCAGTACAACATCGCTCGAGATCTGTACTGAATTTTTCTTCAAGGTTCTTCTTTTTAAAGTCAGAAAGTGGGTGTTTTATTTGATTATCTTAGTAGGCAAGAAGTCCTCAACGTATGCTTACTAATAATTTCAGAAGAAAATGAAATAATGCATTTGTATTGGCTACCAGTGCACAAAATTACTGTATTTGGATGGCGACAGGTTTGTTGATGGATCTACAAGCACTCTGCCATTGATGAATGTCTTTATTGCTGAATCGATGGAAAATTCATTTCAATTTCTATGAAGCACAGCTTTAATAGTTTATAGCCCGGTTGCCAGCATCAATGATACATTAGTGCCTTGAAGCTATGGAAACATGCAAATAATAGAAGCTGCTTTATAATTCCGTATACCTTCATTGTGAAGACTTTCCTAGGCACTGACTTTCAAACAAGAACACAAGTATCAGAGGCAGAAATGTTAGAAAAGCTATACACTTAGGGAAGCATTTCCAAAGATTTGTAGTCGGTTAACAGACTTGCTAATCGGATAAAATGTGGTCAGCGCGATATTAAAACTGGGCCGTTGTGTGTGTGGACAAGGGGCAGATGACAGCTGCTATCCGGTTAGTGGCAATATTGAGCCGCTAATGGGATAGCATAAGCAGTTAAAGTTATGACAGATGAATGGCTACCTAAGAACATAAGAACATAAGATATGCCATACTGGGTCAGACCAAGGTCCATCAAGCCCAGTATCCTTCCAACAGTGGCCAATCTAGGTCACAAGTACCTAGCAGTTTCCCCAAAAGACACAGGTTCCACAATGCTTGTACTGGGTCAAGCATTGATATCCTGGGTTCCTTCTTAATAATGGTTTATGGACCTTTCCTCCAGGAACTTGTCCAAACCTTTTTTAAACCCAGCTACACTAACAGCCTTTACTACATCCTCCGGTAACAAATTCCAGAGTTTGATTACACGTTGAGTGAAAAAATATTTTCTTTTATTAGTCTTAAATAGTTTACCCTGTAGCTTCATTGCATGTCCCCTAGTCTTTCTATATTCTGATAAGGTAAACAATCGATCTACGTTTATCCGTTCCACTCCGTTCATTAATTTATAGACTTCTATCATATCTCCCCTCAGCCGTCTCTTTTCCAGGTTAAAGAGCCCTAATCCTTTTAGCCTTTCTTCATAGGAGTATCCTTCCATCCCCTTTACCATTTTGGTGGCTCTTCTCTGAACCTTTTCTAAAATTGCTATATCCTTTTTAAGATACGGCTACCAGAATTGCACAAAATATTCAAGGTGTGGTCTCACCATGGAACGATAAAGAGGCATTATAATATATTTTGTTTTATTTTCCATTCCTTTCCTTATCATACCTAGCATTCTATTTGCTCTCTTGGCTGCCGCTGCACACTGGGCCAAGGGTTTTAACATGGTATCCACAATGACGCCTAAATCTTTTTCCTGGGTGGTGGTTCCTAATGTGGAACCTTGCATCGTGTAACCATAGTTTGGGTTGTTCTTCCCTAGGTGCATAACCTTGCACTTGTCCACATTAAATTTCACCTGCCATTTTGATGCCCAGTCTTCTAATTTATCAAGATCCTCTTGCAATTTTCCACAATCCTCTTGCATTTTAACAACTTTAAATAGTTTTGTGTCATCTGCAAATTTGATAACCTCACTCGTTATTCCACTTTCCAGGTCATTTATGAATATGTCAGAAAGCAGCAGACCCAGAACAGATCCCTGGGGTACACCACTATTCACCTTTCTCCATTGGGAAAATTGGCCATTTAGCCCTACCCTCTGCTTTCTATCTTTTAACCAGTTCCTGATCCACAATAGTACACTGCCTCCTATCCCATGACTCTTTAGTTTTGCCAAAAGTCTCTGATGAGGGACCTTGTCAAAGGCTTTCTGAAAGTCCAGATACACAATATCAACCGACTCACCTTTGTCCACCTGTTTATTCACTCCTTCAAAAAAACATAACAGATTAGTAAGACAAGATCTTCCTTGTCTAAAGCCATGTTGGCTGTCTCCCATTAGGTCATGACTATCTACATGCTGAGTAATTGTATTCTTTATAATGGTTTCTACCATTTTTCCCGTTACTGTTGTCAGGCTCACCGGTCTGTAGTTTCCCGGATCAACCCTGGAACCCTTTTTAAAAATTGGTGTTACATTGACGATCCTCCAATCTTCAGGTATTAGAGATGATTTTAATGATAGTTCACAGATTACTAATAGCAGGTCTGCAATCTCATATTTCAGTTCTTTCAACACCTTTGGATGTATACCATTCGGCCCAGGTGAATTGCTACTCTTCAGTTTATCTAATAGTTGTAATACATCTTCCCGATGTATCGATATTTCCTTCAATTCTTCCGCACCTTTAAATACCACTTCAGTCATGGGTAACATCCCTACATCTTCCTCAGTAAAGACCGAAGCAAAGAATTCATTCAGTTTCTCCGCTATCGCCTTGTCGCCTCTCAGTGCTCCTTTAACCCCTTTATCATCTAATGCAGTGGTCCCCAACCCAGTCCTATGGGGCCCACCGGCCAGTCAGGTTTTCGGGATATCCCTAATGACTATGCATGAGATATATATGCATTAGAGATATCCTGCCAACCTGACTGGTTTGTGGCCCTCCAGGGCTGGATTTGGAGACCCCTGCCTTACACCTCTGTCATTTAAGATTGTGAGTGGGCAAGGTACAGATGTCCTAGACATCGAAAGGGTATATAGAATGTTTCACATTCCTCCTCGATTCTCACCACCACCAAAAAGTTGTCTAATAGACAATTTTTTGGTGGTGGTGAGAAGTGAGGAGGACTGTGACAAATTCTATCTAACCTTTTTGATGTCTTGGACATCTGTACCTTGCCCACTCACAATCTTAAATGACAGAGGTGTAAGGCAGGGGTCTCCAAATCCAGCCCTGGAGGGCCACAAACCAGTCAGGTTGGCAGGATATCTCTAATGCATATATATCTCATGCATAGTCATTAGGGATATCCCGAAAACCTGACTGGCCGGTGGGCCCCATAGGACTGGGTTGGGGACCACTGCTAATGGACCAACTGACTCTCTCACAGGTTTTTTGCTACGAATGTACTTGAAAAGGTCTTTATTTCGTGTTTTTGCTTCTGCAACAAGCTTCCTCTCAAATTCTCCCTTTGCCTGCCTTATCAATGCCTTGCATTTGACTTGCCAGTGCTTGTGCTGTTTCCAGGTTTCGTCGTTTGGCTCTTTTTTCCATTTCCTAAAAGATGCTTTTTTGGCAACAACAGCCTCTCTGACCTCACCTTTAAACCATGCTGGCCGTTTTTTGGACTTCCTTCCAGTTTTCTTAAAGCGTGGAATACAGCTGGTCTGGGCTTCCAAGATAGTATTTTTCAACAACACCCAAGCTTGATGTACGTCTTTAACCTTTGCATCTGCTCCTTTTAGTTTTTTCTTAACTGTTTTCCTCATTTTATCATATTCTCCCTTTCGAAAGTTAAAAGGTAGTACTGTGGATTTCCTTACTATCCCTCCTCCACTAAATAAATCAAAGGCAATCATGCTATGATCACTATTGCCAAGTGGCCCCAACACCCTTATCTCTTGCACTAGATCTGGTGTTCCACTAAGGACTAGGTCTAATATGGCTTCCCCTCTGGTCGGTTCATGAACCAGCTGCTCCAAGAAGCAGTCATTTATTTCATCTAGGAACTTTATCTCCCTAGCATGTCCTGACGTGACACTAACCCAGTCGATACCGGGGTAATTGAAATCACCCATTATTATTACTGCGCTGTAACTTTTGTTAGCTTCCTTGATTTCTTTGAGCATTTCATCATCCATTTGTTCATTCTGGCCAGGCGCTCGATAGTACACCCCCACTGCCATCGCCTTCCCCTTTTACATGGAATTTCAATCCATATAGATTCTACAGCAAATTTTGTTTCCTGCAAAACTTTAATCCTTTCTGACTCAATGCCCTCTCTAACATAGAGAGCAACCCCTCCACCAATTTGATCAGCTCTATCATTACGATATAGTTTGTACCCAGGTATCACAGTGTCCCAATGGTTGTCCTCCTTCCATCATGTCTCTGATATTCCAATCATATCTAACCTTTCATTTAGTGCTATATATTCTAACTCTCCCATCTTATTTTTTAGACTTCTAGCATTTGCATACAAGCATTTTAGAGATTGTATTTTATTCATATTAATTTGGCTATTGTTAGACATGGGTAATTTGGGATCTTTAATCTGTGTCTGCTCCATATTTGAGGGCATTTGGGCTACTTTACTCTTTTGTGGAACCTCTCTGCTTTTGGTAGTATCTTTCAAGGATACATTCTTCCGAATCATCCGCTCTTGGGCGACTGTCGGCTTTCCCCTAATATCTAGTTTAAAAGCTGCTCTATCTCCTTTTTAAAGGTTAATGCCAGCAGCCTGGTTCCATCCCGGTTAAGGTGAAGCCCATCCCTTCGGAAGAGCCCCTCCTTTCCCCAGAATGTTCCCCAGTTCCTAACAAATCCAAAACCCTCATTTCTGCACCATTGTCTCATCCACGCATTGAGACTCCGGAGCTCTGTCTGCCTTTTGGGTCCTGCGCGTGGAACAGGAAGCATTTCGGAGCATGCAACCCTGGAAGTTCTGGATTTCAACTTCCTACCTAAAAGCCTAAATTTTGCCTCCAGAACCTCCCTACCACATTTTCCTATGTCATTGGTACCAACATGTACCAAGACAGCAGACTCCTCCCCAGCACTATCTAAGACCTTATCTAGGTAACGCGTGAGGTCCGCTACCTTCGCACCAGGCAGGCATGTTACCAGGCGATCCTCACGTCCACCAGCCACCCAGCTATCTACATGCCTAATGATCGAATCACCAACTATAATGGCTGTCCTAACCCTTCCCTCATGGGCACATGGCCCTGGAGAAACTTTCTCGGTGTGAGAGGGTTTTACATCACCTGGAGGACAGGTCCTAGTTACAGGATCACTTCCTGCCACACCAGGGTGATGCTCTCCTGTCACGTGACCTCTCTCCTCCATGGCAACAGGGATGCTGCCAGACTGGAGGTGGGACTTCAGGACTATATCCCTGTAGGTCTCGTCTATGTAACTCTCTGTCTGTCTTATGTTTTCCAAGTCTGCTACTCTAGCCTCTAGAGAACGGACTCGTTCCCTGAGAGCAAAGAGCTCCTTGCACCTAGTGCACATGTAAGACCTCTCACCAACTTGGAGAAAATCATACATGTGACACTCAATGCAAAAGACTGGAAAGCCCCCATCCCGCTGCTGGACTGCTGTCTGCATCTTAGTTTTAAGTTTGTGTTTAGATCTAAGTTCTTACTTACTAAGGGTTGCTATGGATATGTATACTAATACAACTGTACCTAATACGTGTAATATACCTTGTTCACCTGAAGCTTAATTAATCTCAGGTCCTTAGTGTATGACTGATTTGGGTAACGAGCTGCACCTGAAAGCACCTCCTGTCTTTTAAGATGTTTAAGTACCTATAAAGCTACAATTATCCCAGGGGTGGGTGGGTGTGGGGAGGGAGGGAGGGAGGGAAATAACACTTATTAAAAGAGGGCTGCTACACAGTACCCTGTCTTGTGCTGCTGAGGTAAGCTATATTCTGATTTGATTTAAATTATTTAACCAGAAAGCTCTCTTCTGTGTTTTAAAATTAAAAGTACTTTTCTGATGCTAGGCCCTGAGTGACTATTAAATGTAAACTACAAGCTCTCTGCTGGGTTCCAAATTTAACCAGAAAGCTCTCTTCTGTGTTTTAAATTTAAACTAAAAGTACTTTGCTGTTACTAGGCCCTGAGTGACTATTAAATTTAAACTACAAGCTCTCTGCTGGGTATGAAATGTAACCAGAAAGTTCTCCTATGTGTTTTAAATTTAAACTTAAACTGCTGCTACTAGGCCCTGACTGATTTAACAAAAAATAGTGGGTTCACAGATTATTTAGCTTTAATACAAAGAAGTCCTTTTAGAAAATTACCAGAAGTATATACTCAGAGTTGCAGATCTCTCTCCAGAAGTAACAGTCCCTTTTTCTAGTCCTTCAAGACCTTTACTATAACCAGTCAGCAATATCCAGTTAGTAACTGTAGATTGCAATTAACTGAATAACGGGGAGTGTGTCTGGCCAGCCCGAATATTCAGCGGCAGAAACTGGATATGTGTTGCTACTGAATATCCAACTTTAATTAAAGCTGTGGTGGATAGGTGCTTTATTTAGCCGAGTCCCTGCTGCTGAATATACCCCCCTTAATTTTCTTTTGGAAACTTTATATTGAGTAAGACATCCATAATTTCAAACACATAAACACATTGTAACAGGTTGATTCCCCTATATATAGAACAGAAGAAGCAAAGATCAGAAATAGTATGATGTAGATATTTATATATATGATAACAAGCACAGAATGAAAAAGCAAATCTGCTGACTGCAATTTTATTATTATGTCTTTTTTAAGTAATGGATTAGATAAGTAGGGTTATTGGTAGTCTAAAGTAGAGTTAATAATGTAGAAAATGGTAGATGATATTTATTTAGTTAGCTAGCTATATTAAATTATAACCCAGCTATCTGATATTATCCCAGGTAACAAACGATTGAGCATATGTACTGTACAATAAGGACAAATAAAATGATAGATGTACTCACCGCATGGAGATTTCATATATAAATATAACTAAATAAATTGTGTGAATGCTAAGGTAAACAAAGGAGAGAGGAATAGCCTAGTGGTTATAGCACTGGCTTGGTATTTTATTTTTTATTTATTTATTAACAATTCTTATATACCGCGCTATTTCTCATCAGTGCGGTTTACATCGAAACAATAAACACTTGGACATACAAATAGTCCTACATTTACAGAAAACAGGAATTTGAACATGGATTAACTGTGGAAACTATATACATTTGAGATTTAGCTACAGGTCATTAACAGGTTGGGCTCGTAACAAGGTTTTGCTGTCAAGTTTAGCTTACATCGTGTTTGTACTCTGTTGGTAAGGAAAAGTTAGAGAGCTGTAATATCGTATGGGGTAGAATTAGATTGTAGGTTTATTGTGAATGTGGTTTCAATTGACATATATGAGTGAGTGTGTGGGTGGGGGGGGGGGGATCACCAGACTGTGTAAAGTGCATGAGGAACAGGTGATGTTTGATGGCTTTTCTAAACTGCGTGAGGTCTTTGATTGCTCTTATGTTAGAAGGGAGTTTGTTCCAACATCTGGGGGAATAGCTTGTAAATGCCCTATTGATGGTTGATTGGTTAAGTTTTATAGATTCGCTTGGTATGACTAGAGAGTTTTCCGCAAGTGCTCTTCTGGATCTGTTATTGGGGGTATGAATGAGTAGATCAACAATTGAAGAGGGTGATGTCTTGTTGAATGCTTTAAAGGTAATGAGGAGGGTCTTGTATATGATTCTGCAGTTTATTGGGAGCCAATGAAGCTCTTTTAATATAGGTGAGATGTGGTCTTTCCTGAATGCTCCACACAGAACACGAGCCGATGCATTCATGGCTAACTGCAGTGGGTTGAGGGTATTCTTTGGGAGGCCATGTAGTATTATATTAGCCTAGTCAAAGTGAGGTGTTACCATTGCTTGAAAAACTGTTCAAAAGTCATCGGTTTCCATCATGGGTCTCAGGAGGCGGAGGGTTTTGATTTTGAAGTAGATAGATTTTACTGTTCGTTTGATGTGGTCTTTGAAGTCCAAGTGTTGGTCTATTATTATTCCTAGATAGCGTATGTTGGATTTGACCGGGAGTTCTGCGTCTCTAACTTTTAGTATTGATGGCGGGGAGAAGTTTTTGTTCCGTGTAACAAATAGCACTTCCGTCTTCTTGAAATTTATACGTAGATTCTGACTGAAGAGCCAATCTGTTATTGCATCAAAGCACTTTATTAACATTGTGAGATCTGGGCATGCGACCGTTATAGTTTGAATAACAGAACATCGTCTGCATACATGAGGCAGGATATGCCGAAGGAGCGGGTTATGTCGCAGATTGGCTGCATATAAATATTGAAAAATAGAGTGGATAATGACGATCCTTGTGGTACTCCCTGTCTTTGTTGGAAAGGTTCTGATGTTTTGTTGCTGATCTGAACTTGCTGCCATCTGCCTTGAAGGTAAGACTTGCACCAATCCCATGCGCGGTCGTGGATTCCCTTTGCATGGAGTCTCATCAGGAGTTGTTCATGATCTACTGAGTCGAATGCCACAGAGATATCTAGGAAGATCAATGCAAAGCCTTTCTTGATGTTGTCTATCCTGTTGGTGAGTGTGTTTGTTAGTGAGGTCAGCAGGGTTTCTACGCCGTGTGCCTCTCTGAAACCATGTTGGCACGGGTCTAATGGAGAGATTGTGTCTATATGCTGTTGAATTTGTCTTTGAGTTGTTTTCTCAAGTATTTTGGCTAGGAAAGGGATACTGGAGATTGGTCGGTAAGAGTCTTCTTTAATCGGATCAAGCTGGTTGTTCTTCAGTAATGGTCGTATGGATGTTTTCTTAAGGTCCTCCGGGAAGATTCCAGTTATAAAAGATTGCTTTGTGATATCAGCTATGAATGGACTTAGTTCTGAGCGCATTGTTTTGATCCAGTGGGCTGGGCAAGGGTCATTTGGAGCTGTCATGGTGTTGATGTTGGTAATTGTTTCCTCGATTGTTTTCACTGATGGGGGTGAGAGCTTAGTAAGTGGGGATTGAATGTTAGGGTTCTGATAGGACTTACAAGGTGTGGTAGTAGTCACCTTTATTGCTTCGGATTGGATGTAGTTAGCGTATGCCTGAGGTTGGATACACTCCTGTTGTGGTTGGGGTGATTGGTTGGTCAGTGATTTTACTAAATTGAAAAGGTCACAAGGCTTATTTAATGAGTGATTGAGGAGCTCAGAATGGAATCTTTCACATCTTAACCAAGAAACCGGCATTTGATTCCCACTGGAACTCCTTTTGGCCTTGGGCAAGTCACTTTCTCCATGGACAAGCAGGAAGTAAGGGACACAAAGGGAGCAAAGCCCTAACAACAAAGACAGAGAAACACAACGGGCGAAGACTAGTAGAGGTCACAGGTGCTAATTTTATTGGTAAAAATGCCCTACGCGTTTCGGCGTCAAGCCTTCATCAGGGGGTATACATCTAAAAACAATGGTAACAAATAATAATAAGTAAAAAAAAAGGTATATTAAAAAACCCAACATATTTAAAAACAATGTAAATCTACATACAAACACATATAAAAGTGATGTGTGCTTAAATAGTGCATCTAATATCATACAATACTAAAGAATGTATAAAAAGTAAATAATATGCAGTATAAGGCCCCACAGAACACATAAAAATTATATAAAAACATAAGTATAAAAAAATAATAAAATAAATAAATAAATAATGTGCAATGCATAAACACATAAAAAACCACAATTAGCCAATTGAATAATGCAAACAGCTGTATAATGAGGAGTGCTACAGAGAGGGTACTTACCAATAAAATTAGCACCTGTGACCTCTACTAGTCTTCCCAAGCAGGAAGTAAGTCCTCATGCATGGATGACAGCCCTGCACCGGAACACTCCCCAACTTCCATTGGAAGCTTTTGGGAGGCTCTACTGCGCATGCGCGCCTGCCACAGCACCATCTTCTCCAGTCATCTTTTTCCGCAGAGCCCCTAGGATGTGTTCCTGCCATCGGTGGAAAAAGTTCAGTTTTTGTCCCCTTGCGGCTTGCTTTTCTTCCTTTGCCTACTGTCTGTCATTGATTGCATCAGCCGGAAGAAAGTCCTGGCAATCTATTTCCAGTCACACTGCCAAGAAAACCCAGAAGCTTCTGGGTCACCAGGAGTCAGCACATTTTGCATTTTGCAAGGTAAACAGATGGGTTTTCTGTCTCTTCCTGAAGATCCCCCAGTTTCAGCCTGAAGTGATGCCAACAAAGCATTCTAAGTAGAAGGTCTGGCCATTGATAAAATACAGATCTGAATAGTGGGTCTTAAGAATCACTTTCATGGAGGAGAAAACCAACAGGTCCTGCTGACTTGAACGTAGATTACGGTCCTGCTAATAATATTTTAAGTACTGGTATAATTGCTGCAAGGAAAGACCTCACTGGGCCTTCCAAACCAGACAGAGAAGTTTAAGCTGAATACAGAATCTTACTTGTAACCGATGTAGTGCCTTCAGACTTGGTGTCACATTATCATAATCCTTACTACCTGTTCTAACTCTAATGGCCAACATCATGGCCACCTGACTGAAAAAGATCTACTTTCATACCAATACTGAAGAAAGGTGATCTGACTGACTGTGGAAATTATTACACAAACACTCTGATCCCACAGGCCAAGATTCTACTCAAGATCATTCAGTGGAGACTACAACCACATCTGGAACCTGAACTGCCTGACATTTCTATAGTTGCCTTGAGATCTTCTTGCAATGAGTACCATTTTATTGGTGCTGATATAGAGAATGTCCTGCTGCAGGTTGTCTGTTTACTTTGGGGTAAATTCAGAGCAGCGTTTAGTAGGGATGGACATCGGGTTTGGCAATTCCACCCACAGAGCTCCCCACATATAAAGCAGAGATTTGATTGTAGGATAAGATGGTATACAAATCCGTCTAAATAAATAAATAACAGGGCAGATAGTACTGAGTCTTGGGGTATTTCTTGTTGTTGCTTAAATGACTTTGACATATGTCGGCCAATTCGGACTTGTTATCTGTGGTTTAAGTATGATTGGAATCATATGAGTGTGATGCTGTGGAGGCTTATTTTGCTCAATCTTTGTATTAGTTAGTGATGGCTGACTGTGTCAAAAGCTGCTTTTATATCAATGAAGATTAATATGAAACCTTGTTTGATGTTATCGATGCCTATTATGATTTTGTCCAGTAGGGATGTGAGTAAAGTTTCAATGCTGTGGTTTGTATTGAAGTCATGTTGGTGAATGTCTAGTGGTGCAGCATTGTCAATGTGATCTTGTAGTTGTAGTTTATCAATCATCTTGGTTAGGAATGGTAAACTGGCAATCGGCCAGTATGCTGTGGGGTCTAGTGGATCAAGTAGCGGGTTTTCTAGGATTGGTCTGATGCATGTTTGTTTAAGGCTAAGTGGTAGGTAACTCTGTGAGAGTGAGAGGTGAGTGATTTTAAGTAGAGTTTTGCCAAGATCTCCCTTTATAAGCTTTATCCATGACATCGGGCATGTGTCAAGTGTCGATGTGGTTATGTTCAAATTAGATATGGTGTTATTTAGTTGTTTCAAGGTTGGCAGGTGAAAGGTGTCCCATGGTCTCTTGGAGTGTGTGTTTGTAGAGCTATTGGTAGTTTGTGGCGTGTTGTTTGGTATTGTATTTGTGAATCTTGTTTCCAGGAAGAATGCCATCTGTTGTGGATCTATGCTACTCTCTTCTTTGTGTAGGATTTTTTGTGAATGTTCACACAATTTTGAAGTGTTCCCTGGGTTTATTAAGGGATTTCATTATCAGGTTAGTATAGTATTCTTGCTTGCATATGCTTATCATTAAGTTGTATTGTTGTTGTTTTATATTGTATTGGTGTTGGTTATAGTGTGTCTTCATTTTCTTTCAAGCTTTCTGAAAATTCTTTTTAGTGTTTTAATGTATTTATTTAAAGCTTTTCTATACCACGCTTTTTAAAATCAGTGTGCTTTACAAGTAACATTTATATGTACGAATGCAGGAGGTAACCTACATTGTACTTACATTGAACAGGTATTGAAACTTGGAGTAGAACCGGGGTCACTATATAGAAGATGAGCAATGTGTCACTGAGTTGTTGTAGCAACATGGCGTGCTCAAATAACTATATACAGGTTTGTCCAATATTTAAAACTTAGACAGTTGGGATGATGAGTGCGGTTGCCTCAGCATGATTAGGTCATGCTGGTGATGTTGTCAAGGTGGGTGGGGGTATGGTGGGTGGTGTTGTATCGCTGGTGTGTGAGTAATGTAGAAGAAAAAGGTGGTGCTTTAGTGCTTTACTGAATTGGGTAAGGTCAGTGATCGCTCGGATAGTGGTTGGAAGGTCATTCCAGCATGTAGGTGCATAGAGCACAAAGGCTATGTTCTTTGTTGCCTGAGAGCATTTTATTATTTCTTTGGGGATTGCTAGTGTGTTGGTAGTGAAAGTTATTATGGATATGTTTGGAGGGGTGGGGTGTAGAAGGTCCATTAGGGAGGTGGAGGATCTTTTGTTGATGGCTTTGAAGGTCAGCAATAATACTTTGTAGGTGAGCCGGCAGTTGATTGGAAGCCAGTGTAGGTCTTTTAGGATTGGGGTTATGTGGTCCCTTCTGGAGGCCCCGTATAGGAAGCAGGTAGCAGCATTCATTGCTAGCTGTAGAGGGTTCAGTGTGTTCTTGGGGAGTCCGTGCAGGATTGTGTTGGCATAATTGAAGTGGGGGGTTACAAGTGCTTGGAAAATTGTTCGGAAGTCATCTGGCTGCAGTAAGGGTTGAAGATGCCGAAGTGTTCATATTTTATGGTAGATTGCCTTAACAGTGTTGCTTATGTGTGCTTTCATGTCGAGGTGTCGGTCTAGCGTGATGCTCAGGTAGTGGATGGTGGGTCTGCTTGGGAGCTTTGCATCTCTCACCTTTATTGATGCGGGAGGGGTAAAGGCTTGATTTCTTGTGATGGCTAGTACATCCGTCTTGTTGAAGTTGATTCTGAGACTGTGAGTGGAGCCAGTCGGTGACAGCATCGAAGCATCTTGCTAATGTCGAGAAGTCTGGTTGGTCGATGGAGAATGGAGTGAATAGCAGCACATCATCAGCATATATCAGGCAGGAGATGTTAAAGGAGCAGATGATTGTACAGATGGGCTGCATATATATATTGAACATAAGAGCAGAGAGTGAGAAGCCTTGGGGGACACCTTGTCTTTGTTGGAAAGGTTCTGAGGTCGTGGAGCCCATTCGTACTTGTTGCCATCTGTCTGTTAGGTATGACTTGCACCAGCTCCAGGCTGAACCATGGATTCCCTTCTCCTGGAGACGTGTCAGAAGCAGCTCGTGGTTGACGGAATCGAACGCAGAGGCAATATCCATGAAGATAAGAGCGTAACCACATCTGATGTTGTCTATCCCTGTGATTAAGGTACTGAATAGCATGGTGAGTTGCATCTCGACGCCATAAGATTCTCTGAAGCCATGATGACATGGGTCAAGAGGGGCAGTGGTCTCGATGTGATGCTGGATTTGACGTTGGATGATCTTCTCAATTATCTTGGCTAGCAGGGGGATGCTTGAGATTGGTCAATAGGATTCAACCTTCTGGGGGTCCAGTTTATTGTTCTTTAGAAGGGGCCGGATGGACGTCTGTTTTAGGCTTGATGGGAAGGCTCCTCTTGAGCAATGTTATTGGAGTATCATGGAGCAATGTGTCTCTTGTTCTTGGTCCTTGTGTTGTTTGTTGTTGCTACAGCATTGGAGATGACTTTGTTCCAATTATTTATTATGTCTTCTAGATTGCTCATGTCTTGAGTTAGTTGTAATTTGACTTCATATGTGAAGAGGTCTTTATCAAATCGTTTAAACCTATGTTCTTGTTTTGGTTCTTCCTGGTTGTCCAAGGTTATATTCCTGATTGTATTGAATCTGAGCATGTGATGGGCTGACCAGGGCACTGGTGTAATAGTTGGCTGGGTTATGGTTTTATTGACTATCATATTAGTGGGGCAAAGATGAGATCTAAGGTACTTCCTTGTTTGTATGTAGGTGCAGTTACTATTTGAGAAAATTGCAGTGCGCTCATGGCTTGAAGAAATAAGTGGGTTTCTTTGGGGGGTGGTGCATGGGAGGTTAAAGTACTCTAGGATCAGTAGAGGTTTGTGAGGTTTTGAGTGTGTGCATGCTCTTTACAAGATGGCTGAAAAGACTTCTGTTGTTGTGTTCGGAGCTCTGTAGGTGAAGCACCCAGTGAGGTGCCTGCTTGCAGCGATTATAGTGTTGTTGTCATCTGTTCAGCTGTGTTCAGTGTTCTGAGCTTGAGGTCATTGTGGGCAATGATAAGGACTCTTCTGCCTCTTCTATTAGTTCTAGGGCAGCTGTAGAGTGTGGGTTGTTGGAGTGAGTTGGTTTAGTATGGCATTGTCAGCATCTGTTAGCCATGACCCTGTGAGAAATAATAAATCTATATTTTGATCTAGGATATAGTCTGATATTGTGTTAATTTTGTGTCTAATGGAACATGCATTAATTAGTGCACATTGTATATGCTTGGTAATGGGGGCATTTTGGTGGTTGTTGTGATATGTAGGGATGGTTTGGATCAGAATAGTTCTGTTGGGTCATTTGTTGAATATTTTGAACCCATGTGGCCATATTGGTAGGTGCTGCATTCCTGCAGTGTGGGCATTAAGTATGTGTTGGGCTATAAGGGAGTTGCTCTTAAAAGGGATGTTAGAGTGTGTGTGAGCGTAAGGGTAATTAGTAGAATGTCTGGGCGCTGCATGTCTATGTTTTAAAAACGTGTCTCCTGTTGATCTTGGCTATATGGTGCCTATCTTGGTGTGGCTTTCATCTCCGGATGTAAGTTTGGTGATTTCCTGTCCTTCTCGGGAAGTAGCAGAGGGAGGGGGGGGGGGGTGTTATCACCGCTCCCTCTCCTGTTGTAGCTAGTGTTACCAGACGTCTTAGGTAGATTGGCTTGTGGAGATGTGCTGTGGCCAGGTGTTGCTGTCAGACTCACTCTGTGGTAGGTTCTGTGAGTTTGGTTGTGGGTTCCTCTGATTGCTCTTGATTGTTGTTGGTCGGTGCTATTTCTTGTTCTTGGAACAGGTCTGCCTTTAGGTTACTGTGGAGTGGCTGATAACTAGTCCTATGAAGGGTTTCTTACATATAGTTTTGGTGCTTTGCTGTGATCCATGCCAAAGGGCCCTCAGGCAAGGACACACCAGAGCACGCATCTTTTTAAAGGCTGCTGCTGCTGTGCTGATTGGTTGTTCCAGTAGGGAGTGGGGAGGAGCTTATCTTACTGCTCCATGCAGGGCTCCTGATCTGTCTGGCAGTGAAGGGAGTCTGGTGTCAGACCACGCTTCTTTTTAAAGGCTGCCGCTGCTGTGCTGATTGGGTGTTCTAGTGGGGAGCGGGGAGGAGCTCACCTTCCTGCTCCCTGCAGGGCTCTTGATCGGTCTGCCAGTGAAGAGGATCTGATGCTGGAGCGATTGAGGTCTGGTGCCTTATTCATGACATAATAGTTATGAAGCACCTAGATAAGATTCTCAAAGATTTCATTTGTCCAAGCCATGGTATTTTCAATAATGTCATTTGGATGCAAAAGTTGGACAGTGAAGAAGAGACAGGAAGAAAATTGGTGCCTTTGAATTATGATGCAGGTGAAGAATACTGTATATACCATGGACTGTCTGAAGAAGAAATCAGTCAGCACTAGAGGAGATGAAACCTAAGCCTCTTTTAGAATCTCAAATGGCAAGACTTTCAATTTCATACTTTGAACACATCATGTGAAGGAAAAGATCATTAGACAAAGACATCATGCTTGGCAAGATAGATCAACACAAAAGAGGAAAGCAAGAAATGTGATGGATAGATACAATAACTGTAGCTATGGATGCCACTCTATCAACAAATAGCTGTTTGACTGAAGACAGAACACAGTTTAGACAACTATTCACAGGGTCGCCATGGCAAATTTGTTTATTCACGTGCAAAGAAACCTAGGTGCATGGAAGGATGGATGGATGGGCATACAGACAGATGGACAGGCCCTCCTAAAGAGGTGCTATTGCTCAGGTGAAACACCCTTAAAAACTACTAGGCAGTGTTTTTCATCATTAGGCCTGTGAGCCAGTGGTAGCTCTCATTGCATTTAAGTTCAACACCCTGACTCTCTTCCTTCAATACGTACACTCCCCTCCGTATTCTTCAGAAGCCTGCTGCCAGCACTACTTCCAGAAGAGCTATTAAGTATGTGCATACAAAAACAGTTGTTTATTTTTGGGTCCATTTTGGACTTTTTTTGATGTTCCAAAATTGTTTCAATTTATTTTACATATTTGTATTAATAAAATATTTCTCAAACATGTTAGAACTTTAAATGTTTTAATATACAGTTTAACATGCTAAGTCAATTCCCACATTGTTGTCACAGTCATTCAAAAATAGTGCAGGATTTGGGGCGCCACAAAGCTCAAAGTGAGAATTGCACCGTGCAGGAAGAAAACAATTGTAAGAGGACAAATTAGCAGCAAGTCTCCAGAGGTGAGTGGAGGCAGCACTAACAACTAAACTGAGGCAAGAGTTGACATGGGGGACCATGTGGGGCAGGATGATGGAGAGTGACAGGGAAGTGTTAGATGGGGTTGAGACTGACTGGTACAGCGTTCAAAGAGGGTGTCTATTGGGTAAAAAATGTATGTGGGAAAAGGCCATACTAATGGCTCTGCGCCCAGTGCATCCATATAGGGCACAAGTACAGAAGGGATGCTGGCATCATTACTGGGCTTCCAGGAAGCTCCAAAAGAGTGAGCTATTGCATGTGGCTGGGTGGTGGTGATGGTGGTTCCAGATTCATTAGTCGCACAGGGCACATTTCTGGCTTGGTATGGTCCTGTATAGGAAAGTGGAGCTAGATGTGTTTGGGGGGAAATTGAGGGGGGAAAATGGGCTACAGATAGGATGAGAATGAGTGTGGGTGAGCAGGAGCTGGGCTAAAGAAGAGAGAGAAGGGAAGAACAAATTGTGCCTTAGCAACCAGGCCAAGTGCATCTTTAAAATCCCACTCCTACAAGTAACAATCAGGTCTTACTCTATGGCAAATCATTTTTTGACTAACGTGACAGTGCTGGACATGGAAGAGATGGCGGGGACCCCTACAGAAAAATAAGTCATATTTTGGATGTTGAAATTGGTTCAGTAGCAGGAGAGTGGAGGGCAGACAATCCTAGGATAAAGGAAAGAGAAGCTTGCTTTAGAGGTTTAAAATTGATTTCTGTTAGATCTCGGTAGGCCCTTGTAGTCTTAGAAGAAAAAAAAAAGGTAGTTAGTCTTTTTCCCATTATCTCCTCAACTCCCACACACCCCAGCAGATCCCTTAATGTATAGTTAGTTATATCAATTAAGATAGTGAAATCTGACACCATAGTATATTTCCATCAACAAGTGATTAATTCTTAACAGATTATTAGCAGTACATTGGAAACCAAACAAACAAAAAAAACATAAAACATACCAAAGAATCCTAAAGGCCTTCATATTAAAGTATCCCTACTCCCTTAATAACTCTAAAAAACTAAACTCTCTGATATAAAGATACAGATAGCAGTCCCGCAGGAAGATGGGAGCTATTCAGTCTTTTGCATGAGTGTCACATCTATGATTATCTCCCAGTTGGTGAGAGAGCTCCTGACTCTCAGAGAATGAGTCTGATATCTGGAAGCCAAAGTAGCAGAGTTGGAGGAGCTGAGATAGACAAAGAGATATATAGAGGAGACCTACAGGGACATAGTAGAAAAGACCCATCTCCAGTCTGGCAGCCTCAGTGCTGCCTTTGAGGAGAGAGGTAACCTGAAAGGAGAGCATCATCTTGGAGTGGCAGGAAATGAACTGGTAACCAGAACCTGTCTTCCAAGGGATTTAATATCCTCTCGCACCGAGGATATGTTTCCAGAGACTTCAGCCCAGGATGGAAGGGTTAGGATGGCCGCTTATGGTTTATTAAACCTCCCTTCAAGTCAGCAGAGCGGTGTACAATTCAATTTAAAAGGAAAGGAGAACTCCATTAAAATCAGAAAAAGAGAGGAACAATTAAAAACAGAAAAGAGGAGAAACACAGAAAACAGACAACAGCAGAACAAGAGGGAAAGGGAGAGATAGGCCAAAGAAGAGTTTATACAGTACAAAGACTCAGAACAAAAAAGGGGGAGGCAGGAGCCTATGTCATTGAGGACCCAAGTCAAAGGCCAGATGGGATAAGTGGCTTTGAGGAGTGATTTAAATCTAACATAGGATAGTTCAAGGCAAATGTCAGACGGCAATGAATTCCATAAGCTAGGGCCAAGGAAATAAAAAGTTGAGTGGCGAGTAGATTTGTATTGAGGACAGGAAGCAGGGGGAAGATAGAGATGATTACCATGACTGGAACGCAGAAGTTGCGGAGGGGTGTGGGGAATAATGGAAGAGGAGAGATAGAGGCTTATGCCAGAATGCAGAGTTTTATGGACCAGTGTCCATAAAGCTCCATCATCTTCAGCTTGTACAGAATACTGCTACACATATCCTCACTCACTCTTCGCAGCACGATCACATCACTCCTCTTCTAATCCACCTGCACTGGCTTCCTCTCAAATTGTGTAGACTATAAAATTTTTACCATTGTTCACATTGTTCTTTACACTGGAACCCCACAGTACTATCTAATTTGTTCCAATTCCATACTCCTCATTGTCTTCTCAGAGCCATACACGTCAACCATTTAGTCATCCCCGCAGTCACCCAGGCACATCTGAAACAAACCTGGAGATCAGCCATCTTCTATCTGGGCCCCACCCTATGGAACTCCCTGCCCCCTGCTCTCCATTCCGAAACGTCCTTTGTCAGATTCAAAACATTGTTGAAAACACATCTCTTCCATACTGTCTTTGATCTCCCTCATAGCAATTCTCAGCAAGACACCCCTAACCTGTCCCTTCCTTCCCAATCCCGAGGCATCCTCTACATTTCCTGCTGTTTCTTTTGTTCTTAATTTATTTATTTATTTTATTTAACAGTTTTTTATACTGCCTTATCATTTAATCAAGGCGGTTTAAATTAACCTCAACTTTATAAAGAACATTCAATTATAAACAATAATGTTTACAAAGAACATTCAATTGTAAACAGTAACACATTTCAAAAACGTAAACAGTTTCTTGTAACTTCTTACTTCAAGATTTAATCTCACAAGAGATTTTCTGTAAACGAAGGGGAGAGTTAGGTGGGAGTTTTGAAACAAAACTATATACATTGTAGTATGAGTAATAGGAGGGGGAGTGTTGCAGATATCTTGGCTTGTGTCAATCGGCTTGTGGGGTGGAATGAACATGGTTCTATGGTTCATATCTTTTGCTGTCCTTTACAACTCTGGCGTCCCTTTCATCCTCTTGTGCATTTTGTTTTTATTATATTTGTAAACGACTCTGAGACATTGGCCGCTATGGAGGTATATCAAACGTCTAATAAAGATAAAGTGTGAGGATCTTGAACTAAATACAGTGGAAGTGGATAAGCAGAGGAGTGATATGGTCAAATTTGGAAGCATGCACTAGTAACCATATAGCTGTGATGGGGCGGAATTGATAATTAGGGAAGCTGGCATAAACCATTTTGCAATAGTCCAGACAGGATAAGACCAGGGATACAAGTAAGGTGGTGAGGGCTGAGGAGGAAAGGAAAAGACAGATGGCTCTAATTTGATATAGAGTGAAGAAGGAGCATTTCACTACAGAACTAATGTGATCATGAAAAGTAAGAGCACTATCCAGGAAGAACCCAAGGTACTTGAAGGAAGGTGTCAAAGAAATAGGGGTGTCACCAAGAAGTGGAGCAATAGACGGGGCAAAGGAGAAGACAGCCAGGTGGCAGACGTTTTCAAGGTATTAAGCTTGAGATGGTTACATTTCAGCCAGAGGGCCATCTGGGAAAGAAAGTTGTTAAGAATAGTCAAATCAGGGGCAGCTGGATGGGCATGGAAAAGCAATAGGATGTCGTCTGCATAGTAATACGTGGAGACACCAGATTGCTGAATAAGAACAGTCAGTGGGGATTGAAGAGAAGCGGGGCAAGAATCAAATCTTGAGGGACACCATAATTAAGGGGAAAAGTACTGGGTGCAGAAGAGCAAAGTGAACAGAGTATGTGCGACCAGAGATGAAAGATTGGAACCACCAAAGAACAGTACTGTGGAGACCAATATCTTGCAGACAAAAGAGGAGGATAGTATGATTCACCAAGTCCAAAGCAGAGGACAGATCAAGTGAGACAATGAGAGATATTACTTCTAGTAATGGTTTCATGTGTTTCACTAAGAAGGGAAAGCAAAATGTTTCTGTACTAAGTCCAGAACAGAATCCTGATTGGCATGTGTGAAGAACATTCACCATGATCAGAGAGCTGTACAAAAACTAGTCTTTCTAGAATCTTGGAAAGGAAGGGAAGATTAGAAACTGAATGGTAGTGAGCTAGGGAAGCCATCTCTAAAGAGAGGTTCTTCAAAATAGTTCTCACAATGGCTGTCTTCCAACAAAGGGGGACAGTCCCCGAAGCTAAACTATTACTAACAATAGAGAGTAAACACGGAAGTAGGACCAAGGAATTGAGAGGAATCCAGAATGAGGGAATCCAGAAGCGCGTGTTATGAGAGGAGGCAAGAGATTTTGTAAGACCCTAAAGAGAGATGGGGTTGAATTTCACCCACGTGTGGGAAAGAGAATTATGTGAGGAAGAGGTGGAGCCAGGAGTCTCACAGTCACTGTCTCCAGGGGGGATTTGGGGAAAACTCATTCTGTAGATCAGAGATGTTCTTGGAAAAGTAATGAACAAGTTGGTCCGCAGTAGGGAGGTCACTCTGGGATGGCTCAGGGCCAGGAAGACGTAGTAAGTGAAAACAATCAAATAAAGTTCCTTAGAGCAATTTGTGGAATTGGAGATGAGGCTGTCAAAATAGTCTTTTTTTTTTTTGCATTGACGACCGTAGTCTTATAAAGAACATGAAGATCGGTAAAAGCAGAAAGAGAGGCAGGGATGTGCAGCCTGCACCAGGTACATTCTGCTCTACATAACTGGTGATGCGTGAGGACAAAACCATGATGATATCATGGATGATGGTGAGACAAGTGGGAAGGCCTTCTAGGATGAAGGGGAGCCATGGTGTCCAATGCTGAATGGAGCAGATTACTCCAGATGTCAGCCTGTACGCTGACCGAGAGAGAATCAAAATCACAGGGAACAAGGAATCCGAGGAAGGGAAAGCAGAGATGGTAGCCAGTATGATGGAGAGCAAGTAAGTGAGAGGCCATTTAGATATCGGAAACCGGTGAGGCCAGAGACAGAGATACTGGAATTGAAAGGTAACACAGTAGTGATCAGTACAAGGAAGGAGGAAAGTAGAAAAAGATTTCAGAGGAAAAGAGAACACATGGGTATTGATAACCAGGTCCAGGGTGTGATCAGCTACATGTGTAGGGGAATTAATATATTGAATAAGGGAAAGATTTGACAGGAGCGAGGAAAGGCTTGTCCTGAGATTTGACTGGGGAGTCAAAGAGGACATTAAAGCCTCCGAGGACTAAAAGTTGCTGAAGGAGAGGGCGGAACCTGGTGTCTGGTTGAGATGGACGTGTAAGAGCGGTGCTCTGGAGGGCAATTGCCAAGAATCCTGATTTCTGCAATATTTAATCAAATAGTTCCTACCTACTTGGAAACCACTCGACCCCCGGCTATGTCGGCTCTAAACAGACATGGCTGGATTTCCAAGTATCTCAAAATGTTAGCGCAAAAAGAACCAAGACGGAACCTCTCTCACCTCACAAGATGGCGGACCTCGCAGGAGATCTTGGCTGAGATTCGGGCGGTCAAAGAGTTGGTCAAAGCTAATGGAGAATCGCTTTGTACAATAAGGAAGATATCAATGCTTTGAGATCCTCTTTGGAGTCAAATACTGCTCATTTGGAGAAGGTAGAGAAGATGGTGGCGTCGCATGAGGAGAGGCTCGAGGCTGTTAAGGAACAGGCCAAGTTGATATGTTCACTGCAAAGAGAGGTGGAAGACAGTGATAATCGCTCTCGGTGGAACAACATAAGAATCCTAGGAGTTCCTGAGGGAGCAGAAGGCCATGATATGATATCATTTCTACAGGCCATGATTCTAGGTGTATTAAGGTTGCATTTCAATATGCCATTCGAGATTGAGCATGCACAGAGCGGGCCTACTCAGCCTGTGCTCACGGGCAAGCATCCACGCCCAATTATCTTGAAAGTGCTACGTTTTCAGCAAGTATTGCAAATAATGGGAGTAGCCAAAACACTTTCAGCCTTGAAGTATCAAGAGCATAAACTCCTGTTCGTCCCAGACTTCGCAAAGGTGACGGTGGATCGGAGAAGGAGTCTTTTGGTGCTACGTCCACGCTTGGTTCAACTGAAGGCCCGTTTTGGACTGCTATATCTTGCCCACATGAAAGTCACGCTGCACAACCAGACCAAAACTTTTGATGATCCCGGAGATCTATGTGCATTTCTGGAGGATAAGTTGTTGGTAGTGATGCGGTGAAGGTTATATTACATCTTCAACTTGCTACAGTTTGATGGCGCTTGCTATCATGGGCGTTTAACTGGTCTGAGATCGTGTGAAAGAGGACTATTTATGCAGAAGTGACATCTAAGCCTGTTATACTGTCATGTACTGGGACATTTTTTCTGTCTCTTTGAAGGACATTATTTCTATTCTTAATAAGGGAGATGGGCAAGATGCGATATTCTGAGAGTTACAGACATGTGGAAGGGTTGGGTCAATGAGCCCTGCGTGTCTGTCTTGTCCTAGCGGGCTCACCCATTAAGTTTTGTGTGTTTTAAAGCCCCCCCCCCCCTGGGTTTTGGGTGGTTTGAGGAATGTTTTGGTACAATTAGGTGTGTTATTGCGTTTGATAAAATAATGGGGCCTTTTTTTTTCCTCTCTTTGGGCTATAGATGCAGCCACACTTTAAAAGTGCTTAGGAAATTGTTCTACAGTGTAAAACTAAATGCTACATTTTGATCTGTTTCTGCAACATATGATTGTTAATTTGGAGCTATATTGTGAATATGCTTCTTTAAGATTGTGTAACTGAATGTTAAGGGAGTTTATAATCTTTACTAAGAGGAGTGGTTCCCTCTGAATGGTAGGAAAGAAAGTGCTGGCATCTTATTGCTGCAGGAGGCTCATTTGAAGGTAAGGGAGTTGTTGTAGTCAGAGATCCAAGACCTATTTTTAAGGTTTTCATCTACCCATCATAAGATTAATAGAGTGGCCATATTAGCATGGATAGCTGTATCCCCATCGTTTTAAAATCCATATGCCGTCTCTTCCTATCTCTCAGGGGACTTTATTCTAGAATCAGTGAATCTATGATTTATGTGGCTCACAGCTATGTTTATGCTGTGATCTCATTTACCCTATTTGACTTAACGAGCTCTAGTTATATACAGTAATGTGTTTGTCGGTCTGTTTCTTGGTGGGGTCTTCTTGATGATATAGATATGTCTATCACTCCTAAAGTGAATTATGTAATAGGAATATTACCAGTCTTCCTTGCAAGGGAAGTGCAGTATCAAAGTGATAGAACTCTAATTCAACACTTATGGAGAATTAACCACCCAGATTTGCTCTTTGGAAGATAGGGTCTTCTTGATAGGAAGGGGGGATATGTCTTCCTAATTCTTTGGCCTAATACTATAGCGTTTGCAAAGGCAAGGTTCACGATGGGTGGAGGGGGCTGTAGGCATACGTTCAATATGCTGCTTAGATTAAGGGTTGGTTTCAGCGTGGAGATGTCAGCACTTTGAGGCAGGTGGTGTAGGACTGTCCTAACATTCAGTTTTATTGATTTTATTGATTTTTTAATATGGAACCGTATAAGGGTGGTGTTGGGATTCAGGGCCACTCTTTCCTGATATGGGGTCGTTTTTCAATCAGTAATTGGCAACTTGTCTTTATAAAGGGAATGTTTGTCTGAACTAGCTCCATGTTGGGAGTGGCCCTATGTCCACTATTTCTAACTGGAAACATACAATAGTTCTTGGTTGAGGCCTATGGTATACCTGTACCTATGCTACTCATGGGTGCAAATACCATGGTGTGGCAGTTTCTCTTACATCCTTCTCTTCCTTAAGTGGAAGGGGTTACCAGATAAATGTCCTTATTTATCTGTAGTGGAGTGTTTGTCCTTCTATAGTCCCCTGCAAGCCTTGCAGGCTTGCAGATGTTTTATGTTTCTTTCATATGGCCTGTGATGATCGCATGATGATGGGAGGGACAGGGTGGGGTGAGCTGTGATCAACCTTGGATTGTCTCATTTCCAGAGAAGGCTTGTGTATTTTAATTAACTGTAACTTGTTTTTCTCTTTTGTTTGTATTTTGTTGGAAAATATAAATAAATTTTTTAAAAAGTTGCTGAAGAAGATAACAGTCTCCATGATTGTAAGGAGAAGAGAGTCCCCCAAGATGGGGCTCAAAGAAGATAGAACGTAAAGAAGGAGAATGTGGATGTCAGGACGAGCCTGGATATGGACCAGTAGAGACTCCGGGTAATGAAGGGTTGAAGAGTCTACTTCAGTGATATTCAAAGAATCCCTGAAGAGTATGGCAACACCACCCACCCATTCTAGTAGTACGAGAGGTGGACCAGGGCTGTAATTAGGGGAAAGACTGCGATACAAGTAGGGGTTCTCCCCCTCCTTCAGCCAGGCTTCCATTAAGAACAGGATATCTAATGAGTACTGAGAGATCAGATCAGAGAGGAGAGTAATCTTGAAGCAAAGTGACCTGCAGTTGAGAAGAGCACCCTGGCAGCAGTCCAGAGGGGCACAGTGGAGATCAGGGTCAGGGTCTGGATCAAAAGAAACTAGTGAAGGGTGCAAAGAACAAGGTTACTCATGTTTCTCCTGGCCGAAGGCCTGAATGGTGCAGACAGGCAGTGACCCCAGTGCATTGGGATGAAACATATTGTAGTAAGAAGTGTGTCAAGGAGTAAAGACAAGCTGAGCAGATAGTAAGGGAAAGGCAAGAGAGGGAGATGCCAGTAAGGAGGATGAGCAGCCATTCGAAAAATAAGGCCACCCGAGTTGCCCCAAGGAGCCCGCCCAAGGAGCAGGACTTGCTCTGCAGGCGCATTCCTCCATTTTAGTTGGTGATTTGATCATTAGGCACGTAGATAGCTGGGTGACTGATAGGCAAGGGAATGTAGATAAGATTCTTGACAATGCTGGGGAAGAGCCGACTGTCTCGGTGGGAAAAAATTCAGAAAAAATAAAAGCAAGATCAACAAGCAGATAAAGGAGGGCAAGTGGGAATTGTGGCATTTGTCCAACTTATAGCTCCCCTCAGGGGTCTCATGGGGTTCTCCTATCTGCTCTCTGGCCCACCAGTGCTGGAACCTATGGATAACAGTGCTAGTCACAGAACATCAGCCAACTCGAGGAGACAAGGGTATATCCATACTGCAAGCACATGTTGGGCCTGCAGGTCTCAATCACAAAGGCCACAGACTGTGGTCTGGGCCAAGGGAGACAGGCATATCTGCTCTGCTGCACCAGTCCAAACACCTTGTCACCTGCTGGAGGCAAACAAATACTGGCTTCTCTCAGTGTTGCACCACTGGATATACCAAGTAATAACATCTCTGGAAGTTACTCAAGTCTACCTCCACCTGCTAGTTGGGGAGCATAACCCACTTTTCTGGACTGGTCTAGCAGGATGAGAATACTCCTTAAAGCCTTTGCTGAGCTCAAATGATATACATAGACTGATATATATGCTGCCAATCAACTGTATAGACAACTATAGCTCTCGTTATGCCAGTCTACTTACTGACCTTGCAGTGTCTGCAGCTAGTGAAGAACATGGCAGTAAAATTTATCTATGGCACCAAGAAGTAGTCAACTAATTGCTTAAGGAGCAGCACTGCCTGATGATTCATCGTAAGATACATTTCAAAATTCTCATGCTCACTTTCCAGACTCTCCTTTTGAACATTCTACATTACTGGGCATCACTTCTAATTGCAATTTCTCTTGACACATCCCTTCTGATCCTCTCAATAGAATCTTAGCATGTCCTGCACCCTCCCCTTCAATACTTAGATTGGAATCCATGCTCCCAGTACCTTCAGCTATTTTGCTTGGTCATTATGGAATTCACTTCCATATAGCGTTTAAACAGGAGGTAAAGACATGGGCCCAGTATTCAATTTCTACAGCTCATAGTCGTCGCCATTGACCTCTAACCCCAGATATTCAATGCCAGGGTCATATACGGTCCCGGCATTTAATATCCAGGGTCATCGTACAGCCTGCGATGCTGCAGAAGCTAACCAGATAGCAGCGATATTGCAACGCTGTGCGGTTAACTCCCACAGGTAAAACTAGGCCAGCTTTTGCTTTGCCTAGTTTTACCAGCAGGTTGCTAACTGGGTAGTGATGCAGTATTGTCGCTACCCAGTTAGAGACTGTTGCCGCACATGACATGCCCCAGAATGCCCACAACACTCCCCGATGCTAAGTGGTTAGCATCACGGCACCTAGAGGCATTAGTTGGGGATATTCATTGGCACTAACCGTGTTAGTGCCATTGAATATCCTGTTCAGTGGCATTTAGATGGTTTACAGGTCAGTAAACCATGTAAATGCCTTTAGAATATCGGGCCCATGGTGTTCTCTATGACTTTTTGTAACGTGATTTTGCAAGTCCTTCTTTTTTAGTTGGGATCCAGAGAGAGGACTGCAGGAGCTCCTCCTAACTGTGATGTCTTTTTAAATCAGATTAGCATCCCTAGCTGTTGCTCTCTTTATGTGCACCTGGCATGAACCGCCTTTGTTTAAGCAGTTACTGTAAACTGCCATGATGTTATTGGCGAATGGTGGGCTATCAAATTAAATAACAAGAATAAGTAACCATAGAAATGTCCATTTAATTCATCTTTGTTGTACTGCTTAGGTAGGTCAGCGTTAATGGAATTGTGATGAAGTATGATTGGAAATAACTTTCCTCGGTTTCATATTTGCATCTTTTTTTTTTTCATCTTTGCTTCTCACATTTCTCCTCAGTTATTGGACTAAACACATTGGGAGAATGTTTTCTGTAATATATACTAAGATTGTTGTGATTTCTTTGACTTTACTTACAAAGGTAAATTTTTGGATATTTGAAATTTTAAAAAAATTGCCCAGAATATATACATATAAACGCAGGCACATATACCGTGTACTGTATATGCATACGTTTCTCCAACCTGAGTGGATCCATTCTCAAGGACAGCATTTGTGCTTATGTGCTTATTATCACATTAAATAAACAGGAACGTTGTACATGCCCAAAACAAGTGCAATATTCTTCAGACCCTTTCTGGAGGCGGCAGCATTTTCTAATGTCACTTATGTGAATATGTCCCCTGTAGAAAATAATCCACAATTTGTAATAGAAATAGGTATGCAGCATCAAAACTAAAAACTTCTAATCAGAAACATAGTTTATAGGACCAACAAATTAAGCAGGGATAGCCTTTCATGGAATCAATCCAAAATTCATTCACTCCATATACAGTGCCTTGTGAAAGTATTCATCTGTTTTGTCACATTACAACCTAGAATAAAAATGGAGTTTTGGGGGGGCGGAGCCTGATGTCCAGCGGGTAAGACGCTTCGCGTTGAAGCTCCCGAGAGGCCTACTTAGAATCCTGACTTAATACCTATACAAACTTACTATTTCGCTCCGAGCTGACCGGGGTACATCGGGGGGGATGGCGGCCCATAAACCAGCGCGCTTGGACTTCGGGTCTCCTTCTTTTTCTCACGGAAAACGCTCCAAAACAGAGGTGTCCTCCCCACAGAAGATGGCTCCATTTCATGAAAACCCCGAAATGCACCTGGAGATTTTAGAGGAAATACGCGGCGTGAAGGAATTGGTGCAGTCCAATGGAGAAGCGCTTCGAGCCATGCGAGAAGACTTTGGAGTGCTCCAGGACCGACTTGAAAGTCTCTCATTACGGCAGGACAATATGGCGGGGGTCCTCGACTCGCACGTGGTGCGCTTGGGCAAACTGGACCAGGCTGAGCGCCAGATACAGAATCTTCAAAAGGAGTTAGAAGATAGCAATAATCGAGCCCGTCGCAACAATGTGAGGCTCATTGGAATACCGGAGGGGGTGGAAGCCGGAGATATAAGAGAATTCCTGCTCAAAACTCTTCCCTCCTTGCTGAAGATCACTTTTCATAGAGAACTGGAAATCGATCGTGCGCACCGTGTTCCTACCCACATGGCGCTCAACCGAACGACCCCCCGGCCTATTATCTTTCGCTTGCTACGATATCAACAAGTGGAACAAATTTTAAATGCTGCCCGGACGAATCATCATTTGGAATTTGAAGGTCACAAAGTCTCCTTCTTCCCTGATTTTACAAAGCCCACCGTTGACCGTCGGAAGAAACTCCTTGCTTTTCGCCCTCGACTTCAACAGCTACAGGCTTGCTTTGGCCTGTTGTATCCAGCGAAGCTCCGCGTGACTCTTCACAGCCAAACCAGGACATTCGAAGATCCTGCTCTACTGTCAACATTTTTGGACTCCAAAGAAGCAGAGCAGATGCGCTAATCCAAAACTTGGACTTTTATCTGCCGGCTCCGTCCGCCATTTTGAAGGGCCCGATGCGGCGGTCATAGCCAAGCACAGAGACTACCTGGACTTTCTTTCTTTCTCTATATGACCTTTTGTTTTTTGGTCTCCTATCCCTCCATGATGTGTGCCTCGGTCGGATTCGGAGCACGCACAGTCCTACAGGTCATGTGTTTTTTGTTTTTTTTCTCAATTTTGGCCTTCTCTGGGGTTTCTCCCCGCAGACACATGGTCGCCAGTAATTTCTGGGGTTTTGCTTCTTCTCTACCGCACTGCGGTTTTCTTTTTTAATGTGGGGCGCTCCATTGTATTATCTTAGCCTATTTTCTTTCATGTCATATGTACAGCCAGATACAGTCAATATGAGGGACATTGTGAAATTATGTGCGCTATCATGCTCAGAACTTTTAATTTTCTGAATGGCCTTATGTAAAATTTTATCACTCAACGTAAAAGGCATTAATAGTTCAATCAAAAGGAAGAAACTCCTTAGCTATCTTAGCCATGAGCATGCTGATTTTGTGTTTCTTCAGGAAACGCATCTAAACTCTGCTGCAACACTGCAACTCAATGCTAAGTCTAACATGGTGGCTGCCTATTTTCCCGCCGTTTCCAAACGGTGCGGGGTAGCCATTCTGGTTAAGAAGTCTTTGCAAGCTACTGTAATAGATACTAGCGCTGACAAGGAGGGTAGATGGGCCCGTGCACACCTTAAGGTTGGAGATAGTGAATTCATGTGTTTTTGCATTTATGCCCCGAATGTAGACGACCCTGCTTACTATGCAAGTATTGCGCAGTTGGCATAGGCCTCTGCCAATGCTCCATCAATACTTGGTGGTGATTTTAATCAAGTGTTCCATCACTCTTTTCTTCTCAAGCAAGGCGCTCGTTGGCTGGAAGATCCAGTACCGAGTAGACCTGTGTGACTAGACATAGAAGTGGATCTTTGCAAATCGATTCCTCTTACTTTTCTCCCTGGTATGACTCTCCCATCAGACTCCCACTATCCCCCAATGCTTTTAGACACTTTAGGTGCCTTTAATACTCTAATGCACTCTTTAGACTCCTGACTCTGTCCGTTTGACAGGCTCCCGCTTTGGTACAATACTTGATTTCGAATACAACATAAGTCGATGGCGTGGAGCCCCTGGCACACTAGGGGCATTTGGATTCCTAGCCAGTTGTTCCATGATGGTCGCTGGAAAACTTTTAGTGAATTGCAAACTGAATTTGGTCTCCCAGCGGGGCACTGCTTTCAGTCGAAGCAACTTCGGCATTGCCTTCGGAGTGCTAGGGTACTTCCGCCATCGGCATCCCCTATACAAGGTTGATCGGAGACTATCTGATCTATCGGTAGTTCCCCGGGTGTAGCATCCAATTTTACAAAACCTTATGTAATGCTATAACTAGCGATACCCCTATTGCGCAGAAGCATGGGAGAGAGAATTGCATGTGACTTGACCTTGGAGCAATGGAGCCTTGTCTGGAGTAGAGTGACACGGGTTTCCTGATCCGCCTCACTCACTCAGACACTCTTCTTTCTAGCCCACCGGTGTTTTTACACTCCTGACAGATTAGCCAACTGGAACACTACTCAGGGCAATAGTTGTTGGACATCCCATGCGGCCATTGGCTCACTACCTCATGTTATGTATGAATGTCCCGCACTACAGTATTACTGGCGTCGGGTCTGGGGTCGTATCCAGTCTATTTTGCACTTTCAGGAGCCCCTTTCTTGGAGGATGGTGAGACTTCGCCCAGTTGCGGGGATCTCCTCTCTTCCAAAAACGGCTTACTTCCTTTTGGACTTTATGCTTGGTATTGCTATTTCCCTAATTAAGAAATACTGGAAAATAGCTCCCATCTGAGCCCCAATGCATGGTGGAATCATGTTTGTCTCTACAGTACATATGAACAAATACCTTGTATGTTTGCTTCCCCCGTTCAGACTTCTCATTATTGGTCTAAATGTAAGATGCTCAATGACTATGTACACTCTGCTAAATACTCTCATCTGACTGTCTAAATTTGTATATATTTTGGTCCCATGATCATTCTGTATCGTAGATACTCTTTTGACCGTTTTGATGTATAATCACTGTTAACTGGAAGCGCTCACATGCTGACCTAATCGGCTAGAGAAGAAGCATGGGGGTGGGGGGTAATTGGGTTTACTTTTCCTTATTGTATACTTGTTTTGTCTCCTTTGGTGTGTTGTTTCTTTTGTTTGTTGCAAAATGAAAATAAAAGTTAAAAAAAAAAATTAAAAAAAAAAAAATGGAGTTTTGGAGGTTAGTACCATGTGATTTACACAACATGCCTACAACTTTGAAGGTACAAAATATCCTTTATTGTGACACAAGCAATAATTAAGACAACTCCCCCCCCCCCCCAGAAATCAGGAGTGTGCATAGGTATTCCCCCCCCCCCCCCAATCAATACTTTGTAGAGCCACCTTTTGCTGCAATTACAGCTGCAAGTCTCTTGGTGTATGTCTCTATTAGCTTAGCACATCTAGCCATTGGGATTTTCACCCATTCCTCAAGGCAAAACTGTTCCAACTCCTTCAAGTTAGATGGGTTGTGTTGGTGTACAGCAATCTTCAAGTCATTCCACAGATTCTCAATTGGATTGAGGTCTGGGCTTTGACTAGGCCATTCCAAGACATTTAAATGTTTCCCTTTAAACCACTCCAGTGTAGCTTTAGCAGTATGTTTAGGGTCATTGTCCTGCTGGAAGGTGAACCTTCATCCCAGTCTCAACCAAAACAGAATACAAAACACAAACCCATGTACCTTAAACTGTAGTCTAATTAATGTGAGAGCAATCAGAAATAAAATGCCCATCTTGATAGACTATATTCATGGCAATGATCTAGACATTCTGTTCATCACAGAGACATGGCTTACAGACACAGATATGATGTTGCTTAACCAATTTAAACAACCATGCTTTGACATATTCCATACCCCTAGGCAAATAAAGAGTGGAGGAGGTGTTCTCCTCATAATAAAAGAGGAGCTAAAGGTCTCCCTTTCATCCTCAATAAGTGTGGAAGGCTGGGACATTCTTATAGTTGAGACTAAACAATTCACATTCTGCCTTAAATACAGGGCTTCAACAACAGATATAAACAGCTTAACAAACATCTTGGAAACTGTTTGCTCAAACATATCTCTTTAATTTAAAATTCCCCGTGTTAGAAAAATATTTTTTTTGTCGGAGACAAATTCATCCCAGCGCTATGTATATTAACAAGGCACCACTGTGATATCTCCTTTTAATAATATACTTAAAAAGTTACTTAGCTTCAGTAACAGATACCATCCGTATTGCCAAAGAGCCGTTGAGGACTATCGACGTAGCGCTCGTTTCGGGTATATAATAATTGAGAAACCCTGCTTCAGGTACGTCCATGTACAAACAATGGCAATACATCGTTGCCATTGTTTGTACATGGACGTACCTGAAGCAGGGTTTCTCAATTATTATATACCCGAAACGAGCGCTACGTCGATAGTCCTCAACGGCTCTTTGGCAATACGGATGGTATCTGTTACTGAAGCTAAGTAACTTTTTAAGTATATTATTAAAAGGAGATATCACAGTGGTGCCTTGTTAATATACATAGCGCTGGGATGAATTTGTCTCCGACAAAAAAAATATTTTTCTAACACGGGGAATTTTAAATTATCGGGATTTTAGGTTTTGGATCTTTTGGTAATTCTGATTAGGTTTTATGTCAAACATATCTCTTAACAAACAGATGGTTCCTTTGGGTAATTTCAACCTGAACTCATTACATAGGGATCATGCAGATTCCCTTCTTAAAGCCATGCATAATATGAACTTTTAACAGATAGAGAACACATCTACTGTCATGAGGCTGGAGCTAGGGAAGAAACAGCCTTGAAAAAAACTCCTGATTTGAATGAATCTCAGAAAAAGCAGAAAGCGCAGTTCCAGTGTAGCTCAGCCAGAGGGCGCATGAACAGTTACACAGTACCTGAAGCAACGTGCTCAAGCACTGAGCACCTTGATGATAAGTTCTTTCACCTGTCCTCAAACTCACATCGTGCAAGCCAGAAATCCCTTTATAAGGGAAATCAGATGAACAGAGGAGGAGACCAGAGAGACCAGCCCAGAATCCAAGAGCAAAGGCTCCAGCAAAGAGACCAGCACCATGACCAGGACCGGGAAGAGCACCAGGACGCGGGAAGGCACGGAAGAGAGGCACCAAGGAGGGTAGCCGACAGAATAACCGACAAGGTCAGAAGGACTGGCAGCACAAGCTCTGAGAGAAGCCTGGAACAGGATAGTTTCCAGCTGCGGCCAGCTCTAGATGGCAGGAGCCAAAAGGGGCATAATATATGGGATAAAGCCCAGAGAAGCAGCCTGCCTGTTGAAAGAAGTTCTCCAACTCCAAGTAAGCCCTTTGAGCCAAACCATAAAGGCACAAGAAAAGGAGATGCCTTTTACATTGATCATCTTATCCTGAAAGATAGAGAGGGGAAATCCACGTCTGGTTTTCCTAGCAGCCTGGATTGTGGAGCAGTGCACAAGACAGTTGGTCAGCAGGAAAAGCTACGTTGTAAACTGAATCCTGGGCGTGGCGCTCCTCGGAAGCTAAGGTATGAAAAGCCTTTCATTCTAAAAGGAACTTTAAATGAGGAAAGTCTTATGCAGGTAGATAAACCTCAATATCATAGAAGAAGTAAAGCTAACTATTTAAAGCCACTTCCTAAAAGTGTTTTAAGAAGGTTATATGAGCAGCCAAGGAACTTCTGTGAGGAATTAAGAGACTCTGAAGATATTCTTAACTCTGAAGAGGGTAGCGATCCAGAATCAATGGACTTGGATTTTAGCTCCAGTGTTCCCATGCCTCACAACGAACCTATGGAATGTAACTTTTGCTTAAGAAGTAGTTTGCTTGCCATGCTAATTGTATAGTGAAGAACTAAGTCTGCATATGGTGAAGCTGATAACCATTTTGTTCTGATATTGTTTTCTATTTTTTTGGAAAATCCCCTAACCCAGCTAAACAGTCAATTGTAGAGCTTACAACCTTTAACTGTTTAGTCCATGGTGGAACCTTATTGTTTGAGGAAAGCATTACCTCCACTTTATGTTGATGTCCCATTGAACCTAGAGCATTAATCGGGGAAATAAAGCCTTATTTACCCTACACTTGGCGTAGTTATTCTTTTCAGGGAGTTCTATACTACAAGGACCATAATCCTTTTGGTCCTTCAGCTTGAACACTCTCTGATACAAATTAAATGTCCCCGGACGCCCTTACTTTACTATGCCAGTAGGGGCGCAGGTGGTGACATAATGGCGTAGTTGTTGGATGTTGGGACAACGCCCTAAGACGCTAAAGTGGAAAACAAAGTAAGAAACCACCATTACTGGGTGGGAAAACCCAAACCGGACTATGAGAAAACCCGGAGTGGAGGCTGAGAAAACCCGGAGTAGAGTCTGAGAGAATCCGGACCGGAGTCGGGAAAAAAAATCCTGATTGGGTTTAAAAGAAAAAAACCCCAGGACCAAGACAACACCAGGAGAGGAGTTTGTCTAGTGCGATCAGCAGTCGTAGAAGCTATGTCAAGGAGCTGCTGCAACCTCTTACTGGAAGCGTGAATCTACTCTGCTGCCAGGTAAAAGGTAGAGGGGTAGACTGGTCTGGATACGGGTGGAAAAAAAAAAACACAGTAAAGGGAGAAAAGGGCTAAGTGTTGTAGAACCACACTTGGTTTTGTTTCTTTCTCCATCTCTTCTAGGTAAAGTCCATCATCCTGGAGCAGAAAGAAGTACTGAACTGGATGATGATGCAGTTTGAAAAGCAGAGAGAGCTTGCTGCTCACACACAACAAGCTATCCTAGCGCTACAAGAGCAGCAGAAACCCATTCTTCAGCTAATGGAGGCTTGGGCCACCCAGCAACAGAAGATGTCAGGGGGAGCCTCCGGCCAACAGGAACAGGTTTCTGGACTAGGCAACTGGTCACTAGGGCCAGGCGCCTTTGACTCTTTGTGCTTAGGAAAACTGTCACCCACCGATGATGTTGACGACTTTGTTGACTCCTTTGAAAGGATAGCGAGTGCAATAAAGTGGCCAAAAGAGCAATGGTCAATTAGGCTAGCTGCTTCACTTACAGGGGAGGCGCTATCCGCCTATCGAGCGATGCCAACTGCATTAGCTGCAGATTATACCGAGGTGGTAAAAGCCATTCGCGAGCGCCTAGGCTTGACCCCACTCGTATATAATCGCATGCTGCGAGCCGCTCACCTTAAGAGGGGCGAGAATCCAAAAGTATTAGGCCACAGGCTTAAGAGCTTAGCGGAAAAATGGCTAAGACCTGCTGGTAAGAATGTGGAATCAATTATGGACGAAATAGTCCTAGAACAGTTTATGCATGCAGTGCCTAGCAATGTGCAGAGCTTTCTAATTCTCCAAAATTGTAGTACCACGGCACAGGCCATCAGCCTAACAGAAAGATATTTGGAAGCAGATTTGGCTACCCAAAATTCTAAAAACGTATCTGAAAAGGCCTTGGGTACTTACAAACAGACCTTAGGAGCTCTGTCTCATTCTAAGCCACACAGTATAAAGTGTAAAGATGATTTATCAAAGAATGTTGATAAAAGATGTTTTGCTTGTGGAAAAACAGGTCATATGCGAGCTGAATGCCAAGCACGCATGGTTCTCCTAGGAGAAAACCGAGAAAGGCCATGCGAGGGTGTAGTCTTGGATGTGTTTGTGCAAGGAGTTCCAACCAAGGCACTACTTGATTCCGGTGCGGATCAAACAATGATCTCTCGCAAGCTTTGGTCCTTAGTCAAAGAGCGAGAAGAATCCGCACCTGATCAACCAGAACGCCAAGTAAAAATAAAATGTGTTCATGGCACGGCAACATTGTATCCTGTGTATAACCTAACTGTGAGAGGTTTGGGAACAACTAAAAAAATGTTGATAGCTGTGGTACCTAGGCTACCACAAGGCTTAGTCTTAGGCCGGGACTGGCCTCACTTTGAAAGAGCGTTAAAGGAAGGATTACGTCCTCAGGAAGTTTTTGTCTCCACGCGTTCCCAGGCAGAAACTTTAGAGAAGCCTTCTTGCTCCCATGATACTGGTTTGGGGGACCTTCCTTCACATGATGACTCAATATGGGAGCCCTCAACGAAAGTACAGTACAAGGAAACCATAGACCCACGGACCCAAGAAGTGCGGAAGCAAGTAGTTCCAAATACCTTCAAGTCTGTAGGGCTAAGGTCGGCTAATGTTCTCCCAAGAGGCCATCAGGAGACCGTACCTAAGGATGTGGGTTCTAGAAGATATAGCAGCACTTTTTACTCGGGAAGAGGTAAAATACTGCCTAAAAGAGAGATACTTCCTAAGGAAACTGGAGGAAAAGTGATTGGAGAGGCTCTCGAGAAGCTTGAAGCTGATGACTTTCCATCTCTTGATCCAGAATATAAAGGAAGGCTGAACCGCAACCAATCCCTGAAGGATGATATAGAAGAATATCCTCGGAATCCTAGGTCCAGATCTACAAGAATCTGGCGCACCAGGGGATGGATCAGAGAAGATGTGTCACTGTCCAGACCCCATGCAGTGAATGCTCCTCATTCACTACCGGTAGGAATTCAGACCAGGCCAAGTTGGTATAAAAGGCCAGTGTCTAAAACCCTTATAGCACCTATGAAGTATAATGGGTTGAGTCCTTCTTATCATGTTGAAAAACTTAGTCAGCTTGGTCAAACAAGGCTGACAAAAAGTCATACAAATAAGAAGAATGAATTCTTGGACTCAACGAAGCAAGTCAGAGTGGAAGCTCGACATGAAGAGGTATTGGATAGACCACAATTCTTAGAAAGATTAAGAAGAAACCGTCTAAAACAGTCTGCCAACACACCTGACCTGTGTACGTCAGTCAGGAAAGGATTTCAATACAAGGTATGGCACCCACGTTGCCATAGCCAGGAGTTTAGAGACAAAGAGCAGCCTTGTAAAGCAGTTGATGGAGCTGCAATTACAAGCTGTAGTGAAACTGAACACTCAGCTTGTAATATTTTAATTCGGGGGATATGTCATGAGGCTGGAGCTAGGGAAGAAACAGCCTTGAAAAAACCTCCTGATTTGCATGAATCTCAGAAAAAGCAGAGAGCGCAGTTCCAGTGTAGCTCAGCCAGAGGGCGCATGAACAGTTACACAGTACCTGAAGCAATGTGCTCAAGCACTGAGCACCTTGATGATAAGTGCTTTCACCTGTCCTCAAACTCACAGCGTGTAAGCCAGAAATCCCTTTATAAGGGAAATCAGATGAACAGAGGAGGAGACCAGAGAGGCCAGCCCAGAATCCAAGAGCAAAGGCTCCAGCAAAGAGACCAGCACCGTGACCAGGACCGGGAAGAGCACTGGGACGCGGGAAGGCACGGAAGAGAGGCACCAAGGAGGGTAGCCGACAGAATAACCGACAAGGTCAGAAGGACCGGCAGCACAAGCTCTGAGAGAAGCCTGGAACAGGATAGTTTCCAGCTGCGGCCAGCTCTAGGTGGCAGGAGCCAAAAGGGGCATACTCTATGGGATAAAGCCCAGAGAAGCAGCCTGCCTGTTGAAAGACGTTCTCCAACTCCAAGTAAGTCCTTTGAGCCAAACCATAAAGACACAAGGAAAGGAGATGCCCTTTACATTGATCCTCTTATCCTGAAAGATAGAGAGGGGAAATCCACGTCTGGTTTTCCTAGCAGCCTGGATTGTGGAGCAGTGCACAAGACAGTTGGTCAGCAGGAAAAGCTACGTTGTAAACTGAATCCTGGGCGTGGCGCTCCTCGGAAGCTAAGGTATGAAAAGCCTTTCATTCTAAAAGGAACTTTAAATGAGGAAAGTCTTATGCAGGTAGATAAACCTCAATATCATAGAAGAAGTAAAGCTAACTATTTAAAGCCACTTCCTAAAAGTGTTTTAAGAAAGTTATATGAGCAGCCAAGGAACTTCTGTGAGGAATTAAGAGACTCTGAAGATATTCTTAACTCTGAAGAGGGTAGCGATCCAGAATCAATGGACTTGGATTTTAGCTCCAGTGTTCCCATGCCTCACAACGAACCTATGGAATGTAACTTTTGCTTAAGAAGTAGTTTGCTTGCCATGCTAATTGTATAGCGAAGAACTAAGTCTGCATATGGTGAAGCTGATAACCATTTTGTTCTGATATTGTTTTCTATTTTTTTGGAAAATCCCCTAACCCAGCTAAACAGTCAATTGTAGAGCTTACAACCTTTAACTGTTTAGTCCATGGTGGAACCTTATTGTTTGAGGAAAGCATTACCTCCACTTTATGTTGATGTCCCATTGAACCTAGAGCATTAATCGGGGAAATAAAGCCTTATTTACCCTACACTTGGCGTAGTTATTCTTTTCAGGGAGTTCTATACTACAAGGACCATAATCCTTTTGGTCCTTCAGCTTGAACACTCTCTGATACAAACTAAATGTCCCCGGACGCCCTTACTCTACTTTGCACGTAGGGGTGCACCTGGTGACACTACACATGACAGAGGTAATATACTTGACCTAATATTCCTACCTAATGATTTAATCAATGTTTCTAATTACCCCTTAATCCAAATGCAACCCAATATCATATAATCAATTTTACAATTCCTAAACAATCTGACAAAAGAAGACAATCCAACTTCTCCAACACATGCCCCTGTTTCAAAAAATTCAATAAAGATATATTTCTTCAAGAAACCCTTCCTCGAGTTAACACAGATACCAACGAATTAGATAGATTGATTGAAAGCTGGAACTCTTTCATTAGCAATTCAGCATCTGCCCCCCCCCCCCATCTAAATATAACAAAAGACTTAATCACTCAAACATACGATACACACACAGAACATTAAGGAAAGGATTAAGAAAGTTCGAAAGCATATGGAGATTGTCAGAGCTGTCAGAGGATAAGCACAGTTATATGATTGCCCTCCGAAACTACCATAAAAGCATCAACAACCAAAAGAAAGATAACCATACTAAGCTACTCATGAAATCTCTAACTTGATCCCCTGGTAGGGAAGATGAAAACATCAGCATCAATCCACAAGTGTTAGTCAACCATTATATGAATAAGCTATGATCACAATTTGTTACTCCATTAGTTCCTGTCTATTTACCCAACATGTCCTCTACACCATGGCAATCATTTACTCAAATCAATTCAGAACACCTGGAGCAAATCATTATGTCAATTAACACCACCACATCCCCAGATGATCCATGCCTGGTCAGTTGGTTAAAAATTGCTTGGAAAGAAATGGCACCTTACAAACTCAAAATAGTCAAACTCTCCTGTGAACGTATACCTGCAGCATTAAAGAAAGCTTCCATTAGTTCCATACTGAAACAAAAATTCTTGGACAAAGCTGACCCAAACTTATATCGCCCAATTTCATGCCTCCCATTCATGGCAAAAATTACACAGGTACACTAAAAAACTTTTTTTTAAAACTGCCTCTAATGTTTCGATTGATTTTTACGTTTTTTGGTGCGCTGAATCCAAATCTGGTAGCCAATTTGCTCCATCACGTACAGAGTTTTTGCTACATTGGGTTAGCAGTTTGAGGTGAACGTTTCAGATTGAGTGCGATCGAGATAAAAGTTTCTTGGATGAATTCTTTATACTAATTGTTTAGTAGTTATTCAAATAAGAATAAAGAAAATTGTAACAAGGCAGCACATAAGAATAGAGTAATGTCAACAAAACACACTGTGATGGTAGCAAAATTGTCTGCACTTAAAACAGCCACATACATGTGCACAAACATTGAGCATATAAGAGCGAGGTTAGACACAAAGCAAAGCAAAGAAATGTGCAAAAAATGTTGTACAGGTATGTATGTAAGAATAGAAAACGCAAACCGCACCATTGCAATACATGAAGACAAACACCCGATGGTGTGAAAATAAAATTCTAATAAATGAGATCCGACACTGTGGTAATAACTAGCAAATTTTTATTTCAAAGTTTAGTAAAAACACGATATTTGTCAACACAGTTTAGATTTTAAAGTCATTCTTGGGTCAATCAATCTCCTGGTGGGCCCGTTTCTTCTTCCCCTGAATGCTTCTCTTGGTGCGCTGCTTGGCGTATCTTTCATCTGGGGTTTCCCGCAGCAGCAACCAGCAGAAGTCAGCCATCATAGTGGTGTTCCATCTTCCTTGGTACCTTCTCTCTGCGTCCTTGATGTCCTGGTGAAACCTTTCACCTTGTTCTTCACTGTACGCCCCCAAGTTTTCGGGAAAGTAGTTCACATGGGAGTGCAAGAAATGGACTTTCAGGCTCATGTTACAGCCTTGTTCTTTGAAGGCATTGAGCATCCTGGCAACAATATCCTTATAGTACTCATCCCGCCTGTTCCCCAAGAATTTGAGAACAACATCCTTGAAGGAATCCCAGGCTTCTTTTTCCTTCTCAGACATCGTTTCAGCGAATGCTCCATCTGAAATGAGTTTCCTTATATCAGGGCCAACAAACACTCCTTCCTTTAGCTTTGCTTCAGAAAGTCGGGGGAACTTTGAGCAAAGGTACCGAAAGCACTCACCATCTTTTGGAAGGGACTTGATGAATTGCTTAATGAGACCCAACTTAATGTGGAGAGGTGGTAATAGAATTTTATCACGAGGTACCAAGCTCTCATGAAGAACATTTTTCTCACCGGGTCTCAAATACTCCCGAATTGGCCAGTCTTTTTTCCTCCAGTGTAGGTCGCGTGCCCGGCTATCCCACAAGCAAAGGAAGCAGGGATATTTGGTGAAACCGGATTGCTGCCCTAATAGCATGGATAGAATTTTAAAGTCTCCACAAATCATCCACTTATGCTCATCATAACGAATCTTCTGAAGAATCAGGGCCAAATTCTCGTATTTTTCTTGGAGAATAACAGAGTGAGCAATAGGAACTGAAGCGAATGTGTTGCCATTATGAAGAAGAACACTTTTTATGCTGTCTTTTGACGAATCAATGAACAGCCGTCATTCAGCAGGATCATACTTGAGTTTAAACTTTTCCATCACTCCGTATATATCGTTGCAAAATACCAAATCTTCCTCTTTGCTGAAATACTTCAAAAATTGTGTCTCGCGGTTGCGGTACCAATAAAAAGTTGTTCCTGGTGACAATAGATTTTTCTGTTTAAGCCGAGAACCTAGCAGTTGGGCAGCATCTTTTGGGAGTCCTAAATGCCGGACTAAATCATTCAATTCAGCTTGAGAGAAAAGTTCAGGTTTTGGATCTGGTTCAGTTTCAAACTCGGAAGTACTGGACTCATCGGGAAAAGCCATCTGATGAGTCTCATCATGATCAGGACCGTAGACACAAATATGATCCAAAGATTTTGGTGGTTCAGGCACAGGTACTTCATTGCTATGAGGCATAGGCCTAATTGCTGAGGGAAGGTTGGGGTAACTTATTACGTTCTTATTTTTTAAGTTGTATCCCTTCACAATGCAAGAGCAAAAATAGAGGTCACTGCTGTGGTCTCTTTGTTCACGCCACATCATAGGTATTCCGAAACGAAATGCTTGTTTTTTACCTTTCATCCATAAGCGTAGATCTTCCTCACATGTCTTGCACACTTTGTGAGGAGCCCACGGTTTGTCTTGATCGCCTAACTTCAAACCGAAATAGGCAAAATATACTTTTTTAATAAATGCAGAAATGTTCCTCTGCCGCTTTTTCACGGTATATTCCCCACAAATAAAACAAAAACTGTCCGGAGAGTTGACGCAACCTCTGGCTCTGTGAGCCATCACAAATACACAGCACTGCAAACTACAACTGTAGTGAACCACTTCGGAATAAAGCTGGATTACGACTGAGCAAACAAAAGGTAATAATGAACTTGCAAGAAACTGAAATTTGACAGGAACGTTCATGTCGCAACCACCGTGTTTGAGCGAGCGAACGAGGCGAGGCGAACAGGAAAGAACATGCGCCAGCGCGAGTACTGGATTTAGCCCCCCGCCTCCCAATTGTCCTGTTAATGTATAAAATGAATACAAAACACTCTAAAATATCATGAGGGAGTGTTTCTAGTTAGTTAACCATTACAACCTCTATTTTGGGCCAAGAAAATAAACTGCAGTCGGCTAAAAAGAAATTATGTGAACATTCCTTATATGGGTAAGAAATCTAATTTTGCAAGAAAACGTGACATGATGGAACATTTTGGCTATTTTTCCTGGATTCAGCACCCCAAAATCTATAGGAATCAGTTGCAAAACTGGAGGCAGTTTTTTGGTAGTGTACCTGTGTTATTGAGAAGACAGTCCAAAACCAACTTCAAGAACATTTAGACAATCATGCCCCTCTAGACTCACATCAATATGGGGTGAAAACACTTCTATTAGTCAATGATAAGCTCATTAAAGGATTAGCAGGGACTAAACAAGCCTTTATACTGATATTCCTTGATATTACTGTAGCATTTGACTCTCTTAATCACTCCATCTTATTAATGAGATTGAAACAAATTATGATTGATGGCTTCATCCTCAATTGGTTTAAATCATATTTAGCAAATCACACTCAGCAGATAAAAATTGGCCAAGTACTTCTAACATGTATAGTCAACAGCAAGGAATCCCTCAAGGCTCAGCACTCTCAGCCTTACTGTTTAACCTTTATCTTCAACCAATCTGTGACATCTTTTGGAAGCATAATGTAAATTACCACATTTATGTGGATGATATAATAATATACTTCCCTTTCAATACAGAAAGTCCCAACTTCCAGAAAATAATAATATGCTTCAAGGAAGCCTCAGAATGCCTGCTGTCTTATAACCTCAGAATAAATTTCAATAAAACCGATAAATTTCAATAAAACCGAAGTACTCTTTATCAATAGGAATAGAGACTTCACCCCTCCATCTAAAATACAAGTTAAGGAAGCGACACTGGAAGTAAGGAATGAAGTTAGATGCTTAGGTATTACATTAGATCAAAATCTAAACTTAGCATCCCACATTAATAATACAATTCAAGTTATTTACAGAAAGATTAGAAAGCTCCAGCATCTAAGACCGCTGTTAGACCCAAGCAATTTCCGCTCAGTCCTCCCAGCCATGATTTACCTGCACCTTGACTTTTGTGATAGCATCTTACAGGACTTACCAAAACATGCATTGATACCATTGCAGTTAGCACAACACACAGAAGCTCATATAATTCAGAAGGCACCCAGATCTGAACACATCACTCCCATATTACAAAAGCTGCATTGGCTCCCCATACTCAGCAGAATCTAATATAAAAACCTAATCATCACATTCAAGCTAATGCATGCTACATCTCCATCACAGCTAGAAACACTTATTAACAGGATCCCAAATAATAGACAAAGAAGAAAAGAAGCACAAAACTCACTAGATGTCCCAACAGAATTCAGGAAGACCAAACAGTCAACAAGTAATAGAGCCTTCTCTTATTACACCCATAATCTATGGAACTCCCTCTCAGCTAGAATTAGAAATGTCAGAAACTTATCCACCTTCAGAAAGAATATCAAGACACTACTATTCTCTGAATATTATGGAGCAAAGCAAACCCAAAGTGATATTCCACCAACATCGCATACCCGCTGATCAAGACACTCAACATACACCCACTGCACCCTCTTCATCTCCAGACCGATCCCAAAACCTTGTTGCATATATATGCAATCATGTAAATAAGTTACTTCCTATTATCATGGATTAAAGTTTTGTTGATTACTAACTTGTATGTGTAAAGCATTGTTTTTTTAATTTGTTCATTGTAAACTGCTTTGATTGCTTGATAAAGCAGTATAGAAAACCTCTAAATAAAAAAATAAAAAAATAAATAAATACAGTCTCCACAGCATGATGCTGCCATCACCATATTTTACTGTGGGAATGGTGTTCTCAGAGTGATGGGAAGAGCGCCATACATGGTGTTTCCCATGATGGTCAAAAAGTTCAATTTTCATCTCATATGACCAAAGAACCTTCTTCCATGTGTTTTTTTTGTTTTTTTTTGGGGGGGGGGGGGTCTGCCACATGCTGTTGTGCAAACTCCAAATGTGTTTTCTTATTGCTTTCTTTAAGTAATGGCTTTTTCCTGGCCACTCTTCTATAAAGGCCCACTCTATGGAGTGTATAGCTTAAAGTGATACTATGGACAAATACTCCCATTTCCGCTGTAGATCTTTACGGCATCTTCAGTGTTATTCTTGGTGTCTTTGTGGCATCTGTGATTAATGCCCTCCTTGCCCAATCTGTGAGTTTTGGTGGGTGGCCTTCTCTTGTCAGGTTTGTAGTGATGCCATATTCATTCCATTTTATAATAATGGATTTAATGGTACTCTGTGGGATATTCAGAATTTGGAATATTTTTTTATAACCCAACCCTGATCTATACTTCTCCACAACGTTGTCTCTGACCTGTTTGGAGTGCTTCTTGGTCTTCATGTTGCTTGGTTAGTGGGGTTGCAGAGTCAGGGGCCTTTCAGAACAGATATATTTATATAGGCATCATGTGACAGATCATGTGACACTGATTGCACACAGGTGGACCCGAATCACCTAATTATGTGACTTCTGAGGTTAATTGGTTGGACCAGATCTTATTTCAGGGGTTTCATAGCAAAAGGGATAAATACATATATACTCACAACTTTTCAGTTTTTCTTCACCAGTATGGACTATATTGTTAGGTCCATTACCCAACATCCAAATGAACCTCCATTTTCATTCCAGGTTGTATAGTAATGCGACAACAAAGGACAAAAACCGAGGGGATGAATTCTTTCACAAGGCACTATATATCATCTGTCCATTATTTTTATACTTTTATTATAGTTTCTCAAATTGTGTTCAAACCTCAGAATTCATGACATATCATAAAATAACATCCTTCTTTTTATATATAATGCAGTTCATTTTTTAAGTCATTCCCCATTACAGAAAAGCAGAATCACTAATCGTTCCATGAAGCAATCCAACATGATATCATGTTTCGTATTTCTGCATCAGGAATGTGCTATCCTCTATTCAGATCCTCTGATTGGTAGCAACTGCATACTGTCTGATACTTTAATATGCTGACAGCGTCTTTTTTTAACTCATCTGATTCTCACTCAGTCAATCAAATCCCAAAACCTCATAATAGTGCATCCAATCAATTTCAGGCAATAAAGAATAAGATCAATTTAAGAGTATCAAGTAGGTATAATGCATGCATATCTGCTACACAAGTTAAGGAGAGTGCATTTATAACAGGCCACCTATCTGGGTATGTTGGCCTCAGAAACAGTAAGGCCTAAAAATGTTTGGGAAATCTGTATATCTCTGATCTGCAATATTCAGCGACTCAGAGATATATGCATATCTTTTTGCAGATATATCATTAAAATCATCTGCAATACCTGAAGATTGGTGGCCAAGAAAGCAAAAACAATGCTAGGCATCATTAGACAAGTAATGGAGAATAAAGCAAAGGATATTGTAATGCCTAACCACACCTAGAATATTGTGTGCAATTCCGGTTGCCATATCTTAAAAAGGATATAGAAGAATTAGAAAAGGTACAGAGAAGAGCCACCAAAATGGTAAAGGAGATGGAACGATACTCCTATGAGGAGAGGCTAAAAAGGTTAGGGCTCTTCAACCTGGAAAAGAGGCAGCTGAGGGGAGCTATGATAGAGGTCTATAAATTAATGAATGGAGTGGAACAGGTAAACGTAGATAGATTGTTTATGCCATCAAAATGTAGAAAGACTAGGGGAGATGCAAAGAAGCTACAGTATAACCCATATAAGATTACTAAGAGAAAATATTTTTTCACTCAATGTGTAATCAAACTCTGGAATTCGTTACCAAAGGATGCAGTAAAAGCTGTTAGTGTAGCTAGGTTTAAAAAAGATGTGGACAAGTTCCTGGAGGAAAGGTCCATAAAGCATTATTAAAGGGGATCCAGGAAATCCACTGCTTGTCCCAATACAAGCATTGTGGAACTTGTGTCTTCTGAGGGAGCTGCTAGATAATTGTGATCTAGATTGGCCACTTTTGGAAACAGGATACTGGGCTTGATGGACCTTGGTCTGACTCAGTATGGCATATCTTATATTCTTATGTACTTATTGGTGAATGGCCAATGTAAGACCAATTTTTAAAAAGGGTTCCAGGGGTAATGCAGGAAACTACAAACCGGTGAGCCTGACAAAATGGTAGAAACCATTATAAAGGCAAAATGGTAGAAACCATTATAAAGAAAAAAAGCTACTCAAAATGTAGATAGATAGTCTTGGTTTAATGGGAGAAAGCCCAACATGGCTTTAGCCAAGGAAAATCTTGTCTTACTAATCTGTTATATTTTTTTATAGGTGTGAATAAACAGGAAGACAAAGGTGAGCCAGTTGATATAGTGTATCCGGATTTTCAGAAAGCCTTTGACAAGGTCCCTCATGAGAAACTCTTGGCGAAATTAAAAAGTCATGGGATAGAAGGCAGTGTACTATTGTGGATCAGGAACTGTTTAAAACATAGAAAGCAGAGTGTAGGGCTAAATGGCCAATTTTCCCAGTGAAGAAAGGTGAATAGTGGAGTACCCCAGGGATCTGTGCTGGATCCGCTGCTTTTTAACATATTTGTAAATGACCTGGAAATGGGATGAGTGAGGTAATCAAATTTGCAGATGATGCCAAATTATTCAAAATTGTTAAAACGCAAGAGGATTGTGAAAAAATTGCAAGAGGACCTTGATAAATTGGAAGACTGGACTTTCAAATGGCAGATGAAATTGAATGTGGACAAGTGCAAAGTTATGCACCTAGGAGAGAATAACCCAAACTATGGTTACCCGATGCAAGGTTCCGCATTAGGAACCACAACCCAGGAAAACATGTGGATACAAGCATTGTGGAACTTGTGTCGTCTGAGGGAACTGCTAGATACTTGTGATCTAGATTGGCCACTGTTGGAAACAGGATACTGGGCTTGATGGACCTTGGTCTGACCCAGTATGGCATATCTTATGTTCTTATGTTCTTAAAAATATTTAGGCGTCATCTTGGATAACACGTTGAAACCCTATGCCCAGTGTGCAGCAGCAGCCAAGAAAGCAAATAGAATATTAGGAATCATACGGAAAGGAATGGAAGGATCCTCCCTATGAGGAGAGGCAAAAAAGATTAGAGCTCTTCAACCTGGAAAAGAGACGGCTGAGGGGAGATTTGAAAGAGATCTATAAATTAATGAATGGAGTGGCATGGTTAAATGTAGATTGATTGTTTATGCCATCAAAAAGTAGAAAGGCTAGAGGACATGCAATAAAGCTACAATGTAACCTGTTTAAGACTAATAAGAGAAAATATTTTTTCACTCAAAGCGTAATCAAACTCTGGAATTCGTTACCAGAGGGTCTAGTAAAAGCTATTAGTGTAGCTGTGTTTAAAAAGGATTTCCGGGAGGAAAGGTCTATAAACCTAAAGAAGATCTGGGAAATCCACTACTTGCCTCAATACAAGCATTGTGGAACCTGTATGTCTTTTTTGGAACCTGCCAGGTACTTGTGATCTGGATTGGCCACTGCTGGAAACAAGATACTGGGCTTGATGGACCTTATGTTCTAATATCCACATAAACATACTCAGATAATTTATCCAGGTTTCTTTATGTGGATTTTGCACCACCAATATTGCCACCTCTTTGTTCTCTTCTATTTCTGTTAAGGCTTCAGGTGTCTTTGTATATGTCTTTATAACACTACCCAGTACCAGAGTCCCTTATTCTGAATGGAATTGCTTGGGACTTCATGGAAAATGTAACTACTAGTACTTAGTACTAATCCTGCCACTAATACTATTACTATTAATAATAATAATAATAATAATAATAATAATAATAATAATAATAATAATAATAATAATGTCACAAAAAATAATTATGATGAGAGTCAGCAGTAAAATAAGAAATTCTTATGATTATCAATCACATTCAAGTAGATTCTTGGTAAATGAGTGGACACATATCAATAATGCATGTTATTTTGTGTTAAACAGAAGCCAAACTGTGTCCAAATATTACATTCCCAGAAGTGCAACAGCAACTCTTTAAGGGGTTATTTTCTGAAGCATTTGCACAGAAAGGAAATTAAGGGCAGTTTTATAGCAGTGACCTAAAATGTTACTGCTTGATGATGGTAATCAACATTGTAGTATTGAAATAAGAGAAGTTTCCTGAGAAACGGCTTCCCATTAAAAACAGCAGCCATCTTTCTGACTATACTGCTGCAGAGAATTCCATGAGAGGAAATCATTCATTGGATATTATTGAGGAAAACAAAACAAAAGTACAAATTATAATATTTTATAGTCTACAGACTTTTAACAGGAGCTTCTATTTATTTCATGGGTGAGCTACAGGGGCTTAGAAAATAGATTACTGTCCCTAAAAGCTACCGACTGAAAAGCACCATGACAATAGGTATATGTTGTACTAAAAGCAAACATGCTAGACACTGGAATAGTTTACCTACATGAAATTTTAATGAAGCAGAAATGAGAAATAAATAGTATTTTTTTGTTGCACATTGTATTCTACCACAGAGATATAGATGATTGTAGAAACTATGCATTATCCTTAACAAAGTAAACATATGAAAATGATAAATTTAGCAGCTCATTTTACAAAATCTGCTCAGGCATTTTCCCACATACCCCATATGATGGTATACCTTCATTTTGAGAAGACTCACTTTGGTGATTTAGGACAGAGCTTCCCAATCCTGTCCTGGGTACTCCATGGCCAGTCAATTTCTCAAAATATCCACAATGACTACATATAAGACAGATTTGCATTCATCAGAGACATAGAGGGGCATTTTAAAACGTTTAGTTGTGATTTGGATGTCTGAAGAAATGCACGTGGACATCAAAATCACAAATATGTCTCTGGTTCAGGGACATTCAAGTAGGTAAAGGGGTGTGACAGAGGCATGTCCAGGGTGTGGCAATTTACATACATGTCCCTGTTTGATCTCAGAAACATTGGAGATGTTTGTAAGCACATCAATTTTTATACATGCTCCAGGCATGAATGCAATGTGTGCCTTTGAGTCAGTCCTTACTCCTGGTGCCCAAAAAGCTCCTGGGTTTTCTTGGCAGTGTCACTGGAAATAGATTGCCAGGTTTGTCTTCCAAGGCAGTGGAGGGTTAAGTGATTTGCCCAAGGCCACAAGGAGTGCTAGTGGGAATTGAACCCTGGTTGCTTGGCTACCAAGCCAGTGTTCTAACCACTAGGCTACTCCTCCACTCATGAGTAAGCATCAGGAAAGTGTTTGTTTTAACCTCAAAACATCCAGAGAGTGTAGAGAAGATGGAGAATTAAGTGATTAGCCTTATATCACAAAAGCTCACATTGGATTTGAACCCTGACCACTTAAGCTATTACTTTAACCATTATGCTATTAAATGTCTTGATTCTGAAGTGCTATTCTGGGGATGTTTATATAGACGTTTGATACACATGCATATTGGGCAGGTCGGCATTTCCAAAATCATGCCTAAACTTGTCTGCTTTTTTTTCAGACATTCTAGCTTTGATGTCCCAGATTGCACTTGGACATCTCATTGTGAAATGTGCCTCATAGCATATGCAGATATATCTTATGTACATTCATTATGGATATCCTGAGGCAGAACACAGTGGTGTATTATTTACATGCTTTATTTACAACTTTAGGTGGATGCTTTTCCATTAACTTCTAATTAGCAACTTTCACAACTAACATGCAGTCCCCTTGCACAACTTAATCCAAAGTGCAATTACAAACAGGGGATAAAGTTTTCTAATCTCAGCTGTGCTGTCCCACCATGGTACAGACTACAGCCTATAGGCTCTAGTATGACTTTAAATTCCCCTATCAGCTTCTCCATTGCTGACATTGCAGTTCTTGGTTGTTCTGACTTTATAGTACAACCTTGGCCTCTCAGTGTTAAACTATCAGAAGAATATTCTGCCAAGAGTCATTTTTCATACAGCATATAATTAAGCTGTGGATTCTGTTGTCAGAGCATGTAGTCAAGGTGACTAGCATCCCAGAGTTCAAAAGAGGTTTAGACAAATTTCTGGAGAAAAAGGTCCACTAAAAAATATTAGCAAAGTAGACTTTTGAAAGCCATCACCTATCCCTTCAAATGAGCTATGAGATGGTGACATTTCACTTACCAGATAATGTCTTTTTCTTGAGTCCTGCTAGACCAGTCCAGACAAGTTGGCTGTGTTCCCCTACCGGCAGATGAGTGGAGACAGAGTCAATGAAATCTTCAGGTTTCAATGACATCACTCCCATGCCTCTATCACCTGAGCCAATAGAGACAAAATCAGTATTTGTACCCAAGCATATGAAAATAATGGCAAATCTCACACAACCTCAAGAAGATTAACAATGTTCAACCAAAGATAAAAGAAACTATGTACATGATTAGTCTGAACAGAAGACTTGTCAGTAGGTTATGAGCCTGCAGGGCCAACCACTCAAATTATAGTGCGCCTAAAGATACCACTACATTATAGCAGACCAATATAATTCAAGGAACAGGACCTGGACTGGTCTAACAGGGCTCATGGAAAGGACATTATCTGGTAAGTAAAATGTCACCTTCCATATCATCCTGCTAGACCAGACCAGACAAGTGGGACATACGAAAGCTATGCCTCCATTGGGTAGGAAGAAGACATAGCAGCTCATAAAACCCTTGAGCAAAAGATTGTGTCCACCTGAGCATGGACATTCAAGCAGTAATACTTGACAAATGTCTCTCCGCGGTGAGTTGGACTGCTGGTTTTCATGGAGAGGTTTTGACTACACTTTCCACCTGCCTGTGCATCTGTCATCTGGATCTGCTGCTGGATTGTACCTGTGTCTGCTGCTGGACTGTGTGCTGTTTATGAGATCTGTTTTATTTGACCATATTCTTGTGGACATTTGGACTGTGCTGCTGCTCCTGCTATTTGTCTGTCTACTGCTTGCTGGTCCCGGTGTGTGGCTTAGGTCCTGTGGCTCCTTATGGAGAGAGCGGGAGGAGTTCTAGGTGACTGCATCATGCTAAAGGGGTGTGCCTAAGAGGCAGGGTGTGCCTCTTAGTGTGCCCCATTGTGGGGCCCTGGGTGAGTAGGGTGGGTTGTGTGTGGAAATCCCCGTGGTGGCAAATAGACACTGCAGGGTGCAGGAAGACAAAGGGTACCAGGAGGGAAGGGGTAAAGAGAGGCAGGACGCAGGGGAACACAGGTTTGGGCCAGTGGGAGTCTATTTTAGAGACCCATGGCACTGGGATTGCCCTCTTGCCCCTCCAATGCAAATAAAGTACGGCTGGGGAAGTGGGGTAGGAGGTAATATGGAGGAATGGCTGCCTTCTTGCCTGGCTGTGTCCGTGCTCATGGTTGGTGGATACTAGGCTTGGTTGTCTGGGTGTTGAGTTGTGTGGGACAGCGGTGGAAGGGTTGGGTGTTTGGTGGAGTGTGTATTGGTAGGGTGTTGTATGGTAGGTAGCAGTTTGGGTGGTTTTTCTTTGGGCAGAGGGTGATTTGATGGGACCTCTTGTGTGGGAGGAAGGGGGGAATAGATTCTTTTGATGTGGGGGTAGGGTAGGTATGCAGATAGTGGTTCTAAGTGAGGGGGCAGGGGAGGTTTGGAGTCAGTGTTTATGGGGGATAGAGTTATGAAGTGAGGAGGTAACAGTGGAGCAGTGGTGGTCATGTGCCTTATTAAACGTACGGTCTCTTTGGCCAAAATTGCAGCGTGTACAGGATTTGTTCGATTCTGAGCAATCAGACTGTCTGTTCTTTGTGGAGATGTGATTGTAGGAGGGATGGGAGTTGGTGGAGGGATTTGTTACACATTCTGGTTATTTGGGGATACAGATGGGACATTGTGGGTGCAGAGTGGGTGGTGTCATGGCTTTGGTAAGAAGAGAGTTGTGAGTTCAGTGGGAGGATGTGGCTTTCCCTGATGGGATAGAGGGTGTGATCTTGTGGGTGGGTAAATAAAGAAGAGAAGATGGGTCTTTTGGTGGTATATTGCCCCCTGGAGGTTACCTGGGCAGTATGGAAATCCCTGGTTGTAGGTATTTTGGTGAAGATGGTGGGACAATGTGATTTATTGATAGTTTGTGATTTTAATGCTTATGCAGATGTATGGGGGGGGGGGAGAGCATCTTTTCTGTTGTCTTCTTTAGCATCTGGGGGTTTGTCCCAGAGGGTGGTTGGACTTACTCATCAGGGAGACGCACCTTGGACATAATATTTGGCTTGGTGTCTTTGGTGAATGGGGTTGGGGATTCAGGGAATTCAAGTACTCACTGTCCCTTGATCGGACCACTTCTTGGTTTGTTTCTGATGCTGTTGGGGGGAGAGATGTGGAGGGTTCGTGGAATGGATCATTTAGGATGGAGGGAAGTAAGGGGTGTGGTGGACATAGATCGCTGTGGAGAGTTGGTGTTTCAATGCCATACTTGCAGCATGGTAGATGTGGTACATGCAAAGATAGAGGACTGGCATTGGAGGAGGTAGCCCCGGTCCATCATGTTCCACTCTGGGGGCCAGTTAAGTGCTCGTGGTATACATAGGAGTTGTGGGCAATGAAACGCAAGCTTCAAACATTGGAAAGGTGCTGGCAGTGGACCCATCTGGAGGGGGACAGGTGTTTGTGGCATAGGGTGGTGAATTATCATCAACACAAGGTGGCAGTGGAAAAAAAAGGTATTTTTCTCTTGGCAGATAGGGCACACAAGAAGTCAGCTACAGGTGGTATTTCAAGTTGTGGCTAGTCTGGTTGGCAGCATGCGCCCACTGGGAGGTAAGTATGGGGTGGACCTTGAGCAGGGTATTTCTTGGAGAAGGTCTAGCAGCTGAAGAATGGGGTGGTGGCAAGGTTTCCCCTGCAGTTGGAGGGGCAGAAGGTGGGAGCATGTTGTCCTCCACATTAGTTTCTTTCACTCCAATTACTAGCGAGTGCATGGAGCATTTACTGCGCGGCATCCGTGAGACCTTTTCCGGGTTTGATTCGGCATCTGTACATCAGCTTATGTCGGCTCCAGGATGGCTAGCAGAGTGGATTAGGGATATGATGAATGTCTTCTTTGAGTGTGGGGATGTCCCCACTTACCTGAAGGAGGAAGTAGTGACCCCAATTGTGAAGAAGGTGGGCGTTGACCCATTGGATTGTAGCAACTATAGTCCCATCTTGAATTTGCCTCTTCTGGCAAAATTGTTAGAAAAGAAAGTAGTATCACAGCTGGGGGGGTTTTGGAGGATCATCAGATATTGGATGTTGGGCAGGGCATATCCGCCCAGGGTGTACAGTCAAGATGCTGCTGGTTGCCATGCTGGATGACGTTTATGGCTATCTGGACAAGGGAGTCTCAGTGTTGCTTATATCCCTGGATCTGTCTGGAACAGTGCCACACTCTGGGTCTGAATTATATGCTGGGAGGTAAGGTTCTCCAGTGGCTCAACTCATTTCTGAGAGCACATAGTTTTCATGTTAAGGAGAGGCTGGAAAGTCTGGCATTTACTTTTGGAACTGGGGAGTCCCACAGGGCTCCCCATTGTCTCCATTATTGTTGAATATCTATATGCAGCCGCTAGGGTGCCTAGTGTATTCTTTAGGCCTGCAGTTCTTCGCTTATGCAGATGACCTGTAATTGGTGGCTCCCCCTGGAGGGGGACTACGATATTACAATCATGGGGGTTAACCATTGTTTGGCATGGGTTTCAAAGTGATTGGCAGGAAGTGACATGCTCTTAAACCTTAATATGGCGGTTTGCCTTTGATTTGGAACTGTGGAGCTAGTGGACTTGCGGTGCCTCCCATATATTGGAACCTTTGTGCTGCCTTGGTGGGAGGAACTGCATTCCCTGGGGGTACCTTTAGAACGTGGTGGGGTGACAAACATATTACTCAGGCTGTACAGACTACCTGGTGTAAGCTACGGTTGGTTTGCCAGGTGCAGCTGTATTTAGAACCATCCGTATTACATCTAGTGATGTAGACACTGGTCCTGGGAACCCTTGACTATTGTAATGTCCTCTACTTGTGGATGCCCAAGTTTCTGATTCAAAGATTGCAGATGGTCCAAAATGTGGCGGCCCGTGTTTAGCTGGGGGCTCCATGGCAGGACAGTGCGGGTTCGCTACTGTGCCAATTGCATTGGTTCCCTATTTGGGAGCAATATGTTTTTAAGATGCTGGATCTCACATTCTTTATCCTCTATGAGGGCCAATCAGTGTACTTGTGGAACTTGCTGCGCTGGTATGAGGTTGGCTGGGCACTGCAGTTCTTCCAGGGTAAATTGTTGGAAAAGCCTGGGGTGGCGGAGGTGTGATACAAGGGAGAGCTCAGGTGTTCCGTGTGGCAGTGGTAGAATCTTGGAATACCCTTCCAATGGAGGTGCGCTCCCAAGGTGGCCTGCTGGAATTCTGGAAGGCTCTCAAAACTGTATTATTTGGAGGTTTGTTTTAGAGGGATGGTTGGTGGTATACAAGTGTGTTGGGATGGGGAGTGCATTGTGTGGGGTTTGGTCCTCCATTTGCTTTGCATTTTGCTCTTATTGTAAGCCCTAATGATTGCCTGTGGGCTGAATTGGGGCTAAACCTAAGTAAATAAATAATAAATAAAAGTGGAAAGTGATGCCCACATTGCCGCCCAACAAAGGTCTGAGGGGGCTACTGAGCTACACTCCTCTCAAGAGGATGCTTGTGCTCAAGTAGAGTATGCGCTCATATCCTCCGGGACCAGCCTAGGCAATGGCCTTCTTGATCAATGTAGACTTGGTGGCCACATCATCCTTGCATGGCCCAGCAAACAGCACAAAAAGATGATTAGACTTACAAAAGAAATTTGTAAAGTTCAAGTATTGGAGTTGCACTCTCTAGATATCCACAATGTGAAGATCCTTATCTTTCTCTCACACTGCTCTTTAGAGGAGGGAAGACAATCCACTTGGTTCACATGGAAGGGAGCTAGCACCTTGGGTAAAAAGGAAGGCACAGGCTGAATGAAGATGACCTCCTCTGAGAAGGACAGATATGGATCCTGGTGAAACAGAGCCTGAAGCTTGGAAATCCATCTAGCCGAAGAGCGTTGAGAGAGAAATTCATAAGAGTAACACACTTCAAAGGCTCAAAAGGCATCAACATCAGAGCCCTAAGCACTAGACAGAGATCCCAGGAAGGAACAATTGACAGGAGGGGGGATGCAGATGTCAATCCCCTTGAAGAAAATATGAGATATCCAGGTGCGAGGCCAAAGACTGTCCAGCCCTGGACCTCTGAAACAGGACAAAGCTGCTACATGGACTTCAGGGAGCTAAGGGAAAGACCTTTTTCCATACTGTCTTGAAGGAAGGTCAGCAGAGATGGCACCTTCACTGCCTCAGGCACAAGCTTTTGTGTGCCACACCAACAATCAAAGAGACACCAGACCCACACATATGCCAGACTGGTAGAACCTCCCCTGGCTTTGAGAATAGTGGAAACTACTGTAGGTGAATAGTCTTTACGCATCAGTTGACTCCTTTCTAGAGCCAAAATGTAAGCAAGAAGGGAGTTACTGTAGGTCACCTAGAACAATCAGGCCTTGGTGCAACAGACCCTGAAATGGGGGCAGATGAAAAGGAGGCTCTGCGGGAGCCAAATCAGGTACTTGAACTATGCTTTCCTCAGCCAATCCAGCACCACCAGAAAAATCCAGTCCAGATGACATTTTATGTGTTGAAATTCATGTCCCACCAGCAGGAAACACATGGAAACACATACAGCAGGCACTACCTTAACAAGGACTGAACCAAGGCATCGACTGGACCATGTGGCATCAAATCCATTTCAGGGTGACCCCAATGGTAGAGAATCATCTGACTTAACTCCCACTCTCTGGGATCGAGAAAGTGATGACTAAGGAAGTCCGACAAACACATTGTCCACCCCAGAAATGTGCTGAACTGATAGAGCTAAGAGGTTTTTTTTTCATCCAGGTGAACAAGAGAGTCATCTCTAAGGCCACTTGGCACCCCTTGTGCCACCTTGCTAATTGACATACTGTATGCATTGTCCGAGAACATATGACCAAGGGCTGGAAACACAAGAGGGCCATCTGGATAGCCCTTGCTTCGAGACAGTTGATGGACCTCAGTGCCTCCAACAACTCTGAGCCCTTCAGTCTTGACAACGAGCTCCCCAGTCCGTAATACTAGCATCCATCATTTAGAAGAATCCACACGTGATCATCCAGCAACATGCCTCTCTTCAGATGATGTGGCTGTTGCCACTGCTTCAAGCTGTCTTTCACTTCCAGCTGGAGCGGAAGCCTGAGCTTGAACTCCTGAGAGTTCAGGGACCACCAAGTCAACAAAGACCGCCAGAGCAGAGTCAACAAAGTCCAGACCGCCAGAGCAGCAAGTCAACAAAGACCACCAAGCCTCATATGAATACACGTCCATGACACCATCTTGATCACTGCCGCCATTATGCCAAGAAGCTGCAGATAATCCCAAACCCCGGGAGCCAGTTGAGAACACTGCAAGCCATTCCAAAAACCTCTTTACGCTCTCCTCGGGCAGGAAGACTCTGCCCACTTGAGTACTGAACTGTGCTCCCCGGAATTCCAGGGATTGGGAAAGCTCCAACTGACTCTTCTCCGATTGATCACCTAGTGAGTCTTTCTAGAAATGACACCACTTGGACTGACACCTGCAATGCCTCCAAGAGAGAATGTGCTCAGATAAGCCAATTTTCCAGATATAGGTGCACAAATATTCCTTGGTGCTGTAGCGCAGCAGCCACCACCACCATGACCTTGGAGAGCATCCTTGGTAGAGTGGAGAGGCTGAAGGGAACAGTGGCAAAGTGAAAATATGAGCCAAATATGGCAAAACATAAAGATTTATTTATTTATTTATTTGGTTTTATATACCACACTATTTTGAAATCAGCGCGGTTACAGAGAACAGGTATCCACTCATTATATAGAACAGGTTTTCACAGAACAGGTAAAAACAGAACACTCAACAGGTATTACAATAAACAGTAACCTTTTACATTAAAACAGGGGGTGTCAACTTGGGTAGTAACGGGGATTCACCAGATGGTTAGTGGGCTATGAGGGGTAGGTGTGTCTGGGCTATGGCAAAGAGGTGGATCCAAAGCAGAGCTTTGTTATCTGTTCATAATACAGTTGGAAAAGATGCATCTTTATTGCTTTCCTGAACATAAACAGGTCAGAAATGGCATGGATTGTAGCAGGGAGAGAGTTTCAGAGAGATGGTGCGTATAGTGAGAAAGCTCGGTTCCTAGCAGCTTGGGAGCTTTTTCTTATTATTGATGGGATAGTGAGTGTGTTTGCCATGACTGTCCTTCTCATTCTATTGTCCAGTGTCCAATGTATGAGTTCCTCCAGAGAGATTGCGGAGAGGTTGTTCAGGATTTTGAATGTCATTAGGAGGGCTTTGTACTTAAAGTGGCTAGCCAATGCAGCCAATGCAGTTGCTTTAGGATGGGTGTCGCATGTTCATATCTAGCGGCTCCATACAGGGTTCATGCTGCAGTGTTCATGGCTAATTGTAGGGGATGAAGCGCGTAGTCTGGTAGGCTATGAAGAATGAGATTTGCATAGTCAAATATGTGGGATGATAAGTGCCTGGAATACTGTGCAGAAGTCGGCAGCTTCCAGCAAGGACTGTAGGTGACAGAGGATCCGTTTCTTGAGGTATACTGCCTTAGTGATATTGTTTATGTGTGATTCCATATTCAGATGCTGGTCCAAGGTAATACCTAGGTACCGCACCTCTTGTTTAGTCTTCAGCTCTGCATTTTTTACCTGTAGGGCAGGTGGTGGTATGACGGTTGGATATTTTGTGATAAACACTTTAGTCTTCTTACAGTTCACTCTCAGGTTGTGTGTTCCCAGTCAGTTTGAGACTGCATTAAAGCATTCCATAATTCTGGTGTAATTGGGACTGTCCATGGAGCAGTACATTGTCAGCATAGATGTGATAAAGTATGCTTTATGATTGGATCATTGTGCAAATCGGCTGGATGTATATGTTGAAAAGCAAGGTGGATAAGTATGAACCCTGCGGTACACCTTGAGTTTGCTGGTACGTGGAAGATGTTTGAACGCCTATGCGTAACATTTGTTGGCGGTCTACTAAGTATGATCTGCACCAGTCTAAGGCTACGTTCTGTATCACTTTCAGTTGTAAATAAGTAGGAGACTATGACAGACTGTGTCAAAGGCTGATGCAATATCCAGGAAAATTAGAATGAATCTGTTTCATTTGGTTCATGCCCATGAATAGATTGTCTAGAAGAGTGGCCAGCAGAGTTTTGACACCATGTTGTTGGCAGAATCCATGTTGCTGATGGTTCAAAGGAGTATAGGCATCGATGAGATCTGGGATCTGCTGCTGGACTATCTTCTTCGTTATCTTAGCAAGGAAAGGAAGGCTAGATATGGGCCTATATGAACTTATGTCATGTGGGTCAAGCTTGGCATTGTTTAGTAAGGGTCTGATGGTGGCAGTTTTTAGTGGTGATGGTGCCAAACCTTTGGAGAAGGAGAGGATTCTCATGATGTAAGCACTTAATTCAGAGCAGGCTCACTTTATCCATTGAGAGGGGCATAGATCGGCTGATGAGGTGGTGGAGTTGAGCCCCCTTATGATGTCCTCGATGTGCTCAGTGGAGCATGGGTGGAAGGAGTTTAGTGCAGGGATATTGGTGTTTTCATTGGAGGATTGTCTGAGAAAGGATTTCCTATTTTATGGGGACTCCCACTGGTTTTGTTTTGGAAGTGGGTAGCGAAGTCCTGCAGATGGGTGTGCCATCAGTATGTTGCTTCATCATGTCCTTTATGAGGGACTGAATGATTCCAAAAAGCCCTCAGGGCTTGTTAAGGGAACACATAAGGATATTGGTGTGGTATTCCTTTCTTCTCTGGTTAATTGCATTGCAGTGTTCTTGCAGGGTCTTCGTGTATGTGATGTGATCTCTGTTAATCCTCCTACATTGGGATATGAAAACAAGTCACCTGCAATAGGATATTCACACTATTTACCCCATCCATATGGAATAAACTACCACCGACTTTAAGAGCTCTCTCAGATCTGTCCGACTTCAGGGAGAAATTAAAAACTCACCTCTTCAAAGAAGAATATAACAAATCTTCAGATATAGAGATGCACTCCCCATAAATCTGTACTCCAAAAACCGCACAGCTCAACTAAACAAATACCAACAATGTACTAAGGACTCAGAAAGATAACCATATAAACACTGTAAATAGTTCTTTGTTAATAATACCAAATGTTCTCCAGGACCAAGCAGGAAGTCAGTCCTCACATATTGGTGACGTCGGCACTGACGGAGCCCTCGTGCGGAGCATTTCCCCAGCTTTCAAGGAAAGCCTTTGGGAATGCAGCGTGCATGCGCGGTCCCCTTCTCGCCCAAGGGTGCCATCTTGCTCAGTCTTTCTTTTTCCGCGGAGCCCAATGGACGTGAGTTCGTGTCACCCGGGAAAGTAGATTTTTTTCGGCTATTTTGGCTTTTTCTGATCCGGTTCGACGCCGGTTCCCCTTCCCGCCTGCGCTCGGTACACCAGTATTGAGTCCGGAATTTTGATTTTCGGTTTTTGTCCTTCGTGACTAGCGTTCGTGCTCTTTTTGTGTTTTCACTGGCAGCCCGGTCTTTTGACCTTGCAGGGGCCCTTTTTCCCCCGATGGCTGCCAGCGAGTTCAAAAAGTGTGATCGGTGCAAGAAACTTATGTCTCTTACCGACACACATTTATTTTATTTATTTTATTTATTTACATTCTCTTATATACCGCGCTATTCTGCATCAGTGCGGTTTACATTGAACAAACTGAAATTACATTGAACAGGGCATTATAACTTGGAGATAACTATTTACAGGGAACATGGGCTATGGAGGGTTAAGTGGCTTGCCCAAGACCACAAGGAGCACCTGTGGGACTAGAAACCCCAGTCCCTCCGGCCTAAGGTTGCTGTCCTCTAGTGTGATTTGAACCCCCGACCACATGACTGCTGCCTCCACTGCTTCGGGCCCGACCATGACCGGCTGGTCTGTGGCCCATGTGGCAAAATGTCGTCGAAGGCACTTCGGAGCCGTCAGCATCAACGTAAGAGAATTTTCTCAGAGTCCGTCTCCGGCCGGGCCCAGACTTCGTCAGAGGCCTCAACATCTCGGGAGTCTGACCCCGAGCGCTGTCGGGGGTCCTCTGAGAGAGAATCTCCCACCCGGGAGTACAAAAGGAAGAAGAGGCTCGTGAGGGCCCCATCAGTGGAGGCTCCTGAGTCCTTGAAGGCCAGGTCGCGTAGCCCTGACTGCCGCCCCAGGCTCTCGGAGTCAGAGAGGCCGTCCAAGTTACCTCGCGTGGAGCCAGAGTCCCCGAGTCACGTAAGTGCTGTTGTCCTCATGGACTCTCCTCCGGGGGAGCCGACATCGGGCCCGACGCTGTTGGGGCCCGAGTCGGGGACTGTTGAATCTCCTGAGCTTGGACTCAGGTTGACAACCTTGGAGAGCGGCTTGGCTGCCTTCATGGAACAGCAGCGGGTGCTGATCACCAGTCTGAGCGGTGCATCTGCCCCGACCACTGGGACCTCGACGTCCAAGTCAACCCCGGAGACCGAGCCGATCCTTGAGTCAATGAAGTCTCAAGTCGATCCTCGGTCAAGGTCCCCCTCTACCTCCCATGCGGGGCCGAGGTCATCGGGGCGGGTGGCACTGAGGCCTGCATGGCTGTTGCTGCTTAATTCCTCGGAGGAGGAGTCGGCGTGGGAGACGGAGGATGAGGAGTCCCCGGACACCTTCCGGACCTGGTGCGTCCCTTTGGACTCACCGGAGTCCGAGCCTTGGAGAAGGTCCCCCCTGGAGGATTCCCGGTTCTTGGACTTCATGAGGGACATGGCCAAAGCCTTGGCCTTCCCTGCAGACGCCGAGGAGGAGCCTCGAGCCGAGGAGCTCGATGCCCTCCAGTATGACTTTCCTCCGAAGGAAGCCTTTACTGTACCAGTTCCTCCGATGCTGGAACGGCTGCTCTTTTGTATGTGGGAGGCACCAGCCTCAGCACCAGTTCTTAGCAAACGGGTCAATTCCATTTATCGAGTCCATAAGAGCCCTGGGTTCCAAATGTCGCAGCTACCGCACAACTCCATAGTTGTGGAATCGGCCATGCACCGCCTGAAGAGTCAGAAGATGCACTCCTCAGTGCCCCCCATCAGGGAGGCCCGGAACTTGGATGTCCTCGGTAGAAAGTGCTTCTAGAGCTCTATGCTATCTTGCCGTGTCCAGACCTACCAGCTGTACATGGCATGTACCTACAAGACCTGGCAAAGGAGATTGCCGGGTTCTCAGCTGGCCTCTCCAAGGAACCTTTGCAGAGGTTCAAGGCTTTGTCAACAGGGATCCGAAAGTGCTCAAAGTTTATCTCTCGAGCAGCCTAGAATGGCCTCGAGCCTTCGGCCCGGGTAGTCGCGGCTGGCGTTTGTGCACGCTGTCAGGCCTGGCTACAGTCATCAGACCTGGAGTCATGGGTGCAGGACAAGTTGGGCGATGTCCCTTGCCGAGGTGAAAACCTTTTCAGTAAGCCCATGACTGAAAAGGCTGCAGAAATCGAGACTGAGATTCTCATCAGGACAAGGCTGTCCAGGGGGGCGGAGCCTGATGTCCAGCGGGATGGTCGCATAACGCTGAGGCTCCCGAGAGGCCTACTCAGAATCCTGAATTAACACCGTACATACTTGGAACTTCTACTCTGATCTTGCCGGGGCACATTGGTGAGATGGCGGGGACCAAACCCACGCGCCTGGAATTTGGATCTCCAGCGGCTTCTCACGGCAAACGTTCCAAAACTGAACCCCCGTCCCCGCAGAAGGGGCTGGCCTTGCGCGAGGGCCCCGAAATGCAGCAGGAAATCCTCGCAGAGATTAGAGGGGTCAAAAACCTCGTGCAGTCAAACGGTGAAGCACTCCGAGCGCTGCGGGAAGATCTTGGTGTGCTGCAAAGCAAGCTAGAAGGGCTTTCTTCGCGTCAGGACAAAATGGAGAGCATATTGGACTCCCATGCGGCCCGGTTGTCCAAACTCGACAAAGTTGAACGTCAGGTGCGGGCCTTGCAGAAAGAAGTGGAAGATGGCAATAATAGAGCACGCCGCAACAACATACGACTCGTGGGCATACCGGAGGGAGCGGAATCGGGAGACATGAAAGAGTTTTTATGCAAAATCCTCCCTTCCCTGCTCCAAATCACCTTTACCAAAGATTTGGAGATCGATCGCGCTCATCGTGTACCCACAAGCATAACGCTCAACAGGAAGACCCCGCGGCCTATCATTTTTCGACTTTTGAGATATCAACACGTGGAGCAAATTCTAAGTGCCTCTCGGGCAAAGGGCCATATGGAGTTTGAGAGCCACAAGATCTCCTTCTATCCTGACTTGGCTAAACCCACGGTCGACCGCCGAAAGCGCTTTCTGGTATTCCGGCCGAGGCTTCAACAACTACAAGCACGCTATGGCCTGATGTACCCGGCCAAGCTCCGAGTCACGCTTCACAATCAGACAAGAACATTTGAGGACCCTGATCTACTAGCGGAGTTTTTGGATTCCAAAGAAGCCGACTTGATGCGCTGACTTCCAGAATATTCCTGCAAGTATTCTCATATCCGCTGTACCTGTCATATTGGATCTGCCGCAGCCCAGCAAAGAGTCTGGCGAGGGCAGTTTGTTTGCCTTACTTTTGATGATATCTGTGACCCGACTCCATCTACCCACAGTAGCCTCGATGAGTATCAGAGACAGTGTTAATTATGGACTCTGGTGTTTCTTTTCTTTTTTTTCATGTCTTTCTATTTCCTCTCTAGGGCCTCCTCCCGCAGACATATGGTCGCCATATTCTTTGGGGGTTTTGCTTCTTCTCTAAGATACTTTGGTACATACTTTTCAATATGGGGTGTATTAGCCAGCATACTCGGTGATTATGTCATTGTTGCACAGATTCTGATTATGTTGTATGTTTTCAAGCGCCCTTACCTAAAATGTCTATTACCGATTGATGGCACCATGTAAGATTTTCTCATTGAACGTAAAAGGAATCAATAATCCGATAAAACGGAAGAAAATCCTAAGCTACCTAAGTCAGGAAGCTGCGGATCTGATTTTTCTCCAAGAAACGCATTTAAATTCGAAGGAAACTCTTAAACTCAATATTAAACCTTACATGGTGGCCGCCTATTCCCCAGCCGTTTCTAAGAAATGTGGGGTTGCCATACTGGTTAGGAAATCTTTGCATGCTACTATTATTGCGACTAGCTCAGATACAGAAGGTAGATGGTCCAGAGTTCACCTCAAGATAGGTAGCCTTGAAGTTACATGTATATGCCTTTATGCTCCTAATGTGGATGACCCTGCCTTTTTTGCTACCATTGCTCAGGTTGCGCAGGCCTCTGCTAATACTTCATTGATAATTGGGGGGGATTTCAATCTAGTCCTTGATCCCCTGATTGACAAACAGCCGCCTAGGACAAGTGGTCCCCCCAAGAGTCACACCACGCTTACCTCCCTGATCAAAGATCTTGCTTTAGTTGATCTATGGAGGTTACTACACCCCAATGAGCTTGACTTCACCTTCTTCTCTTCCCCTCACAAATCCCAGTCTCGCATAGACTTCTTTCTAATATCAAAACTGTTAGTTCCTCAGGTGGACACTGCAAAGATTCACTCCCAACATATTTCAGATCATGCTGCTATTTCCTTTCAATTACACACTACTGCACCCCAAGGGAATTCGGGGGCCTGGTTCTTTGATAGAGCCCTGTTAACTCAGCCAGAGTTCCAGTTAGAAATTCGAGCAGCCATACAGGATTACTTCCATTTTAATCTACCCCAGGATACTGCGAATTGGGCTTGGTGGGAGGGCTTCAAAGCGGCCATTCGAGCAACGATCACTAGCTATCAAATCCGCCTGCGGAAACAACGCAAACAGCAGCTACTCATACTAGACCAACAAATAAAAGCAGGCGAACAAGTTCTAACTTCACGTACTGATCCATGTGTATTAATTCGATTACAGCGTCTCCATTTTCAATATAATTCAATCCTCTCAACTGCAGCTTCTAAGAGTATTGAGCTTCAGCGAGGGACATATTATCGTGAAAATAACCGAGCCGGTCGACTCTTAGCCAACGCCTTGAAAGGTCAAAAAGAAGCCAAACGCGTAGCGGCCCTTCGAGCTCCACAGGGAGGGGGCATAGTGACCACAGACTCCGACATTGTAGAGCTCTTTCGGGATTTCTATACCCGCCTATATCAATCTGAATGTGAGTTCTCGTCAGAGACATTCGAGCGATTGCTTTCTGGCATTCAGCGGCCGACCCTCTCTGAAGATGATAGGGATGCGATGGATGAACCCTTCTCTACTTCAGAGATCCAATCTGCCCTAAAACGAACAGCCTCGGGCCGTGCCGTAGGGCCCGATGGTCTCCCGACCGAATTCTACAGTACGTTCAGTGCAGATTTAGTTCCCTATTTAAAACTCTATTTTACTGCCCTTGCGGTAGATACATCCTCTTTGGGATCCTTTTCTGCAGCTAATGTGGTAGTATTTGAGAAAGAAGGCAGAGACCTGCTACTAACCGCCAACTACCGTCCAATCTCCCTACTTAATGCCGATTATAAGATCTTCGCAACGATCTTGGCCACCCGGCTATCTGACAGGATGGCCACCCTAATTCACCCCGACCAATGCGGTTTTATACCCGGCAGATCAACTGCTGACAATGCTCGGACCTTGTGCCATGTGCTATCCAGTGCTGCCAATCTAGATCATCCATGGGTGGGTCTTTCCCTGGATGCCGAAAAAGCCTTTGATCGCATAGAATGGCCCTTCTTATTTGCAGTTCTTCGATGGTATGGCTTTGGGGAGGGCTTCCTCCGATATCTCCAAGTCATGTATACTCAACCCGTCGCCAGTATTTGTGTAAATGCCATCAAGTCTCAGCCATTTAATCTCCAAAGAGGCACGCGTCAAGGTTGCCCCCTATCACCAATGCTCTTTGATCTAGCTCTTGAACCCCTAGCCCTCCTTATTAGACAGTCCGCACGTATTCGAGGTGTCCCCTTCAGTCATAGGGAGATTAAACTCTCTGCATATGCAGATGACCTTATGCTTTTCGTATCCCTCGATTCGGTTCCAGCTGTCTTGGATCTGATTGACGGATACTCACAATTATCGGGCTATAAAATTAACTGGACCAAATCTGTAGCATTCCCACTGAACCGCTGGGTACATGAGGCTGACATGCAGGCCTTTCCCTTCCTTTGGCAATCCCGCATGGTGAAGTATCTCGGGGTCCATTACTGTTCTCCTTTAGAAGACACTATCAGTTTTAATGCCAAAGAGGTAGTCTCCAAAGTCCGTGAGCTCACAAATCGTTGGTCTCCCTTATCTCTTACATGGTGGGGCCGCCTAGAAACTGTGAAAATGATGATAGTCCCCAAAGTGAACTACATTTTAGAAATGCTGCCATGCTTACTCCCGCTACATACTTATAAAGATATTGAGGGCCTTCTCGTCCGTTATCTCTGGCAGGGCAAGCCACCAAGGATAGCTAAACAAAAACTACAGTCTGCAAAGGAAAGAGGGGGTACCAGATTTCCTGATTTTTTTAGATATCATCAAGCCTTCCTACTTAAGCAAGGTGCCCGATGGCTAGATGCCTCAACAGACAGCAGACCAGTTTGGCTTGACATAGAAGAGGAGCTTAGTAGCCCAATTCCGTTGACCCATCTCCCCGGTATGTCCTATCAAGTAGACACCCGCCATCCACCAATGATTGTCGATACTCTTGCGGCCTTTAACACTCTCATTCTATCACTGGGCCCGAACGTATGTCCTCAGGACGGACTCTCCCGCTATGGAATAACCCCAGAATTCAAGTCCTAAATAAAACGATAGCATGGAAACCCTGGTACTCAAGGGGGATCTGGACACCCCAACAGCTTTTCTCTGCAGCTCGTTGGAAAACCTTTTCTGATTTACAAAAGGAATTTGCGTTACCAGCGAAACACTACTTTCAATTGATGCAGCTTCAACACTGCCTCAAAAGTGCTCGAATCATGCCGCCCTCTGCCCCTACTGAGGACGGGCTATTAGAGATAGTTCACTCTATTAGTAGTACACATGGGGTAGCCTCTAACTTTTATAAAATATTATGTCAGGGTACAGACACGGCCACTTTTAGAGCCCAAAAAGCCTGGGAGCGCGAACTGCAAACCACTTTAACCCCTGTGCAATGGAGCGTTTTCTGGAGCAAAGTAGTGTGGGTTTCCCGGTCTGCCTCTGTTACCCAAACTCTCTTCTTTTTTGCACACAGATGCTTTTATACCCCAGAAAAAATAGCCAAATGGAACACAACTGCTAGGGACCAGTGTTGGTCTTGCCATACTGCTGTGGGAACCTTCGCTCATGTTATTTATGAATGTCCTCAACTACAGGTTTATTGGGGGCGGGTTTGGGGTTGTATTCAATTTATCTTACACCTTCACGAACCTCTCTCTTGGAAGATCGTGGGACTCCGCTCTGTGGCGGAGGTCCCCTCTCTTCCTAAGAAGGGTCGCTTTCTCCTTGATTTCATGCTGGGTATAGCCATATGCTTAATCACGAGGAATTGGAAGGATAGCTCTCGACTTACTGTCAATGAATGGTGGAACCTCGTCTGCTTATATAGTAAATATGAGCAAATACCTCGGAGAGCTATTCCCCATGCCCAAACTCACTCTCGCTTGTCTAAATGGCAGATGCTTAATGATTATGTACAATCTGCTCATTGTTCCAACATGCCTGTATAATGTGCACTCATCATGTTTCAGATCACCGTTAGGTTTTGTAACACAATAATGTAAGTACACGCCCGCTTCGGGAATGATTAGTTTTCTAGAGAAGAAGCAGGGGGGAGGGGGGTGGCAGGGGTTTACTTTGGTGTATGTATTACACTTTATGTATCTGTCTTTTAGCTGTATGTCTTCCTTTTCCTTTGTTGTTATAAAACGAAAATAAAGAATTTAAAAAAAAAAGGACAAGGCTGTCCAGGAAGACTTCTGCCCCTTCTCAAAAAAAGAAGGGCTTGGGAAAGAAGCCCTTTTTCCCAAGGAAGGGTGCTGCCTACAAATCCTACCCTCAATATCAGGCCTCTTCAGCTCCCCAACAGGGCCAGCAGGCTAAGGAGCAGAGGCATGGGACCCATAGGCAGAAGACCCCCAAGCCACCATCTCCGGCTCCTGCACAGCAGGGAGCAGGGTTTTGACTCCTACAGCATAGCCTCTCCTCCGCTGGTGGCTCCATTCAGTGCAGGAGGTCAGCTGACCCTGTACGCCTACTGGTGGCCAGCTATCACAGGAGATTCCTGGGTATTGAGCATAGTCCAGCAGGGCTACATGCTCCACTTCCACCAGCTATCCCCCTCCTATTTTCCAGGGGAGCCTCCCAGACTCCCTCTACACAGGAACCTCCTCCTTCAGGAGTTGGCAAGTCTTCTAAAGGTACAGGCGGTAGAACCAGTGCCTCACCACCTGGAAGGGCAAGACTTCTACTCCAGGTACTTCCTGGTATCAAAAAGGACAGGGGGCCTCCGGCCTATCCTAGACTTGCGAAATCTAAACAAGTTTCTGGAGAGGGAAAAGTTCAAGATGCTTACCCTTGGGATACTGCTGCCTTACCTCCAGCAGGGAGACTGGCTATGCTCCTTAGACCTAAAAGATGCGTATACTCACATCCTCATTCATCCAGACCACAGACAATATCTCAGATTTGTGGTGGGAGAAAACCATTTTCAGTACAGGGTACTTCCCTTTGGCCTAACCTCTGCCCTCAGGGTTTTCACCAAATGCCTGGCGCTAGTGTCGGCTTTTCTCAGGAATCAGGGAGTTTTTGTCTTCCCATACCTGGATGACTGGCTCATCAGGGGCCAGTCTCGCCAGGAAGCCCGACAAGCCACTCTTTGCACTGTCTCTCTTCTTCAGCATAAGGCTTTGTCAAAAACTACGCAAAGTCCACTTTGCTCCCCTCTCAGAACCTAGAGTTTATAGGAGCAAGATTAGACACCCTTCAGGCAAGGGCCTACTTGCCCAAGGACAGGGCTCACAGACTGATGGACTTGGCCAACTAGTTCCACAGCAGTTCTTATGTGTCCGCTGTGTCCGCCAGGCAATACCTGCGGCTCCTGGGCCACATGGCATCCACGGTGCATGTGACTCCCAATACCCACCTGCACATGCAGCCTGCTCAATGGTTCCTCAGAGCTCAGTGTACACAGGCCACAGGCAGCCTCCAAAACAGAGTAGGGGTGTACAAACCACTTTTGGACTCCTTACAGTGGTGGCTACATCTCCCAAACCTTCTCAGGGGGGTATCTTTTCAGGCTCCAGGACACACAAGGGTGCTGACGACTGATGCTTCCTTAATGGGCTGGGGTGCACATTGCCAGGGCATGTGCACTCAAGGCTGGTGGTCTCCTCAGAAGACCACACAGCAAATCAATCTTTTGGAGCTGCGAGCAATCTGCTTAGCGCTACAAACATTTTCTCATGCCCTATCTCACCAATCTGTCCTAGTTCAGACAGACAATCAAGTGGCGATGTTCTACATCAACAAACTAGGGGGCACAGGGTCCAGGCTCTTATGTCGGGAGGCACTGGCCCTGTGTTCCTTTGTAGTCAATCAAGGCATGTTTCTCAAAGCTGTTTATCTACCTGGTCAGGAGAATTTCCTAGCAGACAAGCTAAGCAGGATTCTCCAGCCTCACGAATGGCAGTAGAATCCATTGGTGGTCCAGCAGATCTTCCTCCGCTGGGGACTTCCAACCATCGATCTATTTGCCAGTCCACTAAACCATCAGCTGCCCAGCTTCTGCTCCAGACAGCTACATCCCCTGCGGATAGCAGCGGATGCTGTCCTGATCTCTTGGTCTACGGGCCTCCTGTATACGTTTCCTCCCACGCCTCTGGTGGCCCAAACTCTGTTCAAGATTCTCCAGGACAAGGCCTCGGTGATTCTGGTAGCTCCCAGATGGCCAAGGCAGCCATGGTTTTCACTTCTGCTGCAGTTGGCGGTGGAAACTCCATTCCCTCTAGGGTTGCAACACGATCTCCTGTCTCAGGATCAGGGTTTCCTTCTGCACCCCATTCTCAGGTCCCTCAATCTGATGACCTGACTGCTGAAAGGATAGTACTAGCTCCCTTACTTCTACCTACGGAAGTTGAGGAGGTGGTCTTGGCCTCTAGGAGGCAGTCCACCAGAAAGTCCTATGCCCTCTAGTGGCATAGGTTTACGTTATGGTGTGCTCAGTGCAATGAAAATCCTTTCTCTTGCCTTGTGACAGTAGAACTGCAGCATCTACTTCATCTGTCAGACCTAGGCCTTAAGTCTAACTCTGTTCGGGTCCACCTCAGTGCTCTGTCAGCACACCACTCACCAGTGGAAGGACAGCCTCTGTCGGTTCACCCCTTGGTGACCAGATTTCTCAGAGGTCTGCTTCTACTCAAGCCTCCGGTTCGTCCACCGGCAACTGAGTTGGATTTGAATGCGGTCCTGCAGCAACCTACTCGCCCACCGTTTGAGCCGATGGCTACTTGCCGTTTGCGCTTCCTCTCTTGGAAAGCGCTCTTTCTGGTGGCTCTTACCTCGGCCAGATGTGTGAGTGAACTACAAGTTCTGGTTTCAGACAGACCGTATACACGGTTTTATAGGAACAGGGTGGTCCTACGAACCCATCCAAAGTTCCTTCCAAAAGTGGTCTCCTCTTTACACCTCAACCGGGAGGTGGTTCTTCTGACCTTCTTTCCCAGGCCGCATACCAGCCGGGCTGAAACAGTCTTGCATATCCTGGACTGTAAGAGGGCGTTGTCTTTTTACATAGAACGTACGCGGGGGCATCGAAGGGCAACTCTTCGTCTCTTTTGACCCTAATAAGATGGGGTTACCTGTCTCCAAGCATACGTTGTCCACTTGGGTAGCAGATTGTATCGCCTGGGCATACAAGGCAGCCGACCTCCCCTTGCAGGGTCGAGTCACGGCCCACCGTGTCAGGGCAAAAGCCGCGTCAGTAGCTCATCTCCGCTCTGTTCCATTGGCAGACATTTGCTGGGCCGCTATTTGGTCTTCAAGCCAGACGTTTGCAGCCCATTACTGCCTGGAGAGAGAGTCCTGAAGGGACAGTGTTTTTGGACAGACGGTACTCCATAATCTCTTTGAGGTTTCGGCAACTCCTACCCTCCGGCCCTTGTGTTAGGCTACCGTACGGGGGCGTTCTCAGAGGGTATTCCTATCACGAATGCTGAGGCTCTTGAGAGGGAGCCATTTTTTCAGCTTAGGGTTCCTGATAGCCTAGAGCTGGGGAGTCCCATATGTGAGAACTGACTTCCTGCTTGGTCCTGGAGAAAGAGTAGTTACTCACCTGTAACAGGTGTTCTCCAGGAGCAGCAGGAATCAGTCCTCACGACCCTCCCTCCTTCCCTGGAGTTGCAGTCATATACTTCCTTTTGTTATTTTGCTGTCTTTTAGCTATGTCATCAGACTGAGCAAGATGGCACCCTTGGGCGGGAAGGGGACCGCGCATGTGCGCTGCATTCCCAAAGGCTTTTCTTGAAAGCTGGGGAAATGCTCCATATGAGGACTCCTCGGCGCCAACGCCACCCATATGTGAGGACTGATTCCTGCTGCTCCTGGACAACACCTGTTACAGGTGAGTAACTACTCTTTATACAGTTACAATGTTACTTTGTCATTCTGTTCCATTTCCCTGTAAAACATCACACCTTATGGTCATGTTGATCTGTTGTTAAACTGTAAACCACTTTGAATTGTAGAAAGGCAGTATAAAAAATATGTTTAAATAAATAAATAAAATAAAATAAATTCTGAGATGCAAGGAACTCCACCTAAAGCACGGATCTCAGAATTTCCATTCAGAAGTGCAGTACACACAAATGACCACTGATCGCCTTAAGGTTGAGAATGGGACAGAAGGAGCAATATTTCTTTGGCACCACAAAATAAATGCAGTATCTTCCCTTGCCCCATTTGGCTGGGGAACTTGGCACCACTGCCTTCAGGTGCAGCAACTTGTCTAATGTGACCCGTACGGTGGCTCTCTTGTTCATCTAGCCACATGGGGAGACAGCAAACACCTCCAGGATTGGCTCTTTGTATTCCAAGACATAGCCATTTTGAATGGTGTCTAGCACCCAGTGATCCTTGGCGACCAGGTCCACTCCCGAAAGAAAAGGCAAAGTATGCCCCAACTGGAGGCATCTGGGAATAGGCCCCCAACCTTCATTGTATTGAATAGGAGGAACCCCCTCTAGAGGGGGCAGAATCTCTGGGTCCATGAGCCCCTCGAAAGGACTGAGTATGTGTCCAAAATCCAGAAGAAAAGAAGAAAGGCTTTCCAGGACAATAATGACAGGAGTCCTGAGACCCCTGGAAGTCAGTCCAGTGTGCCCATGATGAACGGGCAGAGGCCAAGGAGGGGAACAGCCCTATATACTTCCTAGGCCCTTTTGGCCTATCTTCTGGAAGGTAATAAAGCTTGGCCTTGCCCAAGTCCTTCATCAATTTTTCCAAATCGGCCCCAAAAAGGAGCATCCCTTTAAAGACCAGTTGAGCTAGCCCGGCTTTGAAGGATGGGTCCGGTGCCCAATGGCAGAGCCAAATCCATTGCTGCATCACCATTGACAGGGCAATATCTCTAGCCGCCAAGTGGATTAGATCATAGATGGCATCAGAAAGGAAGGCAGTAGCCAACTCCAAAAAAGGGGGTAATATCAGCCAGCAGGAGAGACTGAATTCACTGAAGAAGAGCTTGAGATGTCAGGTCAGTACACACTGTCATCTGAAGAATAGCAGCCACCGCTGCAAACTGACTCTTCAGCAAAGAGTCCACCTTTCCATCCAGAGTATACTTTAAGGCCGATCTGCCTTCCACAGGAATAGTGGTCCATTTTGTAACCACCATGACCTGTGCAACTACCTTAGGCATGCTGAACTAGGCAACACATTCTTCCTCTGGGACAGTGTACATCCCCTCATACACCTTAAACCCCTTAGGCAGGGAATTGGAAAAGTTCCATTCCAACCAGATCCTGTTCTTGATAACCTCTGGAAATGGAAAAACTTGTGTATTTACAAACTCCCTGGGGGAGTGAATGGACCTGTGGTCCCTGTTCTGCCGCTGGAGTATCATCCAAATTCAAGATGGATGAAACTCTTGCAATCAATGCTGCCAGCTCTTCCTTCCAGAGCAGGTGGATAATGCCAGCCTTCTCACGATCCTCTGAAGGAGAAAGCACTTATTCCTCTGCATCAGTTCCCTCAACCGAGATGTCAGAACCAAAGTTCAAGTCCAAGTCTGAACAGACTCCAGCTGATTCATATCTCCAGAAAGCAACCTCCACCTAGGTCGCTTAGGAGGCGGCACTTGAGTTGGGCTTCTACACTCTGCCTGTCCCTCACGATACTGAGTTTGAGGGAATCCAGAGACTGCAGGGTCTCCTTATTTGTTCAGAGTCTATCAGAGCTGAAAAAATGCAACAATCATTTTCTAGAGACAGAAAAATACAGATTTTTCCCTTGTGGCTCAGGCTGATAGAGGCATGCAGTGATGTCATTGAAACCTGAACATTTCATTGGCTCTTTCTCCACTCATCTGCTGGTAGGAGAACACAACCCACTTGTCTGGACTGGTTTAGCAGGACAATATGGAAATTGCATTTACTTTCAGGGTTAGTGATGGGGGACATCCCTATAGTCATCTTCCATTGCAGAAGATGATAACATGGGTACAAAAGAAAATAAAAATGCTACAACAGCATAGCATACCGTTCCCTATTCTTATATATGTGATTGTAAATCTGCTTGGCCTATGACAGTCAAACTTTCAGAAACTGGCACCACATTCCTGATCATCTGACAAGAACACACAAGCTTTCATATCCAGATGTCACACTACTTGTAGTGTTTTTGTAGGGCAATCTCTGTGCAGTCATCTGGGCCTTTGCAACCTTCCATCCACAAGAACAGTTTGTATGTATCACTCGTATATTTTAAACAAAATTAAAAACAACACAGTGAAAGAAGTTTTTATTTCATTTTGTTTATAGCACATGATATTTACAAATACTAAGCCTCATTCACTAAGCTGCACAGTTTTACATTTACCATGTAGTAAAAGTTAAAATGTATGTGCGCTAACTATAAAACCTCTGAGGTAACTAATCAGCAAGATCACATCATTTATTTTGCTGTGCCATTAACACAAAATAATTTATTACTGAGTGTTAACTTCAGAACTGATAATACAATGCAGTTAGCACTACCTCTTGAAGTAGTTTTAATTGTTTTTCATTACCTGCTGCATTAACAGGACAACGTAACCCCTTTTTATTAACTGTAAGGGACAGTCCTCACCCATTCTATGTGCCCTTCTACATTAGTCATTAACATGATGCAGTAATTGTTAGTGCACAGTAATTCCCACATTAAACAGCTAAACAACTAACTACATCAGCCAAATCTGCATGCCAAATCTGAAAATGAAATATATTTTTTAAAAAGAACAGCAAACCCCAGAATTCCTTCCTCTGAAACAAAACAAAAGAGACAGTACATGCCTCTTTTATATTAAGGGTATGCATTAAAAAAAATGTGTTTAATTTTTCATTTTTGTTTCCAGTTTTTTTATTTCTTTTATTTATTTTCATTTTTCAGTGTATGCTTTTCACAAATACAGTGCAAGAAATTCTTTTAGCATGGCTATTCACAAAGAGCATCCTCTAAATGGTTTTAGTGCTCTTGCTGTTCACAAATCATGTGCAGTAAGATACCTGTTTACTAAACTATGTTAGGTGTTTAACAAGTTTTTAAACACATAGTGACAGCATATCATCTCAACAGCACATTAACTGCTACATTAAAACCTAGAAACTCATACTAGGTGGTGGGAAACAGCAGAGATCAGCGACGGTTTAAGAGGCTCGGGGCGCACAAGCTTTAGGATGCTGGAAACTTGCCTCAACGGCTCAGCCCTTCACAACTGTGGGGAACATTCTTGTTTGCTGCTGCGGCTGTGCTATTCTACAGCTGCCAGCACTGCCATATTTCTAAAAATTAAACACAGGCACTTCCTGTTTCTTGTGCGAGACAAGAAGCATCTCTGTTTGACTTTTAGAAATATGAAGATGCAAGCAGAAAATGTTCCTATAGCTGTGTAAATCATTAATGCAGCTATGCTAGTGGAGGGAAGAGATGACTGGCAAGACTGATGCAAGGCGGAGGAGAGTGGGACTGGAATAGACTGATATAGCGGGATGCGACTAGGGCTGATGAAAACTGATCCTGGGAGGGACTGGCACTGTAAGGGAACTGATGCTACGGAGGGGGAGTGAGACTCAGAATGGGCTGATGTGGGGAAGCTGAGACTGGAACTAGAGAAGAAATTATGCCTGTAGGGGCTGGGACTGGAAGGGATATGATGATGGGGGGCTGGGACTGGAAGAGGATGGATGCTGGGAGGGTTTGTGACTGGAAGGTGCTATTTATTTATTTAGCTCATGCCTTTTTCCTGTATAGGTTCAAGGTAAGTTACATTCAGGTACAGTAGTTATTTCCCTGTCTCCAGTGGGCTTATATTCTAAGTTTGTACCTGAGGCAATAGAAGGTTAAGTAACTTGCCCAAGGCATGCTAGTGAGATTTGAACCCAGGCCTTTCCAGTGCTAGGCTGCTGCCCTAACCACTAGGCTACTCCTCCACTCAGGAAGGGGCTTGATGCTGTGGCTGGGGGCTTAAAGGGGCAGATGCTGGGATCATGGTATAAAAAGAGGCAGAAGCTCAGAAGTGAGAAGAGTAAAGGTATTGTGTGTGGGTGGGGGGGGGGAGAAAAAGTCATATAGAGTAACAGACTGAGAGAGAGGAGTATAAGGACAAATGCTGGAGTAAGAAAGGAAAGACTTGGTTAATGAATATTGGAGAAGGAAGTAGATGGGTGGGTGCTGGGGAAGGGTAGTAAGAGACATGAGGGCAGGTACTGGGACATAGCGATGCAGGAGAGCATGGCCTCAGATTTATATGGAGGCTTTAAAATTGAATGGGAGAACGGAAGATGAGAAGACAGAAATTGACTAGGCATTGGGAGAATAAGTGGGGACTTGAGAACTGGGTAAGGGGGAGGAATGGGGACTTTGAGAACAGATGGGAGGATGGGGAAGACTAAGAAATTTACCAGAGATTAGGAGAACAATAGAGACTAGGTGAATGAGTGAGGGTTATGAGTAGGACTGTGAGACCAAGTGCAGAAATATGGGGAGGGGAAAGGATTTGAAGGACCTGGAGGTTTAAAAGGTAGTTGAAAGGACATAGGGCTATGAGGTGAGTAAAAGGAAAAGAAAGAGGAGTTAAGAGAGGGTAGAATTGGGGAAGGTGATGGGGAAAATGGAAGCTTGGATAGGGGAGAAGGCATAAGAAAGGGACTGGAGTTGGACCAGGGATGAATTGATAGGGAAGGAGCTGGGATTGATTAGGGATGAGAAGAAGAAGAAGGTAAATGAGGGTGGAGACAGGATGAGAAGGAGTGAATAAACAGGTGGACAAAGGTGAGTCGGTTGATATTGTGTATCTGGACTTTCAGAAAGCCTTTGACAAAGTCCCTCATGAGAGACTTTTGGCAAAACTAAAGAGTCATGGGATAGGAGGCAGTGTACTACTGTGGATCAGGAACTGGTTAAAAGATAGAAAGCAGAGGGTAGGGCTAAATGGCCAATTTTCCCAATGGAGAAAGGTGAATAGTGGTGTACCCCAGGGATCTGTGATGGGTCCGCTGCTTTTTGACATATTCATAAATGACCTGGAAAGTGGAATAACAAGTGAGGTTATCAAATTTGCAGATGACACAAAACTATTTAAAGTTGTTAAAACCCAGGAGGATTGTAGAAAATTGCAAAAGGATCTTGATAAATTGGAAGACTGGGCATCAAAATGGCAGATGAAATTTAATGTGGAGAAGTGCAAGGTTATGCACCTAGGGAAGAACAACCCAAACTTTGGTTACACGATGCAAGGTTCCACATTAGGAACCACCACCCAGGAAAAAGATTTAGGCGTCATTGTGGATACCTTGTTAAAACCCTCGGCCCAGTGTGCAGCGGCGGCCAAGAGAGCAAATAGAATGCTAGGTATGATAAGGAAAGGAATGGAAAATAAAACAAAAGATATTATAATGCCTCTATATCGTTCCATGGTGAGACCGCACCTTGAATATTGTGTGAAATTCTGGTCGCCGTATCTTAAAAAGGATATAGCGATTTTAGAAAAGGTTCAGAGAAGAGCCACCAAAATGGTAAAGGGGATGGAAGGCTACTCCTATGAAGAAAGGCTAAAAAGGTTGGGGCTCTTTAGCCTGGAGAAGAGACGGCTGAGGGGAGATATGATAGAAGTCTATAAATTAATGAACGGAGTGGAATGGGTAAACGTAGATCGATTGTTTACCTTATCAGAATATGGAAAGACTAGGAGACATGCAATGAAGCTACAGGGTAAACTATTTAAGACTAATAAAAGAAAATATTTTTCACTCAACGTGTAATCAAACTCTGGAATTTGTTACCGGAGGATGTAGTAAAGGCTGTTAGTGTAGCTGGGTTTAAAAAAGGTTTGGACAAGTTCCTGGAGGAAAGGTCTATAAACCATTATTAAGAAGGGACCCAGGATATCAATGCTTGAACCAGTACAAGCATTGTGGAACCTGTGTCTCTTGGGGAAACTGCTAGGTACGTATGACCTAGATTGGCCACTGTTGGAAACAGAATGCTGGGCTTGATGGACCTTGGTCTGACCCAGTATGGCATATCTTATGTTCTTATGTTCTTATGTAGGATGGAAATGGAGGTCTATCAGGTGGGTGAAATATGCGAAAATCGGAGGCTGGGGAAGGAATAAGACTGAGGTGGGGAATGGGAGGACTAGGGAGGTAAGAGCAGGTAATGGAAAGCTAGTAAGTAGATGGAACGTGAAAATAGGGAAACTGGAGACCAAAGGGAGGAGACACGAAGGGATGAAATCTAGTTATAATTAAGTAAAAAGGGAGATGAGAGAAATGGAGAAAAGATAAAACAGAATGATCAACATCAGAGAGAGATGTAGGGATGAAGTCAGCAAGAGTGAAGAAAACAGAAAATAGAAAGGTGATCCTGGGAAAGGACTTAGGAGAAAACCAACAAGACGAAGGGGAAAAGAGAGACCAGGACCAACTCAGTTGGAAAAATACATAGATCAGACAACAAAGGTACAAAAGAATGGCAGTTTTTAGAGAATGAAATATATTATCTTTGAAAGTGTGAATTTTTTATAGTTTAGGAGGAAATGCATTTCTGTTTTTCTTTTTTCAGTGTTCCACAGCTCAGCGTCTTTCTTTTTGGGTTTTCTGTTTCATTTTTTGTCTGCATATTTATTTCTTATTCTGTTAACATATTGGCTCTGTGTAGGAATCTCAGGCTAAAGCAATAGAAATAGTACCATCTAAGCTAGCCTACTTCAGTAGCTCAAAAGAGTCACAACAACTTGACCACCTAGAAGGAAAAGAATATGTCACACAATTAGAGGAGAAAAAGTCTCAGAACCTTATCACTGCAAGAAAGCTTAGGATTGATCTCCCCTAGTACTGACTGGTTTGTTCTTTGGGCAGTCCATGGTATATACAGTATTTGTCACCAGCACCATAATTCAAAGATATCAATTTTCTTCCTGTCTATTTTTTTCACTGTCCAACTTTTGCATCCATATGACATTATTGAAAATACCACGGCTTGGACATGTTGAATCTTTGTATGGCGAGAGACATCTCTGCTCTAGGTTCTTCATAACCATTCTGCCAAGAGCAATGCATCATCAGGTTTCTTGACTGCTTGTCGTTTCTTTATTGATTCAAGCAGGTTAAAGTTGCCTACTATTTCAATTTCTTCTCAATCAATGATGAATTTATTGATTTTGCCAGTTCTCAGGATCTTTGTCTTCTTTACATTAAGATGCCAGTTAATTTTAAGACTGTGTTCCTTGATCTTGAGAAGCAAATGTTTCAGATCATCTTCACCTTCAGCCGATATTGTGGTATCATCAGCATAGTGAAGGTTGTTGATGAGTCTTCTACCACCAATCTTCACACCTCTGTTTTCTCCATACAGTCCCGCTTCTTTGATGATTTGTTCTGCATATGAATTATACAGGTAGGGGGAATGTATGCAGCCTTGTCATATACTTTTGTTGATTGTAAACCATTCTGTTTCTCCTTGTACTAACGGATTAAGTTTATTAATATTAGTACTAATTTTACATACAGTTTGCTAAAAACATTGAAGTACAGTGGCTCTCAATCCTGACCTGGTGGATCCCCTAACCAATCAGGTTTTCAAAGATCTACAATGAATATGCATGAGAGAGATTTGCATACAATGGGAGCAGCACATGCAAATCAGTCTCATGCATATTCATTATGGATATTTTGAAAACCTGACTGGTTAGGGGATACACCAGGACAGGATTAAGAACCACTGCCTTAATAGATGGATTTTAATGTTGTAAACTGCTTTGAGAATTATTAGCATTCAGAAACAATAAGCCCCTTCCCAAGAGAGTCTTATCTAAGGGAATTCCTGAGACAATGAAATATTGTGACTTGTCCAAGGTCATGATGAGCATCAGTGTGAGGAGTGGGATTTGAGCCCTGGTTTCCCAGCCCATTTCTCTAATCATTAGGTCAGTGCTTCTCAACACTTTCCTTGAAGTATACCTAGCCATTTAGATTTTCAAGATTACTACAACAAATATGCTTGAGTTAAATTTGAACACACGGGAGATGTCATATATGCAAATCTATTTCATGTATTTTTCGCTATGGTAATCTTGAAAACTTGATTGGCTAGATATGCCTCCAGGGAAGGGTTCTGAAGTATCACATTAGATCACTCCTTATTCACTTAACTGCTGAAAAATGCAGAATATAGGTTAACTTACTCAAATGACATATTACTTAATAAGCTGAATAATAAATATTTTCTTTCCTTGGCAAGAAATTGCAAGGAGGTTAGTAAATCTCAATAAATTTATAATGAATGGATGAAGAATGTTTATGCCTAAATAACAACTTTCCCTAAATAGCCTAGCACCAGAAAACTGGAAAATACTTATGAGCTTTTTTTATAGAATGTGAAAGATAGGAGGGGGCGGAGCCTGATGTCCAGCGGGTAGGACGCTTTGCGTTGAAGCTCCCGAGAGGCCTACTCAGAATCCTGACTTAATACCTATATAAATTTACTATTTTGCTCCGAGCTGACCGGGGCACCTCGGGGGGATGGCGGCCCACAAACCAGCGCGCTTGGACTTCGGGTCTCCTTCTTCTTCTCACGGAAAACGCTCCAAAACGGAGGTATCCTCCCCGCAGAAGATGGTTCCATTTCGTGAAAACCCCGCAGTGCACCTGGAGATTTTGGAGGAAATACGCGGCGTGAAGGAATTGGTGCAGTCTAATGGAGAAGCGCTTCGAGCCATGCGAGAAGACTTTGGAGTGCTCCAAGACCGACTTGAAGGTCTTTCATTACGGCAGGACAATATGGCGGGGGTCCTCGACTCGCACGAGGTGCGCTTGGGCAAACTGGACGAGGCTGAGCGCCAGATACAGACTCTTCAAAAGGAGTTGGAAGATAGCAATAATCGCGCCCGTCGCAACAATGTGAGGCTCCTTGGAATGCCGGAGGGAGTGGAAGCAGGAGATATAAGAGAATTCTTGCTCAAAACTCTTCCCTCCTTGCTGAAGATTACTTTTCACAGAGAACTGGAAATCGATCGAGCACACCGTGTTCCTGCCCGCATGGCGCTCAACCGCACGACCCCCCGGCCTATTATCTTTAGCTTGCTACGATATCAACAAGTGGAACAAATTTTACATGCTGCCCGAGCGAATCATCATTTGGAATATGAAGGTCGTAAGGTCTCCTTCTTTCCTGATTTGGCAAAGCCTACCGTTGACCGTCGGAAGAAACTCCTTGCTCTTCGCCCTCGACTTCAACAGCTACAGGCTCGCTTTGGCCTGTTGTATCCAGCGAAGCTCCGAGTGACTCTCCATAACCAGACCAGGACGTTCGAGGATCCTGATCTATTATCAACATTTTTGGACTCCAAAGAAGCAGAACAGATGCGCTAATCCCAAATTTTGGACTCTTATCTGCCGGCTCTGTCCGCCATTTTGAAGGGCCCGATGCGGCGATCATAGCCCAGCACAGAAATAGCCTGGACTTTCTTTCTTTCTCTGTATGACTTTTGTCTTTGGTCTCCTATCCCTTCATGATGTGTGCCTCGGTCGGATTCGGAGCACGCACAGTCCTACAGGTTATATGTTTTTTCAATTCCGGCCTTCTCTGGGGTTTCTCCCCGCAGACACATGGTCGCCAGTAATTTTGGGGTTTTGCTTCTCCTCTACCGTACTGCGGTTATCTTTGTTAATGTGGGGCGCTTCATTGTATTATATTAGCTTATTCTCCTATGTCATGTGTACAGCCAGATACAGTCAGTTTGAGGGACACAGTGAAATTATGTGTGCTATCATGCTCAGAATTTTAACTTTTCTGAATGGCCTCATGTAAACTCTTATTATTCATCGTACAGGGTATTGCTGGTCCATTCAGCAGAAAGAAAATCCTTAGCTATCTTAGCCACGAGCACGTTGATTAGGTGTTTCTTCAGGAAACGCACTACATTCTGCTGAAACACTGAAACTCAATGCTAGGCCTCACATGGTAGCTGCCTACTCTCCCACCGATTCCAAATGGTACGGGATAGTCATTCTGGTCAAGAAGTTTTGCACGCTACTGTACCTGATATTAGCGCTGACATGGAGGGTGGATGGGCCCGTGTACACCTTGAGGTTGGAGATAGTGAATTCACGTGTATTTGCACTATGTCCCGAATGTGGACAACCCTGCTCACTATGCATGTTTTGCGCAGTTGGCCTCGGCCTCCGCTAAAGTTCCATTAATACTTGGTGGCGATTTTATTCAAGTGCTCCCTCAATCTTTTCTTCTCAAACAAGGTGCTTGTTGGTTGGAAGCTCCAGTACCGAGCAGACCTGTGTGGCTAGATATAGTAGTGGGCCTTTGCTCACCGATTCCTTTTACCTTACTCCCTGTTATGACTCTCCCATTAGACTCCCACTATCCACCAATGTTTTTCGACACTTTAGGTGCCTTTAATATTCCTATGCAACCTTTCGACCCCCGACTCTGGTCAGTGTAACTTCAGCATTGCATACGGAGCACTAGAGTACTCCCGCCATCGGCACTCTCTGCATAAGGTTGATTGGAAACTTCCGATCTCTCGGTAGTTTACCGGGTGTAGCATCCAATTTTACTAAACCTTATGTAATGCTATCACTAGAGATACCTCTATAGCGCAGAAAGTATGGGAGAGAGAATTGCATGTGACTTTAACCTCGGCGCAATGGAGCCTTATCTGGAGCAGAGGGACACGGGTTTCCGACCCGCCTCACTCACTCAGACCCTCTTCCTTCTAGCCCACCGGTGTTTTTACACTCCTCACAGTTTAGACATATGGAACACTACTCAGGGTAATGGTTGCTGGACATGTCCTGTGGCCATTGGTTTATTACTTCATTTCATGTTATGTATGAATATCCCGCACTACAGTATAACTGGCGCCGGGTCTGGGGTCGTATTTAGTCTATATTGCACTCTCAGGAGTCCCTTTCTCGGAGGGTAGTGGGACTTCGCCCAGTTGCGGGGATCCCCTCTCTCCCAGGAAATGGCTTATCTCCTTTTGAACTTTATGCTTGGCATTGCTGTTTCCCTTACTGAGTAATACTGGGAAATTAGTTCCCATCTGAGCCTCAATGAATGGTGGAATCATGCCTGTCTCTACAGTAAATATGAACAAATACCTCGTCTGTGTGCTTCCTCCGTTCAGACTCCTTCTTATTGGTCTTAATGGAAGATGTTCAATGAATATGTACATTTTGCTAAATGCTCTCATCTGACTGTCTAACTTTGTATATATCTCTATCTCATGATCATGCTGTATTGTGGATATTTTTTTGATTGTTTGATGTATAATCACTGTTAACTGGAAGCGCTCACATGCTGATACAAACGGGTAGAGAAGAAGCACCGGGGTGGGGGGTAATGGGTTTACTTTTCCTTATTGTATACTTGTTTTGTATCTTTTGGTGTGTTGTTTCTTTGTTTGTTGCAAAATGAAAATAAAAGTTTCAAAAAAAAAAGAATGTGAAAGATAAATGACATATAAAATTGGATAAGTAATGCATTGCTTGAGTGTCCATATTGTCACAAAAAATGACTGACCATATGCCAGCGACCATTTAGAGAGTAATTTCATTAGGTTTGCCTAGATTTACACATGTGTTTACGTATGGAAAGCACAATATTTTAATGACTTCCATACTTAAATGCCACTTACACATGTAATGTAGTCAGTCGCTATTCTACAGTACGCAGATGTGACTGAGGGCCACACGTTCATGGTGGGTATTCAGGGGCAGAGTTTGGGTACAAATTTACTTGTGTAATTTCTAAAATCCAATATGCATGTTCTTGAAAAATCTAAGCGCAAACATTTACATCTGCCAACATTTACATGCTTGTGCCCAGTTTAATATGCATTGTTGACCACTTATGTCCCTATTTTATAAAGTATGTGCATGCCTTCCTTTATAGAATAGGCTCATAATATGTGTGAAAATGCATTAAAATCAGGGTGACCCTTTAAAATTATCCTCTTTGGGGCATGTTTACTAAGCAGTGCTAATTGTTAGTGTGGGCTTGAGTGTGAGCTATCCAACATGCATCGACCCACGCTAGCAGTTAGTGCACAAGCTAAATAGACAGCATGGGGTTATTTTTGCACTATCTTCTTAGTGTGCCTCGGGGCAGGATTGGGGTAGAGAGTGGGCAGGTCAGCCGGTGACAGCTAGCACATGGGATATTGTGAAACCTAACTGTCATCACTGCCAATAGTGCAACTGCACTTAATGCCACACTACGGCAGCCAAGTAACATGGCCACTGCCAGTATCAAAAGACATGGCCATTCCGTACTGGCAGGGATGGCAAAAGGACTTTTTCTTTGGGGGTCCCAAGCACCACCCCAAGCTCCGCTCTAACTCTGCCCAAGCTCTGGCCCTCAGGCAGGGACCCTTCGTGTTCACAGACAGGAAGGGTCTTTAATACGACCTGGCTTTTCTTCTGCCCATGGGGGATGGGATCCCTATGAGCAAACTGCTGCCTACCAGCCACGATCAATACAAAGACCCTTTCTGTGGGCAGGAAGTGGCTTTTCTTCTTCTGCCTGAGGGGGATGGAATCACTACGGGCAGCCTGCTGTCTGCCATGCTGCGATTTTTACTGGGGCCAGGGCACATGTGGCCCACCCCTTTCCGATGCCTGTGTACCCTGGTGTCCTCCTTCTCCCTGAAGACCAAACTCCATCCACTCCCTGATCAAAAGTCCCCTCCCCCTGCTGATCAAGGCCCTTTCTGAGCACCCCTCTCCCACTGATTGACCCTCTCCTCAGACATTAGCCCAACAAGATCTCCCTATCAGTCCTCATCCCCCGTTCAGGCCCCACTCCCCCCTCAAGCATGACTTGACTGGTGTCATTTTGTAAGCTGCCAGGGCTTGGACAGGAGCAGAGGAGGAATGCTCCTGCCACATTCACCACGTGGACCACCAGGGAGCCCTAGGTAAGACCTGGGGAGTCAGGGGAGAGCTAGGGCTCATTCCTGGGGGGAAGAAGGCCTGATCAGGGTGGGAGAGATCTTGGGGAGGGTGATCATGTTGGGTTGCTATCCAGGGGGAGGTCGGTAATGAATGTGTGTGGGAGATGGGGGAATTGATCAGTGGGGAGGAGGGGTTGATTGAGGGACCTTCGTCAGGCAGGGTTTATTGGGGGGGCCACGATCAGTGAGGGTCATGGGCACTAGATCAGCAGGGAGGGGACATTTCTGCTGCAGCTGCTTGTTCCTTCCCTATGATTTAACTCCAGGTGCTCCTGCACTACCTGTTAACATGGGACGATGCAGTATGTGTCTTCCCTGTGTGTTCAATGCAGGGAATATGCTGGGCACAGCCCCTGCATTTAATGCACAGAATTTGCACCTGCTGCATACCTATTTTCGCACATGCCACACAGTAGGTGCAAACCCTTATCGCAGCTTGATAAACAGGCCCCTTAGTGTAAGCAGGAGAGTGCATAATACAATTCCCTCTCATTTTTAGGGCTAGGCCTTGTTTAAGTCCAACTGATTTGGCATGAAAGTGGTGGTCCGTATACTACAATACAGCAATATGGAGAGAAGATGGATACATTCCATAATGCAAATTTCCTCTATTTAAAATAATATCTATACATGTACATATGCCAAAAAGATAAATGGATTTGATAGATATTTGGAAAAGGAAAAAAGTGGCCGATTCAACCATTACATATAAAAAATATATTTCTTGCCAGCTACAGCAGTAGCAACTAAAGATGCTGAAATCCTCGAGTACAGAAAATGAGCCATTCACCTTAATTCCAAGCAAGAGAGCAAGTGCGAGGAAGCTGCAAATACCTGGCATAGCTCAGCATCTGAATGTTCATATACACTCCCAAGGGAGGGTAAAGAAAAGAAAATTGCATCACAATTGGAATATTACAAGGCGTGAACTAAAATACTAGTGGCCTTTATTCGTGATCAATGATATTTTAGAATGGGCTTCATTTTCTGTTCTGACTCAGCTGTCAGGCTGTAGATATATGAACCATCTTCAAACAGATTAGGTGATTTTTACATTAGCACTGGTAGAGAACCGTTCACGATAATATTTTGCATTTGTTGTGAACACATCAGTAATAGTAGAAGATAGGCATATTTGGAATGGAAACTGCACAGAGCATGTTTTCCTGAAAGTACTGTTTTAAGTACTTGTTAAACTAGGGCATGGATACAGTATATCTACACTGAAGGAGTTATAATATTTTTATTTCATCATATGTAATGGGCTCTTTGCTTTCTGGATAGCTGTTTTGTCTGTCAGCAGAGTGGAATACTTAGTATTAATTGATTAGTACAATTCCAGTGTTAAGCCTGAGTGTTGAATGTCTCATTTTCTGCCAAAAGTCATCTGTATTCTGGATTGTCAATTCTGAAAAGTAGTTTGAATGTAGAAAGATGGTATCAGTATCAAATAGAAGATTTTTAAGTCTTTCTCTTTGTTTTATGAGAGTATCTATTTGATTGTTATTTATGTCCTTCTTGGACACTTTCCATGAATTTCAAATATCATTTGAAATACCAGCATTCATATTCCAATGATCGTGGCTTACAACAACTCAGCTGAAAAGCACTTTGCTGAGAAACATAAAAAGAAAAGTAATTGCATTTTATTTAATTGAGTGAAATCACTGTCTACGAAGCTATTCAAAAGAACTTAAATATAGAAAAAAGACACAAGGTATAAAAGGTCTTCAAGGAATACAAAGCACAAAGTTCTTTTCTAAGGGGCTTAAAATCTAGATGAAGGGTTATAGAATCAGACAAGATACATCTGAATGAGGTAGCAAAGAAACAAACCATTTACAATGCCTGAAGCAAGGAAGAACTGAATCTCTACTGGAAGGACTGAACTTCCAGTAGAGCTTCATGGGCAGGGTGAATCCTGAGGAAGGATTTCATGGCAAAGGGTTGAGAGAATTCCAGAGACAAGATAGGGCAAGGATGGGGGCATAAATCAAGAGGACAGAAAGGTTTGAGGACTCTACACTGCACAAAGTGGAATTAAACTGAATTAAATTGAAAAATGTCCATAGGGGAGGCAAAGCAGAATATTCAGGGGACACCAAAGTTACTTTCCATAGAAGAACGTTTTAAACTAATGTTAAAAACTGCATCTCTTTTTTTTTTAGGGGGGGGGGGCACCTGACTTTCCCTGACTGCTGGCATAATCCCCTGGTGATATTCCTAAATTTAACACTATCTGGGAGGGTACAGAGACAGATGAAGGCTGAGAAATAAGGTACAAACATGAAGTGCAATATTTTTCTATGCAGGGATTTGAATTTGCTGCACAGTTTATGAAGAGAGCAACTTAATAATAGAAATGCATGGCCCCGCTTCACAAATTCAAAAGATGTTGAAAATGAAAGTCCCCAGAGTCCCATCCAGAGTACAGAAAAACAGGTCTATAGCATGTCATTGACCGAAAGGTTCAGAATGTGAGAGTCATCTGGGTTTTTTTTGGAAAAAAAAAATGTAAAGACCTCTGATACATTTTAATTTATAATAGCAATAATCCCCTTCTGACAAGGCATTTCCTATCAGCTAATGCCCTGTTGATAAGAGAGTATTGTTTAATTAATCATTACCTCAGAGAATCTATAAGATGTCATAGCTGGCTCCATCCCAAGCCTTCTCTTAGTTATGCAGTCCAATATGTACAAGCAGTAAACAGGTTGGTCAACTCCAACATTGATTTTGTTCTTTTTTTTTTTATAGATTTGAACACCTGCTTTGGACCCTACACTGCATAAATTAAACATACAATGATATCTGTCATAAGGGTTTGGGATTTTAATCCAACAAAATTATGACCCCCCCCCCTTCCCATTACAATCCCACGTTCTCTTCCTACCATTTTTTTTTCAGACACTGATCAGAGGGTCTCCTTTGAAAAGAGAAATAGATCACTCCATATGTATTTCCCTAAGGAAACCTGCTGCATTTTCCCAAACATGCTGCACACACGGTCTCTCTCTCTCTCTCTCTCAGAGAGAAACAAGGGACAGCACTTTAAACGGAGAACTATGGCATGCAGCGATAGTCTGAGACATGAATTTCAAGGTCTGCATTTTGTTCTTAATGTCACTTTTTTTTTAAATGAAACATTTCATAGAAGACACATATTTCATATATCCAATGTGTTTTCTTGTTCATTTGGGATCATATTTCAACTTGGATGTATAAAGCAAAAGGTTTTAATAAACTGTAAACCCAAGGCCACTTAAATAATAAAGTCTTAGTACTAAGGGAGATGTACAGTACTTTTTTCCCATTCCCCCATGTGAACTTAAGTGTTTGAGTTCCACACCACAGCTTCCCCCTCTCCCTCCCCCCCCCCCCCCGGCCCACTCCTTGTCCTAGACATTCTTTCTCTTCAAGGAACCTATAAACTAGGTGTCTACTTCTTCCCGCCATTTTCCATCCAGAATAAATAAAAATAAAGTATGTATACCATTAAAACATTTTTTTTCTAGCAAAATCAAATAAACAGCATGTTCTCTATTTGTAAAGTGCAACCGGACTTCTAAAATCAGCCACTTATTTTGAAAACCTCACTGCCATGGCTGACACTCAGATTGTCTGGGAGAACTAAACATGATGTGCTTGAAGGAGTTTAGCAGAGCAAGCCTGTCTTTGTAGATGCCATACTCTGCCAATTTCGGTAAGCTGTTTTACTGTATTATTGCTTGAATGCAAACAAGGCAAATTTGTACTCATTTACTGGACTAGATTCGAGGTGCTCTTCAATAGCTCCATATTCTGGAGAAGGTAGTAAGTGAAGCACACATGCATGAAGCCAATAATTAGGGCAACTTTTCCTTTGCTTTTTAACTACCCTGAATTACTGTACTTGACCAATATGTAGGATGTAATAAAATGGAGTGTTTAAAACAATATTCAGTGCTTCTTAAATCTAACCTAGAACAGTTTTAGAGAGATCTGAGAAACCAGCACAGAGGATGACTATTGTTCACCTGGAACATCATCAAATATTATTTTAAACCACAAAATGTATTAATGGAAATAAATATTTTGATTTAAGGTAAAATTGGTATGCCTAGATGCAATGTAATGAATGTGTAATTTTAAACCGAACAGTTCAAGAGGGTAACTATAATTAATATGTACAATGTCTCGAATACACATTAATGTAACTTGTTTACATTTTACGATGAAGTCCTGATCACATTATCTGGATACTGCATTGGTATGCCTCACAAAATGTATCCAACTGCATGCTATTGCTGTTTTGCTGCTCCTAGACATTAGATGAGGCACACTGGAGGGTATTTTTGAATAATTGGTTTGTTGTCTATTAACCACACAGGGACCTCCTGTTTAATCTAAGAGGCACTGACATGCTTCATATACTATAAGCCCTTTAAGAGATGTTCGATAGCACATGCCATGTATTGAGAATCAACTTCAAGCAATTAGTTGCTTTTCTATCATTTGTCTACCTGTCCTGCAGCAATTTGTTAGGTTTATGTAGGGGGTGAATACAAGGATTGTTTCCTATTTACCTTTCCTGAAATATATTTAAAAGAAAGCATTGCCTTAATGCAAATACTGAAATGTGCATTGATAAAAAATTGGTAAGCTATTGTGATAAGAAATCTTTAGGAAAATATTTTGCAGCAAACGACTAGAGCACATAGCTTTATGCAATTCATAAACCAGTGTGCTCTATTCACAAACACACACAAACCTTAAAAAAAAAAAAAAAAGGGAAAATAGGATCTTACCTTTCTGACACCACTAAAGCCATTTTTTGAAGCAAGTTGCTTGGCTTCTGCCTCTCCTACCCCTTTGTGCAACTCCACCAAAAAATGATTAGTGAAGGTAGCTCTTTCAGCAGACGCAAAAATAACAGCACAGAGCAAAAGAAACCCAGCAGTCCTCCACTCTGCAATATATCCCGTCTTCATCTTTCTTGTGCAAGTGCCGAATTTAAAAAGAGGGTTAGAAACAAAGGGAAACAGTATAGGTTTGGCAGAAATAATCACTGAGCTGAAGGGCACAGCTCACTGTGTGTTTCCTTCATGCATCTCGCTTCAGGATAAGAAGCAGTGTAGTGAGATGTTAACCCTGCTCCTGAGATGATTCGGTTTTGTGTGTGAATATGCGATGCAGCTTTGGATGCTAAATCTGCATTTCCAGCTCCTCCTCATCTATAATTCATCTACAGCTGGGGAAGTGTAACAGCCTCAGTGACACAGAAGAGGGTCCTAGCCAACCATCTGGGTCGGAGGTGTAAGCACCGCCCCCTGTCCGAATGCTGTTAGTTAGTGCTCAGATGCAGGGTACTGATTCAGCACCCTGGAGAATTCCTCCATTTCTTGGCTTTCGAGGATTGGCAAACAGAGCATCTCAGACAGGGAAAAGCCCAGACAAGAGACCTCTCTAATCGACAGTGATGTCATTCTTTTGCAACCATCATCCTAAGAAAAGGAGTACACCGTGAATACAAAGATAATGTTCTATTCTTCTGTTTCATAATTAAGAAAAGAATACAGTTCAGGTTGTACTCTTACTTTTCTTCAGCACACTGGTTTCAAAGCTGATGTCTCCTTAGAATAGGGTCCATAGTGTGCAAAGTGGGATCAGGCACTTTGTACTATAATTCTTGCACAGGTACTGCTCTTTATGGTATCAAACATCAGCAGTTCACAATATCGTTGCTGTCACCTAGGTCCTACTTCCCCATATGAAACACTGCAGTCAAGGCTGCCCTCCATATTCAGTGCCATACACCCTCTGCCTATCCCTCCCCTGCCCAGATCAAACAGTACCACATGTTTTATCTTCCTAGAACTCTGACCCCATAACTGTGCAAAGAATCAGTAATACTGCAACTGGTTCCATCAACCCTTTTCTGAATTAACCATGTCATGGTCAGTCCTTCTGTCCTGCACCCAGAGCAGCAATAAACAATACTGACAAACAGGTGGCCTCCTCAGCAGCACTTCAGCAACACCATCATGGCCAGTTAGCTCCATGAGTGACTTTTATAGCAGAAGTGCCAGCATAGCTTACCATCATCCCAGAAACAGAAGTGCCCCTGAGGCTAACCGTCCTGCACTCCAGATTGCCACACCCTTCCATACAGAACACTAGAATACTTCTATTCACTCTCCTTCCTTAACCACGTCAGTAGCAGTGCCAGAGACAGGCCACCTCTTCCACCCTGAATGATAACTAATAAAGTCAGACATCCTTTCCACACAATGACTGGCAGAACCATTATAGTGACCTCTACCTTCAAAAACATCACAGTTATTGCCATGCCTGCTTACTGCAAAAACACCTAAACCTGAAGGAGGACATGTGCCAGGTCTTTCTCCCTTCCTGCATCTCAAGCAGCAACAACCAAGGCCAAATCTCCAGGCCTCATCGTCCTTTAGAGTAGCAGTTGAACACAGGCTGGACTTCATTTAATTTGCTTCTGTTTCTTTTTCTCCCCAAAGCATCAGTACCCTAAGCTGAACTCTCTTTCCCTCCTCCCTAAACCAATGGACTAGCAGCAGCACCACCAAAGTTGAGTCTTCTTCATTGCACACAGCACTACTTAGATTGTCTCATCCTCGTTCCCCTACTCTCGAGTGCATAAATCACAGAGCTGCGCGCTACCACCCAGGGCTGTCCCAAGCCATAAATGTGCCCTGGCAACCTGCACATCTGGTGCCCCCCCCATCACAGGTTTGTCATTTGCCCCATGCCCAGCATCTCCACATCTTACCTTCATATCCAGCCGGCTCTAGCCCATGCTGCCTGCCGTTCCTCAGCTGCAGCCACTTTCCCGAGTGCTTTGGCGGCGGAGCAGGTGATGGCAGCAGCAGAGCAGACATTCAATTTTTTAAAAAAATGTGAGTCTTTCTGACTCCAAGCTTGCATGCAGGTCTTGTCCCTTCCTCCTCTGACATATGCTCGCATCAGAGGAGGGAGGGATCAGACCTACATGGAAGCTCTGCTGCTGCCATCACCGCTGCCGCTGCCAAGGCAACAGGAAAAGTGGTGGTGGCAGCACAAGGGTAGGCAGCATGGGGAGGAGCCAAGGCCAGCCGCCCCAAATATGCACCTATTTCTTTGTGCCCTGTGTGACCACACCATTTGCACAGGGCTAGGTACGGCGCTGCTACCACCTGGAACTTTCAGCTACTACCTGATTGACTCTCAGTCCCTTGACAACCTACAGAGGAGCAACATCACCCGGTCCAGTCTTCCCTTCTCATCGGGAGGAACAGCACAACCAAGATTTTAGGGTTGGATATTTTAAAAGGGATAGAAACCTTGCCATATGCAAATGTTTTTTTCCACTGTCCCACCTATACAATCCTGAGAAACAGAAAAGTGTTTCCTTCTCTACTGTCCAAAAAGCAAAGGGCATGATGTTCAGTGCTGCTAAAGCAGCTAGCCACCCGTGTTGAACTTAAACCCCAGATATCCAATGCCAGGTCCATTTCTGGGTTCTGGCATTGACTATCTGGGCTGCCCAGATTGCTGCAAAGCTAACTAGCAGTGGCAATAACCAGCTGCTGCCCGGTTAACTTCCACAGTGAAAGTTCGGCCAGGGTTTCCTGTACTTAACTTTTGCCACATATCAATATAACCGCTGCCCGTTTAGCAATGGATGCCACTCCAAAATGCCCCTGACATGTGACGAGGCTAACTGCTTAGCATCAGAGCATGTAGCATTAATACCCACCAGTTAGTGCCACTGAATATCCCTCAGAACAGCATTTACAGCTTGTAGGTCTGCAAACCATGTCAATGCCTTTGAAGATCCTAAGAACATAAAAACATAAGATATGCCATACTGGGTCAGACCGAGGTCCATCAAGCCCAGTATCCTGTTTCCAACAGTGGCCAATCTAGGTCATACGTACCTAGCAGTATCCCCAAAAGACACAGGTTCCACAATGCTTGTACTGGGTCAAGCATTGATTACACAGGTACACTAAAAAAAAATTTTTTTAAACTGCCTCTAATGTTTCGATTGATTTTTACGTTTTTTGGTGCGCTGAATCCAAATCTGGTAACCAATTTGCTCCATCACGTACAGATTTTTTGCTACATTGGGTTAGCAGTTTGAGGTGAATGTTTCAGATTGAGTGCGATCGAGATAAAAGTTTCTTGGATGAATTCTTTATACTAATTGTTTAGTAGTTATTCAAATAAGAATAAAGAAAATTGTAACAAGGCAGCACATAAGAATAGAGTAATGTCAACAAAACACACTGTGATGGTAGCAAAATTGTCTGCACTGAAAACAGCCACATACATGTGCACAAACATTGAGCATATAAGAGCGAGGTTAGACACAAAGCAAAGCAAAGAAATGTGCAAAAAATGTTGTACAGGTATGTATGTAAGAATAGAAAACGCAAACCGCACCATTGCAATACATGAAGACAAACACCCGATGGTGTGAAAATAAAATTCTAATAAATGAGATCCGACACTGTGGTAATAATTAGCAAATTTTTATTTCAAAGTTTAGTAAAAACACGATATTTGTCAACACAGTTTAGATTTTAAAGTCATTCTTGGGTCAATCAATCTCCTGGTGGGCCCGTTTCTTCTTCCCCCGAATGCTTCTCTTGGTGCGCTGCTTGGCGTATTTTTCATCTGGGGTTTCCCGCAGCAGCAACCAGCAGAAATCAGCCATCATAGTGGTGTTCCATCTTCCTTGGTACCTTCTCTCTGCGTCCTTGATGTCCTGGTGAAACCTTTCACCTTGTTCTTCACTGTACGCCCCCAAGTTTTCGGGAAAGTAGTTCACATGGGAGTGCAAGAAATGGACTTTCAGGCTCATGTTACAGCCTTGTTCTTTGAAGGCATTGAGCATCCTGGCAACAATATCCTTATAGTTCTCATCCCGCCTGTTCCCCAAGAATTTGAGAACAACATCCTTGAAGGAATCCCAGGCTTCTTTTTCCTTCTCAGACATCGTTTCAGCGAATGCTCCATCTGAAATGAGTTTCCTTATATCAGGGCCAACAAACACTCCTTCCTTTAGCTTTGCTTCAGAAAGTCGGGGGAACTTTGAGCAAGGTACCGAAAGCACTCACCATCTTTTGGAAGGGACTTGATGAATTGCTTAATGAGACCCAACTTAATGTGGAGAGGTGGTAATAGAATTTTATCACGAGGTACCAAGCTCTTATGAAGAACATTTTTCTCACCGGGTCTCAAATACTCCCGAATTGGCCAGTCTTTTTTCCCCCAGTGTAGGTCGCGGGCCCGGCTATCCCACAAGCAAAGGAAGCAGGGATATTTGGTGAAACCGGATTGCTGCCCTAATAGCATGGATAGAATTTTAAAGTCTCCACAAATCATCCACTTATGCTCATCATAACGAATCTTCTGAAGAATCAGGGCCAAATTCTTGTATTTTTCTTGGAGAATAACAGAGTGAGCAATAGGAACTGAAGCGAATGTGTTGCCATTATGAAGAAGAACACCTTTTATGCTGTCTTTTGACGAATCAATGAACAGCCGCCATTCAGCAGGATCATACTTGAGTTTAAACTTTTCCATCACTCCGTATATATCGTTGCAAAATACCAAATCTTCCTCTTTGCTGAAATATTTCAAAAATTGTGTCTCGCGGTTGCGGTACCAATAAAAAGTTGTTCCTGGTGACAATAGATTTTTCTGTTTAAGCCGAGAACCTAGCAGTTGGGTAGCATCTTTTGGGAGTCCTAAATCCCGGACTAAATCATTCAATTCAGCTTGAGAGAAAAGTTCAGGTTTCGGATCTGGTTCAGTTTCAAACTCAGAAGTACTGGACTCATCGGGAAAAGCCATCTGATGAGTCTCATCATGATCAGAACCGTCCACACAAATATGATCCAAAGATTTTGGTGGTTCAGGCACAGTTGCTATGAGGCATAGGCCTAATTGCTGAGGGAAGGTTGGGGTAACTTATTACGTTCTTATTTTCACAATGCAAGAGCAAAAATAGCAGTCACTGCTGTGGTCTCTTTGTTCACGCCACATCATAGGTATTCCGAAACGAAATGCTTGTTTTTTACCTTTCATCCATAAGAGTAGATCTTCCTCACATGTCTTGCACACTTTGTGAGGAGCCCACGGTTTGTCTTGATCGCCTAACTTCAAACCAAAATAGGCGAAATATACTTTTTTAATAAATGCAGAAATGTTCCTCTGCCGCTTTTTCACGGTATATTCCCCACAAATAAAACAAAAACTGTCCGGAGAGTTGACGCAACCTCTGGCTCTGTGAGCCATCACAAATACACAGCACTGCAAACTACAACTGTAGTGAACCACTTTGGAATAAAGCTGGATTACGACTGAGCAAACAAAAGGTAATAATGAACTTGCAAGAAACTGAAATTTTACAGGAACGTTCATGTCGCAACCACCGTGTTTGAGCGAGCGAACGAGGCGAGGCAAACAGGAAAGAACATGCGCCTGCGCGAGTACTGGATTTAGCCCCCCGCCTCCCAATTGTCCTGTTAATGTATAAAATGAATACAAAACACTCTAAAATATCATGAGGGAGTGTTTCTAGTTAGTTAACCATTACAACCTCTATTTTGGGCCAAGAAAATAAACTGCAGTCGGCTAAAAAGAAATTATGTGAACATTCCTTATATGGGTAAGAAATCTAATTTTGCAAGAAAACGTGATGTGATGGAACATTTTGGCTATTTTTCCTGGATTCAGCACCCCAAAATCTATAGGAATCAGTTGCAAAACTGGAGGCAGTTTTTTGGTAGTGTACTTGTGTTATCCTAGGTCCCTTTTTAATAATGGCTTATGGACCTTTCCTCCAGGAACTTGTCCAAACCTTTTTTAAACCCAGCTACACTAACAGCTCTTACTACATCCTCCGGTAACAAATTCCAGAGTTTGATTACACGTTGAGTGAAAAAATATTTTCTCGTATTTGTCTTAAATAGTTTACCCTGTAGCTTCATTACATGTCCCCTAGTCTTTCTATATTCTGATAGCATAAACAATCGATCTATGTTTACCCGTTCCACTCCATTCATTAATTTATAGACTTCTATCATATCTCCCCTCAGCCGTCTCTTTTCCAGGTTGAAGAGCCCCAACCTTTGTAGCCTCTCCTCACAGGAGTAGCCTTCCATCCCCTTTATCATTTTGGTGGCTCTTCTCTGTACTTTTTCTAATAACGCTATATCCTTTTTAAGATACGGCGACCAGAATTGCACACAATATTCAAAGTGCGGTCGTACAGAGGCATTATAATATCCTTTGTTTTATTTTCCATTCCTTTCCTTATGATGCCTAGCATTCTATTTGCTTTCTTGGCCGCCGCTGCACACTGGGCGGAGAGTTTTAACATGTTATCCACGATGACTCCTAAATCTTTTTCCTGGGTGGTGGTTCCCATTGTGGAACCTTGCATCGTGTAACCATAGTGTGGGTTGTCCTATCCTAGGTGCATAACTTTGCACTTGTCCACATTAAATTTCATCTGCCATTTGGATGCCCAGTCTTCCAATTTATCCAGATCCTCCTGCAGTTTTCCACAATCCTCTTGGGTTTTAACAACTTTAAAAAGTTTTGTATCCTCTGCAAATTTGATAACCTCACTAGTTATTCCCTTTTCTAGGTTATTTATGAATATGTCAAAAAGTAGCGGATGCAGTACAGATCCCTGGGGTACTCCACTATTCACCTTTTTCCATTGGGAATATTGGCCATTTAGCCCTACCCTCTGCTTTCTATCTTTTAACCAGTTCCCGATCCACAATAGTACACTGCCTCCTATCCCATGACTTTTTAGTTTTGCCAAAAGTCTCTGATGAGGGACCTTGTCAAAGGCTTTCTGAAAGTCCAGATACACTATATCAACTGACTCACCTTTGTCTACCTGTTTATTCACACCTTCAAAAAAACATATCAGATTAGTGAGACAAGATCTCTCTTGTCTAAAGCCATGTTGGCTGTCTCCCATTAGGCCATGACTATCTACATGCTCTGTAATTTTGCTCTTTATGATGGTTTCTACCATTTTCCCCAGTACTGACGTCAGGCTCACCGGTCTGTAATTTCCCGGGTCACCCCTGGAACCCTTTTTAAAAATTGGCGTTACATTGGCGACCCTCCAATCTTCAGGTATTACAGATGATTTTAATGGAAATTCACAGATTACCAATAGCAGGTCTGCAATCTCATATTTCAGTTCTTTCAACACTCTTGGATGTATACCATCTGGTCCAGGTGATTTGCTACTATTCAGTTTATCAAATAGTTGTAATACATCTTCCCGGTGTAGTGATATTTCTCTCAATTCCTCTGCAGTATCACCTTTAAATACCACTTCAGTCTTGGGTAACATCCCTACATCTTCCTCAGTAAAGAACAAAGCAAAGAATTCATTCAGTCTCTCTGCTATAGCCTTGTCTCCTCTTACTGCCCCTTTTACCCCTCTATCATCTAACGGTCCAATTGACTCTCTCACAGGCCTTTTGCTACGAATGTACTTGAAAAAGTCTTTATTTCGTGTTTTTGCTTCCATAGCAAGTTCCTTCTCAAATTCTCACTTTGCCTGCCTTATCAATGCTTTGCATTTAACTTGCCAGTGCTTGTGCTGTTTCCAGTTTTCGTCGTTTGGCTCTTTTTTCCATTTCCTGAAAGATGCTTTTTTGGCAGCAACAGCCTCTCTGACCTCACCTTTAAACCATGCTGGCAGTTTTTTGGACTTTCTTCCACTTTTCTTAATCCGTGGAATACAGCTGGTCTGGGCTTCGAGGATAGTATTTTTAAATAACACCCAAGCTTGCTGTAAGTCTTTAACCTTTGCAACCGCTCCTTTTAGTTTTTTCTTAACTGTATTCCTCATTTTATCATAGTCTCCCTTTCGAAAGTTAAAAGGTAGTACTGTGGATTTCTTTACTATCCCTCCTCCACTAATTAAATCAAACACGATCATGCTAATTAAATCAAACATGATCATGCTATCATCCTCCCCAAAGTTATCAGGAGATGCACATTTCTAAAGCTGACACATTCCAGTCACTTAACTGAAAATAAAATTTATTCAGCCTTTATTGTCTGGGTACTTTACTAATCGGGTTGGGCCCCCGCTCTCCTTTCCATTTTTACTTGTGTCAATCTTCATCTAAGTTCTTTTCCAGGGGTCTCATTTTCATTTCTTCTTTCTTCTACTGTCTTTCCTTTCTTGCTACATCTCTGATATTCATCATTCTCCTTCATACCGTCATCATTTTCCTCCATGTCTCTCTTCTCCACATCTCCACTCACAGCTAGAAATTATCCCTCATTCTTCTCTTCTCCCACCCTCCTGTTCTTAGTATCCCTCTTTTCACATCTTACCTACAAGCTTTCCATCTTCCACTCTAGCTCCCTTCTCGCCCTCATTTATCTTTCTCCAGATCTCACTTCCTTCCCAACCCAGATTCTTACCTATCACTCAACCCCTCCATGCACCTAATTCCTTTCTTCTTTCTCTTTCCTGATATCCATTTTCTCCATTAACATCTCTCATACGCTTCATTGATCTATCCCTTTCATCTGTCTGTACTACTTCTCAGTCCTTTGTTAGTCTCTCCAGATCCTTCACATGATCACGTCACCCCTCCACACATTCTTCACCTTTCTCAACCTTCCCTTCCCTCCACTCATCCCTTTTTTATTTATTTATTTATTTATTTATTTATTTTACATCTTTTCTATACCGCCACTTCCAGCGATCAGTGGCGGTTTACAGGTAAACAAAGTTTAATAATAGCATGCTATTATTTTACATGGAACAGGTTCAGAACTATTTTACATAGAACAGGATTAGAACTATTTTTACAATAGAACAGGTTTTAGAACAGTGAACAGTATAACAGAGGAACTATTATATTATGTAGAATGGATTTAGAGAAATAACATTCAACTATTAAAATTACAACTCAATAATACAATGAGGAAAACTGTCTCACATATTCCTTACTTCCTTTCTTTCACTCTTCCCCTTTCCTTCCATTCTTGCCACTTTGTACCACTTCCCTCCCTTCAGATGCTGTGACCCCCTTCTCACTACTTCCCTCCCATTTTCTTTCAACTCTGACCCTTTTTCATCCCCTCCTTCTAGTCTATGGAGAAATTGGCATACCTAAAATTTTTCTTTCCTTTAATCCTTCTAGTCAAGTCCAGACAAATGGGCTATGCTTCCTTGTTAGCAGGTGGAGGCAAACTTGAACAACTTTATTGATGTCATCACTCAGTATATCTACATAAGAACAGTCATACTGAGTTAGATCAAAGGTCCCTCAAGCCTAATGTCCTGTTTCAAATAGTGGCCAATCCAGGTCACAAGTACCTGCCAAATCCTAAAAGTAGACAATTCCATGATACCTATCCCCAAGAATAAGCAGTGGTTTTCTCTTGGACTACCTTAATAATGGTTTATGGATTTTTTTTCTCCATGAATTTGTCCAACCTTTTTTAAATCCAGCTACACTGCCTACCTTTATTACATCATCTGGCAATGAGCTCCAAAGTGTAATTATACATTGAGAAAAACTTTTTTCTCTTGTTTTAAATATACTACTTTGTAGCTTTATGACATGTCCCTTAGTCCTTATATAAGGGTAGACAATCGAGTCACATCTACCTGTACCTTTCCACTCAGGATTTTATAGACCTCTATCATATCTTCCCTCTGACATCTCTTCTCCAAGCTGAAGATCCCTTATCTTTTTAGTCTTTCAGCATAGGAAATGGTACAGTATTGAGAGAAGCCAGAATGCCCCTTCCCAAGCAATAAGCAAGACTGAAAAACTCAGAAACTATGAATGGCAATAAGCAATCATAAAGTGGAACAAATATTTGAAACACGTATTTGGCTCTCTTTCCATAATTAGCTATGTGGCAAACACTGATCCTGACAATGTAACAAGTGGTAGCAGGGCTCTCAGACCTGCAGGAAAATTCTTCCAGGCAGAGTCTGGGTCTAGGATAGCAGGATTCAAAGAAAGACAATTATAAGGTATGTAAACTTCTTCTCTCTTTTCATCCTGCTAGACCAGTCCAGACAAGTGGGATGTACCCAAGCAGTCAGGACCCAGGGATGACTCTCTGGTCAAAACTGCTCTGCCAAAGGTACTATCTACACTAGCACCCACATGCAATTTACAATGCTTCAAAAACGGTGCTCAGAGATGACCAGGAAGAGGCTTGTGCCCTAGTTGAATGAACTATGTCTCCCTCTGCACATGCGTCCCAGCCAGAAGGTATACTGACCCTATAGTCTCCTTTTTGCAGGGGGCAATCGAGGACTTGGCTGATACCTATCCTCTCCATGGACCACTGAAGAGGATAAAAAGATGGTCTGACCAACCAAAGGAGTTAGTGATCTCCAAGTATCTAACTAACACTGTCCTTACATCCAGTAAACACATAGAAGAATGCACCTGAAGATCTTCCTCCAAGGAGGGCAACATTACAGTCTGACTGAGATGAAAGGAGAACAGCACTTCTGGGAGAAAAGACAGCACAGTTTTCAAGGAGACCAAAACTGTTGAGATCATCAAAAAGGACTCCTTGGAGGGCAAGGCCTTCAGTTCCAAAACTCAACAGGCAAACACAATAGTCATTAAGAAATTCAGCTTAGGGGTCAAATCCTTGAAAGAGGCCTTATGAAAGGGCTCAAATGGGAGAGGGGCATATTTCAGTACCAGAGAGAGACTCCCCTAGGTCACTATCTAAATCTGACTGTAAGAAAGAAACATAGAAACATGATGGCAAAAAAGGACCACATGGCCTATCAAATCTGTCCTCCCATATCAACTATCCTCTGTGTTTGTCCCGTTTTTTTTTAAATCAGATACTGTCCTCATCTCTACCACATCCACTGGGAGACTATTCCATGTATCTACCATGCTTTACATAAAGAGATATTTCAGCATATTACTCCTGAGTCTATCCCCTTTCACCCTCATCTTATGTCCCTTCATAGCAGAGCTTGCTTTCAATCGAAAGAGGCTCTCCTCCTGTGCATTTATGCCACAGAGCTATTTAGACATCTCTATTGAATCTCCTCTATCTGCCTTTCCTCTAAAGTATGCATATACGATTTTTAAATCTGTCCTCATGTGCTTTATAATGAAGACCACTAACCATTTTAGCAGCCACCCTTTGCACCTACTTCAACCTGTTTATATTCTTTTGAAGGTGTGGTCTCCAAGTGAGGCCACACCAAAGATTTATACAGATGCACTATCACCTCCTTTTTTCTGCTGACCATTCCTCTTCCTATGTACCCAAGCATCCTTCTAGCTTTTGCCGTTGCCTTTTCTACCCATTTATCTACTTTAAGATCGTAAGACAAAATCATGCCCAGGTCCCACTCTTCTTTTGTGGACAGAAGCATTTCACTCCCTACACTGTACCGTTCCTTTGGATTTCTGCAGCCCAAATGCATAGCCCTGCAATTTTTAACATTAAATCTCAGCTGCCAAATTCTCGACCATTTTTCAAGCTTAGCTAGATCCCTCCTCATGTTATTTACTCCTTCCTGGATATCTACTCTATTGCAGATTTTGGTATCATCTGCAAAGAGGCAAACCTTACCCAACAGCCCTTCTGCAATATCACTAACATATATGTTAAAAAGATTTGGACCAAGGACAGATCCCTGCAGCACATCACTGGTAACCCCCTTTTCTTCAGAGTGAGCTCCATTTACCTGCACCTTTATCACCTCACACTCAACCAATTTCTAAACCAATCAGTAGCTTTAGGGTTCATCCCTAGGGTGCTCAGTTTGTTTATAAGTTGTCTGTTCAAAACGGTGTCAAAGGCTTTACTGAAATCCAAGTACACCACATCTAGGGGTCTAAGTCCAACTCTCTGGTCATCCAGTCAAAGAAATCAATCAGATTTGTCTGACAAGACCTGCCTCCAATCCAGTAATCCATTGGACTCCAGAAACATCACTATTTTCTCTTTCAGCAGTGTTTCCAATAATCTACACACCACAGAAGTGAGACTAACAGGCCTGTAGTTTTCAACCACATCCTTACTTCTGCTTTTGTGTAAAGGGACCACATGTGCTTTTGTCCAGTCTTCTGGCACCACTCCCTAATCCAAAGAGGCATTGAAAAGGTCAGTCAGTGGAGCTGCTAGAATGTCCCCAAGTTCCTTCAGTATTCTCGAATGTAACCCATCCAGTCCCATCACTTTGTCTACTTTTAGTTTAGCTAGTTCCTCACAAACAGAGTCTTCCGAAAAACGTTCAAGATCCCCATTCCTATTTGTAGATGTTTTTTCAAGTCCTGCTCCTGGACCTTCATCTGTGAGCACAGAACATAAGTATTTGCTAAACAATTCCACTTTATCCTCATCAGCTTCTATATATTCCTCCGCTTCACTCTTGAATCTGACAATACCATTTTTACCCTTCCTCCTTTCACTAACATATCTGAAAAATGTCCTATCCCCCCCCCCCCGCCCATTTTATTGCATTGATTATTTCTTCTTCTTTTTGTATTTTTGCTTTCCTGACTATTTTTCTAGCTTTTCCAAATATAGATGCCTGTCTTCCTCTCTCTGTGATCTCTTGTATTTCATAAAGATCTCCCCTTTCTCTTCATTTTTTCAGCTACTTCTTTTGAGAATCATAGCAGCCTTCTTTTCCTTTCATTTTTATTTACCTTTCTAACAAAGAGGTTGGTTGCCCTTAAAATATCCCCTTTCGGTTTTGTCCACTTTTTTTCTACATCCCCCAGCTGTTCCCATCCCGATAACGACTCCTTGAGGTATTAGCTGATCTTTGCAAAGTTAGTTTTCCTAAAGTCTAAGACCTTCGCTTTTGAAAGGATTTTATCAGCCCTAGTCCTAATACTGAACCATACCATCTGGTGATCACTGGATGCAAGATGATCTCTCACTATAACATCAGAAACACTTTCACCATTGGTAAGTACCAAATCCAGCATGGCCTCTTCATGTATAGGTTCTGTTACCAGTTGCCTGAATAGTTCTCCCTGTAGAGAATCCAAGATCTCCTTTCTTCCAGATGACACCACAGCATAAATTTGCCAATCCACATCTGGCACATTGAAATCACTTCCCCTTTCCTAGCAATGCTACTTATGTCTTCTATTAAATTTCCATCCACATCTTCTCCCTGTGAGGGTAATCTCTATATCATGCCAATGCAAATAGATTTCTCTTTCCCTCTTTCTAGTTTAACCTACAGTGCCTCCTCGCCCCCTTTTAAGCCCTGTAATTCTATAGCTTTAATATTATTTTTTATATATAGTGTCACTCCTCCTCCCCTTCTTCCTACCCTATCCTTCCTGAATAATGTATAGCCTGATATAGTTACATCCCAGTCATGGTTGTCCCTGACCCATGTCTCTGTAACTGCCACTAAATCCAAGTCAGACTCTTTCATTAAAGCCTCAACATCTGGGATTTTATTTCCCAAGCTACGGGCATTTATACACACCTCTTACCAGATGTTTCCCCTTTTACCCATTTCTATAGAGATATTTAATGTTCCACTTACCTGGGGGCTTTCTTCACCCATCCCCAACAAATCTAGTTTAAAGCTCTCTTCAGTAGGTTAGCCAGTCTGCTATTGAAGTCATGTCAACCCTTCTTGGATAGATGGCCGCCATCTCTGGCTGCATCCCTTGGAACATCATCCCATGGTCCAGGAAACCAAAACATTCTTGATAACACCATCCACACAGCCATGCATTTATCTCCAGGATGCAAGCTTATCTGCCTCAGCTTTTACCCTCAAAAGGGAGGATTGAAGAGAATACCACCTATGCACATATCTGCTTCACCATCTGTCCCTCTGTCCCAGATCCATGAAGTTACTTTTGATACTGCCAGGTATCCCCTGAGCATATCATTTGTGCCAACATGGATGAGCAACATCGGGTAACAGTCAGTAGACTTGATGAGTCTCTGCAAACTCTCCATAACATCTCAGATTTTGGCACCCGGCAGCAAGCAAACCTCTTTGGATATCAAGTCTGGTTGGCAGATGGATGCCTCAGTACCCCTCAGAAGAGAGTTCCCAAACATCACTACCCTTATCTTTCTTGTGGTCACTGATTCAGCAACCTTGGGGTGCTTGAGCTCTGGTTCTTCCCTTTTCTGGGATGCTTTCACCTCCTCCTCTTCCAGGTCTGCATAATAGTTCTTCAATTCAAAGGCTGGAGGAGTTGGATTGGTGATTCTGCAGGCCCTGGTGACTGATGTCCAACTTTCATCATTTTGTAGGCTCCCATCTTCTTTTCTGTTGTAGAGCTTGGATGTTTCAAGAAACATCCCATCAGTGCACTTCTCACTGTCTTGAATGCTCCTCAGCTTTGCCACCTCTTCTCTGAGTTCCTCCACTTTTTTCTGAGAGCTTCAGCATGAAGGCATCCTACACATGGAACCATTCCTTCAACTGGCATTGGGATCTCTGTCTGAACAGAGGCAGAAGCTATAACGGGACAACAGCTTTGGCAATATGATTTTTCCCAGCCATTGTTCAGATGGAAGACCTTCGATACCTGTTGAAGTAAGAGAGACCTACCAATGTCCCTGCCTATTCCTCAGCTGTCCCTTAAGAGGTACAGCAGTTAACCTCTTTTAAGTTTGTTCTAACAGGGTTGTTCTAAGTATCTGTGTGTAGCTAATTGGAGACTTGCCCTATAAAGCAAGAATGCTCACATGGTGTGGGTAGGAGCAGGGGCAGGTAGGGAGAGACCTAATACCTGATGAGGTCAGTGGCTTCAAAGTGCTAGCTGCGAATGGGAAGCTGGAACAAATCACAATAAACTAACTGATAGAGCTTTCCTCAATACCACAAAAAATTCCCCCTTTGCAGTATACAAAACAAGAATTAGCTTTTACAAATGAATACCAAAACCCCTTCAAGAGCTTTCAGGCAGAGAGAATGTAGTTAAAAGCCACACAATATTACCTTGCTTGCAACCAAATCCCTGTTAGAAATGTCAGTGCTTGCAAGGCTCTGTAAACAGCACTCAGCTGCCCAGCTCCTTTGCAAGCTAATTAAGGACCACTAACATCTCGTGAGGTCAGTGGCTTCAAAATGGTAGCTGTGAATGGGTAGCTGGAACAAAAAACAATGAACTAGCTGACAACACAGCAACTAAGTCCACCTTCCTGGCCTCTAGAGTATGAGAACACCATTACCTCTCACTCTCTACCCCAGTATATAAGCTAAGGAAGTAGAAGTCCTATGGGCTTTGAGAGGAGTATCCACTACCATACCCAAGTGGCCTTTCTTAGACAGCCATTTCTTCTCAAAGGTCAGGCAATAAGTGATAAGGGAATAGGATCCTCCATCATCAGGGGCCTTGCATAAGATGGCCTCTAGACATAACAGGAGCAGGGTCCCGACCTGCAATCTCAGGAGATCTGCATACCATGGTCTACATGACCAATCTGGGGTTTCTAGAATCATTAAGCCTGGTTGAGACTGAATCCTATGCAGAAGGTGGCTCACAAAAGCTGTGAATGAAAGACATACAGACGCCCCTCCTGGGACCATACTTGAAACAGGGCATCTAAGCCCACTGTCTATGGGCCCTTTCTGAAGCTGAAAAGGTTCTCCACTTTGGCACTCTCCTTGGAGGGGGGGGGGGGATCAGGTCATTACCAGGAGGCCCACCTCTGCACTATGAAGTGGAATGTGTGAGGACTCAGCTCCCGCTCACCAGGATCCACCATGTTTTGACTCTTGCTTACATGCTCGACAACTTAATTAAAGGTACACAGAAAGTATATCAAGGATTTGTTCTCATCTTTTTCAACATCTCAGCAGCTTTTGACTCAGTCACCCATGCTCAGCTATGCTCCCACCTACACTCAATCAGAATCATAGATACAGCTCTGCAGTGGTTCACATCATACCTCTCCAACCGATCACAAGAAGTAAGAATCGGATCTGAGAATTCCAAACCGTCCCAGCTGCTACAAGCTTACCTCAAGGCTCAGCCTTATCTTCACTGCTATTTAACATTTTCATTCAATGCTTATGCATGCTTATAAAACAACATAAAACCCACTGTCATCTGTATGCAGATGACATCCTGATATATGCTCCAATCTCCACCACCAACTCAGAATATTCCACAGTCAGCAATTGCCTAGAAGAATCCATTCAATAGCTCAACAACCACAACATGCATATCAACCCCAGCAAAACAGAAGTCATCACCAACTCTAAATATCCATCTTTCACCCAACCATCTACTATCAAGCTGGCCAACCTCACCCTACAGGTCAAACAATTCATAAAATACCTAGGTGTCACACTAGACTATCAACTTCAAACACCACATTAAACAAGTTACCAAGACAGCATGCTTTAAAATGAGAACATTACAACACCTCCATCCACTTCTGGACCCCAACTATTTAAGGAACATATGCCAAGCCCTCATCACTCCCTTCCTGGACTATGCAAACATAATTTACCAGGGCCTCCCTAAAGCCACTTTATTGCCCTTACAGCGTGCCAAAACTCCACAGCCAGAATAATCACTGGCATGGGCTCATGAGAGCACATCACTCCACTCTGAAAGCCCTACACTGGCTCCCCATCCCAGTGAGAATCAAGTATAAAGTAGCTCTAACCATATTCAAGATCATCCACCAACTCGGGTAAGGTTTGCCTCTTTGCGGATGATACCAAAATCTGCAATAGAGTAGACACCCAGGAAGATGTAGATAACATGAGGAGGGATCTAGCTAAGCTTGAAGAATGGTCTAGAATTTGGCAGCTGGAATTTAATGTTAAAAAATGTAAGGTCATGCATTTGGGCTGCAGCAATCCAAGGGAGCAATACAGTATAGGAGGTGAAGTACTTTTGTCCACTAAAGAAGAGCGGGACCTAGGCGTGGTTGTGTCTGATGATCTTAAAGTAGCTAAACAGGTAGAAAAGGCGACGGCAAAAGCTAGAAGGATGCTTGGGTGCATACGGAGAGGAATGGCTAGCAGAAAAAAGGAGGTGATAATGCCTCTGTATAAGTCTTTGGTGCGACCTCATTTGGAGTATGGTGTGCAATTCTGGAGACTGCACCTTCAAAAGGATGTGAACAGGATGGAGTCGGTGCAGAGGGTTGCTACTAAAATGATTAATGGGCTTCATTATAAAGCATATGAGGACAGACTTAAGGATCTTAATATGTACACCTTAGAGGAAAGGCGGGATAGAGGTGATATGATTGAGATGTTTAAATACCTCCGTGGCATAAATGTTCAGGGAGAGAGCCTCTTTCAATTGAAAGCAAGTTCTGCTACGAGGGGACATGGGATGAGGGTGAAGGGAAATAGATTCAGGAGTGATATGCGGAAATATTTCTTTACGTAAAGAGTAGTGGATCCGTGGAATAGTCTCCCAGTGGAGGTGGTAGAGATGAGGACAGTAACTGAATTCAAAAAAGCATGGGACTAACACAGAGGATCTCTAAAGGTAAAAAGTGGACTGTTGTAGTTGTTGTTATGGAAGGACAGACTAGATAGGCCTTGTGGTCTTTTTCTGTCATCATGTTTCTATGTTTCTCTGCAAACATCCTCTGTCCCCTTCTTCAACAACCACTCCACAAGAGATCAACATGTTCCACCAACAACAACCTCCTCTTGGTTCCTGCTACTTTTACTCAATCCAACAATCCAACTTCCAACAGAGCCTTCTCATTCTATGCCCCACTCAACTGGATCACCCACCACTCCAGAAATATGGGCCCTTACAGACCTCATCGAATTCTGGCATATGTTAAAAAACACCCTTTTCTTGGAACACTGGCACAGACTCTGAACTACCGGTTGATTGGACAGGCGGCCTCCTGCAGGGACCAATGTCCCTGGCGTATCTGACCTAGACAATGAGTTTAGCATTCCTTCAGGCTGACATCTATGATGACTAATCACCCCAAGCAGTGCTTCCAGAGGCATCCCAACCATCAGATGGTGAGACTTCAACCACCTCACCAAGTGTTCCTTGATCTCCAGAAGAAGAGGTAGTGTCTGGTCAACAATTGAGATAAGGGAGACTAGAGAGACAGCATATGCCTCTGCAGAGGGCACATGTGTACTCTGGACCAAGGGACCAGGCTCCAGAGTAAAGGGCCAGGCCCCAGGGTCAATGCCATGGATTTGGATGTAGTTCCAAGCCTGGGGAGATGGCAGCGCTCAAAATTCCCAAGTTGATTCTGTAATTTAAGAGACTTCCCTGATGTGAGGACAACTAGATCCAGAAGTGCTTTGAACTGGACTCTGAAATATTCCATGTCCTGGAAAGGTATCAGGTTGCTCTTGAAGTAGCTGATCACCAACCCCAGTCATTTTAACTGTCAGATCACCAGGGCTGTGTACTCTCTGGACTTCTTCAAGGAGTTGGACCAGATCAGTCAGTTGCCCAGGTATGGTGAATCCAGATGCCTAACTTGTGGAGGAACACCACCATCACCATGACTTTCGAGAATGTATGTAGAACCTCAGCCAGGCCAAAGGGCAGTGGCTGAATTTGAAAATGGAGGCACAGAACACAGAAACAGAGGAATCACTGGTGCTTTCCCAAATGAGAATATGAATATAGGCCTCAACCAGATCTAGAGAGGTAAGAAACTCCTCTTGCTGGACTGCCGCAATGACAAATCTGATGGTCTGCATGTGGAAATGTGAAACTCAAAGTTTGGCATTGAAAACCTTTAGGTCCAGAATAGGCTGAAAGGATCCTCCATTCTTGGATACCACAATATAAATAGAAAAAAGTCCCTTTTCCTGCTCTATGGAGGACACAGGTAGAATAGTCTGCAACTGCAGGATGCACTGTAGAGTTACTTCGACCACCACCTGCTTGAGTGGGGACTGCAGGGACACTCCAAAAAAGCATCTAGCAGAAGCTCTGCAAACTCCATGTATACAATAGTCCAAGCTACACTATTGCAACGTTATTCTTCTCAGTCTCCCCCAATATCAGATCCATCACTTACAACTTCTTCAGAATACTGCTGCCCACATCGTAGGACACGCCACCCGCTCCAAGGACATCACCCCTCTTCTAATCCACTTTCATTGGCTTCCCCTCAAGTATTGCTCTCAGTACAAAATGTTGACCATAGATCACCATGTTCTCCATAATGTATATGCATATCGCCTTCATCTACTCCCTGCTTCACTCACCAGATTAGAATCCGCACGTTGGTGGAGGGGGCAGTGGCTGCTGCCCACAGCAGACGGTGGCCTAGCCCCCTTCACGTGGGTGCAGTGCACTCCAACAGACAGGCCCTGTCTGACAAACAGCCATGGACTCTCCAGGGAATGCACTGTTGTCTTGCTAAGACGGTGGTGCAGCGAACACAGCCAGTGCCTTTAGGACCAGAAGGTCACAGATTCAAATCCCAGCTGGGGCTCCTGCCAACCCAGTCCCTTTATTTTACCTATGCAGAAAACATGGTAGTAAAGACTGAACCTTTATTGCTGAAAACATAAGCATGGGTCAAACACCTATATTTTACCCCACACAGCACAAACATCATAGAAATGTGCATTACCTAGAGCAGAGTCTCCCAAATGCAGTCCTGGAGGGCCAAACACCATTCAGGTTCCATGCTGCCTCTAATAAAGATGCCTGTGCTGCATATCTATGCACCACCCCCATGGTATGCAGATGTAGCTCATGCATATTCATGAGGGACAGCATGAAAACCCGAACAGTGTTTGGCACACCAGGACTGGAGTTGGCAACCTCTGCCATAAAGCAGCAGCCAACAGGGCCAGACACACCCACACCCACACCCACAGGCCCCATTGGCTAATGCCTCCTGGAGAGGCAGGACATTGGGCCCTGCGTGCATCCCCCAATACTAGCACTTGCATACCTTAGCAATGCCACCCTACACCTGGGTATACGGTACACAGCTATCAAACGTTTTTTATGATTACTGCCAGATAGCGATTTCTACGTTAAGCACAGTTTGCTGTTTGAGCTCCATCATAACAATCTTTCAGATGTCTGTGGTGTGTGCTTCAGGTCTGGTCTCTGACAGTGTTTACCACCCTGGGGAGTGCCCCCCAACAGTATTGCGTACCATATCCATGCCTGTACTGTGCCCAGGACTAGTGTGGTGGCCAGGGCTGATAGACTCCTCTATAGTAGCACAATGCTGGCATAGGTGTCGGAGTGTGTGTCTGTCTATACAGTGTGTAGTGGCTGCAAACACCTTCCACAGCCCACACTGCCAGCACTGTTGCCAGTATTGGCCTGCCAATGTGCATAATGAGGAGCAAGGTACCATGGGTGGCCCAGACAGTGCCCTATGCCAGGGTGCATCTGCACAGGGCATAGGGCACTGACTGGGACATTTTAGTGCCTGGCCACCACCTACACAGACAGGGTGACCTCAGTATGTCCTGCTGGGAGATCACTCTCACCCTGACTGTGCAGTGATGACAGCATGGCTAGGCAACCCCATAGTGCTATATAGTACTTTTGTCATGTGATATTTATGGGTTTCCTTTTGGGGGCCAGTCACTGACTTATCTGTTTGTTGTGTGTGCTGCCATCCCAGTTCTGGCTGCATGCGTTTCCACCAGGAACATGCACTATGAACTAACTAGCAGACTGTTTGCAGCTGGTATGTGTCTTGATGGAGCACCTTGCAGGGTGTAGTGGTTGAAGGCTTGCTGCAGGAGAATATCAGATAGTGGTGGGGTGCAGCTTAGCATATACAGGCCTAATGTCTGTCTGCTATTGTGTTATGGATGTGTACAGAGCTGAATTGACTGCCCTGTAGGGTGTATGTTCCCCAGCAGGACTGGGGTTGCTGTTCCCCTCTACTGCCACCATTGCAGGGATGTAGAATGTGGATCTGGTGATGGGAGACCCTGTTTGCCACCCTCAGCCCTGGAGGAGGAGGGTGGTGGTGCATGATCCTCCTGGGGGGTTCCATAGGGGCCACACCTGACTGAGACAGACAGATATATCCAAGGTGTTTCTGCAGAAACTACCTATCTCACACATTAACACTGCTTTGAACCTGCATCATGGCCTATTTCTGCCATGGAAGGTGCTGTGGACCTGGTGCTGGGCACCTCACCGCACCATCAGGGTGAGCACAGTACCCGCACAATGTGACGGTGTGTAGCTACTCTGTGCCAGTAAAACACACGGTCTGTACCCCCTACAAGGCCGAGGTGCTGTGGGGTGCACATGGTCAGTTCCCCCTACCAGGCCGAGGGGTTGTGGGGGTGCATACCCCATCTTGTGTTCATCTGTGGACAGCTGATTTGCATGTGCAGTGCATCATGGGTACGGGTGTGCTAACCCTATCCTGGTGACCACAGCAGACTGTCTGTGTGGTGACGTAAAGGCTCTCTGCAGCCAGCCAGGGGCTTGCTAGTAGCTATGGAGCTGTAGCCCAATGGTTACTTCACTGCCTGTAAAGCCAGAAGTCATGGGTTTAAACCCACAGTGGGGTTATTTGATAGGGCTGCCCAAAGCATTATCTCTTTTTAATGTACATTTTTGCTGCCAGCAAAAACACCCTCAGCATACTGTACCCATAAGGTGCCTCTGAGGGCGCTTTATAGGGCGCCCTATAGGGCACCTTATGGTTCCCGTCCATGTAAGGTGCACTATACATTATCCTGTGACGCAACTTATAGGGTGCCCTGTAGGGGACATTTTAGGGTGCCGTGGCGGACAGTGCACTTTATAATGTGCCCTATGGAGTGCCTTATAGGGTGCCATATATGGCACCTTCAATTACGGCACGTGAGGGCTTGTTTGCTGGCAGTAATTAATAAAATAAAAATAAAGTGCTGCAAGAAACAAAATGTACATTGCAAAGCTGATGCCTCAGCCAGCCTTACGTATTAGGCACACTGGGGAGCAAACTCATGACCCCTGTATCAGCAGTCAGTGCCTTAACCATTGTGCTTCACTGCTGCTCCTCCTTGCATGTCAGCGCACCTACTTATGCTTTTCATTCCTTAAACTGCACAGTGCTGCCATCAAAAACAGTACTCTGACCTTGCGGTACCTCATACGGCACCCTATAAAGCGCCCTATAAGCAGCATTCTAAAGTGCCTTGACGGACAGTGCACTTTAAAATGTGCCTTATGGGGCACCTTATGTTAACACGCTTTGAGAGTGCGTTTGCTAGTAGTGATAATTAAAATAAAAATAAAATGCCTCCTAAAGCAATCTTCCCCATAATATGTAACGCCTCAGCCAGCCTTGTTCATTGGGCACTGTAGAGGATTGAATCCCTGATCCCTGCACCATTGGTCACTGTCTTAACCATTGTGCTGTGGTTCTGTTCCTGTGCTTGCACATCAGCGCGCCGCCTTATGCCGCCCAATATTAAAATGCCTCCTAAAGCAATAGCACGCCGCCTTATGCCCATCAGCGCACCGCCTTATGCCGCCCAATATTAAACTGGCTCCTAAAATAATGCCTCTGCCAGCTGTCTTCATTGGGCACTGTGGGGGATTGAACCCCTGATCCCTGCACCATTGGTAGGCGTCTTAACCATTGTGCTGTGGCTCTGCTTTTCTGCTTGCACATCAGCGCGCCACTTATGCCTCCCGTGCAGCTTTCTCATTCGCTAATGTGCGGGGCGCACATGGGCGCCGCGCACCTTAGCGCATATTTAAATCCAGGTTTTGCTTTTTCAGAAAGAAACGTCCACTCCTTATATGGCACCCGCACACTAGCGCGGTCCGCACATTACCGGGGTTTTAGTAAACATACCCCATAGAGACACACAGGATACATTGCAAAAGAAATACCTGTTCAAATGGGCAAAAGATATTATTAGATATAGTGGCATTTTCATTAGTAATAAGATAGAAACATTATATAAACTGGATTATCATAGACTATTTGGAAAGGTGGAGAGCTGGCTGGATGGACGGGGGCGGGGATATTTGTCATGGTTTGGACCAATTGCTACTATAAAGATGATGCTCTTACCAAGATTTCTATTTCTCTTCCAGATGTTACCAATTAAAATACCACCTAATCAGTTAAAAAGGTTATTTTATTTTATTTTATTTTATTTGTATGCTTTTCTATACCGCCCCTTCCAGAGATCAGGGGTGGTTTACAAAGAACAAATTAAAACCATTAAATATTGAATATTGAAATTACATAGAACATTTTGGCACAACAAAAACTATGATACATGGGAAACAAATTTAACTATTTACAGATAACCATTTACAGAATTGGTTATAACCGGGTACGGCTCCGGCAGCAGACCGAAAGAGGCCAGAGCCACGCCGCGTCCCCGCTCAAATCCCCCACCAACGGCTCCATCTCTCACATTGGCTCCTGAGCCGCCAAACAGCTCTCGGGAGCCAATGAGAACGCGGCACAACTCGCGTCCCGCCCCCCGTCCCACAGCTCGGCATTATCACCACACGGAACGTGCACGCTGCCGCCCCCCCCCCCCCCACGCACATGGCTCCGCGGCCTTGCTATTATTATCTACAGAGAACAATTTAAATCAGACGTTGATGATTAATTTTCATATAGTAAGACAATGTATCATAGATGTCAATGGATTCCTGCAATGGAAAGTGATTCTTTGACTTAGGTAGGATAAACTTGGGTCAATTGCGTTGTGTATTCTTGTGATACGTGTTCAAGTGAGGGATGTGAGTTGATGTAATGTAGGGCAAAAAGATATGTTTTAAGCTCCTTCCTGAAAGAAATAAGGTCTTTAATCTCTCTCAGGTTGAGTGGTAGCTTGTTCCATTGACTGGGTGCGTAGTAAGAGAAGGCAGTATTGGTTGTTACCTGCTTCAGTTTTCTCACAGAGGAGAGGATTAGAAGCATGTTAAGATTTGTTCTTCTTCTTCTTCTGTTTTCTACGGGGGTATGAATTAATGTTGAAAGATGTGAGGGGGCTATGTCGTTAATGAGTTTAAAAACGGTGACTAAGGTTTTATATTACAAAGAATTGTTAATTTACAAAATTTACAAAACCTGTGATATAAATTAACAAATTGTTAATTTATATCACAGGTTTTATATTACAAAGAATTGTTAATCATTTTATATGGAAAAATAGAAGGGGGAGAGTAGCAATGGATATAATGCAAAAAACTAAAGGAGAGGGAGGGTTAGGTGCGCCTAACTTTAGGAAATATTACGAGGCAGCACAATTAAACATGATTTATGAGTGGCATCGAGGAACACAGAAACATTGGGTTCAAATGGAGGAAGTTTTTTTTAAGGGGAGAAAGTCTAATCAAAGTAGTTTGGAGAGGTAGACTTAATTTAGACAACAAAAATAAAAATCCTCTAATAGTGCATAGTTTACAAGTTTGGAAATAAAATAGAAAACTATTAATACAAAGTAAGAGGTACTCACAGTGTATGCCTCTAGAAGCCTGTTTTGAAAGCGGACAGGGACCAGAGATGGGCATTTTGAATAGATGGGATAAGGCGGGGTTAAAATATATCTCACAAACAGTGAGTAAAGAGGGCATTTTTGAATTTGAAAATATTAAGGATCTATATAGATTATGAGATAGAGATTATTATGCTTATCTACAAATGAGCCACTTTTTGAAACAATCGGAAGTGTGGCATGATCTCTGGGAAAATAGGGGGTGGTTTGAAGCATTGTGTTTAGGAAATTTGGGGCAGAAAGGAGTTTTGTCCAAAATTTATAAAGGCATAATGGAGGGGGGTGGGGAATAACAAATTGAGATACATGATAAAATGGGAAGAAGATTTGGAGATAAGATGGTCTGAGGAGGAATGGGATAAGATAATGGCAAGTATATCCATAGCCACAAGGGTAAAAGAGAATGCTTATAAATTGTTGTTCAGATGGTATTGGACACCAGTATGTAAAAAAAAAGCTGGAAGGGGGAATTATCAATGCTGGAGGGGATGCAATGAGAAAGGAAATTGGTTGCATATGTGGTGGAATTGTAAGTGGATACAAGCCTTTTGGATTGAGATTTTGGAGTTGATATATAACATGACAGGATATCGAATACAAAGAAAGTCAGAGATTTGTTTACTACATCAATTAGATGTAGACATTCCAAAGAGAGTTAGTGGAGTGATACATCACTGTATAGTAGCTGCTAGAATGACAAGGCCGCAGGGCCCGCGTGCGCGCGGCCGGCCTTACCCGGGGGGGGCGGCAGTGCGCGTCGCCCCCGAGGAGGAGAAGTGACGCTGGGGAGGGGGGGTGTATGGGGGGACAGTGCGTGCGGTGGCACGCAGTGTCATTGGCTCTAGCGAGCCGTTTAAGCGGCTCACGAGCCAATGGAAAAAGGCTCGGGGATTGGGTAGGGGAAGCAGGAACGCGGCGTGGCACTGACCTCTTGCGGGTGGCAGCCGGAGACGCCAGACGCCCGCCCGCCCACCCCGGCTAAGGGGGGTTGAAGGCTTCAGGGGAGGGGGGTGTTGCAGCTGGTGGGGGTTGGCGGGATCCTGGAGGTTTCCGGGGTCCGGAGCCGGAGGCAAGCATTAGGGCGGGGGTGGGGTACCCCCGACCCGGATAATCCCTCAGGATTTTGCTAATAATATGGCGAAGCCGGAAGAGGGAGGGTGAGGTGATTGAGTCGGGGCCTGGACCCGGCGGAAGCGGAAGCGGCGTCACCTTGCTACTAACATGGCTGGTGAGGGCTAGCTCTGTGGGGGGGGGGGGCAAGTATAATGTGTTGGAATGTTGTTGGTTATTGTTTAAAGGTTTAATAAAGCTGTGACCAGTTTGATTCCCAAAGAGGTGTTGTGTCTTTCATGGGAAGGAGGAGAAGAGGGGAGGGCAAGAGAAGGGGGTTGGTGTCGGGGCGGTAAGCGACGGGTCCGCCGTACACGGTTAATGAAATAGCACAACATTGGCAGGGGAAATCCATGCCACATAAGGCAGGATTTGTGAAAAGAGTGGCAGAGATGTGTTTGATGCATAGATTGATGGAGATGAGGCGGGGACAGGTGAGAAAGTTGTGGAACAATGGAAGAGTGTGTGTATGTAGTTGGAAAAATGGAAGGAAGAATGAGTGGGAGTGCTAGAGAAAATATGAGAGGGATTTTATACAAAATTTAAATAAAATTTTACTGGAAGGATAAATGGTGATTGGGTGAGAGGATATTAATTCAATAATGGATGAGGATGGATAAGCGGGGGAGGGTGGGAGAGGGTGGTTAGAAAGGGAATGATATAAAGAGTATTTAGAGTAATATTATATGAATTAATAAATAGAATATATAATTGTTAATAAATGCAAATATTGTGGGAAGTTTGATACATAAATGTTATGTGTAGTTTGATACGTTAAGTGATGTTTGTAATGATACTAAATACTTAATAAAATGATCAAATGGGAAAAAAATGTTCCATGTAAACTGTTCTGATTATCAAGACAAAGTGGTATATAAAAACAAACAAACAAATAAATAAAGTTGTTTGACTATATGTAGCTGGACAGTGAAAAAGATAGACAGGAAGAAAATTGATGCCTTTGAATTATGGTGCTGGCGGCGAATACTGTGTATACCATGGACTGCCCGAAGAACAAAGCAGGCTGTAATAGAGGAGATCAAACCTAAGCTTTCTTTAGAAGCTCAGATGACAAGACTTCGACTTTCATACTTTGGACACATCATGCGGAGAGAGAGATCATTAGAGAAAGACATCATGCTTGGCAAGATAGAAGGTCAACCCAAAAGAGGAAGGCCAGCTATGAGATGGATCGATACATTAACAGCAGCTACGGGTACCAGTCTGTCAACAATGAGCCGCCTGACTGAAGACCGAACCCAATTTGGGATGGCTGTCCAGAGGGTCGCCATGAGTTGACTTCGACTCGACGGCACTTAACAACAACAACAGTCGGCCAATGGCTATTTTAGTAACATGGGATAGGCATAGAACAACTAGCATATCTTCTCACAGCCAAACATCTGGTGACATAATGGAATCCTTAACAGGGATAACTCTGCCATTAATTGATGGTTGTATACTAGTCTCCACCTAGTTTTTTTCACCAAAACACAGATAATATGTTTTCTGTACATTAAGCACCAGCCCACTAGACACTATCCAGGTCACAACATGAGATAAGCAGCTGTTTAGGTTTGTAATAACCTAATCCTGATTAGACCTCAATGGCATAAGTAACTATAGGTCAATCAGTATATGCAAAAAAATCAATCTCATAGCAATGCACAATTTTCCCCAATAGCTGCATAAAAATATTAAACAACGGGGGTGGGGGGGGGAGGGAGGATAAGTGGGAGCCCTGATACACTCCCCAATCTAAGATTTTAGTCTCAGACCAAACTCCCTGTAATGAAACCCTAAATATATGTTCTGTAAGAAATGTCTTAATCCAATGCAGCATTCACTAACAGATTCGCGTTCAGTAACTCAGGACTAATCCAACATAAGCCTCAGAACCAACCATAAGGCACTCACAGCTGGGTGCTATTGTCTCCCCAGTTATGTGCCGGTTAACATCAACGGCTAATGTTGGCAAAAAATCATATCACACTATGTAACAAACACAGTTCATAATTATTGACCAAAAAAATACTTAGCTTTTCTGTGTGATATGAAAATGTCAAGTTGCTCTTGTCATTTAATTCCCTTAGTAGTAGATATCATATTTTTTCATAATCTTCAAAAGATCTTGTCCCATCATGTTTTTCTTTCTCCGTGATCTTCAAAACATCTTGTCCCTTTGTTACTTCGAAGTAAGCATTCAGATAAACTAGACCCCAAGCGAATTTAATCCAATGCAGGACTTTCCCTGCAATACCCAGCCTATAATATTTAGCAAGCATCAGTGTAGAATCAACTATGTCCAAAGCTGGTGACAAATCCAATGCAACAAGAAGTACTGGAATCTTTCATCTGAATAACCATACACTGCATCCAACACACTAACAAAAGGGACTCAATAATGTAAAGGGATTGAAGAAAATAAGACGAAATGCGTTGTGGGTTGAGAAAGGGAGAGAGAAAAGGAGAAACCAGAGGAAGGGGAAAAGATAGATGAGTGAAGGCAGAGACGGGACAAAAAGAAATTCATGAGAAGGGGAATAAAGAGAGAGAGATGTAATAAATGGAAGTAATACAATGAAAGGAGAAAAGACAGAAAAGAATGAGGTGAAAAATCATAAAACCAAGAAAAAAAAAATCAACAGAGAGTATAAATGAAACCAGAAACACAAAGTAGCTAGAAGCAGTTTATTTTAACATTCAGTCAAACTACTGTATGTGTATTAATTATGCCAATTAAATTAGAGTGATTTGTGTTTTGGCTCCTTGGCTTGGCTCTGACTTTGCTCATCTCTCATTCAAGTGCATGCTGAAACAGTAGGAGACACCCCACTTTATCCTTTTCCCAAATAATCATCCAATCTAAACTATAAAAAGTCATGAAAGGAATTATGAATTGGTGATAAAATCCATGCAAGTCTAATTTTTTATTAAATAGAATACTGAAGGGTAGACGCTTCACAATTTTTGACATGATGTATCATATACAAACACTTGTTTGGGAATCTCAGTCATGAAAACATCATACTTTTCATTTATTTTTTTGTTGAATTTTTAGACAAATTACATTATAGACAAACATATTCAGGTACACATTATAGGAGAGATGTACAATGCCTTGTGAAAGTATTCATCCCCTTGGTCTTTGTCCTGTTTTGTCACATTGCGCACAACCTGGAATGAAAATGGAGGTTCATTTGGATGTTAGGTAATGGAATTAACAATATAGCCCAAATTGGTGAAGTGAAATGACAATAAGATATCTTGTATATATAAAAAAAAAAAAGTAAAAAATGAAAAATTGAGTGCATATATATTCATCCCTTTTGCTATGAAACCCCTAAATAAGATTTGGTCCAACTAATTAACCTCAGAAGTCACATAATTAATTGATTAGGGTCCACCTCTGTGCAATCAGTGTCACATGATCTGTCACATGATGCCTGTATAAATACACCTGTTCTGAAAGGCCCCTGACTCCACAACACCACTAAGCAAGCAACATGAAAACCAAGTAGCATTCCAAACAGGTCAAAGACAAAGTTGTGGATCAGGGTTGCAAATTCTGAATATCCTATAGAGCACCATTAAATCCATTATAACAAAATAGAAAGAATATGGGGGGAGTGGCTTGTTTCAAGACGGCGCCAGAGCTGTAATGGGCCGAAATGCCTAAACGGAAAGGCAAGCAAAAGGTTCCTCCCACGGAGCCTGTACCTGCTATTGAGGGACCCATGGATCGTTTTGTTCAGCTAACTGAGCAGCAAGATGGGGAGATTCGAGCAGGCTCTGCTTCATCGGCTGGGGCGTTTTCGGCGTTGCTTGTCCTTGAGGTATCTCTCTCCCCTAATGGGCATGTACCTCCCCCAGCTCTGATACCTCCGGTGACTCCTCTTGCACGCAGAGTCAAAGCTCTCTCCAAAGAAGTGGGAGTGGTGGCTCGAGAACGGGGCTTGCTTGAGGTCGAATCCAGTGAGCAACCGAGTACAACTGAGGCTGCAGGTGTGGAGGAGCTCCAACTTCTGCAGGAGGCTGTTTCCACTCATGAAGTGAGTGGGTCTGATGGAAGGAAAGTTCCTCTATCTGCAATTGCGCAGTCTGAGCCGCCCAAGCTTATTACTTTGGTACGTCCGATGGCAGTTGGGACGTTGGATATGGACTTTCTTGATGTATCAGCTCTTCTTCAAATGCCTAAGGAAGATGAGTTAAATGTCTCTACTATGTTAGTGACATTTGCTATTCCATCTGATAGGGATTGGATTCTCAAGCTATACTTTAAGAAGTGGGCCAACTTGTTCATGGGTAAGAGAATTTCGATCTTCCCAGATGTGGCCAGAGAGACTCAAAAAAGGTGGAAAGCTTTTCTATTACTTCGTCCTGGGGTGACTCAGATAGGTGCTTCTTTTTTGCTTAGATTTCCTTGCAAATGTATAATTGTATTTCAATCTCATAAGTATATATTTCTTCAGCCTGAGGATCTCTCTTCTTTTATCAGTTCTCATATTGTTACTTCCTCTCCTTCCTGTTTCCCCATTAATATATAGAATGCTCGGTTCTCTGACCCTTCTTGTTTATTCTTTTGCTGTTTCCTGTAACACCCATAATTGGGAGTGCCTGTCCCTCTTATTTATTTATTTTATTTAACAGTTATTTATATACCGCTCTTTCCCTAGTATCAAGTGCGGTTTACATGGAACAGTAGGTTAATTGGTATGTAATATACCAAGTCAGTTTACATAGAACAGATAATTATAATTTACAAGGAATGTTGTAACATTAAAGGTATAACATATTAGAACATATATACATTGTTAGTTTAAATCTATAATCATCATGTGAATGAGAGTGTGGTATGGTTAATAGTGTATTAGTGATATTTATTTTGAAAATAGAGTATGTAATAATAATGTATAAATGTTAGCCTGTATCTATTTGAGTATTCTGTTCTGAGGGTGTATTGTAGTGTAATATGAATAAGTGAGTTTTTAATTTTTTTCTAAATTCCTTTATATCAGATAGCAGGCGAATGTTGTCAGGTAGATTGTTCCAAAGAATTGGAGCAGAGTGTGTGTCTTATGTGTCTTGTGCTGCTCCCTCCATTATAGTGGACTAATGACACCCTTGGAAAAAAAAGAAAATGTTTCTGTATTTGATTTTTGATTATTTTTGCTATAAGTTGTATCTTTATCTGTACAAGCATGTTGCTTGGATATAAATTGAAAAATTTGAATAAATAAAGAAAAAAACATAGAAAGAATATGGCACCACTACAGACCTCACCCACCAAAACTCACAGACCGGGCAAGGAGGGCATTAATCAGAGATGCTACAAAGACACTAAGGATAACACTGAAGGAGATGCTAAGATCCACAGCAGAGATGAGAGTATCTGTCCATAGGACCACTTTAAGTCATACACTCCACAGAGTGGGGTTTTATGGAAGAGCGACCAGAAGAAAGCCATTGCTTAAAGAAAGAAATAAGGAAACATCTGGAGTTTGCACAACAGCATGTGGCAGACCCCACAAACATGTGTGGCGCAAACCCAACACTTCCCATCACCCTGAGAACACTATTCCCGCAGTGAAACATGGTGGTGACAACGTCATGCTGTGGGGATATTTTTCATTAGCAGGGACAGGAAAACTGGTTAGGATTGAAGGGATGACACTAAATACAGGGCAGTTCTTGAAGAAAACCTGTTTCAGTCTGCCAGAGATTTGAGATTGGGATGAAGGTTTATCTTCCAACAGGACAATGACCCTAAACATTCTGCTAAAGCTGGTTGAAAGGGAAACGTTTAAATGTCTTGGAATGGCCTAGTCAAAGCCCAGACCTCAAGCCAAATGAGAATCTATAGCATTACTTAAACATTGCTGTACACCAATACAACCTATCTAACTTGTCGGTAGCACCACATCTGAACCCTTCCAGCAGAAACAGGGTGTATCCCAAGGGTCCTCTCTGTCTGCTCTGCTCTTTAACATCTATATGCAGCCAATTTGTGACATTTCCCGCTCCTTTGGCATTTCATGCCTTATGTACGCAGACGACGTACTTCTATTTACTCCTATAATTGTCACCTGCCCGGACTATACGGCATTAATCAACTGCTTCAACGCAATAACGGATTGGCTACTCACCCAGAACCTCCGTATAAATTTCAAAAAATCAGAAGTCCTACTAATCACAAGAAATAAAAGTTTCTCTCCTCCACCATCACTGAAAGAGACACGGAACTGCCAGTAAAGTCCAATATACGCTATCTTGGGGTCATACTCGATCAACCGTTGGACTTCAAGGAGCACATAAAACGCACTGCAAAAACCATCTACTTCAAGGTCAAAACCCTACGACACTTGAGACCTATGACTGAACCCTGTCACTTTTGTACTATTTTCCAAGCGCTAATCACACCACACTTCGATTATGCCAACATAATACTGCAGGGCCTTCCAAAGAGCACCCTCAATCCTCTACAGTTAGCCATGAATGCAGCAGCCCGTGTCCTTTGGGGAGCCGCAAGGAATGACCACATTTCCCCCATCCTAAAAGAGCTCCACTGGCTCCCAATAAGCTGTAGAATCTCATACAAGGCCCTCCTCATTACCTTCAAGGCCTTCAACAAAATGTCACCTACATCCATTTCTGACCTCATCACACACACTGCAAACAACAGATCTAGGAGATTGCTGGCTACAGACATGCTACTAATACCAACTGAATCTACAAAGCTCAACCAGACCACCATCAATAGGACATTCTCGAACTTTGCTCCCAGGTGTTGGAACAAACTCCCTCCCAGCATTAGAGCAATCAGGGACCTTAAGCTATTCAGAAAAGCCCTCAAACACCACCTTTTTCTCATGTACTTTACACACCTAGATATCTCCCCCCTTCACCCTCTCCCACCCTCACAATCTCAAACCACTGCCACATGATTGCATTTATCTCTAATATCTAATGTACTAGAATGTATATAGTTTCCCCAAAGTTTACCTCCATGTTAAATCCCTGTTCTATGTAAACGACGGCCAAATTTACTTGACCAAGTGTTATACTGTTTCAATGTAAACCGCACTGATAAAAAAGAGCGCGGTATATAAGAAATGTTAAATAAATAAGGAGTTGGAGCAGTTTTGCCTTAAGGAATGGGTGAAAATCCCAGTGGTTAGATGTGTTAAGCTAATAGAGATATACCCAAAGAGACTTGCAACTGTAATTGCAGCAAAAGGTGGCTCTACAATGTATTGATTTTTGGGGGGTGAATATATATTCACACTCCTGCTTTCAGGTTTTTTTTTGTCTTAATTATTGTTTGTGTCACAATAAATGATATTTTGCACCTTCAAAGTTGTAGGCATGTTGTGTATATCACATGGTACTAACCCCCAAAACTCCATTTTAATTCCAAGTTGTAATGTGACAAAATGGGACAAACTCGGAGGGGATGAATACTTTTGCAATGCACTGTTAATGCTGAACAACAAATAACAAAAATAGATGAGATCTATCAAACCAAAATATATAACAAAAATTTTTACATTCTGGATAATTTTCTTTCCTTGAATCCTGCTAGACCAGTCCAGATGAGTGGGTTTACGCTTCCTTGCCAGCAGGTGAAGACAGACTTTGGCATCTTTCAATGATGTCATCAGGAGGTATAACCACTGGTGCAGCACTGAGAGTCAAGCCAAATAAACAATTGGAACAATATTTGGTGCTCTTACCATAGTTGATTCTGCGTCAGGCACTGAGAACCAACAAAGCCATTCAAGGCAATTCAAAGGCAGCAGGGCTTCCCAATATATAGGAAAGTCTTCCAGGGTAAGTCCTGGACTGGCGCAGCAGGGTTCTAGGAAAGGGATTATATGGTATCAAAATATTTTTAATTCTTATCATTCTGCTAGTCCAGTCCAGATGAGTGGGACATATCCAAGCAGTCAGGATCCAGAGTGGGATGAAGACAATGCTTTGGCCAGAACAGTCTAGTTCTCACATGCAACCTGTAGTACTTAAGAAGGTACCCAGGGAGGGCAAAGTAGCTGCCTTACAAATGTTCTCTGGAGATACCAAAGCGGATTCCACCCAGAAGGCCTATGCCCTAGTGCAGTAAGCTCAGACTCCCTCTGGCATCTGCTTCCCAGCCAAGAGGTATGCCGAGGCAATGATATTTTTGATCCAGCAGGAAATCAAAGACTTAGGCATGGCTTGTCCTTTCCTTGGACCACTGAAGAGAACAAAGAGATGGTTCAACAAATGCAAGGAAATTATAATCTTCAAGTATCTGAGTAACATCCTCCTCACTTCCAGAGAGGGTCTGACCAAAGATGTTCCTACAAGGAGGGTAAGGCGGCTGCATGATTAAGGTGAAAAGGGGACAGAACCTTTGGAAGACACTGTCCTTAAAGATATAGAAACTTTTGCAATGACCAAAAAAGGCTCCTGGCAGAACAACGCCTGCAGTTCTGACATACACATGCAGCTCAAAAAAGGGCCCTTGCAATGCTTTTAACACCAGAGAAAGGCTCCACGAAGGAACTGTCAGACGTATTGGTGGGCAAATGTGCTTTAACTCTCTGAGGAAGCAGGCCACATCTGGGTTCACCACCAAGAACAAGCCCTGGATGTGCCATGGGTAACATGCCAGAGTTGCCATCTGAACCTTAGGAGAGTTCAGAGTAGTGCCCTTTGAAAATCCCAGATATGCACCTAATTCTCCAAGATGCTATCTGCATAGCATCTGGGCATATTGGGGCATTCCAGGGGTGGAGCAGAGGCAGGCAATGATGCTACCCATGCAGCTGGGGCTAACTATGTGGTCCTAGGAACCAGCTCTAGTGTTGATACCATCAACACCAGTAGCTGCAGGTAGTCCCATGCCCAAGGGGCAGACCTCCCACAAAACTCTTTGAGCCGGGTTTCCAGCATGAGCATCCTCTCCAACGTGAGGAAGACCCAACTCCAGAGAGTGTTAATATGAGCTCCAAGATATTGCAAATCCTGTGAAGGGTTCAGGATGCTTTTGGGGTAGTTGATCATCAAACTCAGCCACTCCAGACAATGAATTATATGGGCTGTGTTCTCTTTGGACTTCTGAAAGGAGTTTGAATGGATCAATGTGTTGTCTAAGTTTGGGTGCATTCAGATTCCCTGTTTGTGGAGGAATGCTGTCATTACCACTATCACCTTTGAAAAGGTGCAAGATGCCATAGTTAGGCCAAAAGGCAAGACCTGAAACTGGAAGTGATGGGCCAAAATGCAGAGGCAAAGGAACCATTGATGCTGCTCCCTGATAGGGATAATGAAAGTACACCTCAGCCAGATCCAGGGAGGTAAGGAACTTTTCCCACAGAACTGTCTCAATGACCGATCTGATGGTCTCCGTGTGGAAATGGGGAACCTGGAGATTGGCATTGACAACCTTCATGTCCAAAATGGGACACAAGAAACTGCCTTCCTTGGGCCTCTCAAAGTAGATACTCTGCAGAGGGCCTAGGTAAAATAGACCGTGGCCTGATTTTCAAAGGCCTTTACACAGGTAACTTCCTAGTTACTGATGTAAAGGCCTTATCTGAGATTTTCAAAGGCACCTACATGAGTAGTGCCCTTTGAAAATCCCAGATATGCACCTAATTCTCCAAGATGCTATCTGCATAGCATCTGGGCATATTGGGGCATTCCGGGGTGGAGCGGAGGCAGGCAATGATGCTACCCATGCAGCTGGGGCTAACCATGTAGCATCGAAAATCGGTGCTATACAGGTAGCTCCTGCGGCTACCTGGCTGTGCGACAACACCCATATTTTTGATGCCAGGGCTGCATATGACCCCAGCATGGAAAATCCAGGTTAGGCGGGAGGTGGGTGGGCTATGCACTGACGCGGTACATAGCACCACACAACTGAAATTCAGGTCCTGTAATTATAGAAGGTGCTGCAGAGTCTACACAGCTGCCACCCAATGAGTGGAGAGCCACAAAGAGACTCCACAAAAGTGTCTCCTAATGACTCCACAAATTCTAGCATGTAACCCTGACCTAATACCTTCAGAACCCACAGGTCTGTTATGATATGGGCCCATTCCGAGAGAAAGAGTGCTACCTCCTACTGGCTTCACCCTGGAAGGGATTCACCAAATCTCTTTGTGAGGGTAGGCCAGTTCTGCTGGCTGCTGCTGCGGAATCCTGAGATCAAGGAAAGCTCCAAAAAGAGAGACTCTTCATAGGCTTTGGCTCATAAGAGAAATTAGCTCTGTCCTGGCAGCTGGCTGATTGATGACACCTCCAAGCTCCACGTGAGGCCCTTCGAGAAGCAAATCTAGAACCTCTGGGCTTGTCTTCAGGAAGTCTTTGAGGAAAGGATTTCTGCAAGTCCTTCACCATCTTTTTGAGATCTTCCCTAAAGAGAAATTTGCCCCTTTAGGGAGGTCTGCTTAGCTGCAACTTGGAGGCCATTTCTGCTGACCAGTTGCAGAGGTAGAGCCACTGTCTGTCTACAGCCACAGCTGCCATCAAATGGACTTACATCTGATTAAGTCATATAGAGGATCGGCCACATACTCAGCCTCTGACTCCAATCTAGCAGACTCCAGGCTATCCAGCAGCTGCAGAACCCAGCACAAAAGCACCCTGGTGACAGACCTGCACAGAATACCACCTGAGAGCCCAAGGCTGAAGTTGAAAAGGCATTCTTCAGGAAGGTGTCTACTTTTCTCTCATGAGATTCCTTGAATGAATTGCTACTTTCCACCAGAATAGTTGTGCATTTTGTCACCACCATGACAAAAGCATCCACCTGAGGGAGTCCAAAAAACTGATCCAGCTTGCCTTGGGGCAGTGTTACAATGGAGAGCAACCTTCGGGCCCTTAAGGCACAGCTCCAGATTTTCCCACAGAGAAACCAGGAGTTATTCCATCGGACTCCTACTACCCTCTTGGATTGGGGTCTATTTGAGAGAGTGGAGCGGATATTAGTTCCTCAACGCATATAGCTGTCATGGTATACTGAATCAAAACCAAAAGATCCTCTTGGGGAAAAAGTTGGAGAACAGAAGGATCCTCTCTCTCAGCAAGTGGAAGTTCCCTTTCCTCTTTAGATTCACCTTCCAAAGCAAAAGAGTCCTCTTCAGAGTCACCAACCAATCCCTGTAGGTGTTAGGGCTTGCTTCCTGGAAGAGCGCCCATGCAAAAGTGTATGATGGAGATATTTAGCCCACTGAAAGGCCATGACAACACCACCTGAGAGCCCAGAATCTCCCACAGGGGAAGCCTGGGCCATGGACCCCTATGAAGAGGATTGCCAAGCAGCTAAGCAACACTGAGAACAGCCTGTGAACTATCTCAGCAGCTGTGGCTCAAAACCAGCAGATGTGGACCCCTGTGACCCCTAAAGTCACAAGGAAATCTGTTTGCCTGAGTTCTGGGCCACTTCAATCTCCTGAGCAGTCCCTATCCTAACTTCCATGAAGGCTACTGGCCCGCAAGCAAAGCAAATGGAGAGGACACAGAGGAGGCCCCAGAACTGGCAGGGGATCCTGATGACACCAAAAACTGTAGGCTCCTATCATCTCCATCACACAGGGGGCAAAGTGAGTCTGTCATAGAGCTGACCCATGCAAACAGAAAGTCTGCATTATAGGGAGCAGGACTGGCTGAACTTTCAAAGTGCAGCACAAGCACAGAGTGATTCAAGCTCTGCTAAGGGTTTTTATGTTGCTTTATTGTCATTGCCATCTTTGCAGGTCCCAGAGAGGTGTAACAGCAGTGGTAATGTCAGGAATGAGCTGCCCGCCAAAGTTTGGTGCTCTAGGTGACTATGTAGTTTGCCTAATGGTAGCGCTGGTGGCAAGCACCACCACTATCCTGACAGTGGTGATATTCAGGCTGCTATCCAGATAGATAATTCAACGATCCTTAGGACAGGGTTTTTGCTCTCCTAAGTTATTCGGATAGTTATCCATATAGCAGTGACGAATATTGCATCTATACAGCTAATCTCCAGCTCTGCACTTGCTCCACCTATAAAGCACCCCCATGTGTTCAGAGGCATTCCATAAAGATACACATCTGTGCCTGATTTCAGAACCAGTGCACACAGCCCTACCCAGCAGCGGTAACATCCATGCCTATACTAGCTTCAGGGTATGTACAGACATCAGGAAAGCTCTTGTTTTGCCACCAAAATACATGGAGGCTGTACAGCAGAAGATACCCTGATATCCCTATTACTTTTCACTATAGAGGGGAAATGAAGCTACTTATTTTACAATTGGCACGCCAATTCACGTCTCTGCTTGCAAAATAACAGACAGGAATGTGCATTCGCCATGGGATTGATGAGCCCATCCTGAAATATCATTGCAGGGACATCTACAGGGCCATTTCTGCCAACGTTCATTTCGGGCACGTCCACATTTTTGTAATCGTCCCTGAACTTGCAAATTTCTGGCATTTTTAGGCGTTTTGGCATGAGTGTCCCAGTTTGCACCGAGATGTCATTTCTAAAATGCCATTTCACATGTAACTATTCAAAGCACTAATAGCCATTCTCCTATGAAAAAATCATATTTCAGTACTCTACTAGAACCAGTTCTGTAATTCTCCTTACAGTTGCAGACTGTACCACCAAATAATTATTGCTGCAGCTAGATAGTTCATTCAAAAGGTGAGGTCATCTAATGGAAGTGAGGTGTAATTACTCTGCTAAAGTCTGGTATTACAGACAAAGAAAGTGAATTTAAAAACATTAAAAAATGTGCAATTGCTAAACCATCACTTCAGTTTTAAATTCTATCAGTTTCTACTCTTATGGTGCTCTCAGAATCTTGATCTGAACTGAAAAGGTTACATTTTCTATAATAGTTGTTGAATAGAATCATGTTAAAACTGAGCAATAAGAAACCATCTGCTTCCTTGTGGGGAAGGGAAGGAAGGTTGCAAACTGGGCAACTCTCACTCCGTCGACTGGTTGCAGAGTAGGCAAGACTTTTACTGCCAAATTACCCAACCCTACCTGAATTGTCCTGGGAGTAGTGAATGCAGAAAGAGGAAGAGTGGGCCAAATGGAGGCCCAGCAAGGTGGCTCAATCCTTCAGAGTAATTTTCCTACCACCACACAACCCTGGCCATCTGGGGCGATAGAGTGGGTCAGGGATCTGGCCACCACTGCTGATTCTGTGGTCGATGACTCCCTTGTTTCCTTTCTTGTGTCTTCTTTCTGTGGCTTTTATGGTGGTATTTTGGTCTTTCCCCCACCAATCCAGATCAGGTCCAAGGCAAAGGACTGGAGCATGGTTCCTTTTGGTGTCCTTGGCAGTGACATGCAGCACTGATGGTGATTCATTCTTCCTATGGGCTTCACCCTTCTCTTCTATGCAGGTCATGTCCTTGTAGCATCAATCGCAGATGCCTCCTTCACTGTAACAAGTTTCTTTGAAAAAAAGAAGAGCAGAGGAAGAAGAGATGGCAAATCACCAATGGCCATGAGTATTGGATTCTGGTGAAACAAGCAATGTTAGTTTGGGCCTACCCCTCCCTTCAGACACTTGAAAGAAGGAGTAGTTATTTGGGGATGACCTTTCTGTTCTGTGAATTGTCTAAGATCTCTTGACCTGGCAGGCTCAGCATGAAAAGAAAACACAGAATGCAGAAAGGGAGAGGAGCCAGATGGTGCCATAAGGTATGTTGCACTCTCTGGAGACTGGTACTTACAAGTGTTGAGTATTTGAACTGAAAAGCGATATATAGAAAATTATGGAACAAAAAATAAATGAGAGAGTAGAGTAAGAAGAGTCTTAAATATATATATGCTCTTCGACCTATACATACAACCCATCTGCACAATCATCAGGAACTTCAATATACAATACACCATATATGCAGATGACATAATGATATTTACACCAATCAATCTAAGCAAGCCGGACTACAACAACATAGCCAACTGCTTTGAAACGATGACAACCTGGATGCAAGAAAACAATTTAGCAATAAACTATAACAAAACCGAAGCGCTGATCATAACAAGAGACAAAACATTCACACCCACGCCCTCCATCGCCCTAAACAATGCTACCATCCCAATAAAACAAGAAATAAAATACCTGGGAATAACCCTTGACAGGGAACTCAACCTTCAATCCCACATTGCGAAGACCACTAGAAGCGCCTACGTCAAGATTTTATTTATTATTTATTTATTACAGTTTCTTATATACCGCGCTATTCGGCATCAGCGTGGTTTACATCATAACATAACTACCATGACGACAAGGTGTCTGGTTTTACATTGAACAGGGAAAAAAGAAAACTTGGATAACAGGGTTAACTATATACATACATGGTTTTACATTGAACATAAGCTATTTACACTGCAGGATAGGTAAAATCAGATCATAAGTAAGGGGGCATCTCTAGAGGGGTGATTTCTTGAGAGGGATAATCAGGACAATCAGACGACTCAAACCCATCCTTGCCCCTGAGCATTTTCGAACAGTCTGCCAGGCCATCATCACCCCCACCCTGGACTACGGCAATCACATCTACCTAGGACTCCCAAAAAAATCTACACAACCACTTCAAATAGCACAAAACACTGCTGCAAGACTCATAACAGACAGTACAAACCACGAACATATCACACCCATACTATACCACCTCCATTGGCTACCAATCAGCTCCCGAGTCCGTTACAAAGTTCTATTAACCACATTCAAAATAATAAACAACCTATCTGCAGACAACCTACAACAGCTCATAACAGCTGACGACAGCAAAAGACCAAGAAGAAAGGGAACATCAAACAACATCAGAACCCCAAAGGACTACACCAGGACAAACCAAGCCACATCAAAAAGAGCTTTCACCTTAGCAGCGTGAGGGAAAACAGCGCTTTTCACACTAGTGGCTGTGCAGAGGTGAGCCGGGGACTCACACAGACTTTCCTGGCTCACCTCTGAAGCAGCTTAGATGGACGCAGGGCTTTTCAGGGGGGAGGGTCTAGGATAGGACAGGAAATGGCTGATGGGGGGCTACGATTTGAAATGGGCTGATGGGGCTGGAATAGGAGTGGGAATGACTGATGGGTGTCTAGGACTGGAAATGGGCTGATGGGGTGGGGATCTTGGCTGGAAATGGGTTAATGGGGGCTAGAGTAGGACTGGAAATGGCTGATGGGGCTGGAACAGGACTGGAAATGGCTGATGGGGGGCTAGGATTGGAAATGGGCTGATGGGGGGGGAGCTTGGACTGGAAATGGACAGATGGGGGCTGGCATAGGACTGGAAATGGGCTGATGGGGGCCAAGGATTAGAAATGGGCTGATGGGGGTGCTAGGACTGGAAATGGGCTTATGCAGAGGGAGGGGGGGGGAGAATGGGACTAGAAGGGAATGATGCTTTCTGGGGCTGAAACTAGAAGGGAGCTGATGTTGGGGGAGGATTAGAAGGGATGGGGCTGGGGGAGTAAGGATGGAGAGGGGAAAATATATTTTGTGTGGAACGGAAGAAAAATTGACGAAAGGCTGGGTATTGGAAGAGTGGGGATTGAAAATGGAGGGGTGAAATTTGAGTGGATGAAAAAGGAATAAAGAAAGAAATGGAGGAAAGAGCAAAAAGGGAAAGATCAGACTCTTAAAGCAGATGTAGAGAGAGAAAGGAAAAAAAACTAGAAGAGAGGAGAAAGGACAAATGGACAGCAGACAATGGAGAGTTAGCAGAAGACAAGAATAAACCAGAAAAAAGTGACTGGAGCAATGGCAACTGAAAAATGAAATGCACAAACAACAAAACATAGAAAAATACTTTTTTATTTTTAATTTATTAACTGGAATATACCAGCTTTGGGAAATGTGTATTGCTAACGTCTTTTCATTTTTGTTTAGTACAAGAGGAAATTAATTTATAGTTTTATTTCTCCATTGTTGCTTTATGTTTCAACTTTGGCCTTTGGGGTTCCCAGTTTAATTATTTTCTTTCTTTTTCTAAATTGTGATCCCTTGTTCTTTGTTTGGTGATGGTCTATGTTTTGAATGTGTAACCAAGCTAAGGTATTATGTTTATGTAGTTTCTATTTGGCAGTCCCACTTGTTCTCTTTCCCAGTAGAAGATATATTGGTATTCTCTGAGATGTATTGGTTTAATATTTGCAGTGTTGTCTTTTTGATAGGTAGTGTTTGGTGCTTTGTGATACAGCGGGTTTGCTATGGGTTCTAAATGGTCAGTGTTTATAATACTTCCTGATGTGCCTGGCAGTTGTCACTGGAGTATAGTAATATAGAAATCTGGTAGTCTTTCTTTATCCAGACACTCATTAAGAGGCATGTTTACTAAAAGCTAGTGCATGTTAACATTATACAAATATTTATGCAAATGGGACCCCACAATGAGTCTTCGCACATGGCCCCACACACCTTTGGGCCGCCCTTGTTTGTTGGCATTAAGTTTCAGCTTATGAAAGGAAATCCAGAAGGCAATCGCATGGAGACAGCCATTAAGAGGGCTTTGATTACAGGAAACGTCAGTAGGTTAGATAAACTGAATGTCATCATCATAGAAATAAGTGTTTATGCCAAAGGATTTGATAAGTATAGCTAGAGGACTGATGAAATAGTTAAATAGAGGGGATAAGAGAATGGCACCTCGGGGTACTCCACAGTTAAATGAATAACTGGACGAGGTTGAATTTCAAAAGATGAAGAAGCTCGTATTTATCAAAAAGAGGGAAACCAACATAGCACTGAGCCTTTTATAGCAAGATCTGGGAGTCTAGAAAGTAATCGTGCTAAGTATCCAGATTTTTTTGCCAGCATTTAATAAAAAAAAAAAAAAAACACAGACTGCAGTTGTTGAGGATCAACCCAATAATTGTAAGTTTCTGCCCACACTCCACCCCAACTCTGCCCAGGCACTGTACGGATACAGTCGAAAAGGTTGCAATGGTTTTCATTGGCAATCTACAAATTCTTTCTAAAATCAGCGGCTTAAGCAGTTACTTATTTACTGGCCATCAGTAAATTCTAAACTAATACTGACCTGATTATGTCAATAGACACATTACAGTTTTTCTGGACAAAATGGCTCTTTTCAATTTCAGAACATTTTCCATCATCTCTATCTATTTGTAATAAGCTGTGTGTACCAGAGACACAATGTAGCTTGAAAGAAATAATCAAGAAAAAAACTACTAGTCTTAAATCTTCACAAAGAGGGGAAAACGTGGCAGATATTACATGCCAAATTTTTGAAATGAAGCCAGATTTCAAACGTTAAACTTTGCTAATATGTGCATGTTGCCAAAGATCTCCCTTGATTTTCCAGTAACTGGATAATTAATTATTTTTACATTTCTGAATAATTTTATCTGGCTAAAAGGACCTCATGCATTTATATCCAGCAAAACATATAGAGCAAAAATTGTTAGTAAACTGAACTCTGCTCTTCCACAGCAATTATTAGCCAACACAAGAGTTTTTTTTAAATTATTTTACAGCTTACTCACTTTGCTCATCTTCATTGTAATATATTGAGAACATGGAAAATGGGAAACATTTACCAGAATGAGTATGTACATTAAGGGCCTATTTATTAAACTGTATTAGCTGTTAACAGCACACTAACAGCCATGACTCATATGGGCGCAGCACTAACAATTAACATCCGCCCTCCTTGCAGCTAACGTACACTAATTTCCACATTAACTGCTAACAAGAAACAGGGAGATAGTCAGGCAGAGAATGGTGGAAGAAAAGGCAAGGATGGCTTCTTACAGTTAACACAGAGAGACATGTTTACTGAATTGTGCGGGTTTTTGTGTGTAGTTGGCACGTGGCTGGGCCACGTGGCAGCAAGGAGTACGTGTGGCAAATGCCACTGCAGCCACGGATGAGCAGGCAGGATCAAGGCAGAGACTGTATGGAGAGAGGTCAGAGTCAGGGAGCATGGCGGTGGTGGGTGCTGTTGTCCCGTGCTAGCTACACAACCATGTTGCAAGAGTGGCCGCAGCGAATGCCAACCTCTGAGCAGGCGCTAGCTGCACTTGCCATACTCCTGCATGGTTGGATGTGAGTGTTAAGAAATATGAAGGGCAGGAGAAGTGCTATCACTTTGGAACAATAGGGGGTCAATAGGAGATGGGGCTGCATACCAAGGTGTACGCCCAGGCCATTGTTTTGGGGGGTGCTGCATGGTACAGCTGACATGGTGATGGAACACACCAGCCTGACAACCAGTGCCTGCAGATCTACTACTACTACTACTATTCATCATTTATATAGCAAGACAAGGTATGTGTAGCACTGTACAAACATAAAGAAGACAGTCCCTGCTCATAGAGTTACAATCTAATCAAGACAGACAAAACAATACAAGAGAAACAAGGGGGTTCAAATAGGGAAGGGGACACAAAGAGAACAAGGGATTAGGACCCAAATGCAGCCTCAAAGAGGTAAGCCTTTAGCATGGATTTGAAGAGGGGGAGAGAAGAGACTTGACATAAAGATAGAGGAAGTTTGTTCCATGCATAAGGAGCAGCAAAGTGATAAGATCGAAATCTGGAGTTTGCAGAAGAAGAAAAGAGCAATAAGAGAAGAAAGCCAGAGGAGGAGCAGAGTTCACAAGAAGAGGTGTAGGGTGAAAGAAGAGAGGAAAGGTAATGAGGGGCAGTAGAGTGAATGCATTTATATGTTAGAAGGAGAAGTTAGAATTGGATATGGATATGGATATGGAAATGGAAATGGAAGGGGAGCCAGTGAAGTGATTTTGGAAGAGGGGGTTATATGAGTGTATCGGGGCTGACGGAAGATTAGTCACGCAGCAGAGTTCTGGATAGATTGAAGTGGAGAGAGATGACACTGAGGGAGACCAGCAAAGAGGAGGTTGCAACTAATGAGAAGTCGGAGGTCACCCTGCTAGGACAGTGGGCAAACATCCATTGGTACAGCAAAAGCTGCCCTGACGGACTTCTGTTCACATCTGCATATGCATTGAATAGGTTTCAGGTGCCTGCTGGTATTATGTGCTATGAAAGTGTCAGGAAATAGGGCCTGTACTCTGCTGTAGTCAGTACTTTCCTCAGAGGCAGAGTTCGAACCAGAAGAGTATAGTGGGAGAAGGGGCATGCAGATTAGGTGATGCACTTCATGGCTAAATGATGGTATGGCAGCACAGGATCCATTTGACCCTCGGCTCCTGTCTGTAGGGGTGCATGTAGCAGTGAATATATGTGCCTAGGGAGCCATAGCACTGCCATGGGCCATATAACCTTTGGGCTTACCCGGGCCATGGGAGGATGTGGCTGAGGCCGCGTTTGGATCCACTTAGTCTTCTATGTGTTTCCTTACCATGCCCCTAGATGTATCCTTGTCCTCAGCTGTTGTGTTGTCTGTCTTAACTAGATTGTAAGCTCTGATGAGCAGGGACCATCTTTTACATGTGCCTGTACAGTGCTGTGTATGCCTTGTAGCACTGTACAAATGATCAGTAGTAGTAGTAGTAGTAGTACACCTACCAGCTCAGAGCAACAGTACTTCTATCACTGAGTGTGGGTCTCCAGTTTTGTCACTTGCTGATCGGGGTCCCCTGTCTGGCCTCCTTGCATTGGGGTTGCAGCAATCCATGGATTGGGGGGAGGGAGTTATTTTGACCCTCCTAAGTCTGGTGGGCATGGCTACTGAGGGGCTTATCCTGTGGGCTCTGTGAGATTCACCACCTCCATATGGTGTACTCCCAGAGCCCCTCCCAGAAAGAGGGGGCATGCGGGACTCCTCTGTAAGTGGATGGCTCTAAGACCACATGGGTAGCTGTTCTAATGGCAGGCCTTGGAGTGCTGCTTGACACTATGATCCTCATGCAGGTTGCCCTGTGCTAATGTGCTGATTGTGCTTGGTATCCAGACCTTCCTGGCCCTTACAGCCTCCCTTCCCTCAAAATTTGGGGAACAAACTCAACAATGGATAAGGTACTGCTCAAGCAATGTTCAGAGGAAGAGAGGGGAGAAGGGGGAGGGGTGGAATGAGCTTTGAAGTCACGGCCACCGCACTTGTAGCATTCTATTTTCCAGCACACATGGAGACGACGCGCACTGTGCACATGCATCATGCCATGCATTCGCTACTATTATGATAGTGACATGGGTAATGCAACAATAGTAGTGTACTAAAGTCATGTCGCTTGTGTTCACCACTGCCATTGGACTCCGGTGCAGTATTAGCACATGAATTCTGCATGTTAACACCCTGCTCCCTACCACACTTTAGTAAATATGCCCCAGAGATAGTTACCATGTGTGAACTGTTGTTTAGTTTTATAATTATTGAATTTCAACAATTATACACAAGAATCCACTTGTGAAGAGAAAAGATAAAGGATATCATAATCATGGCACAAAAATCACAGCAATAGAAAAAATAAATCCTATCCTCTGTTACAATAGACTGCAATCAAACAGCGTGATAAGAGAAAAGCGGAGAATCAAAAATCAGGAAAACATCAATAATAAAGATAATGGCATAAGGTGAAACTTCCTGGTATAGCTAATGACCTTCAACTCTGAACTCACTGACCTGGAGAGAAGGTGTCAGTCCCAGCTGCTTCAAGTCTTAAAAGGATCAAAGTTTTTCTGGGGCAAAATAAAGGTGCCAAACTCCAAGATATGTTATCATACATTTGCAAAGAACATCAATTCTAAGGCCGCTTCTTAGAGTTATCATTTACAGTAAGATACAGTGCCCCTGAAGAAGCCTTGTACGGGAGAAACAAAGATCTTTGTTGGGCAATGATGGCTTATGAATGTTAGAAGTCTGGTGGACTTTATTCAGATAAGTGAGCTTTTTTGCTTAAAATTCGTATTGTGAATTAAGTACAGTCACCTGGTTACTTGTTCTGTTACAGGGGGCTGTTTTGAGGTCGGCTGACCCAAATGAAACTGGGTCACAGTACTTATAAAGGAGAATGGTGCTCTATTGATTGAACTCGAGATATGCAAGACCTTTTAAATTATTTCAATTATGCTGGTCAACAAATTTTTACAAAAGTCATGTTACTGAAATAAAAAGTCATTTCTTATCAATTTTTATATGCTGAACACAAATATGACAGTGAAATTGCAATGTTGGCTCTAGTTTTTTTGTAATCTACAAGAATTAATGTTTACATCACGAAATGCATGTCAATAGTAAATATAATAGACCTTCGGTTAATACCTGTAAAAAAACAAGTCATAGACTACTTCTTAGATTTTTTCACCTGTCTCTTGTACAGCTGTTGGGGAGCTTCTCTGGGGAGTGTCCAGCAGTAGTCAGCCAGCATTGTAGTGGACCATTTTCCCTGGTATCTTTGCTCCATCATTGTGATATCCTGGTGAAAACATTCACCCTGTTCATCACTAACCATACCACAGTTGTCAGGAAAGAAATTGAGATGGGAATCAAGGAAATGGATCTTTAGAGACATATTGCAGCCAAGTTTCTGATACTGCATAAGCATGTCTTCTACTAGTTCCTTGTAGTTTTCTGCCCTAACATTCCCGAGAAAGTTTGTTGACACTAGGCGAAAAGCATTCCATGCTTGTTTCACATCACCCTGCAGCGAGTTGTTGAACCGGTCATCTTTGAAGAGCTCTCGAATCTGAGGACCCACAAAAACTCCCTCTTTAATCTTTGCTTCACTGAGTCGAGGGAATTTTTCATGCAGGTATCGGAAAGCTGGTGAAGTGCGGTCCATGGCTTTCACAACGTTTTTCATTAAACCTAGTTTGATGTGAAGGGGTGGTAGCAGGATTTTGTGAGCCTCAACCAGAGCTGAGTGCTGGATATTCTTCTCTCCAACTGTTACATTTTGTCTGCGATTCCATTCCTTCCGCAAGTAGTGCCAATCCCTTGCTCGGCTATCCCACTCACATAAACACATGTATTTTATATATACCTGCTGCAGTCCCATTAAAAGGGCAACTACCTTCAAGTCACCACAGAGGTGCCAGCTGTACTTGTTATAGTTAACGGAAGTCAGTAGATGCTTTAAGTTATCGTATGTCTCTTTCATGTGGACGGCATGCGCTACTGGAATAGATGGAAGATGGTTTCCATTGTTCAAAAGCACAGCCTTCAGACTCAGTTTTGAAATGGCTATAAATAGTCTCCAGTCTTGTGGGTCATGAGTGATTTTTAAGGCATTCATGAGCAATGTTCCCTCTAATTTTCTGTAGGCTGTGTGCGCATAAAATATCAGCTGTGCAGCTTTTGAAGGAAGGTTAAATTTTTGTGCGCCACATAACGACCCTCGGAGTTATATACTTTAAAATTTGACCACACGTCAGAATACAGTATGTACACCACATTGATTGCACTAGAAAATATTGTAGAACTTGTGAAAACCATAAATACACAACAACTTTTCAATTTTAAGAACGTCTGTGTTGTTTTCTATCAGAATCAGAACCGTAATTTTTGTGCGCTCTGTTGTAAAGTATGTGCGCTCACTCAGTGAGGTGTGTGCGCGCGCACACGCGCACAGCTTAGAGGGAACACTGTTCATGAGGCTTTCAATATCGGAACAGAATACCAGATTACTTTCCTTTCCGACTGCGTATAGTATACTGCTGACGTCAGATGGCTTCTGCAGCCGTCTGGCAGTAGTATTGCATTGCATCAGAAAATGATGCAATCAAATCTGGATGATGTGTGCATGTTGGTATTATGCAATGTGATGCAATATTACATCATTCAAGGCTTATTTGGGATGTTGTTGATGTCCTACTGGATAAATTTACACGGTGAAACATCAAAAATGAACGACATGCAATATCTTCAAAACGAGAGCCAATAAAATTTTTTTAATGTTATATTTGTGTTCAGCTCACCAAGATACTACAGATTAGGGCATTTTAAAGTCAGTAATGATTTCAATGTTGACCAGTGTTATTAAGAAAAGTTATAAAGAAAATTTTGTAATTCTTAAAAAAGTACTTTCTTAAGATAAAAATAATAAAATGATTAAACCAGGTTGGGCTTTCATTTTGAAGGGAGTTTTCTGAGATTGGTGATGTGAGAGATCTGCATTCCCCTATGGCGATTGATTTTGCCATATAGAGGGAGTATAGACATCCTGAGATCCTTTTCTTCCTTTAGAAATGATACTTTGTATATGGCTGTAGCCTTATTTGTTAAATGTGGGAGTGTGTTGCGTTACATTTAAGTGTGAGAAGAGTCTGGAGTTTATCTAAGAGTTTTGTATTTCTTAATTTGGATATAGTATCCCTTAGTGCAGTGTTTTCTGTTGATCAGTGTACTTTTTCCCAGTCATCCCTCTCTATTCTGCACTGGCCTTTTACTACTTTCCTGTAGGTGGTCATTTATTACAGTCTGCAGTGGTTCTGTAGCCCACTGCCACCCTAATAATGCATTTGTAGCTTACAATTGCAGGCCACGTGCTGCAAGCACATTTATTTATTTATTTATTTATTCATTCGTTCTTAACATTTAGCTCACATCTTTCCAATGGTAGCTCAGGGTGAGTTCACTGTGCATATGCACTATGGCTGCACATTTGCAACTATCATGGTAGTAATGCACTCAGCATGGTGGCATATTCCTCCCGCAGTGACGCACCCTGCATCTATCGCAACTTCTATGCCCCCAACATGGTGAAAACACATGATAACCATATATTTTTCCCATGCTACTTCCTGCACATTAGTGGATATGAACTAAAGTTAGGACAGGTTAAGGCGTTTTAATGTTTTGCGGCTCAATATCACCGCTGACTGAATAGCTGTCACAATTGCTGGAGAAACCAGATATTCAGCTCCGGGCAGGCTCCAGCACTATCTGGTTTTAATTTCAGTGGCGGTAGTCATGGACTTTAAAAGCATCTGGCCACTGCTGCTGAATATTGACCCTATTCTTTCTGGGCTAATTGTAAGAGAAAATGTTAGATGCCCCCAACAATTTAATACAGAGGCTTGCCAACCTTTTTATGACACACTTATTTGAAAATTTACCGTTCTATGAACAATGTGTTATGTTTTCGGTAGGCAATAAAAACATACTTTTTTCCTGAGATATGATGGACATTGTAAGATCTTGTAAATTAAGTAATGTCCTGTACTATCACTTTTTGAAGAGTAGATATTATGTGTTAAGATGAAGTATTGTCAGTCTGTGTTATGTTACTTTTATTATTATGTATGTAATGTGTAACCTGCCTGGAGCAATTTGAAAGGACAGGATAAATATGGAATGAATAAATAAAATCAAAACTATTTTATCTTTCGGAGGAGAACTTATATTGCTGGGGGGGGGGGGTTAATTAATGTCTTGACAGGAGTTCATTATGCAGAAATGCACAGATGAAATCCTCAGGGGCTTTCCAAACCCTTATGGAGTCCTTATGCCTTGCTGATGCATGGAGTAATATGCACCCTCTAGCAGGAGAGTACACTTTATTTTCCTTCCCGCACCAGACTTACCTCCTGGTTTCCAAATCTTTATTGCCAGAAGTTCTGGGTTTTTCTATTCAGCCTATCTATATATTGGATCCTGCAGCGATTTGCTTAGAATTCCGAGCATGGTCTAGAGATGTTACTAGAGGCCTGTGGCATTTTCTACAGAGGCTGCTGCTAGAACCATCTTAGTGGACAAATTGACGTTTTTCATTGACGATTTCTTTCAAAGGAATGAGGATGATAATATATCATAGTGCAGAATATGGGAGGCCTTCAAAGTCACTCTGCATGGGGAAGTTATCAGTCTCTCCGCTTGGATGCAGAAAAGCCAAATGAAAGAGATTAAGTCCTTAGAACAGAAAATTGCCCAATTTGAAAAAATTCACATCAGAACAAATTGTCATGGTGTCTTTTAGGAATTAACTAAACTTTATGAACTAAATAAAAAAATAATGCAGCAGGCATCTCAAGAATTGTTTATTCAGCAGAAGGGTTATTATGCTGGTGGAAATAAGGCGGGTAAGCTGCTTGCACAGCTTTTAAAAGTGCGGAGGCAAAACACTTTATAACCGCTATTGAGGTGGAAGGTCACCGTAGTGTGAGTCCCTGGGACATCCTGAATGTTTTTGCAAAATACAGAAAATCTTTTTCCTCTTCTGGTGAAGATTGTGCTATGTTGAGAGAAGCTTTCTTGGAGGTGGTTGAGCATCCTATGCTCACTACGGCTCAGAAAGAACACTTAGGTGCAACGATTCAAATAGGAGAGATCCTCTCAGCTATTAAAAGTATGGCAAGAAATAAGATGCCAGGTCCAGATGGACTCACAACTGAATTTTATCAACAATTTGCTGTATATTTGGCTCTGATATTGCAGCATCTTTATACAAGTATTCTGAAAAGTACAAGTTCATTCCAATTTTTCTGAGGCAAATGTAGTACCTCATCAGTGGCGAATTACCATCCAATTTCCCTCTCGAATGTCGATTATAAGGTATTAGCAAAAGTATTGGCCACCTGGCTTAGTAATCTAATTCATTTAATTGTGGGTAAAGAGCAGGCTGGTTTTATTAAAGGCTGATACATAGGAGATAATGCTCATACATTTCATAATTTGTGTATGTTGTTGCTACAATTGAATGGTTTGGCGGTGGTCCTTTCCCTAGATGCTGAGAAAGTCTTTGATTGGATTGAATGGCAATACTGTATCTTTTTAGAGTTTTAGATTGGTTTGAGTGTGGATCTGGATTCATTAATTGGATTAAAGTACTGTATGCATAGCCTCATTCTTCCTTTGTGGTTAATGGGTTTACATCTGAGGCTCTCAATCTAGGAAAGGATCCTAGACAGGTTGCCCCATCTTCCCTTTATTATTTGATTTAGTGCTAGAGTCGCTGTTGTTTAAAATTCAGCAGCAAACGGGCATTACTGGCATTTATGCGGGAGATCATAGCTGGAAACTAGCTGCATGCATACTAAGTCAGAGCCTAGCAGCAGCAAAGAGCTTTAATTTAAATCAAATCAGAATATAACTTAGCATAAAAGACAAAACAGTGTCAGTATTCTTTGAGCAATAAGTAAAGTCTTCTAGAGGCCTTTACAAAGAAGCCTTTTACATAGGGCGCAAGAGACCTGTGAAACATTTTAAATAGGTGTTAAAGCCAGGTGGCAGATCAAAAGGCCATTTTGAAAGACTCCTTCTATCTAAGCAAGGACTGTTAATTACCCAGGAAGTTGATCACAGCTTACCTCAGAAGCACAGGACAGGGTACTGTGTAGCAGCCCTCTTTTAATAGGTCTTATTTCCCTTCCTCCCTCCCAAATACCCACCCACCTCTGGGATAATCGTAGCTTTATAGGTACTTAGACATCTTAAAGGAAAGGAGCTGATCTCAGGTGCAGCTCTTTATCCAAATCAGTCATACATTAAGGACCTGAGATTAATTAAGCTTCAGGAGAACAAGGTATATTGAACATATTAGGTACACTTTTATTAGTATAACTATTCACAGCAACCCTTAGTAAGTAAAAACTTAAAGATCTAAACACAAGCTTAAAATTAAGATGCAGACAGCAGTCCAGCAGTGAGATAGGGGCTTTCCAATATTTTGTATTGAGTGTCACATGTATGATTTTCTCCCAGTTGGTGAGAGGTCTTACATGTGCACTAGGTGCAAGGAGCTCGTTGCTCTCAGGAATGAGTCCATTTTCTAGAGGCTAGAGTATCAGACTTGGAAGACATAAGAAAGACAGAGAGGTACATTGACAAGACCTACAGGGATATAGTCCTGAAGTCCCACCTCCAGTCAGGCAGCATCCCTGTTGCTATGAAGGAGAGAGTTCAGGTGACAGAAGAGCATCACCTTGGTATGGCAGGAAGTGATCCTGTAACTAGGACCTGTCCTCCAGGTGATGTAAAACCATCTCGCACCGAGGATGTTTCTCCAGGGCCATGTGCCCATGACGGAGGGGTTAGTTGGTGATTCGATAATTAGGCATGTAGATAGCTGGGTGGCTGATGGACATGAGTATCACCTGGTAACATGCCTGCCTAGTGTGAAGGTAGTGGACCTCACGTGCCACCTAGATAAGGTCTTAGTGCTGGGGAAGAGTCTGCTGTCTTGGTACATGTTGGTACCAATGACATAGGAAAATGTAGTAGGGAGGTTCTGGATGTTAAATTTAGGCTTTTAGGTAGGAAGTTGAAATCCAGAAATTCCAGGGTAGCGTTCTCCGAAATGCTTCCGGTTCTATGTGCAGGACCCAAAAGACAGGCAGAGCTCCGGAGTCTTAATGTGTGGATGAGATGATGGTGCAAGGATGAGGATTTTGGATTTGTTAGGAACTAGGGAACATTCTGGGGAAAGGAGGGGCTCTTCTGAAAGCATAGGCTTCACCTTAACCGAGAAGGAAACAGGCTGCTGCCATTAACCTTTAAAAAGAAGATAGAGCAGCTCTTAAACTAGATAATAGGGGAAAGCTGACAGTCACCCCAAAGCACATGGTTCAGAAGAACGTATCCTTGAAAGATACTACCAAAAGAAGAGAGGTTCCAAAAAAGAATAAGTAGCCCAAATGCCCTTGAGTATGGAGCAGAGCTTAAAGATTACAAATTACCCATGCCTACCAATAACCAGATTAATATGAATAAAATACAGTCTCTAAAATGCTTGCATGCAAATGCTAGAAGTCTAAAAAATAAGATGGAAGCATTAGAATATATAACACTAAATGAGAGGTTAGATATGATTGGAATCTCAGAGACATGGTGGAAGCAGGACAACCAGTGGGACACTGTGATACCTGGGTACAAACTATATCATAATGATAGAGCTGATCAAATTGGTGGAGGGGTTGCACTCTATGTTAGAGAGGGCATTGAGTCAGAAAGGATTAAAATTTTGCAGGAAACAAAATTTGCTGTAGAATCTCTATGGATTGAAATTCCATGTAAAAAGGGGAAGGTGATGGCAGTGCGGGTGTACTATCGACCACCTGGCCAGAATGAACAAATGGTTGATGAAATGCTCAAAGAAATCAAGGAAGCTAACAAAAGTTACAGCACCAAACAGAGGGGAAGCCATATTGGATCTAGTCCTTAGTGGAACACAAAATCTGGTGCAAGACATAAGGGTGTTGGGGCCACTTGGCAATATTGATCATAGCATGATCATGTTTGATTTAATTAATGGAGGATGGATGGTAAGGAAATCCACAGTACTACCTTTTAACTTTCAAAAGGGAGACTATGATAAAATGAGGAAAATGTTTAAGAAAAAACTAAATGGAGCAGTTGCAAAGGTCAAAGACTTACATCAAGCTTGAGTGTTGTTTAAAGATACTATCTTGGCAGTCCAGACCAGCTCTATTCCAAGCTTTAATAAAAGTGGAAGGAAGTCCAAAAAACTGTCAATATAGTTTAAAGGTGAGGTCAGGGAGGCTGTTTTTGCTAAAAAAGCATCTCTCAGGAAATGGAAAAAAGAGCCAAATGATGAAACCTGGAAACAGCACAAGTACTGGCAAGTTAAATGCAAGGCATTGATAAGGCAGGCAAAGGGAGAATTTGAGAAGAAGCTTGCTTCAGAAGCAAACACGCTTAATAAAGACTTTTTCAAGTACATTCATAGCAAGAAACCTGTGAGAGTCAGTTGGACCATTAGATGATAGAGGGGTAAAAGGGGCAGTAAGAGGGAACAAGGCTATAGCGGAGAGACTGAATGAATTCTTTGCTTCGGTCTTTACTGAGGAAGATGTAGGGATGTTACCCATGACTGAAGTGGTATTTAAAGGTGATACTGCAGAGGAATTGAAAGAAATATTGATACACCAGGAAGTTGTATTACAATCAAACATGATCATGCTATGATCAATATTGCCAAGTGGCCCCTACATCCTTATCTCTTGCACCATATCTCGTGTTCCACTAAGGACTAAGTCCAAAATGGCTTCCCCTCTGGTTGGTTCATGAACTAGCTGCTCCAAGAAGCAGTCATTTATTTCATCTAGAAACTTTATCTCCCTAGCATCTCCTGCCGTGACACTGACCCTGTCAAAACTGGGGTAATTGAAATCACCCATTATTATTACTGTGCTGTAACTTTTGTTAGCTTCCCTGATTTCTTTGAGCATTTCATCATCAATTTGTTCATTCTGGCCAGGCGGTCGATAGTACAACCCCACTGCCATCGCATTCCCCTTTTTACATGGAATTTCAATCCATAGAGATTCTACTGAAACTTTTGTTTCCTGTAAAACTTTAATCCTTTGTGACTCAATGCCCTCTCTGGCATAGAGCGCAACACCTCTACCAATTTGATCAGCTCTATCATTACGATATAGTTTGTACCCAGATATCACAGTTTCCCACTGGTAGTCCTCCTTCCACCATGTCTATGAGATAGCAATCATATCTACTTTCTCATTTATTGCTATATATTCTAACTCTCCCATCTTATTTTTTAGACTTCTAGCATTTGCATGCAAGCATTTTAGAGACTGTGTTTTATTGATATTAATCTGTTTGTCAGTAGGCAGGGCCAATTTGGAATCTTTAAGCTCTGCCTGCTCTGTACTCAAGAGCATTTGGGCTACCTTTGTCTTTATTGGAACCTCTCTGCTTATGTGCCCTAACTTCATTTGTTTAGTAGTATCCTTCGAGGATAAATTGTTCTGAACCATGCGTTCTTCGGCGACTGTCAACTTTCCCCTATTATCTAGTTTAAAAGCTGCTCTCTCTCTTTTTTAAAGGTTAATGCCAGCAACCTGGTTTCATCCCGGTTAAGGTTGTAGGGGTTAAGTGGGAGGTTAAGTGTTAAGGATTATTTTAAGGGTTAAGGGATAATAATGTTCCTGGTTCATAATCACTCAATGGCTGCCACGAATCTCAAAAAATTCTAAAGAACATCAGCCAGGCTGCTATATTATGTGGGCAACACGTAGGCCAGCACAGGAAGAAACCATATAAGGAAGTATCATGAGCCTAGCAAGGTGTATGTCTGAACTGAAGAGTCCAGATATAGGCCTGCAGAGGCTATGTGCAAAGAAGCACGTACACAGGAAACCATAAGTTGGCAACGTATATGCTAGGCCCTAGTCCTGAAGAAAGCAGTTGGCTGTTTGACAGTGGGTAAGTACCAGACAAGAGAGGGGGGCCTGGGGAATGGTGAAACAGGAACAAAGAGGGACAAAAAAGGCAATGACAAGAAACAAGAACGAGGGGGGGGGGAGAGGACACAGAGGAGGGATAGATCTGGGGACTGTATGCATACACGAAGCAAAGAAAGTATATATGTAGCATGCTTATTATATTCAGGGGAGGAGATATTCTGGAGATGCCTAGTGCTCGATAGAACTTTCTTCCCCACACCTGCCTGTATTGGTCATCAGTTATCTAATAAACAGAGACTCTGATTGCACCTGTACTGACTTTTGGTTCTGATCATTACAGGAAATTAGTAATAATTAGGTTGTGGTCTATTTTGTGAGTAACAGGGCCTCACAAAGTTGTGCCGACACCCGGGAATAAATCCCTGGAATTCTGGGATACGGGTGGGTCTTTATGACCGAAATATAAATTTAAAGATTTGAATTCCCCTCAAGAAAGACAAGGGAGGTACATTCGGTTGAAAAGAATCGGTGCTGAAGCCGAAAAGAAGTGAGTGACTGATTCCCTAGGAAGACGGCAGTTGTGACGACAACGTCGTGAGTATACTTATTTTTGACCAAGCTTGGTAAGTGTTGTTTTAACTTTTGTTTTGTTATATTGATAAAGTGTAAGGATATTTTGCTGCTATTAGCCAGGACTGAATGAGGTGTGTTTGAGACTGTATGTGTCGGTGGACACGAAGAGTGTGTGTGTTCTTACTCACGGTTCCATACCTCCGCGAGGAGATTGGCTGGGTCTGAACGAAGCTAATTTCTTGTCTGAAAGGTGTCTAGGACATTTTGTGCACCGGCCTTCCTCTGTAGATAAAGAGGTTGGATATTAAGATCCTTAAATAAAGGCTGCACGTAGGCATCATGTCTCTGTTTAGGAGAAAGAAAGATGACAATCAGGACATAATGGTAAATCAGGTTTCCTCAATGACTCCGGTTGAACGGATGATGAGTGACAATCCCATATTAGGAAAGGAAATTTTGAAAGTTTGTCTTAAATGGGCAAAATGGAGCGCTGGTCCTGGGACACCTCTCGGCTGGCCACCGGAGGGGTCTTTTGACGGTTGTTGTTTAGCAAAAATTAGGGATTATGTTCTGTCTCATAAGACCAATGCCAGTCAATTAAAACATCTGCAATACATTTCCATGTGGATGAAACAGGTAAACCCAAGTACCCTCAGTAGTGATGCCCCTCCTCCCTATTGTACGACGGAGAGTCGTACCATGGCAGCGATAGGTTACAGAGACCCCTCCGTGAACCTGGAACCCAAAAGAGAAGACTCAGGGACAAAACCTAAGGATAAAAACCCAGCAGACACCCTGAAGGAAAAAGTGAGATACTGGGATGAAATAAAAACACTACCAAAAGGATCAAAAACACTATTCCCTACTGAGACCTCCCCATACAATCAAATATATCCCCATCGAGAAATGGAGGATTTATTGGGTAATAACAAGTCCCAACCACGGCGGAGATCCCGATCTGCATCTCCCCCATGGGAACAGCATCCAGGATGGGTTCAAGTAGTAGGTAAATTACATTTTACTCCCGATACCAGTTCTGAGATCCCAGGTCCATGCGAACCATCAGGTTTAAGAGCCATGGACGGTAATGCCCCCTGTCGTCATTCTACTCCCTCTGCTCCCACTCGTTATGAGGGGGATCAGGTCATATCAGTAGACACATCCTCAGGGGGTATCCTACGCAAGGTACAGTCTACCCCCTCTGTTCTTGGTCCCACTAGTTGCAATAAATCCACCAGTAGAACGCCAGATCAATGGGATCTTGATTATTCTAACCGACCACATGAAAGTTTGCTTGATATTAGGACCCGAATGACCCGGGCACATGACTATCACATATTGCCCGTACAGAACTCTAAGGAACCAGTTCAACTCAAGAAAACCCCCGTGGAGTTTGTTTTTATTGAGGAAGGGGGTGAAGGATTTTATGTATATCATTGGAGTTCCAACCTACATGGGTGGACCTCATCATGTGCCCCACAAATGAGAATTTGGCCAGAACAAGGATCACTGGACACTAGAGATTTAAACCTAGCTTGTAGATGTATTCGTGGAGGGGAGGGGGACCCACAATGGGATTATAAGTATATGGAAGCAGGATTGAGTGTGTGGGAAAAGTATGAGGGACAAGATCCCGATAACCCAAAATTACCGGGTTATATGGTGTTTCCTGTGCGACATGCTCCCCAAGGGCAGGGGACGGCAGAAATATATATTCCCTGGAGTTTCACTGACATGACCAACCTGTCAGAACAGCTCCCTCCCCTAAATCAAGGAGCAGGGGCATGGATACAGAAGTTTGAATGATTGACAGCAGGTTATACTTTAGCAATTGGTGATGTGAAAGCATTGTTGGCCCGGATCTTAGGTAATAATGCTGCCAATCAGGTGTTCAACAATGCAAATATAAATGGAGTATTGGTCCACCAGCCACGATTCGATGGGGCTTTGTTCAACCCCTATCATAATTTGGTTTGGGATTCACTAAGAGACATATAGCCTACCCAAAGAAGTATGGGACCCCTTACATCGATGCAGTTTAAGGTAGAGGAAGATATTAGTGCTTACTTGGCAAAGTTCCAAGATCTATGGGAAGCACAAATGGGTGTACCCCATAATGCTCCCCATATGGCTCTTATGTTTTTCCAGACTCTGTGCAACACCTTACCCTTGTCCATCCAGTTGAAGCTAAAAAACATAGTAGCGCTGGAGTCAGAACCATGGCTAAAGCAACAGGCACATATTTTCCATTTTATAAGACAAGCTGAAGAAGAATTTACTAGACCAGAAAGGGATAGGAAGGCTGCACAAGCCCGTCTGTTTAACTTACAGTTGAAAGAAATAGGTCAGGGGAAGAAGGAAGGACTGGTCAGCAGATCTCCTGCCGACGAAAAATTAATTAAAGCCCTCCAGCAGCAGGTCAAAGAGGCAAAGCAACAAGCTAAGGACACACGGAAACAATTTGAGGCATGTATGGAATGCTTGGATGATTCTTCTAGTGATAGCAGTTCAGATGGTGATTTTGAGGAAGCACCCAGACCAATGATACGTGCCTTGTCTGTTCAAGGGCGTGGTCAGCTCTCAGGTCAGGAACCACGGCCCTTCCCCAGACAAAAACAGGACAGAGAGAGGGATTTTTGTTGTTGGCAATGCGGTGAAAAGGGACACTTGCAACGGGCCTGCCGTGCCCCTCCGCCAAGAGGGCGGAGAGAGTATAACCAAGGTCCACCACCGCCTGCAAGGCCACGGCAATATCCTACCTGGCAGCCCCCAAATAGGGCAGGCTATGGCAATAGGGGAGATGGACAATGACTAGGTATCTATAATATGCAGGTGATGCTGGGAACAAAGGAGCCCCATATTAAATTAACACTGAATGGTCAAGAGATGAATTTTCTTATTGATACTGGAGCTACACTTTCTGTCCTGAATACCATGCCCATAGGTGGAACCATTGGCAGAGACAGTGTGATGACCACTGGGTTTGATGGTAAATCAGTAAAGACCCCCTGTACTCACTCCGCTGCCACGGGTAAGCTGATATCATGTGATCCACATACGTCTATTACATATCCCCAGAAAACCTATTTTACTTGGAAACCTACTTTTTCTCTATCTGCTATTGTGGGTCATTACTGGCTTTGTGGTGATGTTTTGTACCAGAAAGTTTCTCTGTCCAATTTACCCTGTGCCTTAGTTAAAGTTTTCCCTTATTCTGTCCTTATTCCCCTCAATGTCTCGTATGCCCACCAGTCCTCTCCCACCGGTCCTCCCCGCCAGCGCCACAAGCGTAGTTATGTTAGCCCCTGGGATTCCTCCATTGCTGAAGATGCTGCTATACAAGCTTCCTATGAGTATGTCAATTCTACTTACCCCATGACTAAAGCTTGGCTTGTTGCCCTTAGTACCACTGCTTGGATTCCTTGGGCTACTCCCGCCCTTACTGCCGAACTTGGTATGGCTGTTCGCCGCTTGCAATGTTTGCTGCATATACAAATGAAAGCTGTTACTGAGTCTATCTCTCGCTTAGCTGAATCGCTTGAACAAAATAATCAAATGACTCTGCAAAATAGACAGGCTTTAGATTTGTTACTCGCTGCAGAAGGCGGGACTTGTACATTTATTAATGCTACTAACTGCTGTACGGTCATCGCGAACCACACGGTATTTGTATTAGATGCTATGAATAAGATTAAGCATTTATCTGAACTTAACCTTGATGACTTTAAGGGTGGCCTTCAGATTGGGGATTGGTTTTCGTCCCTTTCCTCCTGGTTTCACTCTCTTGGATCTGGCCTGAAGGGCCTATTGATTTCTGCTGGCATATTTTTAATCATTGCTTTATTATTCTGTTGTATCGTTTCCATTGTGCCTTTTTGATGTTACTATTGCCTGTACTACTGTTACTTTGTTACCCTCCCTTGTGTTCTCTTCTCAGAGCCCCATCATCCGGCTCCTGCTGTCTGGTTCCTTGCTGTACTGTGACTCCTCCCCCTCCCGTGACGCGACCGCGTTCCCGCGGTCGTTCCAGCAGAGGTATTCAGTCCTCTGACTATAAAACAGAAGCGCCCACGGCGCTTGTCGCCGCGGCGCGCGACATTAGCGCGCGCCGAAGGAGCGCGCATAAGGAGCACGACGTGCTCCTTAGGTGCGCTCCTTGGGACCGCTCCGGGAGCGCAGGAAGATACTGTTTGAACGCTGTCTCCTATTGGTTTGTCTTCCCAGCCATCGTTTTCTTTACCGTGCCTGGATTCGGAATCACGTTGTCTCCACTCTCACCTGCCTCCTGCACTCCACTTTGGCCTTCCCAGGTACCGCTCAACTTGTACTCTTCTCTCTCTATTATCTCCTCTCTTTCTCACTCTATGACGCTCATACCTGTGCATTGGGGACGCCGCCCATCCCCCCAGCTTTGTTATCGCTCACGTTGTCCTGACAATCTTCTCTTTTGCTCTTCCTCCTCCCCTACTGTTTCAGTTCACTCCACCAACCCCATCCCTGCCCTTACCCCGCCTACTTTCAAGATCGGTCTCATCAACTGCCGTTCTCTCAGATCTAAGTCTCTTCTCATTCAGGACCTCATTTCACAATCCTCATTTGATATTACTCTTCTTACCGAGACATGGTTGAAGGAAGGGGAAGATGCCCTCCTCAATCGCTGTCTTCCCCCTGGCTTTTCAGCGGCCTCCGTCCCCCGTGCTGGCCGCACGGGTGGAGGAGTAGCTGCTATTCTTGCCCCTTCCCTCACTTTCACTCAGCTTTTTCCAATATCTCTCACTTACCCTGAGGCCCTTCTCCTTCATCTGCATACTCTACCTTCCATTCACATTCTTCTTATTTACTCTCTCCCCCCGCTCTTCGTCCCGAGCTCTGGGACTCTCTTCTTCGCACCCTCTCTGATCTCTCCTTGCTCTTTCCTCATCTTCTTATCGCGGGTGATTTCAACCTGCACCTTGACTCTCTCTCCTCTCCTAGGGATCATGCCTTTCTTACTCTTCTTCATGATCTCTCTCTTCTTCAGCATGTTTCTTTTCCCACACATTCCGCCGGTCATACTTTGGACCTCTTTCTTACTCTCTCCTCTTCTACGCTCTCTCTTTCAAGTTTATCCTCCTTCCCTCTCCCATGGTCGGACCACTTCTGCCTCTCAGCCTCCTGCTTCCACTCTGGAGTCCCTGCACTTCCTCCTCCTTCCACATCTCCTCTTCCCCTCTCCCGCCACATCACTCCCTCTCTAGCTCTGCGTTTCCCTTCAGCCACAGACCTGCTTCCTGCTGACTTTCCCTCCCTGTCTCCTACCTCACAAGCCTCGACTTGGTTTTCCTCCCTCTCCACTGCTCTCGATAATCTGGCCCCTCTTCGTACTCGTCCACTTACTCGTCGTCCCTCCCACCCTTGGTACCATGCTGGTCTTCGCCTCCTCCGCTCTCAGCTCCGCCGTGCTGAACGTCGTTGGCGCAGATTCCCCTCACCCTCCTCTCTTTCCCTCTTCAAATCTCAACACTCCTATTATCGCTCCCAAGTTCACCTTGCTAAGGCCTCTTTCTTTTCTGCTGCCATTACCACTGCCCCTAATCAGACTCGTCACTTATACACCACCCTCACCTTTCTTACCTCCCTTCACCCTACTACTCCTGCCCAACCTCCCCACCCTCTTCCCGCCCCATCTCTTCTGGCTGCTGCTTTTGCTACCAAGGTTTCTACCCTGCGGGCTTCCCTGCCTACCCATCCCCCACCTCTCTCTTCGCCTCCTCCAACTGCTTCCCCTCCACCCTCCTCTTCCCTATCTCATACTTGGTCCTCCTTTTCCCCAACCACTTCCGCTGAACTTCATAATCTTATCTCTTCGTCTAACAAGACTTTCTGCTCCCTTGACCCCATTCCATCCTCTTGGCTTCTCACTCCATCTCTGGCTTTTCTTCCCTACCTTCAAACCTTAATGAACAATAGTCTTTCCTCCGGATCCTTCCCCACCCCTTGGAAACACGCTCTCATTCGGCCATTACTTAAGAAATCTACCTTAGACCCTCTAGATCCCAACAGTTACCGTCCCGTCTCCAATCTTCCTTTCCTCTCCAAACTTCTTGAGAAGCTTGTCTTTTCACAACTCACCCACCATCTTGACTCTACCAACCTCCTTCACCCCTGCCAATCTGGTTTTCGCTCTGGGCATAGTGTTGAGACTATCCTTCTAGCTTTTACTAACTCCCTGCACACTGCACACGATCGGGTGTCATTTCGGTGGCGGTAGCACTTGACCTCTCTGCTGCTTTCGATCTAGTTGACCACTCACTCCTCCTTTCTCGTTTACATGATGTCGGCCTTCGTGGTACTGTCTTACGCTGGTTTCACTCCTTTCTCTATTCTCGCTCTGCCGCAGTTCTCCCTTCCTCCTCCTCTCACTCCCCTTCTGACCCTTTCTCCCTCACTTGCGGGGTCCCTCAAGGTTCCGTGTTAGCTCCACTTCTTTTTAATATCTTTCTCACCCCTCTTACGCTGCTTGTCCAACAATTTGGGATCACCGCTTTCTACTATGCAGACGACATTCTTCTTCTCCACCACACCTCTCCCATTTTCCCTGACCTAGCTCCCTTGAATGCCTGTTTAGCTGCCGTATCCGATTGGCTCACTCAGAACTGTTTGCATCTTAATCTGTCTAAAACCATCGCTATTTGGTTCTCTCCCGGTCATCTGCCCCCCTCTCTGGCTCCGTCTTTTTTCTGGTGCACCTGTCCCATTAGTCACTACTTTCCGCTATCTTGGGGTTCTTTTTGACTCAGACCTTTCTTTTTCAGCTCATGTCTCCCACGTTTCTAAACTTTCCTTTTTCCACTTACGGCAGATTCATGCTATTCGCCCTTTTCTCTCCTCCTCAGCTCTAACCACTTTACTACTCACCCTTGTAATTTCTCGTGTTGACTTTTCTAACTCTGTTCTCTCTGGTATCTCTAAATTACAACTTTCCCGGTTACAACGCATTCAAAACACGGCCGCACGTCTTATCACCCACACTCCTCTATCAGGGACCATGTCACTCCTCTCCTCTTTCGACTTCACTGGCTTCCTGTTTCTTATCGCATCCAATTCAAGCTCCTTACACTGGCTCATAGGGCATTGCACACCTCCACCCCACAATACCTGGCGGATCTGCTCCACTTCCACACTCCCCACCATACCCCTCGCTCTTTCCACCTCAACCGCCTAGCTCTACCCTCACCTTCTCGTGCTCACCTCCAGTCTACATGCTCCTCAGCCTTTTTCTTTGCAGCCCCTGCACTGTGGAACTCCCTCCCCCCTCCACTTCGGCTCGAACCCCATCACCCTACCTTCAAGCGCTCCCTTAAAACCTATCTGTTCTCCCTTGCCTTCGACCTCCCCTTCCCCTAGCCCCTCTCCATCTCCTTCTCTCCCCCCCCTCTTACTCATGTCTCTGTCTCTTTCTCTTCATAAATTGTAACTTCCTTTCTAAGCTCATGGCTTATGCCATTCTGTATGTATTTTTGCTGTACACCGCTCTGCCTACTCCTGAAGGGCGGTTAATCAAATAAATGAATATGAATATGAATATGAATTGTTATATCCTGTTGTAAGAAACAGTGCACTAAAGTGTCCACCTCTTTTATGCCTGTTCAAACCAGTCATGCTCATGTGAATGTTTCTTATGCTGCAGTGCCCACTTCAGAGTATTCTGACTTGGTTTTCTCTCCTCCCCAATAATAAAAAAAAAATGGGGGAGTTGTAGGGGTTAAGTGGGAGGTTAAGTGTTAAGGATTATTTTAAAGGTTAAGGGATAATAATGTTCCTGGTTCATAATCACTCAATGGCTGCCACGAATCTCAAAAAATTCTAAAGAACATCAGCCAGGCTGCTATATTATGTGGGCAACACGTAGGCCAGCACAGGAAGAAACCATATAAGGAAGTATCATGAGCCTAGCAAGGTGTATGTCTGAACTGAAGAGTCCAGATATAGGCCTGCAGAGGCTATGTGCAAAGAAGCACGTACACAGGAAACCATAAGTTGGCAACGTATATGCTAGGCCCTAGCCCTGAAGAAAGCAGTTGGCTGTTTGACAGTGGGTAAGTACCAGACAAGAGAGGGGGGCCTGGGGAATGGTGAAACAGGAACAAAGAGGGACAAAAAAGGCAATGACAAGAAACAAGAACAAGGGGGGGGGGGGAGAGGACACAGAGGAGGGATAGATCTGGGGACTGTATGCATACACGAAAGCAAAGAAAGTATATATGTAGCATGCTTATTATATTCAGGGGAGGAGATATTCTGGAGATGCCTAGTGCTCGATAGAACTCTCTTCCCCACACCTGCCTGTATTGGTCATCAGTTATCTAATAAACAGAAACTCTGATTGCACCTGTACTGACTTTTGGTTCTGATCATTACAGGAAATTAGTAATAATTAGGTTGTGGTCTATTTTGTGAGTAACAGGGCCTCACAAGGTGAAGCCCTTCCTTTTGGAAGAGCCCCTCCTTTCCCCAGAATGTTCCCCAGTTCCTAAGAAATCCAAAACCATGTGCAGTAATTTTAGTAGTTGCCATGTGGTCACTGTAAATCCTTACTGCACTTTAATATATAAGCCCCTTCATGTAATATAGCCATATGGGGCACATTCCAACATTATTCCTTGTCTGTGTGAGGAAACTCTATAAAGTCAGTATCTCACAACCTTTACAATTCGGGACCAGAGCACTCATCTAGATCACCAAAGTCATACAATCTAAACCCATTTGTTAAATTGTAACCCACATGGATTTTTTTTTTTTTTACTGTTATTTCATACAATAGTTGAAATAGTTCAGGTATAAACATGGAAGTAGAGGGAGCAGATTACAAAGAAGGAAGATTAATAGTAAGGCCTCAAAACTGGTTGTCAAGGAGACCACACCTTTAACCTTGAAACCAGATAGAGCGGAGTATGGCTATATGGAATAACTGTCACCATTCTGTTTTTTCACGTAAAAGAATTTGAAAAGTCTTGTCAATTACTACAAGTCTGAATTATATTTGTATGAACCTTATTCAAAGAAAACTTCTCCTTATTTCTTGCCTATGGAAAATATCTTTATAGAAAAAGGCCCTACACCAACATTTATGTTACACGATCTTTATATAAGGATTTCATCATATCATCTTTTTCACAATTCCCAAATTTCCCTGAAATTTTGAGGGTCAATATTCAGCAGTACAGTGACAGCATAAATATACAGGGTGGCCCAAAAAAATTGAAAACATCTCGTAGCATATAAGTTATTTAAAAATTCAAAAAGAGAGATGTAAACAATTGACAAATTAAAAAAACAAAGATGGCGACCGGATATTGTCGAAATAATGACGTTATATAGCTAAAAAAAGGTAAATAAATAAATTATTTAAGCTTTTAATTTACGAGATGTTCTCACTTTTTTTGGGCCACCCTGTATATAGATAATTTTTGCATATATCCTTATGGCAATTTTCAGTGGCACTACAGTATATGTTCACATCTGTAGACTAAAAAATGTCGGCATAACGTTTTACAGAGAACACGTAAGTTATATGTACAGTGGCTCAATGTCACCACTTTCCATATAATTTTTGGCCCTGTCCCTAATTGTCCTATTTGGAAGATAAATACTGACCACATAGCAACTTATATGGCAAAATATATTCATTCTCTGTGGTGGCCATGTAAGGGGTGGAAGGAGAAAATTTCATAAAGCTTTTTCTGCATGTACAGCCTGTTTTACACATTAAAGGGGCTTTCATATTATTGAAGAACTGTCCACTACCAATCCTTACTCTTCACAGTATCTGCCCCACTGCTCCCCTGCTTCTCCAGTATCAGTTCTTTTTTCTGATCTGTCCATTGCTTATTGACCCTCTTTGTCCTCTGCTTTCCCCCTCTTCTCCAGCATTCATCCACCCCAACCTTCCCTTCATCTCTTTCTCCTTCCTCCAGCATTTAACCCCTGCTTCCTTCCCTTTCCTCCTGCATCATGAAGTCCTTGCCTGCCTCTGCTCCTCTCTCAGGTTAACTGAGTGACAGTAGCCAGTGCCAAGCTCCCCACAGCTCTACCTCTTCCTCAGTGATGACACCATGTGCCTTTTCAAAACCTGAGGACGCTGTTTGGCATATACTCATACTGATCTCACGCATCACAACATCAGTATCCTCTGGTTCTCTCTTTCATACATCTTTCACCAATGCTCCTTCAGGCTCTACACTCATACACACACACACACACACTATCATCATCTCTCTGTCTGTCTGTCTGTCTGCTTGTCTGCTTCTCCCTCAAATGTTGTATGCTTGTCTTTATTTGATATACTGCAAATCTGTGACCAAGTTATGTGATTTACAGTAAAATCATATAAGAGCCAGGAAAGGAACACCAGTTTTATCAACAGGAAAGGAGAGCAAAGAAGAACAGATAACTAGACAGAAATTATGAACTATAAGGTATAGGAAGGGGAGAGTGGGGAAGGGATAGGGAGGGGGGATCAAGGGAAGACCAAGCCATCCCAATATAAAGGAGCACTAATTAGGCGATTGCCATAGATACTCTGAAGGCAGACTCAAACAGATAGGCTTTTAATGCTTTTTTGAACCTCTTCAAGTCTGATTCTATCCATAGTAAGGTGGGTAAACTGTTCCACAAGGCCAGGGTTACAACAAAGAAGGTGGATCTTCGCGTAGCTTTGTACTTAATCAAAGAGGGGGCTGGCATGTGTAACCGAAAACCATGGAGGGAACGGAGGGTCCTAGATGGGGCATGAAGAGTGACCAGAGTAGACAGGTATTCTGGGGTCATGTCATGGATAGCCTTATAGATGAATGTCAAAGCTTTAAACAAAACACGCAAAGTAATGGGGAGCCTAAAGTATTGCATAAGAAGCAGTGTGATGTGGTCAAATCTCTGGGTATGAGCAAGTGCATGCAGCCATATTCTGTATTGTCTGAAGTTGTTTAAGTTGATACTGAGGAAGCCCTAAGTATGGAATATTGCAATAGTCCACGAGACATAACTGTATGAAAGCATAAACAAGATTTGCACCATTGGCTCCAAGAATGTCTGTATAGCCCGGACTCATTGAAGTGTGAAGAAAGAGGTCTGGATGGCTTGGGCAAACTGTGGGGAAAACGATAACAGGAAGTTCAAAACTATAAAAAAATATTTGAGAGGTAATTGTAGGGTCACAGGTATACCTTCAATCACAGGGGCAAAAAACAAGGTTATTAGGAGAACCTGTGAACCAAGTGTCCATGGTCTTAGATGGGTTGACTTTTAGAGAGTTACTTCACAACCATGAGGTGACGGGTTCTAAACAAGAGTTAATATCGGGCTACAGTTCATTGGTAGAGAACAGTAGGGAAATGTCATCTGCATAGACAAAGCTAGATATTCTGAGCCTTTGCATAAGCATGACAAGGGGACTAAGGAAAACATTAAAGAGGATAGGCAAGAGAGTGGACCCTTGAGATAACATGGGAGGCAGTGCAGAGTTGATGGTGAATTGTGCATCTGGCCCTGAAATAAGTGTTCCTGTAAGAATGAAAAGAACCAGGAAAGTACTGAGCCACGAAGACCTGTATCGTACAAGTGAGCTAGTAGCAGGCCATGATCTAGCAGTTTAAATGCTGCCGATAGGTCCAGCAAAATGGCAATAACTATTTTGCCCTGATCCTATGAACTGTGAATTTCATTTAATACCATCGCCATGATGGTTTCTGTATTATGAAGGGGGTGAAAGCCTGGCTGCCGAGGGTGCAGGGCAGGTACCTGTTCAATGTGATCTAAGAGTTGTTTGAACACTAATCGTTCTGTGACTTTAGATGTGAAGGGAAAATTAGAAATGGGTCAATAGTTTTTAGGGTCATTTAGGTCACCCTGATAGTCTTTTGGGATGGGTCTAAATCAGTGCTTTTCAAACTTTTATCCCATATGACTTCATTTTAACAACGAAAATTCATGTGACCCCCAAAATAGCAGGTCTTCAGCCTCCTTCCCCCTTCCTTCACTCATCTAAAACAGGAAGACACAGCAACAGTAGTGGCAACAGCAGCAGCAATCAGCCCAGGGTCTCTTGTGTTAGTGTGCAATGTGTGGTTACAGATTTCAGTAAGCATGGGTTTCAGTTTAACAGGAAGCTTACCCAGGAGGGGAGAAGGACATATAAATGTTCATTGGCTCACAGGCCATATGCTGACTCGTGATTGACACTACCTGGCACAGGTCACAGTGAACGTCTAGACTGAAGGGAAAATGACCATGTTTCTGTTTCCCATCCACTGATGATGTGACCCCATTTGGGGTCCCGACTCCAAGTTTGGGAACCACTGGTCTAAACAATGCTTTCTTCCAGGTTTTCAGGACATCCCTAATGAAGAAAGGCAAGCATTTATGAATGTGAGCATGACTAGGAGAAGCCCCAAGGACTGTTCTATCATCCAGAAGGAGGGGATGGGGTCCAACGGGCAGGTAGTCTTACAGATGGATTACATTGTAAGGGAGAGGCTATTCAACATAATAGGTGCATAGTTGGACCAGGTGTGTAAGGTGTTAGAAGGCGTGGAATATGCTGGATCTAGAAGTGAAAAAAGGGGGTGTACTCGAAGCACATTTTGAATCTGGGAGATTTTTTCAGTAAAGATGGCAGCCACTTCCAATTACTACCTGTAGCTCTCTCCTACATCCTCCCATTATTTGCTCTGGCTCCCTGTCACTGTTGTTACACCCTCACCACCTCTGTCTTCCTATCATATATATTCTCTATAAACACTTTTGCCTTATCCCAAAACTAGCTCTGGCTTTTCACATATAGTTTCCCTCTACAGCTCTCATATGCCCTGGCTACCTCACACCTCTCCACTCCTTTCCACCATCTACCTTGCACATCCTCTCCAGCTGTTCTGCACCTCTACTTTCCCACCATACTCTTTCATACCCACCCACCGTTTCATGGTTTGCATGCATCCCTAACCCTGTCACACTCTCACTCCCTTTCAGAAAGCACAATCCCAGTCCTCTCACACCTGGCGGCCTGGACCTATGTTGCCAAACAGCTCAGGCTTGCACAGCTAACTTCAGGGAGACAGGCAGGAGAAAGCATTCACTTGGAATTCATACCTCTCCCCGTCCACCCCAATTCCCTTCTCAGCATTCACATCTTTTCCCTTCCACAAATGACTCACAAGTGTCACATTTCTGGTTTGAGGCTGTTTTGTTTCATCCTTCTCCCTCCTCGTGTCTGATGGCAACAGACAGATCCAGGGTGGGGAATGCGGGGGATTGAGAGAAATAAAGAAGGTGCTGGAGTTGGCACATCGGAGCAAAGAAACCCCTGCTATCTGCTATAACGCCCACTTTCAGTCCTCTCTTGCACTCTCCTTTCCTCATCTTTCCACCCAAATTGATGCAGTTTGCCTTCAGCGTAGAAGAGAAAGGAGCTGGAGCAGAGAGACTAGGGACTCTTTTTTGTTGTGCACTTTATAATCCACTTACCTCCACCCCCATGAATGACAGGAGGAACAGTAGAGATGCCAAGCCTCACTTATTAGGAGTATGCACCACTTATTTGAAGGTTCTCTCACTCTCACACTCTGAGCTCCTTCTCTCATTCTTTAGAGTCTCAGTACCAGTGCACTGATCCTTGATTACTGCTTTCATGAGATACAAGCCAAAGAGTAGATTCAAGTGTCATTATCAGTGGCAAGAAATCTGAGCATACCTCCTTGTGTACTTTGCTTCCCCCCTCTGATCCATTTCATTTCCCACACCTACACACATGTGCTCTGAAATCTATGCATATACTTTTACCCACTGAGTGGAGGATAATTTTCAACCCAGAGAATTTACCCATGTTGCCTGCACTATAGCTATATCATTTCATAGGCACAAAAATCAAACAAATATCATTTAATGCTGCTTTTTCATTTGTGAAACAATATGACACTTACATTTTTCTAGATTTATACCCCAGACACACCACCTAAAAAATCTCACTCTTTGACCTTCAATATCACTCCTTGGGATAGTTTACCCTTAGCTTCTCTGAACAGAGAAGCCAACTTTTAAAAACTATTGGAGATGCTGAACTCATTTTCATTATGGCCCTCATTCTATAACATGGGTTGCAGGGCTGTACGTTCAGCCAAGATGTGCAGTCCTGCAATCCACCTAAACCCTATTCCCCCACTGGCTCTCCCTATACGTCCTGTGCTTCAAGATGGAGAGAGCCGGCGGGGGGCAACATCAGGGGTGGAGCGGGACAGGCCACCCGGCAGCACATACAGGGCCGATTCAGGTCACAGCCCTGTACGTGCTGCCGGGCTTGCTGGGCCTTACTATTTTTACCACCTGAGCCGGGGCTGGGGCCAGGTGTGGGAGATCCCTGCCATCTGATCCAGGCTGCGGGAGGCCAACCGTGGGTCGGGCAGTGGTGATCTTGGGGTCCAGAGCCGCAGCAGTCTGGGGCACCTGTGGGGAGGACATCACTGCAGGCCAGAGGGACATGCTGGGCCATCCTTGGGCTTGATTCTGGCTCCTGTGGGAATGTTTTGTTCCCAAGGACCAGAATCAGGTCCTAACAGCCCTGTCTCAGTGGGGATGTCCAGATGGCCTGCTTCCAGAATTGGACTCTATGTGACCACAATTATATCCCATAAGTTCAGAGTCCTTAAGCAAAAAATGTTTTTTTGTCAGACACCTTTGCTTAAGTCAGCTTATACCAAGCTAGCTTGGCCCAGGATCCATTTCACTTTATTTAATCATAATTTTTCAAAGGTCCATTCTAAAAACAATATCAATGCTAATACTTTTAATACCAGAACAGAGACATCACATATCAAACTTTCAGTCGATATGCGATGACCCCGGCATTGAATATCTGGGTTGCCACACAGCCAAAGACGCCCCAAAAGCTAACCGGGCAGCGGCGATATTGAGCCGCTGCCCGGTTAGCTCCCATGGGTAAAGATTGGCATAGCAAAAGCTAGCCTATGTTTACCCAGAGATCGCTAATCAGGCAGCAGTGCAATATCACCACTGCCCAGTGAGCGACTGGTGCCGCCTCCGATCTGCCCTGGAACGCCCCCAATATGCCCAGATGCTAAGCGGATAGCATCAGGGTGCATAACGGCATTAATTGGGGATATTCAGCAGCACTAACTTTGTTAGTGTTGCTGAATATCCCTGTAAACTGAAGTTAGACATTTTACAGCTCTGTAAACCATGTAAATGCCTTTGAATATTGGGCCCATAGGGTTTAATAACTCTCTGCCTGTTCTACTCTCTACATCTCTTTGGACTGCTTTGCCTCTCAGTTCCCCTTGACTCAGCTTTCTGTTTATGGGTAATTTGATTTTTGATATACCGCCTTTCTAAAATAATCAAAGTGCTTTATGATTTCCCTCCACTCCCCTGCATGTTTTAACATAACCCTCCCTAGCCAGCTCCCCTTCAGTGCATGCTTCGCTCATCCACTTCTGACTCTCCTCTACAGGTCCATTGGCAGGCTTAACCCATCTCTCAATTTGTGACTCCTCGTTCCCCATAGCCTTGGATCATATCCCTGTTCTGCTATCCCTCACCCCAGGCATATCTTTGTTTTCCCATTCCCTGCAGCACTTCTCCTGATATCATGTATTCTCGGCCGGTGGCAATCCCATGTCTGCAAAGTCTACTTGAGATGATCCACCATTTGTCTGTCTCGAGTTCTGGCGGCTCAGCATGAGTCATAGTTGTATGTGGTGCTTCCTGTTCTTAGCTTAAAACCTCAGAGAGTACATGCTGGGTGTGAACGGGAAGCCAGGGTTTGAATTGTACTGCCACTCCTGGCAATCTTGGGCAAATCACTGAAACCTCCATTGCCTTAGGTACAAACAAACTGTAAGCCCTTGGGTGACAAGAAAATACCTGCAGTCCCTGAATGTAACTCACCTTGAGTAATCATTGAAAAGGCATGAGCTCAGTCCAAAATCTATTTCTTTCCTTTACCACGTTTTCCAGCAGCACCGAACATAGGAGCATGCATTCAAACTAATTCACAGCATTTTGCTCTGCCTACCTGATACTGCTCCAATGGCCAAGAAATAAGCATCCCACTTAGGAAGCCAGGTCAAGAGCAGGGGGGGGGGGGGGGCTGCAGAGCTTTACCAAGTGCAAAGAAGAGATTTAGATGTTCAGCTGGAGAAACGTCAGAGAGCCAAACCAGGAAAAACACAGAGTTGTAAGGCAATATACCCATTGCCTCTCCCCAAACCCCACCCATGGTCTCCTGTCACCTCTTCCTGCTTCTGCTACTATGATGTTTCGGCTTTGGACTCACCTAGGTTGTTGCTCCCACTGTGGGATTCAGTAGAGGAATGATTTGTTGTTGAAGGTGAATATTACCTTCCATTCTCCCTCACCCACTTTCTTCTTATCACAACCAATGCCCGTTCTCTCCAAGCTCGCATCCCTTCTTTCCGCTCCATTCTACCTCACAGTCCATCTCCCTTCTCTTGGGCTTTCTTCCCCACTACCATCTCCCTTCTCCATCCCATTTCTATCATTTCTTTTTCTCATTTCTCATCCAGGATTCCATCTTTCAGTTTAGCAGTGTGATGAGGTCTGTAGAATGTTACCCGTCTCTCTCCAAAGAGGTTATCAACAGTCCCCTTTAAGAGAGTCTGCAGCCCAGAATTCAAGGCTGGGAGGATGGAACCCACAGGCAGAGGTTAAGAACCTAGCAGGCTGCAGGAGAGAGAGAGAGAGAGGTCCATGGCGCCAGAAGTCCTTTCAAGGCAAGCTGTACAGAGGAGTTCTGAGATAGGAACTTTAATTGGGGCTAGAGGAACAGCCAGAAGAACCAGCTTATGGAGGTTTAACAAGCTGAGACAGCAGTGAAGCTGCTTTTGTTTTCTCTGAACTGCTGTCCATTCTGGGTTTTGCTTTGTGGAGGTTTAGCAAGCTGAGAAGATTTTAAGCTGCTTTTGTTTTCTCTCAACTGCTGTCTGGCATGTGATGTACAGATAACCCCTTCTCACTGCACACCACACTACCACATATGGTGGCAGCTTGGGGATTTCCTCTAAATATGCAACAGAGGACAAATCCATGCCCCTTGAGGGCTGGGCCTCAACAGCAGGATTTTTCTTTGTTTGTTTGCATGGACTAAGGGTTAGCCTTGCCCTACTTAGGGAGCTTGAAGAAGGTATAGTCAGTGCCGGGTATAGTCAGTTGTTTTGGCCATTAAAAGTTTGTTGGAGCTGGAATACTGTAGGGTTAACTCAGCTGCAGAAGAGGAACCTGTGGTGGTCTTGCAAGAGAACAGTGACACACCAGGATGGAGGGGCTCTTCCACATTCTGGCAGAAGGTCAGCAGCAACAGCAACAGTATCAGCAGCAACAACAACGGCAACAATGTCAGCAGCATTTTTAACAAGCTCTATTAGGGCAGTAACAACAGCAGCAGCAGATACAGAATCTTAATTTGAGCACAGCAGGAGCCACAGAAGAGTTTCCTTGCTCAGTTGACCCAAGCTCTGCAGAGACCGCCACTTCACCCTCCAGCACAAGCGCTTCTTAAAATGATGGCAGAAGATGAACCGGACCACTTTTTGGTGAACTTTGAAAGAACCGCCTGCATGACTTAGTGGCCAGAGGCAACATGGACTACCTATATGGTGAATCTGCTGATGGGCAGCAGTCAAGCTGCATTCCTGGATGCCAACCCAGATGGGCAAGCTACATACTGTATGCAGCTGTCAAGGTTGCCATACTGGAATAGGCCAGCTGTACCCCAGAGGCCTACCACTAACAATTCAGAAAGGGGGGTCTCCAGATAAAAGAGAGCCCTTGGAGTTTCCTCTATCGGTTGAAGGATCTCGCATGGAAGTGGCTGCAACCGACGGGAAAGACTGGGCCTGAGATAGCCGAGATTGTGCTATTGGAGAACCTTTTGGAGGGCTTGACCACCCCAGTGAAAAAGTGGATATGTCAGCATCCCAGGCTTACACTGGAGAGTGCACTGGAAAGAGGTGAGGGGTATCATGAAGCCGAGCCGTCGACTGAAGTAAGCAGTGAGAAAGGGGAAAAAGTTACCCATCAGCCCAGGAGGACATAAGGAGAAGCCAGAATGGATGTTGGCTCCCATGTTTCGACCTCCAAAGTCACCTACTAGGCAAGGGCATGGCCCCAGCTATGATCCCCTTCATCTGTTTTAGGTGTGCAGCCCAAGGACACTTTGCTTGGGAATGTCCCCTGCGTATGGAAGAATCCAAGGATGTCAGTCTGACCACCCATCACACTTGTACTTTTGTGGACCCTCCCCACCCAGGGGCACAGAACTTTGGGGCCGATGCAGAAAGCTGGCTCTGAAGTCACATGCTATCAACTCTGTAAAACTCTACAGTGCACCGATATGCACGACTTTGGCACCAGCATGCAGAAAGGGGCATTAAACTGTAGCACAAATGGCAGCATTAAACTTGGAGAGCAAGCCAAACACATATGCACTGAAGTCACAAGTTTGGCATGCTCTCCTAGAGAAACAGGGACACCGCGCGGCTAATTTACATATGTGCCCCAACAGTATTTTGATGGCATCGGGGGCTTCCCCTCAGATGATCCAGGGATCAGGGAAAGCCACTGATGCCCCCAAAATATTGTTGGGGAGCCAGTGCCCTTGACAAAAGCTAAATCCCTGGTGGCCCAGCGGCCCCGATACCCCCATCCACCCAACCAACTAAAAAATACCCTTGGTAGCCCAAAGCTCCGATTTCCCCTACTCACCCAACTAAAAATAACTCTGGTGGCCCAGCAGCCCTGACCCAACACCCCAACACCCTCCCCTCCCCTCCCCCCTCCCCCTGTTAGTGCCTTTACAAAGGAGTGGGAGCATTTCTCGTGCGCTCCTGCTCCTGCACTGCCAGCACCTGGCCTTGTCTGGTACATCAAGGTCCGTATCTGTGATTCACTATACTCCTCTCATAGCCTCCCATGTTGGGTGCCTCAAGGTTTCACTCTCTTACCTATACTTTTTAATATTTTTCTTAGCCCCCTCATTACACTCATTCAGAGTACAGGTATTTCTAGCTTTATCTACGTGGATGACATCATGCCACTATTCTCCACTGATGAACTTTCTCATGATATTTCCCAGATTAACACTTTTTTGGACCACATTGCTTCCTGGCAGCAAAGCAACTCATTAAAACTTAATCCATCCAAAACCACAGCTATCTGGTTTGCAAACTCTTCATGTATTGCTGTACTCACACCTATGATTGAAGGGATACCTGTCACTTTACAACTTACCCTAAAGTACCTAGGCTTAACTTTATATTCTTAATTATCATTCTCGTTGCACCTGGCTCGAGTCATCCAAGCCTCTTTCTGTGTACACAGATGTTTTTGTGGGGTAAAACCTTTCTTGAATTCAGCCGCTCAAATTTCAGTTGTTCTTCATACAGTAATGGTGAAGATAGATTATTGTAATATTGTTTACCTAGGGCTCCCTCAATATCAACTCAAACATCTGCAGATGATTCAGAATTCAGCTATGCGCACACTTACTCATGCAAGAAGTTTTGATCATATCATACCACTACTAATACAATATCACTGGCTTCCATGGTCTGTCTTTATATTTTGCACATTACATTTTGCATCCTGAGACTTATTCAAAGCATTGAATTTTGCCTTTAAGGCCATCTATGACTTGGCCCCAGAATATTTATCTACTTTGATCACTCTTTATGTCCTCATTAGGGTCCTTCGGTCACTTCACAGCTTTCACTTTCACATACCATCCCCCTCAATAATTAAATATGAAACAACATGAAGATCTGCCTTTTTTGTCACAACCCTAGCTTTGTGGAATTCACTACCTGTCACCTTAGGAATAGAACAGAACCTACAAAGATTCAAAAAGGCATTAAAGGCTCATCTGTTTGAGTTAACCTTTAGAATTACTGCACCCCCCCCCCCCCAAGTATGTGATATCATTAGTCGCTGGGAAGATGTAGTCCTATAATGTCTATTCCCCTTATTTTGGTATGACCTCCCTCTGCTACTACCCCTTTTTTTTCCTGTGTATGGTTTATTTAATGAATGCATTTGATACTTATGTCTCTCTTTTCTTTCCTGTCACAAATAATGGTGTTCCTTTTATTATTGTATTATTTTTTATGTTTTTATATTTTAATTTTGTTTTTTATTGTAAATTGCATATTTTGTACACATATCTGCGGTATATCAAATAAGCGCAACCATAACCATAAGGCCTTTTCTACCTTATATGGTGGCATCTGGCCACTGCGTGGGGCCTGATGCCATCATTTTTCAGATGGTGGCATAGGAGCAGGAGTGGGTTGTCAATGCTCCTGTTCTTTTTTAAAGATACTGGAAGGGGGAGGACTGGGGGAGGGGTCAGGCCACTGGGCCACCAGGGTTATTTTTAGTTGGTTGGGTGAATGAGGGGAATGGGGCCGCTGGACCACCGGGGTTATTTTTAGTTGGGTGGGTGGATGGGGGGATGGATGCTGCTGGTCACCAAGGTTATGTTTAGTTTGGTTGGTGGGGGATAGCGGCTACTGGGCTACCGAGGTTATTTTTAGTTGGATGTGTATGGGTGATCAAGGCTACTGGGCCACCAATAATTTGGCCCGCCAACAGCATTTTGAGGGAATCAGGGGCTTCCTCCGAAGCCTGGATCATCTGAGGGGAAGTGTAAAACATCTAGGATGCCAGTTTTTGAGGGCATTCAAAGCTAAACAATAGATTCTGACAGCCTGGGGGAGCATAAAGCTTAAGGTTTGCCTAGGGTGCAAACACCTTGAACCTACTCTGGGGCCAGCCCTGGGCCTGAGATTAACTTGTATGGGCACAAAGTAGTGTGAATGTTGACACTGCTTCCAGTTATCCTCTCAGTTGACTATTCTTCTGCTGATGATTGGGTGGGCCTGATTCCAGAGTGGAGGGGCATGGCCCACCAAGACCCACCCTTGGCTACACCACTGTATGCAGAACAACATCAGGGAAATAGAAAGAGATGTATATACCTCTGTAATGTGCAAAATATAAAGACAGAACATGTAAACTCCAAAAACTGACATATTCCAATCACTAAATTTAAAATAAAATAAATTTGTCTACCTTTGACGAATGGCTATTTTATTCTGCAATCATGTTGATCTCAGTCTCTAGCTTCTGCTTTCCTCTGTCTTCTCTTAACTAGGGACTGTTGTAGTGGCTGATATGGAAGGGCAGACTGCATAGATCATGTGATCTTTTTCTGCCGTCACATTTCTCTGTTTCTATGTTTTTAGGGTCTCTGACCCATTTGCCACTTCTTTCCTCTCTTCTCATCTTCACTTCTTTACATCTCTGGCATTTATCTTTTCCGTTCAGGTTTCTTCCATTTATTTCTCTGTCTATCAATTCAGATTTTGCTCCTCCTCCTTACCATCCAGTCTCCAATCTCCTCTTAATACTGCATCTGCCACTTCTCAACCCTGAATATATTAAGCAAAGAACTAAAGAGCTAACATGAAAGAAGAAAAAAGGCTCTCTGGGGGCCTCTTTCAATAGGGCCAAACAACCGAATTGTTAATTTGCAATGAGCTGAAGTCCTATTTCAACATCAGAGCCATGGGGATACTGAGATTTAAGGAGCCTCAGTCTCAGGGAGCGCGTGTCTCATAAGCGGCGCCTTTTCAAGGCTGCCTGACGATAGCGCACGGTAACACTCTCCTGCTTGTTTCATTCATAGGCATCCAAATGTGTTTTTCAATGTTCTAAATGCATTTAAAAACACCCAAAACACTTAGCTTTAACAGTAGATGATCTCTAGGGGTGTAACTCTGAGGACAATAAAGTCGACTCGAGTTTCACACGTAGGAATGTAATTCACTTTGAACTTCTACTAGAAAGATGTGAGCTAAATACTAATAAATAAATAATACAAGCTTTTGCAGTGACCAGGGCACCACTGCAAGAAATGCAACAAATCAGTGCAGAGCAGCTCCAAAAATGTCTTTAAAAGATATATTGAGTGGATGCAATGCCCCACCACCTTGTCCTAGCTGTAGCCACATTCACGTATCCATGCTCAGCCATGTCCCTCTCTGTCACCACCAAGGCTAACCAAGAACTTGTCCAGAGCACATTGGTTGAGAAGCTCTTCTCTAAGCGACTGCGTAGTTTGGCTTGTGGTAAAGTCAGACGTAGATAAAACTATAAGTGGCAAGGAGAGCAGCGATGCTGCTGCTTCCATACGGCAAGCTAAAAACTTCAAAACAATTTCAAATAAAAGATCTAACAGAAAATATGGGCATACATATGTAGAGAATGTTTAGATGCGACTGTTTCAAGTAGCACCAGCATCCAGTATGCCTGGATAGAGAAAGGTCTGACAATTTCTAGAACAGGGGAGGTTCTTGCTGCCTGACATTTCATGCTGGGAGGAGATATCTCTAGGAGGGAAACTCTCATTTAGTATATAAACCTCTCTCAAAGACAGAGCCCTGTCTTTGGCATATAGCTATTGTACCAGGCAGGAGTAAAACATCCGCCCTTAGCAGGCAGGTGTTTTTGGGCACTTAACTACAGTACAAGAAGGATTCATGTGCACCCAGCCATTCAAACCATCTAGAGAGAGCAGCTGAAGAGAAAAGAGCAGAGGGTTGATGTCTGTGCAAACTCTGCCAGTACCTCTCTATCTCAAAAGGAGAGTAGTATAGCCCAGGGTTGCTTCAATCCCTTATGGGGCCCTGCACAAATGTTTCTGGAGCCCCCCCCCCCCCTCGTTCACAGACCCCCTCCTCCTGCAGCCACTGCTGCTGCCCCTCTCTGGAATGTGCAGTGGTGGCAATACAATTAAAAAGACACTGCGGCACCAGAGTTACCTTCTCTTCCTTTGCCACGGCGCCCTTCGTGCTTCCGCCCCCTCTGATTCCATGATTGCAACAGAACAGAAGATAGCTCCGGTGTCTCGGTGCCCCACAGAGGGGTGGCAGTGACATCAATGGACTTGAGGGCAGGAGCAGGGCTGCTTTTACTAATGGGCAGCAAGGCCCCCATTGTACAGGGGCCTGGGGCAGCTGCCCCTTTAGTCCATAGGTAAAAGTGACCCTAGTTCAGCCTTGAAAGAAGTTCCAAGAACAGTACCAGCAACCAAGCTTTCCACTTCATGAAAGCCAGGTGACCTATATCCACTAGTTCTTAAGAAGAGAAAGACCCCAAGAAATCATCATACATCAGTGGCATGAGATCCAAATGTGGTATCCAGCATAACTTTGGGGACCTGCAACTGCCTCACATACAGATTCAGGTTCACTGGCAAAAGCGCTAGAAAGAGGAGAGAAGGATTTCCACCTAGGGAAGCCAGATTAAATATTAAAGATGCATTAAGTAACTGTGTGCAAGGGTGATGAAGATAAAGGAGTAAGATAAAGTCCAAATGGCAGATGAAATTTAATGTGGACTAATGCAAAGTTATTCATTGGAAAAGAACAACACAAACTCTAGTTACGTGATATGAGGTTCCACATTAGGACCCACCACCCAGGAAAAATATTTAGGTATCATAATGGATAATACAATGAAACTCTTTGCCCAGTGTGCAGCAGTAACCAAGAAAGCAAATAGAATACTAGGAATTATAAGGAAAGGAATGGACAATAAAACAAAGGATATTATAATGCCTCTGTATTGTTCCATGGTGCGACCGCACCTTGAATATTGTGTGCAGTTCTGGTCAGCACATCTTAAAAAGGATATAGAGGAATTAGAAAAGGTACAAAGAAGCGCTACCAAAATGGTTAAGGGAATGGAAGGATATCCCTATGAGGAAAAGCTTAAAAGGTTAGGGCTCTTCAACTTGGAAAAGAGATGGCTGAGGGGAGATATGATAGAGGTCTATAAATTAATAAATGGAGTAGAACAGGTAAATGTAGATCGATTGTTTACTGCTTCAAAAAGTAGAAAGATTAGGGGACACACAATGAAGCTAAAATATAACTTATTTAAGACTAATAAGAGAAATGGTCATTGTTGGAAACAGGATACTTGTCTTGATAGACCTTGGTCTAACCCAGTATGCTACGTATTTCTTATGGGCCCGATGTGAAGGGCATTTACACAGTTTACAGCCTAGTAAACTGTGCAAATGCCTTAGATGGGATATTCAATGGCACATACATGGGTAGGGCTGTTGAATATCCCCATCTATGTCCCCTATGCGCCCCAATACTATCCGACTAGCATCAGGGTGTATCGGGGGCATTCCAGGGTGGAGTGGAGGTGGGGGTGCAAGATAACTGGGCAACAGTTATATCACATGCTGCTCGGTTAGTGCTCTGTGACGAAAAGATAGGTGAGGAAAACCCTTGCCTATCTTTATGGTGCAGGTGCTAACTGGGCAGCTTGCGATATCACTGCTGCTCAGTTAGCTTTAGCGGCTTCAGGGTTGTGCAGCAATATCCAGATATTCAATGTCAGGTCCGCACATGACCTCAGCATTGAATATCCAGGTTTAAGGGTCAGCGCACATAGCTATGAACCAATGTGGCACACAGCCTGCCCAGAAGAATGTTGGACCCTATGCTCTTATGTAGTAATTGAAGGGAATGTGTTCATATTCCTAAACTGAGAGAAAGACAATCTACTTGTAGCCATTTTAGGCAAAGAGGTTAACTGATTGTAGCATAGTTCAGACCTGTTAGATATGGACATCTGCCATTTTAGGAACATAGATGTGCCTGCAGCCCTATTTCAGAACATCCCCATCAACCTCTCACCACAAACATGGCCCAGCCTGCCATCTTGGAAATGGGAACATGCTGGAGCTAGGACAAATGCTTTTTACTTACTGTCACAATTTTCTGAAGGAGTGAAAAATATCAGGGGAGGGAAGTATTCCCCTCTTTTTCTTACAGTTGTGGAATTACCGGACGAGCACTTTTCTGAATTCTATTAGTGTCCTAGAGCAGCTATAGCCAAGGATGTCTCCGACTGCAACTTGATACATGTAGCACTGGTCTAAAATCAGATTCATGCATGTATTTTTTTTCAGCCCACCCAGTCATGCTCCCGACACACCCCTTTGTAGATTCGGGGGCTTTCTTAATTGGCTCTGGGGGACATCCATGTGATTTCCACATCCGAATGGGCATTTTCATATGTGGAAACTACAAATACGGCTTCCAAAATGACTCTCATTGTCAAATAAGGCATGTGTTAAGCTGGTACCATTACATCACACTGTCAGCTGAAGTGAGAGTAGAACTGCTGTCATAACCTTCTTTACAGTTTTAGATATTGAGGGCAAATAGGCCTAAATGCAAGGTGTTATGCTGCCCTGAATTTTCCTATTATGAGTAAAGATCCTGTGGATAGCAAATTGTTTCCTTTTTCATTTGCATTATATAGACCCATTAGCATGCACTGCTCTAAAGCTACCAATGTATTCTCTATGAAATTGCCTGACTAATTTTGGTTCTTAATTAAAATCATAGATGTCCTTCTTACATTGATTGCCTAGCGTAATATGACATCCTTGTGAAATATTTGTTAATTGCTTGATGTGTTAGATTGTTCCTTTTGGCAAATTATAGGTGATACAAGCAGCATTTTTCAATGATGGGGAACACTGTCAATATCGAAATCACAGTGCCAGGTTTAGATAAAAAATCAACCATCTCTAGACAAGGTACCCTGCCATACCAAAGATCTATATAAAAATCAACGCTTACCCTACCAAAAATATAAAAGCCATGGCATGGTAACTATCAGCAGGACAGGATGCAGATCTTAATTGTGTCTGTCCATGGACAGCAGCTTTCCTCAGGTATTTTTTTCCCAGAATCTAACTCCTTCCCATGTATGCTTCTCCAGCCTCACTTATCCTTGTGATAGCCATGGATCTCTAGCAGAAAAACAGCCAACAGTGAGATATAGGAATGTCAATCAGCCTATGAATCTACTAAAATATGCAGGTTCACCGTATTGGTCCAATGAACTTTTAAGGTAAAAATGCATCTGCATTAGATCTTTACAAATCTCATTTCAGTTTTATTGGTTTGTGATCACTGTCCAGGTTATAGCTAACAGGCCTCATTACAAAAGCATCATCAGATATGAGACAAATTAGCATGGAAATTGAATGGAAGGAGAGTGCCCGCAAGAATGCACACCTCTGTTGAACAGATATATCTAGATGAGTATTGAGCCATGTTATGGGACGATAAGCAAACTCATACTTCTACTTCCTGTGGATCAATAGAGGACCTCGGGTTCCCATCTGCCTAATATCATTCATAAGCAAGGAGCTCATATGAAATAGGAACAGGGAGAAGAAGGTGAAGAGCCCAATTCAAAACTGCAACAAGTACTGTGCTGTCCGATCTCTTGGGTTTCCTCCTGCCTGCTTACATCTTTCCCTTTAGAAACATAATTTGAGGCCCTGATGTCATCAGTGGCTGTATTTCCTGCCCATAAAAGTCCATCCTGGAGGCCCCATCAGGTCAGCCAGCACAAGAAGAAAAGATGAGAAATCAAGCTCCAGACTACATCAGAGGGTCAGGAACACTGCTGCTCGATCTAGAGGCTATCCCTGGCTGCTTCTGCCACTGAACCTGTGATTCAAGGCCCACCCCTGTGCTGCTAGTATCATTGGTAATCAATGCCATCACTCATAAAGGGCTGTCCCAGAGGTAAGTCTCCTGCTGACAGGTCTATGCAGAAATGACATGCAAAAAGGATGCATCCCTTTAGGCACATCTTTCCTGTGTGTCCAAACCCAGCTCTCTCTAGAGCAGCGTTTTTCAACCACTGTGCCGCGGCACACTAGTGTGCCGTGAGATATTGTCTGGTGTGCCGTGGGAAAAATTCCAATTTCATCCGTAACATGTGGCCTCGGCTCACAAATTAGGGTTGCCAACCGGCCGGTTTTCAGCCAGCCTGGCCGGTTTTTCCATGGCCAGGCCGGCTGCCGGCACAGTTGTAAAACCGGCCATTGAAAAGCCGGTTTTTTGCTCTGGCCGCAAGATCGGGAGCGGCCAGAGCAAAAAACCGGCTTTTGTGCCGAAGTCCGCGGCGCGAACGCGATCGCGATTCCCTATAGCAGTGCAGCCGCTGGTTCTGCTTTGTACAGAGCAGCGGCTGCACTACACTTACATTGAAAAGTAAAGAGAAACTGTGTCAGGAGCCCTCCGATCATGCAGAGCCCGAGGAAGTGATGTCATGGGGGCGGGCTCCTCACAGGCTTTCTTTCCTTTTCAAATTAACTTTAGCTGCAATAAAGTTAATTTGAAAAGGAAAGACAGCCTGTGAGGAGCCCGCCCCCATGACATCACTTCCTCGGGCTCTGCGATGACCGGAGGGCTCCTGACACAGTTTCTCTTTACTTTTCAATGTAAGTGTAGTGCAACCGCTGCTCTGTACAAAGCAGAAGCAGCGGCTTGGGCAGAGGGGTGTGTGTGTGTGTGTGTGTGTGTGAGTGAACCAGCAAGGGGGGGGGAGTGTGAGTGAACCAGCAAGGGGGGAGAGTGTGAGTGAACCAGCAGTGGAGGGGGGGGGGGTGGTGTGTGAGTGAACCAGCAAGGGGGGGGGGGGGGCGATGGTGTGAGTGAACCAGCAGGGGAGGGGGGGTAAGTGAGTGAGTGACCCAGCAGGAGGGGTGAGTAAGTGACAGGGGGGTGGGTGAGTGAACCAGCAGTGGAGGGGGGGGGGGTTGTGTGAGTGAACCAGCAGGAGAGGGGGGTTGGTGTGAACCAGCAGGGGAGGGGGGTTGGTGTGAGTGTTTGATTCCTATTCAAGAGAATTACTTTATATATAGTCAATATAGGCACAGAGGTAAATTTTTTTAACATTTTCTAATGGTGGTGTGCCTCATGATTTTTTTCATGAAAAAGTGTGCCTTTGCACAAAAAAGGTTGAAAAACACTGCTCTAGAGTGTCTGCTGATGCATTAGGTATATTGGCTATCAATTACTGTTACAAATTCTTTTCAACTCCTAAAAGGCTCAGTGCAGTGTTACAGTGTTACAAACCCGACCAAGACAAAAGTGCTACTGTCACCAGAGGAGTCCAGCAAAATCTTACTGGAAAAAACAGACTGTTCTCCTGTAGCAGCGAAGTGCATGCAATGAATAAAACCAGGAGTCAGTTCAGGGTCCAAACCAATTTATTGTGCACATACTCAGACAGGAGCGTATCCAAAAAGGACTGAGCAATGGAGTACAGGAGCAATTTCCTTATATACAATTTTTACAGTTTGATACAGGCACACTTTCTATTGGTCCCAACGCCCCTTGCACCTGTCCAATCGGGGACCCTCTCTGGGCCTAGCTCCCTGTTCCCCCTTCTCAGGCTATTCTAACAAAGGCATAGTCTTAGATATTGATACATTTCTACTTCAAGGACATTTCTAGCTCAGAGAATGCAAGACTAGTTCTATCATCAGCATAAAGGAATTATACAAACTTTTCAAAAGCAGTTTAAGGCAGTTTCTCAGACTCTGGTTCTTCTCAGCACTACTCCCAGGTGAGGGCTAGGATCTAGGCCTAGTTTACAGGCCATAGCCTACCACACTCCTACTCAACCTGAAATTCCTGTCTATACCTTCTATCTCCAATGATCTCACATGCCCACAAATTAACCTCATAGTACATCCAGTCACTACTTTGAAGATGTGTTTCACATCTGGCTGTGGATACCTCTTCAATCACAACAGTGATGGGCCAAGGTAGACACTCCTAATTATTCCTCAACGTCCCACAGAGATCCAGTCTATATCCTTTGATAAAAACTCAGTACCAAATGACTAAGATACAATTCAAACATCGTCCTCAAGATGATTCTCCTGAACTCAAGATATATTCAGAATAAACTGGATCTATTGCATGACCTACAAATTGATAAGTCCACTAACATTCTGTGTCTAACCAAGATTTGAGCTCAAGATACAGCTAACTCCATTTTCTTCAAATCTACCTTCAAGGTTACTGTTGCCTTCATATCACTAGAAGAAATAAATGTGGTGGGGAGATAGCAATAATCTTCAGAGAATTGCTGCACTTATTCACTCTTCCTTAGAGAAGAAAAAGACAAAGATCTCCGGTTCATTGCTGTTTAAGGAATTGCTGACCTTTAAGGAGTTGAGTCGCAAGATGATGCACATTGCAAATGCTACTTGAGAAGAGATGATTGCCTTGAAAAAATAGACAGGATTGTTTCAAGAGAGAATTGTGGCAATGCAACAAAAAATTGTGAACAGCATTTATTTATTTATTTAAACTCATTTTTATACCACCTTTCTACTATTCAAAGCAGTTTACAGTGAACTAAAATCCAACAGGGACTCAGGAAGCACACTATTGCACATAAAACAAAACAATGTAACAGTAACATTAATAACAACTATGTAACTATATACAATGTAATTAGAGGATGCAGTTACTCAGCATTTTATGATGTGACGGGTCAAGGGTTTGTTGACAGTGTGTATATAAGATTGCTCTATCAGAGTGATGCTAGGGCGGTTGTGTTTCTGGGTCCAATCTCATCCTGAAGTTCTCTTGGAAGAGGTGCCTTTAGTCTCTTCTGGAAAATAATCTGATCCAAACATTCTTTTAGGTCTGGAGGTAGGGAATTGCATAAGATGGGGGCAAAGAAAATGAATGCCCGATTACAGATAGCTTGTTTGCTTTTAATCCTTTCGGTTGGGATAGAGAGTAGATTGAAGTGCTTTGTCTTTGCAGCCTTTCATTCTTGGGGTTTGAGATAAGGGTCTGAAAGCAGGTAGCTAATTCCTTATGTAGGACTTTAAATATTGTGATGATTGCCTTGTATCTGATCTGTTCTGTGATAGGGAACAATGAAGTTGTGCCAGTATGGGGGTGATGTGAGTCTGGGGAGAGGCCCTGTAGATTATTCTTACTGCAGTGTTCTAGGCCATTTGTAGGGGATGAAGAGTGTGTTTAGGTAGACCATAGTATATGATGTTAAAATCATCTAGAGTGGGTGTAATCATGGCCCGGAAGACAGTTTGGAATAAATCTGGGGTTAGGAGGGGCAGAGATTTTTTAGGGTTCTTAATTTATGATATATGGAGGAAGTCGTTCTTTTTATATGTGATTGAAAGTTCAGCTATTAATCTATTGTTATGCCAAGGTATTTTACTTCAGTTTTCACTTTGATGACTATGTTGCCAGTCTCAAGGTCAGTGAAGTGGAGAAGGCTGGGTCAGTGACAATGTATAGGGCATCAGTCTTCTCTTGGTTAATAGAGAGTTTGTGTAGACTAAGCCATTTTTTAATTTCAGTTAAGCACTTGTGTAGTGTCACAGGGTGGACCTAGGGCAGCATGAGAGAATGCAGGGCAGTATGAATGATCAAGGAAAAAGTGACAGGATGAATGAAAGAATGCTTGACAGTTGCCAGGGACAACGAAAGCACACGTGCCCAGAGCCCAGAGAGACACACCCCGGGAGTAAGGCACGGGACTCTGCTTCACCTAATGAAGCGCAGCTGAAGAAAGGTGGAGTCAGAAAATACATAGATAAAACGGACTACCAAACATTCAGTGACAGGCTACCTTCGAGTGGGAGGCAAGCTTGGAGAGAGAGGCAAGCTTGGAGAGACAGGCTACCTTGGAGAGAAAGGCTACCTTGGAGTGACAGGCTACCTTCGAGTGGGAAGCAAGCTTGGAGAGAGAGGCAAGCTTGGAGAGAGAGACAGCCTTGGAGAGAGAGGCGTTCTTACAGGCAATCTTGGAGAGAGGAGCCGAGTAGGCAATCCTGGAAAGAAGAATTGTGGAAAGAGTCCAGAGACCTGTGTGGCTCTGAGAGAAGGCAAGTGAAATATAAGAAAGCTGCAATAGCAGATACAGGGGAAAAGAAGGGATATAAGGGATATTTGCCCTCTAAAAGGGAAGAGTCTTGGAGGCATAAAAATACCCTTACAAAGCCTGGATATTCAGAGGCTGATAGCAAGTTTTCTCCTGTTTATAAAAGTATTAAAAGAAGGGAATTTCACCTACCGAGAGAAGCAGAAGAAATCCCTTATTACAGTGAACTCTTAGCTCCAAGAGAAACGCCGTTACACAGTTTGCAATCGGGTACAGCTGAGCCGGGAGAGCTGAGGCAGACCCAGCAGGGAGCGTATCACAATTACTCAGCTAGCAAGCTAAACAGAGACCTGATCTATCCACTGAAGCACCAGCGGGGGCAGGGTTCTAGAAAACAGCATACAGAGTTTGGTGACCTTCCCCAGGGAAGCAGTGCTACTCAGAGGAAGAGGAACTTCCTAACTAATGAGGCAAATCTGCCATACTTTTATTCTACATTAGAAGTGGGCAATGCAGATTCCAACCGGACCAGAATTGATGGAATATGAGGATTCTGGTGTATTAGAAGATACAGAATTAATGGAATGTTCTCTTACTACAAAAGAACCTGAATACTCCTTAAGGTAAAGGTTGGTGTAACCTTAATTCCATATGCAGGTAGCAAAGGCTACAAACTCTCTCTCTCTCCCTAGCCAAACAGACAAAGTAGGCTGTTTGTTCTTTTCTTTTGTTTGACGTTATATGCTGAAGAAAGCTATTTGTGTTATCCAGTTACTTTATGTTATAAGCCAAGTTAGGCTATTACTTTCTGTTGTTAAAGAAGAAAACCTCAAAGGGACGGGGAATAAAACCCTAAAAGAAACGAAGGTTTTATGTGTGATTTGTATAGATACAAGCACGGCACAACTACCACCCTCATGAGCCAAACCATACCAGCAGTCAAGGCTGGGGCGGATGAGGTGTGACAGTAGGCTAGTGATGTCATGAGAAGAGGTGTTGAATGAGGTGAAGAACATGATGTCATCGGCATAAATCTGGTAGAGGATCCTGTGCATTCTGAATATGATGCATATTGGTTGGATGAATATATTAAATAGGAGGGCTGAGAGTGGAGCTTTGAGGTACTTCCATTCGCTGAGTGAAAGAGTTTGATGCCTTCTGACTTATTCTCACTTGCTGTCATCAGTCTTCTAGGTATGAGCAGAACCAGATGAGAGTATTGTCTGAGAGCCTTTGCAGAAGATGAAGGTGTGGAAGGGAATTAAAGGTGGAAGCAATGTCAAAGAATATGAGGATGCACCCTTGAGAAGTGTTTTATGAGCAGGTTAGGAGTGTTAGTAGGGAAGTGATTAGAGTTTCAACCCCATGATGCGTGTGTTGATGGAGGTCTAGAGGAGTATGATCAGTGAGATAGTACGAGCACAGATAAATATGTAAGAAAAGTAAATAAAAATAAAAGAAGGAAACCTATTTGGTTTTCCAAAGAAGTGGCTGCTCAAATAAAGGGAAAAAACACAGCTTTCACAAAATTCAAAAGCTTGCAAACAGAGGAACACAGAAATGAATATAGGATCAAACTCAAAGAGACAAAAAGAGAAATAAGGATAGCAAAATCAAAGGCAGAGGAAAAGATGGCTAAAGATGTTAAGTGCAGCGACAAAACTTTCTTCAGGTATATTCGGGAAAGGAAGAAGATCAGAGGTGGACTTGCAGGACTCAGAAGTACTGGGAACAGACTCATGGAAAGGGACATTGAAAAAACAGAATTGCTAAACAAATACTTCTGCTCTGTTTTTACAAAAGAAAATCCTGGAGAAGGGCCAACTGTGACTCCCAAATATAAAAATGGGAATGAAGTAGATACCGCACCATTCAGAGAAGATGATGTCTTAGAACAACTTGCGAAACTGAAAGTGGACAAGGCCATGGGACTAGATGGGATACACCCCAGGATACTGAAGGAGCTCAGAGAGGTTCTTGCAGGGCCGTTAAAGGATGTTTTTAACAGTTCCTTGGAAACAGGAGAAGTTCCTCAGGACTGGAGAATGAATGACGTCGTACCTCTACACAAAAGTGGTGATAGGGAAGAAGTGTCAAACTACAGGCCCGTGAGCCTTACCTTAGTGGCGGGAAAAGTAATGGAGGCGCTTCAGAAGGGGGAATAGTGAACTTTCTCAAAACCAACAGGTTGCAAGATACGAGGCAACATTGTTTTACCAAAGGACTATCTTGCCAAACAAATCTGATTGAGTTCTTTGACTGGGTGACCAGAGAACTAGATCAGGGGCATGTGATGGATGTCATCTAAATGGATTTCAGCAAAGCCTTTGATACTGTCCCTCATAGGAGGCTTATCAATAAACTCAGTAGTTTGGGGATGGGTTCCAAGGTGGTAAACTGGATCAGAAATTGGTTGACTGATAGACGACAGAAGGTGATAGTACATGGACATCATTCGGAGGAAATGAAGGTGATTAGTGGGGTGCCCCAGGATTCGGTCCTGGGCCCGGCACTGTTCAATATATTTGTGAGTGATATTGCTGAAAGACTGAATGGAAAGATCTGTCTTTTTGCAGATGACACGAAAATTTGCAACAGAGTGGACTCCCCCGAGGGAGTGCTTAACATGAGAAAAGATCTACAAAAGCTGGAAGAATGGTCTAATGCTTGGCAATTAAGATTTAATGCAAAGAAGAGCAGTCATGCACTTGGGTAGCAGAAACCCAAGGGAAATGCATGCGATAGGGGGCGAGAGGTTGGTGTGCATGGATCAGGAGAAAGACCTTGGTGTGATTATTTCTGTAGATCTCAAGGTGGCAAAACAGTGCGACAAGGCAGTGGCGAAAGGCAGGAGGATGCTGGGCTGCATACGAAGAGGAATTACCAGCAGAAAGGAAGAGGTTCTAATGCCACTGTATAAGTCACTAGTGAAGCCTCAGTTGGAATACTGTGTTCAGTTTTGGAGACCGTATCTTGCAAAGGATGTTAAAAGAATGGAAACTGTTCAGAGGAAGGCCTCCAAAATGATTTGGAGCCTGCGTCAGAAGCATTATGAGAAGAGACTTGAAGATCTAAATATGTACACTTTGGAGGAGAGGAGGGATAGGGGAGATATGATTTAGACCTTTAAATACTTAAAGAGAAATAATGAACAAAGAATCCTCTTCCAAAGACGGGGAAGCTGTAAAACGAGAGGGAATAACATGAAGCTGCAAGGTTGAAAGACAATGTCAGGAAATACTTTTTCACTGAGAGGGTGGTGGATGCTTAGAATGTCCTCCCGATGGAGGTGGTGGGGGCAAATACAGTGACAGAATTCAAAATGGCATTGGACAGACACAATGGATCCATTTATAGCAACAGAATAAAATCAAAATAAACCAAACCATCTAACTTTTCAACAAATAGAGGTGTCCTGCATGGAGCGGTGGGTTCACCCCTAAACAAAGACATGGGGAGGGGTGGCCTGCACAGTGGCACCTACTCCTGCCATCTTACTCCGGCCATCTTACTGGGCAGACTAGATGGACCATATTGGTCTTTACTGCCGTCATTTACTATGTTACTATGTTACAGCTACAAGACTATTTTCTTATTATCTTGCAATAAAAGGGATGCTGGAAATTGGTCTATAGAACTTAAATGAGGTAAGATATAGCCTTGAGTTTTTCAGGAGTGGTCAGATTGAACTCTGTTTCAGCATTATGGGCATAAAGCCTAATGATAGAGATGCATGCACCATGCCCTTTAGATTTGTGCTGAGGTGGGTTCGGGCTCCTTTGTCCCAGGGATACTGGGCAAGAATCCATTGCCGATGTTGTTGTATTGAGGTTCTTGATCATGTCCTCAATGTTTTCAAATGATGGGAGTTCAAAATACATCCATATTTTCTGAGGTATCACTTGAGGATCACGTGCAATTGTGAGTTGACCTATTGAGGGGGGCCTACATCTGTTTGGAGAGGAGAAAGTGTGCCATCTGCTGAGGGCATAATATTTCATGTGTGTTTCCTTTGTTTGATTCTTTTAAAAGATTTTTTGCTCTCTTGGTTTGTTTATTGCACCTGTAATGAGGTTGTTGTAATATTCTTTCTTGTATTTTAGCATTTCTTCGGTGTATAGCTTGAGCTGCTTTATGTAGGAGGCTTGGAGGAGGGGGTCTCTAGAGTCTTTCCATTAGCATTTGAGAAAGCATAGGTCACTCTTCTGCTTTAAGAGAGAGGCTGAAAACCAAGGTGCTCGGTTGTGATGCTTTGCTGGAATCTTCCTAAGAGATGTGAGAGCTACAGTAGTCAGAGTATCATTCCATCCTTTGATCATTTCATCGAGATTTACTTCCTCGGTCTTGATGATGTCTAACTGTGGTATAACCATTTTGAGGAAGTATTCATTATTGAACTCTTGAACTCTCGGTTTTTTGAGTGGGGTGGGGGATGGTGTTGTTTAAAGGAAGGTGAGGGAATAGCATGTCACAGTCCAGATGGAGAGAGAATTAAAAGATCTCAGTAACCAGAATTGACATAATAATTTAAGGATATGGGCTTACAAGAAGGGATTGAGGACAATGATGTTTCCCCTTATCTGCAATTTGAAGAGGAATTTGAGATTAGTCATACAGTGAGCCATTTCACTCACCAAGTCACAGGAGCCAAGAATCTAAGACCCATGGTCCTGTACTTTCTCCATTTCACCTAGGTGTGGGGGATCCTAATGAGAGCTAACAATGTATGAAGGCAAGCCCTTGAAATAGATAGACATCAGACTTATTCCTGGCTAAAGTGCAATGATTGCAGAATTCCTTAGTTCTCTCGGAATAACTTAAATATATAAATCTACGGTACAGACTTCTCTATCCTGTAAAATTGAGAATCATGCTTAACAATACAGTGAAGGTTTTTGAACACCTGGAAGGTCACCCAGGAAAAAGATTTAGGAGTCATCATGAATAACATGTTGAAACCCTCTGCCCAGTGTGCAGCAGCGGACAAGAGAGCAAATAGAATGCTAGAAATCATAAGGAAAGGAATGCAGAATAAAACAAAGGATATTATAATGCCTCTGTATCATTCCATGGTGCGACCTGGAAGTATCCTGGGTCAAAGTAGCCTGAACCCAACTTAGCACATATCTAATGGGCATGGTGCATGCATCTCTATCGTTAGACCTTATGCCCACAATGCTGAAACAGAGTTCAATCTGACCACTCCTGAAAAGCTGAATATTCTGTGCAATTCTGGTTGCTGTATCTTAAAAAGTATCTAGCGTTATTAGAAAAGGTACAGAGAAGAGCCACCGAAATGGTAAAGGGGGTGGAAGGACACACCTATGAAGAGAGGCTAAAAAGGTTAGGGCTCTTCAACCTGTAAAAGAGACGGTTGAAGGGATATATGATAGAGGTCTATAAATTAATGAATGGAGTGCTATGGGTAAATGTAGATCAGTTGTTTATGCCATCAAAATATAGAAATACTAGGGGACATGCAATGAAGCTACAATGCAACTTATTTGAGACAGTGAAAAAGATAGGCAGGAAGAAAATTGATGCCTTTGAATTATGGTGCTGGCAATGAATACTGCATATACCATGAACTGCCTGAAGAACAAACCAGTCAGTACTAGAGGAGATCAAGCTTAAGCTTTCTTTAGAAGCTCAGATGACAAGACTTCGACTTTCATACTTTGGACACATCATGCAAAGGGAGAGATCATTAGAGAAAGACATCATGCTTGGCAAGATAGAAGGTCAACACAAAAGTGGAAGGCCAGCAATGAGATGGATTGATAAAATAACAGCAGCTATGGGTACCAGTCTGTCAACAATGAGCCACCTGACTGAAGACTGAACACAATTTAGGACAACTATCCAGAGGGTTGCCATGAGTCAACACCGACTCGACGGCACTTAACAACAACAACAAGAGAAACTATTTTTTCACTCAGCATGTAATCAAACTCTGGAATTCATTACCGGAGGATGTAGTAAAAGCTGTTAGTGTATCCAGATTTAAAAATGGTTTGGACAAGTTCCTGGAGGAAAGGTCCATAAACCATTATTAAAGGGGAACCCAGGAAATCCACTGTTTGCCCCAATATAAGCATTGTGGAACCTATGTCTTTTTATTTATTTATTTTATTTTATTTACTACACATTTATATACCGCTACTTCCAGCAATCAGCAGCGGTTTGATTCATCTTTGGGGGATTGTCAATCAAGACTTGGGGGGGGGGGTGGTAAATACATAGATCTGAGGTCACAGCACACATGGTTAGCGTCTTCGGGGATGAATCATACATTTTTACATTTATATATACATATTTACATATTTTGGGGAAACTGCTAGGTACTTGTGACCTAGATTGGCTGCTGTTGGGAACAGGATACTGGGCTTGATGGACCTTGGTCTGACCCATATGGCATATCTTATGTTCTTATGTCAAAACGTTCCTACCGAAGAAGGAAGCTCAGAAGATGAATACATGATTATTGACTGGAGCTGAAGATGTATGGTCGGAGACTGGACTAAAGGAACAGCAGTTGTTTAAACTAATATGCTTATTATTATGGTGGTTATGGGGTGATTATTCTTTCTTGGGGAGGTGGTGCTGGGATGCATGGATGGTAAGGTATTGTATGTAGGGAGCGCCTCTGGTTGGATAGAGTGGGTTGTAAGGAGTCAGTGGAGAGTATGTTCTAAGTGGGCAGTAGGTGAGCATTGGCTTCATATGAATGTCTTTAAGAAGTGTGGTCGGGACCTGGTAATGAGAGGTGACTGGAAGTGTGACAGAAATGCATGAGTTGCTATAGGTGGAATAGGCACATGCAAAGAGAAAGAGGGGTCATATAGGGTGTGTGTCTGTACGTTTCTGGGGAATATACAAAGAAAGAATTTTGTGGGATATGCAGAAGTAAGGGGGCAGTAGAGTGCAAGCGCATGGATGTACAAGTAAGAGTAAAGCTGCTGGGAATGGGCTTCTGGGCTTTAGCAGATGTGGTGGGAAGTTTCAGTGGGCAGAGAGAACCATGTGCTAGCAATGTTGGCAAAAATTTAGTTTGTCTATGGGGTCCGTGGTAACTGTTTCAATGTTGTAAACTGATAAAGAGGAGGGAAACGGGATCCTATGTAGCATTCGTCCTTGGATGTGTAAGATCAAGGAACAATTGTATTTGGTATGCCAAACTCATTGCCAGGTAAATATATGGTTTAAGACTGATGGCAACTAAATTGAAGTTCATGTCTCTGAATATTGAGGGTTTGAACAACCCTATTAAGAGAAAAAAGATTTTGAGTTATGTTAACTAGAAGAAACCTTAGTATTCTTGCAGGAAGCACATCAGTCCTCAGAACTGAATGGGCTGGGAAGGTATTATTCTCCTGGGCCTCAAAAACAGGGTAACCATGTTGATCTGTAAGTCACTGGAGTTTAAGATAATCACTCAGCAAACAGATAGGGAGGGAAAATGGATCCAGGCAATTACAGAATAGGATGTGGAGAAACTGATAATTCTTTGTATCTACTCGTATGCACCTACCAATGACTTCCTTGATTTAAGAAAGTTGTGATGCTGTTTTGGCATAGGTGGGGGACAGCCTATGCATAGTAGAGGGTGATTTTAATGAAATGTTGGACCCACTTTGGTATCAACAATCAAAGCTGTATACAAACATACTAAGGCATGCTGAAAATGTGGTTGCGCTAAAATTCCCACACTACGTTGGGGCAGAGACTGGGCGATTCTTTGGTGGAGCAACCACACTGTGGGTAGCATGGGCATTTCTGGTGCATGCTCCCTGTTGATGTAGCATTTAGCACGGGGGCACTTAAAGTTACTTCACTGGATTGCATTGTGCACCCGCGCTGATCATGACAAAGGTAACGAATATGGGGGCAATGAAATACCCATGCCAGCAATATGAGGACATGCCTGGTGGGCCTCCATTTGCTGGCAAAGGTTGAATGTCACCCCATTCTCGTTTTTGGGATGTATCACGCGTTATTGGTACAGATCTTAGTAAACATGCTCCAAAGTGGCTAGAGTTGGAATGCAGATATGCTTACCAATCCCCATACACTTACTTTCTGAGATAAAATTAATGCAATAACCTGAAGCTTAACTCATCTAGGTAACATTCCATTGAACCATTCAATATTTGGAAAAGTTAGTCAGATCCATATGGCATCAATCTAGCAAGATACATTTATGGTATAACCCACTTTTCAAAACTCAGGGTCAGTCTATTAGCTGGCCAGGCTGGCAGTGCAAGGTATATTAGTCTGTCAAATAGGCAATGAGAGAGGGGAAGTTGTAACATTTCAGGAGCTTTTGTAACAGTACCACTTAGATTAAAGGTTCCAATTTCAATGGATGCACCTATGCCATTGTATTCTTGCCCTTCACCTTGATCTGGGAAAGCTCGAGGAAGAGCTGGAATATATTTCATTGTGTAAACATCTAGTGATACCTAGGACAGTATCACAATTTTAGCAATTTATTAAACAGACATACCAACTTAGGACATTAGGAATCAAAAGGGTTTGGGAGAAAGATGAGGAGGACAATGACGAGGAAAGAATGAGGAGTATGTTTGGGTTAAATTAATGAGGCCTACCAGATCAGGGGCCATGGTATGCAATGCAATGTGGGCCTTCGAGTCAATGCTGACTCCTAGCGACCCAGCAGCTCCTGGGTTTTATGGCAGGGTGATCGGATGATCAACGTATATTATAGTACAAAGAGCATACTACAGTAGGACCAGCCAAGAAAAAGACAACTGACCCACAAAAGGATGGCAGGTGTGGTCCTGTAAGACAGAAATTGGATCACTGACATCAACACATGCTGTTTTACTGTAGTGAGCTGCAGTGGCATTGAGGCCAATTCCAATCGTGGCATGTACGGGCCATCCGGATGTCCAAAACCTGGACAGCCTGAATGTGCACCTGATTCTGCCCCTGCAGGAGCTAGACATTCCTGCAGGTGCAGAATTGGGCACTTAGACAGGCCGGATGTACCCCGATTCCACAGCATGGGACGTATAAGCAGTTCCTGGCTAGCCCTCCATATCTTCCTGCTGGAGCACTGGTGCTGTGGCATCCTGTCACCAAGACAGGAGCACAGACACCCTGACAGCTGTCCTGTACTTTTTCTCTGCTGCCCGGACATCGGCCGGGGCAGCCAGGGCCAAGATCAGGCAGTGGGGCCTTACCTGTGATTCTCCTGGGACTTCTGGGGGTCTGCATGCTCTGATCTCTGCCCCGTGTGGGACCTATTCTACCTCCAAGGTGGAATAAGTCCCACATCCATCTCTGACCTGCTGGACATACAGGGTCATGACCGGAATAGGCTCTGTACATCTGAGTTGTGCAGCCCATCCCACTCCGCCCTGTTGCCACCCCCTCCCAGAACTCCCCACTCAAAGGCCCTGTATGTGAAGGGAGCTTCAGGGATGGAATAGGCACACAGCAAATAGCGGGGGTTGTACATCCAAACCAGACATGCATCCCCACTATTCGCTGTTCAGAATTACCCCTATAGTGTCTGGTGAAAGATAGTTGAAGTTTTATGGTTTCTAGAAAAGTTGGAATATAAACATATAATTTGGAAATAAATGATGTTACACAGCACACTGAATGCAACTGCAAAATGGCCTTTGGACATTATGTTATCTATAGCGGTTAAACTGGTACTGCAACATTAAACATCTTTTGAGATGCTGGATATTCCATTATTGTGGAATACCTTGTATGCTACCTATAAACATGAGGTGGTGGCCACAAAAAAGTATGAGGATATAGCCTGTTTCACAATGACAAGGGGGCCACTGGATCAAGCTATGAGATTGGAGGACTAGGATGGGGACTTAGGGAAGGGAAGGACTTTCATAGTCATTGCTTCTGCTGAAATTGCATAATTTATGTTCCGTCTCACCAAACAGAAAACTACTACTACTTGGAGATTCCATCATCAGAGACACCAACTTGGGAACACAGTTCAAAGGAGAGAAGATAGTCAAATGCCTCTCAGGCTCCTCAGCCGGCAGGAATACAAAACAAATTATTGATGGACTTAGCGCAGAAAGCAAACACTCCAAACTTGATGTTGTCATCCACTTGGGTACAAATGACCTGGCTAGAAATAGTGCCTCTACAGTCCAAAAGGACTTCCAGTCTCTGGGAGAAAAACTCAAACCCATAGTTAACACTGTAGCATTCTCAGAAGTTCTACCTGTTCTAGGTAAGAGGGCAAAAAGGCTAAATCGCATTAATGGCTTTAATACATGACTCCAGACCTGGTGCAAACGAGAAGGATTCAGATTTATTGGCGACTGGGAAAACATATGGACCAACAAGAAACTATACTGTGCTGATGGACTACACCTCTCTGTTGCAGGGAGAAGAATCCTACAGAATCCTACGTGAAAAATTCAGGCAGTATGTCGATTCGCATTTAAACTAGAAGAAGGGGGCGACGGACGGGGAAGGTCAAGTTCTGGACATCACCCCCGGCAAAAGCAGAATAACAGAAACAACCACACTTTTAAACAACACATCAAAAGCAACTGGGAAGAAGTGGGTAGAATAAAATCAATGCAAAATATACACAAGCCAGTTAAATGCTGGAAAGCAATGAGCACAAATGCTCGTAGCTTAGTCAACAAACGTCCAGACCTGGAAGCCCTAATGGTGGAAAAGGACTTGGAGATTCTGGCCATTGTAGAAACATGGTTTAATGAATCACATGATTGGGATATAGCCATACCTGGCTATAATCTATTTAGAAGAGACAGAGAAAATGGAAAAGGGGGAGGAGTAGCCTTGTATGTCAAAAGCAATATTAAAGCTACTGAAATGCAGGGTGCATGGGAAAAAAGAAGTGCCCTGGATCGTGTTGGAAAGAGGAGATGGCACTGTCATCCATACTGCTGTAATCTACAGACCTCCGACTCAAATTGAAGATAGAGATAATGAATTGATTATAGATATTGCCAAGATAGCAACAAAGGGGGAAGTGATCATATTGGGTGACTTTAATCTACCCAATGTGGATTGGATTACTCCTTCTGCAAATCTGGAAAGAAGCAAAAAAATTGTGGACGCTATCCAATATGCATTACTTAGACAAATGGTGATGGAACCAACCAGGGAAAGCTCAACGCTGGATTTGGTGCTCATCAACAGTGATAGCGTGTCAAATGTCTGGGTGAGTTCTCCTGTGAGCAACAGTGACCATCACACGGTGTGGTTTGAGGTAGAAGCCAAGGTGCAGTCCAATCATAGCAAGCTCAAAGTCCTAAACTTCAAAAACACTGACTTCAACAAAATGGCCAAGTACCTAAAGGAGGAGCTGACAGGGTGGAAGGGGATAAGGGAAGTTTAATTGCAATGGGCTAAACTACAAGGAGCAATAAAAGGGGCAACAGATAAATATGAAAGGAAAATAAATAAAAACAAGAGGAGAAGGAAGCCTATTTGGTTTTCCAAAGAAGTGGCTGCTCAAATAAGGGCAAAAAACCCCCAGCTTTTGCAAAATTCAAAAGCTTGCAAACAGAAGAACACAGAAATGATTACAGGATCAAACTCAAGGAGACAAAAAGAGAAATAAGGATAGCAAAATCAAAGGCAGAGGAAAAGATGGCTAAAGATGTTAAGTGCAGCGACAAAACTTTCTTCAGGTTTATTCAGGAAAGGAAGAAGATCAGAGGTGGAATTGCAGGACTCAGAAGTGCTGGGAACGGACTCGTGGAAAATGACATTGATAAAGAGAAATTACTAAACAAATACTTCTGCTCTGTTTTTACTAAATACAATGGGCCTACCTGGCGGTGAAGTGAGGGACTTGTGAATCTTGGGAAGAGTGTATATTGTCGGGATGACAGGATGTGTGACTGTTAAATATGAAAATTCGCGCTGCGTGAGAAAGCCAGCATTGAGACCATAGGACACTAAAGAATCAATGTCTTGCTTAATGGAAGGGGTGCGGTCAGAGGGTAAATGCTGATAAAAATTCTTGTCATTAAGTTGACCAGAGAGCTCACTGATATAGTATGAACGATCTAATACAACAATGCCCCCACCCTTGTCCGCAGGTTTGATGATAATATCAGAGCGTGCTTTAAGAGTACGTATAGCTGATTGTTCGTCATGTGTGAGATTGAAAAATCTGCATCTTGATTTATGTTCCATAGACTGTATGTCTCGTAAGACGCAATCCATAAAGATCTGTATAGTGGGGTCAACAGGACCAGGGGGGTGCCAACGGGATTTGTTACGTATAACAGAGGGATCAATTGAAGGACAGGGTTTGTCTGAAAAAAATTTTTTAATCTGTAGTTTGCGAGACATTTTAAACTCAAACAGTTTCGGCCGGAGGCCTTCTTCAGGGGTCTAAAAACAGACAAACACAAACATCAATATTAAAAATATTAAAAATAAAAGTGAAGGAACAAAACAGGACATACTCATTTTGTATAATAAAAGTTGGAATACATTACCATAAACAAGCAAACAAACAACCAGAAGAAGGTGGACTACGCCACTCTTCCCAATCTATAAGGGGATAAGTCAAATATGCATTTATCATTGATTAGTACAAAAATAAACAAAGAGAGCAAATTACAATACATCACATCAAAACAAATCATTGAGAAATGAAAACTGCATATCGAACTAAACATACATAGGAAATATAAATGTATCCACATAATTAAAATATATATATATATATATGTATCGTATACCATAAAATAGACATATAGGCAAAACATAAAAGGAAAAAAAAAGGGGGGTGAAAAAAGGGGGGATGGCAACTCAAAAATGAGTAAATAATATAATGTGTAATCCATAATATGGAATTAATATATAATCCATAGTGCATTAAGAAATGTATATAAAAAAGGGGGGTATAAATAAAAATAAAAATAAATTTAAAAATAAATATGAAAATAATAATAGTAATAAAAATAATAGTGGTAATAGAAATGAAAGTAAAAATAAAAATATGATATTAGTGGTGAGAATATATGTGAAGAAATAGTTCATGTGCACAAACAGAGCGGTGAAGTGAATGAAAGTAAAAACAAATAAAAAACAAAAAACAAAAAATAATTCTTGTGAGTAATGATAAAACATGAATGTTGGAAGAATGCAAAATTTTCTGGCTAAAATGCTTAAGAGAAAGATTAAAAAAAGGTACTACATGAGCATTGAAAATTGGAGGAAAAGTGGAATCATAATAGTGATGTCGTAAACCTTACTATAGAAAGCATAACTATCCTAATAAATTAAACGACATACGTAAAAGCAGACAGCCATATTAAAAAGTAAAAATTCAGGAGAAAACATCTAGCGTTAATGTTATCGCCCTGTTTTTACTAAAGAAAATCCTGGAGAAGGACCACCTGTGACTCCCAAATATAAAAATGGGAATGAGTTAGATACCACACCATTCGGAGAGGATGAGGTGTTAGAACAACTTGCAAAACTGAAAGTGGACAAGGCCATGGGACTGGATGGGATACATCCCAGGATACTGAAAGAGCTCAGAGAGGTTCTTGCAGGGTCATTAAAGGATGTTTTCAACAGTTCCTTGGATACAGGAGAGGTTCCTCAGGACTGGAGAATAGCTGACGTCGTACCTCTACCCAAAAGTGGTGACAGGGAAGAAGTGTCAAACTACAGGCCCATGAGCCTTACCTCAGTGGCGGGAAAAGTAATGGAGACGCTCCTGATAGAGCGAATAGAGAACTTTCTCAAAACCAGAGGGTTACAGGATCCGAGGCAACATGGTTTTACCAAGGGAAGATCTTGCCAGACAAATCTGATTGAGTTCTTTGACTGGGTGACCAGAGAACTGGATCAAGGACACGCGATGGATGTCATCTACCTGAATTTCAGCAAAGCCTTTGATACTGTCCCTCATAGGAGACTTATCAATAAACTCAGTAGTTTGGGGATGGGTCCCTAGGTGGTAAACTGGATCAGAAATTGGTTGACTGACAGACGACAGAAGGTGATGGTAAATGGAGCTCACTCGGATGAAAGGAAGGTGATTAGCGGGGTGCCTCAGGGTTCGGTCCTGGGCCCGGCACTGTTCATTGTATTTGTGAGTGATAATGCTGAAGGACTGAATGGAAAGGTCTGTCTTTTTGCAAATGACACGAAAATTTGCAACAGAGTGGACTCCCCCGAGGGAGTGCTTAACATGAGGAGGGATCTGCAAAAGCTGGAGGAATGGTCTGATGCTTGGCAATTGAGATTTAATGCGAAGAAGTGCAGTATCATGTACTTGGGTAGCAGAAATCCAAAGGAAATGTATGCAATAGGGGGTGAAAGGTTGTTGTGCACGAAGCAGGAGAAAGACCTCGGTGTGATTATTTCTGTAGATCTCAAGGTGGCAAAACAATGTGACAAGGCGGAAGCAAAAGCCAGGAGGATGTTGGGCTGCATTCGACGAGGAATTACAAGCAGAAAGGAAGGGGTACTAGTGCCACTGTATAAGTCTCTGGTGAGGCCCCACTTGGAATACTGTGTTCACTTTTGGAGACCGTATCTTGCAAAGGATGTAAAAAGAATGTAAGCTGTTCAGAGGAAGGCGACCAAAATGATTTGGAGCCTGCATCCGAAGCCTTATGAGGAGAGACTTGAAGACCTAAATATGTACACTTTGGAGGAGAGGAGGGATAGGGGAGATATGATTCAGACCTTTAAATACTTAAAGAGAAATAATGAACAAACAAACCTCTTCCAGAGATGGGGAAGCTATAAAACTAGAGGGCATGACATGAAGCTGCAAGGTGGTAAATTGAAAGGCAATGTCAGGAAATACTTTTTTACTGAAAGGGTGGTGGATGTTTGGAATGCCCTCCCGATGGAGGTCGTGAGGGAAAACACAGTGACGGAATTCAAAATGGCCTGGGACAGACACAGTGGATCACTTTACAGCAACAAGATTAAATCAAAATAAACTGAACCATCTAATTTATCAACAAATAGGGGTGTCCTACATCAAAATAAATGGAACCGTCTAATTTCTCAACAAATAGGGGTGTCCTACATGGAGCGATGGAGAGAGGAGCAGTGGGTTCACCCCTAAACAAAGAAACAAAGATATGGGGAGGGGTGAAGACATGGTGAGGGGGTGCACCTGCTCCTGGTGGGTGCACCACTAAGCAAAGATATGGGTAGAGGGGGGGGGGGAACCTACTTCTTAAAAGACATGGGAAGGGGTGCACCTACTCCTGCCATATTACTGGGCAGACTAGATGGGCCACACTGGTCTTTATCTGCCATCATTTACTATATTACTATGTTACTATGTTTCCTTAGGTTGTATGGGATTCCATATGGAATTCTAATAAAATATTGCTGAAACTCGAACATCAGCATTGGCATTTAATTTAAACTGGTAACCATGCTGGCTGAATATTGAGCGGATAGATTTTGAAATCTCTTTCTGAGCATAAGATCCAAGACCACCTTCTTCCTGGCTTTGCATTCTTTCAAGTTTGTCTTAGATGCTGGCAACTACTCTTATGAAGAAATTTACATACCTGATAATTTTCTTTCCTTCCTGTGGCTTTTTCCTTGAATCCTGCTAAACCAGTCTAGACAAGAGGGTATTCTCCAAAAGCAGCTGGTGAAGGCAGTCAAGATCTACTTTCAATGATATCATCACTCAGTATATCTACTAGTACAGCACTGAGAAAAGCCAGTATGAAACTTCCCAAGCTTTAAGCAAACTGAAAAACTCAGAAACTACATGATTTGATAATGGTATCAAAACAATGTACAAACCATTTGGCTCTTTCGGCAAAATCGGTTCTGAATCAAAAATAAACTGAAGAGATAGCAGGGCAGGTCCTGAACTGATCTAGCAGGAATCAAGGAAAGAAAATGATCAGGTATGGAAATTCATCCCTCCTTATAATCCTGCTAGACCAGTCCAGACACATGGGATTTACTCAAGAAGTCAGGACCCTGGGTGGGAATAAGGCAGGAGGAGTAGCCTAGTGGTTTGGGCAAGGTACTTCAGGCCGGAAGGTCGGGGGTTCAAATCCCACTAGAGGACAGCAACCTTGGGCCGGAAGGACTGGGGTTTCTAGTCCCACAGGTGCTCCTTGTGGTCTTGGGCAAGCCACTTAACCCTCCATAGCCAATGTTCCCTGTAAGTATTAGTGTATGTGTCTCATATCCCCGCGTGTTAAATGTATCCCCCAATTGTGTTGTGACCGCTTTGATTGAAGGATAAGGCGGTATACAAAAACTGTCTAAATAAATAAATAAATAAAAGGCAATGTTCTGGACAGGACTGCCAGAGATGACCAGGTAGTTGCCTTACAGATGTTCTCTGGGGATACCAAGGCAGAAACTTAATTGCTTCCAGCATACACTTTCCACTTAGAAGGCAGGCTGAGTTGACAGTTTCCTTAATCCAGCAGACAATCAAGTTCTCAGGCCACTGAAGAGCACAAATAGATGATCCTACAATTGGAAGGAATTAATAATTTCCAGATATATCATCAATACTCTCCACATGTCCATCAGAAGCACCAAGGAGTCTTCTCAAAGATCCTCAGAAAAGGAGGGTAGTATGGCAGTCTGGTTAAAATTGAAAGGATAGCAGTACCTTTGGAAGAAAGGACAAAACAGTCCACAAGGAGGTAGACACCACTGATATGATCAGAAAAGGCTTCCTGTAGCACAAGCCTGCAACTCTGGTACCTTCCTGGAAGAGGTGATAGCAACCATGAACACCTTCTGGATGGTCAAATTTTTGAGAGAGGCCTTTTGAATGGTCTGAAAAAAGTGGCCTTCCAAAGCCTTCAACATCAGAGAAAGAGACTCCACTGAGGAATGATTGGACTTACTGGAGGACAGATCTGCTTCATCTATCTGAAGAAGCAGAAGATGTCAGGGTGTGCCACCAAGGACATCCCCTGAGTTCAACCCCGGTATCATGCTAGGGCCACAGTCTGAAACTTGAGAGAGTTTAGCACCAATCCTTGGTTCAGATCAAACTACAAGAAGGAAAAAATAATGGTGATGTTCGCCTTCTTGCGCTGCAAGACCTGAGAGGAACACCACCAGACTCTTTCATTGGTCAAAGATGTAAAGGCCTTTTGAGCCCTGAGCAGGGTATTCACTACTCCAGAGTAATTTTTCCTGGACAGTCTGCTCCTCTCAAGAGCCAGCCATAAGCAAGAAGTGAATGGGATCATCAGGGACCCTGCTGTAGAAGACTCTTCTCTTGAAGAAGCAAAGGAGGAGGTCTGGCCACCAGATTCAACAGATCTGCATAGTTGGCCTGCATGGCTAGTCCAGGCCATAAGAATCACTAGGCCTGGGTGAAATCAAAGTCCACAAAGAAGATGGATTACCAAGGACCATGGAGGAATACACATAAGAGTCCCTCCTAGGGCGATTCCTGAAGCAAGACATCTAAGCCTTCCACCCACAGATCCTTCCAGTGGCTGAAGAAGTTCTCCACTTTGGCATTCACCTGGGTGGTCATCAAGTCAAATAGTGGAAGGCCCCACCTCCTCACAATGAGGTTAGAAGTGTGAGGACTTAGCTCCCACTCGCCGGAATCCATGGAATTCTGATTCAAGAAGTTGGCCTGTACATTGTTAATGCCTGCTATGTGGGCCACCAAGAGGACAAGCAGATGCTCCTCTGCCTGACACAGCTCTGCCACCTCAACTGCCACCATGGCATTATCTGAGAACAAGCAGACTGCTTTGCTCACTAGTTGAGGCCAAAACTTCTCAAGTACTAGCAGATTGCTTTGTTCTCCAGCCGAGTGATTGACCAGGAGGCTTCCTGAGGAGACCAGAGACCTTGGGCAAACAGACCCAGACAGTGAGTTCCCCAGCCCTTCATGCTGGCATCCATGGTGACTATTACCCATTCTGATGCTTCAGAGGCATCCCTTCCAACTGATGATGAGAGTGCAACCACCAACCCAACAACTATGAGCTGGAAGATCAGTGCATTAACAGATGCCTCTACTTAAACACCCTGGCCCAAGGAACCAGCTCCAGAGTCAATACCATGAACCCTAGGATTTGCAAGTAGTCCCAAGCCACAAGGAGATTGGCAAGTACAAAATCACCCCAGTTTCTACTGAAGCTTGATAAACCTCTCTTGGGGTAATTGACCAAGAGCTATGTCTGCTCTAGATTGCTCCATGGAGTTGAATGGAATCAGCCATTTACCCAGGTATGAATGAACCCTGATGCCTGCTTGTGCAGGAACACCACCACTATCATCACCTTCGAAAAGATATGAGGTGCCATGGCCAGGATAAAGATAAAAAAATCACTCCAATACAAACAGAAGAAACACACATGTTTGTATTGGAGTGATTCTTTTATTTTTCTGACATTTTTCACTCCATAAATTGTGACCAATTACGTTTGGATGGCCAGGATAAAGGGCAGAGCCTGAAATCAGAAATGGTAGCTCATGTCGAAGAAGTGGATGAAGCACAGAAGGTACTCTGAAATAGGGATGTGAAAGTATGCAAGGTCCAGGGAGGATATTATCTCTCTTTGCCAGACCAATGCAATGACTGACCTGAAGTGGACGTGAGGCACTGAGAGCTTGGCATTGAATGCCTTCAGATCCAGAATGGGCTAAAGGAGCCACCCTTCCTGGTTACAACAAAGTAGATGGAGTAATGGTCTTGGGGGGTTTTTTCTGCGGAGGAAATGGGTATACTAGCCTGCAACTGCAAGAGATGGTGCAGAATTTTCTCAATAACCACCTGTTTGAGCAGAGAGTTGCAGAAAGGCATCCTAAAGAGGCTCTTTGAACTCCCATGCATAACCTTGACTGCGGACCTCTAGGACTCATTACTTCAAGTTGATATGGGTCAGTTCCAAATAGAATGGCCACACAGCTACCCCCAACAGACTGTATATCAAAAGGATCCATGAGATCTCATGGAAGTATTTACTGGTTCCTAAGGGAGTTGTTGCTGAATCCTGAGAGCACTGGAAGCTGTTGCATGTAATGAATTCCTAACCAGGGGCAACAACTACAGGAATCCTTCCTCGGCCCTTGGTTTTCGATCTCTGGACGTAGAAGAAGTGAGAAGAAATAAAAATATAACACACACAGAGTTATATTTTAATAATAAGAAAGTTCTGCTAAATCTTTAGGGAGGAAAATTACAGATCCACAAAGTCGAGTGGTCACCTGCAACACCCTCAATTAGCTTGGCCGCATTATTAGGAAAAAATGCCACATTGCACAATTTCATCTTATTACTCTACGTCATGCTTTTGCCTAAATCTTTAACAATATCTATACATTGCAAGTAAAACTATGCATAAACATATTAGTCCTAGAGGCCACAAGACAATGATCTTGGCCAGGAAAGACAGGCCTAGGTGCACTGCTGCACCAGCCCAGACACTTTTTCACCTGCTTGAGAAAGACATTGCTGGCTTCTTTCAATGCTGCACCAGTAGACATACCGAGTGATGACATCATCACAAGTTGCTCTGGTCTGACTCCACTTACTGGCTGGGGAGCATGACCCATTCATTTGGACCGATCTATCAGAATGTTTAAGGAAAATGAGTTTGCCATATTTTAGGTAGCCATATTTGTTGCATTTATAACCTGTAGCGTGACCTCTCTCTTTTTTGAGCACCTTATTCAATGTATATTTCTGATTTTTGAAAATATTCTGAATATCTTTTACGAATGATGATAAAGAAAATATACAGGAGTTTCTAGGTAATTCTTAGCAATTATTTTTGCTTCTTTCTTCAGTTAGTTTATCAAAAGTGTTAAATGTGCAGAGTAATGTGCAAGCCCCTACGATCACCATAATAATGTGCTATTGAATAAGACCCCTTTGTGTCTCTGGAGGAATTTTATAATAGCACACAGGCACATATGTTTCCTTTATAAAATAGCTGCAGGATATGCACCTAAAGGGGCATGTTCATTAATGAAATTGACACGCATTAAGTGCAACTGTGCCCATAGAAATAAAAGGGCCATGGATACTTAACCTTTAATAAACATGCCCTAAAGAGTCTTTCCAATATTTACCAGCCTCCTTCTTAGAGATTTACACCTGAAGAGATATGCATTTCTGTGAAAGCACTCAGTTTGACTTTAAGAAACCAATTAGTAACTTCTATGCTTCCAACAGCCACAGGTAAGAACCAAGCCATGCCTGCATGGCCTCCACTTTGAGCCGAAATGAAGACAAGTAGAAAGGAGACCTACTTGTGTCTCTGGCTGGAGGTGCCCCGTGCTTCCGACATCTAGAGGCTGGCTGACCAGTTCTACACATGAACATGTGTCTAAATTTACAACATAGGGAAAAGACAAGCAGTTTTGTTAAAACACCAACATGAGTCATTTACAGGGCCATGCCCTGCTTACAATTCCCAGCTTGGAACTGTCCCCCAGATTCCCAACTGGAATGACTGGCCTGCCTGCATTTGTCCCAATTGACCCATTCATGTCTATGTGAAAGGACTTACCTGTGCTCGTATGTGTCCTGTATGTACTTTATTAGTCATATGTGTGCCCATGTTATATATTTGTTTCCCAACATTTTATCTTGGAAATGCCTACTGTAGTTGAGCCAAGTCCAACATTCCCCTTGTGTGCTCAGAGTATTGTGTCAAAGTATGTGAAAAGTGATCCATATTGTGATGGGTCATAGTGACCTACCATAATGGCCAACAACAGAAAGCTCACACTCAATTTGTTACATTCACAGGCACCCTCCTGTTACCCTCATCTTCCTTCTTTCTTTTCTTCCCTTTCTTGCTCTTCCCCCAACCTTTATATCTTTCCAACAATTTGAAAATAACTATATATTTCTTTTTGGATATGCTGTGCATGGACATTGGTAATTCAATTATCACTAGAGCTAGAGGGTCCCTCTTGCTGCAATTCTTCCTCCATGAGCCATTCTGAGGATGATTTATTAGAAGAAGAGGATTCTGATGATTTGTCACTCTTGTTGCAGGATGGGGTATGATTCCGTCTGGGTTTTTTTTCTTTCCTTTTCTCCTCTTTTTTGTGACCTCCTTTATTGTCTCATCTCCTTTGGTGTCCCTAGTGGTCTGCAAGCAGAACTGCTGGCTTACTCAGTCTGTTGTCCCCTGTTCCTTCGTCTGGTCTCAGCAGTGTCACTATCTTGCCTCAGGGGTTCAGACCTCCATATAGCTCTCATTGATATGCCTCAGTTCTTCTCCATCTCGAGCACCTGTGCCTTAGGTGATACCTAAATCATCAGCGTGTCCTACCCCACTAGGGGCCCCAGCAATTGGATGGATTGCTGAGGAGGGGGCAATGCCCTCCCATTTTCTCTTGTCTGTACATTCACCATGCATCCTGTTGTACTAACCAAGGGGGAAATTTGCCAACACCACCAGGTTATGGGTATCCCTGCCAGGTCTGAGGAGTAGACTTTATGGAAAAACCTGGACCATGCCCAACCCTGCTGTTTGAATAAATAGTATTCCCTCTAGCCTGGTCAGTGGTTACCATGTGTGTGATTATTTTACTGTCCACTTAATAAGAGGTGCATAACTATGAGTTGGTCCCTGCATTGCTGAAATTGCAGTCCTGGGAGGGAATGTGATGTTTGGCTATAATCCTGCCACCCATGGAACCAACCAATGCTTGAAAGACCTGTCTTTGTAAGGTTTGATCCTACTGCAAACCACCTACCCAGGTCCCTACCCCTCGAAATGTCTCTTATCTGCTTTTTTGCACATATGGAAGGGAGGAAAGGGATTGCCCTGCATAGACTATGGGGCCTCCAGAAGCTCTGCCCCCACATTAAATTCCTGTGCTCAGGCCTAGGATGGAGTAATTTTATATACCTAATAATTTTCTTTCCTTAAATTTTGCTAAACCCCCATCCAGTGTCCAGCATCTGCTTTCTATCCACAACCCAGATTCCCATGTCCATCACCTGTTCTCCACCTCCCCCATTCCTGTGGCCATCATCAGCATCACTTCTTTCCCTTCCTAATGTAATCCAGGGATTAATATTTTTTTTTAACCTCTGGGCCATCGGATTCTCATGGGCCTGCTGAGATCACGGGTCGGGGGGGGGGGGCAGCGCCATTGTGTAGAATAAGCAAACCTGAAAAGCCCCACCTTTGTGGCTAAGAGCAGCCAATGCAGCCCCAATGTGCACTGTGCAACACCCCACCCCATTCCACATCACCACATGTGCACCCGAAAACCAGGGAGTAAAAAAAAAAAAAACAGAATTCCCCCCATCCTGTTGCTGCCACTGCTGCTGCTGCTCCATGATAGCAACGGCAATAGGAAAAACCAGAAGTGTGGACTCTTCTGACTCCAGCATGCTTGGCAGGCCCTGCCGGTCCCGCCTCCCTCTGATGTGAAAAGCATGCATCAGAAGGGGGTGGGACCAGCAGGTCCTTACAAGCTCACAGATTCTCACTGGCTCTGGGTCAGTGGCGGTGGCACCGCTGTCACCGCTGCCATTGGTAGGAGAAGTGGCTGTAGCAGTAAGGCGGCTGTTGCTGGGGTGTTTTGGGGGAATATTTTACTGCTCCCAAAACTTGTCCGCTGCCACCTTACTCTGCAAGTGCAAAAAAAATGTCTTTTCAACTACCGGTTTTAACTCTCTTCTGGCAGCTGGCTTGGCCATATAAAAACTGGCCAGGCTGGCTGAAAACCAGCTGGTTGGCAAACCTAATTAGGAGGAATACACCCTGGCAATTGCCCTGGGACCCCAAGCCAGAGAGGCCCTCAGAACTTTTAGACTGAAAAACACACGGCTTGCTATTGGGCTTTAGGGTCCCCCCCTCAAATTTTTTTCAGCCATGTTCAACACCAACACCAGATGTACTTTCCAAACACCAACATTTTCCAGTCACAAAATAGAAAATAAAATTCCTTTTTCTACCTTTATTGTCGGTCATTTTATGTTTCTCTTTGGTCCCAGTCTGTTTTTTTATTTCCTTTATCTTCTCTTAGCTCTCTTTTCATGGTCTCCTCTCCTTTTACCATTTCTTCTCTGTCTTCACGTCCTCCCTTATACCAGTTTTTAACACTGATCCCATCCTTTCAGTTTTCTTCCATTTATTTTTCTGCTTCTCTTTCCAGATTTCACTCCTCCTTACCAACACTCCTCAATTTCACTCTTTTCCTCACCCCAGCTCTCCTATTTCCCAGCTCTCTTTCCTTCCCCAGCCTCTTATTTCACAACTCATCCCCTCTCTTCCCCATGTACAGTATCTCACCTCCTCCATCCAGTTATTATCCTATGTCTCCCTTCATGCCCACCATATTTCCTCTGTGTCTCTATTCCCCATGTCCATCTCTCCTCTTGACCTTGTCTCTGTCCCCCTCCCATGCCCAACATCCCACCTCTGTATCCCCATGTACAGCATCTCTCCCTGTGTATCCCTGCCCCCACCATTTCCAACATTACTCCTCTGCATCCTACCTCCCATGCCTTCAGTGTTTCCCTAATCCCCCCCCCCCCCCCAATGTCCAGGAAAAGAAAAATCAAGAGCACACCGCAGGGTCTGCATTTAGACCATTCACACGCCATCCCATCCCATCCAATGTCTGACATTAGAGTGGAATGAGACATCGCAGAACCATGTCATTGCACACATGATCTAAACATGCCCTGCGCTGCACTTTTACATCAAGTTACAGACCCAAGATGCCCAATCCAGGGTTTTTTTGGAGGTGGTGGCAGCATTTAGGTAGAATAGGGTGGCAATGAGGAATGAGAGCGATTGGCGATTGGCAGAAAACCCGGCCTTTCATTGGCCAATTTTACTATCCTGTCATGCGCCGGCCTCCCATTTGTGAAAAACAGCCAGGCTGGCCTAAAACTGGTCAGTTAGCAACCATACCTCTTTCTCATTCCCTCCTCCTGTGTCTACCATTTCTTCTCTCTAGTTCTTTCCCCCCATGCTCATTGCTACTCCTCTTCCTCCCCCACCATGTCCAGCATCTTCCCTATCTCTGCCCTGTGTCCAGATTCTCCCCTATCTCTGACCCATGCCCAGCATCTGCTCTCCACCTCCCTAAGCCCTCCACCCCAAGTTCAGCATCTCCTCTCTACCCGCATCATATCCACCGTTTCTCCTCCACCTTCCTCACCCTATGGCTACCATCTGCCCTCTGCCCCCCACCCAGTGGTCACCATTTACCTTCTGCCCTCTATCCCTCACCCCATGTCCAGCACCTGCTCTCCATCCCCCTATGCCCCTATCAAGTGTCCAGCATCTCTCCTTCCCCCCTCCTGCAGCTACTATCCAAAGTCTCTCTCTCTCTCCTTGTCCCCCTGCAGCTACCCTCCGATCTCTCTCTCTCTCTCTCTCTGGTTTTTCCCCCACCCCCCACAGCCATCACCTGATCTCTCTCTTTCTCTTTGTCCTGCTCCTCCAATCTCTCTCTCTCTCTTTCCCCGTTCTTGCCTTTGCTTTCCCAAGCCATCACTGATCAGTTCTTGGTGGAGAGGAAGATGAAACAGCATGGGGATGTTGGACGTGCAGCATATGCATGAGCCAGAAAGCCCCTCATGAGCCATCTTCTCCCACTGCCAGCCCTCAGCACCTGACAGTGTCAGTCTCCTTTTCCCATCCCCTGTGTCATCCCCAAACATCAGACCCTTCTAACATGCTACCCCGTCTCCAAAACAACCATCTGCCAATACCAACTTTGTTTCTTTCTCTCTCCAATCCAGCATCTCCCCACTGTCTCTTTATTTCCCCTCCTCTCTTCCTCCCTGTCTCCAGCACACCCCTCTGTCTTCCTCTACCCCCATGATCCAGCTTCTCCCCATCTCTCTTCTCTACTCCCCATCTAGCATCTCCTCCTCTCTTCTCTACCTCCCAATGATCCACCATATCCTCCCTTCTCTCTTCCCTACCCCCACACACTGATCCAGTATCTAGAGCCACTGCTGTGATAGAAAAAATACTTTGAAAAAACACCTCTCACCCTCTCCTCTGATTCAGCCATGGCTCCTGCATCATAGAGAGCCGTGGCTGTGATGTAAATAATAATTAAAAACAAAACAAAACAGATGAACTACCGTGGAGGAGCCTAACAGTCCGCACTATTGAACATCTGCTGCTGCATCCTGCTCCCTCTAGCATAACTTCCTTTTGGGGACAGGATGCCGCAGCAGAGGTTGCACACCTGCTTTCTGTTTTTGTAACTTATTATTGCTATCGCAGCCACAGCTCTGTAAGATGCAGGAGCCGCGACTGGATTGAAGGAGAGTGTGAGGCTGCGGAGGGGAGGGGGGGTAGGGAGACAAGAGACAGAGAGAGATCAAAAAACCAGCTCCGGTCCTGCCAGAGCAAAAAAACAGCTTTTCAACTGCCAGTTTTAGCTCTCTGCTGGTAGCCGGACTGGCCATATAAAAACTGCCCGGTTGGCAACTGTAGTCTTAAAGGAGTCTTTGAGGATACTTCCCAGGGTCTTTCACCAATTTCTCCAGATCCTCACCAAAGGGCAATGTGCTTCTAAAGGAAGTTTGCTCAGATACAGCTTGGAGGCAGGATCAGCAGAAAAATTGCAAAATTACAGCCACTGTCTAGATACAACAACCACTATCAAGGACATGGAGAAGGTCCTGATTAAATCATATAGAGCTTCTGCCCGACTCCAGTCTCACAGCTTCCGGGCTGTCCAGCAATTGCTGGAACAAACGCAAATGAGCTTGGGCCACCAGACCCACACATAGCGTCACCTGAGAACCCAAACAAGAGATCTTAAAGGCATTCTCAAGGAGGGCCTGCTATCATGAGATTCCTTAAGCACAGCACCCCCTTTCACCAGGGACCCAGCATCCCAACAGAGTTCCAAGTGGCAAAAAAGAAAAAGCTGCTAAGAAAAAAGTCCACTGGAAAAAAAGAACAAGGTCTCATCGAAAAGGAAATTCCCAGCACCTACAAGGCTGGTCGGCTGAAACATTATAAGGAAAAACCCAGCTGCCCCCCACAGGCCTGAAGGCCAGCTGTGGAAAAGAAAAATGTTTTTTTTTTTATACTGGTTTATTAAGGCAGTATAGAGGGCCAAATGTAGCCATTTGAATCGAATAGGGACTTAGAGGACAACAAAGGGGAAGGGGGGACCTGGGTCCAAACATCACTCTTCCTCAGGGAATCTGTGGGAGGTCTTTCTGTCCGCTCTCTAGTCTGCCAAGCAATAGGAACTCATGAGTAGCAGTCCTGGAAACAGGGCAAGCTGTTGGCTCTAGGAGACAGGGGCATATCCAAGCTCTGAGCAACATTGGGCCTACAGGTCTCTGTCACACTGGCCACAGAACTGTGGTCAGGGACAGAGGAGAAAGGCCTATCTGCACCAGTCCAGGCACTTTGCCACCTGCTCAAGATGGACAAATACTGGCTGCTCTCAGTGCTCCACCAGTAGATATACAGAATGATGACATGAATTAAAGATGTTTAAGTTTGTTTCTACCTGCTGACAAAGGAACATAATCCACTCATCTGGACTGGTCTAGCAGGATGAAAAGGAAAGAGTTCTTAGTTGTTCTTCTATCACCTGCTTTCCCAACTGGTACTTGAACATTGGTGCTTCCCCCATGGACTATCAGGCTGCATACCCTCAGAGGGACATCACCATCTTCACTGCTGACCATGGTATGTCCAAGGACTTTATTTTCATCAGCCATACTTTCACTGGCCAGATCTTACTGTGTGGCCTTCAGAGAGTGTAGTCAGAGGTTCCCCTCTGCTGCAAATATAGCCACCATGCCCGAATGTGCTTGTCATTCCCCCCCCCCCCCCCCATCACTGAGCCACAGGATTCAAACTTGTCCCAATGGTCTTGTGATTTTCCTGCACCTGGTCCACACATCCAAACTCCTCCCCCTGCCACTCTCCAAGTAGGATGAGTGGCTGCCCCATGGCCATGTTAATTTCAGCTGGCAGGACTGACCAGCCAGCCTCCCCTTTTTCTTTGTGTTGAAGATAACTCAAACAGGATACCACAACCTTTAGCAAATTTCTTCTTACCTATGCTGTTTTACTGCAATAATCTACTACCAATTGCTTGGTGAAGGATCCCCTGTCCCCCAACTTTCCTCCACTCTGCGAAGTATTCTTGGTTTTTATATAGCAAGGGATTCTTGACAGCCCCAGGAACTCTCTACCCAGCACATCACCAGGTTATGTTAGAATTACAATATGGAAAAGGGGTAATTTGATAGTTACATTTTAATACTAAGAGATTATCACTTGCACACCATTATTGCAAGTGGCTTTATACCACGATGGTCGTTTTTGTCCCAAAGCACAATGAAAGAGATTAACAGGAAATTGCAAAGCACATCAGCTCCAATCAGTTATATGCTTCTTGTATTCTGAATTCACAGTTTCATGGTGCCTGTTTATTGTTACAAGGAACAGGAAATTAAATATTTTGTTGAGGACTGCAAAAAGTGGAATGGCAAGAAAAACATCAACTGCACTTTAATGGAAAAAGATTCAGAAATATGTCACAAGAATGTAAAATTACAGTTATACCTTTATTGGCAGAACATGCAGACAGCTGACATCGAGATTTTACCAAAGCTGAACTCGGGTCAGTTGGATTTCAGCCTGGTATAAGTTTGAATAAATTTGTAAATGTTTCTCCTATGGTCTCCAGGTGACCCAATGGGCATCCATAGAATCCATGCAGGATTTTGCTTAAATCCACACCAAGAATTACATTAGGAGTGTGCAGTTTTGTTTCATTTCATATGGGGGGGGGGGGGAGGTGTTCTTGTTTTTATTTGTTTTGTTTTTCAAATTCAATGCACTAAATGTTTTAATATGCACTAAGTGGTTTTAATGCACATTGAAGCCATGCAGGGTATGATCTTATAACTGCATGCATATGTTTTTCACGCTGCTGTTCTACTGCTTTGAGAATTGTGCCAGAAAAGCTGTGTGCTCACATTTACATCTACAATTTGGGGCACACAATTTCTCTGGGTTAATATCTGCCCATGTATTCAAATTTTCAAAAGTATGGGTATAAATGCAACCTCCTTCCTGACCTTTTCCTCAGGAAGGCCACCTCAAAGGTCAGGTAAACATTCTTATGTACAGGAACAAATTTGCCTACATATTGGGTGGGGAATTTTGCAACAACCCATTCCTTATCATCCAAGCCAGATCGTGCTCTAAATCAGCAAATTTACATGACAGGGATTTTGTTTGTTTTATTTTCATTTCATTTTAGAAATGGCACAGAATTGAGCAGCAAATAATTGTTGCTTCGGTGCAATTACAAAAGGAAAGCGCACACCTCATTTCCATTAGTTTACACTGGAGTTTGAAGCAAAAGGCTGTCTCCTTCAAAAGGTTGTGGAGCTAATTCAACAAACCTGTAGCTTTCCCAGGGGTTTCTTAAAATGGTGTGCAAACTTCTTTTTAAAAGGCTTGTATATTCCTAGAAAAGGGAATCAGGTAGTGAGTAGTTTCATAAAACATTGTGCACTTTTTAAATATTTTTAAAATATTATTGTTTTATGGCACAATAACAGAAAAAGAAACAGTTTTTATAATTCAGGACCAGGATATACTAAAGCAGTTTCCCAAATCTTCCCAGCTGGGTTTTCAGGATATCCACAATGAATATACAGGAGATAATTTAGTATTTAATGGATGTCCGATCTATGAAAATTTACCTCATGCACATTCACTGTATGGCCATGGAGTCATCCCCAGGACAAGGTTTGGGAGACCCAGTATTAAGGTTTTTCCCAGTTTAGGCTTGATTTACTGAGGATTGTTTTTGTCATTCTATGTCTACTATAGCAAAGTTGCCAAGTTACCCAGTTCCAGGAGAGAAATATTTTGCCCGTTCAGGTTTTAGATCTGCATTGCAACGCAGTATGGTATTTGTTGTCTGTGATTTTACCCATTGGAATCCATGCTGCAGGTCCCATAATGCATCAGGTTGAGCTTGTCAGAAATCCAGGACTGGCTTAAAATCTCACTCCTGGAACAGGGTAACTTGGCAGCTCAGCTATGGGAAAGAATACGTCATATATCAGTCCTAAATCATAGAATACTTTATTTTATCTGATTGAGTTCTTTGACAGGTGACCAGAGAACTAGATCAGGGGCATGTGATGGATGTCATCTACCTGGATTTTAGCAAAGCCTTTGATACTGTTCCTTAAAGGAGGCTTAGCAGTAAACTCAATAGTTTGGGGATGGGTCCCAAGGTGGTGAACTGGATCAGAAATTGGTTGACTGACACACATCAGAAGGCAATGGTAAATGGAGATCACTTGGATGAAGGGAAGGTGATTAGCAGGGTGCCCCAGGGTTCGGTACTGGGACCGTCACTGTTCAATGTATTTGAGAGTGATATTGCTGAAGGACTGAATGGAAAAGTCTGTCTTTTTGCAGATGACACAAAAATTTGCAACAGAGTGGACTCCCCTGAGGGAGTGGATAACATGAGGAAAGATCTACAAAAGCTGGAAGAATGATCTAATGCTTGGCAGTTAAGATTTAATGTGAAGAGGTGCAGTGTCATGCACTTGGGAAGCAGAAATCCAAGGGAAATGTACATGATAGGGGGCAAGAGGTTAGTGTGCATGGACCAGGAAAAGGACCTTGGTGTGATTATTTCTAAGGATCTCAAGGTGGAAAAGCAGTGTGACAAGGCAGTGGCAAAAGCCAGGAGGATGTTGGGTTGCATACAAAGAAGAATTACCAGCAGAAAGGATAGGTACTAATGCCACTGTATAAGTCACTGGTGAGGCCTCAGTTGGAATACTGTGTTCAGTTTTGGAGAGCATATCTCACAAAGGATATAAAAAGACTGGAAACAGTTCAGAGAAAGGCAACCAAAATGATTTGGATCCTGCGTCAGAAGTCTTATGAGAAGAGACCTGAAGACCTAAATATGTACACTCTGGAAGAGAGGCAGGATAGAGGAGATATGATTCAGACCTTTAAATACTTAAAGAGTATTAATGAACAAACAAACCTCTTCCAAAAATGGGGAAGCTCTAAAACTAGAGGGCATAACATGAAGCTGCAAGGGGGTAAATTGAAAGGCAATGTCAGGAAATACTTTTTCACTGAAAGGGTGGTGGATGCTTGGAATGCCCTCCCAATGGAAGTGGTGGGGGCAAATACAGTGATAGAATTCAAAATGGCATGAAACAGACACAGTGGATCCCTTTATAGCAACAGGATAAAATCAAAATAAAATTAACTATCTAATTTCTCAGCAAATAGGGGTAACCTACATGGAGTGGTGGGTTCACCCCTAAAAAATGACACGGGGAAGGGTGACCTGCATGGAGTGGCAGGTGCACCTACTCTTGCCACCTTGCTAGGCTGACTAGATGGACCATACTGGACTTTATCTGCCGCCATTTACTATGTTACTCTATATTTTAGTTTGCTGAAATTCTTTATATGCAACTCTTTCTTTAGTCTCATTTATTTTTAAATATAATTTATCAGGTAGTAGTGCTAGAAAGTGTAAGAAGCCTCACTAAAATTAGGTTCCATCCTTCCACAGGTTACAAAGGATCTACATATTAGACCTACCAAGTTCCGGTATTTTCTTTCACTGGTTAGAGTAAAAACCTAAAATAGAGTAATTATTCCTTGCTGGAGGGCAAAAGCAAATTCTGCAGGCAGTTGCTGGCAAAGGCTAGATTGGATTTAAAAAGTACTAGTAGAATTAACAGGAAGTTGCTTGAATTGCTGCGCAGACCAGCAATGACTGGATAAACTTCCATTTGCTGCTAGGCATTATGGGATACCTTCTGGTGGCGATGGGAGACAGACAGGCACAGACACGGGGATTGTGGAAGGCTGCTGGTGAAGCTGGGCTACAGCAGCTTCAGGAAGGGTCCCAGATTCCCTGGGACTCCAGGAATGCCCCCAAGTTGCTTTCTGAGATAAGGAAGGAGTAAGGAATGCAAGAGAGAAAGAGAAGGGAAAAGTGTCCAGCTGCCAAGCTGATGACAGACACATCAGGAAGATTTTCAGCTATTGCAAAAGCCAGAGAAAACAAAATCACTCCAAACAGCCAAAGGTAAACTGCCAAGATTACACACATTGACTGAGGAAGATTTTCAGTCATGAGGGAAGTTATGAATCTGAGGATTAGAGTTAAGGTTACCAGATGTCCAAGATTTTAGAGCTGTCTCCCCGATTTGCAGCTGTTTGGGAGCCTCCTGTCCCCGATTCTAACAATGGGGACAGAGGGGGTAGAAAAGAAAATTATTTTCAATTTAGTGGTTTGAAAATATCAGTTTTAGAATTTATATCCATTATCTTTATATTTTGAGCAGTATGGGGAAATGCATCACCATTTCTATTTCTCTGTCGATTTTGTCTGCTGGGAAGTGATACTGTTGCTGTCATGGGATTGATGGGGTGGGGTGGGGAGGCAGCGTCAGGACTCCTCTTCCTTCCTCCATGCTTAGTTGCTCAAATCTGTGACTAAGATTTCTCCCCCACCACACGCATACACTCAATAAGTGTCCCAGATTCACCCACCAAAAGTCTTCTATCCTTAGAGCAAACCACGGAGAAATCAGCCAGTGCAGAAAAAGTCCCTTTCCTTTATCCATCAATTAAAATGAATATACTGTTCATAGTCAAAGAACATCTGCATAGTGTACTAAAAAAGGGAGACAAATATACGTTAAAGCAACAATAACATGAAGACAAGCCTTGATATCCAAAATGGAGAAATTTACAGTATAATTCAGAAGGCCTTACTGGGTCAGACCAAAGAGCCATCAAGCCTAGTATCCTGTTTCCAACAGTAGCCAATCCAGATCACTCGTACCTGTCAAGTTCCCAGAAGTGGCCTGTTCTATGCTACTTATCACCAGGGATAAGCAGTGGTTTTCTCTTTGACTGTTAATAATTGTTTATGGACTTTTCCTCCAGAAATTTGTCCAAACCTTTTTTAAACCCAGCTATACTACGTACTTTTACCAAATCCAGCTGCAATGAGTTCCAGAGACTAATTATACATTGAAAGAAAAAAATATTTTCTTCTATCTGTTTTAAATGTACTACTTCGTAGCTTCATGGATTGGCCCCTTTTCCTTGTATTTTTTGAGAGTAAACAATTGATTCACGTCTACCCATTCCACTCCACTCAGGATTTTATAGACCTCTATTATATCTCCCCTCAGGTATCTCTTCTCCAGCCCTAACCTTTTTAGTCTTTCCTCATAGGAGAGTCATTCTATCCCCTTTATCATTTCCGTCACCCTTCTTTGTACCTTTCCTAATGCTGTTATATCTTTTTTGAGAGGTGGAGACCAGAATTGTACACAGTACTCGAGGCACAGTCTCACCATGGAGTGATACAGAGGTATTATAATATCCTTTGTTTCATTTTCTGTTCCTTTCCTAATGATTCCTAACATTCTGTTTGCATTTCTGACCACTGTGCACACTGAACAGAAGATTTCAATGTATTGTTTGCAATCACACCTAAATCCTCTTCTTAGATCACAATTCCTAACACAGAACTAACGTTGTGTACCTACAGTTTGGTCTATTCTTTCCTACATGCATCACTTTTCAGCAATTAGAACCCCAGCCACCATGCTGTGCGCCCCACAGCATGAAGTGGCTACGCAGCAGATATTATTCACAGAGCCGGCACAACCATTAGGTGAACTAGGAGGATGTCTGGAATGCCGGCTCTCTGGGGAGCACCCCTAGTGGCCGCTGTCGCCCCTCTCCAGACAGGAAGTAGTGGCAATGGGCACAAACAGCCCCATGGTTTAACATTTGGTGTCATGGGACTGTTTGCTTCTGCCCCCTCTCTGACACCCGATGCTGACCTCCTGCTGCAAACAGGGGGGGGGGGGGTGCAAGGGATGAGGTTCTCCTAGGGCGCCTCTTCTCCTTGCCCCAGCCCTGGTTATGCAGACATCCATTGTCATGCTGTAGCTTTCTTTGGGGTGAGGTGGGGTGGGGTGATTGTGCAGTGCAACGCTGGCCCCACCCACCAATACACGGCATGACCCATAAACCTGCAAAGATGATTTATCCCTACTCTGTTTTCTACCTCTCAAACAGCTTCCATTCCACAATAGTGCCTCCTATGCCATGATTTTTTAACTTCCTCAGGAGTCTCTGATCTGGACTTACCCACACTTTTTAAAGTTTCTGTAAAGAGTAAAGAGGACAGGACAGGAGAAGGGAGGGGCAGCAGGAAAAATGGGAAACATGCCATTATAAAACTAGTAAAGCCAACTGCTTAAGGGTTAACTAAATCACTACACACTAACACTCTTGATAAATACAATTTAAACAAAAAATATTCAAAAATCTACCAATAACTTCTTTAACCCTGGGAGTACCGATGGGGTCAAAAGTGACCCCATTGCAAGTTTCACAATGCTTATCTCGGAAACTAGTTGTTCAAGAATGCAATCTTTTTATGACTTTTCACATGTCAATATTCTCTTTATATTGCGCCATGAGAGGAATAATTTTCATCCGCTAGGTGACGCTAGTGATGAATTGCAGCAAAGAGTACCAGTGGGGTCATTTTTGACCCCAGTTGCTTACGTCCGGTTTGGATCTTGATACAATTTGCAGTTTTGTGAATTTTTTGATCTAACAAAGGTATTTATCATTAACTATGTATCATTTATTTTTTGTACTCGTATTTTATGAAAATTACACATTTTCTGTAATTGATATCATTTGTTCTCTCATTATTTCCGATGAAATCTAAAGGCTTTCAGCTTGTTCATCACGATTATTGTACACCTATAGTAAAACTGCTTTGCGTTTTATTCAACTTTATCTTTGTTTATTTATTTTAGGTTATTGTTTATGATGTCAAAACGAAAGTATTCAGCTGCCCAAGTAAGAGAAATATTGCAACGAGATGCTGACAGTGACGGCTCTGAGTCGTCTGATGATGCAGCATATTCAGCAAGCGAAGAAGCATATCAGCCAAGTTCGGGCGATAAATCTGATGATGACAGTCATGATTCAGATGGCGACAGCAGTTGGTCGCCAAGTGAATGTGAGACTGATTTGAGCCGGTAACATCGCCTGCAGAAAAGAGTCAAGTTACAGGTCGAAGCTGTGCTGGACGGGGAAGAAGGCAGGAGTCCTCGGTGTCAGTATCATCTTTGAGGAATCTTAGTTGTGGTCATAGAGGAGCTAAGAAGTCATCAACTATAAGCACAAATGTTGCCATTGAAGCCTATGCATCTAAGGATGCCACATCATGGAACAGGAAACCTATAAAGCAAGCTGCTGGAAGATACGCCAGAGCTAATGTCATGCCCATACAACAAGGTCCTACAAGGTATGCTGTACAAAATGTTGATGGCCCTCTCGCAGCATTCCACTTGTTCATGAGGAAGAACTTATTGAATGAAATCATGATGTGGATGAGCAAACAAGGAAGACACGTTTATGACGACACCTGGAAGGATTTGATAGACAGAGAATTTCAACGTTTTCTTGGACTTCTGATCCTCTCAGGTGTGTACAAGTCATGAAATGAATCCATAGTTCAGTTGTGGAACCTTGAAAATGGTCGTTCTGTTTTCAGCAAAAATATGGCCCGTAACCGTTTTCAGCAAATTTCTTGTGCTCTCAGATTTGATGATGCAACCAACAGACGTGAACAACGAGGCGTGGATAAGCTTGCTCCAATCAGACACGTTTTTGATACCTGGGAACAACTCTAAGGGGTATGTTTACTAAACTGTGGTAATGTCATTTGCGTTAGGTTTCGCGATAAAGGTACAGATGCCCATATAAAGGCGTGGGCGTTGCATCGTTACAGCAAGCTGTAGCAGCTAACGCGCGTTACAAGGCTCCTTAGACTAACGAGCGTTAGAAGGCGCCTTGTAAGGCACCTTGCAAGGCACCTTGTAAGGCGCCTTATAAGGTGCCCAGTAAGGTGCCATGTAAGGTGCCTAGTAAGGTGCCCTGTAAGGTGCCTCATAAGGGGCCCTATAGGGCCTCCTAGGCTAAGCGCCATATTAGGCACCCTTGGACAAGGCTCCGCAGAAGGCACCCTGGGCTATGGAACCATAGGTTAAGGTGGCCTAACAAGGGTAAGGTGTCCTAGGTTAGTGTGCCCTAGGGATTGCAAGGTGCTTCAGGATGACATGCATGACCTGTGCAGAACAGAGACAGATGTAGCCCTAACACTAGATAGAGCACTCAGGAAAGGCAATGAACAGGTGAGTGAAGGTGAAGTGGGAGCCGCTGGACCTGCCATATCTGTGGGCATCCCATGTGCCTGCCAGTACTGATGACAAACATGGTGGGGCAGCTGTACCACAGCACAGGGTGTTGGCAATGAAAAGTACCAGAAAAACAGTTGGTGGCAGACGATGGGAATACGTGTCCCCCAGTGGAGGTGGAGGTGGCAGGATAGTTACAATGATGGGTGGACAGAGGAGTGGTGGTGCCATGCAGATCAGGCACAGGTGAGACAAGCATGAAGAGGCGCAATGCAGGAAAGGGTAGCAGTGAATGACATGGGGTGGCAGCCTGCACTGGCAGACAGGACTCTACACAGCTGACAGACGCAGATAGACGGACCGAGGGAATGTTGGCAGTTGTGGCGAGGGTATTATGGGCTGAAAGCACAGATCTGCAAAAATATGACCTCTACAGGCATGCACACTATTTGAGTAGGGCAGGCATGAGAGGAGGGAACAATGAGGAACTGAACCCATGAACACTGCCAAGAATGGCATTGTATTAACCAGTAGGCTATACCTCAATGGTGTATGTCACAGCAATGTCTGGGTACAGAAGGACTGCAGGTCCCTGCACAAACTGTCTGCTCTGGGTGCCAGGATAGGGTAACCCCACCAGTACCCATGATGCAATGCACATGCTGAATAGCAGTCTACAGCTGATCACTAAATGGGGTCTGCACCTCTCCGGTACCTCAGCTTGGAAAGACGAACTGACAGTGCGTGATACTGGCACAGAGTAGCTACAGACCATGCCATTGTGCAGGTTCTGTGTTGACCCTGAGGGATAGGATGGGTGCCCAGCACTAGGTACGCAGTACATGTGGTGCTAGAGATAGGTCCTGCTGTACATCCCCATCACTACCAGTGTGTGACAGGTGTTCCTTGCAGTGCAGCTGAAGGTAATTTGGTGTCCATCTGTATCCTGCAGTCACATGTGGCCCTGTGGGAGCAGATACCAGCCAGATTGGTGTGTGCCCCATGTTAGGGTCTGGCTGACATGGGCAGCTGTTATCAGGGCAGAGGAGTTCCTAGAATTGCATGAGGTGTGGGTAGCAGTGCCTTTATAGCTCAAAGTGGTATACACTACATACCCCAAAGGGCCCACATCAACCCTTTTTGTAGGTAAAGAACAGGTGCCCCCACCCCAGGGAAGCAATCTCCATCCCGTTTGTATGAGACAGCCTTCCTGGGTTGGTGGGCCAGAGCCATACCTATGACTGGGGCAGTGGCAGACCATCAGCAATGCAGGGGTTAGGTCTGGAAAACCCCAACTGCCTCCCACCACTGTCTGTCAGTCACCAGCAGACAGCACAGTCAGACTGTACCTTATAGGTGTTCTGACCATGCACAGTGTAACTGCAGACAATCCACCAGCCAGTCCATAGTGCATGTTCACAGAGGAACTACGTGCAGCAAGCAGGCATCTCAGTGCTTGGGCCCTCAGCACTAAAAATACAAATACACCACTGGAGGCAGATAGTGTAGAGCGCTATGTGGGAACCTAGACCTGCCATGGTCACTGCTCAGTCAGAGTGAGTGCCCTCCCAGCATGCCATACTGTGGCCACCCTGTCCATGCAGATGGTGGTCAGGCACTACAGTGTCCCAGCCTTTGCCCCACACCCTGTGAAGATGCATCCTGGCCAATCTGCCCTATCCGGGCCATACCCAAAATACCTTGCTCCTCATTATGCACCTATTCAGGCTAATGCTGGTAACAGTGGGACATTGCAGCATTGTACAAAGATAGGGGTGGAATGCAACCCTGCCCACTACACTGGTCCTGATCACAGTGCCGACATTGCTAAACTGTGCAGGGGTAGTAGTAGTGCTCTGGTGATAACTTCAGCTCAATGCTGGGGCCAACAGCCTGACTCTCCAAGCATCTTTTGATTGTGGATCCTGTGTTGGTGGGTGTTTGTACCCCTGTTCGCCACTGCTTTGGGCTTTGCACATGTTGCTGTTGTATCTGCATTGTAGGGTAAAACATAGGGACATGCTCTGCAGGAACCACAGCTGGGGCTTGAACCTGTGACCCTCTGCTTCTGGACACACTGGCTGGGTGTACTGCACCACACTGTTGCCACAGATGCACAATAGTCCCTGGGGCTACCTGTACTTTTCCTCAGCCAGACTTTGTATGTTGCACTGCACACCACATACTGATGCAGGGCATGGCCTATTTCCACTGCAGGGAGGTGGCTCTGTCCCCTCTAGCACGGGCACACCCCCCCCCCCCCCTGCCAAGCTGACATGGCCATTTGCTGTCGGTGCTGGTAGTGTGCAGTCCCAGGCCATCCAATGTGTAGGTAGGCGCCCGCCTAGGGAGTGGATCCCGGGGTGGGGGGGCATACATGGACATCCTCACATCCCCCCCCCCCATCACTGCTTACCAATATTATGTCCCTTCCACATGGGGGTGGGATGGCTGTGGGGATGTCAGGTCAGTGCCCTAGCAACTATTGGCTAGGGTGAACCAGGTAGATATAGGTGGATTGTGTTTGGCCTTGGTCAGCTGCTGTCTTGCTGATTTCCTGTTTCTATGTTCCTATGTGCCACCTAGGTGCCTGCCTGGTCCACCCTGTGCCCCAGCTGCCCATGCTACATGTCCCGCCTGCGGCCCCCTTTGCCCCATTTGCACCATTGCCATAGTGGCCATTCATACTTTGGCACTATGGTATTGCTGAAAATGGAGCACTACTAACACATTTCTTGGGCTCCCTGCCTAGGCTGTACATTGCTGACACTTAAATGGTTTCTCTCTCCTGCAAATGTGCATCTAATGGCAGGTTTTCATTTGAGGTAGGATTCAGCCCTTCAGTTCAGCGCGTTAGTGTGAAAGGGGCCTCTCTCCACCCACTCTCTTCCCATTGACCCCTTCTCTCCGCCCTCTCTCCACGTTCTGTGGTGTTTACCATGGCCGGGGACGTTAACGATCGTTAAGTAACATTAATGCGTGTTAACGTTACATAACGCACGGTATGTAACGTTACCGCAGTTTAGTAAACATACCCCTAAGTGACGCCTTTGTTCCTGGTGAAAATGTTACCGTGGATGAGCAACTGCTTACATTTCGTGGCCGTGTTCCGTTCAGACAATATATTCCCAGCAAACCTGGGAAATATGGCATAAAGCTATGGATGTTGTGTGACTGTGCAACGTCATATGTTCTGCATCTTCAAGTATATACAGGAAGGGAACTCGGACAAAACAGGGAACAGAATCAGGGTGAAAGGGTTTTGCTGCAACTCACTGAAGGATTGACACGATCTGGCAGAAATGTTACTGTTGACAATTTCTTCTGCAGTTTATCCCTGTCACGGAAATTTCTAGAAAAACAAATGAAACTTTTGGGGACAATTCGAAAGAACAGAAAAGAATCACCTCCAGAATTTGTAACAGCAAAGGGCCGAGAGGTATTCACTTCACTGTTTGCCTTTCGCGATGATGCCACTCTGGTTTCCTATTGCCCGAAGAAAGGAAAATTGGTTGTTGTTCTGAGCAGTTTGCATGATCAAGAAGAAGTAGATAACATACGTCCAGACAAAAAACCACGCATAATCTTGGACTATAATTCTAGTAAAGGTGGAGTAGATACGGCAGATCAAATGTTGCACACGTATACCACAAAACAAATGACAAGATGCTGGCCAGTGACAATCTTCTACAACATGTTGGACATCAGTGCTTTGAACACCTTCATTGTTTGTATGTCACTAAATCCAGAATGGCAGTCCAAGTCAAAGCACAGACGTCGTCTATTCCTCTTGGAATTAGGACAGCAGCTGCTTCAGAGTAATTGCAGCGAGACTTCTTCCAGCATTGAAGAAGCCACTGATGCTGTTTGCAATGTCGGTATCCCAAAGAAAAGGGCAAGGTGTCACTACTGTTCCCGAGAAAAAGACAAGAAAAGCAACATAGTTTGCACCTCCTGCAAGCACAATGTTTGCAAAGAACATTCAGAAATTGTCTGTGTCTCATGCAATTGACTGTAGTACTTTACTGTGTTCATCAAGTGCATGCAAAAACTGCTTTCATGGCAACTCTTCTTCATGTAATTTTATGATAAAGCATTAAATTTCAAAACATTTAACCTTCATATGATAAATAATTAATTCGGAATAATATTTTGTCTGTTTAGTTTAAATTTTTCCATGGATAACAATTAAAATTCGTCGTGGGGTCATTTATGACCCCAACGGTATTCAATGTGTGCAAAAAATCTCGGTAATTCTAGGGTTAACATATACTTATACTTATTACACAACTCAATAAGGTTTATATTGCCTCGGGATGGCCTCACCCCTACATGTGGTGAAACTAATCACCATAGGGTTAAAAGCAGATGCTCACATCATAGGTCACTATCCTTCTTGTTCTTATTGTAAATTTTATTTATATAGTCCACAATTCCCACTTCCCCTAATATAATCAAAACTGTCAGCATCCAAAAACGTACCGACCGTGGTACAGTATTTTTAAATGGAAAATACTTTTATAAAACCAGCTTGTAGGAAGAATGTATCATCAATTCTGCGTGTTCCAAAGGAAATTTCAATATGACCCCTCCCCATTTTGGGTCTTTTTATAACTAGCATAGGAATCCATACACTTCACATCAGGCTTTCCCCAAATAAATCCAAATGATATCATATAGTGTCAAAATGTAAAAGGCAGTACTTTCATTAATATCAATTGTAAAGTAGAACAAAGTGACATCAAACAGAACTCACCAACACTACAAAACCACTGTACCAATCCCTTTTCCTCCAGATTGACGAAATCCCCTCTCCCTCAAATTGACTAAATTATCAAAGACTACTAGTAAAAGTTTACTCATATTCTGGTACTGCCACCAAACTTGGTCAAACAACCAGGTGATAACAATAAGAACAGAAGAACAGAAGATATGACATACTGGGTCAGACCAAGGTCCATCAAGTCCAGTATCCTGTTTCCAACAGTGGCCAATCTAGGTACCTAGCAGTTTCCCCAAAAGACACAGATTCCACAATGCTTGTATTGGGTCAAGCATTGATATCCTGGGTCCCTTTTTAATAATGGTTTATGGACCTTTCCTCCAGGAACTTGTCCAAATAGTTTCTAAACCCAGCTACACTAACAGCCTTTACTACATTCTCCGGTAACGAATTCCAGAGTTTGATTACACGTTGAGTGAAAAAATATTTTCTCTTATTTGTCTTAAATAGTTTACCCTGTAGCTTTATTACATGTCCCCTAGTCTTTCTATATTCTGATAACATAAACAATCGATCTACGTTTACCCGTTCCATTCCATTCATTAATTTATAGACCTCTATCATATCTCCCCTCAGCCATCTCTTTTCCAGGTTGAAGAGCCCTAACCTTTTTAGTATCTCTTCATAGGAGTAGCCTTCTATCCCCTTTACCATTTTGGTGGCTCTTCTCTGTACCTTTTTTAATAACGCTATATTCTTTTTAAGATACGGCGACTAGAATTGCACACAATATTCAAGGTGCAGTCGCACCATGGAACGATACAGAAGCATTATAATATCCTTTGTTTTATTTTCCATTCCTTTCCCTATGATACCAAGCATTCTATTTGCTCTCTTGGCTGCCACTGCACACTGGGAGGAGGGTTTTAACATGTTATCCATGATGACACCTAAATCTTTTTCCTGGGTGGTGGTTCCCAATGTGAAACCTTGCATCGTGTAACCATAGTTTGGGTTGTTCTTTCCTAGGTGCATAACTTTGCACTTGTCCACATTAAATTTCATCTGCCATTTTGATGCCCAGTCTTCCAATTTATCAAGATCCTCTTGCAATTTTCCACAATCCTCTTGGGTTTTAACAACTTAGTTTTGTGTCATCTGCAAATTTGATAACCTCACTCGTTATTCCCTTTTCCAGGTCATTTATGAATATGTCAAAAAGCAGCGGACCCAGCATAGATCCCTGGGATACACCACTATTCACCTTTCTCCTTTGGGAAAATTGGCCATTTAGCCCTACCCTCTGCTTTCTATCTTTTAACCAGTTCTTGATCCACAATAGTACACTGCCTCCTATCCCATGACTCTTTAGTTTTGCCAAAAGTCTCTGATGAGGGACTTTGTCAAAGGCTTTCTGAAATTCCAAATACTTTATATCAACTGACTCACCTTTGTCTACCTGTTCATTCATACCTTCAAAAAACCATAACAGATTAGTAAGACAAGATCTTCCTTGTCTAAAGCCATGTTGGCTGTCTCCAATTAGGCCATGACTATCTACATGCTGAGTAATTTTGTTCTTTATGATGGTTTCTACCATTTTTCCCTGTACTGACATCAGGCTCACCGGTCTGTAGTTTCCCGGATCACCCCTGGAAACCTTTTAAAAAATTGGCGTTACATTGGCGATCCTCCAATCTTCAGGTGTTGCAGATGATTTTAATGATAGTTCATAGATTACTAATAGCAGGTCTGCAATCTCATATTTCAGTTCTTTCAACACCCTTGGATGTATACTATCCAGTCCAGGTGATTTGCTACTCTTCACTTTATCAAAAAGTTGTAATACATCTTCCCAGTGTAGCAATATTTCTTTCAATTCTTCTGCAGTATCACCTTTAAAAGGTACTTCAGTCATGGGTAACATCCCTACATCTTCCTCAGTAAAGACCGAAGCAAAAAATTCATCCAGTCTCTCCACTATAGCCTTGTCCCCTCTTACTGCCCCTTATACCCCTCTATCATCTAATGGTCCAACTGACTCTCTCACAGGTTTCTTGCTACGAATGTATTTGAAAAAGTCTTTATTAAGCGTTTTTGCTTCTGAAACAAGCTTCTTCTCAAATTCTCTCTTTGCCTGCCTTATCAATGCCTTTCCATTTAACTTGCCAGTGCTTGTGCTGTTTCCAGTTTTCATCATTTGGCTCTTTTTTTCCATTACCTGAAAGATGCTTTTTTGCAACAACAGCCTCTCTGACCTCATCTTTAAACTATGCTGATAGTTTTTTGGACTTCCTTCCACTTTTCTTAAAGCGTGGAATACAGCTGGTCTGGGCTTCCAAGATAATATTTTTAAACAACACCCAAGCTTGATGTAAGTCTTTAACCTTTGCAACTGCTCCTTTTAGTTTTTTCTTAACTATTTTCCTCATTTTATCATAGTCTTCCTTTCGAAAGTTAAAAGGTAGTACTGTGTATTTCCTTATCATCCCTCCTCCACTAATTAAATCAAATGCAATCATGCTATGATCACTATTGCCAAGTGGCCCCAACACCCTTATCTCTTGTACTAGATCTGGTGTTCCACTAAGAGTTAGGTCCAATATGACTTCCCCTCTGGTCGGTTCATGAACCAGCTGCTCCAAGAAGCAGTCATTTATTTCATCTAGGAACTTTATCTCCCTAGCACGTTCTGCCGTGACACTGACCCAGTCGATATCGGGGTAATAGAAATCACTCATTATTATTACTGTGCTTTAACCTTTGTTAGCTTCTTTGATTTCTTTGAGCATTTCATCATCCATTTGTTCATTCTGGCCAGGCGGTCGATAGTACACCCCCACTGCCGTTGTCTTCCCCTTCTTACATGGAATTTCAATCCATAGAGATTCTAGAACAAATTTTGTTTCCTGCAATACTTTAATCCTTTCTGACTCAATGCCCTCTCTAACATTTATTTATTTATTTATTTAACAGTATTTCTAGACCGTCTTATCATAAAAATCAAGGCGGTGTCACAACAAAACAATCAGAAGATGTGGAGGGGGTTCATGCAGTGATGGGGGAGTAAGGGGCGGGGGGGGGTTCATGCAGAGAATGCAGGGGGGTGGTGTGCGTGTGGGGGGAGTGTTCTAGATTAGGGGGGCTATGTACAGGGTGCGCTATGATACAGCATGTTCTATAATACTAGGTACTGTTCAGATAGGTCATGAGATAAATCCTGTGCCGATATACAATCTCTCGTCAGGGGGGGGGTCTTTGTTGATCAGACCTTGTTGATTAAGTGACGTGTCCATAATGTTCTATGAACAGAGCTGTCTTCAGCTGTTTGCGGAAGTCCTTGAGGTCCGTTGTCGCTCTCAGCTCTTCTGGGAGGGAGTTCCAAATGGTTGGGGCTGCCAGGGAGAGGGCTCTCTCTGTGGTGTCCTTTCGTGTTTTTCTGAAGTCCCTCGGTGTGTTGACTCTGTTGGAGGTTCCTAGAGCACAACCCCTCCACCAATTTGATCAGCTCTATCATTACGATATAGTTTGTACCCAGGTATCACAGTGTCCCATTGGTTGTCTTCCTTCCGCCATGTCTCTGATATTCCAATCATATGTAACCTCCCATCTTATTTTTTAGACTTCTAGCATTTGCATACAAGCATTTTAGAGACTGTATTTTATTAATATTAATCTGGCTATTGATAGGCATGGGTAATTTGGAATCTTTAAGCTCTGTCTGTGCCATATTCAAGGGCATTTGGGCTACTTTACTCTTGTTCGGAACCTCTCTGCTTTTGGTAGTATCCTTCAAGGATACATTCTTCCGAACCATGCACTCTTGGGAGACTATCGGCTTTCCCCTAATATCTAGTTTAAAAGCTGCTCTATCTCCTTTTTAAAGGTTAATGCCAGCAGCCTCGTTCCATCTTGGTTAAGGTGAAGCCCATCCCTTCGGAAGAGCCCCTCCTTTCCCCAGAATGTTCCCCAGTTCCTAACAAATTCAAAACCCTCATCCTTGCACCATCATCTCATCCACGCATTGAGACTCCAGAGCTCTGCCTGCTTTTTGGGTCCTGCGCGTAGAACGGGAAGCATTTCGGAGAACGCTACCCTGGAAGTTCTGGATTTCAACTTCCTACCTAAAATCCTAAATGTAGCCTCCAGAACCTCCCTACCACATTTTCCTGTGTCTAGATGTAATGAGATAACAATACCCATCAGATCCCTCTACCATGCTCACAATCTGTAGTAACACAAGGTAGCTTCTTGTTGAGAGCCCAGTAAATCCCAAACAACCATAGTAGTGATGCTTACAGAACTTGATATCCCTCTGGAGTCCTCTGTGAAGTAGACCTGTCACCTTTTGATCGATAGCTAAAAAAGGAGAGTTTAGAGGAACATTTGATTCAAGATGGCGCTCAACAGGGCTAGTGGCTCCTTTGTGTTTTCCTGATGGGTCATAAGAGGAAAGGGAAACAGGGTATGCTCCCCCAGCCAACTCCACTGACCTTTACTCCAGTGGCGGGTCCTTTGGATTCCTTTCTGTTGCATCAGGAGTGACCACCAGCATTGGGAGACGGTAACTCAGCTGAGAGGCAGATGGAGACTGGTGTCTCTGTGCCTCTTTTGAACAGCAACCTCATGTCCCTGAAAGCACAGCTTTCTTGCAAGCAGCCATACCCTGGTTTGATCATTGGGGAATACGGTGGTCACTGGTGCCCTTGCTAGGGGTGTCTCCAGGTCCTGTTGTAAGTCTGGGAGTTGACTTGCAAAGTCAGCCATCACCAGGGGTCCTGCCCGAGTACAGAGTCTCCATTTCAGCATTGGATTTGGGCGCCTGGTCACTCCCAATTGATCCTTTAAGTGCTGTGGTGGCAGCGGACAAGGAGCACGAAATGGTGGATTCTTTCCCTTTGCAGGGACGCGGACAATTCACTCTTGAGACTATATGGTCAGCAATTAACCAGTTTGATGAATCTCTTACTAAGCAGATAAGTGGGATACAGACTCAGGTACACTTGAAGAAATAGGATTGATTAAGACTAATTTGGATGGTGTCACTTTGAGGACAGAGGTTGGAATCTTTATCTGATGCATTTGTGAAAGATTCCAATCAATTGAAAGCACGGATGGAACAGTTGGATAACTATGCTAAACTTGCTAACCTTCATTTGATTAATTTTCCTCTCTCTCCTGTGATACCAGCTAGGGAAATGTTTAAACAATATATGATAGAAATCTTGGGGGTTACAGCAGAATCATGCCTGCCAATTGTACAAATTTGTTATCTTCCAAGTGGACAGAAGATTCCGGCTGTCTCTGGGGCCTCTAGCCCGGAGTAACTTGTTGTGTTGAATGTCTCTGAGTTATTAGAGGCCTCTGATGTTTCAAGTGTTACCTTAGCACCATGTTTAGTGACTTTTGCTTTAATATCCAATAGAGAATGGCTCTTGAGGCTGGTCTTTCGGAAGAGAAATTTAAGTTTTAAAGACTGTCTTGTCCGGATCTTTCCAGACCTTGCTAAGGAAACCCGTCACCACAGGAAAGAGTTTCTCGTACTGCGACCCTGGGTTCTGCAGCTTGGGGTTTGTTTTTCCTTAAATACACTTGTAAATGTCTCATGAAACTGCAGGGTAATTCCTATGTATTTCTTTATCCGCCACAATTAATTTCCTTTTTGAATGTTAGAGGACCTGTTGGGGATGAAGGAGTGGGGCCTTGGTTCTGTGATATTGTTAACAGCTGGTTGTAATCTTTGCCTATATTCCTGCAAGTAATGTGAAGTAGTGTTTCCTCGTCTTGGATCCTATTCTATTGGCTAGAGGAGGGTTTGCTTATTTTTCTAAAGTTGCTTTTGGTGTATTGCTCTTAATATTTTCATTAGCCTCCCTCATTTCATGTGCAAGTGATGTAACTTGTATTAATATTTGAAAGTTGAACAAATAATAAATGTTAAAAAAAGAGGAGAGTTTAAACAGCTCACATGCTGCCAAAACCAAGAGCAGCAGCATGCCTGCCTTTACTCACCATCCGCAAGCTGCAACCCTGTGATCTCTAAACAGAGATTAACATCCTTGAGATGACTTCACAAAATATTTGTCTCTATTTATTTATTTATTATTTATTACAGTTTCTTATATACCGCGCTATTCGGCATCAGCGCGGTTTACATCATAACATAACTACCATGACGACAAGGTGTCTGGTTTTACATTGAACAGATGAGCACAGTTAGGACGGAATAAATCAGGACAGCTGGTAGAGTTCCGGCTGAGAATCATCTTGGCCGGGCACAGGCAGGCACCCGGGAGCCGAAGGGTTAACCTTAGGGCCGAGGGAGGGAGGGGCTGGGGGGGGGGGGCGGGCGGCAACACCGGCCCGAATATAGAGCAGGGCCGGGCCGCGGCTCGCCCTCTTTCCTCTCCCAGCAGAGCAGTTGAAGACGCAGAGCAAACACAAGAGCAAAAAAGCCTTTGGGCCTACCTGGTTTTCCCAGGTCGTGGCATTGATCGCTGTTGTTTTATTGTGCTTGCCTGCTGTTCTTCCCGGTCGGGGCCGCGGGACGGCGGATTGAGGGGCATCAGCAGTGTTGTTTTCGCGACGGCAGTCATAAGGTACGAACAATTTTTCCAGACGCGGTAATTTGTACTGGCTTGGCCCGGGGGGGGGGGGAAGAGAAGAGATGGCCCCCGCCGACAGCGGCCGGTGCGGCCGCCGTAAGCCCCACTCCAGGCCATGCGGTACGCCGCCGCCGCGGTCTGCAGCACGCCCCACGCCGTGCCATCTATAGCGCCTCCGGCGGCACACTACGCGCCCCATGTCGTAGCCATGCGGTGTGCCGCCGGTAGATTGGCCCCCGTCGGCCGCCGCCGGTAAGGTCTGCTGCATGCCCCACTCCAGGCCATTTGGTACGCCGCCGGTCCAGGCCATGTGGTACGCCGCCGGTCCAGGCCATGTGGTACGCCGCCGGCGCGGGCCGCAGCACGCCCCACGCCGTGCCAGGTATGGAACCGCCGGTGCGATTCACAACACGCCACACGCGGTGGCCATGTGGTGTTCCGCCGGTGCGGCCCGCATCGCGCCCCACGCTGTGCCTGTTGAGCGGGGTGGAAAAGAAAGAGCACACGTGAGAATGAATGCCGCGATCAGGCCCCGGTTTGCGATCAGGCCCTGGTCGTCCGTTAAGGACAGCTGGCCGGCACTGCCACACAAATAATTGCAGAAGGCACCCCCTGCCAGGATGCGATCCGGCCCAGGTCGTCCGTGTTGGGTGGAAAAAATCACAATTCCTTTCAGCAGCAGGGGTGAATGATGTTGGTTTAAAAAAAAACAAACAAAAAAAAAAAAAAAACAAAGTGATTGAACTCTCCTTTAAGGCCTTCTTTATAAATTTGGTTTTGGGCTATGGTGAATGCAGAATCTGAATCAATGCTGCCATCTGCTGGTCGGCAGTGGCAAGACATACTACACAATTTCCCAAAATATGTACCACACTTGTTACATCCACAATGCATCTAAGGCATGCTGAAGTGCATCGCATAACTGCAAAAAAAAAAAAAAAAATTGTGTATTTTATATATATACATATATATATACATTATATATACCTATATAGCTATATTATGGAAATTAAGCAAACAATAATGGGGCGGAAAAAGTGGAGCCCAGGCACGGGACACGTGCGGAAAGGCATGATAACCTTGCTTTTATCTCTCCCCCATTGTTTTCGCATAGTAATATTTCCTGATACAGCTATGCCGCGAAAGAACAGCGCCGAGAACAGAACATCACACGGGGCGGTGAGAGCATCACGCGCAGCGTCTACGAAAAGAAAGCAAAAGGGCGGTGACGCATCTCGCAATAAGGAGATGCCCAGGACGACGCGACGAAGTACACGTGCTGCGTCTCAACAACTGCCTCAGCCGCCCGCACCGACAACAGCCAATCAAGAACTTGAGGAATTGATTTCGGAGATTCGGCAGCAAGTGAATCAACATGGCTTAAGTGCCTTTCGCCAGCAACTAAGGGTAGCCAGCGACAGATTGGACGGACCACAACCGGGGAGCGCCGTCATGGCACCGCAACCCTCGAGCTCCACCACAGACATCGCCAGCACGGCCAGTGGTAAGTCCAGGGGCGAGAAAAGGACACTTGGGTCTCTATCCTCATCATCCGAAGACTCCTCATCGGACACGGAGGGGGAGGTATCACTAGCATCCGCAATGCATACTATTTTAAAAACATTTAACAAAAAGAAAAAGACAGGCACAAAATCTAACCAGCTAGCGCGAGTGTGGGGGGCTCACAAGGAGGCACCCGCACAGGGAGCCAACCTGGGAACAGATGGGTCAGTCAGTCAGACGACCTCACCCGCACTGGGGACATTGGGCCCGGCTGCAGTTAGTGGGGATCCGCGCTGCGGGGTGAGCTCCCTGGCCAGCACTGTTCAGCGGAGAATCAAAAAGCGCATATGGCGCAGGGAATATATCGATATATTTTCCCTATTGATCAAAGATCATGAAGGCGAGGCAAAAGTAGCCAAGGAGAAAGATAAGTACGGGGAGCGGAGACCCAAGATCACGAAGTCCATAAACAATTGGGTTTCTGCCTTTCATATTTATATGAGCGTAGTTCTTGAACGGGAGCCCGAGCTGCACCAGTACCTTATCAAGTATCTGGACACCATCACCCAGGCGCATAAGCGGCTAGGGGGTTGGGCCTGGCTCAATTATGATATTAAATTCAGAGAAAGCCTAGCGGAAGATCCGACCATGACATGGCAACACCGGATAGTGGACATGTGGCTTGAAGAGATGGCTCCCAACCGTCCGTTGTGCTTGGAAGGGACATCCCAGTCCTTTCAAGCACCACAATGGCGACAAAACCAGCAGATGCCGGTTCGCAGAGCATGCCGGCAATACAACGCAGGGAGTTGTACTTGGCGCCCGTGCAAATTCCGTCACGTATGCTCCAGCTGTGGAGGTGGACACACGTCGATCACCTGCAGGTCCGGTAGGGATAACAAACCATTTCGCACAATGCAGCCATGTGGGAGTGACAGCCAAGGCCAGAACTCCCATCAGGCTTGATCAAATGCGGCCGTGGCTGAGAGCCTACCCGTTGCGGGGAAAAGCCGTGGACATTGAGAACGGTTTTGCACAGGGTTTCCGCATCCCGGCTGCGGTGCCAACACGGCACCGGATAATAAACAACCCCCCTTCAGTTAAAAAGTTCCACGCAGTAGGGGGGGCGGAGCCTGATGTCCAGCGGGATGGTCGCATAACGCTGAGGCTCCCGAGAGGCCTACTCAGAATCCTGAATTAACACCTCACATTTTTGGAACTTCTACTCTGATCTTGCCGGGGCACATTGGTGAGATGGCGGGGACCAAACCAACGCGCCTGGAATTTGGGTCTCCAGCGGCTTCTCACGGCAAACGTTCCAAAACTGAACCTCCGTCCCCGCAGAAGGGGCCGGCCTTGTGCGAGGGCCCTGAAATGCAGCAGGAAATCCTCGTAGAGATTAGAGGGGTCAAAAACCTTGTGCAGGCAAACGGTGAAGCACTCCGAGCGCTGCGGGACGATTTTGGTGTGCTGCAAAGCAAGCTAGAAGGGCTTTCTTCGCGTCAGGACAAAATGGAGGGCATATTGGACTCCCATGCGGCCCGGTTGTCCAAACTCGACAAAGTTGAACGACAGGTGCGGGCCTTGCAGAAAGAGGTGGAAGATGGCAATAATAGAGCGCGCCGCAACAACATACGACTCGTGGGCATGCCGGAGGGAGCGGAATCGGGAGACATGAAAGAGTTTTTATGCAAAATCCTCCCTTCCTTGCTCCAAATCACCTTTGCCAAAGATTTGGAGATTGATCGCGCTTATCGTGTACCCACCAGCATAACGCTCAACAGGAAGACCCCGCGGCCTATCATTTTTCGACTATTGAGATATCAACACGTGGAGCAAATTCTAAGTGCCTCTCGGGCAAAGGGCCATATGGAGTTCGAGAGCCACAAGATCTCCTTCTTTCCCGACTTGTCTAAACCCACAGTCGACCGCCGAAAGCGCTTTCTGGAATTCCGGCCAAGGCTTCAACAACTACAAGCACGCTATGGCCTGATGTACCCGGCCAAGCTCCGAGTCATGCTTCACAATCAGACAAGACATTCGAGGACCCTGATCTACTAGCGGAGTTTTTGGATTCCAAAGAAGCCGACTTGATGCGCTGACTTCCAGAATATTCCTGCAAGTCTCCTTCTATCCGCTGTACCTGCCATATTGGATCTGCCGCAGCCTAGCAAAGAGTCTGGCGTGGGCAGTCTGTTGCCTTACTCTTGATGGTATCTGTGACCCGACTCCATCTACCCACAGTAGCCTCGATGAGTATCAGAGACAGTGTTATTATGGACTCTGGTGTTTCTTTTCTTTTTTTTACATGTCTTCTATTCCTCTCTAGGGCCTCCTCCCGCAGACATATGGTCGCCATATTCTTTGGGGGTTTTGCTTCTTCTCTAAGATACGTTGGTACATACTTTTCAATATGGGGTGTATTAGCCAGACTACTTGGTGATTATGACATTGTTGTACAGATTCTGCTTATGTTCTATGTTATCAAGCGCCCTTACCTAAAATGTCTACTACCGATTGATGGCACCATGTAAGATTTTTTCATTGAACGTAAAAGGCATCAATAATCCGATAAAACGGAAGAAAATCCTAAGCTACCTCAGTCAGGAAGCAGCGGATCTGATTTTTCTCCAAGAAACGCATTTAAATTCGAAGGAAACTCTTAAACTCAATATTAAACCTTACACCCGCGCCTTGCGGGCCCGCGCCTGAGGGCCTCGCCAGAGGGCCCTTTGGCGTGGCCCTTAGGCGGCGGCACTTTGAAGAACAACAAGAAATACTTCTAGTTTAGACCCAGTTCCACGCTGTTCTGACCCCTTTTCCTGAACTGCAAGTATTACCATTGCTATTGCCAGTATCACTCAACTGATAGACTTTATTTCTGTTTCCAATAATACATTTTCATGTATCAGTGCTAATCTTACTACTGTAGCCAGTACCAATTGACTGTTAGAGTTTACATTTACATGTATCAGTGCTAATTGATACCATTGCTAGTATCACTTATCTGCTAGAGTATATTTTGTTGCCAAAAACCCATTTCATGCATCAGTGCTAATCTTACTACTGACAACTGTGTAATACCTCATTACTGTTGTCAGTATCTCTCCCTTACCCAAAAAGTATGAACTTATTATTACTGTTGGCAGTATAGTATTCTGTTTCGTTCTTTGCTGAGTGTTACATTGTATCATTATCCACTGACTGACACATTGCCTCATTGTTCTGCTCTGTGCTATACTGTTCCTGTCCTATATACTGCAACCTTGTTCCAAATACATACTCATCGCCAGACAGTAAGTTTATACACTGCGGATAACTAGCACAATAGCCAAGCTAGCACAATACTCAATACCGGTCCCACTAATTACCAGCAACAAACAGCTCACATACTATTTCACAAAGACATCACAAAATGCACCCATTTATAGCCTTGGCGTGTCTACACCTAGCCTCCTGGCTCCCCCTTACATCCCAAGCCTTTCACACAGGCACTAACCACATCCCAATACTCCACAGTGACGGGAAAAGATGGACGGAGAATCACCAACACCCCCCAAGAGAACCAAATGACGCAACTTACTCACATTTATTACACATCCCACTTCAACATTTCAAGAAGTCACATTTGGACCGTCAGCAACACCATCAAGCCCTGAAGTGTGCACTCATCAACGCAAGGTCAATACGTACAAAATGGCCAATAATTACCGATCTGGTCACGACCCATGATCTTGATATCATCATGATCACAGAAACCTGGCTATCAGAATGTGACAACGCAATCATCAACCAGATGTTACCCACAGGTTTCTCAGTCCACACATGCCATAGAACCAATCAGAGAGGAGGAGGAACACTCATCCTTGTCAAAACTTGCCTAGGCTTCCAGATGTGCAACTCAACCAGCACAGCCCACCTGGACTCACTCACCATAACAAATAACACCTGCACGATCAACCTACTGTACCGAGCACCAACACCATGCTCAGAGGATCTTGCAACGATAATGGGCCTCGCCTGCAACTCAAACAGACCACGATCCCAGAACTGGATCCTAGGTGATTTCAACCTGCCTACGTTACCGGAATCTCAAGCCTCGGCTTTCATAGAAGCGTTACAGGAACTAGGCTATGATCAGCTGGTCAATAATCCCACCCACGTCAAGGGAAACAAACTTGACCTGATCTTTGCCCCACAGACAGATACGGATACCACCCAACCAATGCCACCAACCATAACTCCTGTGCCATGGTCAGATCACAGCCTGATCCAATTCCAGATACCTATTAACACACACAATAAAAACTCCAACAAAATCAACACTGTCCACGAAACCTCTTTGAAGCGCTTCCGCCCCTTTAATAAAGAAGAGCTTCGAGAGAAGATCCTCCCACTCCTCAACAACATACCACACGACCTAGATGCATTGGTGTCCACATGGGACGAGAGCCTTAAGACCATCGCATGCATACCAGCCACTAATAAAACAACAAAGAAACGAGAGCACGCACCATGGTATACCAAAGACCTCCGAGATTCACTCAAGTGCCTGCGTAGGCTCGAGAGAAGATGGCGTCGATCTCGCTCTACTGAAGATCAAGGTAATTACATCAATCACCTAAGAGCACACCGTGATGAATTAACAAAAAAGCGGAAACAATATCATTCCGACATCTTGAAGCGGTCACTAAACAAGCCCCACGACCTCTTCAATATAGTGAAATCTCTCATAAGAGAACCTCCAGCAGACCAGTCACAGATGCCACACCCCCAAGCATACTCCAACTACTTACAGTCTAAAATGATCCAGACTACTACATCTGCAACCAACTACCTACAACCTGAAGTGACCCAGGCTGGTGCAACCTCGAGCTCCGCGGAAAACAGCTCTCAGCATAACTTGCCCCAACCATCACCACTATCCAAATTTGAAAAAATATCACGCAGAGAGATTGAAGACACTATCGCTGCAATCAACCCCACTACCGCACCCAATGACCCATGCCCTGCTTTATGGATAAAGGAGTTACGATGTGACTTAAGCCAATATCTGAGCGAATTAATAAACCAATCTCTTACAACCGGATCGTTTCCACAAAGTCTGAAACAAACATCAATCAGACCACTGCTAAAAAATAACAAGCTGGACCCAACGAAAGTGGAATCTTACAGACCAATTTCAAGTATCCCCATGCTTGCCAAAGTAATTGAAAAGCTAGTACAGCGCCAAATTCAACAGCATATTGATACTGAAGCCCCACTGGATCCTTCCCAGCATGGGTTCAGAGAAGCACATGGGGTTGAAACCCTTCTCACCAACCTATTTGACCATCTAGTCTCTGGAACTGACAAAATTAATCAAGGATTCGCCCTCATATTCCTCGACATTGCAGCGGCTTTCGACTCGGTGAGTCACGAGATCCTCATACAACGCCTCAGCGAGAAAGGAATTCAGGGAACAGCTCTAAAGTGGTGCAAGTCATACCTGACTAATAGATGGCAACATGTAAGGTCAGGCTCCACAACCTCCGAACCATTTTTACAAAACCAGGGTGTACCACAGGGCTCGTCACTATCTGCATTGATGTTTAACATCTACATGCAGCCCATATGTGCACTAGCACGTTCATTCAAGGTCAACTGTCTAGCCTACGCAGATGACATCCTCCTATACATCCCATTCAGGACCAACCAACCAGACCTCTCCCCTCTAACAAGATGTTTTGAGGCAACAGCAGAATGGTTCAGCACACAAAACATGAGAATCAACTACAGTAAAACAGATGTCCTTTTCATCTCAAGGAACCAGGACTTCACCCCTCCACTCTCTTTAAAAATCGGCAGCACAGAACTGAAAACTAAACCTACAATACGCTACCTTGGCGTTACACTGGATCAACAACTGGATCTGAAAACCCACATAAAAAACACAGTAAAAACAGTATACATGAAAATAAGGACCTTAAAACATCTCCGACCGCTACTTGACTTCAGCGACTACCGATCGATCTATCAGGAATTGATATTACCACATTTCGACTATGCCAACGTAATTCTACATGGTCTCCCTCAAGCAACGCTAGCTCCTCTCCAGCTTGCAATGAACACTGCTGCAAGAGTACTAACAGGGGCCTCACGGAGAGAGCACATAACGCCAGTGCTGATGAACCTCCATTGGTTACCGATTCAAGCAAGAACCCTCCACAAAGCTCTAACCTTAACCTTCAAAGCCTCAAACACTATGACCCCCACAGCCCTCAGCAAGATGATACATAAAGTACCACAGAACAGAAACAGAAGACCCATGATGCAAAACACCCTAGAGGTCCCAAAAGTAATAACAAAATGCACAAAAGCAACAACAAATAGGGCCTTTACGATTTACGCGCCCAGAGCATGGAATGCTCTCCCCACCTCTATTCGAAACATCACTTACCTAACCCACTTCAGGAAGGCATTAAAGCAGCACCTGTTCACTACATACTACCCGGAATCCAGCCTTAATAACCATGCATATGGCCCCTCAGACAATCACTCATTACAATTAAACAATCAGACTCAGCATGAAAAAGGATAATCAACTGATCGCTCAGAAGTACCCACTGAAATAGAATTAAGACCCCCAGTGTAAATAAGATGTAGATATGTCCTACCTGAAATCAGGTACCAGTGTAATACAATGTATAGAGTTATAGAATGTACATAGTTCCCCCAGTTACTGCCAAGTTGATCTCCCTGTTTATTGTAAATACAACTCAAATTTCCTTGTGTTGTATAGTTGATGTTAAATGTAAACCGCTCTGATCTAAAATAGAGCGGTATAGAAGAACTGTTAAATAAATAAATAAATAAATAATACATGGTGGCCGCTTATTCCCCAGCCGTTTCTAAGAAATGTGGGGTTGCCATACTGGTTAGGAAATCTTTGCATGCTACTGTTATTGTGACTAGCTCAGATACAGAAGGTAGATGGGCTAGAGTTCACCTCAAGATAGGTAGCCTAGAAGTTACATGTATATGCCTTTACGCTCCTAATGTTGATGACCCTGCCTTTTTTGCTACCATTGCTCAGGTTGCGCAGGCTTCTGCTAATACTTCATTGATCATTGGGGGGGATTTCAATCTAGTCCTTGATCCCCTGATTGACAAACAGCCGCCTAGGACGAGTGGTCCCCCCAAGAGTCACGCTACGCTTACCTCCCTGATCAAGGATCTTGCTTTAGTTGATCTATGGAGATTACTACACCCCAATGAGCTTGACTTCACCTTCTTCTCCTCCCCTCATAAATCTCAGTCTCGCATAGACTTCTTTCTAATCTCAAAACTGTTAGTTCCTCAGGTGGACACTGCAAAGATTCACTCCCAACATATTTCAGATCATGCTGCCATTTCCTTTCAATTACACACTACTGCACCCCAGGGAAACTCGGGAGCCTGGTTCTTTGATAGAGCCCTGTTAACTCAGCCAGAGTTCCAGTCAGAAATTCGAGTAGCCATACAGGATTACTTCCATTTTAATCTACCCCAAGATACTGCGAATTGGGCTTGGTGGGAGGGCTTCAAAGCGGCCATTCGAGCAACGATCACTAGCTATCAAATCCGCCTGCGGAAACAACGTAAACAGCAGCTGCTCATACTAGACCAACAAATAAAAGCAGGCGAACGAGTTCTAACTTCACGCACTGACCCATGTGTATTAATTCGATTACAGCGTCTCCGTTTTCAATATAATTCAATCCTCTCAACTGCAGCTTCTAAGAGTATTGAGCTTCAGCGAGGGACATATTATCGTGAAAATAACCGAGCCGGTCGACTCTTAGCCAATGCCTTGAAAGGTCAAAAAGAAGCCAAACGCGTTGCGGCCCTTCGAGCTCCACAGGGAGGGGGCATAGTGACCACAGACTCCGATATTGTAGAGCTCTTTCGGGATTTCTATACCCGCCTATATCAATCTGAATGTGAGTTCTCGTCAGAGACATTCGAGCGATTGCTCTCTGGCATTCAGCGGCCGACCCTCTCTGAAGCTGATAGAGATGCGATGGATGAACCCTTCTCTACTTCAGAGATCCAATCTGCCCTAAAACGTACAGCCTCGGGCTGTGCCGCAGGGCCCGATGGTCTCCCGACCGAATTCTACAGAACGTTCAGTGCAGATTTAGTTCCCTATTTAAAACTCTATTTTACTGCCCTTGCGGTAGATACATCCTCTTTGGGATCCTTTTCTGCAGCTAATGTGGTTGTATTTGAGAAAGAAGGCAGAGACCCGCTACTGACTGCCAACTACTGTCCAATCTCCCTACTTAATGCCGACTATAAGATCTTCGCAACGATCTTGGCCACCCGGCTATCTGACATGATGGCTACCCTAATTCACCCCGACCAATGCGGTTTTATACCCGGCAGATCAACTGCTGACAATGCTCGGACCTTGTGCCATGTGTTATCTAGTGCTGCCAATCTCGACCATCCATGGGTGGGTCTTTCCCTGGATGCCGAAAAAGCCTTTGATCGTCTAGAATGGCCCTTCTTATTTGCCGTTCTCCGATGGTATGGCTTTGGAGAGGGCTTCTTCCGATATCTCCAAGTCATGTACACTCAACCCGTCGCCAGTATTTGTGTAAACGCCATCAAATCTCAGCCATTTAACCTCCAAAGAGGCACGCGTCAAGGTTGCCCCCTATCACCAATGCTTTTTGATCTCGCTCTTGAACCCCTAGCCCTCCTTATTAGACAGTCTGCACGTATTCGAGGTGTCCCCTTTAGTCATAGGGAGATTAAACTCTCTGCATACGCAGATGACCTTATGCTCTTCGTTTCCCTCGATTCGGTTCCAGCTGTCTTGGATCTGATTGACGGATACTCACAATTATCGGGCTATAAAATTAACTGGACCAAATCTGTAGCATTCCCACTGAACCGCTGGGTACATGAGGCTGACATGCAGGCCTTTCCCTTCCTTTGGCAATCTCGTATGGTGAAGTATCTCGGGGTCCATTACTGTTCTCCTTTAGAAGACACTATCAGTTTCAATGCCAAAGAGGTAGTCTCCAAAGTCCGTGAGCTCACAAATCGTTGGTCTCCCTTATCTCTCACATGGTGGGGCCGCTTAGACACTGTGAAAATGATGATAGTCCCCAAAGTGAACTACATTTTAGAAATGCTGCCATGCTTACTTCCGCTACATACTTATAAAGATATTGAGGGCCTTCTCGTCCGTTATCTCTGGCAGGGCAAGCCACCAAGGATAGCTAAACATAAACTGCAGTCTGCAAAGGAACGAGGGGGTACCAGATTTCCTGATTTTCTTAGATATCATCAAGCCTTTCTACTTAAGCAAGGTGCCCGATGGCTAGATACCTCAACAGACCGCCGACCAGTTTGGCTTGACATAGAAGAGGAGCTTAGTAGCCCAATTCCGTTGACCCATCTCCCCGGTATGTCCTATCAAGTAGACACCCGCCATCCACCAATGATTGTCGATACTCTTGCGGCCTTTAACACTCTCATTCTATCACTGGGCCCGAATGTATGTCCTCTGGACGGACTCCCGCTATGGAATAACCCCAGAATTCAAGTCCTAAATAGAACAATAGCCTGGAAACCCTGGTACTCCAGGGGGATCTGGACACCCCAACAGCTTTTCTCTGCAGCTCGTTGGAAAACCTTTTCAGATTTACAAAAGGAATTTGCGTTACCAGCGAAACACTACTTTCAATTGATGCAGCTTCAACACTGCCTCAAAAGTGCTCGAATCATGCCGCCCTCTGCCCCTACTGAGGATGGGCTATTAGAGATAGTTCACTCCATTAGTAGTACACATGGGGTAGCCTCTAATTTCTATAAAATACTTTGTCAGGGTACAGATACGGACACTTTTAGAGCCCAACAAGCCTGGGAGCGCGAACTGCAAACCACTCTAACCCCTGTGCAATGGAGCGTTTTTTGGAGTAAAGTAGTGCGGGTTTCCCGGTCTGCCTCTGTTACCCAAACTCTCTTCTTCTTTGCACACAGATGCTTTTATACCCCAGAAAAAATAGCCAAATGGAACCCAAATGCTAGGGACCTGTGTTGGTCTTGCCATACTGCTGTGGGATCCTTCGCTCATGTTATTTATGAATGTCCTCAACTGCAGGTCTATTGGGGGCGGGTCTGGGGTCGTATTCAATCTATCTTACACTTTCATGAACCTCTTTCTTGGAAGGTCGTGGGACTCCGCTCTGCGGCGGAGGTCCCCTCTCTTCCTAAGAAGGGTCGCTTTCTCCTTGATTTCATGCTAGGTATAGCCATATGCTTAATCACGAGGAATTGGAAGGATAGCTCTCGACTTACTGTCAATGAATGGTGGAACCTCGTCTGCTTATATAGTAAATATGAGCAGATACCTCGGAGAGCTATTCCCCATGTCCAAACTCACTCTTGCTTGTCTAAATGGCAGATGCTTAATGATTATGTACAATCTGCTCATTGCTCCAACATGCCTGTATAATGTGCACTCATCATGTTTTAGATCACCGTTATGTTTTGTAATACAATAATGTAAGTACACGCCCGCTTCGGGAATGCTTAGTTTTCTAGAGAAGAAGCAGGGGGGAGGGGGGTGGTAGGGGTTTACTTTGGTGTATGTATTACACGTTATGTATTTGTCTTTTAGCTGTATGTCTTCCTTTCCTTTGTTGTTATAAAACGAAAATAAAGAATTTAAAAAAAAAAAAAAAAGTTCCACGCAGTAGTCCAACAAAAAATAGCAAAAGAAGTCGAACTAGGCAGGGTGGCAGGTCCCTTCAGGGAACTGCCTAACCCTGACCTGGTAATATCCCCGTTGGGAATTGTGCCCAAGAAGGAGCCCGGAAAATTTCGACTCATCCATAACCTGTCATACCCGGAAGGAAAATCGGTCAATGATAGTATCGATCCATCCTTATGCACCGTGAAGTATGCGACAATCGACCATGCTATTGATATTATTCGGAGGCATGGAGGGCAGTCGCAACTAGCAAAAGCGGACATCGAGTCCGCTTTTCGACTACTTCCAGTGCATCCGGACTCTTTCAAACTATTGGGCTTCTACTTCAATGGGGAATATTATTATGATATGTGTTTGCCCATGGGTTGCTCAATCTCATGCGCTTATTTTGAGCAATTCAGCGCATTCATACACTGGGTGGTGGAAGACATAGCAGGTGCTAACACAGTCATTCATTACCTGGACGATTTTTTATTCATAGGGAAGGATAGGAGGGATTGCCAAAGAATACTGAACGTATTCCAGCAAGTGGCCATGTGCTTTGGCATCCCCTTGGCGGGTGACAAGACATGTGGACCCACTCAGGTGATCACCTTCTTAGGCATAGAACTCAATGTGCAGGGACAGCTGTCTCGCCTACCTGAGGAGAAAATCATTAAACTAGAGACTGCAATGCGAGGCATGCAGGAACGCAAAAAAGCAACATTGGAGCAATTCCAATCGTTGCTAGGACTGTTATGCTTCGCTTGTAGAATCATGCCAATGGGGCGGGTATTCTGTCGCCGTATAGCAATGGCAACAAAAGGGGCCAAGAAGAGGCAGCACAGAATTCGGGTCACAAAATGGATAAAGGAAGACCTCTGCATGTGGGTGCAATTTCTGCAATCCTTCAATGGTCTCGCATTTTGGCAAAAACAACCGGTCCCGAATGAGGAGCTTGACTTGTTCACAGATGCTGCAGGTGGGACTGGTTTTGGCATATATTTCAGAGGGGCATGGTGCGCGGAAGAATGGCCTCCCGAGTGGCACTCCACGGGCACCACGAACGACATCACGTTCCTTGAACTGTTCCCGATCTTAGTTGCCCTAGCCATCTGGGCTACTCACTTGAAGGACAGAGCGATCACGTTCCACACTGACAACGTGGCGGTAGTATACGCGATAAATGGAATGCGGGCCCACACGCAAGGTGTGGTATCCCTGTTAAGACAAATTGTTATGTTGTGCCTCACTTACAATATAACCATCAGGGCAGAGCATATTCCAGGGCGGTGTAATAACCTTGCCGACGCTCTCTCTCGCTTTCAGATTTCGCTTTTCCAGTCGTTAGCACCAAGTGCCGACATGTCCAAGACGACTGTCCCAAACAGAATATGGGACTGTGGTCCGCCGAAGTATGGGACCTTGTACTAAAATCATTATCAGCGAAAACCAGGCGAAGATACCTGAAGGCGTGGCAGGACTTCCAGGTGTTCTGCCAGAGGCGCAGGTCAGCAAATAACGAGCCCACGACGGAAGCCATCCTAGAATGGATTCTATGGGCCAAGAATAACGGAGTTAGGAAATCAGCTGTCAAGGCAAAACTCGCAGCGATCTCGTTCTTTGCAAAAGCAAGCGGCAGAAACAGCCCAGCGGCAGATTTCGTCATCACGAGAGTGTTAAAGGGCTGGGTGACGGAGCGGCCGCGCATGCTGGAAAAAAGGCGTCCGATAACGCATTCAATACTGCAGAAGTTAATATCTGCTACGGGTCGGATTTGTTTTAACGACTTTGAGGCCAAGCTTTTCAGATTCGCATTTTCATGGGCTTTCTACGGAGCATTCCGAATAAGTGAGCTAGTGGCCCCGGCAAGCCGGGCGCACGAAGAAGGGGGCATTATGAAACGTGATGTTGCCTGGCAGGACGGAACACTGGCATTATACGTCCAGAAATCCAAAACGGATCCGGAAGCGAAAGGGACACAAATTGTGCTTCACCCGTTACCAGGAGATCCGTCTTGCCCAATTAGAACCTTCGCGGAGTATAGTCAACTACGCCCGGGAAACACAGAGCAATGGTTGATACATGAGAACGGGGCCCCGCTTTCGCGCTTCCAATTTGCCAGGGTACTCAAGCTATCCTTGGTGGCAGCTGGCTTGGAGTCGTCCTGGTACGGGACACATTCATTCAGGATTGGGGCCGCTTCAACGGCGGCCAGCTTAGGTATGTCAAGCGCGCAGATCATGAACCTCGGAAGATGGCGATCCAGTAGGTACAAGCTGTATGTACGCCCGGTTTAACGCCGGCCGTGCAAAGAACGCAGTATTGTGCCAAAGCATATAGACGTGTGTATATATATATATCGATATATAGATAGATGTGTCGGTATGTAGATATATACATATACAATAAATGAAAAAAAAAAAAAAAATTTCTTAGCCTCTCGTAGTCTCCGCATGTCATATGTAGAAATATCATGGGTTAAAATGGGAACATTGTCGAGCGGATTTGCACAGCGACAATGATGTATGTGATTGTTGCTATGTCTCAGTGCTTATATGTCATGAATAATAGGTGACAACGCACGTCGGGAGGCATGGATATGCGGCCACTCATTCATCCATTGGGCAGAGAGGAGGGCAAGAAACAGACCGCAGGGAAGCAATCTGGGTCTCCCGAACGACAGCATAAACGTTACCTGGCTGGGTAAGAGAGGGATGGTGTGGGACCAGCTACTGCCCCTCCTTTTACAAAGGAAAGGGGATGGAGGACGACCTTGGGCAATAATTGTGCATCTGGGAGGGAATGACCTTACGGGTACACACAGTGTGGAATTGACAAAATAAATGCAGAGCGACATGTTAACACTGCGCGATGCCTTCCCGACAGCGGCCCTTGCCTGGTCCCATATTATACCCAGACGGGTGTGGAAAGGGGAACGGTCCCATAAGGCAATTGAGAGGACACGGCGAAAAGTCAATAAGTGGATGGCCCGTTTTATGGAAGCAATGAGCGGCAGCAATATCATTCACGACCTAATAGACGAGACGTGCCCCGGTTTGTATCGGGCAGACGGGGTACATTTATCAGATATTGGATTGGATATATTCATTTGTGCTTTACAGGAAACGCTCGAGCAGTTATGGCAGAGAGTCAAGTTGGCCACAGCAGCGGGAAAGGGTGGGGACCCTCTCAGCACGCGAGGAGTCGCAGCTGCGAGGGGTGGCGGAAAAGATAGGAACCACCCTTAGGAGAGAGCGCACAGCCCAGCCATGGAAGAGGGGGGAGCGGGCATACTAGAATTCAATTGTCCCCCAACAGCACGCAAATGAAAACAGGAACAGTGTCCAGAGGGCCTTCCCAAGCTTGCACGGCACGGGAGGGGGAAGGGACGAGCAACGTAGCCCTGCTCATGCCTTTGATGGGCCGTGGGTGGTGGCAAAGCAGGACACTGCGGCGAATGGGAGGGGAACAGAAAAGGCCTGTTGCGGCAGGCGCCCCTTCATAGGGTATGCCCCATAGGAACCGGGGGGCAGTGGGAAAAGGCTTAGACGGCTAAATTTTTCCAGACATCACTGCCGGGCCTCGTAGAAATGAAAAGGGCGGGCTGTGCCTCTTAGCAGGTGTAAGATTATGCATTAATGTTTTTAATGTTTTTAATGTTGATAATGTGTAGTTTTCATGCTGTGGCCAACAGTTTTCTTTGTGTATGCTGTAATCCCAAAAAGTATGTGAAAAAATTAATAAAAGTATTGTTGAGTGAAGAAAATGGCAAGAGTGTAATATGTGGGTAAGGAAGGAGGGAGGGGGAGGGATGGGGAGGGAAGGGGTGGGGGGGGGGGTAGTGGCTACTGACCTGAGGCGGACATACGGGTCGCCAGGCTGTGATCCATTTCTCAGTCAACATAGGAATATAAGAAGAGCTATGCTGATTCAGACCAAAGTCCATCAAACAGATCCCAAAAGGTAGATCTATTAATCATAGCACATTTCATGATAGGAGCAATGGCTCTCCCATGTCTACCTGGCTAATTATGGACCTTTCCACTAGGAACTTGTTCACACCGCTTTTGATTCACACTATGTTGGTTACCTTGTGGATTCCATAACTTAATAATGTGCTGTATGAAAAATAAAACTTTCTACAATTTGTTTTCAATTATTATTTCATGATTTGTTTTGTTAGAAAGAATAGATTGTTCCTGTTTACCCATTCCACCAAACTCGTTTTATAAACTTCTGTCAGAACCTCTTCTCAGTTGCCTTCTCTCTAACTTGAATAGCCCCCATCTGTTTAGCCTCTGGCAGTGTCTTGGTAGGCTGGGTGAGGGAAGGTAGAGGAGGGGTGGTTATGGGGTATAATTGAGGGATTTAGAATAGTATGACTATTTGGCTTTTGGGGTATGTGAATGATCAGATGGGACTAAAGGAGGATGATGGTGCTTAGCTCAGTGGTGATGCAATTTTTTCACGGGTTTAAAGGAAGTAGTGGAGTTGATGCATTGATATTCCTGGTGGGGAGGGGGGGGGGGATATTATTGCTACTGTTGAGGTTCTCATTTCATGAAACATGTGATTATGCATTGTGTCCTGGTGTGCACAAGGAACCATGTATCCTGGGATTTTCTTTCTCACGCATTCTTCTTGAATTGTTTTGTCTGTTTGCTAAATAAAAAAAGATTAGCCATAAAACTTTTAGGGGTTTAGTTATTAAGATGTGCTAATGTTAATATGTATTAATTCACCATCAAGACGTGTTATTAACTAGGCCTCATTGAATAACATGGGACCTGCATTCAAATAATGCACATTAATGTTAGTGCACCTTAGTAACTGGACCTCTAAATTTATTGCATTTTTAACATCCATTAAAGTTGTGCACTAACTGTTGGGGGCATAGTCAACATATTCTTGGCAGTTACCCTACAGAAACGTACCCTAACATAAGGCAACAAAGTCTACAATTAACGCAGGTGTGCTTAACACAACCCATTAAGGTGACAAGATGTGCACCAATGCTAGTTGTACCATTGACGGTTAATGCATGGCATGCACTCACTGCTAACTGCAAAGCGCAGTCTATGCCCACTCTCCTCTCCTCTTCTAAGCTGCTCAGGCACTGCTCCATCACGCAATGTGCAGCTAACATAGGAATTAGTGCACAGTAACTGTTGGGGCATGCCCAGCATTTCCTCTGGCAGCATAGCGAGAAGTACCACAGTGTGCTGTACCCATAACTGCATTTAATATGGGCGCATTGACTGCCACCCATGCTAACTGTAGAAGTGACACTTTGCACATGTTGATTAACCACACACTAACCACAATGTGCAGGCAATGCCTACTATCCACCCGTAACCCACCCATTCCCTGCCCTATCAGGCGCTAAGTGGTTAGTGTAGGATTTTTATTGACAGTTTTAACATGCGGTAATAGTTACTGTGATATGCTTAGCACACAGTAAATCCCACTCTAATTATTAGCGTACTTTAGTAAACACGACCCTAAGTGGACTATGTCTTGGAGTTACCGCATTGTAGCTTACCATGCCTTGACTCTTACTGCAGAAGATAATGCAGATCACTTAGCATGGATGCACTTAGGGCCACCTATTGAGGTGGTATTATCTGTGTTCATTGGATAGGAAGATGCTGGGCATGTCTCCCAACAGTTACTACAAGAAGCCTTGCAGTTACGTTTGTGTGAATTTTTGTAACTAATACATGGTAACTGCATATTTTGAAGGCACTTTAGTGAAAGGGCCTTAAGTTTGCTTGAAAATAGGGGGCAAATTTAGACTAACAGGTTCCTAAATTTAAGAGTTTGGTTTTTGACAAATAGAAGGCCCTACATATTGCTCACAGTATCAATGAATCAGAGTCCGGATGATTCTACCTAGGTTGGGACTTGCTCTTTTTAGCTATCTTTGTTTCAGATTTGGCAGTGAGACAGCCCAAGTTCCACCAAAAATGAAAGTTGACCAATTTATTTTGCTTCTAATCAGCAAAAATAGTTTTCTATTTTCCAAGCTACACTGATTGTAGAGGCATTTTGAAAAACCTATTATTTTAAAATATACTCACTCTGAGACCATAGTAAAATCAAAAAAGCTAATATAAAGGGCAATGAACCTACCAGCAAAGAGCATAGTTTATATCAATTCAAACAATTAATAGATATACATTCAAAAGTTTTATGATATGACATTCTGGTTATTTCAATTTAAATAGTCATAAGCCTATATATCCATTTGGGTTTCTGAGAACAAATAAAAACCATAGGAAACAAAAAAGACCAGTATACTCTGTTCTGAAATTAATGAGTTTCAGTAGAATGTAATGATGACATTTGTAGAAATTTATTTTGAAGATCCCTTCTGATAAGAAAGGGAAAAAATGATGGCAATTGCATTTGATTTTAAATTCACACAAAGAAGAAAACTAATTTAAGTGTTAGTTATAACTACGGCATTGAAAAGCAGCCGTGTAGGAGAAATAATTGAGATGTTAGTGACATGAGAACATTGTCAGGTTAGCGAAGCCTAAGGAACAGAAGAAATAAGGAATATAGTGAACAGCCTTCTTTACGAGTAAAATATGATACTATTTTAAACATAGGATTCTAAAAAACCTAAAATACCCTGCATCAGTTCTAGAGATTGACAGTTTAGCTTTGATTTAGTTCAGATTTGATTTGATTTTTCTAAAAATCTTTAAAATAACTGCATTAGCTGCTATCTTAAGTGACTGTTTCAAATTTAAAATACAACATTTCTACTTCCTGCTGCTGAAACAGATGGGCCCATATTCAACCTGCACCAGTTAGTGATTTTTTTTTTTAAATGGAGGCTACTACAGGTGGACAGAAAGGGCACAATTCTGTACTGGATGTCGATCCCCTCTGTACATCCGGTCTGAACCGGATGTACAGAGGGGATCGCGATTCTGACCCTGCGAGGCACGTCTAGCCCCGTGGGATCAGAATCACGGACAGTTCCCAGCTAACTCAGTCAAGGCTCCTCAACCTGACCCCTTCTTAGGGGAGGTGGATGGGTATGTGTGGCTGATTTATCCTGCTGTCCTCGGAGAACCCCTGTTACAGATAAGTAACATCGCTTTCTCCTAGGACAAGCAGGATGAGTCAGCCACACTTGGTGCCTCCCAAACTACCAAGCGCTGTGGTGGAAGGGGTAGCCGAGGTACTGGATTCTTACTGGTGTACCCTGGGAGACCTTGTAAAAGTATCATTAGTTACGGTTAACCATAGCAGCACCATTAGGTACGGTTAATGTATAACATGCAGTGCGAGCGTGCAGTGAGGTGGCAAGGTGTAAGGTGCTGTGCGAGCGTGCAGTGATAATGGGCATGCGCCCATGAGATGCTGAACATTTAACCAGTGATTACGGGAGCATACGGTCTCCATGTGCTAGCGGTGAGAAACTGAGATTAAGGATGCAGGAAGCCCTACCAGAGTGATGCAAATTAGAGTATTAATACCGCAGCGGTAGAGGTGGACACCATGAGGATAAGAACAGCGAGGACAGCATCAATGTCGATTGTGCTATAAGAGCGGTGTGAATGGAGCCTTAATATCACAATGGCCATGAGACAATCTCTGGCCTGGGCGGGTGCTAGGCGATGCGTGCTAGGCAATGTGTTTGTACATGTTGCAACGGTCTTGGACCGTGTGTACGGTCTTGCACATTGTGTAGTGTTAGCCAAGTGCTTGTCCATGCTGCAATGGTATTGGACAGTGTGTAGTGTTAGCCAGGTAGTCCAGGCACAAATAAGGCCGCAAGACCGCAGGTTGGTGATGGACTCTTTGGTGTGGTTAGAGTTCCGTGCTTGCTCTTGGTGTGGCTTGCTCTTAGTGTGGCTTGTGCCACTAGGCGAGTGAGGGAGCATGTGGTGGAGTTGTGTCCCTTGTTGCTGGTGCACAGTTTCGTGTGTGTCCTGTGCACGTAGTTGGGACTGTGGTGCGATTCAGAGTACGGGTGCTCTGCTCCTCCAGGGAGGACTCCCACAGTCCGATGGTCTGTCTGATGTCTGGAGTCCCACAGATGGTTCATATGTGTCATCAGGAAGCCAGCCTTTTGAACCGCTATCCAACTAGTCTTATTACCTCAGTTTCAACATGTTAGCGTAGGGGTATTCCCCGAGCTGGCTGAGGGGCAGGGGTAGTGAGTCGGCGAGGCTGTTGAACGCAATCGCCGGAGTCAGCGATCGCAGGGGCATTGGGGAATCCGTCTGGTTGCTGGTACTTGTGCCAGGCACTTGCCGGGCGCTGAAGGACTTGCATGATGATGTTGTGAAGGTACAAGCTCAGGAGTTCATTCACAGAAGACTATGGTCGAACAGGTCGGTAGGATTTGCATGATGTTGCTGCCAAGGTGGTCTGTCAGGTTTGAGGTACGGCGCATCAGTCGAGTCAGGCTCTCGAGTTTCTCAGGACTTGCATGATGACGATGCCAAGGCATGGGATCATTTGTAGAAGACTATGGTTGGTCAGGTTTGAGTTACCACCTGTCAATCGGGTCAGGTTCGAGTTTCTCATTGACTACTAGCACTTGAGGAAGTGTGCAGGGGCCTATGGGTAAAGCAAATGCTTGTGGAAATCGTTTGAGGAAAACGTACTTGTGTAGGCCAGGGTATGATTAAGATGGCCTGGGCTCTGCCCATCCTGAGCCGTTGCCTTTCATGTTCATCCTGAACCATTGCCTTTCATGTCCTGAACCGTTGCCTTTCATGTTTGCCACATGGTGGGCAAGTCGATTAGTTGTCCGCCCGGCGATGTAAGAAGCAGGCTGATGGTCCAGGATTCAGTTCCTACTTGCGTTTCGTCTGAGGGCAGGGTCTGCCAGGTGGCTATCCCTGGGTCCCAGCGTGAGGGTGCCTTTCAGTGGCGCTGCCCTGGGTGGGAACTTCTTGGGTGTGATAAGGCTGGGCTCAGAGTGATGAGGCCATGGTATTCAGGTACTGTGAAGATGTGTCCTGCAGGATCCAGCATTGTAACCTGAACCTGTGATGCAGCTCCAAGAACCTGTGACGCAGCTCCAAGACACAGTGGTTGTGGATAGTGTACCACACTGTAACCACAACATAGTTGTGGAATTGTCATGATGATGAGTCCAGACGCGGCTCACCATAGGAATACCAAACCACTGAGTCAACTGCCCACACTGAGGATGATGATGATGATGATGATGTTCCTCCAGTGTTGTGGGAAGATTGCCATGGGGACTGTGGTGTTGATGCTCGCTTCAACAGCATTCAGTTGATGTTAGGCTTTCATCGGGAAATTGGTGCCTGGTATTCCCACGATTGCACAGTGTTGAGGGGGGGGGGGACCAATATTTCCTAGGGAGTCCATTGCCGCCAGAGTAAAGGTATGTCGCATGGACCTTCTGACCATCCATGAAAGGCACTGCCCTGGTGCAAGAGAGGGGTAGCTCTGACGGTTGTCCCCTGATGGCAAGTCCTGACGGTTGTCCCTTGATGGCAAGAGTGGTGCTGCGGAGTCTGAGATTATTGGGTCTGAGACTGAAGGAGGCCCCCAGTCTAATATTGGATGCTTGCCTCAGGTGTTCCGGCCTTAGAGTTTTATGTACCTACGTTGTTGGGGGGTTTTTTAACTGTGCTGCGGAGTGGCTACTTTTCCTTGGGCAACCGCTGTCTTACTCCTGGGAAAGAGGCTGGTTACCGGATGCTCTCGCTTGCTACCTGCTGTCACCACCTGATGTTTGGGTGGTTGTGTATGGGTCAAAGCATACTAGGTGGTTACCTTGTAAGGTTGGGAGGCATTCCTAATGGGGGTGTATTGCTCCCCAGAGATGTGGCACACCAAACATCATGGACTGTGTTGGTTTGAGCTCCAACCAGCCCGGGCCAGCACAGGGCAATGGCCACCCTAAGTATTCCCCGCTGCGATGCCAAGTCTTTCAGCGATGGGGAAGTGTGCAATGTGAGCAGAGGCCTGTGGATCTCTGTACCTTGTCTGGGGTACCTATTTCCAGTGCCTAGGCACATGCTGGTTGAAGCTCAAGCCCGTAGGGTAATAGGCTCACTAACATAGTGGGCCTGGTCCAAGAGCGGAGGTCTGGAGTAGCTCTGGAGGAATCGAGTTCTGGTATTGGCTAGTCATACCAGAGACTTGTCAAAGGGACCTAGGTTTGAAGATTGGACCAGGATTCCCAGGGCTCCACCTTGGGCTTCTCCTGCACCCAAGGTAGTCTGCAGGTGGCGGGAGCCTGTCGTTTGGAAGTCCGGATGGCAATGAGGGCACACAGCCATCCTTTCAGCATTGGATTATGGTTTGGTGTTGCCGGGCTAGTGACATGCCAGGTCAGCAGTAAAGGGATGAACCTTATGTCCTGTTAGCGCTGAAATCCTGGGAGTACTTCAAAATTCTGCCTCCATTATCCCTACTGAGAGGGATCTAGCGGGGGGATCCAGCCTGGTGGTGTTTCAAATTCCGCCTACTGGTGGTACTTCAGAATTCCGCCTCCATATATTTTTTATTTTTTTATTTTCTATTTTTTTTTTTTTGTAATGATTTTCACTGCTGGGGCCGAAGCTTGGCGAAGGAGCCAGCAGGTTCTGGCTGGACATGTTCTGCAAGGTCCACAGCTGGGACCTGAACCTGTGCTCATACTGGCTGAGTATACAGTACACTGATGCCACTACCTCGCCTTGGGCCAATGGTGTTAACCTCTGACTCTCTACTCATACTGACTGAGTATACAGCACGATGATGGCACTACCTCACCCTGGGCCAATGGCGTTTCCAATCCGAGGTGGAACAGAGAAATGACTGCAGCCCTGGGCTCTGCCTAGGGAGGCTTTGTATCATTTTGCACCAACCACTGACCGGAGGCTACAAGCAGGGATTAGAAGGCATGGTGAGCCATCGCTCAGGCTCAGAGTCTGGTGTAGGTGTAGGGTTTCAGACACACACCACACGCACCCTTGGGGAAATGGCCTGGGATCAAGGGTCTTTCCTGACGTGGATTGCACTTAATAGCGCTGTGGTACAAAGAGCTGTTATTCGACAATTGTCACAACTCGTGTTATTCTCGGATGGTTCTGGTGCCAGGAGAGGAAGTTGGTGTCGAAGTTGCTCCTTGCCGGTTGTTCATCATCCCGGCTGATCAGGCTAAGGCGGTTGGGTGGCGGAGCTGGAGGCTGACCTCACGTTCCTCCATGACATCGTAGAGGTCTACATCGTTGTTCCCGGTCTTGGTCAAGGGTTAAGGTGAACTCACTTCCTGCCTCATCTGAACTCACTGGTCACGGCTTAAGGCAATCGGGGAGGCAGAGTAGAGCAGAAAACTCACTTCCTGCCTTGTCTGACCTCACTTCCTGCTTCGTATTGGCCCATGTTCAGAGGCAGAAGGCATCTCGGCACCGAGGCTAATGCTTTAATGCAGAGGGGCGTCTCGGCACCGAAGCTTGGGTGGGCCATGTTTATTTTATTTTATTTTTATTTATTTAACATTTCTTATATACTGCCTTTCATGATGTCAAAGCGGTTTACATTGAACAAACTGAAATTACATTGAACAGGGCATTATAACTTGGAGATAACTATTTTACAGGGAACATGGGCTATGGAGGGTTAAGTGGCTTGCCCAAGACCACAAGGAGCACCTGTGAGACTAGAAACCCCAGTCCTTCCGGCCCAAGGTTGCTGTCCTCTAGTGGGATTTGAACCCCCGACCCTCCGGCCTGAAGTACCTTGCCACAACCACTAGGCTACTCCTCCTCCATGTTATGTTCGGAGAGGCATCTCTGCGCTGATCCAGAAGGGCTAGCCGTACACATCAAAAAGCATGGCTGGTGGCAGTGTGCTTACTGTCCTGGTGCCACCCATGGGGGAATCTCCGCACCGAGGTCCGAACTGGAAGGCGCAGAGGCCAACGGTTTGACCGGGAGCCTCAAGCAGGCGACTGAGGCGCTCCTCAAGCAGGCAACTGTGGCGCTCCTCAAGCAGGCGACTGTGGCGCTCCAAGATAGGACATGCTGCGGCAGCAGTAGATCATCTGGTCTTCCAGAGGGCCGAGCTCATGCCACAGGGGCAGAGTTCACTACCATTGGTTTGCGGCTGAGGATAGAGGCCAAGTGGGCACATCCTGAGCGGCATTGGCTGCAGCTTGCAGTGTCACTTGCAGTCGATTGTGAGGAGACTGCTGGCTGCATGTGCCCACTCTGAATGAGGTTCAGATCGATTGGGACACCAGCTGGGACTGAGAGCACATGGCCCATGGGTATTAGAGCTCTGAGTCAACTCCCGAATCGGAGAAGATTGGTAAGAGACGCTGGATCTGAAAAGGAATGGAACATAGAGACAAAATAGATATCTAGTAAGTTTAGAAGTGTATTTCATTTGGAGAGTAGAAAAATCCGTCTTGCTGGCAAGGCGGAAGAACAGAAACTGGCTAGTTAGGGGCGGGCCGGGGGTGGAGCCAGTTGGCTCATGCTCAGAAGGGCAAAGCCCTTCTGAGCTATGGAGATTTCCGTCTCGGCGCCGTCAGATGACGTCACAAAGTGTGGTTGACTTATCCTGCTGTCCCCGGAGAACCCCTGTTACAGGTAAGTAACATTGCTTTTCTACTTCCTGCTGCTGAAACAGATGGACCCATATTCAACCTGCACCAGTTAGTGTTTTTTTTTTAAACGGAGGCTACTACTGGTGGACAGAAAGGCAGAATTCTGTACTGGATGTCGATCCCCTCTGTACGTCCAGTCTGAATCGGATGTACAGAGGGGATCACGATTCTGATCCCGCGAGGCACATCTAGCCACATGGGATCAGAATCGCAGACAGTCCCCAGCTAACTCAGTCAAGGCTCCTCAAAAGAGCCGCGGCAGCATGGCGTCATGTTGCCATGGCACTGCGGCTCCACTGAAGAGCCGCGATGCCGGCTGCCAGAGAAAAAGGCTTATTCCCCACAGTCCGACCCCCGATCTGGCCTCCTAAGGCCAGGGTCAGGCTACAGGGAATGTCCTATGGCCCCCCCCCCTGCCCCATCCGTGCCCCAACATTTAAAAAAGGACAGTCCAGGGAAGTTATTCCACCTCAGAAGTGGAATAACTTTCCCACACATGTTGCTGGTCCTGTACGTATAGGGCTGACATTAGAATCAGCCCTGTATGTCCAGGGCCGGCGACCACACAGACTCCGCCCCCAAGCCACCCCCATCTAACTTCACTTCACAACTGGCAGGAAAGTTAGTCACAGCCGGGAGAAGGCATGAATAGCCCCCATACTGGATAGTCAGTGGTAATATTTGGATACTGACTGCCGTTGAGTATCCGGTTTCAGTCATGACCACCACCAGCAACAGGGATGGCTCAAGGCAATCTGCTGCCTGAGGCAAGAGAAGAGCTGCCCCCTCCTCCTTGTACCCAAAGTGTCAGGAATCTGGGAATCGCCTCACTCAGAACACCGGTCAGGTGATTGACTCAAGGGGGAAAAAAAACATATATTCCCATAATGTAAAAATTAAAGTTTGCAATGCTATTTATAGGCAACAAAAAGTGTAGCACTTTAATTATGTAACCTGGGAATCTAATAAAAACGATAACAACTCTCAACACTGCACACTTCAGCAGCATGGTATTAAATGTAAAAATATATTCTGCAAAAAACAAAGGAGATGCAAGGTGTTCACATACCAAGGAACAGAAAGAAAAAGTGAGAACGTCCGCATAGTTTATAACACCAAAACAAAATTATTATGACAAATTTTATTTTGCTGTTATATACTGTGCTGTGGTACTCCCTTTTTCTTTTTGAACGTGGTCTGCATCTCAAGAAACCCCTCTTCCAACAATGGGTGCAGAACAGAATTAGAACATTTCCACATAAAACTCAACATACCAAGAATAATTCTGGTGTCATCTTAGTAACAGCAATATAAAATCTCATGAGTACCGGGCATATTGTCAAGCAATACAAAACCCTATAAAATAACTCAAAAGCCCTCATACCATAATAACATCAACTTCCAAAATTCACCCAAAATCTACCCAGAAAAGAGCAGCACTATAAATATTGCATAAGATAAGATAAGATATGCCATACTGGGTCAGACCAAGGTCCATCAAGCCCAGTATTCTGTTTCCAACAGTGGCCAATCTAGGTCATATGTACCTAGCAGTTTCCCCAAGGGACACAGGTTCCACAATGCTTGTATTGGTTCAAGCATTGATATCCTGGGTCCCTTCTTAATAATGGTTTATGGACCTTTCCTCCAGGAACTTGTCAAAACCTTTTTTAAACCCAGCTACACTAACAGCCTTTACTACATCCTCTGGTAACAAATTCCAGAGTTTGATTACACGTTGAGTGAAAAAAAATTTTCTTTTATTAGTCTTAAATAGTTTACCCTGTAGCTTCATTGCATGTCCCCTAGTCTTTCTATATTCTGATAAGGTAAACAATCGATCTACGTTTACCCATTCCACTCCGTTCATTAATTTATAGACTTCTATCATATCTCCCCTCAGCCGTCTCTTTTCCAGGTTAAAGAGCCCTAACCTTTTTAGCCTTTCTTCATAGGAGTATCCTTCCATCCCCTTTACCATTTTGGTGGCTCTTCTCTGAACCTTTTCTAAAATCGCTATATCCTTTTTAAGATACGGCAACCAGAATTGCACATAATATTCAAGGTGCGGTCTCACCATGGAACGATATAGAGGCATTATAATATCTTTTGTTTTATTTTCCATTCCTTTCCTTATCATACCTAGCATTCTATTTGCTCTCTTGGCCGCCGCTGCACACTGGGCCGAGGGTTTTAACATGGTATCCACAATGACGCCTAAATCTTTTTCCTGGGTGGTAGTTCCTAATGTGGAACCTTGCATCGTGTAACCATAGTTTGGGTTGTTCTTCCCTAGGTGCATAACCTTGCACTTGTCCACATTAAATTTCATCTGCCATTTTGATGCCCAGTCTTCCAATTTATCAAGATCCTCTTGCAATTTTCCACAATCCTCTTGGGTTTTAACAACTTTAAATAGTTTTGTGTCATCTGCAAATTTGATAACCTCACTCGTTATTCCACTCTCCAGGTCATTTATGAATATGTCAAAAAGCAGCGGACCCATCACAGATCCCTGGTGTACACCACTATTCACCTTTCTCCATTGGGAAAATTGGCCATTTAGCCCTACCCTCTGCTTTCTATCTTTTAACCAGTTCCTGATCCACAATAGTACACTGCCTCCTATCCCATGACTCTTTAGTTTTGCCAAAAGTCTCTCATGAGGGACCTTGTCAAAGGCTTTCTGAAAGTCCAGATACACAATATCAACCGACTCACCTTTGTCCACCTGATTATTCACTCCTTCAAAAAAACATAACAGATTAGTAAGACAAGATCTTCCATGTCTAAAGCCATGTTGGCTGTCTCCCATTAGGTCATGACTATCTACATGCTGAGTAATTTTATTCTTTATGATGGTTTCTACCATTTTTCCCGGTACTGATGTCAGGCTCACCGGTCTGTAGTTTCCCGGATCACCCCTGGAACCCTTTTTAAAAATTGGTGTTACACTGGCGATCCTCCAATCTTCAGGTATTAGAGATGATTTTAATGATAGTTCAAAGATTACTAATAGCAGGTCTGCAATCTCATATTTCAGTTCTTTCAACACCCTTGGATGTATACCATCCAGCCCAGGTGATTTGCAGAGGGGCCTAGAACACCTATACACTCATTTGGAAAACTATATTATTATATTACTACTACTACTACTAAGCATTTATAAAGTGCTACCAGGCGTACGCAGCGCTGTACAATGAAAACACAAAAAGACAGTCCCTGCTCAAAAGAGCTTACAATCTAAAAAAACAAAGCAAGAAAAGGAGAAGAAAAAAGATAAGAACAAGGGCAAAGAGACAAAAGCAGGAGAGACAGGACAAAGGAAAGAGGTAAGAACAAGTGTAAGAGGAAGAAAGAAAGGTGAAATAAAAGAGGGAAAGGAAGGAGAACAGCAAAATCAAGAGCCAAAAGCAGAGGTGAAAAGATGAGCTTTTAACTTGAGTTTGAAGAGGTGCAAAGAAGATACCTGACGTATAGACAAAGGAAGTTTATTCCAAACGTAAGGAGCAGCAAGGTGAAAAGAGCAGAATCTGGAGTTGGTAATAGAGGAGAAGGGCATAGCAAGAAGCAACTGGGAAGAAGAACGGAGTACACGAGGGGGGAAATAGGGAGAAATGAGAGAAGAAAGGTACTGAGGAGCCACAGAGTGAATGCACTTATAGGTCAGCAGGAGAAGCTTAAAGTGAATACGGAAACGGATAGGGAGCCAGTGAAGAGATCTGAGGGGAGGAGTGATGTGGGCAAAATGAGGCTGACGGAAAATCAAATGGGCAGCGGAGTGCTGAATAGACTGAAGAGGGAAGAGATGAGACTGAGGGAGACCAGCAAGAAGGAGGTTACAATTAGAACTCCCTACATAGTGATTCCAGTGCTAGCAAAACACATGGCCTTGGTCACACATGCAGAGCATTGATAGACCTCACTAAATACAGAATAAGTGACCATGAATTAAAAATAGAAAATATGTAGCCAGAAATTAAATGGAAACCCCAAGAAGTCATACTGCATGCAGTACAACACTAGAGAATATTGTAAACTGCATAGAATTTATTTAGCATTTCTTATATACCACCGTTCAGTTTTATCAATGTATTACAATGTATTACGTATGTTTTTAAATCAGGGGCAGCCCAAGGGGGGTGCGGGGCCATATGCGGAGACTCGGTGCGGGGCCTCATTTGCATAAGTGGCCTTATTTGCATAACTATTTGCATAATGTTACCATACACTAACTTTTAGTAAACACGTCTCTTAATGAATGTATGGATAAAGAAAGACTAAAAAATTTCTACATTACTTTAATCCAGTGCCACCCGTCAGGCACATTAGGAACTACTACAAACACTGCCCATTTAGAATCCATAGCAAACCCGCTGTATCGTAACAGCACTACCAGGACTCACAAAACACCAGACCCTACCTATCAAAAGGCAACACTGCAAATATTAAACAAATACATTTTAGAGAACAACAATACATGACCTACTGGGGAAAGAGAACAAGTGGCAATGTCAAATAGGAATTACATAAACAGAATACCTCAGCTCAGTTACACATGCAGAACATAGACCATCACCAAACAAGGAATCACAATTTAGAAACAGGAAGGCAATAATTAAACTGGGAACCCCAAAAGCCAAACTTGGAATGTACAACAACACTGTAGAAATAAAACTATAAATTAAGTTCCACTTGTACTAAACAAAGCTCAGATGTTAATGATGCACATTTCCCAGAGCTGACATATTCCAGTTAATAAATTCTAAATAAAGAGATAGTTTTCTACCTTTTGTGCATTTTTTTTTCAGTTGCAATTGCTCCAGCCACTTTCTTCTGGTTTCTTCGTGTCTTCTGCTAACTCTCCATCGTCTGCTGTCCATTTGTCCTTTCTTCTCTCTTCCAGTTTTTTTTCCATTCTCTCTCTCTACATCTGCTTTAACATACTAATCTTTCTCCTTTTGCTCTTTCCTCATTCCTATTTCATGCACTCAAATTTTACCCTTCCATCCTTAATCCCCACTTACTCTACCAATACCCGGCCAATTGTAGATTTCTCATCCCTCCCACAGAAAATATTTTTCCCCTCTCCATTTCACTCTCCCAGCCCCATCCCATTCTAATCCTCCCCCAACATCAGCTCCCTTCTAGTTCCAGCCTCACCCAGCATCCGCTCCCTTCTACTCCCTGCATCAGCCCATTTCCAGTCCTAGCCCCCCCATCAGCCGATTTCCAGTCCTTGCTCCTCATCCATTTCCAGTCCTATCCGAGTCCCTCCATCAGCTCATTTCCAGTCCCAGCCCCCCATCAGCCCATTTCTAGTTCTTTCCTAGCCCCACCATCAGCCCATGTCAAATCCTAGCTCCCCGCTACTCAGCCCAATTCCAATCCAAGCCCCCCATGAGCTTACTTCCAGTTCTAGCCCCTACATGAGTCCATTTCAATCCAAGCCCCCACCACAGCCCATTTCCAATCTTAGCTCCCCCAAAAGCCCATTTCCAGTCCTAGCAACCCCACAACCCATTACCAGTCCTAGCCCCCCATCAACCCACTTCCAGTCCTAACCCCATCAACCCATTTCCAATCTTAGCCCCCCCCCATAGCCCATTGCCAGTCCTAACCACCATAGCCCATTTCCAGACTTAGCCCCCCCATAGCCTATTACCAGTCCTAACCCCCCATAAGCGCACATCCCATTACCATTCCTAACCCCATCAGCCCACCTCCAGTCCTAACCCCCCCATCATCCCATTTCCAGTCCTAGCCCCCCATAGCCCATTTCCAGTCCTAACCCCCCCCTCAGCCCACAGCCCATTACCAGTCCTAACCCCCCTCCCCCATTGGCCCAGGAAAAAAAAATTAAAAAGCTGATGCTGCTGCCGCTGCCGCCGCAGCAGCATCAGCATTGACTGTCCTGCGGGGGCCCCCTGCCCGGCTGAGCTCTCCCTGCCCGGCTGAGCCTCTCCACGATGGCTTTCAGATCCGCGAAGTGAAAGTGTCTCACTGTCTCCCTTGTGGCTCTGTTAAGCCCACAGGGGCTGATGGGAAATTTCCCATCAGCCCCTGCAGGCTTAACAGAGCCGCGAGGAGACACTCTCCCTTCGCGGATCTGAAAGCTGTCACAGAGAGGCTCAGTAGGGCAGGGAGAGCTGCCGGGCAGGGGGGGGGGGCCACGGGACAGTCGATTCTGCTGCAGCCGCGGCGGCAGCAGCCAACTTTTTTTTTTTAAATTTAATTTATTTTAAAGCAGAATGTTCTTTGCGCGGGGCCCCCTGAAACACGGCGCCCTGTGCAAAAAACATTCTTGCTCAATGGATGGGCCGGCCCTGTTTTAAATAAAAATAAAATCAAAAAATTATGTAGATACCACTGTAGTGTACACTATATAGACAGAATGCGTAAATTGCAAAAATTGACATATTCCAGTCACTAAATTGAAAATTAAAATTTGTTTTTCTATTTTTGTTGTCTGGCCATTTGATTCTTTAAGCATATTGATTTCCATCTCTGGTTTCTGCTTTCCTCCATTTTAACTCACTTTCTAAGGTCATCAGTCCATATGCCACTTCTCTCCCCTCCTGTCTTCTTCACTTTCTTCCATCTGGATATATTAATATTTTCCTTTCTGCTTTCTTCCATTTATTTTTTTCTCTATCAACTTAGATTTCACTCCTCCTTCTTACCTTCCACTTTTTAACTCTTAACACAGCTCCTACCATTCCCCAACAATCTCTCCTTCCCAGTTTTTAACTCTGCCCCTTCTCTCTACCACTCCCCTAGGTCAGACATCTTTTCCTTTCTCCCTTCCCCTATCCAGTGTCTTCCTCCCTTTTTCTCACCCTATCCCTCGTGTCCAGGGTCAGCCCAACCATCAGGGAATCTAGGCAGTCTCATCTGGGAGGCGGCAAAGAGCAGGGCATTCAAGGCTAGACAATTGATTTTAACAGACAGGAGAGACATCAGACTTAAGGGACCGGCCCTGCTCATGTCTAGCATTTCCCTTCCCTTTCCCTATACCCCAACTGATGTCCAGCATCTCAACTGTCGCTCCATGTCCAACATTCCATTCCTTCTCCCTTTACCCCATCCTATATCCAGCATCTCCCATCTTTCTTTCCTTATTCCTCCATGTTCAGCATCTCTACTCAGGGCCATAGCTAGAACTGTGCAAGCGACAGTGCCATATAGGGCACAGGTACAGAAGGGAAGCTTCCAGGAAGCTCGATAAGAGCAAGTTTCTGCATGCAACTGGGTTGAGGAGGGGGCACCAGATTCACAAGTCACACAGGGCACATTTCTAGCTTGCTATGGTCTTGTCTCCCTCCCTAATCCATGCCCATCACCTCCCCTCTCTCCTTCCCCCTATCCTCCTGTCTTCAGCATATCCTCCCTCTTTTCTCCCTATTCCATGTCCAACATCTCCCCTCCTTCTTTCACTATCTCCCCCCAAAGTGCAGCATACACCTTTTCTTTCTCCCTATCCCAAAGTCCAGCATCCCTCTCTTACTGTTCCCTTCCATGTCCAGCATATTCCCTCCCTCTTCCTATCCTCCTGTGTCCAGGTTCTCCCCCTCTCTCCCTAACCCCCATCCCCCTGCATCCAGAATCTTCCTCCTCTTTATCCCTATTCCATATCCAGCATCTTCCATCTCCCCCCACTCCCTTACGTCCAGCATCACCCCTCCTTCTCTCCCTATCCCCTCCCAGATTTCTGAGGAGAATCTGATAGCAAAAGAAACCCCTTCTGGTAAGTGAACTCAACTTTGCTTGTAAATTTTGGTGACTTAGAGCTTGGGACAAAAGAGATTGTGGACTTTTTGGAAAATTCTATATTTTAATTTCTTTAACAGCATAAATTTGTTATTGGCTGGGCTTAAAGGTTTAGAGTTAATTTGCCTTAGTTTGTAGTTAGGCCTTTTAGTGGCCCTTTTACTAAAGTGTGCTAGGTTTCTGCACTAAACACACATTTAATGCAAAAACTAACATGTACTAAGTGTCAAGCCTTAATGATAACTGACCAGCATGTTCTCAACAGTGCATGGATATGTACCCTAACTCATGGCTCTATTAATTGTGCTGGATCATTCTAAAATGATGGTGCAGAGGAGAAAGAGACTCTTAGCAGCAAGTCAGCAGCCTAAGGCTTTAGGCCAGGAGTGGCCAACTCCAGTCCTGGTGCACCACAATCCAGCCTGGTTTTCAGGATGTCCCTAATGCATATTCATGAGGCACATTTGCATCCTCTGCCTCCCATAATATGCAAATATATCTAATGAATATTCAATAGGGGTATCGTGAAAAACAGGCTGGATTGTGGTGCACCAGGACTGGAGTTGGCCACCCCTGCTTTAGGGGCCTGATATGGGCTTCTGTATCTATCAAAACTGAAAGTAAACTACAAGAATCAGACCCACATTTAGGAGAACCCTGAGGATTTGCTCAAGTTCCTAGCTGAGGAAGAGGTACAATGGTGATTTCCTATCACATTTTTTTTGCTAGCATTCCAATAGGTTATCTGTTGCTAATGACTGCAGGAACGTATGGAATGAAATGTTAATATATGCAGAGAATGGTTTTAGGGATCCTGTTCTGGCCTGGTTTACTTCTTCTCTCTCATCACACCTTTAGTGTATGTTCTGGTAAACCCTTCTTACCCCCATCCTACTCTCAGTCGGGGTACTCAAGGCTCTAACGTAGGACCTCCCCTTTCCTCTCTCTCTACACTCCACTCCTTGATGCACTTCTCCCATTGTTTTCAATATCATCTTTATGCTGAAGACTCTCAAATTTACCTCTCTACACCTGAAATCTCTCCAGAAATCCAGGCCCATATCTCAGCCTGCTCGTCTGACTTTGCTGCCTGGATGTTCCACCACTGTTTGAAATTGAACATGTGCATTGTTGGTGAAGGTAGACATTGAGTCTATGTTTCTCTTGTTTCTGGTGCATCCCTCTATCTTTCATACTTTAGGATCTCCATTCCAGGGGCAATTCTATTTTTGACAAATGTATGCCAATGAGATGCTCAATTTCTTATGCATATTTGAAAATTTGGTAGTTTTTGGCATCCGGAACTTGAATAGCAAGTAGCATGGTCAAACATTGTCCATTATTTGGATAATGTTATTTGTGGACCCACTGCTGGTAAAGATGCGTGCAGAACTATTAGAGTCTTTTATAAGGATTGCATGGGCATTTGGGATCTGGGATCTCTTCCACATCTGATAAGATGAAGGGCCCTGAGGAACTGAATTGATACCATGGTGCTGGTGGCTTGTCAATCTGTAGATAAGGTGGTGAATTTATGAGTTTTAATTGTGTCTGTATATGAGCTAAAAAGTCATGCTGAGACAGATGCAGTCCTTGGTAGTGTCTTTAATTTCTCTTGCAGCGTTATTCCGCTGGAGCAGACCTTGATGAGGTGCCTGGTTGTCTCTGTGCCATCACTTCTGAGGGCAAATTGGAGGGTTTGGGATGTATTCTTTGCTAATTTTAATGGGTTTTTGGCTTTGCAAGTGGACAAGGTCTCAAGTGTGGATTTGCAGTGGTTTTTGGTTGTAGCAAGCCTCTTCCTTTAGGATTTCTACTGTGTGGTGCCCTGGCTGCAGCAATGATGGGTGTAAAGAATAACTGTAATGCGAACTTTTTGGGAGTTATACCCAATAGTGATTACCCTGAAAATTTGGCCTGAGCACCTTTTGGTATGATAACTTAGGTGTTAGATGGTCATTAACTGCCATGCTTCTGAGAGTTTGTGGATTTCAGTATTGTTTTTGATGTGTTTGTATCTGAATGTGACAGCTTGGGCCAAGCATGTGCTTGATCTGTTAACCAGATTGCCTACACTCTCTCATGCTACAATTGGCCCCTGTTCCGATCATTGGCCTCTGGAGTGAACTTGGAGAGAGCAGCAGTACCAGATCACATGCGGAGTCCTGGCATCTGGGAACAGTGGCTTGGCTATAAAGATCTGTGTCTTCTCCCACTTGAACTTCCTTTGAAGAGTTTTCACGGGGTAACAGAGTTTTGCATAGTAAATGTAAAGGGTGGTTGAGAAATGAGAGTAGTTCTTCTAGTGAATTTTTGTATTAGCTTCGATTGATCTTGTTATTGTGAATATTAAAGTAAAGCCGTAATTAATTTTCTCTCTGTCTGTGTGGTTGTTTTCTAGCAGATAGGAAAGGGGGTAGTATGGGGTGGGTGGGGAATTGTCAAAGGGGAAAGGAGTGGGCCCCCATTCGGGCTACCCTTGTTATTTTGATGTGCTCCTTGGAGTTTATCTTGGGTTCCTAGCTGACTAAGGAACCACAAGCCTATATTGGTGCAGTGAAAAAATCTTTCCTGGCTCTTAGAAAGATCTGCTCTGTTCACCCATTATTTAATGCAAGTTCTCTTTGGACACTTATTCATGCCTTGCTGATAAATCAGCTTTGATTACTGTATTTCACTTCACTCTGGTGTGACAACTTCATCTGTAAAACGTTTACAACTAATTCAAAATACTGCTATAAAAATGCTTTATAGAGCCAAGAATTTCAACCATTTCACTGTTCTTCAGAGAACAACATTGGTTACCATTCTCTCACAAACAATAGTAGTTAAAGATATTATTACTCACATATTGGATATCACACACCATTTTTCCTTTTTACATTGCAAATTCTGTATATTCCTAATCAGACCATGAAATCTACTCAGAGCAATATCCTTACTGACACTTTGCCAAATCTGATTCAGTTGAAGGCTTCCTGCCATAGTCCTTTTCATTATTTAGTCCCATTATTACAGAATATGCTTCCTCTTTAAAACTCCTTCTCCTTGTTCAAGTCTGGTGTTAACTCTTTGTTCTTTAGCAGGCCTTTAACTAGATGGGGACACTGATTAGCAGGTGCATATCATCCTGTTGTCTTATTTTTCTCTCTTTTCCTGTTGCTAAGGGTCATGTTTACTAAAGGTTGACATGTGTTAAGTGCCACTGGGGTAGAGCATAGGGAAGAGCATAGGGAAGATAACTCGTGAAGCGAAATGGTGGCTCCGATTTAAACGATTATTACTCTGTTCTGGATTAGCTGCTGGATCCCTGACGAAGCCCAGCGGGGTGAAACAAAAGCTTTTGTCGGATCTTTTTACAGCAGAAATCCGACGTTATGCTCGAAGCCCTTGGAACCCGATAAAGTGGTGTAGGGTGTTTGAAGCAGTGCCCATTGATGTGATAGCTATAGCGCCAAAAGATAAGTAACGGATTACTATTTTCTCTGATGCATGATTGACTGTGCATTATCAAGAGTACCCTTATCTTTTCTAGATGTTCAACTAATTGGTTCCGGTGAAAGCTGTCGTACTCTGGGAAACTCTATTCTATTGGAATTTTTTTAATCTTAATGAAATTATAAACTAAAAATTAAAAAAAAATTGTTTTGGATAATTTAAATCCTATTAAAATTCTATTGTGGAACATGTGAGTAAGATACGGAATTTTTCAATTGATATTTCGAATCCTAAAAAAGTACTTTTTTAGTAATAGTGTTCTAAATAATTGTATTTGATTAAATTATAAAGGGAAGGCCGGTGATGTGAGAAAGTTCTTAAGCTCTACCCTATGGTGACACTGTTCGCCAAATGAATGGTGTGAGCATTAACTGAGGCCTGTATTTATTTACCCTAAGGAATTCTTTTGAACCGTAAGGTTTATATTTAGAGTAGATTGAGTGAAGTAAGGGCGGTGAAAGGAAGTGGTGTTGGTTTTGCAAATACCATGACAGTCTATAATTCATATCTCTTTACTTTCATGTCTGGTCAGGTGAAGCATACTGTATATGAATACTTTTTTTAATAGATTTTACTGTTTATAGAAACATAGGCCATATGGTCTTTTTCTGACATTGTGTTTCTATCTAGTCTGTTCTTCCATATCAACTACTATATTCTCTTTTTTTTTCCTTTAGAGATCTTCTGTGTTTATCCCATGCCTTCTTGAATTTGGATATAGTCCTTTTTCTCTACTACTTCCACTGGAAGACTTTTCCAAGCATCTACCACCTTTCCATAAAGAAATATTCCACATATTACTCCTGAGTCTATCTCCTTTAATCCTCATCCTACTGTATGTTCCCTCGTTGCAGAGCTTACTTTCAATTGAGAGGCTCTCCTCCTGTGCCTTTATGCCATGGATGTATTTACATGTCTCTATCATATTTCCGCTATCCCACCTTTCCTCAAAAGTCTACATATTGAAATCTTTAAGTCTGTCCCCATATGGTTTATAGCAAAGACCACTGATCATTCTGGTTGCCACCCTCTGCACTGACTCCATCCTGTTTATATCCTTTTGAAGGTGCGGTCTCCAGAATTGTACACAATACTCCAATTGAGGTCGCAACAGAAACTTAAACAGAGGAACTATTACCTCATTTTTTTTCTGCTGGCCCTTCTACTTCCTATGCACCCAGGCATCCTTCTGGCTTTCACTGTCACCTTTTCTACCTGTTTAGCCACGTTAAGATCATCAGAAACAATCATGCTCAGATCCTGCCTTTCTTTCATGGACAGAAGTACTTCACTCCCTATACTGTACCGTTCTCTTGGATTTTTGCAGCCCAAATGCATGACCCTGCATTTTGTTTGCATTAAATCTCAACTGTCATATTCTCAACCATTCTTCAAGCTTAGTGAGATCCCTCTTCATGTTATCTTCTCCTTTTTGGCTTTTTGAATGTGTTGTAACCATTATCAGTTTAGGGGCCAGTTATTCTGAGGAAGCTGTTGGATTGGCAAAGCCATTGGCCAAAGTCATTTGGTTAAAGATTGGACCCAGTGTGGGATTCAGCATTGTATCCAGTGAATGTAAATTACAGGATAAGTGTTTTAAAGTGTTTGTGCTGTATATGTGCATGTCGGGATTGAGGAATTTATATTTGTGCATTCCCGGGGGGATGATGACTTAATGGGTATGGCAGGCTGAGTTTTTTTCACAAGTAAGTGGGGGAGTAGCCTAGTGGTTAGAGCACTGGCTTGGTAATCAAAAGACCAGCATTTGATTCCTACTAACACTCCTTGTGGCCTTGGGTAAGTCACTTAACCCCTCCATTGTCTTAGAAGAAAGGCCAAGCAATCTACTTCCAGTACACTACCAAGAAAACCCAGGAGTCAGTATTGACTCAAAGGCACACATTGCATTTGTTTGCAAGACGACCCATTGAGCTCCCTTATGCATTTCAATTCCCTGTTGATGCATGTAAATATAGATTGATGGACAGTCAATGCTTTATGCAAATATAGATGAACACTGTTGAATACAAGCTGAAGATCTTTGTGGTCCATTTTTCATATATGATGATTTATTAGTTTTGTAGACTATTCTTGGGTGTTTGATTTTTGCTTATTTTATAAATTCAGCATAGGTACCTAGAAATATAGGCCATATGGTCTTTATCTGTAGTCATGTTTCTAGCTAGTCTGTCCTTCCCTATAAACTACTATAGTCCCTTTTATTTCCATTAGAGACCTTCTGGGTTTGTCCCATGCTTTCTTTAATTCAAATACTGTCCTCGTCTCTATTGCCTCCAGTAGGAAACTATTCCATGCATCTACCACTCTTTCTTTAAAGAAATGTTTCGCATATTACTCCTGAGTCTATCCCCTTTCACCTTCATCCTATGTCCCCTGTGATAAGGAAGCTTATCAGGACCCAGGAGATAGGGATAAAGAGAAGGAATTCACCCTTATCAAAGGACCTATTTTACAAGGTCAGAGACACAAAACTCCATTTACACCTAGAAAGCAGGTAATTCCTAGCTGCAATAGGTTGCAAAATGCCCCTAGTGGAGAAAAGGAGAGGGAATGCAGGCCCAGGGTAAGGAACCCTTACGTCACTGAATTCCCCAATCACTCAGCTGCCCCAAGGCAGTTTGATCTCCAACACCTGAGAGGAGAAGGGGTGGGGCTGGAGTCTGAGAGGTTTAAGACTAGGTCAGATTATCCAGAGGGAGGGAGGGAGGAGAAGGAATGCTTACTGGAAGAGGAATGGAGCTGGAACAGTAAGAACAGCAGGAACAAGGAACACAAGTTGGAGGACAGGACGAGGAAGCTCAGGTGAATGGTGGCCAGAGCATGAGTGAGGAGAAGCTGGTACAAGCCTTGACCCAGGTAGGAGCATTGGAAGCTTGTCTAATTTGGAGCACTACAGAGTTGCAAGAGACAGCTTTTGCCCTAAGGGAAGGCAGTCAGCTAAGCCCTCTGAGCCAGAAACTAAGGTAGAGCCAATGCAACTGGGTGAACAAGACCTGTCTGTAGAAGAAGAAGACTCATACATGGATTGCTCTTTATGCCAATCTTCAAATACAGAGGGTTTGGAAGGGAGTCAACCGTAAGGAAAACCTCTAGAGTCTGGTAACCCTGAGAGCCTGTAGATAACTTGTGAAAGTCCTGTATTAAAGGAGAAATACCTTTGCTGAGCAAACTGCAGCTGTCTAATTACAACTTGTTAAACAGCTGCTAGCCAGTGCAGTGCACAGCCTGAAGCTGTGCTGTCCGTGAAAATATTTATTTACATTCTCTTATATACCCTGCATCAGTGTGGTTTACATTGAACAGGGCATTATAACTTGGAGATAACTATTTTACAGGGAACAAGGAGAGTTAAGTGGCTTGCCCAAGACCACAAGGAGCACCTGTGGGACTAGAAACCCCAGTCATTCCAGCCCAAGGTTGCTGTTCTCTAGTGGGATTTGAACCCTTGACCTTCTGGCCTGAAGTACCTTGCCCCAACCACTAGGCCACTCCTCCACTCCAAGTAAGGAAGGAAAGTAAGGAAAGCTTTGATTTTGGTTACACTACTAAAAATCTTGCATAGAGAATTGTTTGCCTATGAAGAGTTTAACTTCTTGTTGAAAGTTTTCCTGTGCTTAAGGAGACAAACAGCCGGGAAGTGTTCTGGACTGAGAGAAAAGAAACCTGTTCTAGGAAAAGCTGTTTCTGTTTGTTTTAAAACAGCACTGCTAGCCATGTCTAGCATTAGCTGTTGAAAGGACTTTTCTTTATGCTGAAGAAACGTTATGAGCTGTTTTGTTTTGAGTTCAGTTATATCCTGATGTATTTTTGAAAGAATCCTGGAGAAACAATCCAAAGGTGTTAATTTGTGAGCTTAGCATTTTCCCCTTAAATACATTTCTGTCAAAAGCCTTACCACTCAAAGCCAACTACAAATGTGTTTTTTTACCTGAAGCCAAGTACCTTCTGACTGGACTACATTTCCCATGAGGCATTACAAGGCAGCCAGTCAGGTAAAGGCTAAATGGTGAATCTCTCCTATGACAAGCACGCCCCTCCATACTGTCTGTAAGGGGCTAAGGGCGTGACACCCCTCATTGCAGAGCTTTCTTTCAATAGAAAGAGGCTGTCCTCCTGTGCATTTATGCCATGGAGGTATTTAAACACTTCTATCATATCTCCTCTATCCCGCCTTTCCTCTAGAGTATACATATTCAGATCTTTAGGTTTATCCCCATATGGCTTATAATGAAGACCACTGACCATTTTGATAGCTACTCTCTGCACTGACTCCATCCTGTTTATATCCTTTTGTAGAAATGGTCTCCAGAATTGCACACAATATTCTAAATGAGGTCTCACCAAAGACCTATACAGAGGCACTTTCATCTCCTTTTTCCTGCTGGCCATTCCTCTCGCTATGCACTCAAGAATCCTTCTGGCTTTCGCTGTTGCCTTTTCTGCCTGTTTAGCCACTTTAAGATCATCAGAAACAATCACACCCAGGTCCCGCACCTCTTTTGTGGACAGAAGTACTTCACCTCCTATACTGTACGGCTCTCTTAGATTTTTACAGTCCAGATGCATGACCCTGTATTTTTTTGCGTTTAATCTCAGCTGTCCAATTCTTGAACAAGCTTAGCTAGATCCTTCCTTATGTTACAGTATCTGCTCCTTCCTGGTTGTCTAATCTATTGCAGATTTTGGTATCATCCACAAAGAGGCAAACCTTACCCAACAGTGCTTCCGCAATATAACTAACAAAAATGTTAAAAAGAATCAGACCAGGGACAGATACCTGTGCCACACCACTGGTAATATCCTTCTCCTCAGAATGAGCTTCATTTGCCAGCTCCCTCTCAACCAATTTCTAAACCAGTCAATCACTTTAGAGTCCATCCCTAGAGTGTTCAATTTATTTTTAAGTCACCTGGGCAGAATGGTGTCAAAAGCTTTACTGAAATCTAAATACACCACATCTAGGGCTCTCCCTCAGTCCAACTCTCTGGTCACCCAGTCAAAGAAGTCAATCAGATTTGTCTGACAATACCTGCCTCTAGTAAACCCATGCTGCCTCAGATCTTGAAATCCATTGCACTTTAGAAACCTCACCATCCTCTGTTTTAGCTCCATTTACATTAATTTACTCACAACAGAGGTTCTCAACCTCATTTCCACTTTTGTGTAAAGGGACCACATGCACCTTTCTCCAATCCTCTGGGACCACTCTTGATCTAAAAAAGAATTGAAAAGGTCAGACACTGGAGCTGCTAGAACTTCCCTAAGTTCCTTCAGTACTCTTAGATGTATCCCATCTGGCTCCATTGCTTTGTCTACTTTTAGTTTAGCTAGTTTCTCACGAACAGTCTTCTGAAAATTGTTCAAAATTCTCTTCACTTCTGCTCCTATTTGTGGGTGTTTTCTGAGGTCCTGCTCCTGGCCCTTTATCTGTGAACAAAAATATTTGTTAAGCAATTCTGCTTTATCCTCATCCACTTCTACATATTGCTCCCATTCATTCTTGAGTCTGACAATATCACTTTTGCACTTTCTCTTCTCACTAACATACCGCTTTCATTCTCCCTCTCTCTTCCCCACAGTCCTCCTCCTGATTCTGCCCTTCCTTGCTATATCCCTTCTATTCAGTCCTTTCTTGTCTATGCAACTCTCTTCTTGACCTTGTCTCCTGATTCTGGCCTCCTTTTCTTTACCCCTTCTTCCTATGATGCTATCATCTACATCTGTCCTTTCTCCCTTTCCTGTCGATTATTGGTATTCTTTTCTATGTCCTAGTTTAAGTAGCTAACTTTTATTATAAACCACTCTGATGCACTGTTTGAGTGGTATATCAAGCATCCAATAACATAGTAACATAGTTTATGATAGCAGATAAAGACCAGCATGGTCCATCCAATCTGCCCAGCAAGGCGGCAAGAGTAGGTGATATCTGTAAAATGTCTTGTTCCCCCATTTTATTGCGCTGGCTGTTTCTTCTTTTTGTATCTTTGTTTTCCTGACTACTTTCCTAGCTTCACTAAGTTCTTCCCCTTTCTGTAATTCTGTATTTTATGAAGGTCACCTTCTTTTTTTCTTGACCTTTTCAGCTATGTCTTTAGAGAACTATAGTAGCCTTGTTTTCTTTTTACATTTATTTACCTTTCTAACAAAAAGGTTTGCTGCCCTTAAAATATCCCCTTTCAGTTTTGCCCATTGCTTTCTATATCTGTTCCCTACCCGCTATCCACTCCTTGAGGTATTGTCCCATCTTGGCAAATTTAGTTTTCCTAAAGGCTAATATCTTCACTTTTGAATGGACTTTATCAGCCGTAGTCCTAATACTGAACCACACCATCTGGTGATCACTGAATGCAAGATCATATCCCACTGTAACATCAGAAACACTTTCCCCATTGGTAAGCGCTAAGTCCAGTATGACCCCTTCACATGTGGGTTCTATTACCAGTTGCCGGAATAGTTCTCCCTGTAGAGAATCCAGAATCTCCTTACTTCTAGATGATGCTGCAGCAGGGATGTACCAATCAACATCTGGCATATTGAACCTGCCTATCAGTAACACTTCCCCTTTCATGGCAGTACTATGTGTCTTTATAAAATAGGTACCCAGAACCAGCCTTAATAGCACTAAATGTGGATACACACGTTTGCAGCTGCTTTGAAGCAGGTGTGTGCTCTCTGCATGTACTCATGACAACTCCACCCAAACTATACCTTTGAAAATGCCTGCATATGGGGTAGGTATAAGTAAAGTCTGTGTTTCTCAAGCCATTTCTGATGTATGCCCTAGCCAGTCGGGTTTTAGGATATCCACAATGAATATACATGAAACAGATTTTTAATTAATGGAAGCAGTGCATGCAAATCTATCTCATGCATAGTCATTGTGAGTATCCTGAAAACCTGATTGGCTAAAGGGTACACTAGGACCAGCTTCAGAAATGCTGGCATTTATGTCCCAAAGTGTGTACTATGATCTGAGGGTAGTGGGCAACTTCAGTGTCCGGTTTTGCCTTTATTTTATGGAGCATGGATTTTCAATCATCTTGTCTCAGTAGCTGTTCCCCTTGCTTTGAGTCACCTCCCATTAGAAATATAATTTCTTCAGGATTATTTTGGATTTCAGAAAAAGGATTAAAGCGTTTTATGTTAGGAAGTAATTCATGTTGCATTTATTTTAATGAGTTGATTAGTTTTTTCATCTTTCACAGTGTTGCTTGTATCTTACATTTGGTTTGGAGTTTTTTTAGAAATTTTGATTCAATTTTGGTTTTAGCAAAATCATTTATTCTCAGGGTTTTGTTCTTGTCTTCTTTTTGTTAACATTTTACTTCTGAGATTATATTTAATGTGACATTCTTGGTGTTTATGATTAGGGCTAGTGTTAATGGTAAACGGCGGAAATAAAAATGGATCTGTGGTAAAAAGCCTTATAAATAAATACACCATTTTGTCAGTGAGCATACATATACATATGTAGACAACGAGGTAATTTCATAAAAAAAGCCTTTGGATGTAAATAAAAGACCTTACATGTGGAAAACACCTATAAATAATTGCCCCAAATGACTTTGCACTTTTGTGAAAGCATGGAGTAGAGTAAACTGCATAGGACGACAGTTATAACCTTAATCATTTTACTGATCAGATCCTATGGACCACATTGGTTTTAATGTGCCATCATTTACTATGCAACTATACATCTGACAATCAACTACATGTTGCCTAAGTCATCAAAAAGTGACCATTTCTATGGGTTGAACACTATGGAGGAAAAAATGAATCCTCGAGGAACCCCAGAATTTAAATGAGGACCAAGTAGATACGTTGTCTCCCACCAAAATATTGTTTTGAGAGATCATTAGAATGACGCGTAAACTGGGATAAAACTTTAGAACTAATCCCCAGCTAAGAGTCAGGTGGTGGCCAGTGTGAGAAGTGGACATGATGTGAAAAAATAGCAATAAGGAGGCTTTTTTGGCTGCCATACAATGAGAAACAGCATTAAAAAATGAAACTAACAAAGTTTTTTTGCTATGTGCCAGATGAAAGCAGAACTGGAGATGGTAAAGCATGTTACATTTTAGCAGAAGTCTTGAAGTTGATTTAAGACCATCTGTCCTTTTAACTTTGCCAGAATTGGCAGGCTGAAAATTGGCTGGTTGTTGGCTTGCTGTTTAGTGTCTAGAGACTTCTTTTTAAAGCTGATTTTATACTTGCTCATTTAAGCTCCATGGGTAAACCCTCTTGTCAGACAAATGCTGCCACAGTGTCGCAAACGTTTCCCCTAAGTACTTTGACATTGATCTTAAGGAGTCCCATAGGGAAGGGATCTAGAGCACACTTGGGTTCAAATTTCCTCAAAATGCACCTTGTTTTTACTAAAATGAGAAGTGACTTAGCAAACGTGCACTTGGCATGCAAAGTAGCATAAAATGCCTGAAAATATGCAAAAATGCCAAATCTCAAAAGTTATTTTGCATGCCAAGTGCAGTTTTCCAAAATGAGCTAATGTACGAGTGTGCCTATTCATGCAAAGCAGCTCATAAACGCCAAAAGCTGAAAAAACAAGCATGCAAAAAAGACCTAAGGGATTTTTTTTCACACACAAAAACAATCTTCTGGAGGTTTACCATTTTATTATGAAGTGAGAGAAAAAATATCCCTTTCTGCTGCACTAGCACACATTTTTAAAGGGTCACATGTGAGTGGCCTTCAGTGCTTCCCAGAAGGCTTCTGACCCTAGTGTCTATTTATAGTATTTAGCTCATCCTTTCCAGTAGTTCTTCAAGGTGACTTACAGTCAGGTACAGTAGGTATTTCTCTGTTCTTGGAGACCTTACACTCTAACGGGCCAATGTAGAAAACTAATGCTGCCTTTAAGCACCGATAATGCCACTTTTAAGCACAATTACCGCCACAGCCAAATGCAGAAAAGAGACAGACACGTGCAAACAGCAAAGGAAAAACTAGTGCACAATTAATGGCAACAGTATTATAGGCAAATGAGCTGCACATAAAATAGTATGCTAACATTGGCTGCGCCTGATGGAGAGAAACGCATAGAGGATTTCGCAGCCAGCTTTAGTGCCAATATCTCTATGCCTGGTCTTGAGGTTACCTAAACATCTAACGCGTGCCTCTGACAGTATTTTCATGGCATCAGGAGCTTTCCCTGATGCCGGGATAATCTGATGGGAAAAGTCAAAGATGATCCAAGCATCGGGGAAAACCCCATATGCCATGAAAATACTGTCGGGGGCCGGTGCCCCTGACAGAAAGTGAATCCCTGGTGGCGCAGTCGCCCCAATCCCCCCACCCCCTCCCAAATAAAAATAAACCTTGTGGCCCAGCAGCCCTGAACTTCCCCACTTCTCCCAACTAAAAATAAGCCTGGTGACCCAGTGGTCCCGAACCCACCACCTCCTCCCAGTACCTTTACAAACGAGCAGAAGCGTTGCTCACACACTCCCGCTTCTGTGCCGCCATCATGAAAAAAGGCAGGGCTTGGCTCCACACGGAGCATCCTGGGATGCACTGAGCATATGGCAGTCTGACTCCACCCAGTGCATCCCAGGATGTACTGTGCGGGACCAGGCACCGCCATTTTTAAAAATGGCGGCACAGGAGCGGGAGCACATGAGCAGCACTCCCACTCGTTTGTAAAGATACCAGGAGGGGGCTGGGGGGTTCGAGGCCGCTGAGCTACCAGGGTTATTTTTTCTTGAGTGGGGGTGGGAGGTTGGGGCCGCTGGGTCACCAGGTTATTTTTAGTTGGGACAGGGTGGGGTGGGAGTGGGCAGATCAGGGCCACTGGGCCTCCAGGGATTCACTTTCTGTCAGGGGCACCTGCCCCAGACAGTATTTTTTAATGGCATCAGGAGCTTTCTCCAATCTCTGGATCATCTGAGATACAGGAATCAGAGAAAGCCCCTGATGCCATCAAAATACTGTCAGGGTTTATATGCAAATTAGCCACACAGTGCCCTTATTTCTCTGGGAGAGCAGGCCAAACATGCGCCGACTTCTGTGCACATGTATTTGGCTTGTTCTCCAAGCTGCCATTTGCACACAGTTTAACAAAAAGCTAGCGCATGGCTAATTTCCATATGGGCCCCTTTCTGCATGTGCTAAAGTCACATGCTATTGGTGCACTGCAAATAGTTGTAAGAAGTTGATAGCATGAAATTTCAGTGCCATTCTTTAAGTTTGTACCTGAAGCAACAAAGGGTTAAGTAACTTTCCCAAGCCAAGAGGAGTACCAGTGGGATTTGAACCCTGGTCTTGTTGATTACTGATCCACTGTTCTAGCCACTAGGCTGCTGTTCTACTAGTTCCAACACCCCCCCCCCCTCCCTTCTAAATTTGTGCCCTACGTTTTTACCTGAAAATTCATCCTATTCTAGGATCTTAAAATGAATGCTCCTAAATTTAGACCTGCAATTTATTTGCTAGATATATGAGCCTAATTTAGGTGCCTAGTACTGAAATCAGTGCTAAGCTTCTAACTTCTTTTCTCCACCCTAAATACACCCTTGTTGCCACCCACTTTTTATGCTCCTAAATTTAGGAGTTTGGTGAAATTTTAAGAACATATTTAAGAACTCTGTCCTAGTAAATTTTCAAAGAGGCCAATTTAGGCCTTTGAATATCAGGCCCTAGAATTCACATGATTCTGGCAGCATACTTACTATGTATACATGATAAGAACTAACTCTAGTTTATCACTAGCAATTGCAAAACATGATGCTGTAGCAGCACAGCGCAAACAATCCAATAATACCAGGAGTCTGTTCAGAAGGTCCAAATCATTTATTTGTGCACAAGACTCAAGCAGAATCACATTCAAAATGGCTGAGCCCCGGCTGTTCGTAAAACAAAAACTTTTATACCTTTCTTTCCCATTCTAGACATAGGCAAACTTTTCATTGGTTCCGGTAACCCTTCTTACACCATCTATTGGTCCCGGTACCGTTACGTAGCTATCCAATGAGGGCCTTTGACTGGGCTCAGCACCTGTTTCCCCCCCCCTTACAGTCCCAATTACAATGGTCAGTTCATCGACTTTGATACTTTTCTCCTCCAAGGTCGCTAACCAGCTGGAATATGTGGGAAAGCAGGGCACTGTAACCTTCCTTACAGCAAGTTAATTAATTTCATAGAAGCTTCACACAGTCTTATCAGTATCAATTAAAGCTGTTTTTCTGTCCTTTCTAAGTTTCGTTTCTGCTTAGCTATGCTCAGTTAAGCTTAGTTAGGTTTCAATTCTATGGAGGCAATATTGGGGGGGGGGGGGGTTTCATTATTATGGGCGTAACCATAAGCTTCATTTACAGGTCAAGCTACTTGGGCCTGCCTGTTTAGTTCAATCAGCATGGATCATAGGCCTTCGCCTACCACATTCCCCCCTTTGATTACTCTCACCCTAATGCTAATAAGGTGTGAGATCTAAATCACTCAATTATACTGGAGTTGGGTTTTTACCAATGGTACCAGGAGTAGGGTGCCATAAGGCTAAAATCTTAGTAGCAGTTTTACGTTCTACGGTATTTTCAATAACGCTATTAATAGAGCGCATACAACATGGGATTATACATGGTAAAAGCAAAAACAAAGCTAGAAATAGCAATATCAGCATAGCGAAAGTGGTAAGCCCTCCTAGACCAGAGACGATGGATGCAAACCAATTGGGTATCTTAAGACCATGTCAGGTCTGTACTGGCACATAAGCTTGCTTTCGCATGTTTTCAGCAATCTCTTCAACCACCTGACCCTTATCATCTATCTTCAAGCAACAATTCGTGAGATTTAGCTTACAACATACTCCTCCTTCAGCTGCCAACAAGTAATCTAGTGCCAAACGATTCTGATATATTGCAGTACGCATTTGTGTGCTTTGTCTAGCTAAAAGTGTAAGGGCTTGACTAGTTTCATTAGTGATGAGTTCAACTACTGCTTGCAAGCGTATAATTCTATTCAACATATAAATTGGGGTACGATATCCCCACATGCCATCTTGCTCCCAAGTGGCAGGTCCATAATAGGCAATGATTCGCTCGGGTGGCCAATCGTCACCATCCCATTTCTCCCATTTGCCTATCTGCAAGGCTGCTCTCTTTTGCCTCTTTGAGTATACTGGGTAGCCTAATTGTTCTCCGTGTTCTGTGGGCAACAGAAAGAAAGAGGGTCAGATAGTCCCTAAGACACACGCCCCTCCCCAATGAATAGGGAGTCGAGCATATGCTCGGGTTCCGCAAATCCAATATAGGCCAGGTGGGGCTTTCCAGACATGAGGTTGGGCAAGGTCAGTCCATAAAGGGGCAAGCTCGGGGAATTTCACCAATGGATTGGTGGGCTCGGATTCATTAACTCCTGACCACCAGGACATCTGTTTGGTAGTGTCGTTATAAAACTTCTGGCTGAGACAGACCAGCTGTCCCACCTGCAAATTGAACTGAGGTCCAGTTCTAGCATAGCACAGACGTCCAACTATCGGGTGTGCCAATACCCATTCACTTGTGGTTTTATGCAATTCAGTGTGATTATAGGCTACTGAGTAATTCAATTCTTGGGCCTCCCAAGGCCACTGATCACCCATTCTAGTTCCAGCACAAAAGTAGCAATCTGAAATGTGAAGACTGGAGACCACTGCTCCAGCTAACTCTAGGAACAAATTCTGAGAAGGGTGAGGGATATCAAACTTATTTACATGCATAGTCTCATAAAAAGTATTATGTATATGGTACCTTGATGATCGATGGGCTTGGGTATTTAATCTTATATATACAATGGTCCCTGGATCTGATCCAGAGCCTGCGATACGTAGGCCAAACTTATACCCTTGTTTCCATGCGCTGGGATTGATTATGTATAATTCTAACGGATTACAGGCACCTTTCTTACAATTTTCTAAATTCTTCACATATGGTTTCATTAAGGCAGCCATTCAATTGTCTGGTATTTTCTACCATACCAGTTTTCCATGTTGCATAGAAAACACATTCCCACTTTGGGCAATAGTAATCTTCAATTGGGGCTGTACTATATTCGTTGGCTAAAACTCGTTTACCTGTACATGCCCCCCACCCGATGGTTCCTTCTGGACACATATACTTGTCATCATGAGAATATGCTTTCTCCCAATTGGCACACTTAGAACGACTATCTCTATTTATGGCATTACAAGCATCAAAATATAAAACAGCAGGCTTTGCAGGATCAGTGAGTTGGGGTGTAGCATTAAGTAAAGCTCCATCTGCATCATTCCATCTTATTTCTAAGGTATAGTAAGATGGGTTCTGATGTGGGTTAAAACAAACTTTAGTATTACCCTTGGTACAAACGTTCAGTTCAGTGGTGCTATAAATACACCAGCTTACTGTACCAGTACAGGTATAGTAAGAATGATAAAGCAAAGTCTGAGTCACTTTCATCCCAGTCCGGGTAGAGGTAATGCAAGCAGTGCATGGGGGTAAAGCAAAGATAAGTTCAAAGTTCCCCATGTAGGCAACCAGAACAAAATAAAAATAAAGATGCATGTTGATTGTAATCCTTCTGAATCTCCGCTGGAAAATCTTGACCTCGATGTCCACTGGTTCTCGACACAAAAGCTGACCCGTTTGCTAATGAAGCAATTCAACGGGTGTCAATGTTGATTGAAGATCCTCAAGTTGTCCGCTGTATGCTCACTTACCAACCGTAGTTGGCCTGAAGAAAGTCTGTAAGTACAAAGTTATTCAATGAAGAAACAAGTGTTTTTGCTGTGTTGGAAACAGCAATCCTCTTCGAAAGACTTGTCAACTGTAGAACACTGTAGTTCATGAGTGTCCCAAAGGAGTTCTAGGTTGCTGGCTGCCGCCGCAGGGTGAGACGCAAAGGAATGTCAGGATGCTGCACTGCTGTCCACTGGTCTGGATCTGGGAATGCTGCCGGCTTGACTCTGCTATGATGAATCCAAGAATCGATTTCTGCTACCTTTACTGCAGTTGGTGTAGACAGGATGACGGTGTATGATCCCTTCCAATGAGGTTCCAACGGTGTCTTCTTCCAATCTTTGATCCACACCGAGGTACCAGGCTTGTAGGGATGCAGGGGTTCCGCCAAGTTGATAGGCAACTGGTCCTGTATCCACACATGAAGAGTCTGCAGAACAGAACTAAAAGCTAGAAGTTCTTGTCTGGTTATTTCTGAACCAATCTGTGGCAAACTACCTTTCACGCCCTGCACTATCGGTGGGGGTTTGCCATACAAAACTTCAAAGGGAGAAAATCCTGATGACTTCACAGGCGCTGAGCGTATTCTGAGTAAGGCTATTGGGAGAACTTGGGGCCACTTTAGGTGGGTCTCCTGACATAGCTTGGACATCTGAGATTTCAAAGTTCTATTCATTCGCTCAACTTTCCCTGAACTTTGGGGTCTGTATGCAGTGTGTAACTTCCATTGTATCTGTAGGGCACCTGCTAACTGCTGGGTAATCTGAGATACAAATGAGGGCCCATTGTCTGACCCAATTACTGCTGGAATTCCGAATCTGGGGATAATTTTTCTTAACAAAACCTTGGTAACTTCTCGGGCTTTTTCAGTCCTGGTGGGGAAGGCCTCCACCCACCCAGAGAAAGTACAAACTAAAACTAGCAAGTAATGATATCCATTGGCTTTTGGCATTTCAGTAAAGTCTACTTGTAGGTGGTGCATGGGGGTTACACCTCCTGACTGAACTCGGGGTGGTGGCGTGGGACCCTGTTTAGCATTGTTCTTGGCACAAATCAGACACTGGCGGGCTACTGAGGCTGACAAGGCTCCCAACAGGGCAATGCAAAAATATGGTTTGAGTGCTTTCTCCATAGCACTTTTCCCGTAATGTGTGGCTTGATGAAAGGCCTTGACAAAGGCTGGTCCCAAGGATTGAGGGACCACTATCCGTCCTGGGGGTTGACTGCCCTCTGGTGGTGGCAGCTCAATCCACCCATCTTTCAGTACTCCCTTTTCCTTATCACAGTAATAGTCCAATTCTTTGGTGGTATATCGTGGTGTCCATAAATTAAGGGGTACAGGAAACAATACTGCTTGTACTGGTACGGCTTGCGATTAAATTTGGCCTGTCATGGCTGCTTTTCGTGCTGAAGCATCAGCAAATCTGTTTCCTTGGGCAACTTCTCCTTTTCCTGCTTGGTGTCCTCGACAGTGCATGACAGCAACACGTGTAGGGGCCCATACTGCATCTAGTAACATCAATATTTCTGGGCCGTATTTAATTGATTTGCCTCCCGAGGTGATGAGCCCTCGTTCTTTGTAGAGAGCTCCATGTGCATGCAAAGTGGTGAAGGCATATTTTGAGTCCGTATATACATTCAGCTGAAGTCCAGCACCCAATACTAGTGCCCTGGTGAGTGCTATCAATTCTGATTTCTGGGCTGATGTGCCTGATGCAAGAGCTGATGATTCAATGACTTTCTCCCGGGTGACTACTGCATACCCAGCACAGCGTCGTCCATTAATGATGAGGCTGCTTCCATCCACGAAATAGGTCTGGTCAGGATTCTCTAGGGGCACATCAGTCAGATCAGGTCGACTTGAAAATACAGTATCCATGACTTCTATACAGTCATGCTCTGGAGGGTCTCTGCTGATTAGTATCAATGTGGCTGGGTTCAAGGCCTGGCTCACTTCCAGTTGTATTTGCGGATTTTCACATAGCATACTTTGGTATTTCAGCATCCGAGAATTGGTGAGCCAATGATTTGCTTTTTGTTCCATGAGGGCAAGTACTGCATGTGGTACTGTGACGCGTAGATTCTGTCCTAAGGTGAGTTTGTCTGCTTCACTCACTAATAACGCTGTGGCTGCAACAGCTCTCAAACATGGTGGCCATCCTTTGGCTACAGTATCCAATTGTTTCGATAGGTATGCTACAGGTCGCTCCCAATGTCCTAATTTCTGGGTCAACATGCCTAGAGCGTTCCCTTGCATTTCATGTACAAAGAGATGGAAAGGCTTTTGGACATCTGGTAATCCAAGTGCTGGTGATGACATCAATGCTTCCTTCAATGTTTTGAAAGCATTATCTTGATCTGGTCCCCACTCTAGTGGTGACCTCTCTTCTCCTTTGGTGGCTTCATATAGTGGTTTAGCAATCTGTGCAAAGTTGGGTATCCATATTCGGCAGTATCCTGCTGCTCCCAGAAAGGCTCTGACTTGCTTTCTGGTAGTTGGGGCTCGGATACTGCACACGGCCTCTTTTCTCTCGTCCTAATTGTCGGCTTCCTTTGGTCAAGCGAAAGCCCAAATATTTTACTTCTTCTTGACATAGCTGTGCTTTGGCTCTGGAAACTTTGTATCCAGCTTCATCCAGTAGTTGTAAGAGGTCGTTAGTGGCTTGCACACATTCACTTTCGGATGTGGCAGCTACCAGTAGGTCATCCACATACTGAAGAAGTACTCTTTTCCCAGGAGCTACAGGGTAGCTTGAAAGATCTTGGTTTAGTGCAGCACTAAAAATGGTGGGCGAGTTCTTGAATCCTTGAGGTAATCGTGTCCAAGTGAGTTGGCCCCGTCTTCCTGTGACAGGGTCCTGCCATTCAAAAGCAAACAGCAACTGGCTAATTGGGGCTAATCTTATGCAAAAGAATGCATCCTTCAAATCCAAAACAGTAAAGTGGGTAGCTTCAGCAGGAATCAGTCCTAGGAGTGTATAGGGATTTGGCACAACTGGATGTATAGTTTCAACTGCTTCATTCACTCTCCTTAGGTCTTGCACTGGGCGGTAGTCACCTGTCCCAGGCTTCTTCACTGGCAAGAGAGGAGTGTTCCATGGTGACTGACATACTTTAAGTAGGCCATACTCCAGTAGTCTTAACAAGTGGCGGTGAATGCCTTCAATCGCTGCTCTTGGGAGTGGGTATTGTTTAACATGTACTGGTTCTGCACTAGGCTTGAGGTTCACAATTACTGGAGCTATATGTTTGGCTAGGCCTGGTGGATTGCCCTCTGCCCATACTCCAGGAGGGGCCACAATGTTTTCTATCACATTAAGTTCAGTGTCATGAGTTGGCTCGGTGCTATAATATCTCCATTCTTCTTCTTGGGGAACAGTAAGCACCATTAGTCCTGCAGGTTGTGAATTCACTGTCATTTGCATTTCTCCTTTCTCAGTAAAGGATATTTGGGCCTGTAGTTTGGCTAGCATATCTCGTCCCAGTAGTGGCACTGGGCACTCAGGCATGTAAAGGAATTGGTGCGTTATTTGCTATCCTCCTAAACTACATATGCGGTTTTGAAGAAAAGACTTAGTTGCTTTGGCACCAGTTGCTCCCACAATGGTGACTGCTCTTGTAGACAAAGGAGCTATTTGCTTATCTACTACAGAATGTTCTGCTCCAGTATCAACCATAAAGTCCATGAATTGGTCTCCTATCTGTATACTGACCATAGGCTCCTGGAGACCTAAAGCGAATTCGGAGCCCGGTCTGTCCTAATCTGCTTCATCTTGGTCATAGGCCGTTGCGGCTGCAGCTCCCTCTATGGCCTCCGCTCTTTCACGTTGAAAATGTACTCGATTGGTTCCTCTGCGGTTCTGGGGTCGGCCTCTTTCTCTCTCTCTCCAAGGGGCGTTTTCCCCTTCATCCTGGGAGGCGTCTTCGAGTTGCGGGCATGCATTTCTCCAATGTCCTTCTTCCTTGCAATAAGCGCATTGATTCGCGCCTAGTGTGGGCTGGCCGTCTCCTCGGCCCCGCCCTCTTCCTCAGCTCCTTCGACTAGGGATACCTCCCCTTCTCTGTTCAACTATGGCCGCAGCCAAAAAATCAGCTTTCTTCTTCATCTTTCGATCACTTTCTTTCTGTCTTTCATTATCACGATTCACAAACACTTTATGAGCGACTTCCAGTAACTGAGTTGCATTCATGCCCGCAAACCCTTCTAATTTCTGTAGTTTACGTCTAATGTCTGGTTGTGACTGGCTTACAAAAGCGGCATTCACCATGCATAGGCTTCCTGGTGCATCTGGGTCATAGGGAGTATACATCCTGTATGCTTCAGATAATCTTTCATAGAATACTGCTGGGCTTTCATCTATGCTCTGAATAACTTCGGTTATTTTAGAAAGATTCATGGCTTTCTGACCCCCCTTTCGCAGACCTTGCATAAGGCCTTGGCGAAACCGTGATAGAGCTCTGGATCCTCTATCGGTATTTGGATCCCACTCGGGGTCCTCATTAGGGAATTCTCTCTTGGCTGCCTCGCGATTGTCTATTCCTGCTCCTTCTCCTCCCTCAGCCAGGGGATTATCTGCTAGCCAATCGATAGCTGCTCGCTTAATTCGTGTCCGCTCCTCAGTAGTAAATAAAGTAGACAGGAGCTGACGGCAATCTGACCAAGTGGGTTGATGAGTCTGCATAATGGTATTCATTAATTCTGTTAACTCTTGGGGCTTGTCAGTGTAGGAAGCATAATGCAATTTCCAATTTAGCAAATCAGTAGTGGAGAATGGTATATATACTAAACTTATGGGTCCCACCACTATCTGGTCATCCTCATTTCTCACGGGCATTCCCGGGACCTGCCGCAATGGCATCATTTTCTTGACAGGAGCTTTCTGTATCTTAATAGGGATTTTCTTGACAGGGGCTTTCTGTCTCACAGTGCGCTTAGTCTGGGACGCCTCGCTTGTAACAGATGAGCTTGCACTGATAGTTGATTTTACACTGTCAGTCTCACCCTGAGAAGACACTTCCTCTTCTTCTTGCTCTGACTCAACCTTGTCCTCTCTATCAGGCGGATCGTTATCCTCTTCAAGAGGTGGATCCTCTATCTGATCTTCTGGTGGTGGGTCGGGGGATGGGTCTCGCTGTTCCCGGGGCACTGCCGCAGGACGCGGTGGTACCTTCACTGGGCACTGGGCTCGGGGCTGTCTAATTACAACTTGCAGGGACTCAGGGTCAACAAGAACAGGTTTCTGAATAGGTTCCTTAACTGTCCCTGTCTTCTGTGTCTGATCTGTTAATGCTAACATTATCCTGCACTGTTCTTCATAACAGCGCCGTGCCCAAGGGGGTGGGTTCTCACAAATACTTAACCAGGAATCTATATAAGGATACTGGTCGGGGTGCGCTACTCGCACCTTCTGGTGAACTGACTGAATAATTCCTATAGTGAAAGTTCCCTCTCGGGGCCACATAGGATCTAATGCAGGCCACTCCCTAGTACACAAAACTTGCAATCGTGTCGCAGTCATTTTTATTCCATAATCTCCTGAATATCCTTTATTAAAATACTTGATCATACATTCTAACGGAGTGTGCCTGGTAGACCCCGCCCCTCCCATATCGATGTGTGCGCACAACAACAAACAGAAGGGAAAAGGAGGGCGGACCGTGGGTGAGGGGTCCTCACGGCCCTAGAAACATTCAAGGGAAACAAATAACAAGACAAGACGACGGTCGCTTCCTCCTTTTTACGACCTGAACGCGGTCGCCCGGTCAGGAAATGCATTACTCAGTAGTCCGCCTTCGCTTGGTCCGTGCTGCCAGACCTCTCACTCACACTTCATTCACACAATCATGCTAGCAACGTATCCCAAAATAGCCCAATCCTGTCTCTTCTGACTAGGCTATAACAAGTTCAAAATCAAAGTCAAAATCAAGAAGACGATAGTTTCGCCCCGTGAATACACTATGCAAGGTTAATCGGACCGTCTTGAGAGGTGATCAAGCTCTCTTACCAAGTTCCAAGTTTCAAACAGCAGTTCTGCTCTGACTCATCTGTCTAGACATATCAAAAACTATACTCACCGGATCCGGTTCCCGTTCCCAAGCAAGCGCATGAGTTGGACCTCGGACCCCCCTCACGGGTTCGAGGTGTTGGTTCCGTCCGGGTCCAGCACCCGCCGAGGCCTGGCCCAACTCCATCCGATGCAACTGGACCGGTGGCGCCTGGGAGCCGAGCCCACGTCGGGAGGGCACGATCCCGGCAGGACCAAACCTGTAGAGGCGGAAAGTCGTGGTATATTGTCCCGTATACCCTCTACTAACCACGCATTCCCGGCCAACGCACCAAGAATATGTAGCAGCAGAGCGCAAACAATCCAATAATACCAGGAGTCTGTTCAGAAGGTCCAAATCATTTATTTGTGCACAAGACTCAAGCAGAATCACATTCAAAATGGCTGAGCCCCGGCTGTTTGTAAAACAACAACTTTTATACCTTTCTTTCCCATTCTAGACATAGGCAAACTTTTCATTGGTTCCGGTAACCCTTCTTACACCATCGATTGGTCCCAGTGCCGTTACGTAGCTATCCAATGAGGGCCTTTGACTGGGCTCAGCACCTGTTTCCCCCCCCTTACAGTCCCAATTACAATGGTCAGTTCATCGACTTTGATACTTTTCTCCTCCAAGGTCGCTAACCAGCTGGAATATGTGGGAAAGCAGGGCACTGTAACCTTCCTTACAGCAAGTTAATTAATTTCATAGAAGCTTCACACAGTCTTATCAGTATCAATTAAAGCTGTTTTTCTGTCCTTTCTAAGTTTCGTTTCTGCTTAGCTATGCTCAGTTAAGCTTAGTTAGGTTTCAATTCTATGGAGGCAATATTGGGGGGGGGGGGTTCATTCTTCTGGGCCTAACCATAAGCTTCATTTACAGGTCAAGCTACTTGGGCCTGCCTGTTTAGTTCAATCAGCATGGATCATAGGCCTTCGCCTACCACAATGCCACATTGCCCGACTAAGGAACAGTTGTAGAACAGGTTATTCATGTTTTTACCAAGTTGTGATGAGGTCTATAGAGTGTTGTCTTCCCTCTCCAGAGGAACTGTCATCAGGCTCCTTTAAGCGGGCCTGCAGCCCAGAGTTCAGGGCTGGGAGGGCATGGCTCACAGGAAGAGGTTAAAAATCCAGCAGGCTGCTGGAGGGAGAGAGGCCCATGGAGCCAGGAGTTTGTTCAAGACAAGTTGTACAAAGATAGAAACTTTAACTAGGCAAGAAAGGAACTGGGCTGGAGGAAGGACTGGGAGACCAGTTTTGTGAAGATGTAACAAACTGGGTCTGACTAAAAACACATTTTATTTTCCCTGAACTGCTGTCTGGTGTTTTAACAGAAAACTCCATCCCACCGCACACCACACTACCACATATGGTGGCAGCTTGGGTATTTTTTGTACCATGTGATTGAGAGCAAATCCACGTTCCTCTAGGGCTGGACCTTTACCAGGGTCGGTCGCCTCAGGCAGCAACTTTTTGGGGGCGGCAAAAATTGCCCCCAAAATGCCTGCCTCACTCAGCCTTCAAAAAAAAAACGATGAGAGGAGCCACTGCTGCTGCCGTCACGGCAGCAGCAGAATGAAGTGCCCCATGGCTGCGGTCTCCCCAGCAGAACTCTCCCATTTCCTTCAGCGCTGGCTTTTCAGAGCCGCGAAGGGAGAGTTTCCCTTTTTTGAGGCTCTGTTAGTTGAGCCCACCGGCACTGATGGGAAACAGGAAATGCCTGTTTCCCATCAGCACCAGCGGGCTTAACAAAGCCACGAGAAAGGGAAACCCTCCCTTTGCGGCTCTGAAAAACTGGCGCTAAAGGAAATGGAAGGAGAGTTCTGCCGAGGAGGCCATGGCCGCGTGGCACTTCATTCTGTCCCTGCCATGGTGGCAGCAGCAGCGGCAGCAGCAGCTTCAGTTTCAGCAGCCAGGGTTTTTTTTCAATTTCTGTGGGGTGGGGGGGGGGGCTAGGATTGGAAATGGGCTGATGGGGGTGGAAGTGGGATGATGGGGGGTTAGGACTGGTAATGGGCTATGGATGAGGAGCTATGACTGGTAATGGGCTATGGGGGGCTAGGACTGGAAATGGGCTGATGGGGGGGGGGTTAGGACTGGAACTGGGCTGATGGGAGGGGGTTTAGGACTGATAATGTGCTATGGGGGGCAAGGCCTGGAAATGGGCTGATGTGGGTTAGAACTGGAAATGGGCTTATGGGGGGGTTGAGAATGGAAATAGGCTGATCGGGAGGGGGGTTAGAACTGGAAATGGGCTGCTGAGGGGTTAGAACTGGAAATGGGCTCATCGGGAGGGGGGTTAGGACTGGTAATGGGCTGATTGATGGGGTTAGGCCTAGAAATGAGCTGATTAGGGGGGCTAGGACAGGAAATGGGCTGATTGGGCGGCTAGGACTGGAAATGGATTTATTGGGGGGGGTTAGGACTGGTAATGGGCAGATGGGGGCTACCACTGGAAATGAACTAGGACTGGTAATGGACTGATTGGGGGGCTAGGACTAGAGTGAGCTGATAAGGGGGATAGGACTGGAAATGGACTGGGACTGGAAGTGGGCTAATTGGGGAGGGGAGGAGAGTGCTGCTGGCCCTGGAAGAAAACTAGCGGCTAGGGCTACAAATGGGCTGATGCGGTAGGATGGTAGAATAGGACTGGAAGGGAGTGGATAATGAGAGGGTCTGCCAGGGGAAAGAGGGGGCAGGAAGGGAGCTGACATGGGGGAAGGATGGGGCTGCAAATAAGCTGACACCTGGGATGTACTGGAGGGGGACTGGAAGGGAGCTGACATTTGGGGATGGGAGTGGTAGATGGTTGGGTAATGGGGAGGAGGCTGGAAGGGAGCTGGCATGCAAATGGCACTGGAAGGGGGATGGACAGAGGGTAGGACGACTGGAAGGGAGCTGACTGGGGGGGTGGTACTGAGAGTAGACGTGAGCTGATATCTGGGATGGTATTTGGACGAGAAGGGGCTGGACAGTGGGGAAGGAGGGGGACTGGAAGGGAATGGATACCATTGGCAGTCATGGGAATGCAAGGTGGTTGACATTGGAAGGTACTGGGAGGAAAGGACTGGAAAGGGGGCTGATACTGGGGAGAGTTACTGGAACTGGAAATGGGCTGATGGAAGGAAGTGAAGAAAACAAAAGAAGAGATAAGAAATGGCAGCTGGACCATGGACCATAGACCACAGAAAGAGAGCTAAGAGAAGACAGGAAAGCAGAAGCCTCAGATTGGGACCAGCATGACCAGAGAATAAAATGGTCAGACAACAAAGGTAGAAAAAATAATTTTACTTAATTTTAGTGATTGGACTTTGTGCTATTTTTATATTTTACACAGTATTGGGGAACTGCATCTCTTATTTATCTGATGTTGCACTGCATGTGGACTCTGGCTTCTTGGGGTTTCAATTTATATTTTCTCTACATATTTTTATTTTTACTTTAGATTGTGGTTACTTATTCTTTACTTGGTGAGGGTTGATGTTGTGAGTGTGTGACTGAGGTCAGGTGTTCTGTTAGCATGGAGTTTGTACATAAAGATCTATACTGCACTGTAGTAATTTGACTTGTTCAGCTTTTCAAATAGGTGTATGGATTTTCCAGAGCCCACTGTAGTATTTACAGTGACCCTTTTTTTGGTGGGCTCCTTATGTGAGTTTTGGAAGTTGGTGCTGATATGATATGGTATGGTATGGTATGGTAGATTGCTCTATAGATACTCAGTGTCTTTGTTGTAAGGTTTTGTATTAATTCACAATATGCCTGGTATTGGAGAATAGTGGTTGTTGTTAGTGAGATGATCAGAATCAGATTTCTTTTTTAAATATTGAGTTCTGTGGGTGAATGTCCTGGTTCTGCTCTGCACCTACTGTGGATGCAAAATATATGTTGAAAAAGAAAAAGCAAGAATCATAATGCAGTTTATAACAACAAAATAAAAATGAGTTATAATTTAGTTTTATAAACTGTGCTGTTGGTTCTTGCTGTCTTTTAGTTCTTGTTGTGCAAATGGGACCGTACCTAGACCTGTGCAAGCGGTGCAGCCGCACAAGGTGTAAAGGCTTGGGGGGCGCATTTCGGCAGTCTGCTGTTGCCCTGCCGCCGCTGGCAGGACAATAGTAGGCAGCCAAAATGTGCTCCCCAAGCCTTTTCGCAGCACTTTAAGCAGGTCTGTTCCCTCCCTCCTCCGACGTGATGTCAGAGTAGGGAGGGACAGATCTGCTTAAAGTGCCGGTGCCTTTCAGATCAAGAGCATGCCCCTCTCCTCCTCCCTATACCTCCGTCCAGCGCTGCCTGCTCTTTCTCTGCTGCCAGCACCGCCGTGAAAAAAACAGAGGGCGGCAGCAGCAAGGAAAGAGCAGGCAGTGCCGGGCGGAGGAATGGGGGGAGAAGGGGGGCGTGCGCCCGAGTTGCAAGTCGCACAGGGTGCGATTGCAGCTCGATATAGCCCTGTGTGCAAACATCTTGCATTTCCTCCATATAATTTAATTGGCTTTTTGGTTTGGTTCAGTCTCTGATTGGATTTCTGAAAAATCCCTGCCCCCTCTAAGGTTGGGGGGGGGGAGGCGCCATTTCATACTTTGCCTCAGGCAGCAGATTGCCTTGAGCTGCCCCTAACATCTACAGCAGTTCAAGGGATTTTGTTTGTTTGTGGGCTAAGAGTGTTTGCCTTGCAATAGTTAGGGTGCTTTAAGAATGTTTAGTTAGTGCCAGACAGGCAGGCTTTGTTTTGGCCGCTAGAGGCTGCAAAACATTTTTGTTGAAGCTGGAATACTGCAGAGTTAATGGCTGCAGAAGAGGAAGCTGTGGTAGTGTTGAAAGAGAACAGTGACAAGTCAGGATGGAGTGGCTCCTCCAGCTTCTGGCAGAAGGGCAGCAGCAGCAACAACAAAAGCATCAACAGCAACAACAACAGTATCAGGAGCAACAACAACGTTAGTATCCATTTCAAGGCGCCCTGCTGGAAGGGTAGCAACAGCAGCAGCAGCAGCAGCAAAGAGAGTCTTGTTGAGGCACAACGGGAGCTACAAAAGAGTTCCCTAGATCAGTTGATCCAGGTCCTGTGGAGACCACAACTTCACCCTCCAGAGCAAGAAGTTCTTAAAATGATAGCAGAAGATGAACCAGATTGTTTCCTGGTAAACTTTCAATGAACCGCCCGCATGGGTAGGTGGCTGGAGGAGACATGGACTATTTACTTGGGGAATCTGCTGACAGGCAGAAGTCAGGCTGCATTCCAGGATGCCAACCCAGATGGGTGAATGACATATGCAGCTGTCAAGGCACCATACTAGAGCGGGCCAGCTGTACCTCAGAGGCCTACTGCCAGAGATTCAGAAGGGTGGGAGGCTCAAGAGAACCCTTGGAGCTTCTTCCATAAGTTGAAAAACGTCTCATGGAAGTGGCTGCAACTGGAGGGAAATACTGGGCCCGAGATAGCCAAGATGGTGCTATTGGAGCAGTTTTTGGAGGGGTTGACTGCCCTGATGAAACAGTGGGTACGTCAACACCCCAAGCTTAAACTAGAGAGTGCACTGGAAACAGCTGAGGGGTACCATGAAGCCCAGCTGGTGACTGAAGTGGACAGTGATAATGGGAAGAAGTTGCCCGTTAGCCCAGAAGAATGGAAGGGGAAGCTCAATGGATGATGGCTCCCATGTTCCGACTCTCAAAGTCACCTCCCAGATGAAGGCAGGGCCCCAGCCATTTTTATTTATTTAACTCGGTTTATATACCACGTTTCTACCAATCAAAGCGGTGTACATTCAGGTACTGTATATATATATCTTTTTCCCTTGTCCCTGAAGAGCTCACAATCTGTTTTTGTACCTGAGGCAATGGAGGGTTAAATGGCTTGCCCAAGGCCAAAAGGAGCACCTGTGGGACTAGCCATGACTCCTTCACCTGTTTTAGGTATGGAGCCTAGGGAGAATTTGCTCGGGAGTGTCTCCTTGGTGTGGAAGAACCCATGGAGGTGAGCCTAACCATCCCTCATACCTGCGCTTTTGTGGACACTCGCCACCCAGAGGCACAGAACTTTGTCATTCCTGTGGAACTCGAGGGGACCTGCCTCAGGGCTTGATGGACTCTGGGAATGTGTGGACCCTCATTCGGTGGGAAACAGTAACCTGATTTCAAATTGACTATGCAGAGACTATAACACTGGCCTGTGTGCATGGAGACAAGAGGCAGTATCCAACAGCACAGGTTTTACTGTAAACGCCGACTGGGCAAGCCACATTCAAGGTCATGGTGCTGCCCAGTGGTGATCGATCAAGAATACCCAAACTATAGAATAATATGGGCCCAACTAACTGACAGTTCTACTAAGTCAGACCAGGAAGATTTCCCAGAGAGCTTCCCCCTAGAAGACCCAGATCTATATGTCAAGACTAACAACCATGCTAGACCACCCATCTAGCCCAAGTACTGTACAAGCCATATTGACCAGTCTGCGGAAGGTCAGGTTGATAGCCAGTCCCAAGAAATGCAGCATTCAATACTTGGGGTATTTAATTGTGAATGGACAGATATGACCTCAGTTACTGAAGGTAGATGCCATTGCCCATGTCCCCACCCTGAAATCGAAGAAAGAGATTCATGCTTTCCTTGGACTGAAAGGCTATTACTGCTGGTTCATCCATAATTTTGCAGTGGCAGAGCCATTAACCAGTCTCCTCCAGAAGAGAGCTCCCAAATGGATCCGGTGATCACCGGACCTGGACCTGGTTTTCCAGCATCCCAAGAAGGCAGTGTGCTCTGAACCAGGCCTGAGTAGCCCTGATTTCTCTCTACTATTTATTGTGCAAACCAATGCCTCGGATGTTGGCTTAGGAGCTGTTTTGGCCCTGGCAGTCAGGGGTGAAGAAGCATTATGCAGTAATCAAGAAGGAGGCCTTCACTTCCAAGTGGGTGCTTGAAAACCTCATATACTACCTGCTTGGCCATCAATTTACACTAATAATGGACCACCAGCCCCTCAAGTGACTGACTCAGCAGAAAGAGTCCAATGGCCATATTATGCGATGGTTCTTGAGTCTCCAACCCTACCAGTTCCAGGTCCATCAAAGGGCTGGTCGGACTCACCTGAACAAGGACTTCCTTTCCTGGGTGGTGGTACCAGTTAAGGCAGGTGCTCAATAGGGCAAGGTTGAGCTGAGGGGTAGGGTATATGATGGGATCTATAGATTGTTGCCCTTCCTCTCCAGTGGAATTATCATCAGGCCCCTTTAAGAGAGACACTGATCTGTCCATGTTTGTATAATGTCTATAATTTCAAAACATCCCCTCTGAAACTACTTCTCTGTCAGGGTTTTCCTTTATTTTGGCTGGTTCTGGTTTCCTTGTCTCAGAAAAGTCCAAGGAGAGGGGGGAGGGGGACAAGAAAACTAAAACCAGACAGATCAGTGTTAGCACTGAGACCTGAGGGAGCCAGGGTAGCCAGATATATAAATTTATCAAAAAATTTGAACTTGACGATTTCTTTTTTCTGTCTGTATATTACTATTTTAGTCTTATTATGGTTTGATTGTCTATTATTTTATTTATTATATGCCTTCTCCTTATGTACACATTTTTAGTCTGGGCCTATTTTTTACAAATTGAAGTATATGGTATAACTTTTTAATTTTTATATTTTTGCTTATTTATTTATTGATGTTATTAAGTTATTGATTTTAATATATGTTTTAATTTATGCTCATTTTATATAGTTCTTAGCCCCTGATGAAGGCCACCCCAAAACACGGCCGTGTTGGGCAGAGTACTCTTGTATTTTGACCTCTCTGTCTACCATTAAGTCATTTTAATACTACATGCCCTGGACTTGTTTGTTGTATCACCTGCAAGTGGTCGTGCCTCTTGTTGTTTGGACTGCCATGGACAGAAGCAATGCCACTTATTCTTGCCCCACAATGGCCACCTTAGAAATGGACACTCCTAACCCATAGTACAAGGCTTTCAGGGCTTACAGTCTCCCTTACCTTTCCCCCAAGAGAAGATCATTGACATTTGCCAAGGAGAAGACCGGACATTAGCACAGAAGGGAATGGAGGTTCCTCTGGGGGAACCTTGAATACTGGGGACAGTAATCCTTTTAAGCCACTGCCGTTGTGTGATAGTTTGGCTAGCTGGGCCAAATAAGAAAAAAACTACACCTCCTGAAGTGTTTTAAGAAAACTATCTAGCAAAGCTTTTTTTTTTTAATCCACCTGCTGCTTTGCATGATGTTTACTGCAACAGCTCACTAATGTTCAATTTGCATAAACATTCATATAAAGTGTTCTTTGTGCAAACATTTACTACAAAGATGGTCCCTTTTATGAAATGTTTCAAAAACTGGCCCGTGTGCGTTAACCTCCATAAAAATTGCTGGCTTTTTGGAGTCTGTGCACATTTGTTGGCAATTTCACTGTTTACCACATGAAGCCCTGTTTGTGAAAAGTGTTGCACTTTTGTACATAGACACCCATATCTGACCTTTGTCCATTAAAAACTGTATAGATTTGCAATTCTCGCACAAATGAAGTTGTTTCAACTGCACTGGGCTTGACTCAAACCTCAGTCTTCTCCACCATTCCTTATAGCAATAAGTTGCGTCTTCATTATTTCTATGTAATTTAATCCTGGCTAACATGCTTGTGACCGATTTTCATTCAGGGTTTGTTTAAAAAGAGGCAGCAAACCATGCTTAACTGTACCAAGCAACTGTAATTCAAGTCTATATAATAACTGAATGTGACAAGTACAGAAATCAAAATAATATTGATCGGACACCATTCTGCCGATGACTTTTTTTTATGAGTTCCTTGGGATTTATGCAGTCTGTATTTATGCCTACTCATGTTCAAAAACATACCCTCATTTTGGTCTATGCCATCAATACTTGTGTGGTAGTGTGGCGTATCTTGGAAAGGGGGTTTCTGTTAAAACACCAAACAGACAATTCAGGGAAAACATGTTTTTATTCAGACTCAGTTTTTTAAACCTTCACAAAACTGGCCCCCCTGCCCTTCCTCTAGCCCAATTAAAACTCTTTCCTTGCCTTGAATGAACTCCTGGCTCCATGAGCCTCTCTCCCTTCTGCAATCTGCTGGGTTTTTAACCTCTTCCTGTGAGTCACGCCCTCCCAGACCTGAATTCTGGGCTGCAGGCTCTCTTAAATTGGCCTGATGATAATCCCTCTGGAGAAGAAGGGCAACACTCTATAGACCTCATCACATACCCTCCCCCTCAGCTCAACCATGCCTTGTTGAGCACCTGCCTTAATTGGTACCAACACCCAGGAAGGGAAGTCTGTGTTCAGGTGAGTCTGACCAGCCCTATGGTGGACCTGGAACTGGTAGGGTTGGAGACTCAAGAACCATCGCATAATATGGCCATTGGACTCTTTCTGCTGAGTCAGTCACTTGAGGGGTTGGTGGTCAATTACACAGGTACACTAAAAAAATTTTTTTTAAACTGCCTCTAATGTTTCGATTGATTTTTACGTTTTTTGGTGCGCTGAATCCAAATCTGGTAACCAATTTGCTCCATCACGTACAGATTTTTTGCTACATTGGGTTAGCAGTTTGAGGTGAACGTTTCAGATTGAGTGCGATCGAGATAAAAGTTTCTTGGATGAATTCTTTATACTAATTGTTTAGTAGTTATTCAAATAAGAATAAAGAAAATTGTAACAAGGCAGCACATAAGAATAGAGTAATGTCAACAAAACACACTGTGATGGTAGCAAAATTGTCTGCACTTAAAACAGCCACATACATGTGCACAAACATTGAGCATATAAGAGCGAGGTTAGACACAAAGCAAAGCAAAGAAATGTGCAAAAAATGTTGTACAGGTATGTATGTAAGAATAGAAAATGCAAACCGCACCATTGCAATACATGAAGACAAACACCCGATGGTGTGAAAATAAAATTCTAATAAATGAGATCCGACACTGTGGTAATAACTAGCAAATTTTTATTTCAAAGTTTAGTAAAAACACGATATTTGTCAACACAGTTTAGATTTTAAAGTCATTCTTGGGTCAATCAATCTCCTGGTGGGCCCGTTTCTTCTTCCCCCGAATGCTTCTCTTGGTGTGCTGCTTGGCGTATTTTTCATCTGGGGTTTCCCGCAGCAGCAACCAGCAGAAATCAGCCATCATAGTGGTGTTCCAACTTCCTTGGTACCTTCTCTCTGCGTCCTTGATGTCCTGGTGAAACCTTTCACCTTGTTCTTCACTGTACGCCCCCAAGTTTTCGGGAAAGTAGTTCACATGGGAGTGCAAGAAATGGACTTTCAGGCTCATGTTACAGCCTTGTTCTTTGAAGGCATTGAGCATCCTGGCAACAATATCCTTATAGTTCTCATCCCGCCTCTTCCCCAAGAATTTGAGAACAACATCCTTGAAGGAATCCCAGGCTTCTTTTTCCTTCTCAGACATCGTTTCAGCGAATGCTCCATCTGAAATGAGTTTCCTTATATCAGGGCCAACAAACACTCCTTCCTTTAGCTTTGCTTCTGAAAGTTGGGGGAACTTTGAGCAAAGGTACCGAAAGCACTCACCATCTTTTGGAAGGGACTTGATGAATTGCTTAATGAGACCCAACTTAATGTGGAGAGGTGGTAATAGAATTTTATCACGAGGTACCAAGCTCTCATGAAGAACATTTTTCTCACCGGGTCTCAAATACTCCCGAATTGGCCAGTCTTTTTTCCCCCAGTGTAGGTCACGGGCCCGGCTATCCCACAAGCAAAGGAAGCAGGGATATTTCGTGAAACCGGATTGCTGCCCTAATAGCATGGATAGAATTTTAAAGTCTCCACAAATCATCCACTTATGCTCATCATAACGAATCTTCTGAAGAATCAGGGCCAAATTCTCGTATTTTTCTTGGAGAATAACAGAGTGAGCAATAGGAACTGACGCGAATGTGTTGCCATTATGAAGAAGAACACCTTTTATGCTGTCTTTTGACGAATCAATGAACAGCCGCCATTTAGCAGGATCATACTTGAGTTTAAACTTTTCCATCACTCCATATATATCGTTGCAAAATACCAAATCTTCCTCTTTGCTGAAATACTTCAAAAATTGTGTCTCGCGGTTGCGGTACCAATAAAAATTTGTTCCTGGTGACAATAGATTTTTCTGTTTAAGCCGAGAACCTAGCAGCTCTGGATCTTTATTTGCACAATCAGGTTTCAATCGTTGCATTAACTTAAACATTTCATCCCAGGGATTCCCTTTTCTCCCTTCAGGCTTCCTATATGAGCTGCACGGCTTTGTATTTCTGGGCAAGACACTCACAGGTTTCTGCTGTCTTCCCTGGCTTCTAGGAACAGACTTTCTCTCAGACTTTCTAGAAGGATAAATCTCTCCTTCTGAATTCTCAGCAGCCTCACTGCTATCTGAGCTGTATTCTACAATTCTCCCAGAGTTTGGATTCCTACCTTCACAAGGGCTTGCAAACTCTGTACAGCTGTCTCTGGTAGAAGAGCTGCTGTTAGAATCCTTTCCTTCCTCTGCTTCTCTCTCCCTCTGCCTTTGATCCTGAGAGCTTAAATGTTTTAGTGTGAGACCCGTTTCCTTGCCGCATCCCACCAGGTGTTTCTCATTTGCACTCTGTGTTGCCATGGAGGCAGGGTGTGGTCTGTACTCAGCACTCTCAATCATGTGTCTTTGCTCTCTAGGTGCTGATTTAAATGAATGCCTGCCTGAGCCATGCTTTAGCTCAGAAGAAAAAGTTTTAAAACCAGTCCTTTTTCTATGCTTGTCAGAAGCCTCATTACCACACTATATGATAATACCATCCATAGACATAAGGACGAAGACGAAGTATAAACCCATTTTTCTTCAAAGCTCTGCATATATAAATTGGCCAGTGATGGTGCAGAAGTAGCACCCATGGCTGTTCCAGAAATTTGCAAATAATGCAGATGTTGATGCAAAAAAATAATTTTCTTGCAATATCTACTCAGCTAACCACATCAAAAATTATGTGGGAACATGATGGGGTCTACTTCTATGTGACCAAAGATCATAAAGAACATTCAGTGCTTCAGTTTGTGGAAATTGAAGTATACAATGCACAGACATCTAAAGTTACCAACCATTGTATAGACTGGATGTCCTCTACAGTCTGTAAAATTTGAAGAAGATGGCAAGTATCCCTAATATATGATTTTATCCTTGGGACCTCATATCGCAAAAACTCATCCAAATAATGTCCAACGCATTCCAGAAGTCACCCATTGCTAGATAAAATAGGTCTTCCTGGAGGATTGCACAAAGTTTTATGTACCTTTGGAACTATATAAAACGCTGGTATGCGTGGATATAAAGGTGTTAAAAGGTCCTCTCTTTTGCTGTTAAATATCTTGATTCATAAGCCATGGTGGTAAGCTGTTTCAACTCCCATTGTAAGTGAGTAGTCTGATCTTCTGATGAAGATAAATAACAGTGTAAATCTGATAATTGCCAATGAATCTCGGCATCATAGTCCACCGAATTCAGGACTAGAATAGCACATCCTTTGTCAGCCCTTTTGTCGACTTTTGAATAATCATTTTTCAAATCATATAAAGCCATTCTTTCATTTTTAGTCAAATTGGGAATGTACTGATGATTATGCTGTTCTGCTTCTTCAATATCTCTCAAAAGCAATGACTTAAAGATATAAAGCACCAGATCCATCAGTCCCGGTGGGACCCAATGTGATTTAATTTTCACCAATAAGGCATCACTCACAGATGGTTTATCATAAAAAAAATAAGCGCAATCCAAGAAAAGGATAAAGCATTCAATTTCTACCCGATTATCAAAAGTATTGCAAAATGGACCAGGAACATAAGATAACTTTTACTAAGAAGTGAATTTTGAGCTCTTGACAACTGTTTGGAGTGTATGCCTTAAGGTGCCCTTGTAATAAGTGTTATATTGGGAAGACCACCTGTCAATTAAAAATACATCTGTCAGAACATAAATATTGTTTACTTAAGAAGAAGAAAGATGCTGCCATGGTGGCTCACTGTCAGTTATTACAGCATGATTTTTTGAATTTTCGTTGTTACATTATTGATCATATCCCCAAAAACATCTGGGGAGGAGACTATGGAATGATTTAGTTGCAGCGTGAACAGCAATTGATTTTTGATCTTAAGACTATGGAACCCGATGGACTGAATTCTGCTATAGATTGGAGAATATTCCTGTGAGTTTAAAGGGAATGGCAATGTCATTCCTCCTCTGTATTCTTTGGTTCAGAAAGGTATAAATTGAGTATTGACATCATAGCTAGAAGCCTAATGGTTTGAAGTGGTGAAGTTGAGCCCCCAATGAAGTGACTTGTTCGTAAAACAGAGATCTTCATAGGCATTTACTGAAGGAAATTTGGTATTGTGGAAGACACTCTAAAAGCTAAGTACCTGTATGAGATCATTCTGCAAGTTTGTTGAAGTATTTGACTCTTAGGTTTTACCTCTTATTGTAGGGTTGATGTGAATGCTGTGGATCCTGGAGTATTGAGCTGGCAAGCTGTGGATTTCCTGAGTCTGGCCGCATTGACCTGCACTGAGCTGCACTGAACTGTTAATTGTATTTGTATAATACCAGCAATAAAGTATTTTAGTCTTTTTGACTGTGAAATTTAGATTATAAAAATTTCGAAAATTAAAAAAACAATAAATTGAGATTTAATTAGACGTTGGAGGAGAAGATTTCTAGACGGTGATGGTGTTCCAAAGTGGTTCCCCTTCAGGCAAGCATTGCTGCTGTGTAGAGGGAGAGCAGGACTACTGAGGTATTCTCTCCTTCATGTTAGAGTGTCTTTTAGGAGTATAGTATTAAGGAAGATTAGTAAGGTGATACTGGTTTTTTTGTTTAAATAGATTGATTGTGACCTCAATTAGTGTTTCCTGGTATTGGGTATTGGCACGGTAATAAGGAGCATTATGAACCTGCCATGTTCCTTGTCCTACTTGATGTGAAAGTTATTAACGTAAGGCATAGGCATTGGAAAGGGATGGACCACAGGGGCCCTAGCCCCACCAAAACTTTGCTGCTGTGAACGGGGCTTCCCCTACTTCAGCCCATGGGGATTTGATTCACTGAGAAAGTCTGGTGATCATAACTTGGCAAGCAGCAGACAGCCTGTGGGGATCCCATCCCCTGTGGGCAGAAGAACACTGTGATCGCAGCACAGATTCCTCCTGTCTGCCCACGTAAGATCAGATCCCCATGGGCAGACAGGAGGGGAAGGATGGTGATTGCAGTTGCATGGAGTTTGGCTGGCCCAGGGGCAGAGCTTTCCCCCCTCTCCATGAAAAATGGTGCTCTAATGCCTCTGACATAAGGCTATTTTCAAACATGACTTGTTTCTTTTTTTTGAAAAGTCACTGGAAGCACTCATTTGAAGGCACATTTTAGAAAGGCTGTTTAAAGGGTAGGTGGAATGAGGAATTAAAAAGTCAGAAAATTCATGTTAATTTTAGAATATTTATCTATCTACACCTGATATTTCTCTGACACTCCAGTCTCGTATCTCTGCTTGCCTATCGGACATCGCTGCTGGATGTCTCACTGCCATTTGAAATTGAATATGGCAAAAACTGCTTCTTATTTTTCCCCCCATACCCTCCTTCCATCTTCCTTCTTTCTCTATCTCTGTAGATAACACCCTTCTACTTCCTGTTTACCCTGTACCCAACCTTGATGTCATCTTTGACTCCTTCCTCTCCTTCTCCACACATATCCAACAGATAGCTAAAACCTGTTGTTTCTTTCTCTAGATTAGAACATTGACAGAATTAGCCCCTTCCTTTCTGAACCCTCTACTAAAACACTTATCCACTCTTCAGTCACTTCCTTTCATGACTATTTCAACCTCCTCCTTTCTGGTCTCCCTTCAAGTCACCTCTCTCCCCTTCATTCTGTTCAGAACTCTGCTGCGCAGCTAATCTTCCATCAGTCCCAATATACTCATATAACACCTCTTCTTCAGTCACTTTATTGGCTTCCCTTCCGTTTCCGTATCCAATTCAAACTTCTACTTCTGACCTATAAATGTAATCATTCTACTGTTCTTCACTACCTTACCTCTCTCCTCTCCCTACACCCCTCCTCGTGAACCCCACTCTTCTACTGGCCTGCTTTTCCCTATGTCCTTTTCTTCTACTGCCTACTCTAGGCTCCGTCCCTTTCACCTCACTGCTCCTTATGCCTGGAACAAACTACCTGAATCTGTATATCAGGCTTCATCTCTCCTCCTTTTCAAATCCATGCTAAAACTTTACCTCTTTGAGGCTGTTTTTCAATCCTGATCTTTTGTTGTCCTTGTGTCTCCTTCCCTTCCCTTTATGTACTGTCACAGCCCTTCCCGGTGGCAGCTGAAGGGTCAGGGCGGAAATTTATTGTTTGTTGAAGCCGGAAACTCTAACTTAGACCAGGTGCATTATGGTCCTTGTAGTTCCCTTCTTTATAAAGAATAGTTGTGTGCAGGGTTAAATATAAGGCTTTATTCCCTTGATGCGCTAAGGTTCTCCAAGAAGACAACAGAATTCACCTTAATTCAGGGTTTCTACCAAAGTATTTACAAAGTCCAAAACTGTTATAAGAGCTTCACAGTCTTTTCCATTCAAGCAGGATTTTTCCATATAAACAGGTTAAATAAACACAAAAAGCTTCTTCTTTTCAGCTCAACAAAGCAATGACATTTTAGAGCATGTCTTATGCTATGACTCTGTGAGAGATTCTATACTCTCAGCTACACAGAGAGTACAGTCCATAGGATATTCAGGTAGCAATGGTTCTGGTTCTAAAGGTCAGTTTGCATATCCTCTTGTTCAAATATGGTGTCTGCCAAGCCTGAGCTTTCCCTAGGCAAAACTGGTTGTACTTCAGTAGTTCTCTCCAAGACTTTCCAGCCTGGCTGGACCTGGTCTGGCAAACAATTTATATAGCTTTTATCTAGGACCTTCTGCACAGGTTTCCAAAGCTTTCCCCAGCTTTGTTTCTCATAGCTATGGTTCCCGGGTTTACAAGCCTTTCTAGGACCTGGCACACATTCAGGAAAGGAGGTGTGAATGTACCTTTGTTCTCTGAGACGTGCGTTGCTAGTATTCCCTCTACCAGGCACTCTCCTGCTTACACTGTCTTCCCTGGAGACTTCTTTCTGGAGCTTTTCAGCATGGGCTTGTCCTTCCAGGAAGTTGTCCCTTCCTTGTAAGGACTGCAAGCTTAACTGCCTTTCCTTCTATAGTTGGAGCTTTCCCCTTTCTCTCTCCTTAGTAGCAGGGGTTTCTGTTGCTCTCTGTATTTGTGGTCCTCTCTGCTCCTGTGGTCGTCTCTCTATTCTCCTGACCGAGCACTGCTTATAAAGCCGTTTCTTTAGTGAGCTTTCTGGCCCTCTACTCAGGTGTGTTTGATTAGCTATTGCATCATTACAACCTGCTTGTGTCAGCCTACCTTCTGTAGCCTCATGCCTACTCCCTCTAGCTGCACTTCTTGGTAACTGCATTCTCTGTAAATCAGTTTCTTTAAAAGAAATGGAGTTTTCCCCTAACTCCATAGCTTCAGTAGTGTCCACTTCATCACAGTACCCTTATTCTCATCTATTGTATTGTCTGTCTTGATTAGATTGTAAGCTCTAACGAGTAGGGACTGTCTCAAAGGTGTCTGTACAGCGCTGCATATGCCTTGTAGTGCTATATAAAGGATTAGTAGTAGTAGTAGTTGTAGAAGAGAGGGTGTGCATGTGTATGCCTCTTAAACTGGCATGTCTATGTCAAGGATAAGAAAGTGGTCTTTGAGTGGGATCAGAGTTCTAGCGACACAAGCTTGAAAGGAAGGAATGACTGAGTGCCTAGAAGACCACATTACATCCATTTTGAAAGGGTTTACTTTTCATATATGAGTTATAATCCAGTCTACGATAGAATTTAATTGGCAGATGAGATCTTAATGAAGAATAAAATGCAATCATCACTTTTAAACCACACATCAAAAACAAGTGGAAAGAAGTGGGCAGAACAAAATCAATGCAAAATACACACAAGCCAGGTAAATGCTGGAAAGCAATGAGCACAAATGCTCGAAGCTTAGCCAACAAAGTTCCGGACCTGGAAGCCCTAATGGTGGAAATGGATTTGGACATTGTGGCCATTACAGAAACATGGTTTAATGAATCGCATGATTGGGATATAGCCATAGCTGGCTATAATCTATTCAGAAGAGACAGAGAAAATGGAAAAGGAGGAGGAGTAGCCTTGTATATCAAAAGCAATATTAAAGCTACTGAAATGCAGGGGACATGGAGAAAAGAAGAAGCGCTCTGGATTGCGCTGGAAAGAGGAGATGGCACTGTCATCCATATTGCTGTAGTCTACAGACCTCTGACTCAAATTGAAGAGAGAGATAAAAAATTAATTATAGATATTGCCAAGATAGCAAAAAAGGGGGAAGCGATCATATTGGGTGACTTTAATGTACCTGATGTGGATTGGATTACTCCTTCTGCACATCTGGAAAGAAGCAAAAACATTGTGGATGCTCTCCAAGATGCATTACTTAGACAAATGGTGATGGAACCAACCAGGGAAAGCTCAACGCTGGATTTAGTGCTCACCAACGGTGATAGCGTGTCGAATGTCTGTGTGAGTGCCCCTGTGAGCAACAGCGATCATCACACAGTGTGGTTTGAGATAAAAGCCATGGCACAGGCCAATCATAGCAAGCTCAAAGTCCTGAACTTCAAAAACACTGACTTAAATAAAATGGCCAAGTACTTAAAGGAGGAGATGACGGGGTGGAAGGAGATAGGGGAAGTGGAATTGCAATGGGCTGAACTAAAGGTGGCAATAAAAGAGGCAACAGATGAATATGTAAGAAAAGTAAATAAAAACAAGAGGAGAAGGAAACCTATTTGGTTTTCCAAAGAAGTGGCTGCTCAAATAAAGGCAAAAACCACAGCTTTTGCAAAATTCAAAAGTTTGCAAACAGAAGAACACAGAAATGAATAAAGGATCAAACTCAAAGGGGTATGTTTACTAAACTTTCTTAACGTGCGCGCCACGCAATTAGCGCGTGCTAAGGTACCTTAGCGCACGCTAATGACGCTTTACGGGGCAAAAAAGGCACTGTAGTGCGTGCTCATGCGCGCAGCAGCGCAAACGAGCGCTGAAGGCGGGGAAAGGCTCCCGGAGGGCAGAGGAAGGCTCCCCAGGGGCGGAGAGAAGGGGTCAATGGGTGGAGAGTGGGAGGGGAGAGGCTCCCCGCACACTAACGATGTGAAATTTGAGGCCAAAACTAACACAAGTGAAAACCTCGCGTTAGAGCTGATTTAAAGGGAAAAGAAACCATTTCTGTCAGCCATGTACAGCAAAACCAGGGAAACCTACAAAAAAGTGATAAGTGTGATACATGTGCACGGAACAAAAGTGCAAATAAACATTGAAAATGACCCCAACAAAATAAAAAAAAAATCATAATCAAGCTGGGCAATAGTGATAGTACTGGGAAACATCAACTAACTCTCCCAAGACAGCCCCCCCAAAATAATATGAATTTTGGAAGGGTCTACGTTCCGTCCCATACAAGGTGAATGATCCCACAGTGAAATAGCACTGATCAGGGTTTCCCTCTCCATTGGACAGGTTACCTATGGCATGCACATGTTCCACAACAGCAGGGCGGGCATGTCGGAATGGGCAACTGGACAGATGCTGGGAAAGGGGATACAGAGGGCTGCAGGCGGCACATGCTGTGGTGCAGCTGGGGCACAGTGCGGACTAGGCAGATGCCTAGGTGGCACTTAGGAATGCTGAAACTGAACAGTAGCCAGACAGCAACTGATGAGGGCCCAACATGGGCACGAGAGTGTTTATCACAGTGTCACAGGGGATAGTACCCAGCAGGTACCCCCAAGGGCACAGAACATTGGCAGGCGGGGGGAAGCGTGGACGCCCATGCAGGCACCCCTACCCCAGAACACACACCATAGGCAGCCGCCTACCTGCACACTGGATGGCTTGAGACTGCAAACCACCAGCACCACCAGCAGCATGTCAGCATGGTGGCACAGGGGTACTGGAGGTGGAGGGGGGCAGTGGCAGCTGCCCAGAGCCGACCATGGCCTAGCCCTGTGTAGGTGGGTGCCATGCACTGCAACAGACAGGCTCTGTCTGACAAACAACCATGGTATCTCCAGGGACTGCACTGTCTCTGTGAGCACAGTGTGGTGCGGTGAACACAGCCAGTGTGTTCAAGAGCAGAAGGTCACAAGTTCAAGTCCCAGCTGGGGCTATTGCCAATCCAGTCCCCATATTTTACCCGCTACTAAACCATGATACTAAGGACAAACCTTTATTGCTGAGAACATACGCATGGTTCAAACGCCTATATTTTACCCCACCAAGCACAGACACCAGAAACATGCGCATTACCTAGAGCAGAGTCCCCCAAATGCAGTCCTGGAGGGCCACAAATCATTCAGGTTTTATGCTGTCTCCAATATAAGGCCATGTCAGCATGGTGGCGGAGGGGTACTGGTGGTGGAGGGGGCAGTGGCAGCTGCCCAGAGCAGACCATTGCCTAGCCCTGTGTAGGTGGGTGCCATGCATTGCAACAGACAGGCTCTGTCTGACAAACAACCATTGTATCTTCAAGGACTGCACCACTTGTATGACCACAGTGTGGTGCGGTGAACACAGCCAGTGTGTTCAGGAGCAGAAGGTCACAGGTTCAAGTTCCTGTCAACCCAGTCCCCATATTTCACCCACAACTGAAACGTGCTACTACAGACAGAACCTTTATTGCAGATGACGTAAACAGGCCCAAAACACCTATGTTTTACCCAACAGAGCACAGACACCAGAAACAGGCGCATTACCTAGAGCAGAGTATTCCAAATGCAGTCCTGGAGGGCCAAACACCATTCAGGTTTTATACTGCCTCTAATAAAGATGCCTGTGCTGCATTTCTATGCGCCGCCCCCATGGTATGCAGATGTATGCCATGCATATTCATGAGGGACAGCATGAAAACCCGAACAGTGTTTGGCACACCAGGACTGGAGTTGGGAACCTCTGCCGTAAAGCAGCAGCCAACAGGGGCAGACACACCCACACCCACAGGCTCCATTAGCCAATGCCTCCTGGAGAGGCAGGACAATGGGCCCTGCGTGCATCTCCCAATACTAGCACTTGCATACCTTAGCAATGCCACCCTACACCTGGGAATACGGTACACAGCTATCAAACGTTTGCTATGATTACTGACAGATAGCAATTCCTACGTTAAGCACAGTTTGCTGATTGAGCTCCATCATAGCAACCTTTCTGATGTCTGTGGAGTGTGCTTCAGGTCTGGTCTCTGACAGTGTTTACCACCCTGGGGAGTGACCCCCAACAGTATTGCATACCATGTCCATGCCTGCACTGTGCCCAGGACTGGTGTGGTGGCCAGGGCTGCTAAACACCTCTATAGTAGCACAATGCTGGCATAGGTGTGGGAGTGTGTGTCTGTCTATCCAGTGTGTAGTGGCTGCAAACACCCTCCACAGCCCACCCTGCCAGCACCGTTGCCAGTATTGGCCTGCCAATGTGCATAATGAGGAGCAAGGTACCATGGGTATAGCCCGGACAGGGTGGCCTGGCCAGGATGCTTCTGCACAGGGCATAGGGCACTGGCTGGGACATTGTAGTGCCCGGCCACCACCTGCACAGACAGGGTGGCCACAGAATGTTCCGCTAGGAGATCACTCTCACCCTGACTGAGCAGTGACCATGGCATGGCTAGGCTCCCCCATAGTGCTATATAGTATTTTTCTTATGTGATATTTATGGGTTCCCTTTTGGGGCCCAATCACTGACTTATCTGTTTAGTGTGTATGCTGACATCCCAGTTCTGGGTGCATGCATTTCCACCAAGAACCTGCACTACGGATTAGCTAGCAGACTGTCTGCAGCTGGTATGTGTCCTGATGAAGCGCCTTGCAGGGTGCAGCGGCTGAAGGCTTGCTGCAGGAGAATATCAGATAGTGGTGGGGTGCAGCTTACCATATGCAGGCCTAATATCTGTCTGCTATTGCGTTATGGATGTGTACAGAGCTGCATTGACTGCCCTGTAGGGTGTCTGTTCCCCAGCAGGACTGGGGTTGAGGGTCCCCTCTACTGCCACCATTGCAGGGAGGTAGAATGTGGATCTGCTGGTGGGAGACCCTGTTTACCACCTTTAGCCCTGGAGGAGGAGGGTGGTGGTACATAATCCTCCTAGGGGTCCATAGGGGCTACACCTGACTGAGACATACAGATATATCCAAGGTGTGTTAGCAGAAACTACCTATCTCACACATTGAACCTGCAGCATGGCCTATCTCTGCTGTGGACCTGGTTCTGGGCGCTCCACCTCACCCTCAGGGTGAGTGCAGAACCTGCACAATGTGACGGTGTGTAGCTACTCTGTGCCAGTACCACACATGGTCAGTTCCCCTACCAGGCCGAGGTGCTGTGGGGGTGCATACCCCATCTTGTGATCATCTGTAGACTGCTGATTTGCATGTGCAGTGCATCATGGGTATGGGTGGGTTAACCCTATCCTGGTGACCACAGCAGACTGTTTGTGTGGTGACGTGCAGTCCTTCTGCAGCCAGCCAGGGGTTTGCTAGCAGCTATGGAGCTGTAGCCCACTGGTTATTTCACTACTTGTGGAGCCAGAGATCATGGGTTCAAACCCACAGTAGGGGTTCTTTGATAGGGCTGTCCAAAGCACTGTCTTTTTTAATGTACATTAGTGCTGCCAGCCAAACACACTCAGGGTACTGTAACCATAAGGTGCCTCAGAAGGCGCCCTATAAGGTGCCTTATAGGGCACCCTATAAAGCGCTTTCTGAGGCACCTTATGGTTACAGTCCATATAAGGTGCCTTATAAGGTGTCCTATGGAGCACCTTATAGGGTGCCCTATAGGGGACATTATAGGGTGCTGTGGCGGACAGTGCACTTTATAATGTGCCCTATGGGGTGCCTTATAGGGTGCCTTATGTGGCATCTTAGGTTACGGCACGTGAGGGTGTGTTTGCTGGCAGCAATAAATAAAATACCTCAGGAAACAATACTTACATGTCACAGCTGATGCCTCTGCCAGCCTTATGCATTAGGCACACCGGGGGATTGAACTCATAACTCCTGTTTCATCAGTCAGTGTATTAACCATTGTGCTACACTTCTGTTTCTATATTTAGATATCTGTGCGCCTACTTAAGATTACCGTGCGGTAACGCGCTTAGCGGCGCTTTGCCAGATAATGTGCGCAGCAGCGCGCGTTATCGCGCGCTAATCCCGTTTTGCTACTTTAAACTGAAACGCCCACTCCTTATATGGCATCCTGCACGCTAACGCTGGGCGCACATTAAGAGGGTTTAGTAAACATACCCCAAAGAGTCTAAAAGAAAAATAAAGATAGCAAAATCAAAGGCAGAGGAAAAGATGGCTAAAGATGTTAAGGGTGGCAACAAAACTTTCTTCAGCTATATTCGGGAAAGAAACATGATCAGCGTTGGAAATGCAGGACTCAGAAGTGCTGGGAAAGGACTCTTGGAATGTGACATTGAAAAAGCGAAATTGCTAAACAAATACTTCTGCTCTGTTTTTACTAAAGAAAATCCTGGAGATGGACCAGCTGTGACTCCCAAATATAAAAGTGGGAATGAAGTAGATACCACACCATTCACAGAAGATGAGGTGTTAGAACAACTTCCTAAATTGAAAGTGGACAAAGCCATGGGAATGGAATGGATACATCCCAGGATACTGAAAGAGCTCAGAGAGGTTCTTGCAGGACCGTTAAAGGATGTCTTCAACAGATCCTTGGAAACAGGAGAGGTTCCTCAGGACTAAAGAATGACTGATGTTGTACCTCTACACAAAAGTGGTGACAGGGAAGAAGTGTCAAACCACAGGCCCGTGAGCCTTACCTCGGTGGCAGGAAAAGTAATGGAGGTGCTCCTGAAAGAGCGAATAGTGAACTTTCTCAAAACCAACAGGTTGCAAGATCCAAGGCAACATGGTTTTACTGAAGGACCGTCTTGTGCAACAAATCTGAATGAGTTCTCTGACTGGGTGACCAAGGAACTAGATTAGGGGCATGCGATGGATGTCATGTACCTGGATTTCAGCAAAGCCTTTGATACTGTTCCTCATAGAAGGCTTGTCAATAAACTCAGTAGCTTGGGGATGGGTCTCAAGATAGTAAACTGGATTAGAAATTGGTTGACTGACAGACAACAGAAGGTGATGATACATGGAGCTCACTCAGATGAAAGGAAGGTGATTAGCAGGGTGCCCAAGGGTTTGGTCCTGGGCCCGGCCCCGTTCAATGTATTTGTGAGTGATATTGCTGAAGGACTGAATGGAAAAGTCTGTCTTTTTGCAGATGACACAAGAATTTGCAACAGAGTAGACTCCCCCGAGGGAGTGGTTAACATGAGGAAAGATCTACGAAAGCTGGAAGAATGGTCTAATGATTGGCAAGTACGATTTAATGCGGAAAAGTGCAGTGTCGTGCACTTGGGTAACAGAAATCCAAGGGAAATGTACGTGATAGGTGGCGAGAGGTTGGTGTGCACGGTTCAGGAGAAAGACCTTGGTGTGATTATCTCTGATGATCTCAAGGTGGCAAAACAGTGCGACAAGGCGGTGGCAAAAGCCAGGAGGAAGTTGGGCTGCATACAAAGAGGGATTACCAGCAGAAAGGAATTGGTACTTATGCCACTGTACAAGTCACTGGTGAGGCCTCACTTTGAATACTGTGTTCAGTTTTGGAGACCATATCTTGCAAAAGATGTAAAAAGACTGGAAACTGTTCAGAGGAAGGCGACCAAAATGATTTGAAGCCTACGTCAGAAGCCGTATGAGAAGAGACTTGAAGACCTAAATATGTACACTTTGGAGGAGAGGTGGCACAGGGGAGATATGATTCAGACCTTTAAATACTTAAAGAGAAATGATGAACAAACAAACCTCTTCCAAAGATGGGGAAGCTGTAAAACTAGAGGGCATAACATGAAGCTGCAAGGTGGTAAATTAAAAGGCAATGTCAGGAAATACTTTTTTCACTAAAAGGATGGTGGATGCTTGGAATGCCCTCCCGATGGAGGTGGTGGGGGCAAACATGGTGACGGAATTCAAAACGGCATGGGACAAACACAGTGGATCCCTTTACAGCAACAGGATAAAACCAAAATAAACTGTACCATCTAATTTCTGAACCATCTAACATCTCAACAAATAGGGGTGTCCTACATGGAGTGGTGGGTTCACCCCTAAACAAAGACATGGGGAGGGGTGGCCTGCACAGAGCGAGAGGTGCACCTACTCTTGCCATCTTGCTGGGCAGACTAGATGGACCATGCTGGTCTTTATCTGCCGTCATTTACTATGTTACTAATGAAAATCATCAGCATATAGATCACCACTAATGGTCAGAGTCTGGATCAGGTTAGTAGATGGGGCAAGAAAAGTGTTCAATAATGTCAGAGTCAAAACTGACGCCGCAGGGACACTCCAACAGCCTGTATAACCTCATTTTTTGGAGATTCCCCAGGCTGCCTGCATACTTCTGTAGTTGCTAAACTGGCTGTTTTAAGGAAAGGAATATGCTGGCAGTGGATAAGGAATTACAGCACTCACCAGTAACAGAAAAAGAGAAACCGAGAGACTTGGAAAGTCCAATGAGAGAAGCCAGGAGACTTGTAAGATCTGCTGACATTGAATGTTCCTCTGCAGAATCATTGTCCATTGTTGCTGGAACAATTGAAGTTGAAGTGTGTGGAGCTTTCCTAGCTAGTTATGCTTTGATGACATCACAAAGGGGTCCTCTAATAAAGTGCATTGTGGTTTTGCACCTAAGGTGCCAATAGCCCACAAAACCATGGTGCATTAGATGCAGCACCACTGTGTTAACTGTCAGGGCCATGTACAGCATGTTCCCATCAGTTAACGTATTGCACTGTGCCCTAACACAGGCTAATAATTGCACCCGTGCTAATTGCGAGTCTTGCATTTAGCACTTGTGTGCTGACTGCAAGGCTTTCACCACACCCATTCTTTAGGGTATGTTTACTAAACCTTCTTAATGTTACCGGCGTTAGTTGCAGTCTTACTGTGACGAATGCCATATAAGGTAGTGGGCGTTCCAGTCTTAAGGTAGCATTTAGGGTTATCGTGCGATAAGGTACATTTTCATGCGATAGAGGGAGCTGTGGCACATTAATGCGTGTTAGTTTTAATTAGGTGCGCTGACTTTTAAACCCAGTAGCAGAGGTGTAGCACAATGGTTAATACATTGACTGATGAAACAGAGGTCATGAGTTCAATCCCCCAGTAGACTTAATGAGTAAGGCTGTCTGAGGCATTACCCTTTACTTTAAATCAGTGCTGTCTGAGGCATTTTCTTTTTTAATGTAAATTAGTGCTGCCAGCAAACACACTCTCACAGTGCCGTAACCTAAGGTGCCGCATAAGGCGCCCTATAAGGCACTCCAGAGGGCACATTATAAAGTGCACTGTCCGCCAAGACACCTTATAATGTTCCCTATAGGGTGCCTTATAAGGTGCCTTATAGGGGGCTTTATAGGGTGCCTTATAGAGCGCTTTATAGGGTGCCTTATGAGGCACCTTAAGGTTACAGCACTGTGAGGGTGTTTTTGTTGGCAGCACTAATTTAAATTAAAAAAAGAAAATGCCTCAGACAGCCCTATCAAATAACCCCACTGTGGGATCAAACCCATGACCTCTGGCTCCACAAGCAGTGAAGTAACCAGTGGGCTACAGCTGCTAACAAACCCCAAGCTGGCTACAGAAGGACTGCAGGTCACCACACAAACTGTCTGCTGTGGTTACCAGGATAGGGGTAACCCAACCGTACCCATGATGCACTGCACATGCAAATCAGCAGTCTACAGATGATCACAAGATGGGGTATGCACCCCCACAGCACCTCGGCCTGGTAGGGGGAACTGACCGTGTGCACCCCCACCGCACCTCAGCCTGGTAGTGGGTACTGACCGTGTGTGTTACTGGCACAGAGTAGCTACAGACTGTCACATTGTGTGGGTATTGTGCTCACCTTGAGGGTGAGGTGGGGTGCCCAGCACCAGGTCCATAGCACCTTTCATGGTTAAAATAGGCCATGGTGCAGGTCCCCATCCCTGCCAGTGTGTGATATAGGTAGTTCCTACAGACACATCTAGCTCTTATGGGCTATGATACATCTGGAATAGTGCATATCCTGCATTAATATCACTATTGGCCAGCTTGGTTATGGTTTTTTTCCATTTTGTTCAGGTCATTTTCAATGTTTATTTCCCCTTTTGTTCCATGCACATGTATCACACTTATCACTATTTGTAGGTTTCCCTGGCTTTACTGTACATTGCAGACATAAATTGTTTCTCTTCCCTTTAACTCTGCTCTAACATGAGAGTTTCACTGGTGTTTGTTTTCAGCCCCGGATTCCACAGCGTTAGTGTGCAGGGAGCCTCTCCTCTCCCACTCTCCACCCATTGACCCTCTCTCTCTGCTCCTGGGGAGCCTTTCTCCACCCTCAGCGCTCGTTTGCGCCGCTGCACGCGTTATCATGCGCTAAGGTACCTCTGCACCTGATAAAGCGTCATTATTGCATGATAAGATATCTTATCGCGTGATAATGTCACAGCAGCGCAAATAGCGCCCTTTAGTAAACATACCCCTTTGTCCTTAACCTGCTCACTCACCACCCCAATGCACCATCCACAGTGCAGAAATCAGCCTGCGCTTTGTTGACCCCAAATTAACAGCTACCACAGGCCATAAGCTAACTTAGCAACCTTTAGTTAAAGACCCCTAAGCCAGCTTTTATAAGGTCAGGCAGATTCTGGAAGGCCTGCTAATTGTGTTAATCACTTTGAAAATACCCCCTTACATATTTTCTAGTTTATGCTTGAACAATCTATTTGATGCTGTTCTGGAATCCCAAGACAAAAGGCACAAGTATATGTAGTTTATTACAGTATTAATAGAAATGAATGTGCTCATGTAGTCTCTACATTGATCTATCGACACCTTGGCTACAACCTCCATTTGAATTCCTAAAAAGCTAGAAAAAAAAGAAGCTTAAAATTCAAAGGGACATTAAACATTTTCAAAGATATTCATTTACAGTAGTGGAAGAATGGTGAAAGAAGCTCTGAAAGGGAGAAGTAGTTGTAAGAATCCGGGACAACATGTTAGAAAAGATAAATTGGTCTCCTAGCAAAGAATTCAGCAATATGGCCAGCAAAGATAGAGATATGTCTGTCTAAGGCAAAAATAGATTTAGTTTCCCTCGAGGCTGTTTTAAAGTGAGCAGTTGCCAGTTGGTATTTGGGAAAATATCTTCAAAATGCCCTGCCAAGTGGATTAACATTGAGGACAAGTAGGATGGCACACTGCCCACAAATATTTCATAGCCCAGTATGAATATATATTAAAAAAACTCAACCCAGTATCATTTTTTTTCATTAACTCAGAATATATTTGCCAAACCAGGAATATCAGAAGATAATTATCTTTCTGGGACCTTTGTGATTTGACAGAGCTAAGCTGCACATGCACAGGCTGAAACCTCATCTGAGATGTACCCATACTAAATCACCAAAGCACTTCTTTTTGCCAGATGCTCTTTTGTGGGTTTTGGGCAAACATTTCTGTGCTTCTGGAGGATATTAGAGTTGTCATCAAGTATTTTTTCTTAAACTAATTGCATCCTAAATATGCAGTACCTAACTTCTATCAATATTTAGGCATCAAGAGACCAATAAAAAAAGTATGTCATATAATTGGCATAGAATCGAAAAGGAAGAAGTACAGTGCTAGCTATTTCCAATTGCAAAGTCTAGAAAAGTTAATGAAATAAAATTATAGCCCAACAGTTTATTACATTTTTGAATGCAACTAACATATTCCACACAATCAGGATTGTAAAAAGGGTATAGTACTGAAATGGTACTGGCCGCTATACTAAATGAAATCTTTGTGCATTTAGATTTTGGCTAATATATTCTTTAAATAGAGCTAGACCTAAGTGCTGCATTTGATGTTTTGAATCGTTCTCTGTTGCTGTCCAGGTTAGAGGAGATTGGCTTGTTTAGGATGATCATTGAGTGGTTTTGGTCTTATCTTACACAGCATACCTTTTGGGTACATATTGATCAGTTGATATCGGCAATTTATCCTCTCTCCTGGGGTGTCCCTCGAGTTTTGGCCCCAACATTATTGAACACTTTTCTTGCCCCTCTTGTTACCCTGATCCATAATCTGACCATTAGTGGTTGTGTATATGCTGATGATTTTCATTGAAAGTGATGATTGCCTTCTTTTCCTCAGTAAAATCTCATCTGCCAATTAAATTCTATTGTGGACTGGATTATAACTTATACAAGAAAACGAAACCCTTTGAAGCTGGAAGCTATGCGGTTTACTAGGCACAGTCACTCCTCTCTTTCAGTCTTGTATCGCTAGAACTTTGATCCCAGTCAGAGACTACTTTCTTATCCTTGGGATTGCTTCTAGACAGTAAACTTTTGTTTTTTCCATGATTAGTTAATTAATTAATTTAAAAAACATTTATATACCGCCATTTGCCACAGCATTCACGGCAGTGTACAATCAGTAATAAAAACATAGAATCCATTCAGTTCCATCCGTCAGGACCCATTAATCTGTCCCTCCTCCTCCAAAAACCAACCCCAGCTGCTGCCCAACTGTTACTCCCTCTGACTATCATTACCTGATAACGATCGGTTTACCAAAAAGCTCAGGTAAGAGGTTTTTAACGCTTTACGAAAGGACAATAAATTAGTCTCCATCCATAGCGCTGCTGGCAAGGCATTTCACAAGGTCGGAACTAACATGGAAAATACTTGCCCATGCCATCGCTGTAAACAGATGTGAGAAAGTCCAGGTATCACTAACGACTACTCCCCTGCAGACTGCAAAGCCTGCCCAGGTAAATAGCACTGTACCAACTCTCGCAGATACCATAGCCCCTGGCCACTCAGAACTTAGATGCTAGAACCAAGATTTTAAATACACACAAATACTTTATTGGGAGCCAATGCATCTACTGCAAAACTCCAGCTACTGGATCTCATCTACGAAGATCCCAGATGACACGAGCGGCCGAGTTTTGAACCACTTGCAATTTCCTTAGCAGGTAACCTAGCAACCCCACATACAAAACATTACAATATCAAGGCGAGATAGTACCAGCACCTGAACCACCAGGCGCAAGGCCTCCTGATCTAAATAAGGGTTGAGCTGATCTTGTTGGCAGGAAACCTTTCTTGGCATTAAGGCAGACTTGTTTGCTCCAACCTTTTTTAGATATTAGTCATTTATTGCTTGCAATTTTGTAACTCTCTTCTAATGAGTGCCTTCCTTTCTAATCTTAAAGTGTGTTCTATTGATGCAAAGCACAGCAGTTAGATAATTATACAATGGCACAACAAAATCAGATTATGGGACTCCTCTTTTAATACTGTAGAGCAACACTAGCTCCCAATTACTAACAGAATTAAATTCAGAGTCTTTATGATGGAGCATCGTGCATCCTGTTTGGGAGTATTTTCATATTTTGATGCTCTGCTTGTTCCCTTTTGTCCTAATCGTTCGCTGAGATCTTCCAGTGCTAATCTTTTGGATTATCCCCTCACCTGCAAGGATCAAACTGGAGGGTACTAGACAATCTGTTTTCTTATTTTTGACCCCTTCTCTGTGGCACTCCCTACCAGCAGAACTAGGAGCAGAAACTTCCTGCTCCAGATTTAAGATTGGGGTCAAGACCTAGTTAGTTCATCTTTCCTTTGCCAGTTATATGTGGAAGCCCAGACGTGGAGGTGGAGCTGACGGTAGCCTGCAGCATACTGTTTGCTGCTGATTCTTCAACCATCCAACGCCTTCCCCTCTCCATTTCCAGTTGTTTCCTGATTATTGCTTGTCTTGGGCAAAAAGATTGATGTTCCATTCATTCTGCCTCCTTCTTTTGGTCCTGTATGTTTTGTCTTGGAGGATATATGTCCGATGCTGTAATATTTGTAGGACATTTATACCACAATAATGTTTTGTCTGAGAATGGTAGTATTTCATAAACTAGACTAAGGGGTATGTTTACTAAACGGCGCTAACGTCGCAGCTGTGATGTTATCGCATGATATATGATGTTATCATGCGATAATGGGGCATTACCATGCGAGAACGTCACGTATCGCATGATAATGTGTCTGGCGGCATTAAGGTGCGCAGAGGGTGGAGTAAGGCTTCCCAGAGTGCAGAGTAAGGCTCCCCAGGGGTGGAGATAAGGGGTTAATGTGCGGAGAGTGGGCGGGGAAAGGTTCCAGGCACACTAACGCCGTGAAATGAAGGTCTGAAAATTAGCGCCAATGAAAACTTTGCGCTAGAGGCACATTTGCAGCACAGAGAAACCATTTCAGTCAGCAATGCACAGCAAAGCCAGGGAGACCAAGAAAAGTGATAGTAGTGATACATGTGCAGCAGCAGCATAGTGGCCAAGTACAAAGGGCATGACGGTGAGGCTGCAAATGGGGTACAGGGGGCTGAAGGTGGGACATTCAGTGGGGCAGCTGGGGCACAGAGTGGACTACGCAGATGCCTAGGTTACACATAGGAACACAGAAACTGCAAATCAGCAAGCCAGCAACTGACCAAGGTCACACATGCCCACGAGTGCGTGTCCCACAGAGTCCCAGGGGACATCACCCAGCAGGTACCCCAAAGGGCACATAACAGTGACAGGCGGTGCCGGGGGGAAGCGCAGATGTCTATATAGGCACCCCTACCCCAGATTCCACACCATAGGCAGTTGCCTATCGGCACACTGGATGGCCTGGGACTACGCACCATCAGCACCACCGGCATAAGGGCATGTCAGCATGGTGGCGGAGGTGTTCTGGCGGTGGAGGTGACAGTGGCATCTGCCCACAACATACCAAGGCCAAGCCCTGTTCAGGTGAGTGTCGTGCACTGCAACAGATAAGGTCTGTCTGACTAACAGTCATGGTATCCCCAGGGAATGATGTGCCTCTGTGACAACAGTTTGGTGCAGTACACACAGACAATGTGTTCAGGGGCAGAAAACCATAGGTTCAAGTCCCAGCTGGGGCCCCTGCAGACCAGGTCCCCACATTGTACCCAGTACTAAACCGTGGCAATCAAGACAGAATCTTTTATTGCTGATAAAATAAACACGCCATAAACACCTATACTGTACCCTACAGAGCACATACACCATAAACATGTGCAATCCCTAGAGCAGAGTTTTCCAACTCCAGTCCTGGAGGGCCAAACACCATTCAGGTTGTCAGGATGTCCCTAATAAATATGCATGAGATGTATTTATGTGTACCGCCCCCATTGTATGCAAATGTACCCATGCATATTCATTAGGAACAGCATGAAAACTTGAACCATGTTTGGCCCACCAGGACCGGAGTTGGGGACTTCTGCCATAGAGCAGCGGCCAACAGGGGCAAAAACACCCATACCACAGGCTCCACTATCCAGCAGCTCATGGAGAGTCAGGCTGTCGGGCCCTGCGCGGAGCAGCATCTACCAATACTAGCACCTGCATACCTTAGCAATGCCGCCTTAAACATGGAAACACATTCCACATATATCAAAAGGTTGCTATGAATAATGTCAGATAACAAATCCTAAGTTAAACACAATTTGTTGACATAGATTCATCATAGCAACCTTTCTGATATCTGTGGAGTGGGTTTCAGGTTTTGTTTTTGACATTGTTTAATACCCCAGGGAGTGACCCTAACAGTATTGAGTACCATAGCAATGCCTGCACTGTGCCCAGGACTGGTGTGGTGGCCAGGGCTGCCAACCACCTCTATATTTGCACAATGCTGAAATAGGTGTGGGAGTGTGCTTATGTCTATCCAGTGTTATGTGGCTACCTACACCTTACTGAGCACCCAATGCTTGCACTGTTTCCAGTGTTAGCCTGCCAATGTGCATAATGAGGAACAAGGTACTGTGAGTATGGCACGGACACGGCGGCCTGAGCAGGATGCATTTGTACAGGGCATAGGGCAATGGCTGGGACATTGTAGTGTCCGTCCACCCCCTGCATGGACAGGGTGGCCACAGCATGTCATGCTGGGAGGTCACTCACCTGACTGAGCAGTGACCAAGGCATGGCTAGGTTCCCCCATAGTGCCATACACTATTTCTCTCAAATGATATCTATGGGTTTTCTTTTCTGGGGCCCAATTACTGACATACCTGCTTGGTGGGTGTGCTCACATCCCATTTTTGGGTGCACACAGTTCCTCCAGTACCATGCACTATTTACTAGCTAGCAGACTGTTTGCAGTTAGCATGTGTATGGCTGGAACACCTTGCAGGGAGTGGAGACTGACTGTGCTCTCTGCTGGTGAATATCAGATAGGGGTGGTGGAGGCAGCTGAGCTTTTCCGGGCCTACAGCCCTATGTGATCTGCATTGACTGGCCTGTAGGATGCCCATTCCCCAGTAGGATTGGGGTTGATGGTCCCTTCTACTACCACCATTGCAGAGATGTAGAATGTGGATCTGTTGGTGGGGGGGGGGGGGGTTCCTGTCTCCCACCCTGACCCATAGAGAGCAGGTTGGGTGGTGCTACATAATCTGCTTTGAGGTCCAAACACTACCCTTAATTTATAACATGTGACCATGGCACCCACAGAATATGCACTATTCTGGGTGCATCATAGTCCACAAGAGCTAAACATGACTGGGAAAAAGCAGATGGACCTAGGTGTGTCTGCAGGAACTACCCATCAGACACTGGCACTGATGGGAACCTGCACTGCAGCCTACCTCAGCCAAGCCAGGTGCTGCAGACCTGGTGCTGGGCGCCCCACCTCGCCCTCAGGGTGAGCACAGGAACCGCACAATGTCACAGTCTGTAGCAACTCTGTGCCAGTAACACACACAGTCAGTTCCCCCTACCAGGTCGGGGTCCTATAGAGGCACATACCCCATCTTGTGATCACATGTAGGCTGCTGATCTGCATGTGCAGTGCATCATGGGTATGTGTGGGTTTACCCTATCCTGGTAACCACAGCAGACAGTTTGTGTGGTGGCCTTCAGTCTTTCTGTAGCCAGCCAGCAGTGTGTTAGATGTTATAGAGTGGTAGCCGACTGGATATTTCAATGACTGTGGTGGCAGAGATCATGAGTTTGATCCCACAGTTGTGTTATTTAATAAGGCTGTCTGAGGCATTTCCTTTTAATTTAAATTAGTTCTGCCAGCAAAAACACCCTCACAGTGCTGAAGCCTAAGGAGCCTCATAGGGCGCCCTATAAAGCGCCCTATAGGGCACATTATAGGGTGCCTTGGCAGACAGGGCACTTTATAATGTGCCCTATGGAGTGCCTTATAGTGCGCCTTATGTGGCACCTTAGGTTAAGGCACTGCGAAGATGTTTTTGCTAGCAGCACTGATTTAAATTTAAAAAAGGAAATGCCTCAGACAGCACTGATTTATATTAAAAGGAAATGGCTCAAACAGCCTTCTTACATAACACTACTGCAGAATCAAACCCATGACCTTTGGCTACACAGTCATTGCAGTAACCAGTGGGTTATATCTTTATTGCTTCTACCACAGTGCTGGCATGAACTTAGGGTTAACGCGTGTTAACGTGCCACGATGGCCACTATCGTGTGATTCAGATTCTTGCTGCCTTGCCGCCGGAATGCCCACTCCTTATATGGCATTCTTCACATTATCGCTGCAACTAGTGCCGGTAACATTAAGGGGTATGTTTACTAAACCGTCTTAATGTTACCAGTGCTAGTTGCAGCAATAATGTGAAGAATGCCATATAAGGAGTGGGCGTTCCAGTCCTAAGGTAACAAGAATATGTATCACGCAATAGTGTGCGCCGTGGCACGTTAACACGCATTAACCCTAAGTACATGCCAGCGCAATACTAGCAGCTATAGCAATGTAGCTCACTGGTTACTGCAATGACTCTAGAGGCAGAGGTCATGGGTTTGATCCTGCAGTGGTGTAATCTAAAAAGGCTGTCTGAGGCATTTTATTTTAATTTAAATCAGTGCTGCCAGCAAAAGCACCCTCACAATGCTGTAACCTAAGGTGCCTCATAAGGCGCCCCATAGGGCACATTATAAAGTGCCCTGTCTGCCAAGGCACCCTATAATGTGTCCTATAGGGTGTTTTACAGGGCTTCCTATAGGGAGCCAAGAGGCACCTTAGGCTACAGCACTGTGAGGGTGTTTCTGCTGGCAGCACTGATTGAAATGAAAAGGAAAAGCCTCAGACAGCATTCCTAAATATGCTCCCCATGACTTTGCCCCCACAGTCACTGACGTAACCAGTAGGCTACATCTTTATAGCTACTACCACACTGCTGGCTGGCTACAGAAAGACTACAGGTCACCACACAAACTGTCTGCTGCAGTTACCAGGATAGGGTAAACCCACCCGTACACATGATGCACTGCACATGCAGATAAGCAGTTTACAGCTGATCACAAGATGGAGTATGCACCCCCACAGCACCTAGGCCTGGTAGGGGGAACTGACCGTGTGTGTTACTGGCACAGAGTAGCTACAGACCGTGACACTGTGCGGGTCCTGTTCTCACCCTGAGGGTGAGGTGGGGCACCCAGCACCAGGTCCACAGCACCTGGCTTGGCTGAGATAGGGTATACTGCAGGTCCCCAACAGTGCCAGTCTGTGATAGGTAGTCCTTACAGACACACCTAGGATGCACCTGTGTCCAACTGTATTTCTCAGTCGTGTTTAGCCCTTGTGGATTATGATGCACCCAAAATAGGGCATATTCTGTGTGGGTGCCATGGTCACATATTATAGGTGAATGGGGTGTTTGGACCCTAAAGCAGATTATGTAGAACCACCCAACCTTCCCTCTGTGGCTCAGGGTGGGGAGACTGGACCTCCCAACCAGATCCACTTTGTACATCTCTGCAATGGTGGCAGTAGAGAGGACCATCAACCCCAGTACTGCTGGGGAACAGGCACCCTACAGGGCAGTCCATACAGATCTGTACACATCACATAAGGCAATGGCAGACAGGAAGAACACTGGAGAAGTCTGTAGCCCCCTACCACTATCCGACATTCACCAGCAGAGGACACAGTCAGTCTCCACCCACTGAACCCTGCAAGGTGTTCCAGCCATACACATGCTAGCTTCAGACAGTCTGCTAGCTAGTGCATAGTGCATGTTCCTGGAGAAACTGTGTGCGCCCAAAAATGGGATGTGAGCACACACACTGGAGAAGTCTGTAGCCCCCTACCACTATCCGACATTCACCAGCAGAGGACACAGTCAGTCTCCACCCACTGAACCCTGCAAGGTGTTCCAGCCATACACATGCTAGCTTCAGACAGTCTGCTAGCTAGTACATAGTGCATGTTCCTGGAGAAACTGTGTGCACCCAAAAATGGGATGTGAGCACACACACCAAGCAGGTACGTCAGTGATTGGACCCCCCCCCCCGAAAAGAGAACCCATAAATATCACTTGAGAGAAATACTGCATAGCATTATGGGGGAACCTAGCCATGCCGTGGTCACTACTCATTCAGGGTGAGAGTTACCTCCCAGCATGACATGCTGTGGCCACCCTATCCGTGCAGGTGGTGTTCGGGCACTACAATGTCCCAGCCATTGCCCTATACCCTGTGCAAATGCACCCTGCCCAGGCCACCCTGTCCATGCCATACCCACAGTACCTTGCTCCTCATTATGCACATTGGCAGGCTAACACTGGAAACACTGCAAGCAGTGTGGGCTCAGTAAGGTGTAGGCAGCCACAACACACTGGATAGACATATACACACTCCCACACCTATGCCAGCATTGTGCAAATATGGAGGTTTGTGGCAGCCCTGGCCGCCACACCAGTCCTGGGCACCGTGCGGGCATTGCTATGGTACACAATATTATTGGGGGTCACTCCCCGGGGTGGTAAACACTGTCAGAAACCAAAACTGAAACACACTCCACAGATATCAGAAAGGTTGCTATGATGAATCTCTATCAACAAATCATATTTAACTTAGGATTTGTTAGCTGCCATTAATCATAGCAACCTTTTGATATATGTGAAACGTGTTCCCAAGTTTAGGATGGCATTGCTGAGGTATGCAGGTGCCAGTATTGCAGGGCCCAACAGCCTGACTTTCTGTGAAGCTTTGGATAGTGGAGCCTTTGGGTGTGTGTGTGTTTCTGCCCCTGTTGGCCGCTACTCTAGGGAAGAGGTTCCCAACTCCGATCCTGGTGGGCCAAACACTGTTCAGGTTTTCATGCTGTCCCTAATGAATATACTTGAGATACATTTGCATACAATGGGGGTGATGCATACAAATACAGCACAGACATATTTATTAGGGACAGCATGAAACCTGAATGGTGTTTGGCCCTCCAGGACTGCAGTTGGGAAACTCTGCTCTAGGGATTGCACATGTTTATGGTGTCTGTGCTCTGTAGGGTAAAATATAGGCGTTTCAGGCATGTTTCATTTATCTGCAGTAAAGGTTCCATCTTTATTACCATGGTTTAGTACTGGGTAAAATATAGGGACAAGGTTGGCAGGAGCCACAGCTGGGACTTGAACTTGTGACCTTCTGCCCCTGAACACACTGGCTGTATGTACTGCACCAAATTGCTGCCACAGGGGCAGATCTTTCCCTGGGGATACCATGACTGTTCATCAGACAGACCTTGTCTGTTGCAGTGCACGGCACCCACCTAAATTAAGCTTGGCTGTGGTTTGCTGTGGGCAGATGCCACTTCCCCCTCCGCCATCAGCACCCCTCTGCCACCATGCTGACATGCCCTTATGCCGGTGGTGCTGGTGGTGCACAGTCCCAGGCCATCCAGTGTGCCGATAGGCAGCTGCCTATGGTGTGGGTTCTCGGGTAGTGGTGCCTACATGGACATGCATGCTCCCCCCCCGGCACTGCCTGCCAATGTTATGTGCCCTTGGGGGTACCTGCTGGGTAATATCCCCTGTGACACTGTGGGACACACACTCGTGCCCATGTTGGTCCCTCGCCAGTTGCTATCTTGCTGCTTTACGGTTTCAGCATTCCTATGTGCCAGCTAGGCATCTGCCTAGTCCGCACTGTGCCCCAACTGGACCACAGTATGTGCTGCCTGTAGCCCCCTGTATCCCATTTACAGCATCAGTATAGTTGCCCTTTCCTACGTGCCCACTCCGCTGTTGCTGCACACGTGCACACCCTAACAAACCTCCCTAATATAAACGACAAAAACCCTGATCACCGCTATTTCAATGTGGGTTCATTCACTTTGTAGGGAGACAGAGCATAGACCCTTCCAAACATGATATCTTCCTTTTTACGCTTTGTCAGTAGTGTTGTTTTATGTTTATCATTAATATCACTATTGGCCAGCTTGGTTATTGGGATTTCAGATGTGGGTCTGGTCATTTTATATGTTTATTTGCCTTTTTGGTTCCTGCACATATATCACAACTATCATTTTTCTGTGTTTCCCTGCCTTTGCTGTACATTGCTGACTGAAATGATTTCTCTCTCCTGCAAATGTGCCTCTAATGCGAGGGTTTCACTGGCGTTAGTGTTCAGACCCGGATTTCACAGCGTTAGTGTGCCTGGAGCCTCTCCCCACCCACTCTCCGCAAATTGACCCCTATCTCGGCCCTCTGGGAGGCCTTACTCCACCCTTCAGTGCCGGATTTCACATCGTTAGTGTGCCTTAATGCTGCTGCTGACGTAATTGCACAATACGTGACGTTATCGCGTGATAACGTCGCCGCTGCTACGTTAAGACAGTTAGGAAACATACCCCTAAGTGAAAGAAATAAACAGTAAAAATCAACTAGAGTAATTTAACCAAGATATGACTCACTGCTTGCCATAAGCAATTGCACAAATTTACTTCCTGCTCAAGTTTTTACTGTGTAAATCACTAAAAAAAAAAAAAACCTTCAGATTCTACTGGGAAATTTGTGTTGCTTTACACACAGATCTGCACATAAATCAGCAAGTTTTTAACAGAGTCACTCACATAGGATGGTGTGGTTGGCACAGTGAGCCAGTCAGGCCCAGCTTCAGTGGGGCCATTGACAGTGGGCAATGGGCAAGCCAAAAATTGCACTAAATGTAAAAAGCAATGAAGGGCTTTTGAGTCCTTGAATTCACTGCAGGTCTGATGTCTTTGCCCCCTGCAATGCAAATTCAAGGCCCTTTTACTAATGGGTACTAGAGTGTTGTGCCAAAACTATGGTCCGTTAGGTGAAACAACACTGCATTAAGTGTCAGGGGCGCAGAAAACATTTTCCCAGCAGTTAAGGCAGAGTCCTGTCCCTCAGCACATGGCACATTAGTGTGGGTGCTCTTAACTCCACTTATTGAAGTGACGTTAATTGATCCCATGTTAATGCAGTTAGCGTGTGGTATGAACCCAGTGCTAACTGCACAGAGCACATCACACCCACTCTCCGCTTTGTCCACTCAGGACCCTAACGAGGGTTGTACAGCACGAGAATCATCCTGCGCTGTCAAGGCCCTTTATTAGCTGGCAGCGCGTGTCCCAACATGCATTCAGCACATGCCAGAACATGCATTGTCAGCTAACGCCCTGTAGTAAAAAAACCCTTCCTGTTACTGAAGGGGCAGGAATGTATCAGACTTGTAGCATGCATGGGAGCTCAAAAGCCTTGTTCTGTTTTTTCTATTTTTGAATTGACAGCAGTGTCAATGTAGGAGAGGAAAAGAGAAGTGGAGATGCTGGAGTGCAGGACACAGGATAAGAAGCTGCTGGACTACAAGAGGAAGAGAGAGAGAAGGGAGATGTTAAGCTGGGGAGTGGAGGGTAATAGAGGGGAGATGCTGGGTGGGGAACAAGAAGCAATAGGGTTTGGCAACTTGATGAGTGAGAGAAGGATGGTGAGTATAGACAGTGGAAATGTGGTTATGAGTAGTGGGTAAAGGCAGAAGGGAATAAGAGGCCAGGCAAGGAGTGAGATAGGGGAAATAGTAGAGTTAGGGGAGATGAACTGGGCTGGAGGTGAGAGAATGAGATGGAAAGTTGATAAGTAGATGAACACTAAAAAGAAGGAAACTGAGGACTGAAGAGTGAGAAAGAAAAATTTGAGTAGATAGAGAAGCAGAAGAGAAAGAAATGGGGGAAAAAAAGAGCCAAAAGGGAAAGATCAATAAGTTAGAGACAAATGCAGGGGAGGGATGGAAGAAGACAGGAGAAGAGGTGAAAAATAGCTAATGACTAGCAGATCCTGGAAATTCTTAGGAGAAGACAGACAGTGGAAAGCAGAAAAGAGAGACTGTGACCAGTGTGGTTGGAAAATAACATGCCCAAACCACAAAGGCTGAAAAGGGGTATTTTAATTTTGAATTTATTAACTGAATATTTTTGCTTTGGGAAATGAGCATCACTGATGTCTTTGTATTTTATTCAATACAAGAAGAAATGAGTTTCTATTTATTTCTCCGGTGTTGTGGTGTATGCTGAGTATGACAAATTTGGGGTTCCTAGTTCAATTTTTGCCTTTATATTTTATTTTCTAATTAGTAGTATCTTGTACTGTATTTAGTAAGGTTCTGTCCATATTTTGCATGTGCGAATGAAGTGCAGTATTCTGTTGGCATGTGTATATCCTGCATAAAGATCTGTAGCAGTGTCACTTGTTCTGTTTTTCCAAGCAGGAGATGCATTGATGTTCTAGATCCTGGTATAATAGCTGTAGTGCTGCCTTTTCATAGATAGAGTTGATGTTCTGTGACTCCTGGCAGTGCTATTATAGTATGGTAGAGTTGCTATAGAATGAACGATCTATTTGTAGATTTATGTGGTACTTTCGAATGTAACTGGTCGTCATTTAGAAATCTGATAGTCTTTCTCTAATCCCACTGAACACGTAAATGATCAAATATCTATTATACACTCAGCTACAGCTATTATACACTCATTAATGTATTGTTGGGACAAAATGGAAGCTCATGAAGGGCTCCATTGAACTCCACCAGGGGAAGCAGCACAGTAGTCACTCGCACAGGGTACATAAAAGATAACACTGGCCTTGAATATTGTATTACGTTACCTAACAGTGAAACCCATTACTTTAATTAAAGCAAACACATCCAGATTCTAATAGAGAGAGGCCATCTTAGAGTCTATTTTACCAAAGAGCATCTCAAAGCAGTAAAATATATCTAAATGTTTAAGAATATTATATTATTGTCATACATCTCAGTTTTAAGCCAGATGTTCAGCTGGCCACCTAATGTATAGAGCTAAGCATTTATCTTTGTGTACATCCAATGGCGCTTGCCCTTTAAATGGTGCTGCAGCATATGCATGGCTACTGCTTTGCTGCTCATTTGCATAAGTTAGACCTGCTGTTATGATGGCCTATCTTATGGATGCGAATATAACAACTGCCATACTTGGTCAGATCAAAGGTCCATCAGATCCAGTATCGTGTTTACAATAGTCAATCCAGATCACAAGTACCTAGCGTGCACCACAAGTAGCCAGATTCCATGTTACTTATCCCTGGGGATAAACAGTGATTTATTCCCCATCTGCTTAATAACAGTTTCCGTACTTTTCCTCCAGGAATTTGTCCAAACCTTTTTTAAACCCACCTACACAAACTGCTTTGAACACATCCTCCTTCAGTGAGTTCTAAAGCTTAATTATACATTCAGGGAAAAATATTTTCTCCTGTTTGTGTTAAATGTAATACTTTGTAACTTCATGGCGTGTCCCCTAGTCTTTGTACTTTTTGAAGAATTAAAACAATTGATTTGTGTTTACCTATCACACGCTACCCAGGATTTTGTTGACCTCTGTCATTTCTCCCCTCAGCTCTCTCTTTTCAAAGCTGAAGAGCCCTAACCTCTTTAGCCTTTCCTCATAGGGGTTTCATTCCATCCCCTTCATTATTTTGATCACCCTTCTCTGTACCTTTTAAAATTCTGCTCTGTCTGTTTTGAGATGAGGCAATCAGAATTGCACAAAATACCCAAGGTGTGGTCATATCATGGAGCGATACAAAGTCATTATGATATTCTCTGTTTTATTCAGCATCCCTGTCCTTATAATTCCTAGTATTCTATTTGCTTTCTTGGCCACCACTGCACACTGAGCAGAGGATTTCAACCTATGAGGTGTGACAAAAAAGAAATGAGACTGTGACAGCTACACCAATGACTCAATGCCAATTGGCTAACTGCTTATGTCACTGTGTTGTGCAACATCTCACCACTATTCTGCTATAATATTTTTCATCTCTCTCACTCTGTTTTTCTTTTTCAGTTTTTTTTGTAGCACACTGCTCCATCTCTTTGTTACGCAACTGGAGGTGGCAGAAATATAGAGCAAAGAATCAACTTGAAATTTCTGGTTAAGTTGGAGAAGGGCCCAACTGAGTGTCTCCAACTTTTCCAGTAGGCTTATGGAGAAATGCAATGTCAAGACCATGAGTCTTCGAGTGGCACAAATGCCTCAAGACTGGCCATGAGGAGGGTGGAGGATGACCCCAAGTCAGGACAGCCTTCCACGACAAAGATGGCTGAGAACATTGACAGAGTGAACCAGCTGGTGCGGAGTGATCACAGATTGATGGTGCGGATGATAGCTGAGGAGCTCAGCCTGAACAGGGAGTCATTGCAGACCATTTTGGTGCAGGAGCTGGGGATGCGGAAGGTATGTGCCAAGATGGTGCTCAAGCTTTTATCGGATGACCAGAAGGAACACCGGGTCAATGTTTGTCGAGACTTGCTAGAGAAGATCAGAGAAGATCCAGAGTTTATTGGCCGAGTCATCACAGGAGATGAGACTGGGTCTTCCAGTATGACCCTGAAAGCAAGAGACAGAGCCTGCAGTGGAAGACTCGACTGTCACCCTGACCCAAGAAGGTGCGCATAGCCAAATCAAGGATCAAGGTCATGCTGATCACATTCTTCGACCAGAAGGGAGTGGTCCTTGAGTTTGTGCCTAAGGATCAGACAGTCAACCAGCTCTTCTATCAGCAGGTCCTCAATCGCCTCCATGGCCGGGTTTGGCGCAGCAGGCAGGCTCTGTGGAGAGAAAAGTTGTGGCTGCTCCACCATGACAACACGCACACCACGCTCAGTGTGAGGCAGTTCTTGGCCGACAAACAGATCACAGCTCTTGACTGCTCTCCTTATTCCCACGATCTCACACCGTGTGACTTCTGGCTCTTCCCCAGGCTGAAGACTGTGCTCAAAGGATCTCATTTCACCTCTGTAGAAGAGATCAAGGCCATTGTGATGAGGGAGCTGAGGGACCTCAAGGAGGTGGACTTTACCAAGTGCTTCCATACGTGGCAGAAGCGAATGCAGAAGTGCATTAACTCTGGTTGGGATTACTTTGAAGGGGACATTGGGTAATTCCTCTGTAGATTTTGTAGTAAAACATTTGTGGGAAAGTCTTGTTTCTTTTTGTCACACCTTGTTTTATCCACAGTGATGCTTAGGACCTTTTCCTGGCTGGAACCTTGCATCGTATAAGTTTAGGTAGTTGTTGTTCCCAAAGTGCATAACTTTGCAGTGCTCACATTAAATTCCATCTGCCATTTGGATGCCCAATCACTCAAATTATGAAAGTCTTCTTTCAATTTCTCACAATCCTCTTGTGATGTAACAACTTTGAATAATTTTGTGTCATCTACTGATTTGATCACTTCACTTCTTCCCATTTCCAGGTCCCCCATATATATATCATACCTCCCTACTATATACCAACCTATACACACATCTGCTTACTACAAACCTCCCAGCAAAAGACCTACCAGATACATTCCAATAGAGCCATGGTCATGAACATCCATATCTCAATCACACTCTCCACATACCACCATAGGCCTGATAAATGCAAGATCAATATGCAACAAAACAAACACTATTACCGATCACATCCATGGAAACAATATAGACATCCTGAATCATGGCTCAAGAACACAGACCAGGTATTACTGAAAAAAATAACACCACCAGCATTCACAGCATACAACTGCCCTAGAACCCACAAATGAGGAGGCGGAGTACTAATCCTTGCCCGAACAGACTTAAGGCTCAAGACAGCAACCTCCAAAAGCTCCGAACACTGCGAATTCATCAACACTGAAAACAAACATCTATCCATCTGCCTGATATACTGACCCCCCAATGCCACAACAGAGTACACATCCAACATCCTGGATATGATATATGCAGCTAACTCACCACACAAGATGCTCATTGTGCTAGGAGACTTAAACCTCACATCTGCCTCAACAACAATTGAAATCGCTTCTCACAAAGCTATGGAATCTATTCAACTCAAGCTAGTCTTATCGGGCCCATCCCATAGCTCTGGCTCTACACCATATTGCATATTTGTGCCAACAACACCCTAAATCAAGGTCTCATGACACCACCTAAAACTACACCAATACCTTGGTCAGATCACCATGCAGTATCATTTGTGCTCTACCACAATACCCAAAATACAGCCTGGAAAACAGCACAGCCAACCAGACACTTCAAAGCGTTTAACAAAGAGCACTTCCTCAAAGATACCGTGCAGTCCCTATCCCAAGATTTCACTGACCTGGACGAAACTATCAACACATGGAATACTGCCATCATTGCTGCATCTCACCTCACACCTCGAATGAATTCACACCACAACAAAAACAGGCCCAGATCTATACCATGGTATTCCAACACAATAAGAGAATCCAAAAGAAAATTACGACAACTGGAATGTCATTGGAGACGTAACAAATCAGAAACTACATTGAAACAATACTAGGAGATGCAAAAAGATTACAATAACCTAATAAACAAACATAAGCAACAATACCACACAAACCTTGTACTAAGAGCCTGTAATAAACCTAAAGAACTCTTCAACATTGTTCATACCCTAACAAATGACCCAACCATGAAAGATGAATGCAAGATACACCCACAAACCTTCGCTGATTATCTAATAGCCAAGTACAGTACCACCACACCCCATGAGAACATCTCACTTATGGACGCACCAACTACAGATGGCTCCACAAATACCAATCAATGGAATAACTTCAGCATTCCATCAACTAAACAAATAGAACAAACCATCACTGCTCTAAACACCACCACTTCTCCATCGGACCCCTACCCGGTAAAAAAAAAAATCCCCCACCCCCCAAAAAAAACCTTGTGAGTGCTTGTGAATGGGAAGTCGATAGACATCATTCACAGAAGAGCATATTTATGAAAAACGTGCAGTGCTAAAAGTGGATAAAGCCATGGGACAAGATGGAATACAACCCAGGATACGGAGAGAGCTTAGAGACATTCTGGCAGACCTACTGAAGATTATATTTAACAGATTCCTGGAGATAGGAGAGACTCCATGTGATTGGAAAAGGCAGATGTGACCCCTTTTCACAAAAATGGTAACAAAGAAGAAGTGGGAAACTACAAGCCAGTAAGCCTCACCTCATTAGTGGGAAAAGTAATGAGATGCTGCTAAAGGATAAGATAGTGAGCTTCTTATGGTCCACTGGGTTGCAAGATCCAAAGCAACATGGCTTGACTAAAGGCAGTTCGTGCTAAATGAATCTGATTTATTTCTTTGACAGAGTGACTAGAAAACATGGGAGAAGGAACATGCCAGTTGTGATCTACTGGATTTTAGAATAGACTTTGGTATAGTTCCTCGCATAAGGCTTATAAATACACTGATAGGTCCAGGGGTGAATCCTAGGGTAGTCAACTAGATTAAAAATTGGATTTATTTATTTATTTGTAAACTTTTATATACCATCCCTTCCAAAGATCAGGGGTGGTATACAATGAACAACAGTTAACATACATTGAACTTTTGAACATTATAACATTATAAGAACAGTTGAATATAACTGAGCATTAACTATATACATTATTGCGGCTATTTATTATAACTATTATTTACAACTTAAGTCCCCTCATTGGGGCTCCAAAATGTATATACAGTGACATATACATTTGAAAGTGGAGTGAGAATACCAGTGTCTGAACTGAAGTAGATTCAGGGTGCCATTATACCAGTGTCTGAACTGAAGTAGATTTAGGGTGCCATTATATAGTAGGAGTTAGTTGGTATGGACAGACTGAGACTGGGTGGTCTCTTCTATGGGATAGTCTTTGTTATAGTAGTGTTGTGATAATGGATAGATAACAGAGAATGGTAGTAAATGACATCCATTCAGAAGAACGATGAGTAGTGGAGTGCCCCATGGGTCAGTGGAGCCTTTTCTGTTCAATATCTTTGGGGTATGTTTACTAAACCGTCTTAACGTAGCAGCGGCGACATTATTGCACGATACGTAATGTTATTGCGTGATATTATCGCGCGATAACGTCACGTATCATGCGATAACGTCTCTGGCCACGGTGAGGTGTGCAGAGGGAGGAGAAAGGCACCCCAGAGGGTGGAGTAAGGCTTCCCAGGGGTGGAAAGAAGGTGTCAATGGGCGGAGAGTGGGCGGGGAGTGGATCCATGCACACTAGCACCGTGAAATAAAGCTCTGAAAATTAGCGCCAGTGAAAACCTCACGCTAGGCACATTTGCAGGACAGAGAAACCATTTCAGTCAGCAATGTACAGCAAAGGCAGGGAAACCTAGAAAAGTGATGATAGTGCAGGACCTAAAAAGGTAAATAAACATAGAAAATGACCAGAACCACATCTGAAATCACAATAACCAAACTGGCCAATAGTGATATTAATGATAAACATAAAGCAACACTACTGACAAAGCACAAAAAGGAAGATATCATGTTTGGAAGGGTCTATGCTCTGTCCCCCTACAAAGTGAATGATCCCACATTGAAATAGCAGTGATCAGGGTTGTTGTCATTTTATATTGGGCAGGTTTGTTATGGCATGCACATGTGCAGCAACAGAAGAGTGGGCACGTAGGAAATGACAACTGTACTGATGCTATAAATGGGATACAGGGGGCTGCAGGCGGCACATGCTGTGGTCCAGCTGGGGCACAGTGCGGACTAGGCAGATGCCTAGGTGGCACATAGGAATGCTGAAACTGTAAAGCAGCAAGGCAGCAACTGAAGAGGGTCCAACATGGGCACAAGTGTGTGTCCCACAGTGTCACAGGGGATATTACCCAGCAGGTACCACCAAGGGCACATAACATTGGCAGGCAGTGCCAGGGAGAAGCACGCATACCATAGGCAGCTGCCTACCGGCACACTGGATGGCCTGGGACTGTGCACCACAAGCACCACCTGTATAAGGGCATGTCAGCATGGTGGCAGAGAGCTGCTGGTGGCAGAGGGGCAGTGGCATCTGCCCACACCAGACCACAGCCAAGCCCCGTTTAGGTGGGAGCCATGCACTGCAACAGACAAGGTATGCCTGACGAACAGTCATGGTATCCCCAGGGAAGGACTTTCCCCCTGTGGCAACAGTTTGGTGCAGTACACACAGCCAGTGTGTTCAGGGGCAAAAGGTCACAGGTTCAAGTCCCCATGTTTGGGTTGGCTCCTGCCAACCTTGTCCCAATATTTTTCCTAGTACTAAACCGTGGTAATAAAGACGGAACCTTTATTGCAGATAGAATAAACATGCCTAAAACACCTATATTTTACCATACAGAGCACAGACACCATAAACATGTGCAATCCCTAGAGCAGATTTTACCAACTCCAGTCCTGGAGGGCCAAACACCATTCAGGTTTAATGCTGTCCCTAATAAATATGCCTGTGCTGCATTTGTATGCACCGCCCCATTGTATGCAAGTGTACCTCATGAATATTCATTAGGGACAGCATGAAAACCTGAACAGTGTTTGGCCCACTAGGGCTGGAGTTGGGAGCCTCTGCCCTAGAGCAGTGGCCAACAGGGACACACACACCCACACCCAAAGGCTCCACTATTCAAAGCCTCATGGAGAGTCAGGCTGTTGGGCCCTGTGTGGAGCAGCATCTCCCAATACTGGCACCTGCATATCTTAGCAATGCCGTCCTAAACTTGGGAACATGTTCCACATATATCAAAAGGTTTCCATGATTAATGTCAGCTAACAAATCCTAAGTTAAACACGATTTGTTGATAGAGATTTATCATAACAACCTTTCTGGTATCTGTGGAGTGTGTTTCAGTTATTGCTTTTGACAGTGTTTACCACCCCGGAGAGTGACCCCAACAGTATTGCATACCATAGCAATGCCCACACTGTCCCCAGGCCCCAGGACTGGTGAGATGGCCAGGGCTGCCACAAACCTCCATATTTGCACAATGCTGGCATAGGAGTGGGAGTGTGTGTATGTCTATCCAGTGTGTTGTGACTGCCTACACTTTACTGAGCCCACACTGCTTGCACTGTTTCCAGTGTTAGCCTGCCAATGTGCATAATGAGGAGCAAGGTACTGTGGGTATGGCACGGACAGGGTGGCCTGGGCAGGATGCATCTGCACAGGGTATAGGACAATGGCTGGGACATTGTAGTGCTAACCACCACCTGCACGGACAGGGTGGCCACAGCATGTCATGCTGGGAGGTCACTCTCACCAGGCCCAATCACTGACATACCTGCTTGGTGTGTCTGCTCACATCCCATTTTTGGGTGCACACAGTTCCTTCAGGAACATGCACTATGTACTAGCTAGCAGACTGTCTGCAGTTAGCATGTGTATGGCTGGAACACCTTGCAGGGTGCAGTGGGTGGAGACTGACTGTGCCCTCTGCTGGTGAATGTCAGATTGTGGTGGGGGGTAGCTGAGCTTCTCCAGCATTCTACCTGTCTGCCATTGACTTATGTGATGCGTACAGATCTGCATTAACTGCCCTGTAGGGTGCCTATTCCCCAGCAGGACTGGGGTTGATGGTCCTCTCTACTGCCACCATTGCAGAGATGTACAATGTGGATCTGTTCTTCCCCCCTCCCCTCCCTCCCTCCCTCCTCCTCCCCTTCTCCCCCTCCCCTCCCCCCTTTGTAAAGCACCCTATAAGGCGCCTTATACAATGCCCTATAGGGCACATTATAGGGTGCCTTGGCAGACAGGGCACTTTATAATGTGACCTATGGGGCACCTTATAGGGCACCTTATGAGGCACCTTAGGTTACGGCACTGTGAGGGTGTTTTTGCTGGCAGCACTTATTTAAATTAAAAGAAAATGCCTCAGACAGCCTTTTTAGATCATACCACTGCAGGATCAAACCCATGATCTCTGTCTCCACAGTCATTGCAGTAACCAGTGGGCTACATCAGTATAGCGTCTGACACTATGCTGGCATGTACTTAGGGTTAACGCGCGTTAACGTGCCACGGCGCCCACTATCGCGCGATACATATTCTTGCTACCTTAGGACTGGAATGCCCACTCCTTATATGGAATTCTTCACATTATTGCTGTAACTAGCGCAGGTAACATTAGGACAGTTTAGTAAACTTACCCCTTTGTGAGTGATATTTCTGAAATTTTGGAGATCATATCTCACTAGGGACAGAAAAGTGTTGAAGTCTGTATAGAGGAAAGTGACCAAAATAGTAAGAGACTATTACCATCACGTGACATATGAGAAGATATTGGAGGCCCTAAATATATATCCCCTAGAGCAGCGATGGCGAACCTATGGCACCCGTGCCAGCTGTGGCACGCGAAGGCCTTGCAGCTGGCACGCCTGAAGGTCCGCAATTGAAAAAAAAAACAAAAAACCTGTCTGCTGCCGCTGTCGGGGCCGCCGCGGCAGAATCGAGCGTGCCGCGGGGCCCCCCTGTACCCGGCAGAGCCTGCTATCCCCGTAGCAGCTGTCTCTTTAGAGCTGCAGTCTGACGCGCCGGCTTGCAGAGCGCGAAGGGAAGAGTTTCCCTTTCGCGACTCTGTTAAGCCTGCGGGGGCTGATGGGAACTTCCCATCAGCCCCCGCGGGCTTAACAGAGCAGCGAGGGAGAAACTCTTCCCTCGCGCTCTGCAAGCCGGCGCGTCTGACTGCAGCTCCAAAGAGAGAGCTGCTACGGGGAGGGCAGGCTCTGCCGGGTGGGTACAGGGGGGCCCCGCGGCACGCTCGATTCTGCCGCGGCGGCCCCGACAGCGGCAGCAGACAGGTTTTCTTTTTTTTAAATTTTCCCTGGGCTGGGCTGGGCTGGGCTGGGGGGTGGGGGTTAGGAGTGGTGATGGGCTGGGGGGGGGGTTAGGAGTGGTGATGGGCTGGGCTGGGCTGGGCTGGGGGGGGTTAGGAGTGGTGATGGGCTGGGCTGGGCTGGGCTGGGGGGGTTAGGAGTGGTGATGGGCTGGGGGGGGTTAGGAGTAGTGATGGGCTGGGCTGGGCGGGGGGGGTTAGGAGTGGTGATGGGCGCTGGGCTGTGGGGGTTAGGAGTGGTGATGGGCTGGGCTGGGCTGGGGGGGGTTAGGAGTGGTGATGGGCTGGGCTGGGCTGTGGGGGTATTAGGAGTGGTGATGGGCACTGGGCTGGGGGGGTTTAGGAGTGGTGATGGGCACTGGGCTGGGGGGGTTAGGAGTGGTGATGGACACTGGGCTGGCGGGGGGGGTTAGGAGTGGTGATGGGCACTGGGCTGGCTGGGGGGGTTAGGAGTGGTGATGGGCACTGGGCTGGGGGGGTTAGGAGTGGTGATGGGCGCTGGGGGGGCTTAAACTAAAAAATGAGTGATGGGGGATTAGGACTGGGAGTGGGCTGATGGGGAGGTTAGGACTGGAAATGGGCTGGTGGGATTAGGACTGGGAGTGGGCTATGGGGGGCTAGGACTGGTAATGGGTTGGGGGGGTTGCTAGGACTGGAAATGGGCTGAGTGGAAGGGGGCTTGAACTGCAAATAGCTGTTGGGGATGGGGCTTGGAATGGAAATGGGCTGAGGGGAAGTGGGTGGCTTGAACTGTAAATAGCTGATGGGGACGGGGCTTGGAATGGAAATGGGCTGAGGGGAAGTGGGGGGCTTGAAGAAGGGAATGGATGCTGGGTGAGACTGGAACTAGAAGGGAGCTGATGTTGGGGGAGGATTAGAATGGGATGGGGCTGGGAGAGTAAAATAGAGAGGGGAAAAATATTTTGTGTAGGAGGGATGAAAAATCTACAATTGGCCAGGTATTGGGAGAGTAATTGGGGATTGAGGATGGAGGGGTAAAATTTGTGTGGATGAAATAGGAATGAGGAAAGAGCAAAAGGAGAAAGATTAGTATGTTAAAGCAGATGTAGAGAGAGAGAGAATGGAAAAAAAACTAGAAGAGAGAAGAAAGGACAAATGGACAGCAGACGATGGAGAGTTAGCAGAAAACATGAAGAAACCAGAAGAAAATGGCTGGACCAATTGCAACTGAAAAAAAATGCACAAAAGGTAGAAAGATATCTCTTTATTTTGAATTTATTAACTGGAATATGTCAGCTCTGGGAAATGTGCATCATTAACATCTGCGCTTTGTTTGGTACAAGAGGAAATTCCTATTTGACGTTGCCACTTGTTCTCTTTCCCCAGTATTCTCTGAAATGTATTGGTTTAATATTTGCAGTGTTGCCTTTTGATAGGTAGGGTATGGTGCTTTGTGAGTCTTGGTAATGCTGTCAGGATACGGCGGGTTTGCTATGGGTTCTAAATGGGCAGCGTTTGTAGTAGTTCCTAATGTGCCTGGCGGTTGGCACTGGATTATAGTAATGTAGAAATCTTTTAGTCTTTCTTTATCCATACACTCATTAAGAGACATGTTTACTAAAAGTTAGTGTATGGTAACATTATGCAAATATTTATGCAAATAAGACCACTTATGCAAATGACGTGCTGGCACTTTGAGGAAATTCTTTGGTTTTGTGCGGCAGTTTGGGCACTCGGGCTCAAAAAGGTTAGCCATCACTGCCCTAGAGGAAAGCAGAGACAGGGAAGCTACGATACAGACCCTTAAATACTTCAGAGCAAATATGCCTTTTTTCAAATAAAAGAAAGCTCTATACCTAGAGGCCATAATAGGAAGCTACATCACAAGTGGATTTAAAAGCAACATCAGGAAATATTTCTTCATGAAAAAAGTGGTGGATGCCTGGAATGCCTTCCTGAAAAATATGGTGGAAGCAAAAACAGTACCAGACTTCAAAAAGGAGTGGAATAAACACAGTGGATCCTGAAAGGGCAAGAGGAAGGCAACCAAGAACGGAGTACCTCAAATCAAAACAGATGTGAAATAAAATCTCACTTCCTAACAAATCATGGGGAAAGTAACCTGCACTATGTGGCATATACAAACTCCCTAAAGAAACTTGCCCACTCACAGTGGTACCTGCAAATGGGCTCTCTGACTACATGGTGGGTGGGGGAGGGGGAGTGGCCTGGACTGATAGCAGAACAAATAACACATTCTATGGAACAGCTGACATAGTTGAGCCAGTAGATGGGATACCTAGCTGTATGATGGGATTCCTTGGACTGGTTGCAGCAATAATGGTCCCATGACAGGCTGGGGACTCAATCAAGTACAATATGTTTGAAGATGATTGAAAACTAAAGGAATGAAGAAGATAACCTGTACCACACTGCAGGTTCTGTCCTGGCAACTCTACTGTGCAGACTCAATGTGCCAAGTCGGTCTTTATCTAGCACTTTGTTACTATATATATTTCTGATGTAGTGAGTGATCATCTGGCATCCAGTGATCACCATATGGTTTGGTTCAATATTATAGCACAGGTGGGGGTGGTTCATTCAAAAGCAAGCGTCCTAGGGGTATGTTTACTTAACGGTCTTAATGTGCGCCCGGCGATAATGTGCAGGATGCCATAAAAGGAGTGGGCGTGCCGGTCTAAACGTAGCAAGCACGCGTTATCACGTGCTAATGTGTGCTGCGCATATTATCAGGCGATAGAGGGAGCCGTGCATGTTAACACGCATTAGTCTTAAGTAGGCACGCTGAGCTGCAAACTTAGCAACAGAGGAGTAGCACAATGGTTAATACACTGACTGATGGTACAGGGGCTATGAGTTCAACTCCCTAGTGGGCCTAATGAATAAGGTTGGCAGAGATGATTCCTTTTCCTGCTTGCAGCTGTATAACAATCTGTGCTGCCAGCTAAAAATACCCGCACCCCAGTGCCATAAACTAATGCACCTTTTAGGGCGCACCAGAAGGCACATCCTAAACAACCACGTCAGCCAAGGCAGGTTATAATGTGCCCCAGAGGCCATGGTGAAAGATTGCCAACTCCCAAGGCACCATAGTAGGCACCCCATAAGCTGCCTGAATCTAAGGTGTGGCAAGAGATGCCCCGAGGATGTATAGGTGAACCCAAAAACGTTGGCCAAGAGCAGTAAGGTCCCCCAATTTGAAAAGCAAGAGAGGTAGGGGCCAAACACAGATGTAACCCGAACACTGCTCAGAGCAGCAAGGAAAGACAATGCACAAGTAATGGAAGGAAGTAGATCTGAGCTGATGGACCAGACAAATCTTCATCCAGCCCATGTGGCAGCTGGAAAAATGGACAAACATATCAGAGGCAGCTGTAGCGATGCACAGAGTGATGGTAATGTACCATGCAATAATGACAGTGTGTGGCAGAGGATGGGAAGATGTGTTCAGCAGAGGAGGTAGAAGTGGCAGGATATGTGTAATGTCAGGATGACAGTGGAGTAGCAGTGCTATGCAGAGCACACACAGGAGAGGCAACCAGGGAGAGCTGAAATGCAGAAATGTGTAGCAGTGCAGGACATGAGGTAGCAGCATGCACATCAGGGTAGGACGGCACACAGCTGGCAGACACACGTAGATGGACAGAAGGATGGTTGACAACTGTGATAAGTGTACAATGAGCTAACAGCACAGATCTGCACAGATATGACAAGTAGTTGTGCAGGACAGGCATACCAATGAAAGAGAACAGAGAGGAATCAAACCTATAACCATTAGCACAAATGACAATGCACAAACTGGTAGGCCACACCACCAACATGAGCTCATTAACAAAGGCTGCATACAAAAATACTGCAGGGCAGCACACAAGAAGCCTGCTGGCTGTTAGGACAGGCAAACCCCCAACAGTAACCATAATGAAATGCACATGCAGATCTGGTGTGTACAGATCAGATCACAGTCTGTAATTGGGACTAGAGCCACATAGAACTACATGCACACACACAATGAAATGTTATGCAGTGGATACAGCATGCAAAAGATGAAATAACCTAAACCCCAAGGGCAGCAGAGGATGCTCTATGGAGCAGGTGCAAAATCAGGAACAGGACAGGAGAGAATTGGAGCACACACCAGCTGAACCACAGCAATGCCAAACCCCCAAGCGGACTGCCATGTAAACACCATAAGGAAAGAGACATATGTAACAGCTATAGGGTTGCCAACTGGCTCCAGATGCGCCCGACAGACTTGATCCAGTCCTGGGTTTACCCCATTGCATGCAGTGACTTGTAGTTTTCCATTTCTTATGGAGTGCAATGGAGAAATTAGAACTACATATCCCTGCATGCAATGGGGTAAACCCAGGACTGGATTGACCCTGTCGGGCGCATCTGGAGCCAGTTGGCAACCCTAAACAGCTAATATGTGATGGATAGGCAGCTCAGAGGGCACACCTTGGTGTACAGTGAAGAGATGGAAGGGTGTGTGCAGAGGTGATAAACCTGCAGGTACCTAATGGTCATGTTAGCACTACAGGAAAAAAAAACATGCGAGGATCAAACCTGCAACCTACAGGGTTATAACACATGCCTGTAGCCACTATCCCAAACAACCACAAGGAGCACACTGAGCACAATGAAAAAATAGTAACCCAAAGGGAGGGTTTGTATGGGAACCTGTAACACCCAGTGATGTGGCAAATGGCTGGCAGATAGACAGCTGCCACCGTACAAGGATGTGAGCACAGCTGGGCCATGTACATGACCAGAAAATCAGTAAATACAAGTGCCAGTGTGCTCAAGGAGTGGAGGAGTAGCCTAGTGGTTAGAATGCTGACTTGATAACTAAGCAACCAGGGTTCAATTCCCACTAGAACTCCATGTGGCCTTGGGCAAGTCACTTAACCCTCTATTGCCTTGGAAGAAAGGCCTGGCAATCTACTTCCAGTGACACTGCCAAGAAAACCCTGGAGCTTCTGGGTCAGCAGGAGTCAGGACTGACTTGAAGGCACACATTGCATTGCAGTTTTGTCAGCATGATCAAGCAGCAGCAGAGACAAATGTACGACAAACACATTTTTTAATTTGAGTTAATCATCACAGATAGTGTAGATGCCGCCATCATAATATCAAGGTGAGTGGATCCCAGGTGAAAGACGGAAAACACATTTAGCAGGGCAGCAACCCACATCCTACAGAAAGGTCACTGGCCTATCTACAAATGATGGGCAGGAGAGATAATGTGCATCAGGTGCATGGTGTGCAGTATGCATTAGGCCTCCACCCCCCACATGCTGTTGCACACCTCAAATGTGGTACCTACATATGAGTGCATGTAGACAGTAGGCGGTGCATGATGAGGGCCCAATACACATCAATCATGATCTGTTCCTCAAAAAATATCTATCTGCCAACACAGGAGGCACACAAATGAAAACAGCATATGTTGCTAAAATGTTGTAAGTTGTAAAACACATATCGAAAGTTATGTTACAGCTGTCACATAATGTCTGATATAGTAATCAAAGCTGCAACAATGTAACCCTAAACAATCGTCAAATGCACAATGAGGATATGCTAACAGGTAGCAGAGGCACATGAACACAGAATTCTAAAGAAACTACCTGCAGAAACATGCAGAGATAACACTATGGAGAAGGTCCCCTGCACTGGTTGGTGTGGATACAGTGTCTGTACACATATATCACGGTACATGGAATGCACAATTGAAGGAAGACAATGGACACTCACACTGTTACACTTCAAATATAACTGGGCAATGTGAGTGTTGTTACCGCTGGGGATAAATACGACTGTGCAGACATGCAATGCAAGGTTGGTAAATCAATGTTGAGCGTCACGTCTGTACAGTAAACAAACACAATAACCAGTATATAGAGATGGAAAGTAAGGGCAAACATTTTACAGTAAACCATAAAGAAGCCATATTGCCACATGCTGTGTTTCCCCAACATAGTCAGTCATATGCACATGCACCGTGTACGTTTCAACATGATACAGTGATGTCACACATGCATGGAAACACCCTTGGTGAGTGAAAACATCAATCCAAGATGTTGGTGTGCATTAAAGCGGTGTTGTGGAAAAAACTGTATCATGTCCAAATGTAGAGTAGGTGGACATAGACAACAGGACCTCTCCATTGCTCCCCCTATGCCACACGCATGGCTGTATGCTTGTGCTGAACCAAACAGATGAGCGTAATCTGTGTTCCATGTCACACACATGGCCAAAACAAAGCAACAACACAACGTTGGAGGAATGTACAACATACAGCGACAATGTCAGTCCCTGCTACACAGGTTGAGACCAGTACACAGTGTCCAAGGTGTAAAGTGTGTCTGCAATCCAGCAAGTCTGGTTGAGACTGTCCTTGAAACCCTGGGCATGCATAGTCAAGTGTCACATCCCAATATGCCACAGTACTTGAAAGGTCATGTGTGTCTCCTGCGATGAACACGACTCCCAGCCAGAGCACGGCAGCAATAGTGTGTTGGAGAGGTCTGTCATGGCCAATGTAGCACTCCAACAATAATACTGTTCATCCTAAGCATGTGTCCCACTCGCAGAGGTCAAACATCCTATGGCACCATTTCCCAGGGATAGTTCCATGGTGTTGTGTCCCCCAACAGGTGGAAGATGGCGACGCCAGATGAACTGTAATAGATGTGGCTGGTTTGTTCTCTGCCCTGTGTCAGAAGAGGATAAATAATATATTGGTATGTTGCTTGCAACATCAGCACAAATTTCAGAGAGTCAAACATTAATATGCACATAATAAAAGGACACACAGGCAAACATAACATGATCACAACACAAAACACCCTGCATGTTGGGGACATCTTGAATTGGAACCGCAGACACGGGTGTCACATGGATATGGTCATGTCCATGCCCATGTTACACAGACGTTTCACAGTTCCACCCCATGTGCATCAGCGTTCATGTACAGAGACCCAACAGGAAATGTATATGAAACAAACAGTAAATCATTAACATGTAAAGGCTGATGTCATTCACAAAAGAACAAAGGTGCAACCTACCGTGTGTTTGCATCAAGTGTATGTCTTGGATCCCCTGAGGCTCTCAAAGGCCACAACAGGTCACAGTGAAAGGAGACGATGTCACCAAAATGTGTAGAATCACCATGTCACCATGTCAAGCTACTGTTGATGCATGTCCACATTATGGCAATATCTGTGATACAAAAATGCTGTTCAACAGTGGTCTGTCAGAACACAAGACACAGTTCTGCTCACAACACACAAGACATGTCCACAATATTCATACGATAAATAGCAGCAAGGTAGAGATAGCACAGTCACCACTGCGTCCCAGGTGTACAGACCCCTCACACCACATGATAATGTAAAATGCCTGCACACTGTATCATCACACAGCCAACCCAAAAACACCCACCCACACAGTATGCTAAGGTGAGCATGCCAGCAGTAGCATACAGCTAGTATGTGCACAATTGGAGATTAGTGGACATAAAGGCCCTGTGAAATGCAATGATACACTGGTGCTGGCTGATGGTACAATGTCAGTGAAGGGTGTACAAGTAGCCCAACACCCAAACACCTAGGACTTCCACACACATGCAGCTCTGTTGGACATGTCCCTGAGACAGTGTTGCAGAAGACATACTGGACAGGAACACATGGGGATATGTGTGCCAACAGCAAAATATGGGGTATGGAGGTGTAGGGAAAAGAGGTGAACAACAACATATGTACAATATGACAGATCACTGAGGACATGTGTTCCCCCTGACTGCTGTCACAGACAATGTAGCTGTAGGTCCACACCTACCCCAGACCACTGCATGTTGAATGACATACAGTCACCTGCCAATGCACCACAGCACCGGGAACGTCACCAAGTATGTCCTGTGGATTGAGAAACACAAGGGAAACATACATATGTCATGTTCTAGCTGTGCAACACACACTGCACCTTCCTGTACTCAGCTTGCAGACTCCCCAAGATCCTTTACAGACTGACTGTTCACCATCACACTGTACAGATCTCTTTCATGTGAGAGTTATCACTGATGTTTGTTTGGCAAACTACAAGGGTCCGTACTCTGTATGTCCCCTCCCTTACCTCTCTGTTGCCGGACAAACTGGAGAGAAGGCGTGTGGTGTCAGTGAGGTTGAGATAGTGTCAGGAGAAGGTGTGTAGTGTAAGTGGCTGTGTTTGAGAGTGGTGGTGGAGAGTGTCAAAGGCAGGTAGAGAGGTGTGTGGCCAAGTAGGAGAGAGAGAGAAGAGGAGAGGCGAGGAGCAGGTGAGAAAAACAGGAGGAGAGTTTCGTAGCAGACTGCAGGGAGAGGAGGGGGGCGAGCAGCAGGTGTGGGTGGAGCCCAGGTGGCCAAGAGCAGGAATGTGTGATAGGGAGGGAGAGGGAAGAGAGCAGGAATGTGTGATAGGGAGGGAGAGGGAAGAGAGCGTATGGTGATGGAGCAACAGGACATGGCAGGAGTAGAGGAGGCGAGGGCACCTATTCAGCAGGACACAGAGCCGGCAGGGAGTGGTGGGCCTGGAGTGGTGGCAGCAGGCACATTGGGTGGGTCCCAGCCCACACAGGGACCCCCCCTGCCAAAAGAAGGTGGATCCCGGTGCCAGCTGCAGAACGGAGGAGGGCTGTGAGGTTCAGTCAGCAGGAGAACCTCATCCTGCTGGCTAGCTTGTTGGAGAATTATGATGTGCTCTATGGCCGTATAAGCAACAGCACCACAGTGGCAACACACACACACATGTGGGAGGAGGTGCAGGAGGCTGTAGCACAGGCAGGGGGGGGGCACCCAGCGACCTTGACAGTCTCAGAAAGAGGTTTAATGACATTAAACGTGGTGTGCGAGCACACATGGTTGCTGAAAGGCAACATGCCATGGGCACCGGTGGGGGTGGCCCCTTTGCACCAACCCTCACACCCCTGGAGCAGGAGCTTGCAGACCGACTTGGGCCCATATACCTGCTTGGACTGCGAGAGGCCCTGGACACCGCCCATCCCTAGGCAGGTATGTATGCAACTTACACCTTGCTGCTCCAAACGCATCCTGGAAATGCCCTTTGTATATGCGTCAGCCATCGATCTGCAAAACCTCATACCTGTGTTCCATGCTCATCTATGTGCCCATGCCGTTGGCTCATGGGTGTGCTGTACTCCATTACAACCCTTTTAATTTGCATGTTTCTGTCCTCCACTCACATGTGTTCCTAACACCATCTCTTTCTCTATCTGCTCTGCACATGTCTCATCACTCCTGCTACGAACCTCCTCACACACCTGGTATTGCTATGTCTGTTTAGATTATGAGCCCCGCTGAGCAGGTATTGTCTGTTTGTCATATTACTGTCACAGTGATGCGTGTGCTTGGTAGTGCCCTATAGATGCTTAGTAGTAGTAGTAGTTGTAGTTGTAGTAGTATCTATGCAGCACACGTACAGGGCATGCCCAAGCACACATTGATTGTGGGGTGGATGTGCTACACAGGTTTACATAGGTGCACTGTGCAAACTTATCTGTGCTGTGTATGCTTTTCCACAACCCAGGTGACTACAATACCATGGAGGCACCTGAGGAGGAGGATGTGGCAGGGCCTCAGGGTGGGGAGCAGCCAGAGGCCGCAATCTCCGGGGACACCACCAGTAACGGTGAACACACACCAGCAACCAATGTGGTGGCCGAGGCACAGGACACGCCCCCAGATGACAACGCCACATTGGGGGACGCTGGCAGCTACTCACAGTCTGTAGAGGGTGCTGAGATGGGGGCCAACCACCACCCTATGCAGGCACCAGGTACATCAGCCGCCATTCCCACAAGCATGGCTACGATCCTGGCAGAGCTGAGGGCCCACACTGCCTCAGCATGACACAATGCCGAAGGTGGGTAACAGCATACACAACAATCCCCATGGGGGTTGTCACAACATCCACAAGGAGATTGGATGTTGCCAACATAGCAGATTGTTTATAATGTGTGTGTGGGGGGGGGTGTTATGTGCCATGTGCGTTCCACCCTCCTGTCAGATGGCTTGTCAGGTGTCAGCATGTTTGAGGGGCTCAGACACACACACACTGTGCATGGCCATATACCCCAAGTAAGCAGACAGCGGAAACCACTGATCCCAGGCCACCCAGACACCCTACCTGACAGGCACCCCTCCATGGGTATTGTTATGCAGCATAGTCTATCAACATAATCTGCACAGTGTGCCAGCATTATAGAGAATAGGGCACCCCAGATATATGTATGTGTGTGCCACGACCCCTCACGTCATCTGACCTGTCTCAGACAACCAGTGTGCAGATCAAGCATCCAAAGATTAAACTGCAACACTGGCATGTGTGAGATCTGTGATTCCCATGACCCCTCATCAAGACCTCTTCCAGGCATGAGAATGGCTCATGGAATACACAGATCTAAACATGGTCATGCGTTGCTAGTTTGTGACATGCATGATTGTTCTGCGGACTGATCTGGTGGGATATGCCTGACATGTGCATGTGTCACGGTTGACTTTGAAAGAGGTATCTCACATATCACCTTATGTCCCACCCACAGGCACTCAACAGGCTGTGTTGCAAATTCACCATGATCTTTTGGCGAACACCCAGGAGATCCAACAGCTGTGGACCACAGCTGAGACCATAGCATGGGTGCTCCTCTGGATTGCGGACGCCCAGGAGGCCATAGCGGCCCGGTTACAGCATCCAGCACCGGCACCGGAGGCTACACCAGCAGCCCCGCAACAGAGGGGTGGGTTGGGCTGTGGTCGCCGTGGACAGCCGCGGCATTGTCACGAACAGAACCTGTAATTGCTAAACTTTTGTTATGTTCGTTGCTTCAGCACGCTGACAGCATCTAATTACACAGGTACACTAAAAAATTTTTTTTTAAAACTGCCTCTAATGTTTCGATTGATTTTTACGTTTTTTGGTGCGCTGAATCCAAATCTGGTAACCAATTTGCTCCATCACGTACAGATTTTTTGCTACATTGGGTTAGCAGTTTGAGGTGAACGTTTCAGATTGAGTGCGATCGAGATAAAGGTTTCTTGGATGAATTCTTTATACTAATTGTTTAGTAGTTATTCAAATAAGAATAAAGAAAATTGTAACAAGGCAGCACATAAGAATAGAGTAATGTCAACAAAACACACTGTGATGGTAGCAAAATTGTCTGCACTTAAAACAGCCACATACATGTGCACAAACATTGAGCATATAAGAGTGAGGTTAGACACAAAGCAAAGCAAAGAAATGTGCAAAAAATGTTGTACAGGTATGTATGTAAGAATAGAAAACGCAAACCGCACCATTGCAATACATGAAGACAAACACCCGATGGTGTGAAAATAAAATTCTAATAAATGAGATCCGACACTGTGGTAATAACTAGCAAATTTTTATTTCAAAGTTTAGTAAAAACACGATATTTGTCAACACAGTTTAGATTTTAAAGTCATTCTTGGGTCAATCAATCTCCTGGTGGGCCCGTTTCTTCTTCCCCCGAATGCTTCTCTTGGTGCGCTGCTTGGCGTATTTTTCATCTGGGGTTTCCCGCAGCAGCAACCAGCAGAAATCAGCCATCATAGTGGTGTTCCATCTTCCTTGGTACCTTCTCTCTGCGTCCTTGATGTCCTGGTGAAACCTTTCACCTTGTTCTTCACTGTACGCCCCCACGTTTTCGGGAAAGTAGTTCACATGGGAGTGCAAGAAATGGACTTTCAGGCTCATGTTACAGCCTTGTTCTTTGAAGGCATTGAGCATCCTGGCAACAATATCCTTACAGTTCTCATTCCGCCTGTTCCCCAAGAATTTGAGAACAACATCCTTGAAGGAATCCCAGGCTTCTTTTTCCTTCTCAGACATCGTTTCAGCGAATGCTCCATCTGAAATTAGTTTCCTTATATCAGGGCCAACAAACACTCCTTCCTTTAGCTTTGCTTCAGAAAGTCGGGGGAACTTTGAGCAAAGGTACCGAAAGCACTCACCATCTTTTGGAAGGGACTTGATGAATTGCTTAATGAGACCCAACTTAATGTGGAGAGGTGGTAATATAATTTTATCACGAGGTACCAAGCTCTCATGAAGAACATTTTTCTCACCGGGTCTCAAATACTCCCGAATTGGCCAGTCTTTTTTCCCCCAGTGTAGGTCGCGGGCCCGGCTATCCCACAAGCAAAGGAAGCAGGGATATTTGGTGAAACCGGATTGCTGCCCTAATAGCATGGATAGAATTTTAAAGTCTCCACAAATCATCCACTTATGCTCATCATAACGAATCTTCTGAAGAATCAGGGCCAAATTCTCGTATTTTTTGGAGAATAACAGAGTGAGCAATAGGAACTGAAGCGAATGTGTTGCCATTATGAAGAAGAACACCTTTTATGCTGTCTTTTGACGAATCAATGAACAGCCGCCATTCAGCAGGATCATACTTGAGTTTAAACCTTTCCATCACTCCGTATATATCGTTGCAAAATACCACATCTTCCTCTTTGCTGAAATACTTCAAAAATTGTGTCTCGCGGTTGCGGTACCAATAAAAAGTTGTTCCTGGTGACAATAGATTTTTCTGTTTAAGCCGAGAACATAGCAGTTGGGCAGCATCTTTTGGGAGTCCTAAATCCCGGACTAAATCATTCAATTCAGCTTGAGAGAAAAAGTTCAGGTTTCGGATCTGGTTCAGTTTCAAACTCGGAAGTACTGGACTCATCGGGAAAAGCCATCTGATGAGTCTCATCATGATCAGAACCGTCCACACAAATATGATCCAAAGATTTTGGTGGTTCAGGCACAGGTACTTCATTGCTATGAGGCATAGGCCTAATTGCTGAGGGAAGGTTGGGGTAACTTATTACGTTCTTATTTTTTAAGTTGTATCCCTTCACAATGCAAGAGCAAAAATAGCAGTCACTGCTGTGGTCTCTTTGTTCACGCCACATCATAGGTATTCCGAAACGAAATGCTTGTTTTTTACCTTTCATCCATAAGCGTAGATCTTCCTCACATGTCTTGCACACTTTGTGAGGAGCCCACGGTTTGTCTTGATCGCCTAACTTCAAACCGAAATAGGCGAAATATACTTTTTTAATAAATGCAGAAATGTTCCTCTGCCGCTTTTTCACGGTATATTCCCCACAAATAAAACAAAAACTGTCCGGAGAGTTGACGCAACCTCTGGCTCTGTGAGCCATCACAAATACACAGCACTGCAAACTACAACTGTAGTGAACCACTTCGGAATAAAGCTGGATTACGACTGAGCAAACAAAAGGTAATAATGAACTTGCAAGAAACTGAAATTTGACAGGAACGTTCATGTCGCAACCACCATGTTTGAGCGAGCGAACGAGGCGAGGCGAACAGGAAAGAACATGCGCCAGCGCAAGTACTGGATTTAGCCCCCCGCCTCCCAATTGTCCTGTTAATGTATAAAATGAATACAAAACACTCTAAAATATCATGAGGGAGTGTTTCTAGTTAGTTAACCATTACAACCTCTATTTTGGGCCCAGAAAATAAACTGCAGTCGGCTAAAAAGAAATTATGTGAACATTCCTTATATGGGTAAGAAATCTAATTTTGCAAGAAAACGTGACGTGATGGAACATTTTGGCTATTTTTCCTGGATTCAGCACCCCAAAATCTATAGGAATCAGTTGCAAAACTGGAGGCAGTTTTTTGGTAGTGTACCTGTGTTATAAGCCGTGGATAATTATAAGCCGTGGATGGACAATTCCCTGAAGAAACTTTTTCCTGTGAAACGCTTGGGGTGCCTGATTGTAGGCGTTGGAATTGCCCTGCTCTGGTCATCTGGCTGGTTCTTTTAAAGCTATTTTCAAGCTAAGTTTACCTTTTCCTATTTTGGAATGTTAATCGCTAAGAATACTGTTTGAGGCTTATTTTAAGATTCATATAAGAAATATTGAAGAAACAAACAAAAAATTCATGAGGATGTTTGGTCATTGATGTGAAAGCTGGTACTGGTTAGTGGCTATACGCTCATACCAGAGAGCCGTAAGTTTTTTCTGAGACACATACCTCATTGAAGGAATAGAAGAGTTTCTATGTTGCTTGGTTTAAATATTAAACGGCGTGTTTGATTTATTAACTTAGTGTCTACCGTTTAAGAAAAATTGGACTGCATTTTTCGTTGTCTTCCCACATAGGCTTGCATGCGGCACAGACAGACAAAAGTGTCTTGCTTTGGCCAGCTGATCAACCTTCACTAGCGCTTGTAGTCCCCCACAGCTGATCCTTGTGACATGCATTGACCCATGTCGCCCTCAACAGCTATCCCCCTGAGCAGCTCCTGGGTACCGCATTCCATCTTACCCTCCATGCCACAAACCTGCTGCTAGCCATTTTCACTATTGCACACAAGCATGGTGTATCAGATATGGTTCCCACACATTGCACACAGTATGCATGTGACCAAAGACTGCGGGACATGCTCCACATTGGCACTTCACAGGGACAACATGGGACCCAGATGCCTACGCACATGGGCAGCCCCCACAACTGCATGTGGAGACGTTCCATGTATGATACCCATGTCTACCTTGCATACACATACTGATCTACACACATATCCCATGCTTACGTCCACAGTCTGTCTATAAGGGAGACACATGACCATTGTGTTGTAGTATAAAAACTGTATTCACAACTTATTTACAAATGGTACATAAACATATGAACATAAGAACATAAGATATGCCATACTGGGTCAAACCAAGGTCCATCAAGCCCAGTGTCCTGTTTCCAACAGTGGACTGTCATGTAGAAGACTCTTCTGGCCCCATAGAGTTAAGTGAAGCAGAGGAATTGGCTTCACAAGCTGACAGGCAGGCAGATCACATGGCTCAGGGTTTCCAAGGGAAACGTAAACAGAATGAGTCATGGGAGGAGAAAACACGCCCCTGCTGCAATGGTTCCCCGGCATCAGGAGTTAAGGGAAAACACCTGGTTGGGGGAGGGGCGGAGCTGAGCCCTAAGAAGCAGAGAGATAAAAAGTACCCAGCTGTCATGTTACGTCCCGGAAGACAGGACAGCACAGGGCACGTGTGTGGGCATCATAGGGGCCATCACACGCTCCTGGGACGTTCATCAGGGGATGGCATTTGGCACAACAGACGCCGCATCTCAGAAGCCATCCACTGAATGGACCCTGCCAGCCACCGGATGGTGTGGTCCTGGTACCGCAAGCATTGCTCCACACCTTCCATGGCCACATACAGGTCCTGAACGCACCTGCCACCACACACACACAAGGTGCCAGGTGTCTGTGTGGTGTCATGTGCGTGGGACCTGTGTGTGACAATGGGTGGCGTTCCTACACCCAGGCGGCCACCATCGTCAACCACATGCGTGGCTGGCAGGGACCCACAGTGCCCTGTGCTGTCCTGTGTTCCCTCCCACCCTCCCCCCCACCCACCACCCCACTCCTCCCACCCTGGCACCTCCCACCCACCCTCCCTACCCTCTGCACTCCCCTACTCCTCCTCACCCCCAAAACAGCAGCCACACTTGCACCCTCCCCTCCCACCCCACCCTCTACCCCCTCCATGTCCCCATCATCCCCTTCCACCTCCACTGCCTCTGCCGCCTCCTCCTCCGCCTCCTCCTCCTCTGCCCCCTCCTCCTCCTCCTCCTCTGCCCCCTCCTCCTCCACCTCCTCCTCCTCCTCCGTTTGGCGTCAGGCAGTGGGTCGCCTCAGAGTCTGCCCCGATGTGGAGGGGCCCTCACCGGCAGGATCTTCCTCTGTGGAAGATGACAGTCATTAGCACACTATCATGTGAGTCACATACCACATGTACATATTCAGGCACCACACAGGCTGGTGGGCCACTGTGACATTCTTTACTGAGATGCAGAGGCTGCACAACTCACCTCCACGTTGGGCCATCACCCCCCTCTGGAGGCGGGCAAGGTACTCGGGGTGGTGCAGCCGCAACTCCCGTCCCTTTTTCCGTAGGTCCTCTACCTGGGGGGGGGGGGAAAGCAATGGGTGGGAGCATTAATGTCCATATATCTCTGGTAGATGGCCAACACATATCAAACATCTCTGTGAGCAGCATCGTGCTGCTCCTGCTCCGCTGCTCTGTGTGTCCTGTAATAGCTGTTGCCAATGCCACCTGCATGTGTGGCTGTGGGTCTGGCCATGTGTGCAGTGACACCTATGTGTACTGTGCGTAACACCCTGGACACACCATACCATGTTCCTATGCTCTCATTGCATGACATGGCAGCACCATGTCACGTGTGGTTTGGCCATGCTGGTGTCCAGGGGAGGTCCTCCCTAACCCCCTGTGTGGTCTGGCAAATACATGTGTGCTTTCCTGACCTACACACATCATCCGATACAACCCCAGTGGCAACGTGATATCCTACCACGCATGGGTAATGTGTTCTAACATAGAGCGGAAGGTGGGTGGCCCTGTGCACCTTTCCAGGGGCCACTACCATGGCACTTGGCTTTCTACTATACCTCTATGGTCATGACTAGGGCCTCCTGTGATTAGGGCAGTTGTGGCTGGCTAGAGCAGGGGCATGGCCCAACACACCGAACTGACCTATTAACATCTGTGCTCCTGTTTGGGGTTATGGCAGAGCTGTGCAACTCCAACAGGTGCATGTACCCTTAAACCAGCATCTGTAATGTTCCTCTGCAATCAGGTATGGAACTCCTGGGGAGTGGGCAGATGTTTGACCTGAAACTGCGTACAGTTCAATGATATATGGCTTTGTTATAGACCTTCGTAATCAGATCTCAGTGCTCATGGGGGTGGGGTACTGTAAAGTACATCCACAGCTGCATCTACCATACCATCAGGATCCATCACAGACGTGTATAATGAGGTATGGGCCTCAAGGGTATAAAGGCAATGTGAGACCTAACCCGGCATACCCTACCACAATATCTAGATGCCATACCCACCTTTGCAATCTGGTCTCAGGCCTCCTGGGGGTAGGGTGAATTATAACACATCAACAGCAGCATTAATCATATCACCAGGGTGACTGACAGGACACTTTCAGCAGGTCTCAGGACTCCTGGGGGTAGGGTGAATTATAACACATCAACAGCAGCATTAATCATATCACCAGGGTGACTGACAGCCCACTTTGATGGGCTCTCAGGCCTCCTGGGGGTAGGGTGGATTATAACACAGCAACAGCAGCATCAACCATGCCACCAGGGTGACTGGCAGCCCACTTTGGGCATGTCTCAGGCCTCCTGGGGGTAGGGTGGAATATAACACAGCAACAACAGCATAAACCATACCACCAGGGTGACTGGCAGCCCACTTTGATGGGCTCTCAGGCCTCCTGGGGGTAGAGTAGATGATAACACAGCAACAGCAGCATAAACCATGCCACCAGGGTGACCGGCAGCCCACTTTGATGGGCTCTCAGGCCTCCTGGGGGTAGGGTGGATTATAACATAGTAACAGCAGCATCAACCATGCCACCAGGTTGACTGGCAGCCCACTTTGATGGGCTCTCAGGACTCCTGAGGGTAGGGCAGATGTTTTAACCTGCAAATGCACACACAACCATATCACCAGGGGGACTGACAGACCATTTGGAGCACGTCTCAGGACCCCTAGGGGTAGGGCAGATGTGTGACCCTGCAAATGCGGAACCTACCACATCAGCATGATGTTTACAAAACCTCTTTAGGCAGATCTATGCGCTCCTTGTGTTACGGTGTGTTTTAACACATCAACAGCAGCAGCTGCCATAACACCAGGATGATATCTGGAAATCTGTGATCAGGTCCTTTTTCTCCCGGGGATAGGGCAAACCACTCTGATGGATGGTCAGGCTGATAGCAGCGGCACACTGAGCAGGCATTAACATCAGAGCATGCTACTAGCTCCTGCACAATGAGCACTCATTAACAATGCTTGAGCTGATATCGGGACTAAGATAACAGACATCTCCATTTCTGCACAGTGCAGTGATATGAGTGTGTATGTCTATCCATTGTTTTGTGGCTTTCTACACCTCGCTGACCCTCGCAGTGCCTAAGCTGTTTCCAGCGTTAGTCTGCAAATGTGCATGAGGAGGAGCAAAGTATTGTGGGTATGGCCTGCAACAGAGCGGATTGGCCAGGATGTGTCTGCATTGGAGGTAGGGTCAATGGCTGAGATGTCATAGTGCCCCATCTGCCACATGCATGGACTGGGTAGCCACAGCATGTCATGCTGGGAGGGCACTCTCACTCTGACCGAGCAGTGACCATGGTATGGTTATATGTCCACATAATGCTATATAGCTTCTTGTTCTGGGGGGCCTGATTGCTAAACCAAATGCTGGGTGCATATGGTCACTCTATGCATGTACCATGTGTACTGACCAGTGGACTGTATGCAGTTGGTATGTGTGTGGCTGGAAAAAACAGTGGTGGGCAATCTGACTGTGCTTGCTGTGTGTGATTGTTAGGCCTATGTGTTTGGGACATGAGGTGTTCCATCTGTATTCCCTGTGGTAATAGTAGGGCCAGCAGGACTCTAATAACAACCCCATACAAGCCTAGATGCCACTCTCCCGGTAGACTGCACCATTACGACAGTAGTTTAACACTAGGTATTAACATGCATTGTTGTAGGAGGGTCCCTGTCCAACAGGAGCAGATGTGACTGGTGCATACAGCATGCTACAGTTCTGTAGGAAACAAGGCAACTAGCATATCACACTGTAGACAACACCTGCCATGCAGTGATGGGAATCTGCAACACAGGCAGCAGAGACCATCTCTAGCACTGCAAGTTCTGGGGACCAGGTGCTAGACGCCCATCCTCACCCTCAGGGCGACTGCAGAAACTGCTCAGTAGCACGGTTTGTAGCTGCTCTGTGCCTGTATCACACACTGTCAGTGCATCTTACTGAGCTGAGGTGATGGATAAGTGCATTCTCCACACAGTGATCAGCTGTAGACTGCTGTTCTGCATGTGCACTGCATCATGGGTACTGGTGGGGCTAGCCTATACCGGCACACACAGCAGACATTTTAGGTAGTGACCTGCAGTCTCTTTATATCCAGCCATTGCTGTGCAGAGTTGTGTAGACTAGAGATGTAGTCTACTGGTTGGTGCAATATCTCCATAAGCAGGGGACAGGGGTTCACTTCTTACTTGTTCTTTTTGTGACTGTGCTACACGGATCTTTTTCATGCCTGTAACAGTCAGGGCTCTTCTGTGCCTGATCTGCAGGACACCACACCTACTGTGTCCTCCTGTCACTGCACATATCCTGCCACTTCTGGCTCTGCTGGGATACACGTCTTCCCCATCCTATGCCACACATTTACATTGCACCATTTTACAATGGCACCACCCTGTGCATTGGTTCAGCTGCCTCCCATATGCTTGTCCACCTTACTGGCTCCCACCTGTCCTTCCATCCATCACCTTTACATTGACTTTCCTTGGTGCACCTTTATCCAGCATTAGGGTTACAGCCTTTTTCAGATTTAAAGGTACATGTTTGCCACCCTAACACCCAATGTCCTATTAACGCCCATTAAATGGCCCATAGCGCCATTTACGCCAGAATGCCCTCTATCTGCCCAGAGCCCTTTACGCTTGTAACAACCCTTATCACTGCAGCTAATGCCTGTTAACACCCTTTAGTAAGCCATTTTCACATGTTAAGGTGCATGCTTACACTTTAACGCCCGTTTTCCTGTTAATGTGCGTTAAAAGGCCCATAGGACACTTTACACTGGAATGCCCTCTACCTGCCCAGCACCTTTTTAGGATTAATGCCACTTATCGCTGCCATTAACACCTGCTACCTTAGCGTGCTTTAGTAAACATACCCCTTAGAGTATAGAGAAGATGGAGAGTTAAGTGACTTGCTCAAGATCACAAGGAGCAGCACAGGGATTTGAACCCTGGCTCCCCCAATCCTAGCCCCCTACTCTATTAGGCTATTAGATATCCCTCTTCTCAAATATTCCAGGGAAATCTGTGTTGATGCCTCCATGGATATACATATCGGGTACGTCCATGTTTGTGAAATCATGTCTGAATTTGGACATTCCTGATATGTTTTCAGATGTTCTGGTTTGGATATCCTTTGTAAAATGTGCCTTTATATGTCTAACTCTTCATTTACTGCCATACATCCTAACTTCCTCATCTTATTTCTTAGACTTCTGGCATTTGCACACAAAGAATGTTTATTTGTATTTACAACTTGGGTAGCAGTTGATGGGGTAATTTGTAATAATTTATTTCTGTCCTTTATTTAATTACTACTCGGCTACATCAGCATTCATCATAACCTCTCTTTCTGGAAACTCTAACTTCTGCATTATGTTAGTATCTTTAAAAGATATCTTAATCCAACTATGCATTCCTCAGCAACTGTCAGCTTTCCTCCAGGTTCTAGTTCAAAAACTGTTCTAGTTCCTTTTCAAAGGTTAACATTTAAAAGCCAGGTGGATCCGATCCTTTTGGAACAGGCCTCCTCTTTCTCAGGAGGCTACCCAGTTCTTAACACCATCCTGTACCATCGTCTCATCCACACATTGATACTCCGGAGATCTGCCTGCTTCTTTGCTTCTTGAACAGTGAGCATTTCTAAGACTGCTACTCTAGAGGTTCTGAATATCACCTTCTTATCTACAATCCTAAATTTGGCTTCCAGAACCTCCCTATTTATCAAGACAACCAGCTCTTCCTTAGCACTGTCTAACATCCTATCTAGGCAATTTATGAGGTCTATCACCTTTACAACAGGCAAGCAGGTTAGCAAATGATCTTCTTGCCCACCTGCCACAATAGAATTGCACAGGCAAGAAAAATTCATTTAGTGTTCATTTCTTTCACAAATGTTCCCAATTTTTGGATGTCTCGGTTAGTTACACATATTTATTGCAATTGGGAATTTTTAGCGCACGCTAAATTGATTTAATGAGCACTAACCCACCATTTAAGGTGCACTGTCAGACCGTGCTACTACTACTACTACTTATCACTTGTATAGGGCTACAAGGCATAAACAGCACTGCACAGAGACATGTAAGAGACAGACCTTGCTCATAAGAGTTTACAATTGAGTCAAGACAGACAACCCAACTGGGGACTAGGATATATCTAGGGGAATGGTAAGCAAAAACATAGGAGGTGAAAAGGAGACTAGGGGGATCAGGATCCAAAAGCAATCTCAAACAAGTGAGTTGAACAGGGCCATAGATTTAGCCTTGTATACTGACTCAGTTAATTTGTTCCAGACATAAAGTGTAGCAAGGTAGAAATATCGAGATCTGGAGTTGGCTGTTGAAGAGACAGGCGCAGATAGAAGGGATCTACCAGAAGGGTCGGGTTCCTAAGGAGGGATGTAAGGGGAGATAAGAGAAGAAAGGTAGTGAGGAGCAGCCGAATAAAGAAACTTATAGGTCAGTAATAGAAGTTTCGAGCTGGATGTGGAAATCGATAGGGAGTCAATGCAGTGATTTGAGAAGAGGAGTGACATAAGCATAGCGACACTGGTGGAAGATTAGCTGTGCACCTGAGTTTTGAACATATTGAAGTGTGGAGAGATGATTCTGAGGACGACCAACAAAGAGGAGGTTGCAATAGTCTAGGCAGGAGGTGACTAGAGAATGGATAAAGGTCTTAGGGGTATGTTTACTAAACTGCGGTAAAGTTGCAGACCGCACGGTAGGTAACGTTAATGTGTGGTAGGTAACTTTAACGCGCGTTATGTAGCGTTAACGCACGGTAATGTTACAACCCGCATGGAAGCGTTCCACGGCACGGTAGACACCGCAGAGGGAGGAGAAAGGGCAGAGAGCTGGGGTCAATGGGCAGGGAGTGGGCGTGGAGAGGCTCCCTGCACACTAACATGCTGAACTGAAGGGCTGAATCCTAACGCGAATGAAAACCTGCCGTTAGATGCACATTTGCAGGAGAAAGAAACCATTTCAGTGTCAGCAATGTAGGGCATAGGCAGGGAGCTCGAGAAAGGTGATAGTAGTGTTCCATCTATAGCAACAGCATAGTGGCAATGTACGAAGGGCCACTATGGTGATGGTGCAAATGGGGCATGGGGGAGTGCAGGTGGGACATGCAGTGGGGGCAACTGGGGCACGGGGTTGACTAAGCGGTTGCCTAGGTGGCACATAGGAACGTGGAAAATGCACACCAGCAAAACAGCAACAGACCAGGGTCAAACATGCCCATGAGTCTGTGTCCCACAGTGTCCCATCCATGGGACATTACCCAGCAGGAACCCCAAGGGGCACATAACATTGACAGGCAGTGCCGGGGGACGCGTGGACAGCTATGCAGGCACCCCTACCCCAGAACCCACACCTTAGGCAGCCGCCTACCTGCCTCCTGGATGGCCTAGGACTGCACACCACCGGCACCGACAGCATATGGTCATGGCGGCATGGTGGGGGGGGGGGGGTGTTTGTGCTGGAGGGAGTAGTGGCATTCACCTGCAATGGACCTAGCCCATGCCTGTACCAGTACGTGGTGTGCAGTACAACAGAAGAGGTCTGGCTGGGGAACGTAAGGGTAGCCCCAGGGACCACTATGCTGCTGTGGCAACAGTGTGGTGCAATACACTCAGCCAGTATTTCAAGAGCAAAAGGTTCAAGTCCCATCTGTGGATCCTGCAGAGCATCATCCCATAGTTTTATCCCACAATGCAGCCACAACAAATGTGCAAACCCCAACGCAGTGGTGCACAGGGGTACAAACACCCATTCACACGGGCTCCACTATCCACAGCCTCATGGAGTGTCAGGCTGTTGGCCCCAGCACGGAGCTGCAGTTCTCACCAGAGCACAACTACTACCCCCTGCACAGTTTAGCAATGTCGGCACTGTGCTCAGGACCAGTGTGGTGGGCAGGGTTGTCAACCACCTCTATCTCTGCACAATGATGAGATAGGTGTGGGAGTGTGTGTATGTCTGTCCATTGTTTTGTGTCTGCCAACACCTCACTGAGCCCACATTGCTCACACTGTTTCCAGCGTTAGCCTGCAAATGTGCATAATGAGGAGCAAGGTATTGTGGGTATGGCCCAGACAGGGCAGATTGGCCAGGATGCATCTGGAAAAGGGGGAGGGCAATGGCTGGGATACTGTAGTGCTTGACCACCACCTGCATGGGCAGGGTGGCCACAGCATGTCATGCAGGTAGGTCGCTCTCACTCTGACTGAGCAGTGACCATGGCATGTCCATGTTCCCACTTAGTGCCACACATTATTTGTTTCTAGTGATACCTGTGTGTTCCTGGTTCTGGAGCACAATCGTGGAGATACCTGCTTGGTGTTTGTGCTGTGCATCCTACCTTTGGGTGCATAGGGTTCCCCCATGAGCATGCACTATGGACTGGCTAGTGGTCTGTCTGCAGTTAGTCTGTGCATGGTGGGACCACTCTGTAGGATACTGCAGGTGCAGTCTGATTGTGCTGGTGGATGGCAGACTGTGGTGTGGAGCCTTCCCCTGCCCACCACAAGCATCACTGTTGGTCTGCCAAGGTCACATGTATGGCTCTGGCCCATCAGCCCTGGAGAGCTGTCATCAGCCAACTGGACTGTGGTTATTGGTATTACAGCAGGGTGCAGGCACCTGTCCTACCACACTCTCATCTACAATAGGGGTGATTGTGGGCCCCTTGGGGTATATAGTGCATATCACTTAGACCCATAGAGGCAGTGCTACCTAAACCTCATGTGAGTCTAGCCCCCCCCACACACACACTTATTAGGCACAGTACAAGGCACGTGCCTTGTATTGTGCCTACTAAGGTGCCTTATGGCTTACCTTGTATTGTGCCTTGTAACGTGCCTTATAATGCACGTTAGCCTAAGGCGCCTTGTAACGCGCGTTAACTGACACAACTTGCCATAATGATGCACCGCCCATTCCCTTATATGGGGAATCCAGGGAACCTAATGCGGGGAACGTTTCCGCAGTTTAGTAAACATACCCCTTAGTAGTGTGTTCAGAAATGAAGGGACACATTTTGCTAGTGTTATAGAGAAAGCTAAAACCTGTTGCTTCTATCTATTGGATATGTGTAGAGAAGGAGAGGGAGGACTCAAAGATGACTCCAAGATTATGAGTCGAAGAAACAGGAAGGAGTAGAGTGTTATCCAAAGAAATAGAGAAAGGAGGAAGGGGGGGGGGACTTAGGGGGAAAGATAAGTAGCTTAGTTTTGGCCATGTTCAGTTTCAGATAGTGGTGAAACGTCCAGGTACCAATATCAGATAAGCAGGCAGAGATCCAGGCCTGGATTTCCAGAGAGATTTCAGGTGTAGAGAGGTAGATCTGAGAGTCATCAGCATAGAAATGGTACTGAAAACCATGGAAGGAGATGAGTTTGCCAAGGAACTGAGTGTAGAGAGAGTAAAGGAGAGGTCCCAAGACAGAGCCTTGGGGTACACTGACTGAAAGGAAGATAGCTGTAGAGGAGGATCCACCATAACATACACCAAACTTACGGTGGGAGAGATAGGAATAAAACCAGGATATGACAGAACACCTAAATCCAAGCGAGGACAGGGTATCGAGGAGAAGGTGGTGATCAACAGTATCAAAAGCAGCAGAAAGGTCAAGAAGGATGAGGATCGAGTAAAGGCCATTGGATTTGTGAGGAACAAGTCATTGGAGAGTTTGACAAGAGCCATCTCAGTAAAATGTAGAGGGTGAAAACTAGATTGCAATGGATCCAGAAGGGATTGAGAGGAAATAAAATCAAAACAGTGGTGTGAACCACACATTCAAGTAATTTAAAAATAAAGGGGAGGAGGACAGGTACAATAAAGGGATGTTTTCTTGAGGAGAGGTGTTTTATTTAGTTTCTGCATCTTTGATTAGTCCTGAATTGAGTTTTCCACCATGAGGCTGGAACCAGCAATACTTGAAATAGATTTTATTATATAATTAGTGCATATTAAATCAACTTGGTGTGCACTCATACTTTAAGGTTCATTAACAAACCAAATGTGCACTAGCAAATGCACACACCTACAAGCCACCTAGCTATCTACATCCCTACAAATCAAATCTCCAACTTCATTGGCAGTCCTAACCCTTTCATCCTGGGCACATGTCCCTGGAGACATATCCTGAATGATGTTGCATCACCCAGAAGGGGCAGTCTTGGCTACAGCATAATTTCTTGCCATACATGATAGGTCATGTAGAAGGAGACGTTCTCCTCCAAGGGTCCTACTAGGAGCTATTTTATTGAGATTCTTAAAACACCAGTGTCACATAGCTGCCAGTTGAGTTACCATACTCCATTTAAGAAGAGACCTAGGGGGGGGGCGGAGCCTGATGTCCAGCGGGTAGGACGCTTTGCGTTGAAGCTCCCGAGAGGCCTACTTAGAATCCTGACTTAATACCTATACAAATTTACTATTTCGCTCCGAGCTGACCGGGGCACCTCGGGGGGGATGGCGGCCCATAAACCAGCGCGCTTGGACTTCGGGTCTCCTTCTTCTTCTCACGGAAAACGCTCCAAAACAGAGGTGTCTTCCCCACAGAAGATGGTTCCATTTCGTGAAAACCCCGAAATGCACCTGGAGATTTTGGAGGAAATACGCGGCGTGAAGGAATTGGTGCAGTCCAATGGAGAAGCGCTTCGAGCCATGCGAGAAGACTTTGGAGTGCTCCAGGACCGACTTGAAAATCTTTCATTACGGCAGGACAACATGGCGGGGGTCCTCGACTCGCACGAGGTGCGCTTGGGCAAACTGGACAAGGCTGAGCGCCAGATACAGAATCTTCAAAAGGAGTTAGAAGATAGCAATAATCGAGCCCGTCGCAACAATGTGAGGCTCATTGGAATACCGGAGGGGGTGGAAGCAGGAGATATAAGAGAATTCTTGCTCAAAACTCTTCCCTCCTTGCTGAAGATCACTTTTCACAGAGAACTGGAAATCGATCGAGCACACCGTGTTCCTGCCCACATGGCGCTCAACCCGCACGACCCCCCGGCCTATTATCTTTAGCTTGCTACGATATCAACAAGTGGAACAAATTTTACATGCTGCCCGAGCGAATCATCATTTGGAATTTGAAGGTCGTAAGGTCTCCTTCTTTCCTGATTTGGCAAAGCCTACCGTTGACCGACGGAAGAAACTCCTTGCTTTTCGCCCTCGACTTCAACAGCTACAGGCTCGCTTTGGCCTGTTGTATCCAGCGAAGCTCCGAGTGACTCTCCACAACCAAACCAGGACGTTCGAAGATCCTGATCTACTATCAACATTTTTAGACTCCAAAGAAGCAGAGCAGATGCGCTGATCCCAAATCTTGGACTCTTATCTGCCGGCTCTGTCCGCCATTTTGAAGGGCCCGATGCGGCGGTCATAGCCAAGCACAGAAATAGCCTGGACTTTCTTTCTTTCTCTATATGACTTTTGTTTTTGGGTCTCCTATCCCTTCATGATGTGTGCCTCGGTCGGATTCGGAGCACGCACAGTCCTACAGGTTATGTGTTTTTTCAATTTCGGCCTTCTCTGGGGTTTCTCCCCGCAGACACATGGTCGCCAGTAATTTTGGGGTTTTGCTTCTCCTCTACCGTACTGCGGTTTTTCTTTGTTAATGTGGGGCGCTTCATTGTATTATATTAGCTTATTTTTCCTATGTCATGTGTATAGCCAGATACAGTCAGTTTGAGGGACATAGTGAAATTATGTGTGCTATCATGCTCAGAATTTTTAACTTTTCTGAATGGCCTTATGTAAAATCTTATCATTCACCGTCAAAGGCATTAATGGTCCACTCAAAGGAAAGAAAATCCTTAGCTATCTTAGCCATGAGCATGTTGATTTAGTGTTTCTTCAGGAAACGCATTTAAACTCTGCTGAAACTGTATGGTGGAATCATGCTTGTCTTTACAGTAAATATGCACAAATACCTCGTCTGTTCGCTTCCTCCGTTCAGACTCCTTCTCATTGGTCTCAATGGAAGATGCTCAATGACTATGTACATTTTGCTAAATGCTCTCATCTGACTGTCTAACTTTGTATATATCTCTGTCCCATGATCATGCTGTATTGTAGATACTCTTTTGATCGTTTGATGTATAATCACTGTTAATTGGAAGCGCTCACATGCTGATATAATCGGGTAGAGAAGAAGCATCGGGGTGGGGGGTAATGGGTTTACTTTTCCTTATTGTATACTTGTTTTGTCTCTTTTGGTGTGTTGTTTCTTTTGTTTGTTGCAAAATGAAAATAAAAGTTTAAAAAAAAAAAAAAAAAAAAGAAGAGACCTAGGGCAAATGGAAAAGTTCAAGGATCTGGACTGTCCTAAGTAGAAGCTACCTATAAATAATAGGCATTATAATTTATAGATTCCAGCTTTCTCCTGAACCAAGATAGTTGCTAGAACTCTGCATTATGGAACTGTCTGGAGTAGTGTAGGAACAGTGGACGCTCAATCCAGAGAAAACACATTCAACTTGAGAGTTTTCTATTGCCTCACAAAATTTGTCATAAATTTGAGAAATTAACTCTGAGTTTACTCATCTGTTAACAGAGCTGTGGATAGTTATAGGGTGTATATTTATAGTGTGCCATAGTTCAAGGAGAATACTTTGAAATTAATACAAATATATTTTGACAAAGATTTCTTCTTGACCATAAATATCATCTGAAGTTCATCCTCTTCTGGTCTAAACTCTTCTAGGAAAATAAAACCCTTGTTACTGAAATTGCCCAAGTGATTTATTTTCAACATTCAGACAGTCTCTGCTTATATTGTATCTTACCAAAAATGAGAAATGAAGCCAAGAAAAAGACTGTTGAAACTCCAGTCCATGCACTCACTTTGAAAATGTATCATTTGCATTTTGAATGGGCTCTCTATCAAAATTTGTTTTTATAAGCTTAAATTTCCCAACTCAACCCACCTTCGTGAGGCATTTCTATTAATTATGGATAGATCTGACCCAACCTATCTGGAATTCAAGTGATTACCAGTATTAACACATTTTTTATGCAAGCTCTATATAAATATTCATAAGTGAATACTAATGGAAAGCTCTGCTTACTATCAGCTGGGAGGCTCTGGTGACTCACTAGTTTTATTGGTCCCACTTCAGTTTATAATTTAATAATCTTTATTATGTTTTATTCAGTTTCTGCATTTTTGATTAGTCCTGAATTGAGCTTTCCACCATGTGGCTGGAACCAGCGGTACTTGCAATAGATTTTTTCTTTATAATTAAGCTGTCATTTTTGTTCAGCTATTTCTAATTTCTGAGGGCACAGTAGCATTTTTGAAAGATTCCACACTCTGAATCTCAGTAAATCATGGCTGTTGGACATTTATAGGGGAAATTTGCAAACCGACCATGTAGTTACAAATTGTTTGGGTGGTTTTAGCGTCCATACATTAAGGGAGTTATTGTAGAAGCCCTAATCATGTTTTAAATGTAGATCCCATGCCAGAAAAATATGGAAGCTGCACCCATGTCAAAAACGTGATTTCAAAAAAGCCACAAGACACGTTTCTGCATCGGCATGTCGATCTTTGCATGTCTCCATGGGAGGTGTACTGGAGGCATCTCAGAGCGCAGCCTAGAAGGTACCAGTGACTGCATGTCTATGAAGTATTTCACATTGGCCAGCAATGTGCAGGGCGGAATTTTTGAACGTGCCAATTTACACCTGCTATAAATCAAGAAAAGCATAGGACTTGGTTATCTTTTGAGTCTGCTAGTGGTGCTGTTGACTAGAGGAGCTTGGTTTGTGAGTTTTTGATTTAACTGTCATCCGTGTCCATGTAAGTGTTTTTAAGCTACTGCTTGTTTCCCTGCAGTCTATCCTGTGACTTTCACACACCAATCCTCAGACACTCCCTGATTTCCCTCCTTCTCCCAGTTGTGCCAGCCCCATACTCCCAGTGTACCACTTTCTGGCACCTGGGGTATCAATCTTCCTTTCCCTAGTTGCTTGGTGCCTACTGTGTGCATGTGTCAGTATTTCCTGTTGCCTGTCTGTGAGTGCCTCAATGTTTCCTGCAGCCTCTGTGTCTGTGTGGATCTCTGCTGCCTGCCTGTCTGTGTGTGTGGGAGGAGGGGGGAGAGATGCATGCTCAGTGCTGTGGGGTGCTGGTGGTGGGAGTCAGGAGCCTTGGATGATATGAACACATAGATTGCACTGGCCATGCTTCATGAGACCCATAGGAGAACCACTAGGAGGCACCCATATCAGAGTGTCTACAGATCCAAAACCCAATTCCTGAACCTCACAAATGAGCAGTGCCTCACTAGGTTTCACCTTGATAAAGCAAACATCCACCATCTCTGCCGGGTGCTAGAGCTGGTCCGCCACTCCACTGCATACAGGAGCCAGACCATGCCTGTCCACCTCAAAGTCACCACAGCCTGCACCTTCCTATTCACTGGCAGTTTCCGGTTTGTATTGGCTGCCAGTGTGAGTCACAGCCAGTCAGTTGCACAGTGTATCTCTCAGTTCCTGAGGGTCTTTCTAACCCACATGGCAGAATATGTAGTCTTCTTGCAGACCATACAGCAAAGGCAGCAAACCATGATCACTTAACCAGCTACCACTAAACTACTCAATCCCTCCCCCCTGCCCCCTTACCTTTCCAAGTTTAGTCTTCCACATACTTCACCCTCCCTTGTCATTAATGATACCCTAGACTTACAAATTTAAGCTAAATTTAAATATTACTTCCAAGCTGATTTCCCTGTTCAATGTATAATGTTCTGTTGCAATGTTACCTGCTTTGACCATAGGATAAAGCGGTATAGAAAAAAATGTCAAATAAATAAATAAAATGATCCAAGTACATGAGGTAGCCAGATTTCCACTGGAATTCGGGGTCATCAATTACACACATGCGCCTTTCAGTCCCCCATGAGGGAGGGAGACCACCTACTGCAACAGGAAGGCATTCCACTCGCTCAACATGCAGGTAGTCTACAACATGCAGGAAGAGATAACTGATGTATTTCCAAGGTTTCCAGGTTTCAGCCATGACTCCTACATCCTGACCCATTCTGGCATCTACAAAAGGTTTGAGAGTGAACAAATCACCAGCTAATGGCTGCTAGGTAAGCCTGCGCAAGCCTACTCCATTACCTAGACATGTGCATGCTAGAGGAGGTCACAGTGATCTATGCTAGCTGCAGCACTTGTCAAACAGAGCTCATGGTTGCATTGCCCACTCAGCACATGAAACACTCTGCTACATTACCCTACTCTACAGTACCTCCACCCACACAGGTAACAGAGGTTATCCTCTAAGGAGGTGACTCCTGACCAACATTGTGGCACAATGCAAAGAGGTAGAGGAATAGTACAAGAGAACCCACAGACACACCTGCACCATCATAGAGATGACATTTGGGCCGCTCAAAAGCCACTTCTATTGCCAAGATAGATCTGGGGGAAAGCTCCTCTAAATCCCAACCAGGGTATATCAAATATTCATGGCCGACTGCATGCTCCACAATCTAGCTGTGAGGCAGTGGCAATCCCTGCCTGAAGAACAGGAAACAGACATAGAGGAAGAAGCTGAAGGACCAAGGTAGGAGGATACTGGGAAGCTGTAGCAACTGGGCATGGTAGCAAGACATGACTTCATACACAAGCACTTCATGTGAAAAGTAGAGGATTATTTGCACAAATGGAAAGCATGCACATTGGAGGGTTCTACCACCTCCATGCCCAATCCTGTTCCACCCCCTGAACCCATCCTGTGCAACACCCTCCAACATTTCCATTACCAGTCCAGCTGCATAACCAACCTCCTTCCCCCTGGCAACCATCACCTTCCACTCAACTCAACCCACCTCCATGAGGCAGCCCCTTCCTTATCCTATCCCCCACAGCACCAGCCACTTGTCCCCCTCTAACGGCGAACATATAATGAGTGTGTCATTTCTTCCCTCATCCCCTCCACTGTCCCTCATCCCCTTCCCTCCCACACCCTGATCCTAAATATGTTAGCATGATATTGTGCTGGATGATGTTTCACTGCTTTCATTGGAGCTGCTGGAGACATCATCCAGCTCACCAGTACCTTGGGTAACCTCCTGAAAGGGGAAAGTGAGGGATTCCCCCCATTCCATGGGAGCACAAGTCCCAAAATGTTTGAGGAGGGTAAGATTTCCTACACGAGTAGCTGTGCTTATGTGCCTAAGCCTCTGGTGCTGGAGTTGGAGAGTGGAGGTAACCTCCTCATTAGCACGTGTTCATACTGGAACACCTGGGATAATATGGGGCTGTGGCAGTTTGGAGAAGTTCAGGGGAGGGGGGGGGGCGGTCATGGCATACCGCTCCATGAAGTGGCATGAGTTCTGACACAGCCCCATGATTTCATGAATTATTGTCTCTGTTACCTCCAGCTGTCAACCTTCTAGATGGATATAGTACTCCTGAAGGGCCAGCAATTTCCTCATCAGTTCCATTTTCTCTTCTCACAGCTGGAGGTCAAATGAGGAGGTAAAGACAAGGAGCTTTAGGGCATAAGAGTCAGAGGGTTATCAACATGAATGTTAAAATCCCCAAGAAGGGGTCCAGAAAGAAGGAAAGCCAGGATTCAAAGTCAGCGAAAGGAAGAGGTGGACTTGTTAAAGGGTCGATAAATGACAACCATCTGGAGAGGTTGTGGAGTAAATAGGCAGATGGAGTGGACTTCAAAGGAAGACAATGAGTGAGATTGAGATGGAAGGGGAAATTGAAACCATCATGGAACCATCATGGTCAACCGAGCATGGTATATGGGAGAAAAGGTAGCTTCCATGACAGAAGGCAACAACTGAAGCAGACTCCAAGGAGAAGCCATGAATGAAGGTAAGTTTTGGGAACTGGAGTGGACATTCCACAGGGTGCTTGAGAAAGGGAGAAAGGAGGGAAGAAGAAGAAGGATATGAATAAGAAAGAAGGCATTTAACATTTAACAAACCACAGGGACTTGGAACAGCACATTTTGAATGTAATTAAAGAGATTTGACTGCTTTTTCTCTGAAAGGACAGCTGGGAAACTGGCTGGTATTTTGGTAGATCTCTCTCTTTTGCTTTAACAGATACCTAAGCTCCACGAACTGAACAATGGCTGGGAAAAATTGTATCGCTAAAGCTGTTGTCCCCATTACAGCTTCTGCCTCTGTCCAGACAGAGGTCCCAATGCCAGTTGAAGGACCGGTTCCATTTGCAGGATGCCTGCATGCTGAAGCTCTGAGGAAACAAGTGGAGGAACTCAGAGAGGAGGTGGCGAGGCTGAGTAGCATTCAAGACAGTGAGAAATACATTGATGAGATGCTTCTTGCAGCAACCAAGCTCTCCAGCAGAGGAGAAGATGGGAGCCGACAGAATGACGAAGGTTGGACACAAGTCACCAGGGCCTGCAGAATTACCAATCCAACTTCTCCAGCCCTTGAATTGAAGAACCATTATGAAGCCCTGGAAGTGGAGGAGCTGAAAGCAGCCCTGGAAAAGGAAGAACCAGAGCTCAAGTACCCCAAAGTTGCAGAATCAGTGACCACAAGGAAGCAAAGGGTAGTGGTGTTTGGTGACTCTCTTCTGAGGGGTACTGAGGCATCCATCTGCCGACCAGAATTGATGTCCAGAGAGGTATGCTGTCTGCCTGGTGCCAAAATTCAAGATGTTATGGAGAGTTTGCTGAGACTCATCAAGCCCACTGACTATTATCCAATGTTGCTAATCCATATCGGAACAAATGATACTGCCAGGTATCCCTTTGAGTGTATCAAAAGTGACTTTGTGGCTCTGGGACAGAGGGTGAAGCAGTTAGGTGCACAGGTGGTGTTATCTTCAATCCTCCCTGTTGAAGGTAAAGGCCAAGGCAGAGAGGCTCGCATCCTGGAGATGAATATATGGCTGCGTGGATGGTGTCATTGAGAGCATTTTGGTTTCCTAGACCATGGGATGCTGTTCTGAGGGTTTCAGAGCATAGATGGCAACCATTTGTTCAAGAAAGGTCGACACATCTTCAGTAGTAGACTGGCTAATCTACTGAAGAGGGCTTTAAACTAGATTCGTTGGGGATGGATGAAGAAAGCCCCCAGATAAGTGAAAGCCCCCAGGTAAGTGATACATTAACAGGGGTAACATATGGAAAGCAGTGTGTATAAATGCCCGTAGCATGGGAAATAAGATCCCTGATGTTGAAGCTTTGGTGGGAGTGGCCGACTTGGATTTAGTGGCAGTTACAGAAACATGGTTCACAGAAAACCATGACTGGGATGTAACTATACCTGGTTATACTTTATTCAGAAAGGACAGGGTAGGAAGAAGGGGAGGAGGAGTTGCACTATATGTAAAAAAATACTATTAAAGCTTTGGAATTACAGAGCTTAAAAGGGAGAGAGGGGGCATTGTGGGTTAAACTAGAAAGAGGGAAAGAAAAATCTATTTGCATTGGCGTGATATACCGGCCTCCCTCACAAGAGCAAGAGGTGGACAGAGAGTTAATTGAAGACATACGCAGCATTGCTAGGAAAGGGGAAGTGCTACTGATAGGGGATTTCAATATGCCAGATGTTGACTGGCACATTCCTGCTGCAGTATCATCTAGAAGTAAAGAGATCCTGGATTCTCTACAGGGAGAACTATTCAGGCAATTGGTAACAGACCCCACACGTGAAGGGGCCATACTGGACTTGGTGCTTACCAATGGTGAAAGTGTTTCTGATGTTATAGTGGGAGATCATTTTGCATCCAGTGATCACCAGATGGTGTGGTTCAGTATTAGGACTAGGGCTGTTGGAATCCATTCAAAGGTGAGGGTCTTAAACTTTAGGAAGACTAACTTTGCCAAGATGGGCCAATACCTCAGGGAGTCGTTAGAGGGATGGGAACAGCTGGGGGATGTAGAAAAACAGTTGGAAAAACTGAAAGGGGATATTTTAAGGGCAACCAACCTTTTTGTTTAAATGGTAAATAAAGGTAAAAGGAAAAGGAGACCGCTATGGCTTTCGAAAGACATAGCTGAAAAGGTGAAGAAAAAGAGGGAGGCCTTCATGAAATACAAGAGATCACAGAGAGAGGAAGACAGGCATCTCTATTTGTAAAAATGTAGGGGTATGTTTACTAAACAGCGATAACGTTGCAGCGGCGACGTTATTGCACGATACATAACATTATCGCGTGATAAAGTAACATTATCACGCAATAACGTTACTTTTCGCGCGATAACTTCTTCGGCGGCATTAAGGCACACAGAGGGTGGAGTAAATCTCTCCAGAGGGCGGAAAGAAGGGGTCAATGGATGGAGAGTGGGCAGTGAGAGGCTCCAGGTACATTAACGCTGTGAAATGAAGGGCAGAACATTACCGTGATTGAAAACCTTGCATTAGAGGCACAATTGCAGGAGAGAGAAACCAGTTCAGTCAGCAATGTACAGCAAAGGCAGGGAGACCTAGAAAAGTGATAGGAGTGCAACATGTGCAGCAACAGCATAGTGCCCAAGTACGAAAGGGCACTATGGTGAGGCTGAAAATGGGATACAGGGGCTGCAAGCGGGACATGCAGTGGGGCAGCTGGGGCACAGGGTGGGCTAGGCAGATGCCTAGGTGCCACATAGGAAGGCAGAAATGGAAAATCAGCAAGACAACAACTGAACAAGGTCAAACATGTCCACGAGTGTGTGTCCCACAGTGCTCCAATGGACATTACCCAGCAGGTACCCGAAAGGGCACATAACATTGGCAGGCAGTGCTGGGGGGAAGCGTGGATGTCTATGTAGGCACCCCTACCCCAGATCCCACACCATAGGCAGCCACCTACTGGCACACTGGATGGCCTGGGACTGCGCACAACCAGCACCACCGGCATAAGGGCATGTCAGCATGGTGGGGGAGGCCTGCTGGTGGTGGAGGGGGCAGTAGCAGCTGCCCACAGCAGACCAAGGCAAAGCCCTGTTTAGGTGGGTGGTGGGCAGTGCAACAGACAAGGCCTGTCTGAAGAACAGTCATGGTATCCCCAGGGAATGACCCACCTCTGTGGCAACAGTTTGGTGCAGTACACCCAGCCAGTGTATTCAGGAGCGGAAGGTCACAGGCTCAAGTCCCAGCTGTGGCTCCTGCAGACCATGTCTCTATATTTTTACTCTACAGAGCACATACACAATAAACATGTGCACTCCCTAGAGCAGAGGTTCCCAACTGCAGTCCTGGAGGGCCAAACGCCATTCAGGTTTCATGCTGTCCCTAATAAATATGCATGAGATGCATTTGTATGCACTTCCCCCATTGTATGCAAATGTATCTCATGCATATTCATTAGGGACGGCCTGAAAACCTGAATGGTGTTTGTGTTTGGCCCCCCAGGACTGGAGTTGGGAACCTCTGCCCTAGAGCATTGGCCAACAAGGGGCACAAACACCCATGCCCACAGGCTCCACTATCCAAAGACTCATGGAGAGTCAGGCTGTGGGGCCCTGCGCGGAGCAGCAACTACCACAACTAGCACCTGCATACCTTAGCAATGCCATCATAAACATGGAAACACACTCCATGTATAGCAAAAGGTTGCTATGATTAATTTCCGATAACAAATCCTACATTAAGCACAATTTGTTAACAGAGGTTCATCATAGCAACCTTTCTGATATATGTGGAGTGTGTTTCCTCTTTTCTGTTCTCTGACAGTGTTTACCACCCCGGAGAGTGACCCTAACAGTGTTGAGTACCTTAGCAATGCCTGAACTGTGCCCAGGACTGGTGTGGTGGCCAGGGCTGCCAACCACCTCTATATTTGCACAATGCTGAAATAGGTGTGGGAGTGTGTGTATCCAGTGTTTTGTGGCTGCCTACACCTTACAGAGCTCATAATGCTTGCACAGTTTTAATTGTTAGCCTGCCAATGTGCATAATGAGGAGAAAAGTGGGTATGGGCTGGACAGGGCGGTCTGGGCAGGATGCATCTGCACAGGGCATAGGGCAATGGCTAGAATATTGTAGTGGCCGCCCACCACCTGCATGGACAGGGTGGCCACAGCACGCCATGCTGGGAGGTCACTCTCACTCTGACTGAGCAGTGACCATGGCATGTCTAGGTCCACACATAGTGATTATACAGTGATTTTCTCCAATGATATCTGTGGGTGTTTTTTTTTTTCTGTGGCCCAATCACTGACATACCTGCTTGGTGCACATAGTTCCTCTGGGAACATGTACTGGCTAGCAGACTGTCTGCAGTTAGTATGTGTATGGCTGGAACACTGTGCTGCGGGTGCAGACTGACTGTGCTCTCTGCTGGTAGATGTCAGATTGTGGTGGAGGGGCAGCTGAGCTTTGCCAGGCCTACTGCATGTCTGCCAGTGCCCTATGTAATAAGTACAGTTCTGCATCACCTGCCCTGGATGGTGTCCATTCACCAAATGGACTGGTGTTGCTGGTCCCACAGCCCTTCATCATGTCCCTCTACTGCCTCCATTGCAAAGATGTAGATTGGGGGGTCTGTTGAGGGAAGATCCTGTCCACCACCTTGACCCAAAGAGTATGATACGTGGTGCTACATAATCCACATGTGAGTCCAGACATATCCCTGCTCTTACAACAGGTGACCATGGCAACCATACTGGATATGGACTATTCCAGGTACATCATGGTCCACAAGGGCTAGATATGACTGGGGAACACAGACAGACACAGGATTATCCAAGGTGTGTCTTCAAGGAATACCTGCCACACACTGGCACTGATGGGGACCTGCAGCAAAAACTATCTCAGCTAATCCAGCTACTGAGGACCTGGTGCTGGGCGAGCCACCTCACCTCAGGTTGAGCACAGGACCCAGACAATGTCATGGTCTGTAGCTACTCTGTGCCAGTAACACACACGGTCAGTTCCCTCTACCAAGCTGAGGTGCTGTGGAGACGCATACTCCATCCCGTGATCAGATGTAGACAGCTGTTCTGCATGTGCAGTGCATCATGGGTACTGGTGGGTTTACCCTATCCTGGTAACCACAGCAGACAGTTTGTGCGGTGACCTGCAGTCTTTCTGTAGCCAGCCAGCAGTGTAATAAAAGCTGAGAGGTGTAGCCCACGGGTTAATACAATGATTGCTGAGGCAGAGGTCATGAGTTTGATCCTGCTGTGGTGTTATTTAATAAGGCTGTCTGAGGCATTTCCTTTTAATTCCTGTAACAGTCAGACACATTTCTACAATCTGTGTTGCCAGCCATAAACACCCTCACCTCAGTGCCGTAACCTATAGGGGACATTATAAAGTGCCTTGTCAGCCAGGGTGCTGTATATGGTGCCCTATAAAGCACCCTACAGGGCACATTATAAAGTGCCCTGTCTGCCAAAGCGCTGTATAAGGCGGCCTATAGGGCACATTATAAGGTGCCTTGGCAGACAGGGCACTTTATACTGTGCCCTATGGGGCACCTTATGAGGCACCTTAGGTTACAGCACTGAGGTGAAGGTGTTTTTGCTGGCAGTACAGATTGTAGAGATGAGTCTGAGTGTTACAGGCAGGAAAAGGGATTGCCTCAAACAGCCTTATTAGATGAGACCTCTGAGGGATCCAACCCATTACCTCTGACTCAGCAGTCATTGTATCAACCAGTGGGCTACACTGCTATAGTGTCTAAGACAATACTGGCATGAACTTAAGGTTACCGCGCATTAACGAGTCCAGGCGCCCACTATCGTGTGTTAATCAACCATTGCTACTTCAACGCCGGTACGCCCACTTCCTTATATGGCATTGCTCACGTTACTGCTGCACCTAGCGCCGGTAATATTAGCATGGTTTAGTAAACATACCCCTTAGAGAAGCTAGCAAAGTAGTCAGGAAAGCAAAGATTCAAAAAGTGGAGAAAATAGCCAATGCAATAAAATGGGGGGATAAGACATTTTTCAGATATGTTAGTGAGAAGAGGCAAAAGAGATATTGTCAGAATCAAGGGTGAAGGGGAGGAATATGTAGAAGCTGATGAGGATAAAGCGGAATTGCTTAACAAATATTTCTGTTCTGTGTTCACAGATGAAGAACCTGGAGCAGGACCTCAGAAAACACCCATAAACAGGAACAGAAGCGAGGGACATCTTGAACAATTTTCAGAAGACTGTGTTCATGAGAAACTAGCTCAACTTAAAGTAGACAAAGCGATGGTACCGGATGGAATACACCCTAGAATACTGAGGGAACTTGGGAACGTTCTAGCAGCTCCACTGACTGACCTTTTCAATGCCTCACTGGAGTCGGGAGTGGTGCCAAAGGACTGGAGAGAGGCTCATGTGGTGCCTTTACACAAAAGTGGAAGTAAGGATGTGGTTGAAAACTACAGGCAGGTTAGTTTAATTTCGGTGGTGAGTAAATTATTGGAAACGCTGCTGAAAGAGAAAATAGAGAGGTTTCTGGAGTCCAGCGGATTACAGGATCCGAGGCAGCATGGAGTCACCAGAGGCAGGTCTTGTCAGACAAATCTGATTGATTTCTTTGACTGGGTGACCAGGGAGTTGGACTGAGGGAGAGCCCTAGATGTGGTGTATTTAGATTTCAGTAAAGCCTTTGACACTGTTCCTCACAGGCAACATATAAACAAACTGAGCACCCTAGGGATGGACCCTAAAGTTACCGCTTGGGTTAGAAATTGGTTGGGTGGGAGGCGACAAAGAGTACAGGTAAATGGAGCTCACTCTGAGGAGAAGGATGTTACCAGTGGTGTGCCCCAGGGATCTGTTCTTGGTCCGATTCCTTTTATCATCTTTGTTAGTGATATAGCGGAAGGGCTGTCGGGTAAGGTTTGCCTCTTTGCGGATGATACTAAAATCTGCAATGGAGTAGACACCCAGGAAGTTGTAGATAACATGAGGAGGGATCTAGCTAAGCTTGAAGAATTGTCTAGAATTTGGCAGCTGGGATTTAATGTTAAAAAATGTAAGGTCATGCATTTGGGCTGCAGCAATCCAAGGGAGCAATATCGTATGGGGGTGAAGTAATTTTGTCCACTAAAGAAGAGCGGGACCTAGGCATGGTTGTGTCTGATGATCTTAAAGTAGCTAAACAGGTAGGAAAGGCGATGGCAAAAGCTAGAAGGATGCTTGGGTGCATACGGAGAGGAATGGCTAGCAGAAAAAAGGAGGTGATAGTGCCTGTGAATAACTCTTTGGTGCAGCCTCATTTGGAGTATAGTGTGCAATTCTGGAGACTGCACCTTCAAAAGGATATAAACAGGATGGAGTCAATACAGTGGGTGGCTACTAAAATGGTTAGTGGTCTTCATCATAAAGCATATGAGGACAGACTTAAGGATCTTAATATGTACACCTTAGAGGAAAGGCGGGATAGAGGTGATATGATTGAGATGTGTAAATACCTCTGTGGCATAAATGTATAGGGAGAGAGCCTCTTTCAATTGAAAGCAAGTTCTGCTGCAAGGGGAAATGGGATGAAGGTGAAAGGGGATAGATTCAGGAGTAATATGCGGAAATATTTCTTTATGGAAAGAGTGGTGGATCAGTAGAATAGTCTCCCAGTGGAGGTGGTAGAGATGAGGACAGTATCTGAATTCAAAAAAGCATGGGACAAACACAGAGGATCTCTAAAGGAAAAAAGGGGACTGTTTTAGTTGTTGATATGGAAGGACAGACGAGATAGGCCATGTGGTCTTTTTCTGTTGTCATATTTCTATGTTTCTAAGATTAAAGGTTGTATTTCCATAGAAGGTTAGAGAAATGCCTCAGGAGCCAGGATTGGGATTGATATCCCCAGATGAGAGAAGGATGGTATTGGAGAGAAAAGAGGTGGCACAACAATGTCGAGAATGAGGTGCTCTCAGAGAGAGTGGAGGTCGCTGAATGAGAGGAAGCTCAAAAGCAGATGATAGGTAGAAGACAAAATGGCAGAAGAGGTGAATAAGGAATAGGTGATAAGAACTAGGGCTTTGAAGTTGTTAGAATGAAGGGATAAGATTAGGGATAGTTACCATTAAGAAGAGAAAGTGATGTGGCATCACAAGCATAGAGAGGAGAAACCAGAGATCAGAGGAGATATGATATGGTGAGATAGGAGAGAAGCCCCAGTATGCTAAAGTGTTAATGTGTCCCAGGAAAGCAATATAATAAATGTAAACTACTGGATGGGTAGGCAAGGGGAGGAAAAGAGAAACATAAAAATCACCAAGAGAGAAAGAAAGAAACCGTTTAGTGCTAGAGACCAGAGTTAAATTTGTACCTTAGTGCAATAAAGAGAGGTATGATTAGCAGAATCAGCACAAACCTAGAGCGAAGGCAAAAATATGCATAAATCAGCATTTTCAGTGCAGAAAAGGTTTATAAAATTAGCTTTTAACTGCTAAGGCACCACATTAACTGTTAAAGCAGTGTTCAAATAAAATAGAAATGAGATTAAGGGGTCTGTTTACTAAAGAACGCTAACGTCGCAGCGGTGATGTTATTACGCGATGTGACATTCTTGCATGATAATGTCACTTATCGTGCGATAACATCTCCGGCGGCGTTAAGGCGCACAGAGGGTGGAGTAAGTCATTCCAGAGGGTGGAGAGAAAGGGTCAATGGGCAGAGAGTGGGCGGGGAGAGGCTCCAGGCACACTAATACTGTGAAATCAGGGTCTGAAATATTGTCTATTAGACAAACCTTTGGTGGTGGTGAGAAGCGAGGAGGAATGTGACACATTCTATCTACCCTTTTGATGTCTAGGACATCTGTACCTTGCCCACTCACAATCATAAATGACAGAGGTGTAAGGCAGGGGTCACCAAATCCAGCCCTGGAGGGCCACAAACCAGTCAGGTTGGCAGGATATCTCTAATGCACATATATCTCATGCATATTCATTAGGGATATCCCGAAAAACTGACTGGTTTGCAGACCTCCAGGACTGGATTTCAGTAGCTCTGACATACACCATAAACATGTGCAATCCCTAGAGCAGAGTTTCCCAACTGCAGTCCTGGAGGGCCAAACACCATTCAGGTTTCATGCTGTCCCTAATAAATATGCCTGTGATGCATTTTTATGCGTTGCTCCATTGTATGCAAATGTATATCATGCATATTCATTAGGGACAGCATGAAAACCTGAACCGTGTTTGGCCCACCAGGACCAGAGTTGGGAACCTCTGCCATCCAGCAGCGGCCAACAGGGGCACAAACACCCACACCCACAGGCTCCACTATCCAACGGCTCATGGAGAGTCAGGCTGTTTGGCCCTGCGCGGAGCAGCATCTACCAATACTGGCACCTGCATACCTTAGCAATGCCATCTTAAACTTGGAAACATGTTCCACATATATCAAAAGGTTGCTATGATTAATGTCAGATAACAAATCCTAAGTTAAACACAATTTGTTGACAGAGATTCATCATAGCAACCTTTCTGATATCTGTGGAGTGTGTTTCAGTTTTTGTTTCTGACAGTGTTTACCACCCCAGGGAGTGACCCTAACAGTATTGAGTACCATAGCAATGCCTGCACTGTGCCAAGGACTGGTATGGCGGCCAGGGCTGCCAACCACCTCTATATCTGCACAATGCTGAAATAGGTGTGTGAGTGTGTGTATGTCTATCCAGTGTTTTGTGGCTGCCTACACCTTACTGAGCCCACAATGCTTGCATTGTTTCCCTGCCAATGTGCATAATGTGGAGCAAGGTACTGTGGGTATGGCCCAGACAGGGCGGCCTAGGCAGGATGCATCTGCACAGGGCATAGGGCAATGGCTGGAACATTGTAGTGCCCGACCAGCACCTGCACGGATAGGGTGGCCACAGCATGTCATGCTGGGGGGGGGGGGGGGGGTTACTCTCACTCTGACTGGGCCGTGACCATGGCATGGCTAGGTTCCCCCATAGTGTCATACAGTATTTCTCTCAAGTGATATCTATGAGTTTTCTTTTCTGTGGCCCAATCACTGACATACCTGCTTGGTGTGTGTGCTCACATCCCATTTTTGGGTGCACACAGTTTTTCCAGGAACATGCACTATGTACTAGCTAGCAGACTGTCTGCAGTTAGCATGTGTATGGCTGAAACACCTAGCAGAGTGCAGCTGGTGGAGACTTACTGTGCCCTCTGCTGGTGAATGTCAGATAGTGGTTGGGGGCAACTGAGCTTTTCCAGGCATACTGCCAGTCTACCAGTGCCCCATGTGATGCATACACATCTGCATTGACTGCCCTGTAGGGTGCCTATTCCATAGCAGGATTGGGGTTGATGGTCCCCTCCACTGCCACCATTGCAGAGATGTAGAATGTTGATCTGTTGGTGGGAGATCCTGTCCCCCACCCTGAGCCACAGAGGATGGGTTGGGTGGAGCTACATAATCCGCTTTTCGGTCCAAACACCACCCTTCTCTTATAACATGTGACCATAGCACACAGGATCTGCACTATTCTGGGTGCATCATAGTACACAAGGGCTAAACCTGACTGGTAAATACAGATGGACACAGGAGTAGCCTAGGTGTGTCTGCAAAGACTACCTATCAAACACTGGCACTGATGAGGATCTGCAGCACAGCCTATCTCAGCCAAGTCAGGTGCTGCGGACCTGGTGATGGGCGCCTCACCTCACCCTCAGGGTGAGCACAGGAACCACACAATGTCACGGTCTGTAGCTATTCTGTGCCAGTAACACACACGGTCAGTTCTCCCTACCAGGCTGGGGTGCTATAGAGGCGCATAATCCATCTTGTAATCAGATATAGACTGCTGATCTGCATGTGCAGTGCATCATGGGTACGGGTGGGTTTACCCTATCCTGGTAACCACAGCAGACAGTTTGTGTGGTTACCTGCAGTCTTTCTGTAGCCAACCAGCAGTGTATTAGGCGCTGTAAAGATGTAGCCCACTAGTTACTTCAATGACTGTAAAAGCAGAGGTCATGGGTTTGATCCCACAGTGGTGTTATTTAATAAGGCTATCTGAGGCTTTTCCTTTTAATTTAAATCAGTGCTGCCAGTAAAAACACCCTCACAGTGCCGTAGCCTAAGTTGCTTCATAAGGCGCCCTATAGGGCACATTATAAGGTGCCTTGGCGGACAGGGCACTTTATAATGTGCCCAATGGAGTGCCTTATAGGGCACCTTATGTGGATTTAAATTAAAACAAAATAACTCAGACAGCCTTCTTACATAATACCACTGCAGGATCAAACCCATGACCGCTGCTTCTACAATCATTGCAGTAACCAGTGGGCAACATCTTTGCAGCTTCTAACACTGCACTGGCATGAACTTAGGTTTACCACACGTTAACATGCCATGGCGCCCACGATCGCACGATACCGATTCCTTGCAACCTTCCTCCGGACCGCCCACTACCTTATATGGCATTCTTCACACTAACCCTGCAACTAGCGCCGTTAACATTAAGGGGTATGTTTACTAAACCGTCTTAATATGAAGAATGCCATATAAGGCGTGGGTGTTCCGGTCCTAAGGTAGCAAGAATCTGTATCGCGCGATAGTGTGCGCCTTGGCACATTAATGCACGTTAACTCTAAGTACATGCCATCACAGTGTTAGAAGCTATAAAGATGTAGCCCACTGGTTACTGCAATGACAGTGGAGGCAGAGGTAAGGGGTTTGATCCTGCAGTAGTGTAATCTGAAAAGGCTGCCTGAGGCATTTCCTTTTAATTTAAATCAGTGCTGCCGGCAAAAACACCCTCACAGTGCCGTAACCTAAGGTGCCTCATAAAGCGCCCTATAAGGCGTCCCATAGGTCATATTATAAAGTGCCCTGTCCGCCAAGGCACACTATAATATGCCCTATAAGGTGCTGTATAGGGCGCCTCATAGGGCGCTTCACAGGGTGCCTTACAGGGCGCCCTATAGGGCGCCTATGAGGCACCTTAGGCCAGGGGTCCCCAAACCTGTCCTGGAGGGCCGCAATCCTGGCAGGTTTTTGGGATAGCCCTAATGAATATTCATGAGATATATATGCATTAGAGATATCCTCCAAACCTGACTGGTTTGTGGCCCTCCAGTACTGGATTGGGAGACCCCTGCCTTACACCTCTGTCATTTAAGATTGTGAGTGGGCAAGGTACAGATGTCCTAGACATCAAAAGGGTAGAAAGAATTTGTCACATTGCTCCTCGATTCTCACCACCACCAAAAAGTTGTCTAATAGACAACATTTTGGTGGTGGTGAGAAGCGAGGAGGACTGTGACAAAGTTTATCTACCCTTTTGATGTCTAGGACATCTGTACCTTGTGCACTCACAATCTTAAATGACAGAGGTGTAAGGCAGGGGTCTCCCAATCCAGTACTGGAGGGCCACAAACCAGTCAGGTTGGGAGGATATCTCTAATGCATAAATATCTCATGCATATTCATTAGGGCTATCCCAAAAACCTGCCAGGATTGTGGCCCTCCAGGACAGGTTTGGGGACCCCTGCTTTAGGCTACAGCACTGTAAGGGTGTTTCTGCTGGCAGCACTGATTGAAATGAAAAGGAAATGCCTCAGACAGTGTTCTTAAATAACACCACTGTGGGATCACACCCATGATCTCTGCCTCTACAGTCACTGAAGTAACCAGTGGGCTATATCTCTATAGCGTCTAACACACCGCTGGCTGGCTACAGAAAGACTGCAGGTCACCACACAACCTGTCTGCTGTGGTTACCAGGATAGGGTAAACCCACCTGTACCCATGATGTACTGCAAATGCAGATCAGCAGTCTACAGCTGATCACAAGATGGGGTATGCACCCCCACAGCACCTCGGCCTGGTAGGGGGAACTGACTGTTTGTGTTACTGGCACAGAGTAGCTACAGACCGTGATAATTTGTGGGTCCTGTGCTCACCCTGAGGGTGAGGTGGGGCGCCCAGCACCAGGTCTGCAGCACCTGGCTTGCCTGAGATCGGCTATGCTGCAGGTCCCCATCAGTGCCAGTGTGTGATGGATTGTCCTTGCAGACACACCTAGAATACATCTGTGTCCAGCTAGTGTGGACTATGATGCACCCAGAACAGTGCATATTCTGTGTGGGTGCCATGGTCACATGTTATAAGAGAAGGGTGGTGTTTGGACCCAAAAGAGGATTATTTAGCACCACCCAACCCGCCCTCTGTGGCTCAGGGTGGGGGACAGGATATCCCACCAACAGGTCGACATTCTACATCTCTGCAATGGTGGCAGTAGAGGGGACCATCAAGCCCAGTCCTGCTGGGGAATGAGTACCCTACAGGGCAGTCAACGCAGATCTGTACATATATCATAAAACAATGGCAGACAGGCATAATGCTGGAAAAGCTCCGCTGCCACCCACCACTATCTGACATTCACCAGCAGAGAGTACCATCAGGCTCCACCCACTGCACCATGCAAGGTGCTGAAGCCATTTACATGCTAACTACAGACAGTCTGCTAGCTAGTACATAATGCACATCCCTGGAGAAACTGTGTGCACCCAAAAATGGGATGTGAGTACACACACCAAGCAGGTATGACAGTGATTGGGCTCCAGAAAAGAAAACCCATAAATATCACTTGAAAAAAATATTGTACAGCACTATGGGGGGAACCTAGCCATGCCGTGGTCACTGCTCAGTCAGGGTGAGAGTGACCTCCCAGCATGACATGCTGTGACCACCCTGTCCATGCAGGTGGTGGTCGAGCAGTACAATGTCCTAGCCATTGCCCTATGCCCTGTGCAGATGCATCCTGCCCAGGCCACCCAATCTGGGCCATACCCAGAGTACCTTGCTCCTCATTATGCACATTGTCAGGTTAACACTGGAAACAGTGCAAGCAGTGTGGGCTCAGTGAGGTGTAGGCAGCCACAACACACTGGATAGACCAGAGCTACTCAATTCCAGTCCTGGTGGCCCGCAACCCTGCAGGTTTTTGGGATATCCCTAATGATATGCATGAGATATATATGCATTAGAGATAGCCTGCCAACCTGACTGATTTGTGGCCCTCCAGGGCTGGATTTGGAGACTCCTGCCTTACACCTCTGTCATTTAAGATTGTGAGTGGGCAAGGTACAGATGTTCTAGACATCAAAAGGGTAGATAGAATGTGTCACATTCCTCCTAGATTCTCAACACCACCAAAAAGTTGTCTAATAGACAATATTTTGGTGGTGGTGAGAAGCAAGGAGGAATGTGACAAATTCTAACCTTTTTAATGTCTTGGACATCTGCACCTTGCCCACTTACAATCTTAAATGACAGAGGTGTAAGGCAGGGGTCTCCAAATCCAGCCCTGGAGGGCCAAACACCAGTCAGGTTGGCAGGCTATCTCTAATGCATATATATCTCATGCATATCATTAGGGATATCCCAAAAACCTGCAGGGTTGCGGGCCACCAGGACTGGAATTGAGTAGCTCTGGGATAGACATACACACACTCCCACACCTATGCCAGCATTGTGCAAATATAGATGTTTTTGGCAGCCCTGGCCACCACACCAGTCCTGGGCAAAGTGCAGGCATGGCTATGGTGCGCAATACTGTTGGGGGTCACTCCCCGGGGTGGTAAACACTGTCAGAAACCAAAACTGAAACACACTTCACAGATATCAGAAAGGTTGCTATGATGCAGCTCTGTCAACAAATTGTGTTTAACTTAGGATTTGTTATCTGACATTAATCATAGCAACCTTTGGATATATGTGTAACTTGTTCCCAAGTTTAGGGCGGCATTGCTAAGGTATGCAAGTGCCAGTATTGGGAGATGCTGCTCCGCACAGGGCCCAACAGCCTGACTCTCCATGATGCATTGGATAGTGGAGCCTGTGGGTGTGGGTGTTTGTGCCCCTGTTGGCCTCTGCTCTAGGGCTGAGTTTCCCAACTCCAGTCCTGGTGGGCCAAACACGGTTCAAGTTTTCATGTTGTCCCTAATGAATATGCTTGAGATACATTTGCATACAATGGGGGCGGTGCATACAAATGCAGCACAGGCTTATTTAGTAGGGACAGCATGAAACGTGAATGGTGTTTGGCCCTCCAGGACTGCAGTTGGGAAACTCTGCTCTAGGGATTGCACATATTTATGGGTTCTGTACCCTGTAGGGGAAGATATAGGTGTTTATGGCATGTTTATTTAATCTGCAATAACGGTTCTTTCTTTATTACCACGGTTCAGTACTGTGTAAAATATAGGAGCATGCTTTGCAGGAACCACAGCTGGGACTTGAACCTGTGACTTTCTACCCCTGAACATACTGGCTGTATGTACTACACCAAACTATTGCCACAGAGGCAGATCATTCCCTGGGGATACCATGACTGTTCGTCAGACAGACCTTGTCTATTGCAGTTCACGGCACCCACCTAAACGAGACTTTGCCGTGGTCTGCTGTGGGCAGATGCCACTGCCCCCTCCGCCACCAGCACCCCTCCTCCACCATGCTGACATGCCCTTGTGCCGGTGGTGCTGTTGGTGCACAGTCCCAGGCCTTCCAGTTTGCCTGTAGGCGGCTTCCTATGGTGCATGATATGGGGTAGGGGTACTGACATGGACATCAGCACATCCCCCCGGTACTGTCTGCCAATGTTCTGTGCCCTTTGCTGGGTATTGCTGGGTATTGTCCGCTGGGACACTGTGGGACACACACTCGTGGCCATGTTGGACCCTGGTCAGTTGCTGCCTTAGTGCTTTTCAGTTTCTGCATTCCTATCTGCCAGGTAGGCATCTGCCTAGTCTACACTGTGCCCCAGCTGGCCCGCTGCATGTGCCGCCTGCAGCCCCCTGTACCCCATTTACCCCATTTACACCATTACCATACTGCCCTTTCCCACGTGTTCACTCTGCTGTTGCTGTATATGTGAAAGCCACAAAGGCAAGCTACCCCATACACACCACAGAAAACCCTCATCAGCACTATTTCTATGTTGGCACATTCACTTTGTGGGGGGACTGTGAATTGACCCTTCCAAGAGTGAGCTCATCCTTTTTCCTCTTTATAGTTGTGTTCATACCACTTGTCATTATTTGTTCTATTGGTCAGCTCGGTGTTTTGTATTTCAATTTTAGTTCTTGTCATTATTTATGGTTTGTGCCTTTTTGGTTGCTGCACATGTATCACTACTATCACTTTTCAAGGTCTCCCTGCCTTTGCTGTAGATTGCTGACTGAAATGGTTTCTCTGTCCTGCAAATGTTCTTAGCGAGAGGTTTTCACTGGCGCTAATTTTCAGACCTTCATTTCACGGCGTTAGTGTGCATGGAGCCTCTCCCCACCCGCCCTCCGCCCATTGACCCCTTCTCTCCGCCCCTGGGGAGCCTTACTCCACCCTCTGGACAGCCTTACTCCACCCTCTGCACACCTTAACGCCGCCGCAGACATTATCACGCAATACATGACGTTCTCGCATGGTAATGCGCTATTATCGTGTGATAACATCGCAGCTGCGACGTTAGTGCCGTTTAGTAAACATACCCCTAAGACGGTTTAGTAAACATACCCCTAAATTTCTGTTCTCACACTAAACATGACCCATGAAACTGTGAAGAAATTTCACATGTCTTAGGATACTGCTGAAAGCACAACACACCTTCTTCTACAGTGTGGGCAGGAAAAAACAGTGATTCTCATTCTTTCTGGAAAACCCATTTCTTCCTTTCATGATATATTTAGTGCATTATTTTACTCTGTTTACATTCAGAGATCTGTAGAACCTGGTAACTTATTCATCACTGGCCTCCTATTAGAAACATTACTGTGCACATTGTTCTTATAATTAGGTTATAAAAAAGATAAGCATGACAAAACAATGTCAAAATTGCATTACATATGACTCATTCGTATTTGTGTTTTCCCTCATATTGTGGTTTACTCTCATATTAAATCTAATCAGACCTACTAAGAATTACTTGAGACGGAGGCTATCTTTGAACATTTTATACAGCTATTGTGAAAAGCCAGTTGTGTGTTGTAACATATTTTTTTTTACTATTAACAGTACTGAATTCATATTAGCTTATATCCCTGCTAATCCTACTCACTACCACCCAACTTCTGAATTTTATCTTACAGTCACTTCTGGAATTGAGGGAGTCAGTTTTCCTTTCCTGAAAGGTCTCTCATTTGCATAACATGGCATTTGCCCTTACTACTAGCACTACTGCTGAACATCTCCTGCTGAGTTTTGGGAGGAATCCACTGATATCTGGAATCAGTTGCTTGCATTGTAATTTCAATTAATTTTTTTAGTAAACTGGCTTGTATAGCTCTGCAGGGGCTGCAGATGAAATTTGTCAGTATAAAGCCCTTCCTTTCCACATAATGCAGCTGCTCCCCTTGCTTCATCCTCTCACAGATCGACAGATTCCCTAGTGACAACGGGAATTTCAGTTGTGTCTACTCATTTAGGCAAATCAATCTGTTGTGTGTGTGTGCATATACAGGGTGGCCCAAAAAAGTGAGAACATCTCGTAAATTAAAAGCTTAAATAGTTTACTTATTTACCTTTTTTAGCTATATAACGTCGTTATTTTGACAATTTCTGGTCGCCATCTTTTTTTTTTTTAATTTGTCAATCGTTTACATCTGTCTTTTTGAATCTTTAAATAACTTATATGCTACGAGATGTTCTCACTTTGTTTGGGCCACCCTGTATATAGAAAGAGGCATATCTATTAATAGAAAAAGACATCCATATCCAGATAGCTGTACATGTAGAAAATAAAAAGAACCCCCCTCCCAAAAATATCCATAACTGACGCCAAAGTGGGTAAATAATTAGGGGAATAATGCAGTCTGCAAGGCTGCCTCATCTGTGCTCAGTTGTTGTGACTTATATAAGATATTCCACCTGGAACTAAAAGAGCGCACTTTCAGAGATACTTATATATGTAGATGTCCTGGTGTGGAAATATACCAAACACAAAAGTTATTAGGGGCACACACAAACACACACATATATAGTACATAACCAGACATCTCAATCATACAAAGTGACTCTATTCATAAAGTAGTCTGACTTAGGGGTATGTTTACTAAACCATCTTAATGTGCGCTCTGTGCCGTTATCGCGCGATAAGGTACCTTATCGCGTGATAATGGCGCTTTATCAGGCGCGCAGGTACCTTATCGCGTGATAATGCACGCAGCGGCGCAAACGAGCACTGAAGGTGGGGAAAGGCTCCCGGAGGGCAGAGGAAGGCTCCCCAGGGGCGGAGAGAAGGGGTCAATGGGTGGAGAGTGGGAGGGGAGAGGCCCCCCGCACTCTAACGATGTGAAATCCGAGGCTGAAAACTAACGCCAGTGAAACCCCGGCGTTAGAGCTGATTTAAAGGGAAGAGAAACCATTTCTGTCAGCAATGTACAGCAAAACCAGGGAAACCTACGAAAAAGTGATAAGTGTGATACATGTGCACGGAACAAACGTGCAAATAAACATTGAAAATGACCCCAACAAAATATAAAAAACACATAAACAAGCTGATCAATAGTGATATTAATTGGAAACATCAAAAAAAACTCCCAAGAAAGCTCCAAAAAAAAGATATGAAGTTTGGAAGGGTCTACGCTCCGTCCCCATACAAGGTGAATGATCCCACAGTGAAATTGCGCTGATCAGGGTTTCCCCTCTCCATTGGACAGGTTTCCTATGGCATGCACATGTTCCACAACAGCAGGGCGGGCATGTCGGAATGGGCAACTGGACAGATGCTGGGAAAGGGGACACAGAGGGCTGCAGACAGCACATGCTGTGGTGCAGCTGGGCCACAGTGCGGACTAGGGTGATGCCTAGGTGGCCCATAGGAATGCTGAAACAGTAGATCAGTCAGACAGCAAATGATGAGGGCCCAGCATGGGCACGAGTGTGCTTCCCACAGTGTCACAGGGGATAGTACACAGCAGGTACCCCCAAGGGCACAGAACATTTGCAGGCGGTGCTGGGGGGAAGCGTGGACATCTATGCAGTCACCCTACCCCAGAACCCGCACCATAGGCAGCCGCCTACCTGCACACTGGTTGGCCTGAGACTGCGCTCCACCAGCACCACCAGCAGAAGGGCATGTCAGCAGGGTGGCAGAGGGGTACTGGTGGTGGAGGGGGCAGTGGCAGCTTCCCAGAGCAGACCGTGGCCTAGCCCTGTGTAGGTGGGTGCCATGCACTGCAACAGACAGGCCCTGTCTGATGAACAGTCATGGTATCCCCAGGGAATGCACTGTATCTGTGGCAACATGGTGGTGCAGTGCACACAGCCAGTATGTTCAGGAGCGGAAAGTCACAGGTTCAAGTCCCAGCTGTGGTTCTTGCCAACCCAGCCCCCATATTTTACCCACTACTAAACATGCTAATACAGGCAGAACCTTTAGTGCAGATGACATAGACATGCCCAAAGCACCTACATGTTACCCTACAGAGCACAGACACCATAAACATACACATTACCTAAAGCAGAGTCTCCCAAATGCAGTCCTGGAGGGCCAAACACCATTCAGGTTCCATGCTGCCTCTAATAAATATGGCTGTGCTGCATTGCTATGCACCACCCCCATGGTATGCAGATGTATCTCATGCATATTCATTAGGGACAGCATGAAAACCCGAACAGTGTTTGGCCCTCCAGGACTGAAGTTGGGAACCTCTGCCCTAGAGTAGCGGCCAACAGGGGCAGACACACCCACACCCACAGGCTCCATTATCCCAAGCCTCCTGGAGAGGCAGGATGTTGGGCCCTGCGTGCATCTCCCAATACTAGCACTTGCATACCTTAGCAATGCCAACCTAAACATGGGAAAACTTTACACAACTATCAAAAGGTTGCTATGACAACTGGCAGATAGCAATTCCTACGTGAAGCACAATTGTCTGATTGAGCTGCATCATAGCAACCTTTCTGATGTCTGTGGAGTGTGCCTCAGGTCTGGTGTCTGACAGAGTGACCCCAACAGTATTGCGTACCATAGCCATGCCTGCACTGTGCCCAGGACTGGTGTGGTGGCCAGGGCTGCCAAACACCTCTATAGTTGCACAATGCTGGCATAGGTGTGTGGAGTGTGTGTCTATCTATCCAGTGTGAAGTGGCTGCCAACACCCTCCACAGCCCACACTGCTAGCACTGTTGCCAATATTGGCCTGCCAATGTGCATAATGAGGAGCAAGGTACTGTGGGAATAGCCTGGATAGGGTGGTCTGGCCTGGCTGCATCTGCACAGGGCATAGGGCAATGGCTCGGACATTGTAGTGCCCAGCCACCACCTGCACGGACAGCATGGCCACAGCATGTCCTGCTGGGAGGTCACTCTCACCCTGACTGATCAGTGACCATGGCATGGCTAGGTTCCCCCATAGTGCTATGTAGTATTTCTCTCATGTGATATTTATGGGTTCCTTTTGGGGCACAATCACTGATTTATCTGCTTGGTGTGTATGCTGACATCAGTGTTCTGGGTACATACATTTCCTCTAGGACTATGGACTAGCTAGCAGACTGTCTGCAGCTAGTATGTGTCTTGCTGGAACACCTTGCAGGGTACAGCGGCTGGGGGCTTGCTGCTGGAGAATGTCAGATGGTGATGGTGGGGGTGGGCAGCTGAGCATTTCTAGGCCTACTGTCTGTCTGCTATTGCTTTATGGATGTGTACAGCTCTGCATTGCCTGCCCTGTAGGGTGTCTGTTCCCCAGCAGGACTGGGGTTGATGGTCCCTGTTACTGTTGCAAAGAGGTAGAATGTAGATCTATTGGTGGGCAATCCTGTTTCCCACCCTGAGCCCCAGAGGGTGGGTTGGGTGGTGGTACATAATCTGCCTATTGGTCCATAAGGGCTACACCTGACTGATAAATACAGATGGACAAAGGTGTATCTGCAAGGACTAACTATCACACACTGGCACTGATAGGGACCTGCAGCATAGCCTGTCTCAACTATGCCCGGTGCTGTGGACATGGTGCTGGGCGCCCCACCTCACCCTCAGGGTGAGCACAGTACCTGCACAATGTGACAGTCTGTTGCTACTCTGTGCCAGTAACATACACGGTCAGTTCCCCCTACCAGGCCGAGGTGCTGTGGGGGTGCATACCCCATCTTATGATCATCTGTAGACTGCTGATCTGCATGTGTCGTGCATCATGGGTACGGGTGGGTTAACCCTATCCTGGTAATCACAGCAGAATGTTTGTGTGGTGACGTGCAGTCCTTCTGCAGCCAGCCAGGGGCTTGCTAGCAGTTGTAGAGCTGTAGCCCACTGGTTACTTCACTGTCTGTGAAGCCAGAGATCATGGGGTTATTTGATAGGGCTGTCTGAAGCATTGTCTTTGTTTAATGTACATTAGTGCTGCCAGCAAAAACACCCTCAGAGTACTGTAACCATAAGGTGCCTCAGAAGGCGCTTTATAGGGCGTCCTATAAAGCGCCTTCTGAGGCACTTTATGGTTACAGTCCATATAAGGTGCCTTATAAGGTTTCCTATGGAGTGCCTTATAGGGTGCCCTATAAGGGACATTATAGGGTGCCATGGCAGACAGTGCACTTTATATTGTGCCCTATGGAGTGCCTTATGCGGCACCTTAGGTTATGGCACGTGAGGGTGTGTTTGCTGGCAGCAATAATTAAAATACAAATAAAATGCCTCAAGAAACAATACTTACATGTCAAAGCTGATGCCTCAGCCAGTCTTATGCATTAGGCACACTAGGGATCAAACTCATGACCCCTGTATCATCAGTCAGTATATTAGCCATTGCGCTACACCTCTGTTTCTATGTTTACATGTCTGGGCGCCTACTTAAGATTGCCGCGTGTTAACGCGCTTAGCGGCGCTTCGCCCGATAATGTGGGCAGCAGTGCGCATTATCTCGCGATAATCCCGTTTTGCTGCTTTAAGACTGACACGCCCACTCCTTTTATGGCAGCCTGCACACTAACGCCGGGCGCACGTTAAGACAGTTTAGTAAACATGCTCCTTAGGCACAAGGATATCATTTTGAAATCCCCATTCATAGTTTATGGTATGAAGTTTGCACCTGCTGAAGTCCACATGGTGCTTACTGGCACGGCATTTTTAAAAAGAAACTCCACGGGAAGTTTACCTTTGAAATTTTGCTTGTAGGCCCATGGACACCCCATAGGGTTTCAAAAATGATCCAACAATATATGACATCCACGATGTATACTGAGACTTGGGTCATATTGATTCAGTCATATCTTAAAGATTTTTTAAATGCAAATTCATGTGAACAGTATTCTTCAAACCTAGGGCAAGGCATTTCAAACTGCATCTTTTTTTTTGCTTATGAAAAAAATGGCACATATTTCCATTATGATTGTCATGAAAATGTACCGTCCAGGAATATTTTCTATCAACTCTTCTAATGGCCCTAGGAATTCCTTTCGAGTTCCATGCAACAAAAAACCCAACTGGAGCCCCAAGCCAGCTCCAGCACAAGGGAGAGAGGATACAAGGGCATGTGTGAGCTGGGAGAAGGAAATCCAAACTCTTCTCCAAATTCAATCTAGAAGAAGGTGAAAAAATAAAAAACCCTCCCCTGAGTATCTCCCAGAACTGGAGTGGAGACCAACCAAGATAGAGGGCACCATAAATGATTCCTGCCCATGGTGCTACCTGCTCTAAATGCTAAACTGATACCCTCTCACCTATGTCAATCAGGGCTGGCCAATTCAGTCCTAGTTCTGACCCACTATGTATGGAGCTGTAGTTCCGATTTCCCTATGACAAGTAGGTCTACATTACCATATGTTCAATGAGTTAATGCAAAACTGGATCAGTCTGCCCTGGTTGATACGGGTGAGATGGAAGCCTTAAATGGTTATCTAATTCCCTCTTTTTCAGACTGTTTTTCCTTTCTATGTATTTTTATTAAAATGATTTCCTATCACATAGAGCAGATAATAATATATTATTACAGTTTATGAACTCTTTAATGATTTGATTATGGCTTTGATTATGATGCAAATAGGACAAATTAGTCTGCTCATTGACTTTCTGTCTGGTCCTCTACCACGTTGGGTAAAGAAACATACATTTTTATACATAAACCTATGCTAGCTTCTCTTCTCATGGCTTCACCCTACATCTCAGCCTTTTTCCTTGAACTACCCTATATATATGCCCCAAATAAATATGTTTAAATTATGTCACTGTGCTAGCTTCTATCATCTCTACTGGAAGCTTGCCTTAGGCCTTCCTCTTTGGTTCTCACATGTCCCAGAGTTGACCAACACCCAAGCTCCTTCCCATTACTTACCACCGAACTTTGTAAAAAGGAAAACAATAAGCCTGCAAAACTAGTGGGATCGTTGTCCTAAACATTTGGTTATAACCATAGCCCTTCTGTGCAGGCTGTGCCAATTTTTATGAAATCCAAGTACAGCAATATTTCCAAGATTTGTCTATCTGAATTCTCCTCTGTCCTTCTAAAATATCATTTGACTATGCAATCACACAAGCTCCTCCCTCGTGTCTTCTACCTGTTACTCTGACCTGCCCTTGCTACCACACTGTCTGCCCCAAATATGTTTCAGTTTTGTTAGTGATTTGTTTGCCATTGCTTTTGCTAGTAAATTATGTCATGCATTTACTATCAGTAAAGAAGCGTTTTCATGTTCCTTCTAAATCTTCTTCCTTCCAACTTTATATTATGATCTCTTTTCCTTGAATGTTTCTGTTGTGTTTCCCCATCCCTTCTTTCCTCTACCATTTTGGCAATGGTGTTACCAGCTCCCCCCATCACCATGATGGGGGTCCCCCCCCAGTGCTGCCAGCCCCCCCCCCCCCACATGCTGTGCATTGTGATGCATCCTCCGCCAGGAAAGAAGAGTGCCTGGACCTGGAACGCAAGGCACCATGGCAAACCAGCTTAATCTTAAGTTTGCCATGCTGACTCTGTGGGCCCGGCGGGGGTGCACCCCCTCCTGGCCGGCATCTGGGGCGAGCCGCACCCACCGCTCTGCCCTTGGTACACCACTGAATTTTGCGGCATGTTTACTAACGTGCACTAAGCAGTTAGCATGGCAAGTAATGCAGACTAATTGTTAGCACAGGCCTACTAAAAAGCAGGGCTTTAAAAATTCCCTGCTAACTACTTTTCGAGATGTGGGTGGGGACTAGGTGAGTTAGAGACAGAAAGTGGGCATGGACAGTGCTGCAGTTAGCACGCAGTACTTTACTGCTTGCTGTCTTGGTTGCCAATAGCAAGGGTGGGTTTAATGCCTCCTGAAGAGAAAATGTTTAGTGCACCCATGATACCTGCAGGCAGCATGGCCCACTCCAAAAAAGGAATTCCAAACTGGGATTGGCTGCTGAGCATCCTGAACCTCCCACTCCTTGGGAATCCCTTGGTAGGACTTGTTCTTTTTCAACAGTGGGGTTACCAGGAAGAGAAGGAATGATGGAAGGATATGTGTTTAAATGGTTTTAAAGCAGGAGTCAGTGGGAAAGGAAGGAGCCTGCACAAACATATTTTTAAGTCTTTTTAAAATAGGAGGGAAAATAGAGAGGAAACAGAGTCATTATTTTTCTTTTTTGCATTGGGAGACTGGGAGAGAGAAGAGACAGCATTTTATTTTACTTTTAAAAGGTAATTTTATAAGCTGTTTTTCTGCCTCAAATTATGTTTTAGGTGCATGTTGTTGTTGTTAAGTGCTGTCGAGCCGGTGTCAACTCATGGCAACCCTCTGGATAGTTGTCCTAAATTGTGTTTGGTCTTCAGTCAGGCGGCTCATTGTTGACAAACTGGCACCCATAGCTGCTGTTATTGTATCGATCCATCTCATTGGTGGCCTTCCTCTTTTGAGGTGCCTTCTACCTTACCAAGCATGATGTCTTTCTCTAATGATCTCTCAAAGTATAAAAGTCGAACCCTTGTCATCTGAGCTTCTAATAAAGCTTAGGTTTGATCTCCTCTAGTACTGACTGGTTTGTTCTTTGAGCAGTCCATGAATTAAACAGTATTCGTTGCCAGCACCATAATTCAAAAGCATCAATTTTCTTCCTATCTTTTTCACTGTCCAACTTTCGCATCCACATAATGTTATTGAAAATGCTATGGCTTGAACAAGTTGAATCTTTGAATGGAGAGAGACATCTTTGCTCTTGAGAATCTTGTCTAGGTCTTTCATAGCCATTCTGCCAAGAGCAATACATCGTCAGATTTCTTGACTGCTTGTTGCTTCTTTATTGATAGTTGCTCCAAGTAGGTTAAAGTTGTCCACTATTTCAATTTCTTCTTCATCAACAATAAACCTTTTGATCCTGCTTCTCTGATGATTTGTTCTGCATATAAATTACACAGGTAGGAGGAAGTATGCAGCCTTGTTGTACACCTTTGCTGATTTTAAACCATTCTCTTTCTCCTTGATCCGTTTGAACTGTTGCTTCTTTTTCAATGCAAAGGTTGTGCAAGAGAACGATCAGGTGTTCTGGTATACCCATGCTTCTTAATATGGCCCAGAGTTTCTCATGGTTTATACAGTCAAAAGCTTTGCTGTAGTCAATAAAGCAGAAATAGATATCCTTTTAGCATTCTTTAGTCTTTTCAAGGATCCATCTCACATCTGCAATGATGTCTTGTTCCTCACACTTTCCTGAACCCTGCTTGCACTTCAGGTAGTTCTCATTCTAGGTATGGTTATAGTCTCTGTTGAATAATCTTCAGTAGAATCGTACTGGCATGTGGGATTAGAGTGATTGTGTGATAATTTCCACAGTCAGTTGGATCACCTTTCTTTAGTATTGCTATAAACACCAATCTTTTCCAGTCAGTTGGCCATGATGTTGTCTTCCAAATTTACTGGCAAAAACTTTGTAAGTATCAGAACAGCTGCATCAGACTGCTGTAATACTTCTATGAGAATGCCATCAATGCCTGGTGCTTTGTTCTTTGATAAGGCTTTGAATGCTGCTTTTACTGAAATGGCTGTTGGTCCATTTGATCTTTATCATATAAAAACTCTGTATATTCTTTCTACCTTTTCTTAATCTTCTCAGCATCATCCAACATAGATCCTTGAGCATCTTGTAAAATTCCAATTTGAGGCTGGAATTTTTCCTTTCACTCTCGTAGCTTTAGGAAAGTTGATCTTGTTCTTCCTTTAATTTATTTATTTATTTATTTATTGTCTTTTATATACCGCACTTTTAGCAATCAGTGCGGTTTACATATAACAAAGGCAATCAATGTTTTACATGGAACCAGGGATAACAATAACAAAACAATGGAACAGTTACATGGAACGATTTTAAATAAACAAATTAAATATAACTAAAAACCAGAGGAACAGTATGATAAAACATAATCAAGCTAAATGTTCTTAATCAGTGTTCACAACTAGTAGGAGGGTTGATGCGCAAGGTTGGGCAGAAATATGAGGCCTTGTTTAGGGTGGTTGGTTGTAGACTGATTGGAACAAGTAAGTCTTTAGTGCCTTTCTGAAGGACGTCAAATCTGTGATGCCTTGTATCGTTGGAGGTAGGGTATTCCAGCAGGTTGGTGCAAAAAACGAAAAAGCACGGTTCTTAGTATATTGGGTGCAAGTTCTTATTTTTGATGAGATGCAGAAAGAGTTTAACATACATGACTTCCTAGTTCTGGCCTCCGGGGTCCATTGTATGAGCTCAGCGATGGAGGTTGCAGATGTGCCATTGGGAGCCTTGAAGGTAAGCAGGAGGGTTTTATATGTCAGGCGAGTTGTTATAGGGAGCCAGTGGAGCTGTATCAAGAGGGTCATGATGTGTTTGTATCTGGACACTGACATGAGTGTTCGGGTTACTGTATTCATGGCCAGTTGTAGAGGCTGTAGAGAGTGCTTAGGGAGGCCTTGGAGAATTATGTTGGAGTAGTCAAAGTGAGGAAAAATGAGTTTCTGCTTCTATTTCCTTGCATGCATCATTGTAGTACTTCTCCTTATCTTGTCTTGCTGCACATTGGAAATCTCTGTTGAGTTCTGCAATTGCCTCTCTTTCTCCTCTGGCTTTAGCTTCTTTGCATTTATGGCCAATTTTCAGTTTCTTCGGTCATCCATTTTGGGTGTTTTTGCTTTTTCACCTTTTGTAGAGACTTCTCGCTTTCTTCCAACACAACCTTCTTGATGTCATCCCATAACTCTTCTAGAGCTCTGTCATTTGTATCTAAAACAGCAAATCCATTTTGCAGGCCATCTTTAAATTCCAGTAGTATATTCTCAAGGTCATATTTGCTACATTCATGAGTGGCTTGCTCTTTTTCAATTTTAGCTTGAGTTTGCATACTAGTAGTTGGTGATCTGTATCACAGTCAACTCCAGGTTTTTGTCTTTGTTGATGTTATGGAGCTTTTCCATCATTGACTTCCACAGATGTAGACAATTTGATTTTTGTGCAATCCATTGGGTAAAATCCATGTGTACAGTCGCTGCTTCTGTTGCTGGAAGAAGGTGTTTGAGATGATTAGATCATTGGTCTTGCAAAATTCTATCAGTCTTTCTCCAGCTTCATTTCTGTTGTCAAGTCCATATGTTCCAACCATTTTTCCTTCTTCTTTGTTGCCAACTTTTGCATTCCAGTCACCCATGACTATCAGGATATCTTGTTTGCATGTTCTGTCAGTTTCAGCTTGTACTTGTTCATAGAACTCATCAATTTCATCCCCTTCTGCAGCTGTTGTTGGGTCATACACTTGAATTATAGTTGTGTTGATAGCATTCCTTGTAGACGAATAGAAATTAAGCGTTCACTGACTGCATTGTATTTCATTATAGTTCTTGCAAGTTTATTCTTAATTATAAATGCAATACCATTTCATCTTTGTCTTTCATTTCAAGCATAGTAGACCATGTGATCATCTGATGCAAAGTGCCCGATGCCAGTCTATTTCAGTTTGCTGACACCCAACAGATCAAGTTTTACACGTTCCATTTCATTCTTGACCACCTCCAACTTCCCTTGGTTCATGCTTCGTACATTCCACGTCCCAATATGTAAGACATCTTTGCAGTTTCTGACTTTCATTTCATGTGCAGCTACATCAGCAATCAGATATCCCGAGGGCTTTGATCCACCCACATCATAAATGCTGGCTTTATTCTGAAAAGTCTTCAGCTCCTCCCCAGTAGCTAGTTGATTGCCTTCCAACATTCTGGTCTCATCTTCCAGCACTATAGTGCAATTTGTTTTGTTGCGATTATCCATTGGTTTTTCATGGCACGATACAGAAGTAGATTGCCAGGCCTTTCTTCTGTACAGTTTAGTATTGTTGCCATTGCCACAGAAATGTGAACCTCCGCTGCCAACACTGTCTGCTGCTGCCCAGATGGGTGGTTTGTCTTGGTCTGGCAGCTCAGCTGAGACTTGTCCATCTTGGGAGACCCTGCCAGTAGTTAAACTACCGATAGCCCTCAGCATCACTGATGCATACGAGCCCTCACAGCATGACAAGCTGCAAGCCAGCTGAGGGTTTAGGTGCATAAATGGTCTAAAATAATTAGGTTGAGCATAACGCACATGCCATGCAAGCTAGCACATACGTTCACAGCAGGCGTGCACAGGGTTGGAGTTTGGGTGGAGCACAGATGGAGTCACCAAGAATGCATATATTTTATAAAATATGCACTTTTTTTTAAAGTACCATCAAGTCAATGCTGACTCCTGGCAGCACAACAGCCTCTGGGTTTCTTGGCAAGGTATGACAGAAAGTAGATTGTCAGGCCTTTTCTTCCTAGGCAGTGGAGGATAAGGTGACTTGCTCAAGATCATAAGGAGTGCTAATGGGAATCAAACCCTGATCACTTAGGCATTAGGCTGTTGCTCTAACCACTAGACTACCCCTGCACTCCAAAATGCACATGCACCTGTGTAAAGTAAGTACTGTAATTTGCCCCTTTACTTGAGGTGGCATAAAGTCTGTGCCTGCACCATCTTCAAAAAGCAGGACAATCGCCCAAGAGGCCAAAACAAATATCTAGAAAGGAAGCATTTAGGGACACTTCCAGATCAAGAATCTGAGGTCTGTCCTTTTTATACAATCTTATTCAAAAATAATGCCAGTTGGGAAGAACCCCAAAAAATTCATGACACTTTCTCATTCTTAATTAGACACTTGCATGGGAACTTTAAAAAGAATAAAGTCCCCAGCTGTAAAACTTTAGGGGGCCCGTTTACTAAAGGACACTATGGTGTTGCACCAAACATGCCCATAATGCACAAATCCATAGTTCGTGCAGTTACCACAACGTCTGCAGTCCTGCGCTACTAGACCACCATGCAGGTAGGAAAGGCACACTGCCTATGCAGTGCTAACTCTGCCCCGTCTCCCCCCCTACCCCTTTCACTTGCAATCCTAATGCACTATGGACAGTTAGCATCAAAATCCGACCGCACTGTCATGGCCTCACACTAGATGTCTATGCACAAGACCTGCGCTGACAGCTAATGCCCTTTAGTAAAAGACCCTCTAGGTTTCATTCATAGTAAATGGCCTTTCTGAGTGGCCTTCATCACGTCAGAAAAAGCGCACATTTTTAAATTCGAAAACACAACCTCTCAATATTTAAAACCAATTTCAATGGCCAGTCTCTATCCAGGTCGAGTGAAGGTAACTAGCGAGGTCGAAGGAGCAGCCAACCAAAATATCAATCAGATTTAAACTACCCTCAGAAATGGGAGCAATCCTTCTCAATCACCTCCAAGCTGCTCATAAAAAAGTTGAAGACAGTAATTGCTAACAAGTGAGGGGACAGTTCAGATTGAAGAGATACCTTCAGTATCTCAGTCATATAGAAGTTGAACATCTCCAACTGATAAAGTGAAAGCATATGAGGAAAGTTTATAACACACAAGTTATGTCTTCAAATCAAGTTCTTGAAACCCTCAACTTGGTATGAACATTTCCAACATCCCATATTTCCATCTATTTAACCACTTCATGCCTGTGTATTATTAAGTTTCTCCCTAAATACTCAAAACTTCATGCTGTAAAGTCCTGTGTATTTCCTTCAACACATGCAGGTTAGGGCATCAGTGGTGATGCATGTGAAAGTAATTGCAATCTTGTTTGCTTTCTTCCTCAGGGCTTCATGTACTGAAGTGTTAATGTAACTTGACAAATGGCCTGGAAATATATTTTAGGTGTTGCGTGCAATTTTTCATGCTAATTGCACTTTTGCAAAGTCACTTCACAATGCAGTAATAAACCTTTAAACAAAGTCTGCTTCATGCAAATGTTTATTTAAATTTGACATTAATGCACTGCTGTGATGCAAAATCATGCAAAGCAGCTCATTAATACCAAAAATCATGAAAGCAATGGTGCAAAAGTCTTTTTGTGTCTGTTTTCACAAAAAAATAATTACACCTCTGGGAGGTGTAGTTATTCGTTGTGTCACCAAAAATAAGTTTTCTCTTTCACATGGTGATGGCATGAATTAAAGGGCCTCATGCCATCGAATCAGAGACCCCCCAGTGCCCCTCTAGGGCCTCCATTCCCTGACTGTGCACTGGGATTACAAACACCCTCTACTAGACCTCCTCTGCCGGAATTCTTCCTGTCCCCCCCCCCCCTTGTTCTCTGGAACCTTTACGTGAGTTGGAGGTCCCAGGGTGATGGGAAGATTAAAAGGAGTGGCTATTAGATTAATGAGGGGCTGACAGGGTTGGAAGGATTTAGCAAACCCGCTATACCACCTGGGATCAAAAATCCCTGTAAAGGGGAGTGCTGGGGCTCCAGTTCAAAAAAAGAACTTATTTAAAAAGAATTCTGCACATAGCCATGATAGGAAATATGCAAAGTTCCCAGTCTTAGGGATATGTTTACTAAGCAGTAGTAGTGGCTGCCGTGCTGTATCGGGTGGATGCTTTTGTGAGGGCTCCATCGGCGTTGACATCACCCATATGTGAGGACTGATTCCTGCTGTCTCCAGAGAATACGTGTCACAGGTGAATAACTACGCTTTCCCTACTTAGACGACTGGCTCATAAAGGGAGGCAGAGCTGCCAAGGTGCACCACGCCACTGAGCACATTATCCCTACCCTGCAGCATTTGGGGTTCATCATCAACTTCCCCAAGTCCCACTCCCCCCCCCCCTTATAGAGCCACCCAGAAATTTGTGGAGCCCAATTCAGAAAGAGGGATGTTCGGGTCCTGTGCATGTCTCTGATTCCACAACCCTGCATAGACACGCACACGAGGATGTAGAATTGGTGTGTGGCTGTGCCAGGGGAAGCACACCTAACTGGCAGCCTAGCACTCCATCCTGAGCTATGCACATGTGTAGGCCATGCACATACTGGCCATGTTGCCCCAGCCACCCCATGCACCTGCAACCCCGAAAATGTCCCCAACTCCATGTTCTGCAGACCACGCGCGACTGGAACCAGGAAGAAGGACCGCACATCATAATGCTCACATCAACATGGCTACCAGGCAGCCTAATTTCAGCGAGGCAGCAATGAGGCTGCTGGTAACCATGTCCTGGAGAAGGAGGAGACTCTCCTCCCCACCGGGCAGAGGTGGCCAGCCCACACAGGGGCTGGGAATACTTCAGAACCACCCTTGCCCAGTAAGTATATCACAACAAAGACAGAAAAACCTGAAAGCAGAGAGAGGTGGGCAGGCTGGAGCAGCAAACAAGTTGGCACAGAGACAGGCATGCACCAAGGTGGAGAGGAAGGGCAGGGAAAGTCATGATCTGCCTCTGTCAGAAAGCAGGCAGCTGCACAGTGACAGTATAGCACAGTACAGACAGAGCAGCCCCACAGCAGGGATGCAGGAAACAAGGGAGAAAAGGTTGCAAGCAGGCCCACAATGAAGGCACAGGGGGACACAGAGACAGATGGAAGAGCCATGCATAGCAGAGAACATTCTCAGAATGTCAGCAAAAAAGCCCCAGATCACACAGATGCTCCCTGAGGAGCCCAAAAAAATGGCCCTGTACCTGTCCCCAGGTGGGAAGCAAACCCAGCACCCTGGATCAGGCACAGAACCATAAGGCAAGAGCTGTGAGTGTTCCCAGGCCCTAGGAAGTGAGAGAAGAACAAGTCAGAGGGGAGACACAGTGTGAATGGTACAGGCACAAAATGAAGTAGTAAAGGCCCCCAGGTGGGAGGCAAACCCAGTACTGTGAGTACTGTGGGTCAGCCACAGAACCACCATGATAGAGCTGTGAGTGCCCCAGGCTCTAGGAGGGAAGGGAACTGGGCCCTGTGCATGTACATCAAATGCAATGACCAGACACAGCCCCCCTCCCTGGTATGGCAGGGTAATGCGCCTCTGATAGCAGAAGGCCACAGGGCACAGGGTGTGCATGCACACAGTGCCAGCAGCACCTCCCCCCCCCCCCCCAATGAGTAGGCAGGTCTGTGCCCTGACATGAGGGAATGATGAGATGTGTCTCTATCCCACAAGTGTTTCCGGATCCTGAATGACACAGAGTCATACCATGCACAATCTGCTGCACATGCCCATGGCTGATAAGGTGCATCCAGAAGCAGCTGCAGGAGGAGCAAGGTGAGGAGCCATGCAGATACCCAGTCCAACAGGCCCCTCAACACAGAGGCAGGTCACCACATGTAAGAGCACATACCACTGTGACATGGAGACCACAGAAACAGCATGCCCCACCCCAGGATCCCACAACACATAGTCCTGGCCCACATTGCCCCACCCAGTGCAGAGCTGGAACCTGCTGGAACAGCCCCTCCAGCAACCCATAGTAGTGCAGCAACAGGAAGAGCTATGGGCACTGAGCATGGTAAGGTGACACAAAGAGGCCTGCCTGCCCCACCACAGTGACAGTGACAGGAGGTTGGACACAGGAAACACATACCTGATATGGGCCACCCATAGGACTGGAAAGACAGCACCATGTGCCACAGGCACACCCTCTGTCCATGGATGACCTATCAGACACACAGCAGAGACGTCACAGTCGTGCAGCTAACCATGACCTCTGTTCCCCACAGTGGCAGCACAGCAGGAGGAGGACTCCTCACTCTGCCCCCTGATAGCTTCACCCCTGACACTGTGGTGGATGCTGGCACAGATATGCCCCCAGCTCCAGTGGGAGCAGCAGCACCACCACCAGTGGGGGCAGTAGAAGTGCACTATCAAGCCCCATACTCTTGTCCAGCCCAAAACCATCTGCAGATGATAGGGAGGATGAGGAGGGCCCATCAGGGGAGGCAGCATTCTCCCCCTCCACCTCCCATTAAGGGGCAGAGCTGATGGCAGTGGGCTGGGGGGCCTATGTCCTACAGCACACCTGGGGGATAGTGTGCGGCAGGGCAGCAGCCAGATCTCACCAGTGCCATGTGCAGGCACTGTGGAGACAGGGGGCAACATCTGGACCCTCATCCACCAGCCCCTGGTGGAGGGATATGTGCCATGACAGGGAAGGTGGCTGGGGGGGGGCATGGACTGTTGTGGGGGAGGTTGAAGTGACACAGGCTGAGGGGTCAGGCAGGGATGGCAAGGGAGATGGTGGATGAGTGCATGGGGGAGGGTGAGTGGCTGGAGGATGGTAGTGAGGGCGAGGGGACAGAATGCATGCAGGGGGAGTATATTAGGGTGTGAGGTTGGGAGCAAGGGTGAGGTGTCTGTGTGCAGGCAGGGTGAGCATTTGGGGGGGTGAGTGGCAGGAGGGTGGGAGCGAGGGTGAGGGGTCTGGCTGACATGTTGTCCCATCCATGCTGCCGCTGCCAGGTACACTTACATTGTGTGTGGCTGCTCCAATGTTGGCCTGTGTGTCAGGGACATTGCAGCATGGCCGTCAGCTAATAGTGTCAGGGCTGACTGCACAGGGTACTGGGGTGGGTATCTGTGCACAGGCCTCTGTGGCCATCTGGCTCCACAAATGGTGACAGGGTGTGTGGCCAACCATGTCAGCAGCTCTTCTGTGCCTGTGCGGCCTACTGGCTCATCTGCATGGTTGCAACACTGCCACCCCATCATCTGCTTTGGCGGTTGCAGGTCTGACCCCTTGATATTGTCAGTGTCCTCACAGGTACCCCTACTATAGCTCCACAGGCAGCGGTGCCTGCTCTGCTGACAGTGTCCATGGAGGATACCACAGAAAAGGGGGGACCCCACCTGATGCCCCACTGCCATGCATCGCTGGTCCCGCCGCACTGCAGGGGGGCCCTGGCCTGGATGATCTGGAGTGCCATATCCCCTCCCCATCGCCTCTGCCACATCAGCCTAATGACAACGACGATGACCAGGAGGGGTGCACCCATAGGGGTGCACAATGACTTCTGCGTCAATGTGCTGAGCGTGTTCTTGTTCCCAGCACTACCCAGCAAGCATAGCTGAAGCTGCTGTGCCAGTCCACTGCATTGCCAGAGGGGCATGTTGTGGCCACAGAACAGCTGACTGTGGCTACCGGCACCCTCCAGGCTACTATGGTAGAGATTCTGATGGAGCTGCACTGTGTCCCTGGGCAGTCTGTCCCTACACAGTCCCATGCACACTCCAGTGTGCCTCCCATGGGGTCTGGGCAGGGGCGTGATGTGGCAGCTCCCACAGCTGCAGCTTCCTCAGCAGCATGTGCACCTGCACCACCGTACCCGGGCCCCAGTGATGTGACAAAGCAGGCCTCTGCATTTATTCACACTGCTGTTGGTTGGCCCACCGCACAGGCACCCCCTCTCCTTGGGCCAGTTCCATGGGGCAGTGGCACCCAGATGGTGCTTCCCCCATTCCATAAGGGTATTGTGGTGTCAGGCAGCATGAGCTGTGACACCTCTGGGTCCAAAGATTCACCACCATGCACTGTGACCGTGATGACTGAGGCACAGGTGCATGTGCCTCAGGGATAGGGAGGGGCAAGGGCTGGTCACCGCAGGAGCATCATCTAGCAACAGTGTTGGGGGGTGGGGTTGGATCCATTGGGGGTGCACAGGCAGCATTGGTTTTGGCAGGGGGTAGTGGGATGGGTGTCAGTCACATTCCAGGGCTGTCTGTGTGACATTTTGGCATGTAGGTGGGCCATGGGTGGTTGGAGAGTGGGTGGGTCCACAGGATAGCACAGTCTCATAAAGAAAGGCAGAGTCTCCCTTGAGTGGCTGCAGGGGACATACCATTCTGTGGGGAATGGACACATATGTTCATTTGTTGCTGCAGGATTCACACATTGATATGTTCATGATGGCCGCATGCTGTCCAGCCCTGATTCCTGATGTGTGTAGCATTGGTCTGATGGCCAGTGCCCCTCTGTGCCACCTCTGGAGATCACTGCTGGGGCATTTGCCATCATCACTGCATGCATGGGCACCTGTACGTGCTATGACCACTGTCAAATTTGTCACACCCTCCTCCCATCTGGGTCTGCTTGGACACATCCACTGCCTTAAAGTTTGGTGCTTGCCCTGGGGTTCTGTTCACAACTGATCTTGCCTTTGCACCCTCATGGATGGGTATGTGGGTGTTGTGGTGCATTGTCAAGCATCCAGTTCCATACCTCTAGCCATTGGCATTTCCATGGACCAACAGTGTTGGGTCTGGTCAGGCATGTGCTGTGTCAGGCCAGCCCCTGTGCTAGCTATTTGCATCCACAGTTCTCATTCACCATGGCCTGCATGAGCTACACACAAGGGGGCCATTGTTGTGTTCAGGACTTATAGAATACGTATCTTACACTTGCAAATCTGTCTGACCATCAGGGCACGATCTGTATAGTACATGGGTAGAGTTTGTTCCTACTAACCTCTACTGCATGGCTCTACATATGGCAGCCGGATACTGCTACTCTACATCTGTCTCACTGCAGTCACACTTTGGACATCTCTTCAGCAGTACCACTTATCTATATCACAGCTCTGGACTATATTGTTCTCTCAAAACATGGCTGGGACGTTAAACATTGGACGTCTTCCACCGCTGCCGGTTAACTTCCACATATTTCATGCCTTTTGTACAATGGCCTGGGTGACTTTACATCTGAGGGACACTTTTGCTTTAGATACTAAAATATCTCATCTGGGGGAACAACAGACATTAGGTCCTCTTTCATTCTTGGGCAGATGATTCTACTGTAGCTTTCAGATGACCTATCCCCATATACCTGTCTCTGCCATTGGCACACATATTCCGTGGCCTACCCCCGGAGAATACTTTACTTGATTATGGTGGCAACATTCATGGTAATGGGGCACACCTCAATCTTTGTGCATCCTCTTTGTCCATTTATTTGTTACTTAGTCATATATGGTTGGTAGCACACATCTTCGCATACAGATTTGGGGGGTTGTTTCAGAGGTATTCTCAGCAGCAGTGGAAAATGCCATCTTAGGTGTCTTGTTGCTGTCAGGAGGCATACCACCTTAACATTCCCCAGAGGGATGGTGTGGGCAGTCCAAGGGGGGGTTCTTGGGCAGACCCATGGTGTAGACATGGGTTTCCCTAGTCATGCTACGAATGCATTATGTGCATGTCCGGCCCATGGGCATCTATATATCAGATACTGCACCTGATTCCGCATACACAAGTCTGCATGTGCCCGTGGGACTGGAGACCATGTTTTGTAGGGCTCGTGCAGATGCTATTCAGCCGCCCCCTGCCTCGGATATGGGGAATGGCTTTGGACGTCCCCACACACACTATATTCTGGGATGTTAGATGTGTCCAATCTGCCTGTTCCACACTGTACCCACTGACACCACGCCCCTCAGGTAGAACATGCATCTCCTAGGCTGCCTGTCATGGACAGCAGTATGTTAATGCACAGTAGACATTACTACCAATGTGATATTACAGCTGCAGCAGCCTGGACCATATCTCAGCCCCTTTCATGCCCTGTGGGGCACTAGCTAGGCCCAGTGCAGACCTATATGGGGTTCTAGAATATCAATGTCAACATGCATGTCAGGACATACCTTGCATCACATGGTATGTCACATTCAAAGGCAGCTCCAATGATTCCCACCCTGGTCATCTCTACAGACACAACTTAGATGGCTTGGGATGCGCCTCACCAGGTCCACACATCCCAAGGGATGCAGATCCATGAAGACTGCCTACTATTGCTGGACAACACCTGTCTGCCCCTACCGTACCTCTGGCCTATATGTGCACACATTCTGCTGCTCTGAGCTCCCATACCCATCATATCTCTCCCTATACCCCTTCCCATGAACACTGCTTTTCTGCTAGTTTCCCTCCAGCTGTGCCCTTCTCTTCTACAGCCATATCTGGACATTGCTGCCCTCATCCTGCTTCTCCATATTCCTGGAACACAGTACCTGAGTCTGTCAGGCATACTTTGTCCCTGGACCCTCTCAGATCCTGGCTGGGCACCCACTGCAGTGGTGCCACTTTGGGGTCTGATTCGCCTAGGCTCCCTTATGTTTCCAGTCCATTCTCCCTGCATATATCCTGCTCAGAGCTGCTGTGATGTCTGTTCCAAATAGATTATATGCCCTGCTGGGGAAGAACCATCTGTTAAATGTGTCTGTGCAGTGCTGCAAACATTTTGTGATGCTATAGAAGCAATCAGTAGTAGTTGCTGTGGCTGTCATGGGGCCTTTTGGCTATGGCATCTGAGGCATATCTATCTAGGTACTGGCATTCTTTACAGCAGCTACACCTGTCCCATCAGGGGTATATCATTCTGTCTACATCCACTATCTGTGGGGTGACCCTGTCTGCCCTCCTCCAGTCAGCTTTGTGGCACTGCTCCCCTGGTCAGGGCTGTGTGGGCATGAGGGGGATGGACCCTGTGCCATCACACCAGATAGGTCACCACTCTCTCAGCTCTCATGGATCCTGGCCGGGGTAGGGGTGTGCGCCACATGGGATAGTCCGGGGAATGTTGGCACTACATCGGCAGACACCGAAAATGTGTAGTTGCCCTATCACACTGCCAACACTATCTGCTGTACATGGGGTGCCCTGTGTATAATACTCCAGATGGTACCAGCATAGCTTCCCATGTAAGGAAATATCACTATCATTACTAGTGTCCCTCAGATTAAGAGCATTCAGGTGTGCATACAGCACTACTACATGCTCAACAGCGCACTGTGCATCATGGGCATGCATTAGTGCTGTCTGTACTGTTGGGTGCTCCTATTATGGGAGTCCCTTATCTTTGTTGGGCATATGTTTGGACATTTGGCTATGGTGGGCCCTCTCTGTCTTTGTGTGCCTCATCACACTGGTACCTGGTGATACTGTGGTCATCCATATGGTCCAGGTATTGGCCAGACTTTCATGCCCCCCCTACACTGCTGCTACCCACACCAGCTCCCCTCCATGCACCCCCTCAAACCACACACACACACACACACACACACTCTCTCTCTCACTTTCTGCGACAGCAACATGATTCTGCAAGAGGGCTTCACTGCACCTGTACATATCAACTATGACATAACAACACACATGGGGTACCAGGGCTACATATCTGATCTCCCGTTCTCACCCCACAAGGTATCCTTGAGAAAAATATTATATAGCACTATGGGGGTGCCTAGCCATGCTGTGGTCACTGCACAGTCAGGGTGAGAGTGATCTCTCAGCAGGACATACTGAGGTCACCCTGTCTGTGTAGGTGGTGGCCGGGCACTAAAATGTCCCAGTCAGTGCCCTATGCCCTGTGCAGATGCACCCTGGCCAGGCCACCCTGTCCGGCCTATACCCATGGTACCTTGCTCCTCATTATGCACATTGGCAGCCCAATACTGGCACCATTGCTGGCAGTGTGGGCTGTGGAAGGTGTTTGCAGCCACCACACACTGGATAGACAGACAGCCACCCCCACACCTATGCCAGCATTGTGCTACTATAGAGGTGTTCAGCAGCCATACCCACCACACCAGTCCTGGGCACAGTACAGGCATGGATATGGTACGCAATACTGTTGGGGGTCACTCCCCAGGGTGGTAAACACTATCAGAGACCAGACCTGCAGCACACACCGCAGACATCAGAATGATTGTTATGGTGGTGCTCAATGAGCACAATGTGCTTAACGTAGGAAATGATATCTGCCAGTTATCATAGGAAACGTTTGATAGCTGTGTACCATATACCCAGGTGTAGGGTGGCATTGCTAAGGTATGCAACTGCTAGTATTGGGAGATACAGGCAGGGCCCAATGTCCTGCCTCTCCAGGAGGCATTGGCCAATGGGACCTGTGGGTGTGGGTGTGGGTGTGTCTTCCCCTGTTGGCTGCTGCTTTACGGCAGAGTTTCCCAACTCCAGTCCTGGTGTTCCAAACACTGTTCGTGCTTTCATGCTGTCCCTCATAAATATGCATGAGCTACATCTGCATACCATGGGGGTGGTGCATAGATATGCAGCACAGGCATCTTTATTAGAGGCAGCATGGAACCTGAATGGTGTGGGGCCCTCCAGGACTGTATTTGCTGGACTCTGCTCTAGGTAATGCGCCTGTTTATGGTGTCTGTGTTTGGTGTGGTAAAATATAGGCGTATTAACCATGCGTATGTTCTCTGCAATAAAGGAGTGTCTTTACTATCACTGTTTAGTGGTGGGTAAAACTATGGGGACTGGGTTGGCAGGAGCCCCAGCTGGGATTTGAACCTCTCCGCCCATTGACCCCTTCTCTCCGCCCACTCTCCACCTTCTGCGGTGTTTTAACGCGCCGCGGGGGTTTACGATCGTTAACTGCGGTTAACGCGCGTAACGTACACTTAACGATCGTTCGCACGTCAGAACGCGCGTTATGACGTGCGAACGATCGTTAAACGTATGTTACGCGCATTATTCATGATTACCGCAGTTTAGTAAACATACCCCTTAATGTGAAGAAGTGCAGTGTTATGCACTTGGGAAGCAGAAATCCAAGGGAATTGTATGTGAATTGATCATATACTATGTTACTATGTTATAAGGTAGAAGAATCAACAGGTAAAATACTTTTTGAGGACTTCTTGATCAAAAGCTGGATCCTGATATGAAGATTGGTCTAGGCAATGCCTTGCAAAAGTATGTACTGTTCTCCTGGTGAGACACTTTAATAATGCTTGTCCTTGTGGCTCAAAGGAGCTGCCCATAAGTTGTGTGAGAACAATATTGAGGTCCCATGTAGGAAGTGGAGACTTTAAGAGAGGCTTTATATTCATAAGGCCTCTCATGATTCTGCAGACCAAGGGAACCATGGATGGGGAGTTTCCTTCAATTCAGTCATGTTAGGCTGTTATGGCTGGAAGGTGTATCCTGATGGAGTTCATCTTGAGTCCTGAGTTGGAGAGGTGAAAGAAGAAAGAAAGGACCAGTTCAGTTGGGCAAGTAAATGGGTCTTGACTGTGTGGGGAAGCCCAATGGACAAAATGTGTCCACTTGGTTTGGTACAATTTGCATGTCAAAGGCCACCTAGATATGAGAATGAATGTTTTTGACTTCCGGAAAGACATATAAATGGTTTATAAGTTGCCATTCATTCTCCATGCTGTGAGAGACAGGCTGCTCAGATTTGGATGTATGAGCCCTTCCTTCTGGGTAAGAAGAGTTGGATACTGTCCTAGGAGTACTTGCAGTTTTAAATAGAGGTCTTGGAGTCGAGGAAACCAGATCTGCCAGGGCCACTAAGGGACAATTATGATCACTTGAGCTCTGTCCCTGAAAATTTACTGCTACACTCATAGTATGAGTCAAAATGCAGGAAAAATGTAGAGAAATCCTGCATCCCACAAAACTGACAATGCATCATGTGACATCCTTTGAGGAGTAGTACAAATGGAGCAAAAGTGAATACACTTTGTATTGCTCATTGCTGTGAACAGATCTTTCTTCAAATTTCCCCGGGTTTGAAATAGGTGGGTTGTGATGTCTTGATCATGAGATCATTCATGGTGATCCAACTGAAGGCTGAGAAAGTCTGCCAGAATATTTTCTTGACCTGGCAAATACATTGCCTGGAAAGACATTGTTAGAGAATAAGCCAGGTTCCAAATTCTTGTTGCATTGAAGCATAAAGAAAGGGCCCTAGAACCACCTTGTTTGGTGATATGGAACATTGCTACTTTGTTGTTTGTGACTACTATGACAATGTTTCCTTGTAGCCATGGCTTGAAAGCATTTATTTAATTATAGACGTCTCTTAGTTCCAGAAGGTTGATGCATTGGGTCCATTTGATGCTCTTCCATCAGCCTTGAGTACTTAGATGGGAGAAATGATCTCCTCATTCTTGAGAAGAACAGCTATGGATTCTGTGAAGGGGTATCCCACAAGGAGGTTTCTGATGTCCATCCACCATGTTACAGACTTGCAAATTAATTCTCAAATAGGAATTTACATTTTGAGAGAGTGTCTTCATTGATCCTGGTGTGCTTTTAAATGACACTCTAATGGTCTCATATGCAGAATTGCTAAGGGCAGGAAGTGCACGCTACTGACACGTGTTCCAGGAGTTTGAGGGCAAAATGTGCTGAAACAGAGTCTGGTTTAGAAACGATCTGAGTCAAACAATAGTGGTTGCTTTTTTTTTTTAATGGTATGCTGTTTCATGTTTTGTGTTGATTTGCGCACCTAAGAAAAGGACAGATTGGGTTGGTGTCAAGTTCGAGTTTTTTGTATTTATCAGGAAGCCAAGACTGTCAAGGAGAAGTATGGTTTCTTGGATGGAGAGGTTCATGAGCTCTTTGTTTGATACTTACACCAGCTGATCATTGAGAAAAAGGAATACATAGCGGCCTTTTTTGTGAAGTTGAGCTGCCACTACTGCAAGACATTTTGTGAAGATTTTGGGAACTAACAAAATGTTAAAAGGAAGAACTATGTACTGAAAATATTGATGTTGAAAAATTAGCTGTAGAAATGTCTGTATTTCATGTGAATGGGTAAGTGGGATTAAGCATCTTTCAGGTCCAGAGAGGCCAGCCCATCATTCCGGTCTAGGAGAGGTAGTATTATAGCCAGGGAGTTTATTTTGAATTTTTTCACTTTACATAGAGGTTGATGTCTCAAAGATCAGTCTCAGACCTCCTGTTTTCTTCAATATGAGGAAAAACCCGGAGTAGAAGCCTTGAACTTTCTAAAGCTGCAGTCTGTATTCAACTAAATTGTTGTGAAGAAGCATTTTGATCTCCTGGTGATGTGTGACAGTATGGTTAGCTCTGGGTGGTTTGTTCTGCAAGAGTAACTTTTGCAATGAATCTTTTAGCCTTGGCTGACAATAGACAGGACCTAGCAGTCTGTTGTGATTTTTTCCCCAAGACTCCCTGAACTGAAGGATCCTTCCTCCAACTGGAAGGAAGTCAAAAATTGGGGTTCAACTTCCCTGAGGAAATTGAAGATGTTGGTTGTTGTTTATGTTCACTGGGACACTGACAATTGTTGTGCCATATGCTGCAGTGGTGGTCTGGATACAGTTGAAACCTTCTTCTTGGGTAAAACTGCTGGAAATATTAGTAGTGATAATGTTTGCTAATAAACAGATGCATTAGATCATCTTTACTTTCGACCAATAATGTGGCATTGTCAGCATAGCAAAGGTTGTTAATGAGTCTTCCACCAATCTTAACGTCTCGGTTATCTTCATATTGCCCTGCTTCTCTGATGTTTTGTTCTGTATATAAATTGAACATGTATTTTTATTTTATTTATTTATTTATTTAAAAGGATTTGTATACCGCTTTATCCTGAAATCAAAGGTATGGGGAAGTATGCAGACTTATTATACACCTTTGCCAACTTTAAACAACTCTGTTTCTTCTTGTTCTGTTTGCACTGTTGCTTCTTGATCAATATAAAAGTTGTGCATGAGAACTATCAGGTATTCTCGTACTGTATACCCATGCTTCTTAATGCAATCATAGGCCTTGCTGTTATCTCACATCCACGATGATGTCTCTTGCTCTTCACCCTCTCCTGAATTCTGCTTACACTTTGGGCAGTTCTCATTCCAGGTATTGCTGTAGTCTCTACTGAATGATCTTGAGAAGATCTTGCTGGTGTGTGGGATCAGAGTGATTGTGCAATAGATAATTTCCAGTCAGTCAGATTAACTATCTTCAGCATTTGTATAAATACAGATCTTTGCCAGTCAGTTGGCCATGATGTTGTCTTCCAAATTTCCTGGCAGAGTCTTGTAAGTACTGTAACTATTGCATCTGATTGCTGTAATACTTTGATGAAAATGCCATCAATGCCTAGTGCTTTGTTCTTAAATAATGCTTTCAATGCTGCTTCAGTTTCTTGTTTCATCACCAATGTTTCCTGATTATAAGGTACAGGTTGAAATACCTTTTGATCCTCTTAATCTTTATGGTATAATGGTTCAGTGGTATTGTTTCCACCTTTTCTTGATCATCTCAGCATCATTCAACATGGATCCTTGAGCATTCCAATTTGAGACTGGAATTTTCTCTTTAGCTCTCATAGCTTTAGGAAAGCTGACATTCTTCTAACAGCTCCTGGTTCTATTTATTTGCTTGAGTCATTATTGTTTGTCTTATCTTGCTGCATGTAGGAAATTTCTGTTAGGTTTCATGATTACCTCCATTTATCCTCTGGTTTTAGCTCCTCTGCATTTCTGAGCAATTTTCAGAGTCCTTCAGTCATCCATTTTGTCCATTTTTGCTTTTTACCTTTTGCAGAGACTGTTCACTCTCTTTGAGCACAACTGTCTTGATGCCATCTTTTAAACTCTTCTGGTACTCTGTCATTTATATCCAAAGTGGTGGATCAGTTTTAAAGGCAGTCTTTAAATTTCATTGGTATATTTTCAAGATCATATTTTGCTGCTTTTATGAGTGCTTATTCTTTTTCAGCTTTAGCTGGAGTTTGCATACTAGCTGGTGATCTATACTGTAATCAGCTCCAGGTTTTCTGTTGTTGATGTGTCTTTTCATCATTGACTTCCACAGATATAGTCAATTTGATTTTTATACAATCCATTGGTGAAGTCTATGTGCACAGTCATTGCTTGTGTTGCTGGAAGAAGGTGTTTGAGATGAACAGCAGAATTCTATCAGTTTTTCTCCAGCTTCATTTCTGTTGCCAAGTCCATATTTTCCCATCATTTTGTTTTCTTCTTTGTTGGCAACTTTTGTGTTCTAAACACCCATGATTATCAAGATATCTTGTCTGCATGTTCTGTCAATTTCAGCTTGTATTTGTTCAAAGAACTGATAATCTTTTTTTTCTTTTCTGCAGCTGTTGTTGGCTCATGCAATGCAATTTGTGCCTTTGAGTCAAGGCGGACTACTGGCAACCCAGAAGTCTCTGGGTTTTCTTGGCAGTGTGACTGGAAGTAGATTACCAGACCTTTCTTCCAAGGCAATGGAGGGTTAAGCAAGTGCTAGTGGGAATCAAACCCTAGTTTTTTGGTTACCAAGTCAGTGTTATAACCACTAGGCTACTCCTCCACTCCTGTTGGCTCATACACCTGAATAATAGTTGTGTTGATGGATATTCCTTGTAGACAAACAGAAATTAAGCATTTGCTGACTGCAGCATATTCCATTACAGCTCTTAAAAGTTTCTTCTTAATTATAAATGCAACACCATTTCTTCTTTGTCTTTCATTTTCAGCATAGTATGCCATGTGATCATCAGATTCAAAGTGCCCGATGCCAGACCATTTCAGTTTTCTGATACCCAACAGACTTAGTAGTGCAAGTTCCATTTCATCCATGACCACCTCTAGCTTCCCTTGGTTCATGATTCATACATTCCAGGTAAGAAATTTTTGCAGCTTTTGACTCTTATTTATTACATCAGCAGTCAGACGTCCTGAGGGCTTTGATCCAACCACATCATAAATGCTGGCTTTACTCTGAAGAGTCTTTTGCTCTTTTCCATTAGCCCATTAAGAGCCCGATCCCATAAGAGGTACATCCAGGCCATCTGGATGGTCAATCACTGGCTGGGCCTGTCTGCACCCAATTCTGCACTGTGGGAGCATGATGCTCCTGCAGATGCAGGATTGGGCACTGAGATGGCCTGGTATGCCCCTGCATCGGCTGTGGGGGATGTCCAAACTTCCACATGGCCAGGCCTCCCCATGCTCCCACTGATGTGCTGGTGCCATGGCACCAGGACACCCAGCAGGAGTGCCGATGGCCCCATACCCCACTGGACCACATTTCCCTACTGCCCAACCCTCGGCGGGGCTGCCAGGTCCGGGATCGAGTGGTGGGAACTCACTTCCTGCAGCTCTGTTGCTTCTGGGGGGGGGCTAGCGGGCCGAAGAGCACGGGTACCCTGCACGTATTCCACCTCCAAGGTGGAATAAGCAGGGCATCCTCCTGGTGATCCCCGGACATACAGGGCCGTGACCTGAATTGGCCCTGTACATCCGGGTTCATGACCCACCCATACTCTGCTCACTCTCTGTCCCCTGCGCCGCCCTGTCTCAATCTCCCCGCACAGAGCCTCTGTGTGTGCGAGGAGAATGTTTTACTGAATTTGGGCCAGATGACTAGCGGGGATGCACATCCCACCGGGATGAACAACTCCACTATTCGCCATACAGAATTTGGCCCTATGTGTTTTCCAACCTGGGTGTCTGATCTTCCAGCACTATATCACAATTTGTTTGGTTGTGACTATCCATTGGGTTTTCGTGACAAGATATGGAAGTAGATTGTCATGTCTTTCTTCTGTGCAGATAATGACAGTATTGTAACTGTTGTTACTGAATGTGATCTCCTTCACCAACACTGTCCCATACTGCTGCTGCCCAAATGAGTAGTTTTTCTTAGTCTGGCACCTCAACTGAGACTTGTCCATCTTGGAGACCCTTCCATTAGCTAAGCTACTGATAGCATAGCTCTCAGCATCACTTATGCACACATGCTGCAAACGAAAGAAAAATAGGCACATATGTGTCTTTATAAAATAGGTCCAAAATAGGACCCACTTGGTCTCTCCACCTAGGTAACCTATTATAAAATTACTCTCCTTGTGTCTGAAAATGCACGCATAGAGGACTTATAGTATGTTCACCAGCTGCCAGTGGGCATATAAGTCTGCTTTAAAATTGACCTGAAAATGTTTGGGCAAGTTTCTGGATTACACATTTTAGCTACGTATACTTGTGAATCACCACCTTTAATTCTGGGAGTAGGCAGCAAGAAATACATCTCCCATCTACCTTCTGCCAGGTACTTCCAAGTGACTCGGATTGGCCACCATTTTAAGCAGATGCTGGATTTGATGTTCTATTTATCTGACCAAGCACAGCACTTCTTATGTTTTATGCATTTACATTTCTGGAAGTTCAGACAGATGAAGGAGCCCTTTTATGAAAGCCTGTTAAGTGCTTAACGCATGTTATAGCAGGTGGTAACGGCCCATGGTAACTGTTATCACATGGGCATGATGACTATTGTCCACTAAAACACACATTAATTGCCCAGTGTGCAAAAGGGAAGGGTATAGGTGGAGTGTAAGTGTGGAAAGCACATGAAGGCCAATTCAGAGATGTGCATCCCTGGGCCGTCTGGATGTCCAGACATCCAGATGGCGCAGGGATGCACCCGATTCTGCTCCTGCAGGGACTAGACAGCCCCATGGGAGCAGAATCACGGCATAAGGCTGCATATCCAGGACATGCCCTGATTCAGGCACCCCAGATGTTCTGATACTTACATGGCTAGCCCAGCCAGATTCCTGCATTGAGCCACGGTGCCATGGCATTATGTTGCTATGGCACCATGGCTCCAAGCAGAAGTTGTGATCCCCGGAAGACCCTGAAAAGTTTCTTTCCCCACAGCCCAACCCCCGATTGGGCCTACTGTGACCAGGGTCGGGCTGCAGGGAACCCCGTGCACCTCCTCACCTTGCTTTGTGGCCCCGGTGTCCACCTTCTGTACTGTCTAGGCAAACGTATTCCACCTCTGAGGTGGAATAAGTCCTCCGTCCAAATAGCTGACTACAGATGTATAGGACTGACCTCGGAATCTGCCCTATATGTCCAGGGTGAAGTTCCCACCCGCTCCCCACCCTCACTCCTCCCCCAGCCTACCCCCTCCCTCCCACAAACAGAGATGCCCGCACATCATGCCCATACGTGTGGGGAACTCTGTCTGCAGGATCACCACCATGGCGTTTAGCAGGTCTGTATAGACCCCATAGTATCTAGCATGGGGGTACATATCATGCACTGTCAGTGTGTCAATTAGCGCAGGTGCACTTAACGACACCTCTAAGGGTGATGTTAGATAAACATACATTAATTGTGCTGAATGTTAGGCTATGTGTCCATGTGATGACTGCCTGACACATGTTATCTATGTCCCCAGCTGTTACCACAGAAACCTTGTACTTAACATGTTATTTTTTATGCTATATGCGCATTAAGTGCAACTTGCTAACAGGCTTTAGTAAAAAAAGTCCCCTAAAGACAGTTTCTAGAGAGATGGTTCTCCATTTCCTTCCTGCCTTCTCCTGCTGAAAATATTGCAGAAACCACTCACTATTTTCTTGACTATCAATCTATATGTCTCCTTTGTTTCATGAAGTCCCAGGAAGCAATACTGCAATTGTCCAGTCAGTGTGAGACATAATAGTGCACATGCGTTGTTCACACATTATCCATACATTTTCAGCCTGCAAAAAGAGGAAGCAACTTAGCCACTGCCTGGATTTTATACAAATGTGAAAGTGAATTAGAAAAACTAGTTTCATTGCAGTGGCTCTCGAGAGTCTGCCTTGATTGCCAAGGCCTCTGATCATGCTGAAGATTGCAATCATATTAATTAGCAGCATGCTTATGCTTCATGCAGGAAAGTGGGTTGCTTCCTTGTGAGTGATTGCAGCAGATGTGAGCAAAAGAAATCATTCCAACTTTGTTACATCAGGGTATCCAGCACTATCAATTTACCATTATGGGCCAGCACATGGAAGCCTGTCGTGGCATGTGAGAGGAGTGCTTTTACTGACAAATGCTAATCTGTGTAAATTGAAGAAGTCAGATAAGAAACTATGGCTTAAAGGGCTACATTTAGGTTGCATATGTTTTCTAAGTAGGCTTAAAGCACTCTTTTGATGCATGCAAAAATGTTTTCCATTTTGGGGGTTAATTGGAAAGTGCTATTTGTGATTTGGACATCTGCAAATGGGCATGCAAATGTCCAAATCACAAGACATCCCCAGAGCCTTTTGGAAACCAGGTCTGTGGATGTCCCAAGCATGAGGATGTCCAAGTCTGAATGGAGGCATGGAAGAAGCATGTCTGGGGCATTCCTAAGAACTTGAACATCCCAGTCTGATCCCAGAAATGCCCTGGATGTCTCAAATCGCATCTCAAGTTATATCTACTTCAGGTCAGGCAAACACCTGCAAGTTGTAGAGAAGGAGCTACACTATTACCCTCTGTAGTTCACACTTCCAATGAATACTGACGGGGAATGAGAATTCATGTTTTCACTTTGCTATGCCGCTGGATGTCCCCTTATGCTTGCTTCCCTGAGATGGATGTCCCTGACCCAAGTGTCCCTAACGGGGATATCTATGTGTCCATCCATGTGCATGTCTATGTCAAGAGATGTCTATGTTCTTGAAATCAGCTGGAGACATAGACATTTTTCTGTATGTTCTGTCCTTTCAAAAATCCCCCAATTTGTGTTTCAATAGCAAATCCATAAAGAGGCTATTTGTTGTGTTGCTGTTGTAGAACAACTGCATTTATTACAATTGCACCACCATTAGTAAGTGTCATGGCAAGTTACTATTATTATTACAAAAATAAATGACATTACTTAATAAGCTTTAATTAGGACACTGCTGCAATGACTACAAAAGGCTCTAATGTTTGATCAGGTGATGTAAGGCTTGTCCAGCTGGTCCAAGAACACAACCACTAGGGACATGCATTTATTAGTGTGCATTCTGTCCATTTAGGCACTTTACAAATTGTAGTACATGCAAATTCAATTGTATGCACATAAACACAATTTATTTGCACTTGTTAAAAAGTTCTAATATGCACATATTTTACATGAAAGCCAGAATGTCTGTTAAAAAGCGAGACACGTTCAGATGCAGACAAAATTTCACAAACGTGAATGTGGGCGTGGTCAGCCACAGAGACATAGGGTTATGTTTACTAAACTGCGGTAATGTGATTCACGTTAGGATCCGCGGTAGAAGCAAAAATCCCAAATAAGGACATGGGCGGTACATCGTTACCGATAATGCGCATTACAAGGCACCATAAATTAACGAGCATTACAAAGTGCCATGTAAAGCGTCACGCAAGGCACCCTGTACGGCGCCCATAAGGCATTTGATAAGGTTTCTAGCAAGTTGTCCAGAGCTGTAGCACAATGGTTAATACACTGACTGATAGTGCAGGGATTGTGAATTCAGTCCCCCTGTGGGTCTAATGAGTAAAGCTGGCTGAGACATTACCTTTTACTTTAAATCAGTGCTGTCTGAAGCATTGTGTTTTGTAATTTTAATTAGTGCTGCCAGCAAACACACCCTCACAGGGCCGTAACCTAAGGTGCCGCATAAGGCGCCCTATAAGGCACTCCAGAGGGCACATTATAAAGTGCACTGTCCACCAAGACAACCTATAATGTTCCACATGGGGCGCCTGATAAGATGCCTTATAGGGCGCTTTACAGGGCGCCGTAGAGGGTGCTTTATAGGGCACCTGATGAGGCACCGTAAGGTGACAGCACTGTGAGGGTGTTTTTTCTGGCAGAACCAATTTAAATTAGATAAATGCCTCAGACAGCCCACCAAATAACTCCACAGTGGGATCAAACCCATGACCTCTGGCTCCACAGGCAGCAAAGTTACCAGTGGGCTACAGCTCTATAGCTACTACTACATGCCTGGCTGGCTACAGAGGGACTGCAGGTCACCACACAAACCGTCTGCTGTGGTTACCAGGATAGGGTTAAACCACCCATACCCATGATGCACTGCACATGCAGATCAGCAGTCTACAGATGATCACAAGATGCGGAATGCACCCACCCCCCCCAGCACCTCGGCCTGGTAGAGGGTACTGACCATGTGCACCCCCACAGCACCTCAGCCTGCTAGGGGGTACCGAGCATGTGCGTAGCTAGAGACTGTCACAGTGTGCAGGTCCTGTGCTCACCCTGAGGGTGAGGTGGGGTGCCCAGCAACATTTGTGCAGCACCAGGCTTTGCTGAGATAGGCTATGCTGCAGGTCCCCATCAGTGCCAGTGTGTGATAGATAGTTCTTGCAGACACACCTGGAATTTGTTACCGGAAGATGTAGTGTAGCTGGGTTTAAAAAAGGTTTGGACAAGTTCCTGGAGGAAAGGTCCATAAACCGTTATTAAGAAGGGACCCAGGATATCAATGCTTGACCTAGTACAAGCATTGCAGAACCTGTCTTTTGGGGAAACTGCTAGGTACGTATGACCTAGATTGGCCACTGTTGGAAACAGGATACTGGGCTTGATGGACCTTTGTCTGACCCAGTATGCCATATCTTATGTTCTTATGCCTGTCTACATCTGTATTTCACATCTAGCCCTTGTGGACTATGATGCACCCAGAATAGTGCATACCCTGTGTGGGTCCCATGGTCACATGATTTAGGTGAAGAGGGTGTTTGGACCCACAGGTGGATTATGTACACCCCCCCCCCACCCTCCCTCTGTGGCTCAGGATTCGGGACAGGATCTCCCACCAACAGATCCACATTCTACCCCCCTGCAATGGTAGAGGGGACCATCAACCACAGTCCTGCTGGGGAATAGACACCCTACAGGGCAGTCAATGCAGATCTGTACACATCCATAAATAAGGCAATGGCAGACAGACAGTAGGCCTGGAAATGCACAGCTGCCCCCCACCACACCTGACATTCTCCAGCAGCAAGCACAGTGAGTCAACAGCAGCTGCACCCTGCAAGGTGTTCCAAGCACACACATACTAACTGCAGACAGTCTGCTAGCTAGTCCATAGTGCATGTTCCTGGAGAAGATGTGAGCACACCCACCAAGCAGATAAGTCAGTGATTGGGCCCCAAAATACAGAACCCATATATATCACTTTAGAGAAACAGTGTATAGCACTATGGGGGAACCCAGCCATGCCATGGTCACTGCACATTCAGGGTGAGAGTGACCTCCCAGCAGGACATGCTGTGGCCACCCTGTCCGTGCAGGTGGTGGCCGGGCACGACAATGTCCCAGCCATTGCCCTATGCTCTGTACAGATGAATCCAGGCCAGGCCACCCTATGCAAGCTATTCCCACAGTACCTTGCTCCTCATTATGCACATTGGAGGCCAATACTGGCAACAGTGCTAGCAGTGTGGGCTGTGGAGGGTGTTTGCAGCCACCACACACTGGATAGACAGACACATACTCCCCACACCTATGCCAGCATTGTGCAACTATAGAGGTGTTTGGCAGCCCTGGCCACCGCACCATTCCTGGGCACAGTGCAGGCATGGCTATGGTACGCAATACTGTTGGGGTGACTCCCCAGGGTGGTAAACACTGTCGGACACAATACCTGTAGCACACTCCACAGACATCAGAAAAGTTGCTATGATGCAGCTCACTCAGAAATTTGTACTTAACTTTGGAATTGCTATCTGCCAGTAATCATAGCAACCTTTTGATAGCTGTGTACCGTATTCCCAGGTTTACGGTGGCATTCCTAAGATATGCAAGTGCTAGTATTGGGAGATGCACGCAGGGCCCAACATCCTGCCTCTCCTGGAGGCTTCGGTTAATGGGGCCTGTGGGTGCGGGTGTTTCTGCCCCTGTTAGCCGCTGCTCTAGGGCAGGGGTTCCCAAATCCGGTCCTGGTGGGCCACACACTGTTCGAGTTTTCAGGCTGTCCCTAATGAATATGCATGGAAGATATCTGCATACCATGGGGGCGGCACATAGAAATGCAGCACAGGCATCTTTATTAGCAACAGCATGGAACCTGAATGCTGTTTGGCCCTCCAGGACTGCATTTTGGAGACTCTGCTGTAGGTAATGCGCATGTTTATGGTGTCTGTGCTCTGTAGGGTAAAATATGGGTGTCCCAGGCATGTTTCTGTTATCTGCAATAAAGGTTCTGTCTGTATTAGCATGGTTTATTACTGGGTAAAATATGGAGACAGGGTTGGCAGGAACCACAGCTGGGACTTGAACCTGTGACCCTCTGCTCCTGAGCACACTGGCTGTGCATACTGCACCACCGTGTTGCCACAGGGACAGTTCATTCCCTGGAGATACCATGACTTTTTGTCAGACGGAGCCTGTCTGTTTCAGTGCACGGCACCCACCTAAACGGGGCTAGGCCATGATCTGCTGCGGCCAGATGCCACTGTCCCCTCTGCCACTAGCACCCCTCCGCCACCATGCTGCCATGCCCTTCTGCTGGTGGTGCTGGTGGTGCGCAGTCTCAGGCCATCCAGTGTGCAGGTAGGCGGCTGCCTATGGTGCGGGTTCTGGGGTAGGGGTGCCTGCATAGATGTCCACGCTTCCCCCCAGCACCGCCTGCCACTGTTCTGTGCCTTTGGGGGTAGCTGCTGGGTACTATCCCCTGTGACACTGTGGGAAACACACTCGTGCCCATGTTGGGCCTTCATCAGTTGCTGTATGGCTGCTCTGCTGTTTCAGCATTCATATGGGCCACCTAGGCATCACACTAGTCCACACTGTGGCCCAGCTGCACCACAGCATGTGCCGCCTGCGGCCCTCTGTATCCCCTTTTCCGGCATCTGTCCAGTTGCCCATTCTGACATGCCCACCCTGCTGTTGCGGGACATGTGCACGCCATAGGACACCTGTCCAATAACAAGGGAAAGCCCTGATCAGTGCAATTTCACTGTGGGTTCATTCACCTTGTATGGGGACGGAGCATAGACTCTTCCACGATTAATATCTTTTTTTTGGAGCTTTCTCGGGGGGGGGGGGGGGGTTGTTGTTTCCCATTAATATCACTATTGGCCAGCTTGGTTATGTTTTTTTTTCCAGTTTGTTGAGGTCATTTTCAATGTTTATGTGCCCTTTTGTTCTCTGCACATGTATCACAATTATCACTTTTTGTAGGTTTCCCTGCCTATGCTGTACATTGCTGACACTTAAATGGTTTCTCTCCCCTGAAATGTGCATCTAACGGCAGGTTTTCAATCGCGTTGGGATTCAGCTCTTCAGATCAGCACGTTAGTGTGAATGGATCCTTTCCCCGCCCACACTCCACCCATTGACCCCTTCTCTCCGCCCTCTCTCCACCTTCTGTGGTGTTTTACCGCACCGCGAAACGTCTACGATCGTTAAGTAACGTTAACGCGCGTTATGAAACGTTAACGATCGTTAACGTCTCATAACACACGTTAACATTACTTAACGATCATTTAAGTTACATAACGCGCGTTATGTAACGTTACCGCAGTTTAGTAAACATACCCCATAGAAAGCTTATTCCCGAAAGGGCCGTGTATGTATGAGGTGTAATTCAGATCGTCCACGTTATACCTGCTGAAACTAGGTATAAGGCTCAGACATAGAAAATATTCAGCTCTGCCCTGGAATACATACCATATTGGTGAATGAATGTAACAAGTAGGTTTTGAAATGGCGCCACTGCAGTCAGGAGAAATACAAGATGTACTCATAAGGTACAGGGAGCAGAACTGAGGGAATGTTGTAGGGTAAAGAAACATATCTAAACACACTTACAGCAATTTTAAGAAGAACAACAGTGTCCAATCAGGCCACGCACCTATGTGCTGTATGTGCCAAAGGAGACAATCTATGGGACCCCAACAAAATAAAGATGGGGCTACTGATGCAGGGAAAAGATGGATAACCCTAGATATGGGTTTCCTTTTGGGGCCCAGTCACTGATTTATCTGCTTGCTGTGTATGCTGACATCCCAGTTCTGGGTGCATGCATCTCCACTGGGCACATGCACTATGGATGAACTAGCAGGCTGTTTGCAGCTGGTATGTGTCTTGATGGAGTGGTATGCAGGGTGCAGCGGCTGATGGCTTGCAGCAGGAGCATATCCAGGCCTAATGTCTGTCTGCTATTGTGTTATGGATGTGTACAGAGCTGCATTGACTGCCCTGTGGGGTGTCTGTTCCTCAGCAGGATTGGGGTTGATGTTCCCCTCTATTGACACCTTTGCAGGGAGGTAGACTGCAGGTCTATTGTTGGGAGGCCCTTGGGGGGGGGGGGGTACATGGGCCACCTAGAGGGCTACACCTGACTGAAACAGACAGAGATGTCCAAGGTGTTTCTGTAGAAACTACCTATCTCACACATTAGCACTGCTTTGGACCTGTGTCATGGCCGGTGCTGTGGACCTGGTGCTGGGCGCCTCACTGCACCCTCAGGGTGAGCACAGTACCCGCACAATGTGACGGTGTGTAGCTACTCTGTGCCAGTACAACACACGGTCAGTACCCCCTACAAGGCCGAGGTGCTGTGGGGGTGCAAATGGTCACTTCCCTCTACCAGGCTGAAGTGCTGTGGGGGTGCATTCCCCATGGTGTGTATCTGTGGACAGCTGATTTGCATGTGCAGTGCATCATGGGTGTGACTGGCACAATCCAACCCTGGGAAAATCCAGCACCTGCTCACAGGCTCTGATAAACCATAGGCCATCACACGTACATCTGTTAGCATAATGCATAGGTGCAAGACATCCTAAAGAGTCTGTAATATAAGGTGCCCACGCTGGTAAAAACACACGTACCCACGCACGCAGCTACGCACGCACCAACGCACGCAGCCACGCACGCAGCCTCGCACGCACCAACGTACGTGGCTAGGCACACTCCGAGGGTGTGTTTCTGACACCACTACTCCACGTAAAGAAAAACATGCCTCCTCATTCCCTAAAGGCGGGTGATGCCTGGGCCAGCCTTCTGCGTTAGGCACACTGGGGACTCGAATCCATGCTGCCTGTAACAGCGGTCAGTACAGTAACCATTGTGCTGCAGCTCTGTTTCCGTGCTTTGTGTCTGTACGCCTTCTTACGATTAACACGCAGTAACGCGCCACGGCGCCCTGTAATGCTCGTTAGTTTTTGGAACGCGCGTTAGTGGTAACGATGTACCGCCCATGTCCTTATTTGGGGTTTCTGTCAATACCGTGGCTCCTAACGCGAATTGCACTAACGCAGTTTAGTAAACATACCCCTAAATCTTAACTGTCAAGCATTAACCATTCTTGCAGCTTTTGTAAATCTTATCTTCAAGTGCTTCATCCATAATAACCGTGGACCATGAGAGTCAATAAATATATATACAGCCCACAGCTCTGGATTCACTGTCAAGTGTTCCTACATTTCTGTTTGTCTATGAAGAAAAACAAAATTGCTTACCTGTAATGGGAGATTCTCCATAGACAACAATGACAATGCATTCACTGCCTCAATTATATGCATATCTCTCTCATGCATAATCATTGTGGTTATCCTAAAAATCTGGCTGGCTAGGTGTGTTCTGAGGGCTGGGTTGAGAACTCCTGCCATAGAGTGTCGTTGCATTTCCCTGCTGTCTACAGAGAAACCTCCCATTACAGGTAAGATACTTCATTTATTACTTAGCTTCATCCTAAAGAATTGCACTGTATCTTAGGCAAAAAAAAGAACCCTCAAATGTTCCAAATAAATCATCACACAAAAGGAATCAGCACAGAGATTTAAAGCAGGTTTATCCAAGTTCAGTCCTTGAGGGCTGCAGAGAGGCAAGGTTTTCAGGATATTCCTAATGAATATGCATGAGAGAGATTTCCATACAGTGGAGGTGGTGGGGATGCAAATCTGTATCATGCATATTCATTAGGGATATCCTGAAAATCCACCCTGTTTGCAGCCCTCAAAGTGGATTGAGTGGATAAGATACAGTAAGTGGCTATATTTGGTCTGTTATCTTTAGGCAAATAATCAACTGAACTTAACTAGACAGTGGCATAAGTTTCAGTAGGGGTCCTCAGGCAACAGTTTTCTGAGGTCCCCTCATTGTTGTAGTAGCGGCATTTCCTGTGCAGGCCTCCTTTTTAGTGGCAGCCCCCTCCCCATGTGGGCCCCCCTCCCCCTCCCTGTCATGCAGCAGTTTTTCCCATGCTGCGGCAGCGACAAACTTACTGTATCATCTTTGCTGAGCTGCCTCCACACATTAAGTTTGCCTCATGCACAGTGACTGTTCCCTGCTGGGCCAATATCTCATGGTATGTCTTTTATTGTGACACTTCGTCCTGGCAGGGAAAAACCACCATACCTGAGGCAAACTTACAAGAGTGGAGGCAGTGCAGCAAAAATGATCAAGTAAATTTGCCAGGCTGCCTTACCGCCACTGTATGGACCCCCTTTCTGCCCAGGCCACCCCGCATTGCGAGTGCTGCTTGGGTAGAATTTATGCCACTGTATCTAGGTTTGCAGGTAAATGTTCTCCAGAATCTAGCTGGTGAAAACTTGATGACTACATTTAATACAGCTTTGTTCCCCAGCTAAAGTTAGTTAGTGCTGAAAATCAAGCACTGTTATGCCAGGGATGTCAAACCGCAATACTCCAGGTTTGCTCCAGGTTTTCAGGATAGCCCTAATACATATGTATTTGTATGCCTTGCTTCCATTGCATGCAAATATCTCTCATGCATGTTTATTAAGGACACCTTGAAAACCTTGCTGCATTGTGGCCCTGCAGAATTGCAGCTCATCATCTTTGGGTTTTGCCCCAAACAGAAAAATAAATATATTGAACAAATGACTCTTCATATAAGCTCAGTATCTTGAGATGTATTGCTTGTTAGTTGTTCACATCAAGACTTGCTTCTGTTCTATTTAAACTATGATGGAACATTCCTTACTTGTTCTAAAACCTTATGGAAAGTTTAAAGCAAGGAGCAGAATCACTGCCAGCAAGTTTTTGCCAGCCTTTTGGAGATTTCTGTAATAAATGTGCTAATATTTCCATCTGGGAATACTTGGTATGATTATCTGAGTACAGCACTAGAGCAGATCAGCCCTGTGAGACTTTGATAATTACCATATAACAAATGCGATCTCTGCTTTAAGGAACTGAAATATACCAGGAAGAAGTTATGCGTTTAGCATGAATCTTGAGCATATGATGATTTATCAGCAAACCATTCTAGAAACCAGAAGAAATTACACTCTAACAGGGATGGGCATTCAGTTTGAAATAAAATGAAAATTGCAATGAAACAGCCTTGTTTTGCTTCATTTCAGAACAAACTGAAAAAAAAATCCAGACAAAATTAATTTTATTTTCTTTCTATTAATAGTCCATGCTTTTAATGAAATGAAATAAAATAAAACAATAAGACAGAAAAATAAAATGATATAAAGGAAGATTAAATAAAATGGGGAATTAAATTCATCTCTGGGAAGCCATGCAGCTAACCTGCCAAGCTGATGAGGTTTAGCTGTCAAACCCCACCTTCTGAGTTTTCTCCGTTAAAAATAAGACAACCATTCAAACACTCAACTCTGATCTTAAATTGTTCCATACATATTATTTATTTATTTAGAGAGTGAAAAGTTGGGGTATACATTTAACCATGGGGATAGAACAATTATCAGCTATTTACATTAACTTAAGATACATGGTTGTGTATATATTGAGAGGTGGCATTTTAGGAGAGAGGATCTTGGACATGCAATGATTTGGTTGGAGAATCATTTTATTAAGACAGGTATGAGTCCGTTCTGTATGGAGACAGAGCTGTTTGTAAGAAAGTCATAAGTAAGGTAGTCACGGGAGAAATCTAGCTATGTTTTGCCTTCAAAATGGTCTTTGAAGAGTAGAGTTTTTAGCTCCTTCCTGAACTGGGATATGTCCTTTGTTTTAGTCTTGTAGGGAGGTTATTCCAGAGTACAGATGCAATGAGAAGGCACGTGCACACGTTGTTTGGTTGTATTTTACTTTTTCTAGCAGTACACATAAAAGTGTTTTGAGTTCATGATCTCCTAATAACCGAGGCAGGCGGACCCGGTGCTGCAGGCCCCTACCTACCACCCCCCGCTCCACAACCACGTCTCTCCCCCCCCCCCATCCCCCCGCCCCTCCCCCACAAAATACAACACACCAATATTTTATGGAACAAAAAACTGGTCGCAGCTTTTATAACCAACAATTTAACAATCCAACAATAAATTTTCCAAAACCGTTCAATTAGCGGCACCCGGCTGCACCAGCCATACCACAGCAAAGTGCCTGCCACCGCTAATGCCGTAACTCGCCACCCGGCAAGTTACCATACCCCTCTCCCCGACTTCGCCATACTAAGCAAAAGTCGTCCGAGGGTCTGACCGGGTCAGGGGCACCCCGCCCCCGCCCAATTGTAGCCTACTGCTCCGGACCCCGGAAACCTCCGGGATCCCGCCACCGGCACATAACACTGTTCATGTGCCGCCCCCCCTGGCCCCAAGCTGCGACCAGCGAACATCATGGCCAGACATGTATTCCAAGGCCTCCTGCCAATCATTAAGAAGGAGGTCCATACCAACCGGTGACAAATGAACCCCATCAGCCCGATAAAGTCCCGAACACCCCACGTCCACCCAGTCATGCAGGATCTGGTACCCGCCCCTCTCACAGACCCAACGACCAATCTGCCGATTGACCTTGGTCAACCCCCGAGACCAGCGACGCTGCTCACGGCAGGCCGGCCTTGGAATAATGTCTGACCATAGAACAATAATCCCGGGAAACATTTGCAACACAAGTCCTAGATCATCCTGAACCGCCCGAATCAGCTTCAGGCAGGACCAGGACGACAGGTCATTTCCGCCCAAATGCACCAACAGGGCGGCCGGCCACCGCAACGTCCTCCCGTGGCGTCGCAGCAAAGGCAGCAGATGCGACCACCGCATGCCTCGCACACCCAGCCATTGGACAGCCACCGACGACGGGTTCAATCCCAAATTGGCGCCGATAGGGCGGTCCGCCGCGCGCAGACCCGCCCAATGGACGAACGAGTGGCCAGCAACCCAACATACACCAGGTCCGACACCCCCATCTGAAAAAGAAATAAACAGTTAAAGCCCACACCCAGCAACACCCCGGCACCTACAGCCGTACATACCCTTTAAAAGCCGAAGAACGCCACCTCCCAATGGCCTGAATGACCTGAGCAGGCAACCCCGCAGCCGCCGCGCTAGTGGCTGCCCCTATCCGAAAGGAGTGGGGAGCAAATCGGAGCGGATCTTCCCCCACCGCGGACAACGCCAGCCGCAACACAGAAGAAACCTGGAAACAGGTTACAACCCGCGAATCTGCATGTACAAAAAAACAGACTGCACCCGCCAGACGCACTGCAACATAATGGAGCAGCGCCCGAACCGGGCAAGTCCGGGGGTCCACGCCCATACCCAGGCATACCCATAAACCTTTCCCCGTCAGATCCGTTTTGGACTTAGCCAACAGAATCCGCGCCCCCCCCTCCACCACCCGGACATGACGAGCCAACAGCCCCCCAACGCCCCTCCCCCGCCCAGAGCTCGCAACAAGCTCCCCGATCCGAAACGCTCCGAAAAAGGCCAGGGAAAAAACCGCCCGGAACAAAACGGCCTCATACTCAGACGAAGCCACCTGCTCCAAAGCCCCACAAACCCGCACGAGAAGCCCATGCGTAATCGGCAACCGCGAATCGCGTGGAGTCGGCTGTGCCCGCTCCCAACCCTGCATCAGCCTACGCGTCAATACCCCCCCAGCCGGGAGACCCCAGCCGACCGCACTCGCAAAAAAGTGAAACCCCGACAAATGCGCGTGCACCGCCGACCGCGAAAACCCCGCGCTCTTGGCCGCCACAATATATTGGCCAAGCAAACCTTCCGGGACCCCCCCAGCCTGCCACCCACACGAGCCCAAAAAAGCGACCACCCGGTCGCACCCCCTCCGGTACGCAGACCAGGTCCCTGCAGACACCGAACTCCTCAGAAGGTCTAGCATCTCTCGAGGCCAATGCTCCACAATTTCTCGGGGACCACAGCTCCGTCCTCGTCCCGCTTCGGGGGCCAACGCCCGGAACCGCTCCCACTGAAAACGAGAAAGAGCATCAGCGATCTCGTTAGTGGACCCTGGAATGTGCCTAGCTCGCACCGCCACATTCAGCTGAAGACACGCTAGGACCACCTCCTGCATCAATCTAGCCACCCACACGCACCTCGGGGTGTATCGGTTAATCACACTGACTACAGCCGTGTTATCACACCACCAAAGCACCCTCCTGTTCCGAAGTCGCTCCGGCCAGAGCTCCAAAGCTACCCGAATCGGAAAGAGCTCCAAGAATGTGATATTCCTGGTCAGGCCCGCCGCACACCAAGATGCCGGCCACCGATCAGTGCACCAGGCCCCTCCGAAATACACTCCCAAGCCGGCCCCCCCAGCCGCATCAGTGTACAATTGTAAATCGTCACTGGATACTTCGGGCTCCAGCAACACTGAAGTCCCATTGAAATCCACCAGAAAACGATCCCACACCCGCAAGTCCGCGCGCATTGCCGCCGTCACCCGAATCCGATGATGAGGTTTCCGCACCCCGGCCGTCGCACAGGCCAACCTCCTGGAAAACACTCTCCCCATCGGAATCGTCCGACAGGCAAAATTTAAGGACCCCAACAGGGACTGCAACTCGCGCAAGGAAACCTTACGAGCTGACAACACATTGGCCACTGAAATCCGCAAGCGAGCGACTTTGTCCTGAGGCAACCTTGCCACCATGTCCGCAGAATCCAACTCCACACCCAAAAAGGTTAACCGCGTAGTCGGACCCTCAGTCTTCCCATCCGCCAAGGGAACCCCGAACTCCTGCGCCAGCCGCACAAAGCCAGATAACAGCCTTTGACATTCCCCGGAGTCCGCTGCTCCTACAAACAAGAAATCATCCAGGTAATGCACCACAGACGACACGCCAGAGTCCCGAACCAACACCCACTTCAAGAAAGTGCTAAACATCTCAAAGTAAGTGCAAGAGATGGAACATCCCATCGGCATACACGCGTCCTGAAAACAGAACCCCAACAAGGGAAAGGAAGCCAGATGGACGGGTAACAAACGAAGCGCCGATTCGATGTCCACCTTCGCCAGTAACGCCGACCGACCGGCCCCGCGCACCAGCGAGGCCGCCTTGTCAAAGGAAGCATAACGAACCGAACACAATTGACGCAGGATAGAATTGTTCACCGAAGCCCCGACGGGACAGGACAAATTGTGAATCAAGCAGAATTTGCCAGGCTCCTTCTTGGGCACAACACCCAAAGGCGAAATCACCAAGTCAGGAAAAGGCGGCTCCGCAAAGGGGCCCGCCACCCTCCCCAACTGCAATTCGCTCAACAATTTGTCCTGCACCACCGTCGCCCAACGACGCACCGAGGGAGAGTTCCGGGCAGATGGCGCCGACACTACCCCCCTCACCGGGATAACGAAACCATTTCGAAACCCCGATCCCAAAGTCGCCGCCTCACACCGTCGGGGATAAAGGCTTAGCCACCCTACCAACGCCTCCACCCGCACCGGGGAGGGGGTGCGACCGCGCCACTCACTGCCCTTTTGGTGCAGGGGCGGCCATGCCAGAGGCGCCCTTCTTAATGCACTTGACCGCAGAATGGGGACCCCCGCACAAGGAACAGATGTGCTGGAACTTGCAATCGGGGAAGGGACAGGTGGAACGGTTGAAACGCCAGCATACGTCACCGCTCCCGGCCGGGACTGCCTTTGCAGGCACCCCGGCCGCCCCTCCACGAAAGGGCCGTGCCACCCCCCCCACCGCCCCGACGCCACTCATGGCCCCGCCACCTGCACTGGCACCGGACCTCGCCGACATCTGGGTCAACCACATGTTAATATCCTGCGTGCCCCACGAAAGCGCGCGGCTTTCCTCCATCCGATCCCTAAACTTCTCATCGTAATTAAGCCAAGACCAGCCCTCGTGCGTCTGAGACGCCTCAAGGATGGAATCGGAATATGCCAACAGCATCTCATACTGCGACGGATCGTTCTGTCCCCACACACTGGCCAACCGTAAAAAGGAGCGCGTCCAGTTAACCACGTTACGCGCTACCTTCCGAACCCGTCCGGCCTTCTCATCGTCCCTTCTCTTTTTCCTACTTTCGCCCGAGCGCTTCCGCCCCTCCAACAAACGGAAGATGTCAATATAGCGCCGCTTGCGGATTCTACGCCTAAGCTTCCGAGGCACCCCCGCCCATAATTCCGGCAAAGACACCACCGAGGAGGCCCCCCCGCCCCCACCCACTCCCCCCCACCACCCGAGAGCTGCCGATCCCCCTCCTGTCCGACCCCGGACGAACTACTCGAGAACGAGGAAGACGAGGACGAGTCGGAGCTGCGACGTCGCCGACACGACCGCCGGTGCTTCTTGCGCGAAGCCCCCCCCCGCCTCCCTGGACGACTCACCCCCTTCACCCATTAACTCACCCGGCGAAGCAAGCCGCTCACCAGCCACCGCAAGGTCCTCGCCATCTGCGCAGGCCAAATCCCTTGAACCCCGATGGGCCGTCTCCGCTGTCGCTCCACGCTGTGACTCCGCTCCATCCGGGGAACTCACCCAGCTCTCTCCGCGAGCCATGCCCACGGGCCAAGTCTGCGCCATAAACTGGCCCTGCGGAGACAAAAAGGGAAAAACAGGGGGGGAAACCGACACCGGCCATGCCGGAGGCCAAGAACCCCCCCACCCCGCCCTAGAGGTACCCTGCCCCCCCGACATCCACTGCTCCCAAGGGGAAGCCCCCCCCCGGCGAGCCAAACCCCCCGGGGCCTGAGAACCACCCCACCGGCCCACCACAGCTCGCAACCCAAGGCGCCCCATCAGGCCGCAACCCACCCCCTTGGCCCGGTGCCCCGAAGTCCCCCCCCCCGCCCCCCCAACAGCCCCCCCGCCCCCCCAACAGCCACCGCCCCCCCAACAGCCCCCGCCCCAGCCCCCCCACCAACATCCCCCCCCTCACCTCTCCAGGCCCCAGCAACCCCTCTCCCACCCCCTGCAAGCCACAGGGAGGGAGGGAACCCCCCCTGCCTTTCCGGCCATGCACCCCATCTCCTCGGCCCTTTTCACCCCTTCCTCCTGATGCAGCACCCCCCACCCCCCCCCTCACAAACCTGCCCGGGCCTCGCAGTGCCTCCCCGCGACCTGGACCCCCGCCCCTTAGCTTTGTTAGGGGCCAAGCCCCCAGCCTTCGCCCTGCCAGGCATCCCTCAGGTTTAGATTTTTAATTATTAACCTTTTGGTTTAAAATTACAGCCGCACCGGCAGCCCCCGAAATCAAACGCAACACCAGCACACTCACCCAGCCGCCGTGCAACCACCTAGCACCGGGAACCGCTCACAGCCACGAGGTGGGGATGACACCGGCACCGAAGCAGCCTCCGCACGACTGACCACGCGGAGGCTGCTCGGCCCCGATCCCCCCTCGCACCCAAACCCCCAAGGCGCTAATTGGCTCCCGCAGGGTCCGCGACCCACGGGAGCCAATCAGTTTAAAGGACGCGCGCTCGCGCCCGTCAGGGCCACGCGCGCACATCCTGACCAGGCCGCGCACAGGGTCCCCGCGCCGGGCCGCGCACCCGGTTAGAATCGGCCGCCGGGACCCTGCCCGCGGCCTCGGAATTCTGTTTTCTGGAGGTTTCTTGAGCATGTTCTGTAAGTGAACGGTAGACATATTGTGTAGGATTTTGAAATAGTCATGAATACCTGGTAGGAGGCAGGGAAGGGGAAGCTAGTGAAGCTTTCTTAGGATAGGCATTATGTGCTCCAATCAGGCTGCTCCCTTGAGGACCCTGGCCACAGTGTGCTGGGCCATTTCTCGCAGTAGCGGGATATATTTAGGGACACCCTGGAAGTTGATGTTACTAAATTCTAAAGGAAGGAAAATTCATGCTTGAAATACTGTTCGGAATTTGTGGGCTTCAAGTAGCGGTCATAAGTGTTGGAGGGTTTTTATCCTCTGGTAAATTGTTTTGGTGGTGTTTTTAATATGTATTTGTAGAGTGCGTCGTTGGTCAATTGTTATTCCAAGGTGTTTTATCTCAGTTCTAACTTAGAGCTCCAAGTCATTAACTTTTAGATGTGTGGGTGAGGAGCAATGTCCATCTCTTGTGATAAAGAACACTTCTGTCTTTTTGAAATTTATTTTGAGATTATGTTGTAGAAACCAGATGGAGATTGCGTTGAAGCAATCTATTAAAGAAGGTCTTTATTGTGAAGAATGGCATGTAAATCGTGACATCATTTGCATAGATGTGGTATAATATGTTGTGGGCTTGAATGATACTGCAGATTGGTTGCAGGTAAATGTTAAATAAAAGGAAGGATAGCCCTGAGCCTTCTAGGACATCCTGGGTTAGTTTGAATGGGATGATTTAGTTTTTCTTGTTTTTACATACTGTTGACATCCAGTGAGATAGGAGCAGAATCATTCTAAAGAAGTTCCCTGAACTCAGATTTCCTGTAGACATTTGAGCAGCAGCTCATGTGATACTGAGTCAAATGCCACCTTCATATCTAGGAATATTAATATAAATCCCTGTTGTAGGTTCTGAATGCCTTTTATGAGCTCATCCAATAGGGAGGTGATTGTGTTTCTATGCCATGATACTGTCTGAAGTCATGCTGCTGTAGGTGTAGTGGATTGTTTATGTTGATGTAATCTTGTAGCTGTAACAGGACTACTTTTTCAATAATTTTGGCTAGGAAGCATAAGCTGGTGACAGGTCTATATGAGGACGGGTCGCTTGTATCTAGCTTTGGATTCTTCAGAATGGGTCTGATTGACCTGTTCTTAAGGCATGCAGTTATGTGAGCTTGTTCGAAGTTGTATTATCTTCCTTAAAAATTGAGCTATAAAATGAAGTGACTGAGCATGTGTGTTTCAGTATTTATTTAGTGAGCATTTATAACTTCCCAATCTGGAGGGCTCCCTCTCTTGACAGCAACATTATAACACATATCATGGTACAAAAAAAATCACACACAATACCAAACTTATGAAAATAACGAAAGAGAAATCAAAACACCATTAAACCTTAACAAACAGTTTACCTAATCCAAAAAGCTTCCAAAAATAATAATACCTTAATCTACCTCTGGAACACCATATATCTTCCTCAATCTATAATGCAAAAGGTAGGGCATTACAGAGAGTAAGGCCATACACTGAAAAAGTCCTGACTTTTGATGTCAATAGCCAGACCTTAAATAAAGGGGGAATGGTAGGGAACATCATGTCTGAGCAGAGTGACAGTGTGGAGGAACCAGATGGAGAGTGGTGTGTACTGGTGTGGCAAAGACTGGGCTGCCCCAGATATCAACAGAGGGATCTGGTAAAAGCCATGCTGCTTATAGCATGAGCCATCAGCATGCCCAAAGGGGCAAGTCACACCCTTTGGGAGACTCCTTGGAGTCATTGAGGAGCTGTGGAGTGGTGAGAAAATCTCTCTAGTCATACTCCCTGAATGTCGCCTAAAGGTAAGGGGAAGCGTAAGATTAAGAGTAAGATCTCAGCCTCTCCCAGACCAGCTAAGTTGGGTCCAATGGATAAGCATATCACAGTACTCCACAATCCATCTTAATTGAGTACTGTACCTATGACTTCCTCTCCTGAGGGGGCATCTTTGAGCTTGGTTGAGCACACACCACCCCCTCTACCAGGGTTACAAGTTTTAGAAACTTCTCCAATTCTGACTAAAGTATCTCAATGGGAGCTTGGAGCTCTGATGCCCACATCAAGCGCTGTTGCTTGCGTCCTGATTTCTGTATCTCTTCTTTATGAGCCTGATAAGGTTGTAATTTGGCAAGACATTTGGAAATTGGTTACTAGGATTGAATCTTCTATTGTTAAAACTACCTTTCAGTTATGTCAAGCTACTCAAGAAGCTTCACTTAAATTCGCTGATAACGACTCTCAAGCTGCTTCCTGTTGCAAGAAATTGGATTTATTAGAGTCACAAGTTTACTCAGGGCAATCAGTATCAGTGTCGCATATTAAAGACTCTGAATCTTCATTACAAGATTGAGAACATGGAAAATAATCTTAGAAATAAGAATATGCATTTCCTGTATTTTCCCTCTCTGTCATTATTGTCTTGAGAAATCCTCTGGGGGAAGTATTTTAAAGAGGTTCTCTCTCTTAATAATGTTGATACTTAATAACATAAGAAATGCCTTACTGGGTCAGACCAAGGTCCATCAAGCCTGTATCCTATTTTCAATAGTGACCAATCCAGGACACAAGTTTCTGGCAGGATCCCAAAGAGGCACACAGGTTCCACAGTGCTAGCCCTGGGGCAAACAGTGAATTTCACGAGTCCTCTAATAATGGTTTATGGACATTTCCTCCAGGAACTTGTCCAAACCTGTTTTAAACCCAGCTACATTAACAGCTTTAATTATATCCTCCAGTGACGAATTCCAGAGTTTGATTATATGTTGAGTAAATAATATTTTCTCTTATTAGTCTTAAATGGGTTACATTGTAGCTTCATTGTGTGTCCTTTAATCTTTCAACTTTTTGATAATGTAAACAACCGATCTACATTTATTTATTTAACAGTTTATTTATTTATTTAACAGGTTTTTTTTTTACCACTTTATCATTTCAGTCAAAACAGTTTACATTGTAACTTAAACTTTGTAAATGTACATTTGTGTTGTTCCTTGCACTTATCCACATTAAATTTCATCTGCCATTTGGACATCCAGCCTTCCAATTTGTCATGATCCTCTTGCAATTTTTCACAATCCTCTTGTTTTTTAACAACTTTGAATAATTTGGTTGCTAATTTGATCACCTCACTCGTTATTCCTATTTCCAAGTCATTTATGAATATGTTAAAAAGCAGCGGGCCCTGCACAGATCCCTGGGGTACTCCACTATTCACCTTTCTCCATTGAGAAAATTGGCCATTTAGCCCTACTCTATGCTTTCTATCTTTTAACAAGTTCTTGATCCACAATAGTGCACATGCTTCCAATCCAGTAACTTCTTAATTTTGCTAAGAATCTCTCGTGAGGGACCTTGACAAAAGCTTTCTGAAAATCCAGATACACTATATCAACTGGCTCACCTTTATCTATCTGTTTATTCACACCTTCAAAAAAATATAGTAGATTAGTAAGACAAGACTTTCCTTGGCTAAATCCATATTTGCTTTCTCCCATTAAACCATGGCTATCTACATGTTCAGTAATTTTATTCTTTATAATGGTTTCTACCATTTTGCCCAGTACTGACATCAGGCTCACCAGTCTGTAGTTTCCCGGATCACACCTGGGACCCTTTTGAAAAATTGGAATCACATTGGCCACTCTCCAGTCCTCAGGTTCTATAGATGATTTTAATGATAGTTCACAGATTGCTAATAGTAGATTTGCAGTCTCATATTTCAGTTCTTTCCACACCCTTAGATATATACCATCCAGTCCAGGTGATTTGCTACTCTTCAGTTTATCAAACAGTTGTAATACATACTCCTGGTTTATCAATATTTCTTTCAGTTCTTCCACTATATCACCTTTATATATCTTTTTAGGCACAGGTAACTTCCCTATATCTTCTTCAGTAAAGACTGAAGCAAATAATTCATTCAGTCTCTCCACTATGGCCTTGTTCTCCCTTAACCCCCCTTTTACCCTTCTATCATCTAGTGATCTAAATGACTCTCTCACAATTTTTTTGCTATGAATGTATTTGAAAAAGTTTTTATTATGTGTTTTTGCTTCCATAGCAAGTTTCTTTTCAAATTCTGGCTTTGCCTGCCTTATCACTGCCTTGCATCTACAGTAACTTAACAATGTTTATGTTGTTTCCGGTATTAGTCATTAGACTCCTTTTTTCATTTCCTGAAAGATGCTTTTTTTGGCTACAACAGTCTCTCTGACCTTGCCTTTAAACCATGCCGGCAGTTTTCTTAAAGCGTGGAATACATCTGGTCTGGGCTTGCAAGATGGTACCTTTAAGCAAGGTAGAGGAGTGGTCTAGTGGTCTAGTGATTAGGGCAAGGTACTTCAGGCCAGAGGGCTAGGGGTTCAAGTCCCACCTGGGGACAGCAATCTCAGGCCGGAAGGACTGGGATTTCTAGTCCTGTAGGCACTCCTTGTGGTCTTGGGCAAGCCACTTAACCCTCCATTGCCCATGTTCCCTGTAAGTATTAGCATATGTGTCTCATATCCCCTCATGTTAAATGTATCTCCCTATTAACCGCTTTGACCCGGTGAAAAGCAGGATATAAATACAGATAAATAAATAAGACCCATGCTTGAGGTAAATCTTTAACCTTTGCAGCAGCTCCTTTTAGTTTTTTCAAACTATTTTCCTCGTTTTATCATAGATGTGTCTTTTCACTGGCTTTTCCCTGTGTCAAATTTGATCCCATATTAAATTTTCTGAGAATTATTTTGCTCTGAGATGCTTGACCCCTGGTGTATGATCTCCTTCCAACATCTGATGCATTGGAAAGATGAAAAAAGAAAAAGATTTTAAGTGATAACGCTCTTGCAAGAATCGGATATATGGATTCAATGAATTGGATAGGTTGTATGGTCTTTATCAGCTGCCATGTTTCTATGCTTCTATTAATGATTTTTCAAGTCCCAGGTTTTTTTAACCTAAAAGAGCAACCACTAGTTGCATGTAGATCCATGCTTCTAGAAACCAAAATAAAATTGCCCCAAGCACAGTAGGGAAAGATGCCATCCTGAACTACCTGTACTATTAAAAGGAGTCATACAGGCAATGGAATTTTTCATGTTTCTAGAAAGATCAAATGTGATGGACTAGAAGGGATAACAAAGCCTTAGGGGTATGTTTACTAAACCGTGCAATTGTGCGCAGCGCACTTGAACGTGCACTAAGGTACCTTAGCGCACGCTAATAGTGCGTTTTTGTGCCCCACACACGTGCGCGCTGCACTAACGGGCCCGCAGAAGTGCGTGGCACGCTGAAGTGCGATAGAGGCGTGGAAAGGCATTCCGAGGGTGGAGGAAGGCTCCCGAGGGGCGGAGGGACGGGGTCAATGGGTGGAGAGTGGGAGGGGAGAGGCTCCCCGCACAGGAGCGGGGCTGAAATTCCAGCTAAAAAATACCGCGAGTGAAAACCTTGCGTTAGAGCCGATTTAAAGGGAAGAGAAACCATTTCCGTCAGCAATGTACAGCAAAACCGGGGAAACCCACAAAACGTGAGCAGTGTGATACATGTGCACAGAACAAAATAGCAAATAAAAATTAAAAATGACCACAACAAAATTCTAACAAATTATAATCCAGCTGGGCAACAGTGATATCAATGGGCAACAATAAAAAACACTCCCAGGAAAGTTCCAAAAAAAAGAAATGATTTTTGGAAGGGTCTACGCTTTCAAAAATCCTGCCAACCTGGTCGCCATATTTTACCCACCACTAAACAGAGATAGTAAAGACACTCCTTTATTGCTGAGAGCATACGCATGGTTAATACGCCTATATTTTACCCCACCGAGCACAGACACCATAAACAAGCGCATTACCTAGAGCAAAGTCTCCCAAATGCAGTCCTGGAGGGCCACACACCATTCAGGTTCCATGCTGCCTCTAATAAAGATGCCTGTGCTGCATATCTATGTACCACCCCCATGGTATGCAGATGTAGCTCATGCATATTCATGAGGGACAGCACGAAAACCGAACAGTGTTTGGCACACCAGGACTGGAGTTGGGAACCTCTGCCGTAAAGCAGCAGCCAACAGGGGCAGACACACCCACACCCACAGACCCCATTGGCCAATGCCTCCTGGAGAGGCAGGACATTGAGCCCTGCGTGCATCTCCCAATACTAGCACTTGCATACCTTAGCAATGCAACCCTAAACCTGGGTATACGGTACACAGCTCTCAAATGCTTGCTATGAGTACTGGCAGATAGAAATTCCTACGTTAAGCACAGTTTGCTGATTGAGCTCCATGATAACAATCATTCTGATGTCTGCGGTGTGTGCTTCAGGTCTGGTCTCTGACAGTGTTTACCACCCTGGGGAGTGACCCCCAACAGTACTGCGTACCATATCCATGCCTGTACTGTGCCCAGGACTGGTGTGTTGGGCATGGCTGCTGAACTCCTCTATAGTAGCACAATGCTGGCATAGGTGTCGGAGTGTGTGTCTGTCTATATAGTGTGTGGTGGCTACAAACACCTTCCACAGCCCACACTGCCAGCACTGTTGCCATTATTGGCCTGCCAATGTGCATAATGAGGAGCAAGGTACCATGGGTATAGCCCGGACAGGGTGGCCTGGCCAGGGTGCATCTGCACAGGGCATAGGGCACTGACTGGGACATTTTAGTGCCCGGCCACCACCTACACAGACAGGGTGACGTCAGTATGTCCTGCTGGGAGATCACTCTCACCCTGACTGTGCAGTGACGACAGCATGGCTAGGCACCCCCATAGTGCTATGTAATATTTTTCTCATGTGATATTTATGGGTTTCTTTTTGGGGCCCAGTCACTGACTTATCTGCTTGTGTGTGCTGCCATCCCAGTTCTGGGTGCATGTATTTCCACAAGGAACATGCACTATGGACTAACTAGCACACTGTTTGCAGCTGGTATGTGTCTTGATGGAGTGCCTTGCAGGGTGTAGCAGCTGAAGGCTTGCTGCAGGAGAATATCAGATAGTGGTGGGGTGCAGCTTAGCATATACAGGCCTAATGTTTGTCTGCTATTGTGCTATGGTTAGGTATAGAGCTGCATTGACTGCCCTGAGGTGTGTTTTTTCCCCAGCAGGACTGGGGTTGATGGTCCCCTCTACTGCCACCATTGCAGGGAGGTAGGATGTGGATCTGTTGATGGGAGACCCTGTTTGCCACCCTCAGGCCTGGAGGAGGAGGAGGGTGCTAATCCTCCTAGGGTTCCATGGGGGGGGGGGGGGAAGGAGGAACCACCTGACTGAGACAGACAGATATAGCCAAAGTGTTTCTGCAGAAACTACCTATCTCACATATTAACACTGCTTTGGACCTGCATCATGGCCTCGTTCAGTCATGGAAGGTGCTGGGGGCCTCACCGCACCCTCAGGGTGAGCACAGTAACCGCACAATGTGACGGTGTGTAGCTACTCTGTGCCTGTAAAACACACGGTCTGTACCCCCTACCAGGCCGAGGTGCTGTGGGGGTGCACATGGTCACTTCCCCCTACCAGGCCGAGGTGCTGTGGGGGTGCATATCCCATCTTGTGTTTATCTGTGGACAGCTGATTTGCATGTGCAGTGCATCATGGGTACGGGTGGGCTAACCCTATCCTGGTGACCACAGCAGACTGTCTGTGTGGTGACATGCAGGCTCTCTGCAGCCAGCCAGGGGCTTGTTAGCAGCTATAGAGCTGTAGCCCAATGGTTACTTCACTGCCGGTGAAGCCAGAGGTCATCGGTTCAAACCCACAGTGGGGATATTTAATAGGGCTGCCCAAAGCATTATTTCTTTTTAATGTACATTTTTGCTGCCAGCAAAAACACCCTCAGCGTACTGTACCCATAAGGTGCCTCTGAGGGCGCTTTATAGGGCGCCCTATAGGGCACCTTATGGTTCCCGTCCATATAAGGTGCACTATACATTATCCTGTGATGCAACTTATAGGGTGCCCTATAGGGGACATTTTAGGGTGCCGTGGCGGACAGTGCACTTTATAATGTGCCCTATGGAGTGCCTTATAGGGTGCCTTATACGGCATTTTCAATTACGGCACGTGAGGGCAGGTTTGCTGGCAGCAATTACTAAATAAAAATAAAGTGCTGCAGGAAACAAAACATACATTGCACAGCTGATGCCTCAGCCAGCCTTACGTATTAGGCATCCTGGGGAGCAAACTCATGACCCCTGTATCAGCAGTCAGTGCCTTAACCATTGTGCTCCACTGCTGCTCCTCCTTGCATGTCAGCGCACCTACTTATGCTTTTCATTCCTTACACTGCACAGTGCTGCCATCAAAAACAGTGCTATGACCTTGCGGTAACTCATACGGAACCCTATAAAGCGCCCTATAAGCAACATTTTAGGGTGCCTTGGCGGACAGTGCACTTTAAAATGTGCCTTCTTGGGCGCCTTATGTTAACACGCTTTGAGAGTGCGTTTGCTAGTAGAAGTAATTAAAATATAAATAAAATGCCTCCTAAAGCAATCTTCCCCATAATAGGTAATGCCTCAGCCAGCCTTGTTTATTAGGCACTGTGTGGGATTGAACCCCCATCCCCTGTACCATTGGTCAGTGTCTTAACCATTATGCTGTGGTTCTGTTCCTGTGATTGCACATCAGCGCGCCGTCTTATGCCTCGCAATATTAAAATGCCTCCTAAAGTAATAGCAGGCTGCCTTATGCCGCCCAATATTAAACTGGCTCCTAAAGTAATGCCTCAGCCAGCTGTCTTCATTGGGCACTGTGGGGATTGAATCCCTGATCCCTCCATCATTGGTCAGTGTCTTAACCATTGTGCTGTGGTTCTGCTCTTCTGCTTGCACATCAGCACGCCACTTATGCCTCCCCCGCAGCTTTCTCATGTGCTAATGTGCGGGGCGCACATGGGCGCCACGCACCTTAACGCATATTTAAATCCCGGTTTTTCTTTTTCGGAAAGCAACGCCCACTCCTTATATGGCACCTGCACACTAGCGGGCTGCGCACATTAGCGGGGTTTTAGTAAACATACCCCTTAGTGCTAAGGCCGTTCTTGCTAATGTCAATGATGAAAAAGAGCCCAGTAGACTTCTTATCATTCAAAAATAGCATAGAGTAATAGAAGAATTATCAAAATTGATGAGCGATTAATCAAGAGAGTCATCCTAAATTATCCCCAGTCCATACATTTGTAAGTATTTTCTTCCAATATAATCATTTGAACTCTATAGCTCGCTAAAAAATTGATAATTTTCTCAGCTTTTAATCACAGATCTACCAAATTTAAACAGTTGCCAGATACAGTACCTCCAAGGATGCCAGACCAATAGTTGAGGTCATTCTGTTTAAATGCTAGAGTCCACTATCCATCAGCACTTGGTGGGCGGAGTCAAGATGCTGGGGTAACATGTTCAATCTCAAGGAGGGAGAGAACCCCTAGAGCTATAAAGAGTGACACAGAGGAATGAAGAGTCAGTTTAACACTAGAAGCCCCAAAGTGTGTCAATTGACGCAAATGCATCTTTGAAGTTGTATACCAGCACCACTGCTAGGACCATGTCAGTCATGTTCCATGACTTTGTTAGCAAGATCAAGATGTTCAAATATGTGCATCAAAAATTAATGACAGATGCACCACCTAGCAGGAAAATGAATTTATACCTAGAAGCCCCAAAGTACGTCAATTGACGCACTCAATTGTCTTGGATGCATCAATTGACGTACTTTGGGGCTTGTCAGACGGCTGCCTAGGGTGAGAACTTACACAATCTTGACGATGCATATATTCATATGATTCTTGCAAGGTATTGTGGGTAATGTAGTTCATTCACTCCCAAACACAGCTGAAGACAATAATTGAGTTGTGAAACCAAGTGGTAAAGCCAATAAAAATTCTTCTTTTATTGATGGGGTTTAATTCACCCAGCACAAATATGCTTGGTAGCAATATAAATGAGGTTACTTGCTTGCAGTGTTTAAATGGATAACATAAAGTTACAAAGCAAATCAGAAAACAACCTTCAGCTTGTCAGGCAATTAGCTAATGTTTTCTTAGCAAATAATTTTATTTGGTTAAAAAGGCACAAAGAAATGAATAAACTTTGTTTGTTAGGTTAACTTCTGCTTATTTTCCACGCAGATCCCAGCAGTGATTCTCCCTTGCTCACACACACAATCAGGTGCAGCTTTAATTACTATCAATTGACCAGCTGAAAGCCTTTAGCTGGCTGGCTGCTACTGTGTGAACCCAAATCCTGCTTTAAGAGCTGTTTGCAGTGGAAATAAAGAACAAAGTTAGGTTTCTTTGTGATGGCTGATGTGTTTGCTCACAGAAAGCTAGCAATAGCATTTAGATAGAGAACAGTCCATGTAATTAATAGTTTCATCTGCTGTATCTTCCCCTTCATCAATCAGCATAGGGTCACTATCATACATTGGCACAGACGAGTCTTTCATTAAGGCACTATCATGAGAATGCTTATTCCCTTGCTGCCATTCACTATTATAGATAGGGTCTGGATCAGTGTTCATACCTGAGCCTCTCCTGCTATCATAATTCCTCTCTGTATAGCCTGGCCAGTATGTAATCCAATTCTGATGTCCAGCCTTCCAATCTTGATCCCTGGACACTGGATCTCCTCTCACATACCTTCTGGCCTTGGTCTGAAAGTCCCTTCCACGTGCAGTCTTCTCTCTTCCAGGTAGCCACTGGTGATTCCTATCTCTGCCATTCCATTCCTCTGGCTGACTCCAGTCCAATGGACTCTGCTGGCATTTGGAATACCTCCCAGTATAGGTACTGCCTTGGAATCTCCCAGACCTTCCAATGGCCTTTCTTCTCTGCCTTCCAGAGAGTTTCCTTCTCTCTCTATCCGCTTGGCTTGGCTTCTGCTTCTCGAGATGATGTTGGTGCTTGAGCTTGAAGCTGTTGCTGTATCTGTGTCTGAAGCTGTCTCTTTTCCTGAAGCTATTATCTGTAGAATAAGCTCTATTCTTATTCTGTCCTAATGTGTGCTCCTCCCTAACACAGCGCAGCTGTGTTGAATCAGGCCCTGCCCTTTGAGACGAGTGCTTAGGGATTACCTCATAGCTCTCTTGATTGCACACACGTTTTCTCACTTCAGCCTCCCTCATGGCTGCTGGAAACCTGGTGCATTCTGCGACTGGTAGTCTTTTATGTGAAAACTCTGTTTTCTTACTTCTACCAGAACTGACAGGTTGCTTGATCAGAGTCACATCATCTTTTCTATAGCTCCTACCTGAGCTATGATAAGCTTCCTTATCACAGGCTTCTAGGTATAAATTCATGTTCCCACTAGGTGGCGCATCTCAATCACTATTTACACTTTTACTCCGACATTACAAACAATAAACACACGATGACGTCATGTAATGATGTCACTTGCTGCACGTATTTAACAAATAAGTAACTTCACATTAATTTACATCTGCATTTCATGCTAAACGCAGTTGTCATGATAATGCGTCAATTGATGCACTTTGGGGTTTCTAGGTAAAATTCCTTTTGGGGCTTCTAGTGTTAAAGGAGATGTTCATCTATTCCTCTGGGTTCCCAAGAGATTCCAGTGTCACTAGGGACAGGCCAGGTAAGGTGAGGACTTTTACAAACAGAAAAAGGGGAAGGGAAGGACTTAAAGGTAACTGACTTGCTCTGGCAACCTTCAGAATCTTGGTCAATGTTCTTCTTATAGTCAAATGTCCATCAAACTACATGTGAAGCATAATTGCCGGCCTTTCTGTTAACTAATGAAATGTCCCCAAAGAAGCAAGATTGGCAACCAAATAGCCTAAAATCATTAAATAAAGGCTCCAATACTGATAGCAATGGGTAAAATTATAATATTCCAAAGCTATATTTCTTTTTTATTTGTCAGAGCTTCATTTAAGAGGGGGGAGATAGAAATGGCACACCTCTGGGGAGGAGTGCTTTCTTGCAGCCGTGCAGAGTGGAGTAGGCAGGCTGTGCCCTGGGCTGCCCCAATGTCATCGGGGCTTCTTTAAGAACTGCAGGGTGCCTTGCTGAGCCGGAAAGAGTGTTGTCTTGCAGCCATGCAGAGAGGAGGAGGCAGGCTGTGTCCCAACATCATTGGGGGCTTCTTTAAGAATTGCTGGGTTGTTCCCTTTATCTAGGAGCGTCTGTAAGGCACACAGCTGCGGCGTGACCAAAGAGGCATGACACAAGGGGCATTACAGGCTCCTTGGGAACGCCTTGGAGCAGATAGATAGGGAAACACAAGAAAAAAAGTTTCCTCTCAAGCTCCCCGGAATGCTCCCCAACAGCTCTCCCTTTTTTGACAGCACCTAACCCAACGAGTGTTAGTCCTTTACATCATAGCTTGCCTGTTGTTTCTGTTGTGCCATTTAAGCCTGTAGTCTGGTCACCTCCCTCCATTTATGCCAGGGAGATACCTGAATCTCAGGTATCCTTGGGGATATTTGGAGGGTGCTCACCTGGACTGAGCAGACATTGGTTAATACTGTATCCAGGGGCGGCCCAAGGAGGGTGCGGGGCCATGTGTGGAGACTCGGTGCGGGCCTAATTTGCATAAGGGGCCTCATTTGCATAAATATTTGCATAATGTTACCATACACTAACTTTTAGTAAACATGCCTCTTAATGAGTGTATGGATAAAGAAAGACTAAAAGATTTCTACATTACTATAATCCAGTGACAACTGCCAGGCACATTAGGAACTACTAAAAACACTGCCCATTTAGAACCCATAGCAAACTCGCCATATCAAAACAGCACTACCAGGACTCACAAAGCACAGGACCCTACCTATCAAAAGGCAACACTACAAATATTAAACCAATACATTTCAGAGAACAACAATACATGACCTACTGGGGAAAGAGAACAAGTGGCAATGTCAAATAGGAATTACATAAACAGAATACCTCAGCTCAGTTACACGTGCAGAACATAGACCGTCACCAAACAAGAAATCACAATGTAGAAACAGGAAGACAATAATTAAACTGGGAACCCCAAAAGCCGAACAATACTGTAGAAATAAAACTATAAATTAATTTCCTCTTGTACTAAACAAAGCACAGACGTTAATGATGCACATTTCCCAGAGCTGGCATATTTTAGTTAATAAATTCAATAAAGAGATATTTTTCTACCTTTTGTGCATTTTTTTTCAGTTGCAATTGCTCCAGCCACTTTCTTCTGGTTTCTTCGTGTCTTCTGCTAACTCTGCATCGTCTGCTGTCCATTTGTCCTTTCTTCACTCTTCTAGTTTTATTCCATTCTCTCTCTACATCTGCTTTAACATACTAATCTTTCTCCTTTTGCTCTTTCCTCATTCCTATTTCATCCACTCAAATTTTACCCCGCCATCCTCAATCCCCACTTACTCTCCCAATATCCGGCCAATTGTAGATTTGTCTTCCCTCCCACACAAAATATTTTTTCCCTCTCCATTTCACTCTCCCAGCTCTATCCCATTCTAATCCTCCCCCAACATCAGCTCCCTTCTAGTTCCAGCCCCACCCAGCATCTGCTCCCTTCTAGTCCCCGCATCAGCCCATTTCCAGTCCTAGCTCCCCCATCTGAGTCCCTCCATCAGCTCATTTCCAATTCCAGCCCCCCATAAGCCCATTTCTAGTCCTATCCTAGCCCCACCATCAGCCCATTTCCAGTCCTAGCTCCCCCATCCGAGTCCCTTCATCAGCTCATTTCCAATCCCAGCCCCCCATCAGCCCATTTCTAGTCCTTTCCTAGCCCCACAATCAGCCCATGTCAAATCCTAGCTCCCCTCCACTCAGCCCATTTCCAATCCAAGCCCCCCATGAGCCTACTTCCAGTTCTAGCCCCTCCATGAGTCCATTTCAATCCATGCCCCCCCAACAGCCCATTTCCAGTCCTATCCTAGCCCTCCATCAGCCCATTTCCTGTCCTAGCCCCCCTCACTCAGCCCATTTCCAGTCCTAGCTCCCTCCCCTCACAGCCCATTTCCATTCCAAGCCCCCCTCCCCATCAGCTATTTGTAGTTCAAGCCTTCCTTCCACTCAGCCCATTTCCATTCCAAGCCCCCGTCCCCATCAGCTATTTGCAGTTCAAGCCCTCCTTCCACTCAGCCCATTTCCAGTCCTAGCCACCCCCCAGCCATTACCAGTCCTAGCCCCCCCCATAGCCCATTACCAGTCCTAAGCCCCCCATAACCCATTACCAGTCCTAAGCCCCCATCAGCCCACTTCCAGTCCTAAGCCCCCCATCACCCCATTTTCAATCTTAGCCCCCATAGCCCATTACCAGTCCTAACCCCCATCAGCCCATTTCAAGTCCTAGCTCCCCCATCCGAGTCCCTCCATCAGCTCATTTCCAATCCCAGCCCCCATCAGCCCATTTCTAGTCCTTTCCTAGCCCCACCATCAGCCAATGTCAAATCCTAGCTCCCCTCCACTCAGCCCATTTCCAATCCAAGAACTCCATGAACCTACTTCCAGTTCTAGCCCCTCCATGAGTCCATTTCAATCCAAGCCCCCCCAACAGCCCATTTCCAGTGCTATCCTAGCCCTCCATCAGCCCATTTCCAGTCCTAGCTCCCTCCCCTCACAGCCCATTTCCATTCCAAGCCCCCCTCCCCATCAGCTATTTGTAGTTCAAGCCTTCCTTCCACTCAGCCCATTTCCATTCCAAGCCCCTGTCCCCATCATCTATTTGCAGTTCAAGCCCTCCTTCCACTCAGCCCATTTCCAGTCCTAGCCACTCCCCCCCAGCCATTACCAGTCCTAGCCCTCCATAGCCCATTACCAGTCCTAAGCCTCCCATCAGCCCACTTCCAGTCCTAAGCCCCCCATCACCCCATTTTCAGTCTTAGCCCCCCATAGCCCATTACCAGTCCTAACCCCCATCAGCCCATTTCAAGTCCTAGCTCCCCATATGAGTCCCTCCATCAGCTCATTTCCAATCCCAGCCCCCCATCAGCCCATTTCTAGTCCTTTCCTAGCCCCACCATCATCAGCCCATGTCAAATCCTAGCTCCCCTCCACTCAGCCCATTTCCAATCCAAGCCCCCATGAGCCTACTTCCAGTTCTAGCCCCTCCATGAGTCCATTTCAATCCAAGCCCCCCCCAACAGCCCATTTCCAGTCCTATCCTAGCCCTCCATCAGCCCATTTCCTGTCCTAGCCCCCCCTCACTCAGCCCATTTCCAGTCCTAGATCCCTCCCCTTACAGCCCATTTCCATTCCATGCCCCTCTCCCCATCAGCTATTTGTAGTTCAAGCCCTTCTTCCACACAGCCCATTTCCATTCCAAGCCCCCATCTCCATCAGCTATTTGCAGTTCAAGCCCTCCTTCCACTCAGCCCATTTCCAGTCCTAGCCACCCCCCAGCCCATTACCAGTCCTAGCCCCCCCCCCATAGTCCATTACCAGTCCTAAGGCCCCCATAACCCATTACCAGTCCTAAGCCCCCCATCAGCCCACTTCCAGTCCTAAGCCCCCCATCACCCCATTTCAGTCTTAGCCCCCCATAGCCCATTACCAGTCTTAACCCCCATCAGCCCATTTCCAGTCTTAGCCTCCCCACTGCCCATTCCAGTCCTAACCCCCCATTAGCCCATATCCAGTCCTAGCCCCCCATAGCCCATTTCCAGTCCTAGCCCCCCATAGCCCATTACTAGTACTAACCCCCATGAGCCCATTTCCAGTCTTAGCACCTCCATAGCCCATTACCAGTCCTACCCCCCCATCAGCCCATTTCCAGTCTTAGCCTCCCATAGCCCATTACATCCTAACCCCCCTCCATCAGTCCATTTCCAGTCTTAGCCCCTCCCATAGCCCATTACATCCTAACCCCCCCTCCATCAGCCCATTTCCAGTCTTAGCCCCCCCATAGCCCATTACATCCTAACCCCCATCAGCCCATTTCCAGTCCTAACCCCCCCATCAGCCCACTTCCAGTCTTAGCCCCCCCCCATAGCCCATTAGTAGTCCTAACCCCCCCATAGCCCATTACCAGTCCTAACCCCCCTCCCCCAATTAGCCCTGATAGATTTAAAAAAAAAAACCGGCTGCTGCTGCCGCTGCCGCCGTGGCAGCAGCAGAATCAAATGTCCTGCCGCGGGGCCACGCCTGCCCGGCAGAGCCTCCCTGCAGCATCAGCTCCCGAGTCCCTCCCAATGCGCGGGCTTTCAGAGCTGCGAGAGTTTCCCTTTCTTCTCGCGGCTCTGTTAATCTCGCCAGGGCTGATGGGAGGGACTCGGGAGCTGATGCTGCAGGGAGGCTCTGCCGGGCAGGCAGGGGCCCCGCGGCGGGACATTTGATTCTGCCGCTGCTATGGCGGCAGCGGCAGCAGCAGCCGGTTTGTTTTTTTTAAATCTACTTGTGCTAATGAAGAATGTTTTTTGCGCGGGGCCCCCTGAAACGTGGGGCCCTGTGCAAAAAACATTCTTGCTCAATGGACGGGCCGGCCCTGACTGTATATCAGTTGTGTGGTTTCTCACATGAGATGGTCACACGACTGGTTAAAGTTGAGGAACATGTGATTTACTTTCTATTCAGATTTCTAAATATGATGGTTCATTTTCCCTCTCTGAATGTGATTAATGCCTCTCATATAACGGATAGTCTAGTTACGCATCGTAGATTAGAAATGTTAGAGAATAATTCTAGGTTAGAAAATATTTGATGCTTGAATTTTCCCTATTGTTATCTTTTGTCTCCAGAAGTCTTGTTTCAAAAATTCCTTAAGGAGGTTCTAGGGTTACCCATTGCTGACTCTATGGTATTTTCAAAGTTGTTTTACTTGCCTGGTGGAAAGTGCTCTGGTGAGTCTGCTGAGGGTTTTGATATCTTGCAGCCTCAGGCAAACTTCATTTTGACTCAGTTCTTGGAGAACTCACAGGAGATTATATCCATCAGGGCTACTCTTTTAGTTACTTTTCTTTCAGAGCAGGACAAGACTTCTGTGTTTAGAATTAACTTTAAAAATAATGCATTTATTTTTTGTGGGTCACATGTTCAGTTGTTCCCTGATGTTTCTCGAACCACAGTTTCATCTGAGGGCTTTTTTGGTGCTCAGACCAAGGGTGTTGGCTATCAGGGCATCTTTTTTTCTAAGATATCCCTGTAGGTGCTTGATCTCTGTACAGGGAGCTAAGTTTATTTTTCTAGACACTCCGCAATTGCAGGCATTCTTGACTGACAGAACGAAAAAGGCTTCAGAGGGGTGAGGTTTTGGGTGGGAAAAATGTTTTTGGCTGTTAGTATGGGAGGATTTTTTTCTTTCCCTAGAATTTCTTGGTGTAAATTTATTTTGTATGTATCTCCTTCCTGAGATGTGGACTAATGAATTTGTATACTGGCTTCTTTTTATGTAAGTTTCTTTCTTGACTGTTTCTATCATTTTTTTGTACACTTGCTTTGTAAGTATTGATTGTTAACATTTAAAAAAAAATAAAAAGAAAGAAAGAAAGAAATGGCACTTCTCCTCATTGTAGAAGCTCCTTTTAATTTTTAATTACGTGAAAAACGTATCGAGCCAAAGACCAAAAATATATGATAACTTATCTGACAAAATGACGTGCCACATTTCGGACCGTCCAAATATGTCCTGCATCAGCTTCAAGGGATTTCTGACAAGCATTCAAACAGTCCAAATTCAGATTCAAAAGACTCTGACCATCAATCTTTCGAAATTATCACATAGTTTTGGTCTTTTGCTCAATAAGTTTTTTCACGTAATTAAAAATTGAAAGGAGCTTCTACAGCGAGGAGGTGTGCCATTTCTATCAACCCCCTCTTGAATAAAGCTCCGACAAATTAAAAAGAAACATAACTTTTGAATATTATAATTGTATCCGTTGCTATCAGTATTGGAAACTTTATTTAATGATTTTAGGCCTTTCTGTTAAAGCATATAGCACTTTGATGTGTCCTTCATGCCCTCTTCAGTGACAAACTCTGCATACATGTAGGTCATTTTTTGCTCACGCAGAAATGTTCGAGGCCGCGGGCCGGGTCCCGCGGCTGCCAGTAACCTGGGCCCGGGCCCGGCCTCGGCCTCCACCTCGTGGTCGGCGGGGGGGGGGGGAGGTGGAAGAGAATCGCGGCCGTGCGCGGCGCTTGAAATCGCTCCGGCACACCGTCGGAGCGATTTCATTGGCCGGCGGCCGGCTGGGGGGGCGGCGCTTTGGCAGCGAGGAGCCGCGTGGCCGTCTCTTTCTGGCCGCGGCTCCTCAGGAACGGTCGCGTTTTCGGGGTCGGAGCTGGGATCCGGTGAGTGGGTTTTGTTGGGGAGGGGGGGTTGGTGGGTACCGCGGGGCGGCCGCTTAAATCGGCGGGGGGGGGCGATTCTGGGCAAAGGGGGCTTCTAGGCCATTAAAAAAAAAAAAAAAATATCTATCAGGCAGGATTTTAAGGCTGCCGCTTTAATTTGGCACCCCTTTGTATTGGGGGAGGCACTGCGGGCGGCCCACCATGGCTGGCGGCAGCGGAGCCAGGAGGACGTCGGGGGCACGGGCTAGGGGCGCTCCGCGGGGATCCCGCGGGGCGGGGGCGGCACCGGGCGCTGGAGCGGGTCGTGGGGGGGCGCGGGGGGGTGGTCGGACGGCGGGAAAGCGTCGGGCAGGGGCTGGGAAGCGTGGAGCTCTCCCTACCCCTGCAGTTTGTCTGAGTGGTCCTGGGGAGGGGGGGAGTCCCCTTGTGGGGGCCGCTGGGCCGGGAGCTTTGGAGGCCGAGGGGTTGTTGGGGGGGGGAGCGACTGGAGGGGGGGTGTTGGATGGGGTTGATGGTATAGCAGGGGGTGGGCCTGGGTGGGTTCCGGCCCCCGCTGGTGCTTATGGGCCCCTCCCGCTGGGTTTGAGTGGAGCTGGGCTGCTGGGGGGTGGGTGGCCGGCTTGGCCCCCATCACCTGGGCAAGCTATGGCCTGGGGGGCGGGCGGGGGGGGGGATCCTTGGGGCGCCGGTCATCCAGCGGTGGGCCAGCCCCCCTGGGGGGCTGCGGCCTGGGCGGCTGGAGGGTTAGGTTCCTCTGGAGGGGCGCAGGGGCGGGGGGTGGGGTGGGGGTGGGGCCTTACGGTTGGGTCCCTCCGGGAGCGAGCTTTCCTCCTTCCCCGTGTGTTGGCTCTCCTCTCCCTTTGCAGGTGTCGGGGTCTGCTCAGGTCCCTCCGAGTGGGTCCTCAGCGGCGGCGGTGGGATCAACAGTGATGTCGCCTGCGGTCGGCCAGCCTGGCCAGACTTCGTTGGAGCAGCCGGGGTCCACGTCGGAGGTGCCGGCGACGGCGGCGCCGGTGGCAGCAGGTGAGTTCTCTGGGGTCTCCGCGGGGGGAGTTGGGGCGGGGGTGTTACCGGGTGCGTCTGCTCTGCCGGCGCAAAAAGCCAAGGCTAAGCGGAAGCACCGGCGGCGGCGGCGGAGGAGCGCGTCGTCTTCCTCCTCGTCTTCGGGGTCCTCAGCCACTTCATCGGCGGACTCCACGGTCGTCCCGATTGCGGGAGCGGGGGCGGGGTCCGAGGGGGCGGGGTCGGCGGTGGTCCGTTGCGCGGAATTGTGGGAGAGTGTTCCGCGCAAGTTGCGGAGGCGGATCGTGAAGCGGCGTTACCTGGATATTTTCCGGTTGTTGGAGGGGAGAAAACGTTCAGGGGAGAGTCGCAAGAAGCGTAAAGAGGACGAGAAGGCGGGGAGGGTACGCAAGGTGTCTCGAAACACGTTGAATTGGACGCGGGCCTTCTTGCGGCTGGCGAGCGTATGGGGCCATGAGGACCCGAGTTGTTACGGTGAGCTTCTAGCATATGCTGATGCTATCTTGTCGGCTTCCCAGGCGCACGACGGTTGGGCCTGGCTTAATTACGATGAGGAGTTCCGCGATAGGATGGAGGAGAACCGGCAGTTGTCGTGGGGAATGAAGGATATCAACCTTTGGCTCACGCAAATGTCGGCTAAAAGGGGCGGCATGGGGGGAGGTTCAGGGTCGGGTAAGGCGGCGGGCACGGCGGCTCCGGCAGGCCTTCGGCCCTTTCGGTCAGCGGGCCCGGGGCCCGAGACGAGCCGAACGGGGGCAAGTGGTCCCGGCGGGGACCTGTGCTGGCGCTTCAATAAAACGTCCTGCCCCTTCCCGGACTGTAAGTTCCGGCACGCATGTTCGCTTTGCGGCGCCGGTCACGCGGCCGTCAAGTGCAGCCGTAGAGCAGTGCCTGGGGCGACGGCTGTCAGTAAGTGACGGGGATGCGGGGGGTCTGGCGCCTACCCCCATTAAGAGGCTGGCGCTTCAGCCGTGGCTGGAGCTCTATGCGGCTGCCAGACATGGCAAGGCGGGGACGTTGTTATGGGAGGGGTTTGCCGAGGGCTTTCGTATTCCGGTGCGGGGAGAGCTTAAGGGGTCTGAGAGGGGGAATGCGGTGTCGGTACTGCGATTGGCGGAGGTGGCCCGCAAAAAGATTGAGGCGGAGTGTGCTTTGGGCAGGGTGGCTGGGCCTTTTGAACGGCCCCCCTTCTCGCCTTTTATTGTATCACCGCTGGGGGTCATCCCTAAGAAGGAGCCTGGGCGCTATCGGCTGATCCATAATCTTTCTTGCCCCCTCGGGGCTTCGGTAAATGACCATATCCCGCGGGAGCTGTGCTCGGTCCGCTATGCGTCTTTTGACGAGGCATTGGAGCTGGTGCGCCAGTGTGGAGAAGGGGCTCTGTTGGCGAAGGTAGACATTGAGTCCGCCTTTCATCTCTTGCCTGTGCACCCGTCTGCCTTCCCCTTGCTGGGCTTTCGTTTCGACAATCAGTATTACTATGACAAATGCATGCCCATGGGTTGCGCGATTTCGTGTGCTTACTTCGAAGCCTTTAGCTCGTTCTTGCACTGGGTGCTGGTTCGGAGGTCTGGGCGGGGGACTATCGTGCATTATCTTGATGACTTCTTGTTCGTTGGGCCGGCCCAGTCCGCCGTGTGTGGATCCTTGCTCGAGCTTTTTCTGGGCCTGGCGGTGGAATTTGGCATTCCGTTGGCAGCGGGTAAGACGGTCGGACCGGTGACTCGTATCTCCTTTTTGGGGATTGAGATTGACTCGCGCGAGTTGGTGGTCCGGTTGCCTGCGGATAAAGTGGACCGGCTGCGGCTCTTGGTAGCGGAGGTGGGCTCCTCGGCAAAGGTGACGTTGACTGCGCTGCAACGCTTAGTGGGTCACCTGAATTTCGCGTGTCGGGTCATTGCTATGGGACGTCCGTTTGCGCGGAGATTATCTCTGGCGATGGCGGGAGTCCGATGTGGGCACCATCGCATCCGCGTGAATGCGGGGATGCGAGCCGATCTGCGGGTGTGGGATGCGTTTCTGGCAGACTACAATGGTTGCTCGGTGTTACAGTCCAGTGAATTATCCAACCGGGACTTGGATTTGTTTTCTGATGCCGCTGGTGGTTTGGGTATGGGTTTGTACTTCCAGGGCGCGTGGTGTGCGGTGCCGTGGCCTGCTTCTTGGGGTTCCTGTGGCTTGACGCGTAACGTGACCTTCCTGGAACTGTTTCCGATTGTGGTGGCCTTATGGGTGTGGCCGGAGAAGTTACGGGACAAGCGGGTTGTTTTTTGGTGTGATAACGCTGCGGTGGTGCAGGTCATTAATCGCCACTCTCCCAAGTGTCCGCGGGTGGCAGCGTTGATGAGGGTTTTCGTGCTGGCTTGCCTTCGTCTTAATGTCACGGCTCGGGCACGTCACGTGCCGGGCGTTCAGAATGGTATTGCTGACGCTTTGTCTCGTTTCCAGTGGGAGCGGTTTCGGGAACTGGCGCCGGGGGCGGACGAGACTGCGGCGGTAGTGCCGGAGCACCTTTGGCAGCTTGGGACGCTGGAATGATTGCGTTGCTGCGTTCTTCCCTGGCTCCAGGTACGTGGAAAGCTTATCTGCGGGGGTATACTCGGGTTCACGAATTTCTATGGGGTAAGGGATGGAGGGGCGGCAGTGTCGGGGACCTCCTGGCGGGCTCTTTCCTGGTATGGGCGAGGGAGTCTGGTTGGTCCCGGTCGGCGGCACGGGCGGCTTTAGCTGGTTTCTCCTTCTTTTGCAGGGCGGCGGGCTGGGGCAGTCCGGGCACTTCGTTTGTAGTGAAGCGGCTCTTAGCCGGTTGGGCACGGGTGTGCCCCCCTGTCTCCGATTGGCGCCGTCCCGTATCGCACGACTTGCTGTTGCGGATTTGTGGGGTCCTGCCCGAGGTCGCGGCTTCTTCATTTGAGGCCGTCCTGTTCCGGGCGTTGTTTGTCACTGCCTTCTTTGGGGCCTTCCGAGTTAGTGAGCTGGTCCCCCCGGCGGGCGGGCGGGGTGGTCGAGGGGGGTTGCGGGAGCATCATGTGGACCTGCAGGAGCAGCTGGTTCGGATATTTCTGGACCGCTCGAAAACCGACCCGCAGGGGCGGGGTCGGTGGGTGCTGCTGCGGGCCCTCCCTGGTTTGGGATCTTGTCCGGTGCAGAACTTGCTGACGTATCGGCGTCTGCGTCTGGATGGGGCTGACTGTTTCTTTTGCCATGCGGACGGGTCGGCAGTCACCCAGTTTCAATTTACGGCGGTTTTCCGCCTGGCCTTGCGGCGGTTGGGAGTGGATGAGCGCGGGTATGCCTCTCATTCCTTCCGGATAGGCGCGGCGACCAGTGCTGCGGCCGCGGGCCTTGGGGGTGAGGTAATTCAACGCATCGGGCGTTGGAGCTCTCGAGCCTACACTGGTTATGTGCGCCCGGAGCAGTTGTGATCTGCGGGGGTGTTGGGGGGGTGGGTGCGGGGGGGTATTTAATGCTGTGTTTCTTTTTCCAGGTGTTCTGCTGAGCGTGTCGAATTGGAGTGCTGCACGGGGCCCACCGGGCGTATGGTGGCTGCTGGGACATTCCTTCGTCTACTGGGCGGAACGCAGAGCCTCAACTCGTCCGCTGGGTCTGCACTTAGGATTGGTTTCCTGTAATTTTCGGCTGGTGTGGCTCGGCCAGCGGGGCATGCGTTGGTGGCAGCTACTGCCGGTAGTTCGTGAGCACGCGGAGCGGCGGCCGAGGCCGTTGGGACTTCTGCTACACCTGGGAGGCAATGATCTTTCCGGTTGGACGTGCCGGCAACTCATTCGTGCTGTTCAACGGGATCTGCGGTTGCTGCTGGAGCAGTGGCCGGGCCTGGCGATCGTGTGGTCGGACATCATCCCGCGGCCGGCCTGCTTGTCGCAGCGGCGGTGGTCGAGAGGGCTAGCCAAGATCAACCGGCAGATCGGCCGTTGGTTGCAGCAGGCTGGCGGGTGGCAGGTCCAGCACCCCTGGGCGGACCCCCGGTGTGCTGGCCTGTTCCGTACTGACGGGGTACATTTGTCCCCAGTCGGCCAGGACTTATTGCTTAATGATTGGCAGGAAGTTTTGGAATTGATTGGTCGCAGCTTTATGGGGGGGCGGTGCGAGGATAGTTCATACCTCGCACCGGTGGCGGGGTACTGAGCCAGCGCTCGCAGGAGCGGCGCGGGCTTGACCTGGGTATGAGCAGTGGGGGCGAAGTGCTCCTTGGGGTGGGGCGAGACAGCCCGGTTGGGGGTCTCGACCCGGTAGCGGGGGGGGTGGGAGCCGGCCTTTGCTACTAGGATGGCGAGGCAGGCGGCGGGTTTGGGGTGGAGGGGGATGCTCCGCCTTGATACTAAGTTGGGGGGTGGGGGGTCATCATCCGGTAAAGGGGTGCGGGGTTGGGTTATGTTAATTGTTATTAGGCCCTTTGGGGCCGGTTTACAGGTTGTAAATAAAGCTGCGACCAAAATGTTTGTACCAAATACTGTTGTTTGTGAACTTTGTTGGGGGGGGGGGGGAGTGAAGTACTGGGGGAATGTGTTAATGTTGGGGATGGAGGCGAGGAGGGCTCCGGGTTACCAGAGTTAATGAAATAAAATTTCTATGACAGCCATTTTAAAAACTGACATCAAAAGAATTTTAGCACATGAAATAATTTAAGGAAAGAAGGAGACTTTCACAGCTATGGTGATTAATTTGACAAAATGATTTATAACGGATCCTGTCTAAAGGTGAGTATGATTAGGGAGCTCAGCTCAAACATTCTCAGTAACTGCAAATACAGCTAACATTTGCACAGCTGACAAATGGTTCATGCAAACTGACAATGTGAGCAGAAAGCCAGAGATGAGTACAACAGGCTGTGTATTTTGCAACGTTAATACTCCTCTTTACATCAGTGCACATTTATACATGGATTCATAAACTGAATGGCTCCTGAGGCTGGTAAACATTTTAGTGAGCTTAGTCTTGCAGCAGATCCAAAAGAGATTCAGGCAAGCATTGTTGGCACCTTTTCATTGGGGTTGTTTAAAAATAGACTGGCAGAAAGTCCACACAGTTCGTAGTCTCTATATTGCAAGGCTAGCTTAGCAGAGCGCTCACTGCACAGATAACAAATATAAAAGTCTAGAAAGACTAGAATTCTGAAAATCCCGTTTTAGTAAATTTGATGCAATTTGGAATCGCAGAGGTTTAGAAAAGCATTTTCTCTCTTATGATAATTTCATTTACACCTTTACACCCATTTTTCCCCAAAAGAAGTCAACCAGGCTAGTTCAAATTTCATTGATTGAGGACCAGCATTCTCTTAACTTGGAACCAGATGTACTAAAGGCTTTTCCTCATTTGAAGTCAATCTTCAAAGACCCCCTGAGTTGGCAAGATAACTGGTTAATTTTAAGAGGTAATGTTTATGCATATTTCAAGTTGAACCTAATCAACTAGGTAGCCTCAAAACCTGTTCCCCTCCAAGTACTAAGTTGCAAAAAAAATCCACCCTTCCCTCACTACTTAATGGCAACCTCCCCCCCCCCGCCCCCCACACCTCCCTCACTACTTAATGGCAACCTCCTCCCCCCCCCCCCCACCCTTCACTCACTACTTAATGGCAACCTTTCCACCCAGAATTCCTTAACTGGATCCTGGGAGAAAGAAACCTCTTGTTTTCAATATACGGGGTCATGAGGAGACTTTCTGAGCTCTGATCAGCCAGATTTAGAACTGTAATTAGCCCAGTTGAAATCAGTGCTAGCCATCTGATATTCTTCTCCTGACCTAACCCTGATCCCTTGCCCACTTCAGCTTTTTGCTCACCTAGTATTAGTTGTGGATGCTAACCACGTAGCAGTGCAATATTGCCATTACTCATTTAGGCTCTGCGGTGGTTTCCTCTCAGCGCCAAACCCAGATATTCAATGCAGTCATCATGACATTAAATATTCGGGGTGAGGGGTCAGCGGGCAGGGCCTACCCAGATGAATATCGGCCCTACAGCTTTATCACTTCTTCCCTTGCCGCCAAAAACTTCAGAAACTGCTTATCATTATACAGTAGGTAATACAACAACGACATGGAAATTTCAGCTAAATATTTGCCACCAGAGCAAGGGCTCTTGACTTAAAACCCCAAAATTCCTTTCACCTTCTTTGGGTATCCTTAGAAAGGTCAGGAAAAATATAAACTTTTGATGCTATATACTGCTCCTTTAAGTTCTTAAAGAATAAGTGCAAAATCAAATTACAGTCGGTTTCGAGGGCAAAGGTAATGAGAAGGGTAACCCACTCAGTTATTACTTCCAGTGAGCTCTTCAAGAACTCCATTAGGTCTATGACTCCCAGTTGAACCTGCTCAGACCTAGATCCCCAGGAGCTGAGTCCTAGCACCAGGCATTGTGCTCGAGTCGAGGGGGAGTGTTCATCTTGAAAGATATTCAAAACCTCCCGAAAGTACTTCCGGACCATCTCCATTGGTGACAGACTAGGAGATTTAGGGAAGTTCAACAATCTCAGATTATTCCTCCTGGATTGATTCTCCAAATATTCCTTTTTCCTGGCCAGGAACACCTTATCCTTTATCTGGGCAACATTAAGTTTCCAGAGTTCTCCAAGTTGTTCTTGCATCTGAACAATTTTCACAGCTTGCTCACTCTACTCAAAAGACATCAGCAACAGCAGACTTAACCACATTAACCTTCTCTTTGGAAGAACCCACAACCATTATAAGGGAAGAATTTAAGACAGCAATGGTTTCCCACAGCAAATCCAATGTAATTATAGCAGGTTTACAGAGTGTGCCAACCTAGAGTCCACTAGTGAGAACACCCTGCAGGGGAACGCTGTATCAACCATTCCTCCCATCACTCAGTCCACTCTAGTTGAGCTAGTCCCCGGTGTGTCCTCTTCACACCCCCCTCCTTCAATGGCATGTTTATCAGAAAGCTGGAGGGGAGCACATTCCTAGGAGACCCAATACTTTTGGGTTGCAATGGTGCGGAATGTTGCGCGGGACTAAAGATCACTCCAGAACCACTCAGGTCTACGGTCTGCTCAGCATACAGACCCACCAACGATGCTGCTCCAGCTCCAGACAACTGAATACCACATGATTCTAAAATCCTCTGTGCAGCTAGCACTGGATTAACTGAGTCTGAGGGTAGGTTTGCTTGCTTGCATTTCCTCTGGCCCATTGCAGCGGCTTCAAGGATACAAAAGCTACACGATTAAGATGGTACGTGCAGGAGCTTAGCATTGGAGCTCCTTTGCAGATGCCATCTTGCCCCCTTCAAAACTCCCACTTAAATATAAACTGGGATTGAAGAAGAATAAACTTAGGTTTGTTTAAAAAAGGGACCTGCACTCTTTAATCCATTAATGCAAGGGTTATTGATTAATTAAAATGATATTTAATCTGTGAACTCAGACCTCCATTTACGTTGCATCTGACATATATGCTTGGCTGACCATGGGCAAGGTAAAGCGACATTTTGAGTCGAACACCTGGTTTATATATTGAGCCACTGCCTGGTTAGCTCCCCCAGGTAAAGATAGGCGTGGTAAAAACTAGCATAATCATTACCCATGGGTTGCTAACTGGGCAGCAGTTCAATATCACTGCTGACTGGTTAGCGACTGGTACCACACCCATAATGCCCCGATACTAATTGTGTAGTATCAGGACATATAGCAACAGTATCCGGGGATATTCAGCAATACTAACCTTTTCAGTGAATATATGTTGAATATCCCGCTTAGAGGCAGTTTCATGGTTTACAGGACTGTAAACCAGGTGGCGAGGCTGAGGGGCATTCAAGACAGTGAGAAGTACATTGATGAGATTCTTCTTGAAACATCCAAGCTGTCCAGCACAGGTGAAGATGGGAGCCTACAGAATGACGAAGGTTGGACATGAGTCACCAGGGCCTGCAGAATCATCAATCCAACTCCTCCAGCCCTTGAATTAAAGAGCCATTATGCAGCCCTGGAAGTGGAGGAGGTGAAAGCATCCCAGGAAAGGGAAGAACCAGTGTTTGAGCACCCCAAAGTCATAGAATCTGTGACTACAAGGAAGTGAAGGGTAGTGGTGGTTGGTGACTTTCTTCTGAGGGGTACTGAAGCATCCATCCGCTGACCAGACTTGATATCCATAGATGTGTGCTGGCTGCCAGGTGCCAAAATCCAGATGTTATGGAGACTTTGCCGAGACTCATCAAGCCCAATGACTATTACCCAATGTTTTTCATTGACTCTAAAGTTACTGCTTTGGTAAGAAATTGGTTAAGTGGGAGGAAACAAAGGGTACAAGTAAATGGAACTCACTCTGAGGAGAAAGAGGTTACCAGTGGAGTGCCGCAGGGATCTGTCTTTGGTCCGATTATTTTTAAATCTTTGTTAGTGATATTGCGGAAGGGCTGTCGGGTAAGGTTTGTCTCTTTGTGGATGATACCAAAATCTGCAATCAAATAGACACCCAGGAAGATGTAGATAACATGAGGAGGGATCTAGCTAAGCTTGAAGAATGGTCTAGAATTTGGCAGCAGAAATTTAATGTTAAAAAATGCAGTCATGATTTGGGCTGCAGCTGTCCAAGGGAGCGATACAGTATAGGGGGTGAAATACTTCTGTCCACAAAAGAAGAGTGGAGCCTGTGCATATTGTGTCTGATGATCTTAAAGTAGTTAAACAGGTAGAAAAGGTGATGGTGAAAGCTAGAAGGATGTTTGGGTGCATAGGGAGAGGAATGGCCAGCAGAAAAAAGGAGGTGATAGTGGCTCTGTATTAGTCCTTGGTGTGACCTCATTGTGTGCAATTCTGGAGACCGCACCTTCAAAAGGATATAAACAGTTTGGAGTCGGTGCAGAGGGTGGCTACTAAAATGGTTAGTGGTCTTTGTTATAAAGCATATGAGGACAGACTTAAGGATCTTAATATGTATACTTCAGAGGAAAGGTGGAATAGTTGTGATATGATTGAGACATTTAAATACCTCCATGGCATAAATGCACAGGAGGAGAGCCTCTTTCGATTGAAAGCAAGCTCTGCTACGAGGACATAGGATGAGGGTGAACGGGTATGGACTCAGGAGTAATATGCGGAAATATTTCTTTATGGAAAGAGTGGTAAATATTTGGAATAGTCTCCCACTGGAGGTGATAGAGATGAGAAAGCATGGGACAAACACAGAGGTTCTCTAAAGGAAAAAAGGGGACTGCTGTTGTGGATCATATGGAAGGGCAGACTAGATAGGCCATGTGGTCTTTTTCTGCCATCATGTTTTTATGTTTCTAATTCCCATTAAATATTGGGCCCAAGATATGCTTGCAAGGGTCAAAGGTGATGGAGATGCATAGGCTGACTTCCCTGATTTCCAGCCAAATGCTGGCCTCTGAAATAACTGTGGAGGAGACATAAGAATACAAGATATGCCATACTGGGTCAGACCAAGGGTCTATCAAGCCCAGTATCCTGTTTCCAACAGTGGCCAATCCAGGTCACAAGTACCTCTCAGGTTCCCAAAAGGTATCCAGATTCCATGCTGCTGGTCCTTTTTAATAATGGCTTATGGATGTTGCCTCCAGGAACTTGTCCAAACCTCCTTTAAATCCAGCTACACTAACAGCTTTTACTACATCTTCCAGTAACGGATTTCAGAGTTTGATTATGCGTTGAGTGAACAAAATATTTTCTCCAATAAGTCTTAACTGTGCTACATTGTAGCTTCATTGCACATCCCCAGTCTTTCTACTTTTTGAAGGAGTAAACAACCAATCTATATTTACCTGTTGTACTCTGTTCATTATTTCATAGACCTCCTTCAAATCTCCCCTCAGACATCTTTTTTTCCAGGTTGAAGAGTCTTAACCTTTTATGCCTTTCCTCGTAGGGAAATCCTTCCATCCCCTTTACCATTTTAGTTGCTCTTCTCTGTACCTTTTCTAATTTTGCTATATCCTTTTTAAGATATGGTGACCAGAACTGCACACAATATTCAAAGTGTGGTCCTACCAGGACTGTATCTAGCCCTGTGTGAGCGGTGTGGCCGCACTGGGCGCAGAGGCTTAAGGGGCACATTTCGACTGCCTGCTGTTGCCTTGCCACCGCCATTTTTTCTTCTCTCAGCGGCAGCAAGGCAACAGCAGGCAGCCAAAATGCTCCCCTTAAGCCTTTTTGCGGCACAGATCTGGTCCCTCCCTCCTCTGACACGATGTCAGAGCAGGGAGGGACAGATCTTCTTAAAGTGCCGGTGACTAGCACATCGGGCACACACCCTCTCCTCCACCTCTGTCCATCCACTTTCTGCTCTTTCCCTGCTGCCGGCACTGCTGTGGAGAAAACAGAGGGCGGCAGCAGCAAGGTAAGAGCAGAAAATGGCTGGATGGAGGTACAGGGGGTGGGGGGGGGGGAGGGCGTGCGCCCGATGGGCAAGTTGCACAGAGCACAATTCTGGCTCGGTACGGCCCTGGGTCATACCATGGAGGGATACAGAGGCATTATAATATCCTTCATTTTATTCTCCATTCCATTCTTTAGATTCCCAGCATTCTATTTGCTTTCTTGGCCACTGCTGCACACTGGGCAGCGGGTTTCAACATTTTATCCACGATGACACCTAAATCCTTAACCCGAGTAGAGGTTCTTAATGTGGATCCTTGCATCGTGTAACTATAGTTTGGGTTGTTCTTCCCTAAGTGCAGAACTTTGCACTTGTCCACATTAAATGTCATCTGCCATTTGGATGCCCAGTCTCCCGATTTATCAAGGTCCTCTTGCAATTTTTTACATCCTCTTGTTTTTTAACAACTTTGAATAATTTGGTATCATCTGCAATTTTGCTCACCTCATTTGTTATCCCTATTTCCAGGTCACTTATAAATATGTTAAAAAGCAATGGGCCATCACAGATGTCTGGGGTACTCCACTATTCACCTTTCTCCAATGAGAAAATTGGCTATTTAGCCCTACTCTCTGTTTTCTATCTTTCATCCAGCTCCTATTCCACAGTAGTACTTTGCCTCCTATCCTTTTTAATTGCCCCAAGAGTCTCTCATGAGGGATCTTGTCAAAGGCTTTCTGAAAATTGAGATACACTATATCAACCAACTTACCTTTATCTACCTGTTTATTTATACCTTCAAAAAATATTCAGATTGGTGAGACAAGACTTGGCTAAATCCATGTTGGCTTTCTGCCATTAAACCATGACTTTCTACATATTCAGTAATTTTGTTTTTGATAGTGGTTTCTACCATTTTGTCCAGTACTGATGTCAGGCTCATTGGTCTATAGTTTCCCGGATCATCCCTGGAACCTTTTTTTAAAAATTGGCATTACAATGGCCACTCTCCAATCTCCGGGTACTATAGATGATTTTAGTGATAGATCACAGAATATTAATAGTAGTTCTACAATCTTATATTCAGTACTCTGGGATGTATGCCAGCTGGTCCAGGTGATTTGCTGCTTTTTAATTTATCAATTAACTGTATTACATCTTCCTGATTTATCAAGATTTGTATCAATTCTTCTGGTATATCACCTTTAAATATCATTTCTGGCATGAATACATTTTTTATATCTTCTTCAGCAAAACTGAAGCAAAATATTTATTCAGTTTCTCCACTCTTGCCTTGTTCTCTCTCAGTGTGCCTTTTACCCCTCTATCATGTAATGGTCCAACTGACTCCCTCACAGGTGTTTTGCTACAAATATGCTTGAAAAAGGTTTTATTATGCACTTTTGCTTCCACAGCAAACTTCTTTTCAGATTTGCAGATGACACAAAATTATTCAAAGTTATTAAAACCCATGAGGACTGCGAAAAATTGCAAGAGGACCTTGATAAATTGGAAGACTGGGCATCCAAATGACAGATGAAATTGAATGTGGACAAGTGCAAAGTTATGCACCTAGGAAAGAACAACCCAAACTATGGTTACACAATGCAAGATTCCACATTAGGAACCACCATCCAGAAAAAAAAGTGTAGGCATCATCATGGATAACATGTTGAAACCCTTCACCCAGTGTGCAGTGATGGCCAAGAAAGCAAATAGAATGCTAGGAATCACAAGGAAAGGAATGGAGAATAAAACAAAGGATATTATAATGCTTCTGTATCGTTCCATGGTACGACCGCACCTTGAATATTGTGTGCATTTCTGGTTGCCGTATCTTGAAAAGGATATAGCTGAATTAGAAAAGGCACAGAGAAGAGCCACCAAAATGATCAAGGAGATGGAAGGATATACCTATGAAAAAAAGCTAAAAAGGTTAGGGCTCACCAACCTGGAAAAGAGACGGCTGAGGGGAGGTATGATAGAGGTCTATAAATTAATGAATTGAGTGGAACGGGTAAACGTAGATCAATTGTTTACGCCATCAGAATATTGAAAGACTAGGGGACATGCAATGACGCTACAGTGTAACCTATTTAAGACTAATAAGAGAATATATTTTTTCACTCAACGTGTAATCAAACTCTGGAAATTGTTACTGGAGGATATAGTAATAGCTGTTAGTGTAGCCGGGTTTACAGAAGGTTTGTACAAGTTCCTGGATGAAAGGCCCATAAACCATTATTAAATGGGACCCGGGAACATAAGAACATAAGATATGCCATACTGGGTCAGACCAAGGTCCATCAAGCCCAGTATCCTGTTTCCAACAGTGGCCAATCTAGGTCATACGTACCTAGCAGTTTCCCCAAAAGACACAGGTTCCGCAATGCTTGTACTGGGTCAAGCATTGATATCCTGGGTCCCTTCTTAATAATGGTTTATGGACCTTTCCTCCAGGAACTTGTCCAAAACTTTTTTAAACCCAGCTACACTAACAGCCTTTACTACATCCTCAGGTAACAAATTCCAGAGTTTGATTACACATTGAGTGAAAAAATATTTTCTTTTATTAGTCTTAAATAGTTTACCCTGTAGCTTCATTGCATGTCCCTTAGTCTTTCTATATTCTGATAACGTAAACAATTGATCTACGTTTACCCGTTCCACTCCGTTCATTAATTTATAGACTTCTATCATATCTCCCCTCAGCCGTCTCTTTTCCAGGTTAAAGAGCCCTAACCTTTTTAGCCTTTCTCCATAGGAGTATCCTTCCATCCCCTTTACCATTTTGGTGGCTCTTCTCTGAACCTTTTCTAATAATGCTATATCCTTTTTAAGATACGGCGACCAGAATTGCACACAATATTCAAGGTGCGGTCTCACCATGGAACGGTATAGAGGCATTATAATATCTTTTGTTTTATTTTCCATTCCTTTCCTAATGATACGTAGCATTCTATTAGCTCTCTTGGCTGCCGCTGCACACTGGGCCGAGGGTTTTAACATGTTATCCACAATGACGCCTAAATCTTTTTCCTAGGTGGTGGTTCCTAATGTGGAACCTTGCATCGTGTAACCATAGTTTGGGTTGTTCTTCCCTAGGTGCATTACTTTGCACTTGTCCACATTAAATTTCATCTGCCATTTTGATGCCCAGTCTTCCAATTTATCAAGATCCTCTTGCAATTTTTCACAATCCTCTTGGGTTTTAACAACTTTAAATAGTTTTGTGTCATCTGCAAATTTGATAACCTCACTCGTTATTCCACTTTCAAGGTCATTTATGAATATGTCAAAAAGCAGCGGACCCAGCACAGATCCCTGGGGTACACCACTATTCACCTGTCATTTAGCCCAACCCTCTGCTTTCTATCTTTTAACCAGTTCCTGATCCACAGTAGTACACTTCCTCCTATCCCATGACTCTTTAGTTTTGCCAAAGGTCTCTGATGAGGGACCTTGTCAAGGGCTTTCTGAAAGTCCAGATACACTATATCAACCGACTCACCTTTGTCCACCTGCTTATTCACTCCTTCAAAAAAACATAACCGATTAGTAAGACAAGATCTTCCTTGTATAAAGCCATGTTGGCGGTCTCCCATTAGGCCATGACTATCTACATGCTGAGTAATTTTATTCTTTATGATTGTTTCTACCATTTTTCCCGGTGCTGACGTGAGGCTCACCGGTCTGTAGTTTCCCGGATCACCCCTGGAATCCTTTTTAAAAATTGGTGTTACATTGGTGATCCTCCAATCTTCAGGTATTAGAGATGATTTTAATGATAGTTCACAGATTACTAATAGCAGGTCTGCAATATCATATTTCAGTTCTTTCAAAACCCTTGGATGTATACCATCCGGCCCAGGTGATTTGCTACTCTTCAGTTTATCTAATAGTTGTAATACATCTTCCCGATGTATCGATATTTCCTTCAATTCTTCCGCACCTTTAAATACCACTTCAGTCATGGGTAACATCCCTACATCTTCCTCAGTAAAGACTGAAGCAAAGGACTCATTCAGTCTCTCCGCTATCGCCTTGTCGCCTCTTAGTGCCCCTTTAACTCCTCTATCATCTAATAGTCCAACCGACTTTCTCACAGGTTTTTTGCTACGAATGTACTTGAAAAAATCTTTATTTCGCGTTTTTGCTTGCGCAGCAAGCTTCTTCTCAAATTCTCCCTTTGCCTTCTTTATCAATGCCTTGCATTTGACCTGCCAGTGCTTGTGCTGTTTCCAGGTTTCGTCATTTGGCTCTTTTTTCCATTTCCTGAAAGATGCTTTTTTGGCAACAACAGCCTCTCTGACCTCACCTTTAAACCAAGCTGGCAGTTTTTTGGACTTCCTTCCACTTTTCTTAAAGCGTGGAATACAGCTGGTCTGGGCTTCCAAGATAGTATTTTTCAACAACACCCAAGCTTGATGTAAGTCTTTAACCTTTGCAACTGCTCCTTTTAGTTTTTTTAAACTATTTTCCTCATTTTATCATAGTCTCTCTTTCGAAAGTTAAAAAGTAGTACTGTGGATTTCCTTACTATCCATCCTCCACTAATTAAATCAAAGGCGATCATGCTATGATCACTATTGCCAAGTGGCCCCAACACCCTTTTCTCTTGCACTAGATCTGGTGTTCCACTAAGGACTAGGTCTAATATGGCTTCCCCTCTGGTCGGTTCATGAACCAGCTGCTCCAAGAAGCAGTCATTTATGTCATCTAGGAACTTTATCTCCTTAGCATGTCCTGCTGTGACACTGACCCAGTCGATACCGGGGTAATTGAAATCACCCATTATTATTACCGAGCTGTAACTTTTGTTAGCTTCCTTAATTTCTTTGAGCATTTCATCATCCATTTGTTCATTCTGACCAAGCGGTCGATAGTACACCCCCACTGCCATCGCCTTCCCCTTTTTACATGGAATTTCAATCCATAGAGATTCTACATCAAATTTTTTTTCCTGCAAAACTTTAATCCTTTCTGACTCAATGCCCTCTCTAACATAGAGCGCAACCTCTCCACCAATTTGATCAGCTCTATCATTACGATATAGTTTGTACCCAGGTATCACAGTGTCCCACTGGTTGTCCTCCTTCCACCATGTCTCTGATATTCCAGTCATATCTAACCTCTCATTTAGTGCTATATATTCTAACTCTCACATCTTATTTTTTAGACTTCTAGCATTTGCATACAAGTATTTTAGAGACTGTTTTTTATTCATATTAATTTGGGTAGACATGGGTAATTTGGGATTTTTAAGCTCTGTCTGCTCCATACTCGAGGACATTTGGGCAACTTTACTCTTTTTTGGAACCTCTCTGCTTTTGGTAGTATCCTTCAAGGATACATTCTTCCGAACCATCCGCTCTTGTGCGACTGTCGGCTTTCCCCTATTATCTAGTTTAGAAGCTGCTCTATCTCCTTTTTAAAGTTTAATGCCAGCAGCCTGGTTCCATCCCGGTTAAGGTGAAGCCTATCCCTTCAGAAGAGCCCCTCCTTTCCCCAGAATGTACCCCAGTTCCTAACAAATCCAAACCCCTCATCTCTGCACCATTGTCTCATCCACTCATTGAGACTCCGGAACTCTGCCTGCCTTTTGGGTCCTGCACGTGGAACGGGAAGCATTTCAGAGAACTCTACCCTGGAAGTTCTGGATTTCAACTTCGTACCTAAAAGCCTAAATTTAGCCTCCAGAACCTCCCTACCACATTTTCCTATGTTATTGGTACCGACATATACCAAGACAGCAGACTCCTCCCCAGCACTATCTAAGACCTTATCTAGGTGGCGCGTGAGGTCCGCTACCTTCGCACCAGGCAGGCATGTTACCAGGCGATCCTCATGTCCACCAGCCACCCAGCTATCTACATACATGCCTAATGATCGAATCACCAACTATAACGGCTGTTCTAACCCTTCCCTCATGGGCACATGGCCCTGGAGAAACTTCCTCGGAAATCCACTGCTTCCAAACTTCCTCGGAAATCCACTGCTAGCCCCAATACAAGCATTGTAGAACCTGTGTCTTTTGGGAAAACTGAAAGTTACTTGTGACCTAGATTGGCCACTGTTGGAAACAGGATATTGGGCTTGATGGATCTTGGTCTGACCCAATATGGCATATCTTATGTTCTTATTTATTTAATTTATTTAACAAATTTTGATATACTGTTTTTCTGCGTCAAAACAGTTCACATAGAACTGAGTTGATGCAGTGAACGATTGAAAAAACAATTGACAATAAACGTTGAGAACATTACAACTGTGAACAGTGAACAAATAACATTTTAAATCTCAGACATTTGCTCAAGGGCATATGCAAACTATGTACAAAGGGAAGTAAGAGTTGAGAGTGTGAGGGGTGCAGGGTGGTAGAAGCTTTATGGGAGTGGGGTGGTTGATGAAGTGTTGGTTTGTGAATAGTTTTACAGTAATTGGTGAGTGTCCATCTCTGAAATGTCCCAGGAACAGATGTTTTCAAAATTCTACGGTAGACTTGATATTGTGAAGTGAGGGGGAGTGTAGAGAGAGAATGTTCTTCTTGTGGCTTGCTTGCAGTTGCGGAGATGCAGTGGAAGACTGCAAAGATTTTGGGATTCTTTCTTCTTGGTCTGTCAAAGTTTGATGTGTGATTTATTGTTTGGAGGTGCTCCGAAGATTGTTTGTCTAAGATTTTGTGGATGATTGTTAGAACTTTGTAATTTATTCAAGAGCTGATGGGAAGCCAGTGGAGGTATTTGAGGATAGGAATTATGTGGGTTTGTCTTGAGGCTTGGGAGATGGCTCAAGCAACTATATTCTGAGCAAGTTGTAAGCCTTGGTAAATGGAGTTCCAGTAGTCGAATAGAGGTGCAGCAGGGCTTGGCAGACTGAGTGAAAAGTATCAGTGGAAAGGAGAGGGCATAGATTTCAAAGAGTTTTAAGCTTAAAATATACTGCTTTGGTGGTGCTTTGAATTTGGGGCTGGAAGGTCAGTTGCTTATCAAGTATGATGCCAAGGTATTTTATCTGGGGGCTGATTCAGATGTCATTGTTGCTGATTTTGATAGAAGTAGAGGGGATGAAGTTTGGGTCCTTTGTGATATGGAGGAGCTCTGTTTTATTAAGACTGACTGATAGATTGTGGAGGTGAAACCATTTGATTACTTCAGTGAAGCAAATTGAGATCATGGAATAATCAGGTGCAGATGTAGAGAATGGTGCGAAGATCATTATGTCATCCACATATATCAGATACTCAACTTGGAACTGTTGGAGAATAGTACATAGAGGCTGGATGTAGATGTTGAACAATAGAGAGGAGAGGGATGATCCTTGGGGCATTCCTTGGTGTAAGGGGAAATCATTTGATGTTTGTGATTGAATTTTTATTCATTGGTTACTGTTGGAGAGATAGGATAGGAACAATTTGAGAGGGGTGCCATGGATTCCAATGTGGTGGAGTTGGTTGAGGAGGAGTTGATGGGAAATAGTTTCAAAAGCAGCGTAGATGTCTAGAAAGAGCAGGATGAAGCCTTGAATGATTGTTTCAATGCCCGTTAGGAGTGAGTTTAGTAGGGAGGTCATGAGTGTTTCTGTGCCATAGCTGGATTGGAAACCATGTTGATATGCATCTAGAGGTACATATAGATCAATGTGATCTTAGATTTGGATTTGAACAGCTTTTTTGATGACCATGGAGATAAATGGTATGTTTGTTATGGGTCTGTAGGAGATTGGTGAGGTTGGATCCAGGTTTGGTTTCTTCAGGATTGGTCTTATCAATGCTTGCTTAAGGAAGGGAGGAAGGAGTCATTGAAAGAGGGAGGAGTGGAAGATGTCAGAGAGGATTGGTAAGAATTGGTCTTTTGTGATTTTAATCCAGGAGACTGGACTTGGAGTTCTCTGGGTTTGTTGATAGAGTGTGAGAGGAGATTGTTGTAGGCATTGGTGTTGATGGTTGCATCATGGTATAACTTTAGTTCCTGTAGCTAATAATATTTGATTTGATTGCTTTGAGACTTCCTCCACTGTCATTCAAGACATCACAGGTTGTGTTTCTGCATTTTTAGGGCTGTAGAGTACCAGGGAGCGTGTGGCCATTGTTTATTGTGTGAGGTTTTGGGTGGAGGAAAAGCGGCAGCTGAAATGGCTGAGTTCTATTCGGAGATTTTGATTTCAAGGTCTGTCTGTGTTTGTAAAGCAGTTAGGGCTGGGATTGTGTTTTGGAGAAATGCTTATTGATCGAATGAAAAGAACTTCCGAGTTATTGAGAGGGGGCTCTGGGGCAGGACTTGTGTGGATGAGTTGGGTATGTTGAAGGAAATAACACTGTGATCAGACCAGGGGACTGAAAGTACTGAGGGTGGAGTATATCTGTGTGCATTTAGGGCTGATCAGGCAGGAAAACCAGATTAAGGATGCCACCCTTTCCATCGGTTGGGATGAATATAAGCTGGGTGAATTGTAAGTCTGTCATAGCATCAAGGAAGCTGAAGAGTGGTTGGAAGAGGCAGATGGGAGGTTTAGAACTCCGAGTAGGATGAAGTCTTTGTGGGTGACTGAGTGAAAGCAGATTTCTTCCAGTAAGGTGGCTAATTCATTGGCATCAGTGTGTGGGGGCCAGTATGCCACACATATGGTGAAGTTTCAGCTAGAGATTGTGATGATGTCAAGGTTGGGGGTGGAGATGCAGTTCATGGTATTGAAATTGAGACTTTTGTCAATGAGTATACAGATTCCTCCTCCTCTGCCAGATGTGCGAGGACAGTTGTGGATGTTGTGAGTGGTGGTGTTGAATTGGTTGAGTGGGACATTGTCATTTTCAGAGAACCAGGTTTCGATGAGGCATAGTACGTCAGTCTTTCTATCTGTTATATAGTCAGAGATGGTTTGTATTTTGTTTCAGGTGGAGTGTGTGTTGATGGGCTTATGAGCTTGTGAAGCTGCTTGGTGTTCTTATGTTTAGAAGATGGAGTCTTTTTGTCCGTTGTCTGTATTTTGATGAGGCATCCATACTTTCTGCCATGGTGAGAGCTGGAAGGGTGCCATAAGTTTGATAGTCTGTTTATATGGTTGGGAATTAGGGAGACTGGAAGGTGGTGGAATGTATGCGCAGAGGATTGTGATGGAGATACTTAGGCTAGTTAGCCAGTAAAGTGAGTGAGCCATGTTGTAGTATGATCTGATAAGAGAGGGTGCTTTGCTTGCTGTTGAGGAGAGCTAGGTTAGTTGGGGTGGTTGAGCTATTGAGGTTCTGGTCAGGAGATGTAGTATCCTTTAGTTATAAGTTAGCTTGGTGGTAATTTCTTAGATCCTTGGCTTAGGGCCTCAGGCGCTGGGTTTTGGATGGAGGAAGTAATCCCTGTTGCCTTCGCTGCAGGGCGCGGGTGGAACTTACCTGCCGATGCCTGTGGCCAGATGCCGATCGTGCAGGTATAGAGGTGTAGATTGCTGGGGTCTGGATGCAGCACTTTTGTATCTTCTGGCAGAATGCTGCCTCAGGTCCTTGCCTAAGGGCCACGCCAAAGGACCTTCTGGAGAGGCCCACAGGCGTGGGCCTGCCAGGAGTGGGCATGCCTGAGTGTGCAACTTGTTTTTCAAAAATCTCTTGGCACGGTGAAGGGCCCTGATTGGCTATGGGGTTGGGGGGGGGGGGGCAGGAGAATCCTGCATTCCTGCTCCTCTGGTGCTGACTCCGATCAGGATGCCGGCTTTTGAGCATGTCGCTCGTTTTTTAAAGGTCCCTTGGCATGTCCCTTTCATTATACTCTTTCCACAAGGTCTCTTAAATGTCAATTATATCTAACCTTTCATTCATTGCTATATATTCTAACTCTCCCATCTTATTTTTTAGACTTCTAGCATTTGCATATAGGCATCTCAAAGTTAGTTTTTTGCTAATATTAACAGTCTGGTTGTTTCATGACAGGTTTAATTTGGAATCTTTCAACTCTGTCTGATTTTCACTTAAAGGCACCTGGGTTACTTTGACCTTTTTTTAGAACCTCTCTATCGAGATGCCCTGTCTTCCCTGTTTTGCTAGTATCCTTCAAGGATATATTATTCTGAACCATGCACTCTCTGGCGACTGTAAACTCCCCCCATTATCTAGTTTAAAAGTTCCTCTATCTCCTTTTTAAAAGTTAATGTCAGCAGCCTGGTTCCACCCTTGTTAAAGTGGAGCCCATCCCCCTTCCTCAGAATGTTGCCCAATTTTTAACAAATCTGGTTCACATTACCGTTCCCTTCACATTTTTAATACACAATTTTTTAACTTCAGTTTTCTAATTGATTTTATCCATGCGAGTGTTTACATACTTTTTTACTTCTTAATTGCTACGGACTGCCCCCATTGATGGGACTCTGTTTACAGCTGTCCTGCCCCAGCCACATCCCTACTACTCTAAGTCTGGAAGGTGCCTCTCCTCTTTGTTTATAATTAGTCATTAGTTCATTCACTCTATTGTTGTCTAAGGAATACTGTACCTATTGTATTGTTTCTTTTTGTATCACCTGATGGGTTTACCTTAGATACTCTGGTTTATTTATACATACTTTTTATTTGATTTATCCAGTTCCTTGGACTTCTTCCATTTGTTTAGTCAATGAAGTTTTATGTTTAGTTGATAACTGCTTTTATTACAATTTTGACTTTATCATTATGCTTATACTTTTCATTAATTTATTTTTTATTTATTTATTTAACAGGTTTTTTTATACTGCTTTATTATTTCAGTCAGAGCAGTTTATATTGAAACTTAAACTTGGCAAATGTACATTCATCAGGGACATTGATAACTTGGATTTTTCTAGGGTGGCAGAAACCCCGGACTCGCTGCCCCCTTTTGCTGATGCCGCCCCACCCCCCTGCTGATGCTGCCTCTGCCGCCGCCGCTGCCCCCCCCCCCTCCCAGCTGCCTCCACTACTTTTTAAAATACTGCTACTGCCCGCCTCCCCCCACAACGGAATCGGTGGCAGCTGGGGGGGGGCGGCGCAACCACCCATGTGTGCCATGCCACCACCCACCCACGCTGCTGCCACCGCCCACCCAGGCTGGCCACCCTAGGTGGCCTCCTAACTCACCTATGGTCGGGCCGTCCCTTCTCCAGACCCATGCACACACACACACAAACACACGTACACGAGCAGGCGTACTCTCCCAGGTGCATACTGTACACACCATTCCATACACACACAAGCCAGTGGCAGAAATTCAAATTATGAGTTCCCAAGCAACAATTTTTATAGGACCCCTAGGGTGTGGGAAGTCAACTTCAGAAAATACAAGAGTAGCTGCAAATGAATCTCCTTCTGCCTTTGGGTCCCCTGCACCGCAGAGGTTGCTTGAGCAGAATTTATGCCACTGACACAAGCTCATCCTGCTTCTCACACACATGCCCTCCAGACACATTTACACAGCTGCCCCCACACCCCCCCTACAAACACGCACACCCTGCCCTCACAATGCAAACATATTACAGTCCCAGACACCCAAGCATACACATCCCATCCCCCCATACATAAACACCCATCATCACCCACACACATACACACTTTCTGCAATACCACAAACACCTTCAACTTCACCACACAAAACCCTACTCAAAATCCCCACACCCCAACAGAAAACACACACACATGCTCTGTTCCAAGTTGCACACACACACACACACACACACACACACACACACACACCTCTCATCCCTCCACACAGAGCCTGCACCACCCCATGCTCTTACACACATACAATGCCCCCATGCATGCGTACATCCCCATGCCTAAGCTATCCCCCCAAATATACACACCTTCTGCCCCTCAGACATGCCCACCATATCCCCAGATACAGCCCTTCCCGATTAGTGCGTGCACATTAAACCGAGACTAGTTCACTAGTGCAGTATTTCAGTCAAAATTCCTGGTACATTTTTCCTCGGCCATTAAAAGGGATATACATTACTCAAAATTTTCCTGATTTTTATGTGTCTTTTTTTTCATGATTTTACACATACTCATTTTAAATATGCGCCTTTTATGCACTAGGATATTTTTGCATTTACAATTGATTCTATGAGTATTAATTCATACGTATTGAAAGCCTTGAAAGCCTCGGCATGGCATCTGGCAAAAGAACACCATTTCACCATTGAAAGCCTCGGTAATACCAGTCTGGGGAAAGAACACCATTTCACAGAAGATTCAGCATGTGAGCGACCCAGGATTTTCTTGCTTTTTCAATGCTCGCTAAAGTGCTCTAACACATATTGTAATATGCATTAATGTGTGTTATGCACGCTAACATGGTAATTCCTGTTAGTAAATCTAGCCCAATGTGTGTTAGCACATTTTAGTAAATGAGTGTCTTAGATGGGGTCCTGTGGATTCTGCCACAAAATTCAGGGACTCCATTTTCCACCTGAGCTCAGAGGAAATTTGTGTTAACTCCAGGGTTGGGAGCCTTTAGATTCTAGGTTCAAGCCTCATATATTTTGGACTGAACTGCAAGGGGAAAGCCTTCATAAGGTGAAGATCGGCCTATGAACTCATCAGCTGGAACTGAACTATCAGGTTTTTTTGTTCGTTTTTCCTCCTTCAGCTTCTTTCATAAAAGTGGGTACTGGTGACCCCATGTGGCGAAAAGTATATTGCACCTTGCCTAGATTTCATTATTTGATTTGAGTATGTAAAGTATAATCTGTTTTGCTATTCTTTTTTGTGACACAAGTAGAAATTGTAGCATTATTTCTACTTTGAACATTAGTTTTTATTAGTTTAGCTGTTTCCAAGCCAGGAAACACTATAGTCTTTTTATTCTATGAGCTTTCTTCCTCTGAAGTACCTCTGAAGTATTTTGCTGGAGTGAGGGGAGTAGAAATGTGACTGGTACCTTTGTGAAGCTTAACCACAGGAGCATATGTCTTCATCAGTTGCCACAGGCATCTATAGTGAGCCCAAGGCCTGTGGTACTACCTAAGAGGGGCAGAGCTTTGGATGGAAATAAGAGTGCTATAGTGTGTCATATTTCCAGTCAGGTTTACGCAGAACAGCAAGGTTAGCATCCCAGAACCGATAGAAAATCCTATCCAGATCACACAGCAGAACTGTGTTGAAAAGGCTCCATGCAAAATTTAGGAGGTACTATAGATAAGAACACTGGAGTGCAGACAAGGGATATAAAGCAAACAAGAGCACCAAGCTTACTTTAATCCTGAGCTCCTTCCTAGAAAAGAAAAAGGAACCTTATTAGCTGCTGTATTAGATTGAGGCTTACAAAATTTAGACACCTCCCAATGCGGCGTGCCAGATAACCAGAAAGCCCTCCTCTCTGACGTCCATGTTTTATGCCTGTGGAGACCCACATTTTAATGCCAAGGGATAATTTGCATCTCCTACTCCTTATCCAGTGATTTCTGCTTCCTTACATGATAAAAAGACCTTTGATTATGTGCAAGGGGATATCGGCTTCCAGTACTCAATTGGATAGTGTTTGGTGATGTTTTCCTCTATGGTTTATATTGTATATTCTGCTCCAGTTTCCTGACTTTTTATTAATAAGATGATTTTACAACAATTTCAACTACATAGGGATACTAAGCAAAGATGCCCGCTAGCCCCGTTATTATTCATTTTGGCCTCAGAGTCCCTGGCTATGATGATCAAGAAGGATCAGCAAATTTGTGGGATTACTTACGGGCATGAGGAATATACTGTAAACTTTGCTTGTATACAGATGATATACTATTGTTCATCACTGAACCCAGTGGACCCCAGTTCGAATGGCCAGACTGAACAGTACTATTTTAAATTGATGTTGGAGATGTAATTCTGCATTGGGGAACTCTGAGCACAGGTTGTATTCCTGCCCTTTAGTACTATCCTTTTGGGTGGATGCGTGGTCTAAATTGTGTAGTATATTTCCCTTAACTGTGCCAGTTTCTTATGCTATAATTATTCTACGTTCATGTGTCATTAAAAGGAAAAGTCTTCACAAATATCAAAGAAGATTATTGGATAGTTTGTTAGATTATTGAAACTGGAAGAGTTCATTGTCTCTGGATGTCATGTATTGGCTAAGTCTTGTGAGTAGCACTTACAGTGGCTAGGAAGAAGACACTGGTTGAATTTCAGGAGTTGTTGGACCCAATGGCAAAACATATGGTGAGATAGGACATTTTTCTCTTTCACTAATTATTTTCTTGCTTTATGGGGTGGGTGAAGTCCACATGTACAACAACAACAATGGACATACTATGACTTTCCGCATTATGCTGTTTTTGCTGTCACCCCGGTTTGTAAACTGATTCATCAGATTAATGACACCTGTGTTATTTTCTTGTTATTGATGCTCTAGATTGTGAGTTTCAAAAAAATCTTCAATAAAATTATTGAACGCAAAAATGCAAAAGGCGTTTATAACATGCAGCCATCTGAGCTGGCCTCTGCTGGTCTGATAGTGTAGCCTGTGTTTGACAAAGAGATATATGCGCTTTAGAAAAGATTCTTCACTGCCTCTACTTTCATCCCAAATATCTGACAACAATTGATCATAAAAAGTAGGCTAAGGGGATGTACATTTGCCTATTTAACATAATGGTATTACTATAAATGAAAATACTACATTGTGTGCATTTTATACATATATTTCTTGGAATTACTAGACCAAAAATGCTTCTAAAATAGCATTTTGTTGAAATGCAACATAGTTTTTCAAGTGTCTTCCATCCCTATTTAGATCTGTATGCTTTAAAGAGTGCATATCAGAAAAGAGATAACAAGAAAAGGAGACTGAAAATGAAAAACAACACATATTTCACAGATTGATATTTTATAATGCATTTACATGGAAATTAAAACAAAAAAAAAAACAAAAAAAAAAACAAGGCTCCAAGCTCTAAAATCCAGGATGCAACAGCAAAAACTGCTTCCTCCTTTTCTACATCTCCCTTATCACATTAGGATAAATTCTAACAAATAATTCCATGAATTTAACATCACGTTTCTTAAAATACTTTATCAATATTTTATCTCTATCTGCTATAGTCAAAAAAGTTACAAGCATTGTTGCCACTGTTACAAATTGTTTACCAGACAAAGGCTGCTGTGCCCTTCACAAGGCTCAGGAGCATCCACAAGAGTTTTTAACAGAAGACCAACCTTCCTGTACCAAAGAAGTTTTCTGCTTTACTGAGGATAAATAATAAGAAGATTTAATAACAGGTATCATGTTAGCGGGTAGACCCAAAGTCTTAGTCAAATAGCCAACAAAAGTATCTTCAGGAAGAGTGAAGTCAAAAGTGGAAAGTTAAAACTACGCAGGTTACAACTAGAAACGTTCTCCATTATCACCATTTTAAGACGCAGATCAGAAATATCTTACAATAACATGGATTGAATAGATTGAGAGCTATCACACTTCTTCTCAAATTCCTTAAACTCAGATTTTAAAGATGAAATCTCATTAACATTATCTCGAAGCTTACCCTCCAACGACGTAGTTCTGTCTGAAAGGACATTAATATGTGGAACCAAAGGGGAATTCATATCATTAATGGATTGTCAAATAGCATCAAGAGTTACAACCAAAGGACGAGACTGAAGTGTAGTGGGCAGAGAAAAACTACCCAATTAAGAAGCAAAGAAAACATCTCAGACTGCAAAGAACCCTTCATCACTCTTTGCTATCCATCCATTCCTCCCAAGTGTGTTCCAGCCCCATGAAGAGATGATGCCGGCTGCCACTTGACAATTTCAGCTTGAACCTCTGTCTATCAACCCCACCCCCTGCTAACAGCATGATGACATCCCCCGACACTGGGACACCAAATGGAAAGCATGGAAGATACACAGGGCAAGGCTATAATGGGGGTTCCAGCATCTCCAGGCTCAATGAGATGTCTAGCCCATTGCCAGTACTGACAGCACATGTAACTAGCAGCGATGACTAGGCACTCTCTCTGGAGTTCATTGGAATAGCTTTTGCTCTTCCCAGGAGGTGAAGGCAGACGTTTCCCTTTTCTCTTGCTCATTCTTCAGGAAATTCTATATGTAACAGCCATGCTGAAAAGCATTATGCTGGAGTAACCATAGTGGATCACCCCTGAATCTGTCCCAGGGAACACTGGGGGAGTGTAGATATTTAAGCCAGTTATAAGAAGTAGGTGACAGCATCTTCCGTTCCTGTGATTAAATCAAGGTGCAGTGGCAAGTTAAGAATTCACACATCATGCTTTGCACTGCCTGCAGGTAAGATATTACCGGTCTGCCCTTCGAATAACAGGAGGGATCTCTGCTACATTTCAGTCTTGGACATGTCCTTTTCGTGTACAATCCCACAGAAGAATAGGATGGCCACTTGGTATAAAATGAGCCAGGGAATCGAAAGATTTACAACTTCTTGAAGAGGCCTGGTCAGATGGGGTGGACAAGGAAGTCACCTCAGTGGGGCTTCAGAAACTATTTAAGGAGAGTCTTTGGGTGAATTTGGATATCTCTCTGCAGGAAATGTTAAACAAATTGCTACATAGAGTTTATATCACTAGGGTCAAAGGGTCCAATGAAACACTGGACAGATGCATTATGTAGGATGTGTAAAGTGGGTAGAGGCAAGCTAGTGCACTTCTTCGGAATGTTTCTGGCTGCAGCAATTGTAGGCCATAATCCTGGGAACTATTCAGGATGTGGCACAAGTGTGGCCGGAGTGGTTGTATGGCCTGCTTTTCATGGGGGATGGGAAGGAGTTTACGGGGGAAAAGATCACAGAAGCTTCAAGGCAGTTTGTCCAAGTAGTCTCATGCTGGCCACAACGCTCATCTAAATTTTGGGTGCAGGGAGAACAACGCATGCCAAAATGTTGGCTGCATATGATGAAAAGGTAGATTGGGAGATTAGGGTGAAATAAGGAGAGGAACCATGAGAAAAAGCTGTGTTGTTCACTGTGGCAATGACTGAGAATTGAATGAGAAAGACTGAACCTGCATTTGAGAGAGGGTGGGTTTTGGGTACAAGGCGGGGTTCAGGTAGAAGGTAAAGGGGAGGATTATGGGATAGTATTGGTTGAATGGATATGTGGCTGGATGATTTCTGGAGAAAGTTAAAAAATGAGACCGGAGAAAATGAAGGGTATGGTAATTGTTACATGGAATACTGTTTTTGTTCCTATGATTTGGGAGGGGGGTGATAATTCATCTTCATTGTTTCCAGTTCTTGGAAATAAATATAAATAAAAATTCTGACGTGATTTTTAAATTACATAGAGAGGTAAATATTAGAGCAGACCAGGCTCCATATATCTTTAAACGGATAAGTTATCTGCTTACAGTTATCTGCTATTGACCCGTCTAGACTTAGGGAATAGTTCTTCACATGTGTTAAGGGAGTAACACATAACTTTTACCTCTCAATGTCTGTTAAAGGGCAAAATCGAACCCATATTAGTTTACCGGAGCATGCATTGCATAATAATGAGATGCAAAGCATGCAGAATACTTAATTATTATGCAAATCAAATAATGCAGCTTGCATTGAACTCTGCATGCTGCGTTATTCTTAGAAAAATAACACCATCTCAAAGATGGCGTTATTTTTCCTGCCTCGAAGCGCTGGGCTTCTAACAAGAAGCACAGTACTTGTGCGGAGACACTTTAAAGGGACCGATGTTGCAATATGTAAGGCACCTAACAAGACACCCATACCCGAAAAACACTCCCCCAAGATCACATTCATGCCCCATCTTCCCAAAGTCACCTCAAGAAGCTTCTCCCCCCACCTTACCCAAAGAATTTCCCCTTTCCCAACCCCTCCAAAGAAGACCCTCCCATATAGTTTTCTACCCAGGCCTACCTAATGAAATTCCCAGTGGTATAGGGTAGGCAATAAGGAGGATGTGATTCTCAGTTGCTCCTGTCCCGTCTGGCAGTGGGTTCAAAATGGTACCATTTGATCCCTAATGGTAGGGGAGCAGAATAGCGCAGCTTGTGAGGTTCATTGCAACTTGTGTTATTCAGTTATGGCTGGATTCACTAAGCTGTGGTACTGAGTTATTGCAGGTTAGTGACTCCAAAGCTTAGTAACCTGCCCCTTGAATGGATACATTTTCCACAAAAAATCCAATATCAACCAATGTGGTTATTTAAGCAAATGTGGCACCAACATCGAATGTGTGGTCACTAGGTCATCAATTTATTTTATTTCATATGCAATTTGATGTTTTATTAGCCACTCATGTATTTATTTATTTATTTTATTATTTATTAACATTTCTTATATACCGCACTATTTGCGATCAGCGCACTTTACATAGAACAACAACATCCGACAATATACATATGTCTGGTCATTACATTTAACAGGAAATGGAACTTGGAGAACAAGGTAAACTATATACATAAGAAGTTGAAAGGGAAAGGATATTGTTTGGTGTTTTACATTGCTGGGGATGCACTATTCGAGTGTGACTGGGGTTCAGAGCTGTCAGTGAAATATTTGATAAAGAGGAAATGTTTCAGGGCCTTCCTGAACTGGCTCAGGTTGGGGATTGTTCTGATATGAGGTGGTAGGGTGTTCCACAGACTTGGGGCGCAGAGACTGAAGGCTCGGTTGGATGTTGTTTTGGTACAGTTTGTCGTTTCTTTCGGTATTGACAGCATATTGGTCTCAGCGGTTCTTCTTAGTCTGCTAGGTGCGAGTGGTTGGATGAGGTCAGATAGAGAGGAGGAGGAGAGCCCCTTGGTAGCTTTGAACGTCATCAACAAGGTCTTAAAACTGGTCCTGGCTTGAATGGGGAGCCAGTGCAGCTGTTTCAGGAGGGGTGTGATATGCTCTCTTCTGGAGGCTCCGAAGAGTACCCGCACTGCACTGTTCATAGCAAGTTGCAGGGGGTTTAAGGTTGCTCGGGGGAGTCCTTGTAGGATGGCGTTTGAATATTCAAAATGAGGGATGATAAGGGCTTGGTAAATGGTGCGGAAATCGTCTGGTTCGAGTAACGGGCGTAAGTGTCTGAGGGATCTGATTTTAAAGTAGACCGCTCTTACAGTGTTAGCTATGTGTTGCTTCATGTCGAGATTTTGGTCCAACGTCACCCCAAGGTAACATATAGCTGATTTTACTTGTAGCTCGGCATTATTTACCTTCAAACAGCTGGGTGGTGTGAAGTTGGGATTTCTCGAGATGAAAAGAACCTCCGTTTTCTTGTGTTGGATTCGCAGATTTTGTGATAGTAGGCCATTCGGATATGGTGTTGAAGCATTTAGTCAGAGGGGTAAGGTCTGGGCAATCAAGGGATATTGGCATGTATAACAACACGTCGTCAGCATATAACATGCAACTCACATTGAACGATCTAATGATGTTGCAGATGGGTTGGATGTATATGTTAAATATCAAGGATGATAGGGAAGATCCTTGAGGCACTCCTTGACTTTGTGGAAATGGTTTGGATGTAGCCCCGTCTGCTCGAACATGTTGCCATCTTCCAGACAGGTAAGATCTGCACCACTCGAGCGCTGTTCCACTGATGCCTTTTTCTCTTAGCCGGCATAGGAGAATCTCGTGGCAAACCGAGTCGAAAGCCGCTGCTATATCTAAAAAGATGAGTGCAAAACCATGTCGTATGTTGTCAACGCCTGAAATTATATTGTTGAAAAGAGTTGTGAGTAGTGTTTCAACTCCATGTGACTCTCTGAATCCATGTTGGGATGGATCTAGTGGGGCGTTGGTGTCAATATGATCTTGTAGTTGCTTGTACAATATCTTTTCAATGATTTTTGCAAGCATCGGGATGCTGGATATGGGCCTGTACGACTCCACCTTTTGGGGGTCTAGCTTGGCGTTCTTTAAAAGAGGTCTAATGGAGGTCTGCTTGAGAGTAGAGGGGAAAGACCCAGTGCTAAAGAATAGGCTTATCATGTTGGCTATGATTGGGGTGAGGTCACAGCGCAAATCTTTTATCCAGAATGCTGGACAAAGATCTGTGTGTGCAGTGGTGGTGTTTAGGGCTGAGATGGTGTCTTCGATAATTCTCTTTGAAGGTGTAGAAAATGAGATGCTGGGTACTCTTGTTCGCCGGGGGGGCCAGGTATCACTATTTTGTCGGTCTTGCACATTTTGGATTGCATAAAGACGGCATAGTCCTGCGGGTGTATACCGCCAAGTTGCTCAGGGGTGGGTTCTTTGGCAAGAGATTTGACTAAGTTGAACAGGTCATGCGGCTTATTCAATGACCATTTCAGGGTGTCTGTGTGGTGTTGCTTCATCTTGTCTGTGATGGCTTTGCGATGTGTATGCAGGTGTTGGATGTATGCTGCTTGGTCACTACTGGTGCGTGACTTCCTCCAGCGTTTTTCCAGCCTTCATAGAAGGGTTAGTGATGCCTTCAAGTCGGCTGTGAACCATGGGGCAGATGATCTTTTCTTTGGGGCCTTGTTTGTTGGGGAACGAATTGTGATTGTGCTGAGTTAGCTGTTCCAGGTAGTGATCAGCTCCTCTAGGTCTAGGGAAGTCGTATCAAAGAGCGTGCCCGTTTCAGCGAAGATGCGTTCTCTATTAAATGGGTGGAAACTTATGGCCGTTGGGTTAGAGGTCTTGCTTGTATCCATTTTGGGCCTTTGTGGCTTGTTGAGGGTAGGCATCTGAAAAGTGATGAGCTTATGATCTGACCATGGTACTGATGTCAATGATAGCATGATATTTTGTGGTTGTTCCAGAACTACTTGTGGGGCGAATATTAGGTCCAGAATGTTACCTTTTGCGTGAGTAGGTTTCTGCACCAGTTGAGTGTATCCCAGGATACCTAGGGCTTCTATAAATGCAGATGCTTAATTGTCCTGTAAAGATGGAAGATTGAAGTCACCTAAGATCCAATTGGGTTTATTTGGACCATGGGTGTTGGATGCTATGTTTATGATGGTGGAAAGGTTATCTGGATCCGCAGTAGGCGCTCTGTAGAGTAGGTTTATAGAGCATGTGTTGTTGGAAATTGATACAGTTTCCAGGTTGTTAATGCTGTATCTTCTAAACCGTTAATGCTGTATCTTCTAAACCATTTGTCCTATGTACAGCAATTATTAAACTAAATAGGAGTAGCTGTACCAATCTATCTCAACTCCATTAGATGAATCAAAACAACATACCTCTCACCAATAACGTTTGGACCATCTTATGTATTGAAAAATGATAATCATTTGATTACAGCTCTACAGATAATCTTTGGTCTGATCAGTGCTGGACTTCCCATTAGGAACTGTAGGAATTTTTAGAGGCTATGAAAGAGGAAAAAAATGTAAAAAGCAGAAAAAATAAGGAAAAAAGACTGTGGGGTCCTCTTACTAAAGGTTACTGAGCGCTACCTTCATTAACACACGTTAAGTGCCATTACACCCATAGACGTAAAAGGACTATGGGCATTTAATACACATTTGTTTCATTTAACGTGCATTAAAACCTTTAGTAAAAGAGCCCCTGTAAGTCATAAATTGAAAGCATACACTTTATAAAACAGGGGTGGAAGTGGTTGAAAACATGCATTAAATTTAGGTGTGAGCACTTGCACCAGACCTATGGCTAGTGTAAATGTTCACACATGTCTAATGCACGCAAACCCTTATTTGATAAAATACACGAGGAGCTATATGTTCCACCCAAGCTCTGTCAATGTGACCACCCACGGTGAAACTACACGCCATTGGCCTTACACACATACTTATAGGATAGTGACCTCAAGTACGCAATAAAGGCCCCATTAACATACATGAGTCACTAACAATCTGTGATTTAGGTGCTCTGTATCAAATTACTCCCAAAGTGCCTTTTTGCATGCTTGATGTATTTCCACTGATGTATCATTTGCACAGAATTTTAGATTGTTCTTTATATTTGTCCACCATAGTACATAAAGGCCTGGCACATAAAAACTGTCCAGCCCTGTTAACTCATTTTTAAGCAAAAAGGGTTGATAACACTGATAATAGAGAAACATATTTCAGTCTCTTGGTTTTCCATGAGGTTACAAAATTACACTCAATTAGCTGTATTTTCAGGGAGCTTCAAATTATAATCACAAGAGTTTCATTATGTCGGTAACAAAGGTAACCCCCCTATAGTCCCTTCCATTATCAATGTCTGCACCATAGGTAAATATTAGAACTTAAAGAGGACTGATGAAGTCATTGATGTTCAAATTCAGCCACTTACAGATTGGCAATGTGGAGGACCACCATGGCTCCCTTTGCTATTCCTTCTGGTTGTAAGAAGTAAATTCCCTGGGACGAAGAAAGACAAAAAGGCATATATTCAGCTGACATGGTGACCAGCTTACTGTAAGTTAAATGATGACCATGTTGTTTAACTTCATCCATATCTTTTGTACCATTATCCCCATGGGAATTGGGATTTCAGCACGCCAATTGCGCCATGCTAACAGTCAGGTCAAGGCCCCATGCTAAAAATCCAATGTCGAGTGGGCGGGGGCAGGAAGAAGAAGGGTCAGAATGTAGGCTTTGATGGCACGTCATAGTTAGCGCGGGAGTTATGGGCACGAGCTAACTGCAATTGCTGTCATTTGCACGGGTGCACTTAATGTCACCTCAGTAGGTGATGTTAACTTCACTCGCATGTCGGTTAGTTCCAGGCCATATGCTTTCCCCAAGCTAATGACAGGGGACAGATGTTAGCAGAGGCCTTTGTACTGTTTTTGGGCTCTACCATGCGCCCTTTAGTAAATATGCCCTTATCTGTAGACCTACTCTTCAGGAAACCTAAATGTATTGTGTACCTTACCCAGATAGTAACTGAAAATCATCACCATCTGATAATTTTTGCCTGTCCTGGTTCCACTTCTTTTTTTGTGCAATAGTTATTGGACCATTTAACCATTTAAAGAGCCTGATACTATCTGCATATTTTTTATAAATATATCTGCCTGTCTGTCAATTAATATATAACATGTTTTGAATGTCGGCCTAAAATACATTTTGGCATAAGCCAGCTGGGAGGATTTCCTTATAGCTCAGACAACAGGAAATATGTAGCATCTGATTAGAAAGATTCATGGAAATTTGTCACAATACCTCAAATTACTGGTTTTGGCAAATTATTATCACAAGAGTTCAATCATGTCAGGTTATTTTTAAGAAATGTCACAAGTGCATGTATGCAGTGCTTGCTCCATATCAGAAAAACTGAGAAGATAAGGCAAAATATCTTTCTTTAGTATGTGAAAAAAAAACCTTCAGACCCCGTATATCTGCCAGTATTCACCTGTTTATGCAGGTCCTGAATCTGATGGAACTGAGCACATAGCGGCTGCTATTTTTAAAGGCTATTAATGTGATTGCACCAGGAGCTTTGATGCAGAATAATATTTGCTTCTTTCCAGCTTTGACGTGAGATTTCCTGGGCTCCTCTTGTGATGAAAAATGGGGATGCTTGTGAAAACGTATTGCCAGTGTCTAGCAAATGTAGTTCCCTGGTGTTTCAGAGTAGGTGGCGTCTTTTCCAGGAGTCATCAAATATAAGCTTTGGCATCCCTAATTTCCACCTTCTATTAATATTCCCATAAAAAGCAATTCCCTCTGCTGGAGAGAACAGACAGCTTCTCTAAAATATGCATGAGGCTGGCTGCATCAAAAGAAAATGAATCCTGTAATTTTATTTTGTAGCAGGAAGGTCTCTAAATTCCATCAGTTCAACACAGCAAAATTAGAAGCATTGCATAATTGCCAGGGCTATCAGTGCTGCACAATTATGCACATCTATAAATATGGCCCATGGTTTTGTACGTTCTTTATTTTTATTATTTTTTCTGTGCAGTATTTATAATAAAATCTTATACATCAGAAAAATAATTTTGCTAATGCCATGAATATGAAATAGGCTAATGAACAGATTTCTGAAACATTTGAAACCGCTAATGATCTAGCAGTAATATTTATCCCTTTGCTCTTGCTTAACTCTTTGAGGCAATGTGAAGATGAAGGTGTCATTTTGTAAATAAAAGTTGCCAGGGGCCTGAGGGATGGTTCTTCTGCTCTCTCAGGAACAGCAATATTTCTAAGCTCAGAATCTGAACTATAAGCTGATAGTGGCCCCCTTCTTGGTTATCTGGCTGAGACTGAGGAACTGTATGATATGGGATTTAGTGCCTTGCCACCCGGTCAGGCTGGCATAACCATTAGGCAAACTATGCAGTCACCCAGGGCGGCAGCTTTGTGGGGTTGTGACAAAGAGAAAGGCATTCAAAGCTAAACAATCGATTTTGAGAGGTGGGGAGGGGGAGGGGTGGGGAGGGGAGGGCGGCATAAGGCTTAAGATTTGCCTAGGGTGCCAACACCTTGAACCAACTCTGGGGTCACCCTGCACCCAGCCCTGTTAGGGACCTAATGACATAATGGCTATTCCTAAAGTAGGAGGATTATACTTTCTGCTGTGGCAACTTAGCATGTGTTTGTGTTCTGGTGACTTTCAACAGACAAGCCAGTCATGATTCAGGATGCCAAAAAAAAATGACTGTATTGATACAATTTACTCTCAACATACACACAAAAAAACACCTAGTTTGCTTTCCCCGGGTTTATAGACCAAAGTCTCCCAAACTTAATTCCATGTAGAGACCTCTTAAGTTCTGATCCTCTGTAGCAGAGACCGCTAGTGGTCCTACGGAAGTACTGTTTTGTGACCTAAAAATATTCAGGTAATTTTCCAGAACAGGGGAGGCTACTCTCTCTCTCTGTGTCATCAGGCTGGGAGGAGACTCCTCTGGGAAGGAAAATTCAACCACTATAAAAACCCACCCAAAAGCAGACCTCTGCCTTTGGCTGGTTTAGCCATCGCGCCATCAAGATGGATCCTCCTAGTTAGGCAAAGCATATGGAAGAGCACTGGGGCTAGAGATTGTCACAGGTTGCTGAGGCCATGCACCCGCTAGCCCTTCCCGGAGAGAGGAGAAGGAGTAAGGCCAGAGAATATCTGGGAACTGCTAGTCCAAAGGTCAAAAGGAGAGGATCCAGAAGAACATCCCTGAAACCAAGTGACACCAGAGCCCAGAGGAGAAGAGTTTCCGCCATCAGGCACAGGCACAGAACAAAGAGGATGGATGGATACTGCTTGCTATATATTTTGCTAGTCGCTGACAATACCTATTTTTGTTGTTGTTATCAGTGACCCTTGCATAATTTTAAGTAAACCCTTTGGTTCAGAACAACTAATTTCTGGCCTATTATTGTGAGAAAGGAAATTGAAGTGAGTAGAAGGCAGATGCCAAAGGTCTCACAGTACTTACTGGTCCCATTTCAAGAACCTTAATCATCCTCAAGAGCTGAGACTGAAAAGACAATATTTGCTCTTGTAAGTTGTGACCCCAGTCTGCCAGCCAGTGTGCTTAGCCACTGAAAGCGTCCCCCAGACTGACATTTCAAACCCAATGGAGCCTGACTTCCCCACACAGGCTATGAATACCAACCCCTCTTAAAGCAATCGCAAAATATCTTTGGAGGCTAGCAGTCTTTAGCAATCCCTCTTCAGATCAGTTCAGACCACACAGTCTGGCTCACCTTACAGGCTGGAAATTTCAGTCTATCCTTAGCAATCATTGCCTCAGAGTTCTGTTCGGAACACTCAGCTTGGAATCCCTTGCAAGCTGGCAATTTTAGCATAGCTTTTAGTAATTATGACAACAGTAGTTCTGTTCAGAACATCCAGCCTGGATCCCTGTACACAATGACAGCTTTTGCACTTCTCTTCACAATCATAGCAGCAATGCTTCAACAAATAGTCACCCCAAAAGTAATTCATTTTATAACACTCATCCTGGTTCCCTATATTGGCTAGAAAAAAATCCCACTTGTTGCCAAGAAACATTTTTTGTCGGAGAAGGTCTGCCCAGTGTCCAGAATCAATGTATCAAAGACACAGCCGAGACCACTCCATTTTAATTAGTAGATTTAAAAAGGAACAAAAGTCCACCACTTAGCTGAAATCACCAAGATGCCAAGACTCTCAATGGACTCTGTTGGTCCGTGGCATCTGTATCTGGAGTCCTTGATGATGTATTGATGCCCTACCTATGTATCAGGGTAACGTGTTGTGCCATGTCCTTCTCTTCCTCTTATCTGTTTGACTGTCTCTGTCCTCTACTCTGTCCCATCTTATAAATGGCGTTCTTTTCTTTGTTTTCCCTAAATGATGTAATATTGTAAACCGCTCTATGCCTTTGGGTCTGAGCGGTATATCAAATTCAATAAACATAAACATAAACATGGCTGACTGACTGTAAACGATCTGTGTTTATACAAAAACTAAAGAAAGGTGATCCCACTAACTGTGGAAATTATCACAAAATTGCTTTGACCCCACATGCCAACGAGATTCTACTCAAGATTATTCAGCAGAGACCACAACCATACCTTGAAACGAGAACTTCCTGAAGTGCAAGCAGGGTTCAGGAAAGGGCAAGGAATGAGAGACATCACTGCGGATTTGAAATGGATCCTTGAAAACACAAAAGAATACCAAAAGGATATCTATATGTGTTTTATCAACTACAGCAAGGCTTTTGACTGTGTAAACCATGAGAAACTCTGGGCCACATTAAGAAGCATGGGTATACCAGAACATCTGATAGTTCTTTTGTACAACCTTTACATTAATCAATAAGCAATAGTTCTAACAGAACAAGGAGAAACAGAATGGTTTAAAATCAGCAAAAGTGCACGACAAGGCTGTATACTTTCTCCCTACCTCTTTAATTTATATGCACAACAAATCATCAGAGAAGCAGGACTGTATGAAGACAACTGAGATATGAAGATTGTTGGAAGACTCATCAACAGCCTTCGCTATACTGGTGATACCACATTACTGGCGGAAAGTGAAGACAATCTGAAACATTTGCTTCTCAGGATCAAGGAACATAGTCTTAAAATGGACCTGAACCTTAATGTAAAGAAGGCAAAGATCCTGACAGCTGGCTAAATCAATAAGTTCATCACTGATGGAGAAGAAATTGAAGTAGTTGACAACTTTAACCTACTTGGATCAACTATCAGTAAAGAAATAAGAAGCAGTCAAGAAATCTGATGACACATTGCTCTTGGCAGAATGGCTATGAAGGACCTAGACAAGATTCTCAAGAGCAGAGATGTCTTTTTCCATACAAAGATTTGACTTATTCAAGCCATGGTATTTTCAATAACATCATATGGATGGGAAAATCAGACAGTGAAAAAAAATAGACAGGAAGAAAATCAATGCCTTTGAATTATGATGCTGGTGACAAATACTGTATATGTCATGGACTGCCCGAAGAACAAACCAGTCAGTACTAGATGAAATCAAATCTAAGCTTTCTTTAGACACTCAGATGACAAGACTTCGAATTTCATGCTTTGGACACATCATGCGAAGAGAGAGATCATTAGAGAAAGATATTGTGCTTGGTAATGTAGAAGGTCAATGCAAAAGAGGAAGGCCAGCAATGAGATTGACTGATATAATAACAGCAGCTATGGGTACCAGTCTGTCAACAATGAGCCGCCTGACTGAAGACCAAATACAGTTTAGGACAACTATCCAGAGGGTCACCATGAGTTGACATGGACTCGACTGCACTTGACAACAACACTTATGATGGAAATCTATTTGGCCAGTTGTGAAACCAAGTAATTTGGTGGATACTAGGAGCAGGAATTATCTCTATGTGTGCCTAATATTCTGTTATATGGTTCAAGACCATGCAAAATTTGTATCAAAAAGCAGCTTATGGTGAAACATATTAATTGGTCATGCCTGCAAATAGAGTGTGCCCTCTTGCTTTACAGAGAATTTATTTGTAAATTCCCTTATTTATAGCATTGTCATGCATTTATCTGCATGTTTTAATGATATTCATACTTTAATGAACTTACCAGCATTTATTTCTGGGAAATATTTTCTGCAGCTTAACCCTGGGAGTACCGATGGGGTCAAAAGTGACCCCATTGCAAGTTTCACAACGCGTATCTCGGAAACTAGTTGTTCAAGAATGCAATCTTTTTATGACTTTTCACATGTCAATATTCTCTTTATATTGCGCCATGAGAGGAATAATTTTCATCTGCTAGGTGACGCTAGTGATGAATTGCAGCACGGAGTATCAGTGGGGTCATTTTTGACCCCAGTTGCTTACGTCCGGTTTGGATCGTGATACAATTTGCAGTTTTGTGAATTTTTTGATCTGACAAAGGTATTTATCATTAATTATGTATCATTTATTTTTTGTACTCTTATTTTATGAAAATTACACATTTTCTGTAATTGATATCATACGTTCTCTCATTATTTACGATGAAATCTAAAGGCTTTCAACTCGTTCATCACGATTATTGTACACCTATAGTAAAACTGCTTTGCGTTTTATTCAACTTTATCTTTGTTTATTTATTTTAGGTTATTGTTTATGATGTCAAAATGAAAGTATTCAGCTGCCCAAGTAAGAGAAATAGTGCAACGAGATGCTGACAGTGACAGCTCTGAGTCGTCTGATGATGCAGCATATTCAGCAAGCAAAGAAGCGTATTAGCCAAGTTCGGGCGATAAATCTGATGATGAGTCATGATTCAGATGGCGACAGCAGTTGGTCGCCAAGTGAATGTGAGACTGATGTTGAGCCGGTAACATCACCTGCAGCAAAGTCACAAGTTACAGGTCGAGGCTGTGCTGGATGGGGAAGAATGCAGGAGTCCTTGGTGTCAGTATCATCTGTGAGGAATCTTAGTTGTGGTCGTAGAGGAGCTAAGAGGTCATCAACTATAAGCACAAATGTTGCCATTGTAGCCTATGTATCTAAGGATGCCACATCATGGAACAGGAAACCTATAAAGCAAGCTGCTGGAAGATAACGCCAGAGCTAATGTCATGTCTGTACAACAAGGTCCTACAAGGTATGCTGTACGAAATGTTGATGGCCCTCTCGCAGCATTCAACTTGTTCATGAGGGGGCGGAGCCTGATGTCCAGCGGGTAGGACGCTTTGCGTTGAAGCTCCCGAGAGGCCTACTCAGAATCCTGACTTAATACCTATATAAATTTACTATTTCGCTCCGAGCTGACCGGGGCACCTCGGGGGGGATGGCGGCCCACAAACCAGCGCGCTTGGACTTCGGGTCTCCTTCTTCTTCTCACGGAAAACGCTCCAAAACGGAGGTGTCCTCCCCGCAGAAGATGGTTCCATTTCGTGAAAACCCCGCAATGCACCTGGAGATTTTGGAGGAAATACGTGGCGTGAAGGAATTGGTGCAGTCTAATGGAGAAGCGCTTCGAGCCCTGCGAGAAGACTTTGGAGTGCTCCAAGACCGACTTGAAGGTCTTTCATTACGGCAGGACAATATGGCGGGGGTCCTTGACTCGCACGAGGTGCGTTTGGGCAAACTGGACGAGGCTGAGCGCCAGATACAGAATCTTCAAAAGGAGTTGGAAGATAGCAATAATCGCGCCCGTCGCAACAATGTGAGGCTCCTCGGAATGCCGGAGGGGGTGGAAGCAGGAGATATAAGAGAATTCTTGCTCAAAACTCTTCCCTCCTTGCTGAAGATCACTTTTCACAGAGAACTGGAAATCGATCGAGCACACCGTGTTCCTGCCCGCATGGCGCTCAACCGCACGACCCCCCGGCCTATTATCTTTAGCTTGCTACGATATCAACAAGTGGAACAAATTTTACATGCTGCCCGAGCGAATCATCATTTGGAATATGAAGGTCGTAAGGTCTCCTTCTTTCCTGATTTGGCAAAGCCTACCGTTGACCGTCGGAAGAAACTCCTTGCTCTTCGCCCTCGACTTCAACAGCTACAGGCTCGCTTTGGCCTGTTGTATCCAGCGAAGCTCCGAGTGACTCTCCACAACCAGACCAGGACGTTCGAGGATCCTGATCTATTATCAACATTTTTGGACTCCAAAGAAGCAGAACAGATGCGCTAATCCCAAATCTTGGACTCTTATCTGCCGGCTCTGTCCGCCATTTTGAAGGGCCCGATGCGGCGGTCATAGCCCAGCACAGAAATAGCCTGGACTTTCTTTCTTTCTCTGTATGACTTTTGTCGTTGGTCTCCTCTCCCTTCATGATGTGTGCCTCGGTCGGATTCGGAGCACGCACAGTCCTACAGGTTATATGTTTTTTTCAATTTCGGCCTTCTCTGGGGTTTCTCCCCGCAGACACATGGTCGCCAGTAATTTTGGGGTTTTGCTTCTCCTCTACCGTACTGCGGTTTTCTTTGTTAATGTGGGGCGCTTCATTGTATTATATTAGCTTATTTTTCCTATGTCATGTGTACAGCCAGATACAGTCAGTTTGAGGGACACAGTGAAATTATGTGTGCTATCATGCTCAGAATTTTAACTTTTCTGAATGGCCTCATGTAAAATCTTATTATTCATCGTACAAGGCATTGCTGGTCCACTCAGCAGAAAGAAAATCCTTAGCTATCTTAGCCACGAGCACGTTGATTAGGTGTTTCTTTAGGAAACGCATTACACTCTGCTGAAACACTGAAACTCAATGCTAGGCCTCACATGGTAGCTGCCTATTCTCCCACCGTTTCCAAATGGTACGGGATTGTCATTCTGGTTAAGAAGTCTTTGCACGCTACTGTACCTGATATTAGCGCTGACATGGAGGGTAGATGGGCCCGTGTACACCTTGAGGTTGGAGATAGTGAATTCACGTGTATTTGCACTATGTCCAGAATGTGGACAACCCTGCTCACTATGCAAGTCTTGCGCAGTTGGCCTCGGCCTCCGCCAATGCTCCATTAATACTTGGTGGCGATTTTACTCAAGTGTTCCCTCAATCTTTTCTTTTCAAACAAGGTGCTTGTTGGTTGGAGGCTCCAGTACCGAGCAGACCTGTGTGGCTAGATATAGTAGCGGGCCTTTGCTCACCGATTCCTCTTACCTTACTCCCTGGTATGACTCTCCCATTAGACTCCCACTATCCACCAATGTTTTCGACACTTTAGGTACCTTTAATACTCCTATGCAACCTTTCGACTCCCGACTCTGGTCAGTGTAGCTTCAGCATTGCATTCGGAGCGCTAGAGTACTCCCGCCATCGGCACTCTCTGCATAAGGTTGATTGGAAACTTCCGATCTCTCGGTAGTTTACCGGGTGTAGCATCCAATTTTACTAAACCTTATGTAATGCTATCACTAGAGATACCTCTATAGCGCAGAAAGTATGGGAGAGAGAATTGCATGTGACTTTAACCTCGGAGCAATGGAGCCTTATCTGGAGCAGAGGGACACGGGTTTCCGACCCGCCTCACTCACTCAGACCCTCTTCTTTCTAGCCCACCGGTGTTTTTACACTCCTCACAGTTTAGACAAATGGAACACTACTCAGAGTAATGGTTGCTGGACACGTCCTGTGGCCATTGGTTTATTACTTCATTTCATGTTATGCATGAATATCCCGCACTACAGTATAACTGGCGTCGGGTCTGGGGTCGTATTTAGTCTATATTGCACTCTCAGGAGTCCCTTTCTTGAAAGATAGTGGGACTTCGCCCAGTTGCGGGGATCCCCCCTCTCCCAAGAAATGGCTTATCTCCTTTTGAACTTTATGCTTGGCATTGCTGTTTCCCTCATTAAGTACTACTGGGAAATTAGTTCCCATCTGAGCCTCAATGAATGGTGGAATCATGCCTGTCTCTACAGTAAATATGAACAAATACTTCGTCTGTGCGCTTCCTCCGTTCAGACTCCTTCTTATTGGTCTTAATGGAAGATGTTCAATGAATATGTACATTTTGCTAAATGCTCTCATCTGACTGTCTAACTTTGTATATATCTCTGTCTCATGATCATGCTGTATTGTGGATACTTTTTTGATCGTTTGATGTATAATCACTGTTAATTGGAAGCGCTCACATGCTGATACAAACGGGTAGAGAAGAAGCACCGGGGTGGGGGGTAATGGGTTTACTTTTCCTTATTGTATACTTGTTTTGTCTCTTTTGGTGTGTTGTTTTCTTTTGTTTGTTGCAAAATGAAAATAAAAGTTTCAAAAAAAAAAACTTGTTCATGAGGAAGAACTTATTGAATGAAATCATGATGTGGATGAGCAAACAAGAAAGACACCTTTATGACAACACCTGGAAAGATTTGACAGACGGAGAATTTCAACATTTTCATGGACTTCTGATCCTTGCAGACGTGTACAAATCACAAAATGAATCCATAGTTCAGTTGTTTAACCTTGAAGATGGTCGTTCTGTTTTTGGCAAAAATATGGCCTGTAACCGTTTTCAGCAAATTTCTTGTGTTCTCAGATTTGATGATGCAACCAACAGACGTGAACAACGAGGCGTGGATAAGCTTGCTCAAATCAGGCACATTTTTGATACCTGGGAAGCAACTCTAAGTGACGCCTTTGTTCCTGGTGAAAATGTTACCGTGGATGAGCAACTGCTTACATTTTGTGGCCGTGTTCCGTTCAGACAATATATTCCCAGCAAACCTGGGAAATATGGCATAAAGCTATGGATGTTGTGTGACGGTGCAACATCATATGTTCTGCGTCTTCAAGTATATACAGGAAGGGAACTCGGACAAAACAGGGAACAGAATCAGGGTGAAAGGGTTGTGCTGCAACTCACTGAAGGATTGATGCGATCTGGCAGAAATGTTACTGTTGACAATTTCTTCTTCAGTTTATCCCTGTCATGGAAATTGCTAGAAAAACAAATGACACTTTTGGGGACAATTCGAAAGAACATAAAAGAATTACCTCCAGAATTTGTAACAGCAAAGGGCCGAGAGGTATTTGTTTCACTGTTTGCCTTTCGCGATGATGCCACTCTGGTTTCCTATTGCCCGAAGAAAGGAAAAGTGGTTGTTCTTCTGAGCAGTTTGCATGATCAAGAAGAAGTAGATAACATATGTCCAGACAAAAACCACGCATGATCTTGGACTATAATTCTAATAAAGGTGGAGTAGATACGGCAGATCAAATGTTGTGCAGGTATACCACAAAATGAATGACAAGATGCTGGCCAGTGACAATCTTCTACAACATGTTGGACATCAGTGCTTTGAACGCCTTCATTGTTTGGATGTCACTAAATCCAGAATGGCAGTCCAGGTAAAAGCACAGATGTCATCTATTCCTCTTGGAATTAGGAAATCAGCTGCTTCAGAGTAATTGCAACGAGACTTCTTCCAGCATTGAAGAAGCCACTGATGTTGTTTGCAATGTCGGGATAGCAAAGAAAAGGGCAAGGTGTCACTGCTGTTCCAGAGAAAAAGACAAGAAAAGCAACATAGTTTGCACCTCCTGCAAGCACAATGTTTGCAAAGAACATTCAGAAATTGTCTGTGTCTCATACAAATGACTGTAGTACTTTACTGTGTTCATCAAGTGCTGCAAAAACTGCTTTCATGGCAGCTCTTCTTCATGTAATTTTATGATAAAGCAGTCAATTTCAAAACATTTAACCTTCATATAATAAATAATTAATTCAGAATGATATTTTGTCTGTTTAGTTTAAAATTTTCATGGTTAACAATTAAAATTCGTCGTGGGGTCATTTATGACCCCAACGGTATTCAGTGTGTGCAAAAAATCTTGGTAATTCCAGGGTTAAGGGGCATGTTTGCTAAGCTGTGCTGTTTTGGAGGTATCATGCATTGAGGGCAGAAATCAATGCACAGTACGTGAAACAGCCATATGCATATCCCTATTAGGAGTTTTACTGCATGTCCCTAGCAGATTCCACACTGATAAAGACCCTAAGGTGTGCCAATAGCATTTGCGCCTAATGTGGATGTATTTAATGCCACCCACAGAGATGGGGTTACATGCACCTGCACTATCTGCAACATTGACAAGGCACAAGCGTTATCGACCCCTGCACTAACTGCAATATGCAGTCACGCCCATTCTCCACTCCTATCCTGCTCATTTCCTTCCCCATCGCACACTAAGCACATATGCGGAATTAACTACGTGCTGACTCTGTTAACAACGTAGCTTAGTAAACATGTCTCTAAATTCTTGTGAATTCTGAGAATGGTTTAATAAATCAAAACCTACCAATCTTTTCTAATCCTCCATCAATAGAACCATTTTCAGATCGTAGTAGAGAACTGAGCTGTTTCTTTAAAATCAAACTACTGATAACACTTCAAACCATGAAATACAGCAATGCACTTCTATTGCAAGACAGAAAAGCTTGTGCAAATTTCCCTTCAAAAGGAAACTGTCAGACCTGTTAAAAGGATAATCTGGTAATTGCTGATATTTCTTTGCAGCCATTGCTCAGCAACAGAGATATGCAAATTCAAGCAATGAATTAGCTATTTTGTTTTGCTTTCAAACTGTTGAGCTGCTATTATGTCTTTGTTGCTTTAGTTTCCCATATCTTTGCTGCTGTGCCACAGTTGTAAACACATGTTGGATATCACAGTGTGGCAGAGAGAGATACTGAACTTCAGATTTCATTAAAAAGTTTAAAGGGGATTCTTGCAGAGACTGCTAGTAAAGGTTTTAGCCCACCCTCTTGGTTTGATGGGCCTTGACATCACAATGGTAGGCCTTAATCTTGTTTCAGTAATTAGTAAATCTATCTCTGCTTATTGTTATGGGCAATCTGCTTCTTATTTAGAGATCTTCCACTTCCGGTTCTTCCGAATCAGTGACCATATAGTCTGAGTTTGGAATACATAAGCAGAATCTATATGAATAGCTATAGTTCATCTAGGACCATGCAAAGCTGGAAATGCTCCTTGTATGACTGACAAATCTGGTGCCCCACACCTCCACTCAACCATGTGCAGTATCTCACTCTTTTTGAGCTTCATGGAAGCCCAGTGGTGATATCAGCACCCCCTTCTGTGCTTGCGCCCTGTGTGGCTGCACCGCTTAAACAGCCCTTGACACGACTCTGGTTTCATCTAGAACAGCCCAACTAATCCATGTTTAACAGCCTGTATTTGGCAGCTTGGACTGAATTTGGGACAAGTCGATGGACATATTCATCTAGAGTATTTATTTATCTTACCAATTCTGAAACCTTTTATTATGAAAGCCATAAAAAAACTAATAAGCTTTAATTTCTTTCTGGAATCATTCAAAAACATCCATTATTCTAAAGAATAATCCAAGGAATAATGGATGCTTTTTAATGATTCCAGAAAGAAATTAAAACTTATTAGTTGTTTATGGCTTTCATAAAATGTATTTATTTATTTGACAGGTTTTTCTATACCGCATTTATCCAAGGTGTTTTACATCAAACAACATAACAATTAGAGGAATTGTTTTACATTAAACAGGGATTATAACTTGGAGATAAATACAAGATACATTATGTGAGGGGAACAAACTATTTACATGTAGAGATGGTCTGTATTTTATAGGGAGAGATGATTGGTTCGGTTTAGCTTTCCTTCTATGTGGTATTTTTGTTTGTAGATTATGTTTTGTCATCAGGTCCATAGTATTCTCTGAATAAGTGGGGTTTTATTTGTTTTTTTAGTTCGGTGATGGATTTTGCTAATCTTATGTTATCTGGTAGTGAGTTCCACATTGATGGGGCATATAAGGAGAATGTTCTGTTGCTGGTTTGCTGTGTGGTTTTGGTCATGAATGGAAGGATGTTTAGAATGTTTTGATTGGAGGTTCTTCTTGGTCTTGTTCAGTAGGTTGTTGTGAGAGGCAGGGAGCTGACAAGACAGGGTACTGTGTAGCAGCCCTCTTTTAATAAGTGTTATTTCCCTCCCTCCCTCCCCACACCCACCCACCCCTGGGATAATCGTAGCTTTATAGGTACTTACACACCTTAAAAGACAGGAGGTGCTCTCAGGTGAAGCTCATTACCCAAATCAGTCATACACTAAGGACCTGAGATTAGTTAAGCTTCAGGTGAACAAGGTATATTACACGTATTAGGTACAGTTTTATAAGTATAAATATCCATAGCAACCCTTAGTAAGTAAAAAAACTTAGATCTAAACAAAAACTTAAAACTAAGATGCAGACAGCAGTCCAGCAGCAGGATGGGGGCTTTCCAGTCTTTTGCATTGAGTGTCACATGTATGATTTTCTCCCAGTTGGTGAGAGGTCTTACGTGTGCACTAGGTGCAAGGAGCTCTTTCCTCTCAGGGAACGAGTCCGTTCTCTAGAGGCTAAAGTAGCAGAATTGGAAAGCATAAGACAGACAGAGAGGTACATAGACGAGACCTACAGGGATATAGTCCTGAAGTCCCACCTCCAGTCTGGCAGAGATGACTGGTTGTAGTAAAGACTGTTGTCATGGAGGATAGAGGTCACGTGACAGGAGAGCATCACCCTGGTGTGGCAGGACGTGATCCTGTAACTAGGACCTGACCTCCAGGTGATGTAAAACCCTCTCGCACTGAGGACGTTTCTCCAGGGCCATGTGCCCATGAGGGAAGGGTTAGGACAGCCGTTATAGTTGGTGATTCGATCATTAGGCATGTAGATAGCTGGGTGGCTGGTGGACGTGAGGATCGCCTGGTAACATGCCTGCCTGGTGCAAAGGTAGCGGACCTCACACGGCACCTAGATAAGGTCTTAGATAGTGCTGGGGAGGAGTCTGCTGTCTTGGTACATGTTGGTACCAATGACATAGGAAAATGTGGTAGGGAGATTCTGGAGGCTAAATTTAGGCTTTTAGGTAGGAAGTTGAAATCCAGAACTTCCAGGGTAGCATTCTCCGAAATGCTTCCTGTTCCACACGCAGGACCCAAAAGGCAGGCAGAGCTACGGAATCTCAATGCGTGGATGAGACAATGGTGCAGAGATGAGGGTTTTGGATTTGTTAGGAACTGGGGAACATTCTGGGGAAAGGAGGGGCTCTTCCGAAGGGATGGGCTTCACCTTAACTGGGATGGAACCAGGCTGCTGGCATTAACCTTTAAAAAGGAGATAGAGCATGATTCGGAGCATATTTCATATGACGATCAATAATCCATAGGTGTATTATTTCCTAGTATTTGGAACGCGGCTTTACCTGGTCTCGTTTGGTAGTTTTCCTTACGCGCCCCCCCATTCTTGTGGGCTATAACTATACTGTGTTAACTAAGTTTGATGTTGAGAAATTTCCTTTATTTTTTCTTTTCTGCACAGTTGTGTTTTTCTGTACAAGCATTGCTTGGTTTATAATTGTAAATTGCATAAATAAAAAATTGAAAAAAAAAAAAGGAGATAGAGCAGCTTTTAAACTAGATATTAGGGGAAAGCCGACAGTCACCCAAGAGCGGATGGTTCGGAAGAATGTATCTTTGAAGGATACTACCAAAAGCAGAGAGGTTCCACAAAAGAGTAAAGTAGCCCAAATGCCCTCAAGTATGGAGCAGACAGAGCTTAAAGATCCCAAATTACCCATGTCTAACAATAGCCAAATTAATATGAATAAAATACATTCTCTAAAATGCTTGTATGCAAATGCTAGAAGTCTAAAAATAAGATGGGAGAGTTAGAATATATAGCACTAAATGAAAGGTTAGATATGATTGGAATATCAGAGACATGGTGGAAGGAGGACAACCAGTGGGACACTGTGATACCTGGGTACAAACTATATCGAAATGATAGAGCTGATCAAATTGGTGGAGGGGTTGCTCTCTATGTTAGAGAGGGCATTGAGTCAGAAAGCATTAAAGTTTTGCAGGAAGCAAAATCTGCTGTAGAATCTATATGGATTGAAATTCCATATAAAAGGGGGAAGGCAATGGCAGTGGGGGTGTACTATCGAGCGCCTGGCCAGAATGACCAAATGGATGATGAAATGCTCAAAGAAATCAAGGAAGCTAATAAAAGTCACAGCACAGTAATAATAATGGGACATGCTAGGGAGATAAAGTTCCTAGATGAAATAAATGACTGCTTCTTGGAGCAGCTGGTTCATGAACCGACCAGAGGGGAAGCCATATTAGACCTAGTCCTTACTGGAAAACCAGATCTAGTGCAAGAGATAAGGTTGTTGGGGGCCACTTGGCAATAGTGATCATAGCATGATCGCCTTTGATTTAATTAGTGGAGGAGGGATAGTAAGGAAATCCACAGTACTACCTTTTAACTTTCGAAAGGGAGACTATGATAAAATGAGGAAAACATTTAAGAAAAAACTAAAAGGAGCAGTTGCAAAGGTTAAAGACGTACATCAGGCTTGGCTGTTGTTGAAAAATACTATCTTGGAAGCCCAGACCAGCTGCATTCTACGCTTTAAGAAAAGTGGAAGGAAGTCCAAAAAACTGCCAGCATGGTTTAAAGGTGAGGTCAGAGAGGCTGTTGTTGCCAAAAATGCGTGTTAAATGTATCCCTGCGTGTTAAATGTATCCCCCAATTGTGTTGTGACCGCTTTGATTGAAGGATAAGGCGGTATATAAAACTGTCTAAATAAATAAATAAATAAATAAAAAAGCATCTTTCAAGAAATGGAAAAAAGAGCCAAATGACGAAACCTGGAAACAGCACAAGCACTGGCAAGTCAAATGCAAGGCATTGATAAGGCAGGCAAAGGGAGAATTTGAGAAGAAGCTTGCTGCAGAAGTAAAGACCTTTTCAAGTACATTCGTAGCAAAAAACCTGTGAGAGAGTCAGTTGGTCCATTAGATGATAAAGGGGTTAAAGGAGCACTAAGAGGCGACAAGGCGATAGCGGAGAGACTGAATGAATTCTTTGCTTCAGTCTTTACTGAGGAAGATGTAGGGATGTTACCCATGACTGAAGTGGTATTTAAAGGTGCGGAAGAATTGAAGGAAATATCGATACATCGGGAAGATGTATTACAACTATTAGATAAACTGAAGAGTAGCAAATCACCTGGGCCGGATGGTATACATCCAAGGGTGTTGAAAGAACTGAAATATGAGATTGCAGACCTGCTATTAGTAATCTGTGAACAATCATTAAAATCATCTCTAATACCTGAAGATTGGAGGATCGCCAATGTAACACAAATTTTTAAAAAGGGTTCCAGGGGTGATCCGGGAAACTACAGACTGGTGAGCCTGACATCAGTACCGGGAAAAATGGTAGAAACCATCATAAAGAATAAAATTACTCCGCATGTAGATAGTCATGACCTAATGGGAGACAGCCAACATGGCTTTAGACAAGGAAAATCTTGTCTTACTAATCTGTTATGTTTTTTTGAAGGAGTGAATAATCAGGTGGACAAAGGTGAGTCAGTTGATATTGTGTATCTGGACTTTCAGAAAGCCTTTGACAAGGTCCCTCATCAGAGACGTTTGGCAAAACTAAAGAGTCATGGGATAGGAGGCAGTGTACTATTGTGGATCAGGAACTGGTTAAAAGATAGAAAGCAGAGGGTAGGGCTAAATGGCCAATTTTCCCAATGGAGAAAGGTGAATAGTGGTGTATCCCAGGGATCTGTGCTGGGTCCGCTGCTTTTTGACATATTCATAAATGACCTGGAAAGTGGAATAACGAGTGAGGTTATCAAATTTGCAGATGACACAAAACTATTTAAAGTTGTTAAAACCCAAGAGGATTGTGGAGAACTGCAAGAGGATCTTGATAAATTGGAAGACTGGGCATCAAAATGGCAGATGAAATTTAATGTGGACAAGTGCAAGGTTATGCACCTAGGGAAGAACAACTCAAACTATGGTTACACGATGCAAGGTTCCACATTAGGAACCACCACCCAGGAAAAAGATTTAGGCGTCGTTGTGGATACCATGTTAAAAACCCTCGGCCCAGTGTGCAGCGGCAGCCAAGAGAGCAAATAGAATGCTAGGTATGATAAGGAAAGGAATGGAAAATAAAACAAAAGATATTATAATGCCTCTGTATCGTTCCATGGTGAGACCGCACCTTGAATATTGTGTGCAATTCTGGTCGCCATATCTTAAAACGGATATAGCGATTTTAGAAAAGGTTCAGAGAAGAGCCACCAAAATGGTAAAGGGGATGGAAGGATACTCCTATGAAGAAAGGCTTAAAAGGTTAGGGCTCTTTAACCTGGAAAAGAGACGGCTGAGGGGAGATATGATAGAAGTCTATAAATTAATGAACAGAGTGGAACGGGTAAACGTAGATCGATTGTTTACCTTATCAGAATATAGAAAGACTAGGGGACATGCAATGAAGCTACAGGGTAAACTATTTAAGACTAATAAAAGAAAATATTTTTTCACTCAATGTGTAATCAAACTCTGGAATTTGTTGCTGGAGGATGTAGTAAAGGCTGTTAGTGCAGCTGGGTTTAAAAAAGTTTTGGACAAGTTCCTGGAGGAAAGGTCCATAAACCATTATTAAGAAGGGACCCAGGATATCAATGCTTGAACCAGTACAAGCATTGTGGATCCTGTGTCCCTTGGGGAAACTGCTAGGTACATATGACCTAGATTGGCCACTGTTGGAAACAGCATACTGGGCTTGATGGACCTTGGTCTAACCCAGTATGGCATATCTTATGTTCTTATGTTCTTAAGTTATGGATTATCTTGAAGGTGGTAGTGATGGTTTTGTATTTTGCTCGTTGTGATATTGGAAGCCAATGTAGATTTTTTAGGATTGGTGTTATATGATTCATGGACGAGCTGGCAGTGAGGATTCTGGTGACAGTATTTTGGACTAGTTGGATTGGGTATAGAGCAATTTTTTGGGAGGCCTTGGTAAATGATGTTGCCATACTCGAGGTGTGGTGTGACTGTGGCTTGTAGTACTGATCTGAAGTATGTCTCTTGGAGAAGATGTCGAAGAGGTTTGATGAGCTTTAGCTTCCAGCATGCTGTTTTGTATGTGTTTTTGATGTGAGAGGTCATGTTGAGGTTGCTGTCAATGGTTATACCTAGGTATTTGATCTCTTGTTTTATTGGTATTTCTGCATCCTGTGTTATCTTTTTTGGGGGCTTGATGCTTTTATCTCTAAATATGAGTAGTGCTTCGGTTTTGCTTTGGTTTACTGTGAGATTTATACTGGTTAGAAAGTTTGTCACAGCGTTGAAGGCATCTGATATGGTTGAGAAGTCTGGGTTCTTGGTGTTAATTGCAGGTAGAACATGATGTCTTCTGCATAGAAGTGATCGCGTGCATTCCATTTTCATAGTAGGTTGCAGATTGGCTAGATGTATAGGATGAATAATAGTCCGGAGAGGGCTGAGCCCTGCGGGATGCCTTGTACTGACTTGAAGGGTCTTGAGTTGGAGGTGCCTGCCCTTACTTGCATGGTTCTGTCCAATAGATATGACTTGAACCATCTTAGCATGTTGTCTGTTAGACCAATGTCAGTCAGCCTATTTATCATGATGAGGTGTGATACGGAGTCAAAAGCAGCACTTATGTCGAGGAACATCAGCACAAATCCTTGATGGGGTTTATTCAGTCCGATGATGATTCTGATGAATAGGTTTGTTAGGAGGGTGTTGATGCCATGTTGTGGGAGGAAGCCATGTTGGTGCTGGTCTAGTGGTGCATGGGTATCCACATGGTCTTGAAGTTGGTGTTGTATGTTTTTTTCAATTATTTTGGCGAGGAATGGGATACTCGCAATTGGGCGATAGGAGCTTGGGAGGGTCTTGTCTAGTGAAGTCTTTTTTATGATAGGATGTATAGATGCCTGTTTGAGTGCTGGAAGAAGGTATCCTTGGGTGAGGGAGGAGTGAACTATCTGTAGGATGGTTTGAGCAAATTGGTTGCGTAGATTCTTTAGCCATGTAACTGGGCATGGGGCAAGGGGCAAAGTCATGGTATTGATGTTGTTGATGATGTTTAATATTTCTCTTTTATTTATTAGGTTTAAGTTATGCCATAGATGTTTGTTGTCTGTATCCTTATTTTGCTGGGGTGGCACCAAGTGTTGATAATGTGAGTTGTTTATTTTGGATAAAGTCTGCCATAACGTGTGGGTCGGTTTGTATTTTTTTGATTATTATGTCACCTGTGTTAGGGTCATTGGTCAGTTGGGTTACAACTGAGAATAGTTCTCTAGGGCGGTTGAGTGATTTCATAAGATTGTTTGTGATGTATTCCTTTTGTGTCTTGTTACATAGGTCATTGTATCTCTTTTGAAGGTTATGTAGTTGTCCCTTGGTTGTGTCGTCTTGTGTTCTTTTCCATTTTCTTTCAAGGTGTCTAAGTTCTCTTCTGTGCTGGTCCAGGTTTTTGAAGAACCATGGGAGACATGATGATATGTTATGTTTTGTGGTGAACATTTTGTTGAAGGTTGAAGTCGTATATATTGTTTGGTTCCATGAGTCTATAAACAAGTCGAGATCCATTGTGTCTGTGTCTATTAGTGCCGAAGTCTGTTCAAGGAAATATTGTGGATTGAATGCCTTAAATCGACGTTTGAACTGTTGCTGTTGCAGTGTTTTTGGTTGGGTAGAGTTGGCTGGTATATTGAGGGATATCATGGTGTGGTCTGACCATGATACTGGGTCAATTTGCAGATTTAGGTTTTCTTTACGTAGGTTGTTGGATACAAATACAAGGTCCAAGGTTGATCCTTTGCAATGGGTTGGTGTATCAATTATTTGTTAGTTGTAGGGACTCCATGGCAGCAAGGAATTCATCAGCATTTTTTTCCGTGGTTGAGGGGAGGTTGAGGTCGCCCATGAGGGTGAAGTGATTTGTTGTGGCTGTATGTGTACATGCCTCATCCAAGATTGCTGCTAGATCATCTATGTTGGGAATAGGTTTTCTATACGTTATAGTTATGGTGTGCTCCAAGCTAGAGATGGTTAGGAGGTCTATTGTCTATACTGATAGTGAGTTGTTCAGTGTGAAGTTCAGTTGTTTCTTTGCAAGTATGAGTACTCCACCCCCTCTCTGGTATAATCTGGGGCAATTAAATAGCGTATATTGTGATGCAGTTAATTGGTTTAGTAGGACGTTATCGTAGTCATTGATCCAGCTTTCTGTGATGCACATTACATCTGTGTCAGTGAGGTGAATGTGGTCTGCAATAGTCTGAATTTTGTTATGGATAGAATGAGCATTGATGAGAGAACATTTGATTGGATGAAGATGGTGTTTGATGTTTATAGTATTCACCGTTAGTAGTTCAGTGCTAATATGTATGAGCCTGTATGCTTGTTTAGTGAACGGTAGTTTGTGGTGAGCTGTAAGGTGGAGGAGGTTTGCTCTATGGAGAACCTGTATGCTTTTGCTCCATGAGTTGCTTAGATGGGTGGAGGATATGAGCAGCAATGTAGCCAAGAGAATGATGGTATGATATATTAGGTTATGTGGTGTCATGTTTGTCTATCAATTTGGAGCTTACTGTAGTTGTCTTTTCTTGAGGGGTTTGGTGAGTATCCTGGTGCTCTGAAGGTGAGAGGTGCTTGGCAGTGCGTGGTTTTGTGTGTTGTGGTTGCTGGTTGTTTTTCTGTTCTCTTTTCCTTCTTTGATGGTCGTCGCCTAAGGGCCACGCGAAAGGGTCCTCTGGCGAGGCCCTCAGGCGCAGGCCCGCAAGGCGCGGGCATGCCTTGGGGCGCTTTTAACTTTAAATGCTGGTCCAGAAAACTGATTGGGCCTTGCGATGATGACTGCAGTGAAATGATGGCAGGTGATTTATAGCAGCTTTCAGGTAAAAGGTCAGACAAAAAATTATTTTAAAAAATCATCAAAAAATAGTTAAATATCAATGAAAAGTATAGTAATAGTGTATGAAAACTATTAATGGATACTATATAACATTAGAATTGTTGTGTCTCACAATTTGTGGAATTGAAAATTCGGATTGCAGATCCATTGGTTGGAAATATTGTTTCAAGATGTCAGCAGCCACCAAAAAAGCCATTTGGAATAACGAGCTCTTTGAGTAGTCTGCAGGTTTCCAAGCACTTGGTTGGTTGGCTCGTGCACCAGTTCCATGACATGAGAAGGCAACAGCTGCAAGCAGTGAGGAAGCATGAGGACAACATCTCGACATGAAAGCCACCATCCTGTCTTCAATGGGTCAAGAATAATGTGCAGGTGGTAGAACCAGTGCAGCAGTGATCTCCTGAACCTTCCTCTTCACAGTTAATGTCAAGGGCCATGAGAAACCTATGTGCCACTGGTAAGTCAAAAGCACGTGAGAAATACATTCATTTCTAAGCAGAAAGTTTTGTTTTATTGAGTTGTAAACCTCTCTGGTACCACGTGGCATACAGACGTAGAGAAAGTTTGAAATAAATATAAACATGCAGCTTGGATGCATTGTTGGGTGCTGCCCCAAAGCATTTACTGACTATTTTGGATTCAACTGTATAACAATGATGGCAAAACTATACAAGGTGCATCAATGAGAGGTAGAGGATATTAAAGGCCACTATGAAACTCCTCTGCCTGCAACTCTGAGCAATTATTTATCTCTTTCATGCAAACCATTTGTGAATATCATAGAATGCCTACACATATAGGAAATGACAGTACTAATGGTTGCAAAAGGTAGCTTCCCTGTAGCAAGGTAGGATAAGCGACTCGTGTACAAATAATAGCACCCATCACAATAGATAGGCCAGTGATGATGTTTAAATTCTCCCTCCAAGCACCATCATAAATCCTAACAGGCTCCTCATGGCTCATGGTACCTGGTGGAGACATAGGGAAGCAGTGGCATGACTTATTCAACCAACTATGCCCACAGGTTCCTCAACTTCCATCATGCACCATGCCTGGAAGAACACCATGCTGGACAAATTAATGAGAAAAGGCCTACTGTACTTTTAGGGAGTAATTTATAAAGCTGCACATACTTTATACAGTAGAGCAGGTACCTATGTTGGTGATATTTTAGTCATTAATGTGCATATATAGCTACATATGTGAACAGCCTCTTATGAAATACTGACTGGTGTAAAAGTACACCTGCTCACACCATGGCACATGCTTTGACCATGGGTGTGCACATGGGTGGAGGGCACAGGTCAGCACATACATTATAAAATACCAAAATGTATACACATACTAGAAAATGATAGATGTGGGCATTTATATGAGCTCTAGGGATGATGTAAACATCTGTGCCTTAACAAGGCCTAATCTGTAGCACTTGCAATAGGCAGGAAGGAGTATCCTAGTGGTTACAGCAGCAACCTAACACCCAGAGAAGTTTGGGTTTGAATCCCATTGGCACTTCTTGTGGCCTTAAACTAATCACTTAACTCTCTGTTTCCTTGGGTACAAACTTAAATTGTAACTCAATTTGAACCACCACTAAAAAGACATGAAAAACATAAATAGTTAGCACTTTATAAAGAAAAGTAGGTGACTACTTGTCTTTATAAAATAGCACCTACCCATGGCACCCTATTACAAATTGACCCTCTTATTGGCTGATTTGTGTGAGCTGTGATCCAAAGGAAATTTTCCAGCTCTTTAATGCACTTTAAGTGGAACACAGCTGCTGCGGGTATGCTTGATGCTTTCTCTCAAGGTAGCATTAAATGTCCTGAACTTTCTGACCCAGGAAATGTTAGTATGCACTTACATACTGTTTGCTAACTCTAGAGGCACATTGCCCGCTTACTCTGTGCCCATTCCACATCCAAAATGCAACTTTAGCACTTGACATTGTTTTTAGCATGCAGTACTACTACTACTACTACTACTACTGAGCATTTGTATAGCGCTGCAAGTCGTACGCAGCACTGCACAGACATGTAAGAGACAGTCCCTACTCATCAGAGCTTACAATCTAGTCAAGACAGACAACACAGAAGGTGTAGGCAGGGATAAAACAAGGGGAAACGAAAAAGAAAAAGGAGATCAGGTGAGTCAAGATCCAAAAGCAGCAGTGAAGAGGTGAGTTTTCAGCCTGGATTTGAAGAGGGTTAGAGAAGGTGCCTGGGGTACAGACATAGGTAGTTTGTTCCAGGCGTAAGGTGCAGCAAGGTGAAAGAAGCGAAGTCTGGAGTTAGCAGTAGAAGAGAAGGGCACAGATAGAAATAGTTTGTTGGAAGAGCGGAGTTCCCGAGGGGGGTTATAAGGAGAGATGTTGAACAGATTGAAGGGGAGAGAGATGATTCAAAGGGAGACCAGCAAGGGGTAGGTTACAGTAGTCAAGATGGGAGGTGATTAAGAAGTGGATAAGCGTCTTAGTAGTGTGTTCAGAAATGAAAGGGCGGATTTTGCTGTAGCTGCTCCAGTGCAGCTCCTAAAGATTTTAAAGACTGCTAATGAACAAAATGCACACTAATGTATGTATATTCCTTACAGGAGCTAGAATGTAAACTTACAGTAAGCACAAGAGATCATAAGAATGTATTCTCCTTTGCCAAGGGAAGGTTTGCAGTTTCATTCTATTACCCTCCTGTTACATCTGGAGATACGGACAATTCACTTTTGGAGCAACCTGTAACAGCAAAAAGAAATGATCACCCTACAAAAAAGTTACAAGTTATTAAGAGGCCGATATAAAATTTTCTGCAAAAGCTTCACAAGCAAAATCACATTTTATAAATGCAGTAAACATGGGAAATGGGACATTCAAGTTGGGACAATCACATTTCCCCAATATTTTGCAAAAGACTCTGCCACACAAGGAGCCTTTTGAAAAATATATATAAGGTTGCGTGAACATTTTTGATTCCTGTATTAGTTTGGTGATCAGACAATGTCCAGAAAAATCTGTTGTCTGCCAGGTACCAAAATCCGAGATGTTATGGAGAGTTTGCCGAGACTCATCAAGCCTACTGACTATTACCGATGTTACTCATCCATGTCGGCACAAATGATACTGCTGGGTATCCCTTAGAGCATATCAAAAGTGACTTCATGACTCTGGGTCAGAGGGTGAAGCAGATAGATGTGCTATTCAATCCTTTCTGTTGCGGGTAAAGGACAAGGCAGAGAAGTTTGCACCTGGAGATAAATGCATGGCTGTGTGAATGATGTCATTGAGAGCATTTTGGTTTCCTGGACTATGGGATGATGAGCAGAAATGGTGTCCATCTGTCCAAGAAGGGTTGACATGTCTTCAGTAGCAGACTGGCTAACCTACTAAGAAGACTTTAAACTAGATTTGTTGGAAATGGGTGAAAAAAGCCCCCAGGTAAGTGAAACATTAAATACCTCTATAGAAATGGGTAAAAGGGGCAACATCTGGAAAGCGGTGTGTATAAATGCCCGTAGTATGGGAAATAAGATTCCGGATGTTGAGGCTTTAAAGGAAGAGGCTACAGACACATGGTTCATGGACAACCATTACTGGGATGTAATTATACCAGGCTATATTTGATACAGGAAGGATAAGGTAGGAAGATGGAGAGGAGGATTGGCACTATATGTAAAAAATAATATTAAAGCTATAGAATTACAGGGCTTAAAAGGGAGAGCGGAGGCACTGTGGATTAAACTAGAAAGAGGGAAAGAGAAATCCATTTGCATTGATGTGATATATAGACCTCCCTCACAGGGAGAAGACGTGGAGAGAGATTTAATAGAAGACATATGCAGCATTGCCAGGAAAGGGGAAGTGTTACTGATGGGTGATTTCAATATGCCAAATGTGGATTCGCACATCCCTGCTGCGGTGTCATCTAGAAGTAAGGAGATCCTGGATTCTCTACAGAGAGAACTATTCAGGCAACTGGTAACAGAACCCACACGTGAAGGGGTCATACTGCACTTGGTGCTTACCAATGGGGAAAGTGTTTCTGATGTTATAGTGGGAGATCATCTCACATCCAGTGATCACCAGATGGTATGGTTCATGAAATACAAGAGATCACAGAGAGAGGAAGATAGGCATCTATATTTGGAAAAAAAATTAGAGAAGCTAGCAAAGTAGTCAGGAAAGCAAAGATACAAAAGGGAGAAATAGCCAATGCAATAAAATGTGGGGATATGACATTTTTTAGATATGCTATTGAGAGGAGGAAGGGCAAAAGTGGTATTCTCAGACTCAAGTGTGAAGGGGAGGAATATTTAGAAGCTGATGAGGATAAAGTGGAATTGATAAACAAATATTTCTGTTCTGTATTCACAGATGAAGGGTCAGAAGCGACACCTCAGAAAACGCCCACAAACAGGAGCAGAAGTGACAGGGATCTCAAACGATTTTCAGAAGACTGTGTTCATGAGGAACTAGCTAAACTAAAAGTAGACAAAGTGATGGGACCGGATGGGATATATCCGAGAATACTGAAGGAATTCAGAGACATTCTAGCAGCTCCACTGATTGACCTTTTCAAAGCCTTTTTGGAGTCGGAGTGGTGCCAGAGGACTAGAGAAAGGCACATGTGGTCCCTTTATACAAAAGCAGAAGTAAGGATGTGGTTGAAAACTACAGGCCATTTAGTTTAACCTCGGTGGTGAATGAATTATTGGAAATGCTGCTGAAAGAGAAAATAGTGAGGTTACTGGAGTCTAATGGAGGCAGCATGGATTCACCAGAGGCAGGTCTTGCCAGACAAATCTGATTGATTTCTGGGTGACCAGGGAGTTGGACCAAGGGTGAGCACTAGATGTGGTGTACTTTGATTTCAGCGAAGCCTCTGACACCATTCCGCACAGGCGACTTATAAACAAACTAAGCACCCTAGGATGGACCCTAAAGTTACTGATTGGGTTAGAAATTGGTTGAGTGGGAGGTGACAGAGGGTACAGGTAAATGGAGCTCATTCTGAGGAAAAGAAGGTTACCAGTGGTGTGTCTCAGGGATCTGTCCTTGGTACGATTCTTTTAACATTTTTGTTAGTGATATAGTGGAAGGGCTGTCAGGTAAGGTTTGCCTCTTTGCAGATGATACCAAATTCTGCAATAGAGTAGACACCCAGGAAGGAGTAGATAATATGAATAGGGATCTAGCTAAGCTTGAAGAATGGTCAAGAATTTGGCAGCTAAGATTTAATGCTAAAAAATGCATGGTCATGTATTTGGGGTGCAAAAATCCAAGTGAGCGGTAGAGTGTAGGGGGTGAAGTACTTCTGTCAACAAAAGAAGAGCAAGACCTGGGCATAGCTAAACACGTAGAAAAGGTGATGGCAAAAGCTAGAAGGATGCTTGGGTGCATGCGTAGAAGAATGACCAGCAGAAAAAAGGAGGTGATAGTGCCTCTGAATAAGTCTTTGGTGTGATCTCATTTGGAATATTGTGTGCAATTCTGGAGACCTCACCTTCAAAAGGATTTAAACAGGTTGGAGTCAATGCATTGGTTGACTATAAAAATGGTTAATGGTCTTCATTATAAAGCATATGTGGACAGACATAAGGATCTTAATATGTATACATTTGAGGAAACGCGGGATAGATGAGATATGGTAGAGATGTTTAAATACCTCCATGGCATAAATTCACAAGAGGAGAGTCTCTTTCAATTGAAAGAAAGCACTGCTATGAGGGGACATAGGATGAGGGTGAAAGGGATATATTCAGGAGTAATATGCGGAAATATTTCTTTACAGAAAGGGTGGTAGATGCATAGAGTACCTCCCAGTGGAAGTGGTAGAGATGAGGACAGTATCTGAATTCTTCCCCCAGGAAAAGTGTTCAGCATCGGGGAAGGGAGCCGGAAGGACAGACCCTCCCTGCCCCCCCCCCCCACAAGGCTGAATGGGCCCATCTGCAGCAGCACAAACAATTGAAAAGGAGCATATCGCCAGGCATGCCCGTGCCTGGTGGGCCCGCGCTGAGGGCCTCGCCATAGGGCCCTTTGGCATGGCTCATAGGCGAGGACTGCAGGAGAGGACAAAATGGTCTGAAGAGATTCAGCAATAACAATATTGGACAAGACACACAATACTGCAAGGAACAAGGCAACCGCAGCAACCGAGAATGAATGGCATCCAACCAATCAGGACCAATCCAGCCGAGTCAACAAAGAAACACAGGTACAACAGACCACATGCCTCCATTCCTACCACCAGCATATTTCCTAACTGCAATACCACTTCACAATATCACATCAACAACCATGACAACCATGCCAACACTATCTTCATGCCACAATCTCTCCCACATTGCACCTCACAGAAACAATCAGTGTCAGCCCCTCTCCCCAGGACACAAGCACAACCAAGACTCAAAGATATCCCAACCATACCAGAACACACCTCCCACAACCCCATAACACCAGTAGCTACACAAACACTCCAATTCTCACCCATAAATGCATGATCTGTGAGGAATAAACTCCCCATAATGCAAGACCTCATTACATCACAGACATCATACTTATGAACCAGCTCACCCCACATAGCTACAGCCTCTTCCACTAGTCATGCTCCCATTCCAGGGGAGGAGGCTTGGCCATAATAACAAGAACAAGCCTCCACCTCTGAAACCATGCATCAGAGAGCACAGAAGAAGCAGACATAATCACAATCGCCAACAAACATCTACCAATCTGTTTGATATACAGAGCTCCTACAATAACCTCTGACCTATCAGATATTCTCAAACAAATGACCGAAATTGCCAGTACTACAAAAGAATTGGTAATCCTGGGGACTTCAACCTTCCATCAGTGCAAGAGAAACAAGCAACTGCCTTCCTCAAAGCAATGGAAGTCATGGAACTGGCACAAATCATCCACACACCAACGCATGAGAAGGGTAACACCCTGGATCTTATATTCCTCAACTCTCAATTGCCACCACAGGCAACACTCCCCAGATAACACCTGTACCATGGTCTGATCATAGTTTCATCACCTTCATCATATCCAACCAACCAATTACCACTACAGATGATGCACATCTAATAAGATGATTCAAACCATTTAATAAAGACAATTTTCTTAAACAAGTCCCACCAAGCATACATCAGGGCATTCTGACCTTGATCCATTAACCAATAACTGGAATCTTGTAATAGCTACAGCAGCACAATCAATGATAGCCCCTAAGGGAAAGAATGACAAACCAGCAAAGGCACGCTTGTTCACCACCACCTTATGGAATCTGAAAACACAACTTAGAAGAATCGAGAGAAGATTGATGAAAACCAAACTGGATCCAACACACGAAGAGACTACCATGCAAAGCTCCTAAACACATCTCTTAACCATTCACGTGAGGTTTTTGACATCGTCAAACAGCTGACCAAAGCCCTTAGCCATACCAAGCAACTCTCAAACATTCCCCCACAACAGCTTGCTGCTCAATATAAACAACTCCACCCAAACTCCAATATCCCACCCACTCCAACAGGGAACTGGCACAATGTCACTCCCAATAACACATGGGGCATGTTTGAAACAATCAGAAAGGAGAGTGTCGAAAGCATCATAAAAATTCTCAAGAACACCATCTGTCCTCTAGATCCCTGTCCAGTCAGCTGGATCAAGATGACAAAACAGGAGCTGAGCCCAGCACTCACCACCATTGCATATGAATCTCTCAAACAAGGGCAGATGCCTATCAACCTCAAAATGTCCATCATCTGCCCCACCCTTAAGAAGTCTGAACTTGACCCATTGGATCCTACCTCCTTCAGAACAGTAGCAAACCTCCCATTCGCCACCAAAGTCATCGAGAAGACAGTACAGCAGCAACTACAGGACCACATGGACAAGAATAACCTACTTGACCTGTAACAACATGGTTACCGATGATCACATGGAGTCAAAACACTCATGGTCTTATTAATAAGTATATTAATCAAAGAAATACAAAACAAACATAAGAACATAAGATATGCCATACTGGGTCAGACCAAGGTCCATCAAGCCCAGTATTCTGTTTCCAACAGTGGCCAATCTAGGTCATATGTACCTAGCAGTTTCCCCAAGAGACACAAGTTCCACAATGCTTGTACTGGGTCAAGCATTGATATCTTCGGTCACTTCTTAATAATGGTTTATGGACCTTTCCTCCAGGAACTTGTCCAAACCTTTTTTAAACCCAGCTACACTAACAGCCTTTACTACATCCTCCGGGTAACAAATTCCAGAGTTTGATTACACGTTGAGTGAAAAAATATTTTCTTTTATTAGTCTTAAATAGTTTACCCTGTAGCTTCATTGCATGTCCCCTAGTCTTTCTATATTCTGATAAGGTAAACAAACCAGATACACACTCATCTTTCTAGATATATCAGCAGCATTTGACACCATATTACACAGCATCCTCCTCCACCGACTACAAGAAACCAGCATATAGGACAAGCTTCTTCAATGGTTCCAGTCCTACCTGACAGACAGGTATCAGCTACTTTGAACAAGCTCCGGTACCTCCATCCCCTACCACCAAATTCAAGGAATACCTCAAGGCTCTGCACGATTGGCACTGCTCTTTAACATCTATATACAACCATTCTTCTCTATAATATGATCACACAACATCAACTTTCACATATAAGCAGATGACATTATGCTATATGGACTGATAATCACCACATACCCAATAAACACACAGCTACTGAATTGCTTCAATGACATCTCCAGATGGCTTCAAGAAAACAGTCTCACAATCATCCTCAAGAAGACAGAAGCATTATTTGTCACAAAGGATCAAGCCTTCACCCCATCAACCCACCTCAACCCAAATAAGAGTTCAAGCACAAATAAAATACCTCAGAGTCATTCTCGACGAAACTCTCTCACTCAAGCAGCAGATAGCAAAAACCACAAGAAAAATATTCTTCAAAACCAAAATGATACAGCACTTCAGACCACTCCTAGACCCCCAGGCCTTCAGATCAGTACTACAAGCAATGACACTCCCCCACCTGGACTACTGTAATGTGATATATCAAGTACTCCCACTTTCCACCCTTCACCCTCTATAGACAGCCCTTAACACAACTGCCAGGATCATTCAAAGGGCAAAAAAGTATGACCACATCACTGCAATACTGAAGCACCTCCACACCCTCCCATTGGAATCTTGGATCAAGTACAAATCCTTACTACTGATTCACAAAGCACTACACCAACAACAAACATCACATCTACACACCCTCCTGCCACAACTGAACTCTGGAAGATCTACAAGGCAGACCACTAACAATGTTCTGACCGTACCCCATGCAAGCATGTACCGGTGCATTTGACCTCTACGCCTCGTCCTTATGGAACTCTCTCCAAACCAAAATCCGGAACAACCAGGACTTCTCCTCCTTTCGAAAACAAATAAAGTCCCACTTATTCAGAGAACACTTTGGCACAAACCTGAGCAATACCCAATGAATGTAGGATCACATTGTACACCAGATAAATTTGAGGCTGAGATATGAGGAAGAATTGTAAATAAGTTAGGAAATCCTGATGCATACCCAATTGGAACTGTAAATAAGTTGAGACCATGTTGAATGCATAAACCCCTGTAAATACATTATAACCTGTTCGATGTACAGTATATCTTGTTGTTTAAAGTAAATCGCTTTGAACCAATAAAAAGCAGTTTATAAGCATAGGTAAATAAATAAAATAAATAAAAAGCATGGGACAAACAAAGAGGGGCACTATAGGAAAAAAGGTGATTATTGTAGTAGTTGATATGGAAGGGCAGACTAGATAGGCCATGTGGTCTTTTTCTGCCGTCATGTTTCTATGTTACATTTATATGTATTGCACTGTATACATCTTGTAGCACTGTATACAGTAAGTGATAAATAGTAGTAGTAGCAGCCTTTCAAAAAAGATCATTTGTAGCAGAGAAGAGTTTTTAAGGCACCTCATGGAAACTTCCTTGAAGAGTACTTTAAGAACAGTATTCAGATTGCTCACATTGAAACATATGCTCTAAGTACATGCAGGCATTTTCTTTAAAGATTTCCACTGGTACCATCTATAGACAAATGCTTGCATCTGCAACTTATGCAGGTATGATCTTCTTAGAAAAGTATGCTTATGGTTTGAAAATGCCATCTACAAGGGTTATATTAACAGAGTTGTTGTTATGCGCTGTTGAGTCAGTGTCGACTCATGGTGACCTTCTGGATAATTGTTCTAAATTATGTTTGGTCTTCAGTCAGTCAGTTCATTGTTGGGTTAGGCAGCTTTTATATAAGTAAAAAAAATATATAGTTTATGCATGTAAATGAGCATACACATAATAGGGATGTGGATGGGCAAAAGAAAGTTTGGTTAGTTTTCATTTTAAACAAAATATTTTGCAATTCTCCTGTGATTTTTTTTTTTTACATTTTTACATCTCACATTCATTTAAATGCCTTTCAACCTTTTTGCATGTGCAAATTAATTGTACACTTAAGTACAGGATATATGCATAAAAGCAACTTGCACATAAAAAAAAAATTCTACACCCAAACAAACCAAATATGTACCAGGGAATGCTCACAAACATGTAAGTAGACATTTTAGAAAAGTCACTACTTATGCTTGTATATCTGCAGCACTTAACCATTTCAAGGGGTTGGGCAGATTTTTTAATATATGCGTACTTCCCATTTTACAAGGGGAACACACAGGAATTGCAAAAAAAATGTCCCCATCAGTATTTACACCTCCTTTGAATCATGCATAAGTGTCGGCTTAGACATCCTTTTACTGATCTAAAGGCTCCTTTTACTAAAGCCCGGTGACTGGTTAATGTGCGTTTTAACGCACAGCTACTAGCAGCAGAGAACACTAATGTGCTAGCATGCTAGCGACTGCGCAGTAAAACACGCACTAATTGTCCATGGTGTGATGAGGCAGGGAATGGGAGAAGTGTGAGTAGGGAGAGCACATTGCCATTAGCACAACAGATACTGCCATCCACTAGGTGGTGATGTGGCCATTACCGCAAGTTCACCTAACAGCACCTCTGTTGGTGAATTTGCCTTACTGAAGAACATGTTAGCATTCATGTCCCAACGTTAACTGCCGGGGACATGCGGGTCATGCCCCAGGCAGCTAACATGGAGGCTTTGCCCTTAACATGCATTTGTTTCACACTTTAAAACATATTTGCAAATGATATATTATATAGAGCAGATATATTCATTAAATACAATCAAATACAAAAGAACAAAAGAGATCTCTTGATAAATGTAATAATAAATTATATATCTCAGTGTTTCACCTAGCAACTGACACAAAGAAAATCTACATTAAAAATAATCTGACATTGGGAATGATTTCTCCTGGGACTAATTAGCAGAAGATATACAATCAAAAATACTAAGTCCTATAATCCATGTAATTGTAATTGGTTAAACCTAAAGCACAAATTTTGCAATATTTTCACAATGATTATCTTTATAGCAGAAATTACTTACAATTAATTTTTGACACCCTGTAGCTTTCAAGTACTAGATGTACATGTCGAGAAAGGTTATTTTTATTAAAGGGTTTTCTTTTTCAAATTTTGTCCCTGATTTACTAAGCCTCTTATCAGAAGATAAAGAATGGGAGAAAAACCTTAGTGATGCAGGCCTTGTGAATTCTTAGAACATAATGAATTATTGAGACCAAGAGTAAAATGGTATGAATAATTTCATTCTGGAGTGCTATTAAATGATTTTCTGTAAATTACCTAGCTATAAATTTAAGGACCTCTTGCCTGCCGCAGGATGCAAAGCCAAAAAGCTCACAAGCACTGTGTGAGAATAACCTGCTGCTGATAACCCTTTCCTAACACCAGGGCCGTATTTACCTTGAGTGAGGCCCTATGCCAACAAAAATTGTGGGCCCCCAGCAGGGGCGGCCCAAGGGGGGTGCGGGGCCTCATTTGCATAAGGGGCCTCATTTGCATAAATATTTGCATAATGTTACCATATACTAACTTTTAGTAAACGTGCCTCTTAATGAGTGTATGGATAAAGAAAGACTAAAAGATTTCTACATTACTATAATCCAGTGCCAACTGCCAGACACATTAGGAACTACTACAAACACTGCCCATTTAGAACCCATAGCAAACCCGCCGTATCCTAACAGCACTACCAGGACTCACAAAGCACCATACTCTACCAATCAAAAGGCAACCCTGCAAATATTAAACCAATACATTTCAGAGAACAAGAAAACATGACCTACTGGGGAAAGAGAACAAGTGGCAATGTCAAATAGGAATTATATAAACAGAACACCTCAGCTCAGTTACACATGCAGAACATAGACCATCACCAAACAAGTAATCACAATTTAGAAACAGGAAGACAATAATTAAACTGGGAATCCCATAAGCCAAACTTGGAATGTACAACACTGTAGAAATAAAACTATACATTAATTTGCTCTTGTACTAAACAAAGTGCAGACGTTAATGATGCACATTTAAAAGAGCTGACATATTCCAATTAATAAATTCAAAATAAAGAGATATTTTTCTACCTTTTGTGCATTTTTTTCAGCTGCAATTGCTCCAGCCACTTTCTTCTGGTTTCTTCGTGTCTTCTGCTAACTCTCCATCGTCTGCTGTCCATTTGTCCTTTCTTCTCTCTTTCTAGTTTTTTTCCATTCTCTCTCTACATCTGCTTTAACATACTAATCTTTCTCCTTTTGCTCTTTCCTCATTCCTATTTCATCCACTCAAATTTTACCCCTCCATCCTCAATCCCCACTTACTCTCCAAATACCCGGCCAATTGTAGATTTTTTATCCCTCCCACACAAAATATTTTCCCTTCTCCATTTTACTCTTCCAGCCCCATCCCATTCTAATCCTCCCCCAACATCAGCTCCCTTCTAGTTCCAGCCTCACCCAGCATCCATTCCCTTCTAGTCCCTGCATCAGCCCATTTCCAGTCCTAGCCACCGATCAGCCCATTTCCAGTCCTAGAAACCCCCCAACCCAATACCAGTCCTAGCCCCCCCATCAACCCACTTATAGTCCTAACCCCCCATCACCCCATTTTCAGTTTAAGCCCCCCCTATAACCCATTACCAGTCCTAACCCCCCATCAGCCCACTTCCAGTCCTACCCCATCAACCCATTTCCAGTCAGCCCCCCATAGCCCATTGCCAGTCCTAACCCCCCCCCATCAGCCCACAGCCCATTACCAGTCCTAACCCCATCAGCCCACCTCAAGTCCTAACCCCCTCAACCCATTTCCAGTCAGCTCCCCATAGCCCATTGCCAGTCCTATCCCCCCCATCAGCCCACAGCCCATTTCCATTCCTAACCCCATCAACCCATTTCCAGTCAGCCCCCCATAGCCCATTACCAGTTCTAACTCCCCCATCAGCCCACAGCCCATTACCAGTCTTAACCCCCCATAGCCCATTACCAGTTCAAACCCCCCCTCAACAGCCCACAGCCCATTACCAGTCCTAAACCCATCAGCCCACCTCCAGTCTTAACCCCCCAGCCCATTTCCAGTCCTAGCCCCCCCATAGCCCATTACCAGACAACCCCCATCAGCCCACAGCCCATTACCAGTCTTAACCCCCCCATAGCCCATTACCAGTTCTACCCCCCCAACAGCCCACAGCCCATTACCAGTCCTAACCCCATCAGCCCACCTCCAGTCTTAACCCCCCCAGCCCATTTCCAGTCCCAGCCCCCCCAATAGCCCATTACCAGTCCTACCCCCCCCCCATTGGCCTAAAGTAAAATTTAATAAAAAAAATAAAACGCTGGCTGCTACCGCTGCTGCCGCGGCAGCATGTACTGACCCGCGGGGCCCCCTCTGCCTGGTGAATCCCTCCCTCCACCCGCGACGGCTGAGCCCCTCCGTGCAGGCTTTGAGAGGCGCGAAGGGAGACCCGCAGGGGCTGATGGGAAATTTCCCATCAGCCCCTGCGGGCTTAACAGAGACGCGAGGGAGACACTCTCGCTTTGTGCCTCTGAAAGCCGGCACGGAGGGAGGGAGGGACGGACGGACGGATTCAGCCGGGCAGAGGGGGCCCCGCGGGACAGTCCATGCTGCTGCGGCAGCAGAGGGGGCCCCGCGGGACAGTCCATGCTGCCGTGGCGGCAGCCAGCGTTTTTTTTTTTAAATTTAATTTTAAGAAGGCTAACAATTTTTTAAATTTTTGTGGGCCCTTGTCAGCTGTGGGCCCTACGCCACGGCGTAGTTGGCGTATAGGTAAATCCGGCCCTGCCTAACACCATTCCTAACAATACATCTTGAAGTGGTCCTCTCTAAATGATCAGGTCATTCTAAGCCTAAAGAAGGACTGAAGGACCAGACTTAAAGTTGGAAGGTGAGGAGGTCTGTACGTATGGTAGGAAAGATGAAGAGATTGGATAGCAAGTGGGGAAGGTCATAGACCTTAGCATCTTGCATGTATCAGGATCCTGAACTTCAAAAGGAATGGAAAAGGGGGGAGGGGGGGAACTGTCCCTATTTTGCAGTATCCCTAGTTTCAAATTCTCCCTCCCTCCATAAATATTTATATTCTTCTGATCGTGAACATTTGTCCTGAATAGATCACATACTGACATGAGAAATAATGAACTCGACCAGGACTATAACAATCAATATAAACAGTGATAAACAGTGGGGTACATTTGCAGCGGCGCCAAGCACACACACACAAAAAAAAACCTAGATAGCTGTCACTGCATTAAATTAATCCATCACAGATATTCAGTGCCAGGGTATATCTGGTGACCAGCACTGAATAGGAACAAAAAAAGCACCCCACCTGCAGAAAAACAGCACACAAAAAAGAGAACAGGCAATGAGAGACCCTTGGAAGGAACAAAGTTTATTGAGGGGGTCAGCCCTACATGTGTTTCGGCCACACCGGCCTTCTTCAGGGGACTGTGACCACTAGTAAACATAAAAACACATAAAAATATGTGATAAATAATTTAATAAATTAGCACTGATGAATTTTGAGTGTACAGAATTAAATGGTATAAAATTGTACATATAAATACACAAAGTCAATAAAAAATAAGAAATAAAAACATAATCTAATATATAATCGAAGCAAAGTAATCAAACATAAAGAGCATGCTACATGCAACAGTGGTCACAGTCCCCTGAAGAAGGCCAGTGTGGCCGAAATACGTGTAGGGCTGACCCCCTCAATAAACTTTGTTCCTTCCAAGGGTCTCTCATTGCCTGCTGTCTTTTTTGTGACCAGCACTGAATATCCAGTTTCACCAGATTGCTGTTTTGCAAACCGGTTGGCAGTGATATTAAGTTGCTAACTAGATTGCAAAACTACAACCTTTCACCTGTCCTAACTTTAGGGGGTTTAGCTAACCAGTTAGCAGCTATTGCCATGAACCATCTAGCTACGGATGCTGCTTCACGTCACCCCTTCCTGCAAACAGGAAGTTGGCATCGGGTATCAGAGGGAGTGGAAGTAAACAGCCCTGCTGTGCTGAAGTTTTAAGGTAAGTGTCTTGGGGCTGTTTGCAGCCATTGCCACTGCTGCAAGTCCCAGAGAGGGGTAACAGTGGTAGCAATGAGCACTGGAGAGGGAGAAGGGAATGGAAAGGATGAGGTTTGCTGCGGGCACCTCATTTATTTATTTAGCTGTATTTATATTCCACTTTTCACCGGGTCAAAGCGGTCAATTGGGGGATACATTTAACACGAGGGGATATGACACACATACGTTAATACTTACAGGGAACTTGGGCAATGGAGGGTTAAGTGGCTTGCCCAAGACCACAAGGAGTGCCTATAGGACTAGAAATCCCAGTCCCTCCGGCCTGCTGTCCCCAGGTGGGACTTGAACCCCCGGCCCTCCGGCCTGAAGTACCTTGTCCTAACCACTAGACCACTCCTCCCACTAGACCACTCCTCCCACCTCACCTCCTTGCGATAGCCCTGCCTAAGGACATAAGCATGTAAGAAAATGTGTGTATGGGTGTGTGTCAGCAGGATGAGTGTATCATGGGTGTGAGTGTTAAGGTATGTTTGTGAATATATCCATGTTTGTGTGTGTGTGTATGTTGCAGGTACTGTATGTGTGTTGAGTGTGAGGCATGTGTACATGTATTTTGGTCAATGTGTGTTATGAGCATGTGTATTAGATGTGGGATTTGTGTATGTGTGTATGTGTCGTAGCCTTGCTCCACTCTGTGGGTGGATGAAACCTTTTTGGAGGACAAGCTTTTCAATCCGTTTGATCTACTTGGTTTTTTCTGCCTCGGCATTTTACAATCTTCACTTCACTTTTCCATTTGTTGGGGTTCCAACTGCCAGCTAAGTTTGAGCTTTAATTATATTTTATTATAATTCTTAGCACTGTGGTTTTATGGTACCATTTTGAAAGTAAACAAAAAAAAAGAAAAGAAGAAAAGAAAAGAAAAAAACAAAAAAACAAATAGATTTGCACTAGCACATGTCTTTACCTTAAAGATTAAAACAGAGTGGTTCGATTTTCAAAGGGGTTTTCCCTTTTCCCCGTTACACAACAAACCTTCCAACATTTGTATATGTATTGTGATGCAGCGGAGGCTGATGAGAGCCCTGATGAGAGAAGTGAACCTGTTTGTCAGCAAGGAAAAGATGTGCACAGAGTGCAATATTTACAGGGACCAGCTAGAGGGAGCAGGAGTGCAGTCAGGGAGACTGAAGGGCCACGCCTAGCTGGGCAGAAACACATGACAAACATTTCACAAGCCTCAAAGAGAGGAGTCCTTTATAAGGAAGTACTGCCTCAACAGACACAGACACGGAAAGAGACACAGAAAGAGCGAGGACTGAGGCAGAAGGAGAAAGAGAAAGCGATTTGCTGGCAGAGGAGGAAGACTTATACGGATTGCAAGCAAGAAGCAAGGAGGAATCAGCCGGTAAGGAAAAGCCAGGCTGAGCAAGGAAGCCAGGATTTGGGCTGTTGCAAGAGCAGGCATTTTCCAGAAGAGCTGTTCCCACGGGTGAGAAAGGAACCAAACTCTCAGAGAAAAGCTTGGCACAAAGGTTCTGAAGGGAGGAAGCAAGTCCAAGGAGAAAAACTTTCCTCATCGTGCTGTTGCAATAAGAGGTATGAGAATTATATTCCTACAAAGAAACCTTTGCCCTGTAAAAGTTATTGTGAAGGAAGTGTGGATTCTCTAAGAAGAGAAAGCCCAGTTAATACTAAGGGGACACGTGGCCAACGCTCCAGGCTAAGCCCGAGGCACTGGAAAGTATTAAGGGAAATATACAAAGCTCCAGAATACAATATTCCAGAAACTGTTAACACAGAATTAGACATACCAATTCCTGAGCCGATGCAAGTGGAACTGGTGGAACAGTTGCCAGACCCAGAGGAGATGGATTGCTCTCTCTGCATTTCCCATAGCACAGAGTCTTTGGAGGACGTATGAATGGCTTGTGGTATCTGCAGAATGTCTATTATGTGCTGAGCAGAAGAATTGTACAAATGTGCTTTAAACTGGAAGCTATGTTTGTGCCCTGCTACTACTGTGAAGTTAACAGTTTCCTTAAACCTTGTGTTTTCTTTTGTGCCTGAAGTTAAGGACATTATTTTCAGTTGTGACCAATTTATGACCCCATGCGTAAAGGGAATAAAAGCCTTTTTTTATCCCTACCACTCTGCTTTAATTGTTTGCTTTAAAGGATTGGAGTTTAAAACCACTAGACCAAGTTTCCTTTGTTCTTAAAATGGACTCTCCTATCTAATAATAATAATTTTTATGCCACTGTGTGACAGTATGTGATGTGATTGTTTCCTCTAATAGTTTTTTGTGATTGGATTTATTATTTTGATTGTTTTGTGTGTATGTGTTAGCATGTTTTTTTGCTAGTGTTGTTGCTGTCTTGGTGGTGGTGGTGTTGGCATTAGCTTGGTGGTGTTAGTGTTATGTGTGTGTTGTGTGTGTGTTATGATATGCATGTGTGTTGTGCTGTATGTGTATGTTCTGTTGTGGTGAGTGTATGTTGTCTGTGTTTTGTGTGTTGCATATGTGTTGTATAGGGTACATGTTATTTTGTTGCTGTTGGGTTATGGTGCATGTGTTACGTTGTATGTTGTGATGTATTGTGCTATGGGGTGTGTGTTGTATTGTGCGTGTATTATGTTGCGTGTATTTTGTGTTGTGTGTGCATTGTGGTGTATTTTGTGTATTATAGTGTATATGTTGTATTATGTGTATTGTATGTGTGTGATGTGGTATTTGTGTGTATTGTGGTATGTTGCATATGTGTGTTGTGTCCTTTTTGTCTGTGTGGTGTAGTATGTGTTTTGTGGTATATTACATGTGTGTGTTGTGTTCTGTGTGTTTTGTGTATGTTGTGATATGTGTGTTGCTTTGTGTATTGTGTGTTGTGGTATTTTGTGCATGTGTTACATTCTGTGTATGTTGTGTTCTGTTGGGTTGTATATGTATTATATTGTATGTATAATGGTGGTGTGTTATGTTTGTGTGTTGCATTTTGTGTGTATTGTGTTGTGGGGTGTGTATATTGGGCATGTTTACTAAGCTGGATCAATGGTTAGCACAGGATGTTTGTAACCATTGGTCCATATTATTCAATGGAACCTACTTACAAATAGCCTGTGTTAACCATTTGTCAAGCTTAGTAAACATGCCCTTATGTGTATATTGTGGTATGTGTATCGTGCTAGTTGTGTTATGTGTGTGTGTGGTGTCATGTTGTGTGCACATTGTGTTATGTTGTATGTGTACATATGTATGTGTGTATTTTGTCTGTGTGTATGGCTCGCAGGGTGTATGCATTCATACATGCATACAGACAGACGGACAGAAAGACAGATGGATGGAGCTCTCCAATAGGTGCTATTGCTTAGGCAAAACACACTTAATAAAGAATGTCTGAAATCGGCATCTTCCACGGCAAGCTTCTAAAATAAATTCAAACATGGAAGGCCATTTAGGATAATTTCAGAGCTGTTGGGTGTCCTTTTTGGACTTTGCTTTACAACCAGAATTGAAGGATCAAATGACAAGCAAAACAGATGAATTAGAAGTGTAAATTTGAGTTTAAAGGAGGACTGGGAGGAGATTTTCATTAGGGTTGCAAACTAAACGGATGGGAATTCTTCATTCTCTGTGCTGTGAGGTTTGAGGGCAGAGAGTACTGTCAGTTTGTTGACTGTAGAAAGAAAGGACTGTTCCCACCTTCTGCTCTATGCTGTTATGAATGGTTTATGCATGTATCTCCAAATGAACCACATCTGCCGCATTGCTATGTATCTTAGTAATTCATACAGCTGCTAACAAGCACACTCTTACACCTTTTATCTGAGCTTCCTGGTATCAAGAAAAGCTTTGATAGCCAGCATGACATTGGCAGAAAAAAAGGACAAGGGAGTCAAACAGATGTCAGCTTTGAATGGCAATATTCTATTGCCACATTCTAAAAACTTTTACAGTATTGATCTTGAAACAATGCTGCCTTCCAGCAGTGAATCTTAATAAATCTGTTAAAAAATAAAAACCCAATAGACTCATATGTCACATGATGACTTATTACAAAACCTAGAGCTGTGAATATAAAATAAATTGGAACAACCCTCAATTACTGGGACATAACTGCAGAAACCTACTGATAGCAGCAGTGGTCATAATAATGTTTTGGCACGCATTCTTGTTTTCGGTTGCCTGGAGGTTTTTGTTACAGAGGCTGGTTTGAAAAAGATGCACTAACCATTCTACAACCTGCAGCTGTTGTGTTATGTCCTGCTGGTATATGCAATATCCTCCTCCAGGATTTACAGTTTAATGAAAATGTATGTGGAGCGCTGGGAAATACTCCTTCTTGACAAAATGCATCATTGGCTCTGCGAGGACAGATAATGACTTTCTCCCAGAGGATTTGTTGAGTATCTCTCAAGGACTTTTTCTATGAGTCCCCAGATTCAAACATGCTTTCTATTTCCATCCTGACTTTTTCCCTTACCTCTTTTCTCCTTAACATTTTTTCTTAATTCATCTGCATCTCTAGGGAAAATATTCAGTGGCACTTCTTTGAATAGCACTGTCTGCGATTCAGATAAGTGCCACTGTCAGTGATATTCAGCAAAACGGCAAATCATCCGGATAGCAATGATATTCAGTCTGCTATCCAGACAAAGCCGTCTGGATAACAGACCAGTAAAAATCTGTCCTTGCTCTATTTGGATAGACTATTTAGATAGGGGACTGAAAATGCCTGTTATCTGGATACTTGCAACACTGACCACGCTATCTGGATATTCAGCGCCAGCCGGGGCCGGCCCCAGAATTGGATCAAGGTGTTGGCACCCTAGGCAGACCTTAAGCCTTATACCCTTCTGGCCAACAAAATCTATTGCTTAGCTTTGAATCCCTGCTCTGTGTCACCGCCTAGAAGTTGCTGCCCTAGGCAACCACCTATTTTTCCCAGTGATTGGGCTGGCCCTGGCTCTAGCCGCTCTCTGGACACAGGTGCTGAATATCCAGATTCTCTTTGGCCAGTTTAAACACAGCGCTGGCCACGGTGACTGAATATTGGCCTGTCTAATTTCTCCTATTTCTTGTTTCTTTTATTACTTTCTCTTATGCTTTACCTGTTTCCTGTGCTTTATACACCACCCATTCTTTAACATTTTTCTGATGAAAATGACTGCAATGCTGATTTTTTATGTCTTCAAATGATGGTGTGAAGGATGTTGTAAATTAGTGCCTTTTTAACTCATTTTAGGGTCACTATACTAAAAATGGGCTAGAATGTTATTCTTACACAATTGTAGAAAAGTAATAAAACACATAGCTCACATGTATTGCTATGCATAGCTCGAGTCTTACTACATAGAAACTCTTAAATTTCTCCTGGGCTAACTGATCCAAAGGTTCAGATGGTCTGGGGAAAATCCCTTTAAGGGTCTTGAGAGGTTCTGAAGTTCTGTTGAGGGATCCTGTTTTGTAAGGCTCTCAGGAAAATTGGGATGATCTTGTTTGAAGGAGTTTGAGAGGGTGGAGGAATTATCAGCGTGAAGATTTTGGAGGCTCCAGGAAGCAGGATGGGAGAATGATGGACATCATTTTTTCTGAGACTTCCCAGGAGGGATTTAAGGAGTAGGGAAAATTGTTAGGTTGGGGGAATTTTGTCTTGATGTGGATCCGGAAAGCAGATGCTGTAAGTTGTTGGAGAGAAAGAAGAAGGACAAATCTGTTTGAATTCCTAATCTATATTTTAGCAGTTTACTACACCTCCTTGAAAAGAATTTAACCTAACAAGTTAAATCTGGTTCCTACTCAGAGAGTCTTACTACATCATGTGCTCGTGAGTGATAGGATCATTAGCAGACTACAGGGGTCATTTTAGAAGGCTTACACAGTACATGTAACTAGCAATTCAAAAAACTGCTAGTTATATGTGGAACAGCCTTGAGATGCGAGGTCTGGAAGGAGTCAGTTTGTGGGTGTGTCAGTAGGAACATGAATTATGTGTGTATTCCTGACTTTACAATGGGAATTCATGTCTACTTTAAAAAACGCCTGAACATTGGTATTTTCACCTAGTCATAAATGTAAAGGAAATGCTCATATGGAACTAGGGTTCAGGCCATCGCACTTACCTCTCTGGTGTATAACACACCATGTCTGAATATCTAAAAGTAGCAGCTTTTGCCACATGGCTTCTTCATGAGCTCAACCTCGCCGTGCAGCTTTGTAGACATGACACCCATGTAAGGGCCACCATCTATTTATTTATTTTTTATTTATTTGAACGTTTTTTTTTATACCGCTCCTTCCAGCGATCAGGGGCAGTTTACATGGAACTACAACATGGATGGAACATATTTAACCAATGCAATTTAAACAAGGAACTTAGAACAATAAATATATACATGTGTAATTGGCGAAATCAGCATCTGCACAAGTGTCAGCACTTACTACTACTACTACTGAGCATGTGCATAGCACTACGAATAAGGTTTTTTGGATATACCTAACTGTGTTTGGCCGTGGTTTTTGGCTTCCGCTCCCTCCTCCTCTGGTCTAGTCAAGAAAGACAACACAACAGCTGGGTACAAGTATGAGCATGTGCAGATACGTTGAAATTTATAGCAGCTGCATATGCACTCGGTGTCGATTTTTGTGCACAGTGAGGCCTTTGTACATAGCACATTAACTACTACTACAACTACTACTACTACTGAGCATTTCTATAGCGCTACAAGTTGTACGCAGCACTGCACAGAGATGTAAGAGACGATACATGCTGATCAGAGCATACGATCTAGTTAAGACAGACAACACAGAAGGTATAGACAGGGATAAAACAAGGGAGAATGGTAAAGAAACAAGGAGATCAGGTGATTCAAGATCCAAAAGCATCAGCGAAGAGGTGAGTTTCGGCCTGGATTTGAAAAGGGTCAGAGAAGGTGCCTGACGTAAAGACACAGGTAGTTTATTCCAGGCGTAAGGTGCAGCAAGGTGAAAGGAACGAAGTCTGGAGTTAGCAATAGAAGAAGGGCACAGATAGAAGTGATTTGATAGAAGAGTTCCCGGGGGGGGGGGGGGGGTGTAAGGAGAGATAAGAGAAGAGAGGTAGTGAGGAGCTGCAGCCTCGTCATGCCCATATTACCCCTTATAATATTCACTTATATGTCAGCAGGAGAAGTTTGAACTGGATGCGGAAATGGATCGGGAGCCAATGACGTGACTTGAGAAGAGGGGTAATATGGGCATGACGAGGCTGGCGGAAGATTAGCCGTGCAACAGAGTGTTGAACAAATTGAAGGGGAGAGAGATGATTCAAAGGGAGACCAGCAAGGAGTAGGTTACAGTAGTCAAGATGAGAGGTGATTAAGGAGTGGATAAGCATCTTAGTAGTGCGTTCAGAAAGGAATGGGCGGATTTTGTTGATGTTATTGAGAAAGAAAAGGCAGGTCTTAGATGGATGTGCATGGAGAAGGAGAGAGAGGAATCAAAGACAAGCCCAAGGTTTCCTGGCCGAGGAAACAGGAAGGAGTAGAGAGTTATCCACAGAGACTGAGAAAGAAGATAGAGGAGAGGAGGTTTTAAGGGGAAAATTGAGAAGTTCAGTCTTGGCCATGTTCAATTTCAAGCAGCAGTAAATATTAACACATATGCTGACAATGGTTAGAGTGTGCATTATTTTAACAAACCTTTAGTACATAGAGTCTTTTGTACTTTATTGAATTTATGTGTCTAATCACCTCTTTCTGCATCTATCACCCTTCTAATGTGTTAGCACCCAAAAAGAAATCTAAAGCGCATGTTTACTAAAGCACAGTAACCGGGAGCGCATAGCCAAAAAGTGCCCATGCTAAAGTTATCGTGCCACCCATGCAGCATGTGAATAGGTGGGAGGGGATGTCATGCACGGTTGGGGCAGCCATGCTAGTTGCATGCAAGTGAAACAATGATACTGCCAGTGCAGGAGCAACTACTGCTTGCCTCTGATCAGGCAGTAGTTTTATCCACCTCGCTAGTGCGTTCCGAATATGCAGGTGGGACGCAAGCATTAGGAAATATGAAGGGCAGAAGCAGGGCAAAAGGTGATGTTAGCAGAATACCTAGGCCACCTGCCTAGGCCACCTGTTTGGAGGGGCTGCATGGTGCAGCTGCCATGGCAGTGGACCACAACAGCCTGAGACCCACAAAAACAGGGCCTGCAGGATTGGAGTGACCCTGCTGGGACAGTGGACAAACAACCATAGAATCAACAGATATCATGTCTGCATAGGCACTGGATAGATGTCAAAGGGCTGCTGGTGTTGTGTGCTCTCTGCCTTAGCCAGTACTGGCTACATAGTCAGAGTTGGAGCCAGCAAAGTACAGTGAGGGGTGGGGAATGCAAATCAGGTGTTTCACATGCTGGCAACATGAGGAGTCAATTCACAAGCAGTTTGGGTCATGTTATAGAGTAATAAATTATTAATAAAATTGTGAAAATTACTCCAATCAAACAGACTTTAACAGAAAAACTCGGAGGGTTTTATACTTCAATAATTAATACTATTGCACGGAAGTTGTCTCAGACTAATCGGCTGAAAATAACTGGATTGAGAGAACTCGTCATTAACACCAGCTCAGCCTAAGTACATCAATGACACCTTCCAGCATTTATGAAAACTTTCCATGTACCCTCTCTCCTCCTGTGTATCAATTTTTCTGATTTTAACAGGTGCTTGCACTTGCACTTAATTCTTGCGTGTGTTTTCCCCTTCATCGCGAAAATCCTCCTTAGATGTATTTGACTCCACTGAACTTAATTCCTCCGAAGTGGTATCAAATTAAACTTGTTTCCGTTGATGTCTCCGTACGTTCTTTCTTTTGGAATCCATCCAGGGATAGACATACCCGACAGTGTAATCATCATTATCTCGTTTTAGTTTTTTGATTTTTGCTGATTGAACTTCCGTTCTCAACGTATCCAGTTGTTTCTGAAAATCAGCCATTTTTAACGTGAATTGATCAGCTTTCTCTTTTTCTCTCAGCTCCATTAATAATTTCACTTCTTCTTGATGAAACCCTGTCAAGGATGGTGTTAATGACGAGTTCTCTCAATCCAGTTATTTTCAGCCGATTAGTCTGAGACAACTTCCGTGCAATAGTATTAATTATTGAAGTATAAAACCCTCCGAGTTTTTCTATTAAAGTCTGTTTGATTGGAGTAATTTTCACAATTTTATTAGTAATTTATTACTCTATAACATGACCCAAACTGCTTGTGAATTGACAAATATGGAGGGTCAATCGACATGGATAGATATTTTCAGCTACACATCTTCCCAAGTAGCAGAAATTTGCAAAGAAAAAACTCCTTTTTCGAAAGATGCGTAGACGGAGGGCAGTCTTGATGTGCTGTGGGACACGTGGCTGAAGAAACAGAAACAAATTATTAAATCAGATCTTCATAGATTATCTATGGTAGAATACGTTACTCGACAGCAAATACCGAGAGGCCTTCGGGTCTACAAGGAACCCCAGATGTTTATGACAAATCCCGAGTTTGTGGCTAATTGGAACCGCATATTAAATAAGTGCTCTCTTGATTTGATGCTGTTGATTATAACCACTTCTAAATCAGCCTTGACAGGATTTCATCAAGAAGAAGTGAAATTATTAACGGAGCTGAGAGAAAAAGAGAAAGCTGATCAATTCACGTTAAAAATGGCTGATTTTCAGAAACAACTGGATACGTTGAGAACGGAAGTTCAATCAGCAAAAATCAAAAAACTAAAATGAGATAATGATGATTACACTGTCGGGTATGTCTATCCCTGGATGGATTCCAAAAGAAAGAACGTACGGAGACATCAACGGAAACAAGTTTCATTTGATACCACTTCGGAGGAATTAAGTTCAGTGGAGTCAAATACATCTAAGGAGGATTTTCGCGACGAAGGGGAAAACACCCGCAAGAATTAAGTGCAAGTGCAAGCACCTGTTAAAATCAGAAAATTTGATACACAGGAGGAGAGAGGGTACATGGAAAGTTTTCATAAATGCTGGAAGGTGTCATTGATGTACTTAGGCTGAGCTGGTGTTAATGACGAGTTCTCTCAATCCAGTTATTTTCAGCCGATTAGTCTGAGACAACTTCCGTGC